>CM028138.1:784107500-785605000 GCA_016271365.2 Neoceratodus forsteri
TAGACAGCACTGATACCTTTATGTTTTGTTCTGCACTGTTGCTGCAGTGACATCAAGGAATGGGAGGGGTTGTATTACAAGTGACTCATTTACATGTAAATGGAGGTTTGCTTGACATTTTACTGCCTTGTGTCAGAGCCTCAAACTCTAGATATGTGTTGCAACAGAAGAAATGACTGATGTCTTATTGATATATGTACAGTACTTGATGTAATGTATAATAAATACATCAGACATGTCCAAATCATATATATACACAGGAGTCTTCTTCTTTAAGTGAGGAAAAAAAACTGTCACTTTATTTTTTTTTGTCTGTACCAGCTATAAATAATAATAAAAACAAAATCACAGGAACAAGCTATCTTAAACATAACAGGTGAAGAGGCACAAAGCACTAATGATAAAACTGATAAGGATTTGTTACTGAACTGTATCTGTTACTGTGACAATCACTACAAATACAGAGCAGAATGACTTTATTAAAGACATATCAGAACAGAAAAAAGCTAGAACATAATGAAGTTGAGGATGAGGATGAAGATGAAAAAAGTCGGGATTATGAGAATCTAGATCGCAATTACACTCAGAAAACATGCTTTTTCAACACCTTAGGAGTAGTAAAAAATATGAGCTCTAACTTTTCATCAACAGCACTATAATTTCAGTAATTTACATATTTTCTTGACCTTCAGAACTAGTGCACAGAGGACATACAAACTGTTAACTAAAACAAAGAATAGGAGAACATAAGACAGAGTAAAGAATATGAATTATGTGATGTCAAGATACATTGAGGAACTAAAACACTGCTCAGTTGCCACTTTAAAATTCAGATGCACTCAGCATGTGAAAGTGTCTAAAAGAGGAAGAAATCTACACAAACTAGTACTGCAATGAGAATCATTTTGGATTCATAAACTGGATGCAGTCTATCGAAAGTACGTAATCATGGCTATGGATTTCTTGTTATTATATTGTAAACATCAGTTAGAAAGGTAGACTGCAATAATGTCAGATGTGTAGCGTGTAGGGCAATGCAGTGAGCGTTAGACTTGAGTACCCCAAGGCACACCACACACTTGATAAAAAGACCTGGGGGGGTTAGGGTTGTAAACCATAACACCACATTTCCCAATGTTTTGTTGTTTTGACTCTAACTGGTGTATTAACAAAGTTTTTTTGCAATATAGACACACACATGTATATGTGTGTGTGTGTATATTTATATATATATATATATATATATATATATATTGTTTGCAAAAACCTGCATTAGTGCAACATTTAGGGTTCAAGCTAAAACAACAAAAGTAGGGACACTAAAACTCATCCCATTAGGTGTGTATGTTTCTGGAGAGTATAGAATGGTGTGAGCTTTTGGGCTGACAACCCCAAGGAAGACTATGCCCCTGATTTGCTTTAGGGGTGGCATTGGGGTTTTAGGGTTGGAAATTCTAAAGCCACATTTCCATACTTTTGTCATTTTAGCATAAACCCTAAATGTTGCATTGACACAGGTTTTTACAAAGAATTTCCTTCCTTTTTGGGATGGTATAATAGTATTCTTATTTTCCTGTGGGAGTGTGGAGTCCTTTCCCTAGCCTGCTCCAGTTCCTGCATAGATGCATATATGCATGTGTCCACACAATGCAAAGCATCATGGGCTGCATATGCAAATCACCACAGAATGTTATACTGGTCCAACTTTAAGCAGAATTGCATGGTGCCGAAAGGCCTCTCACACAATTTGTAAAGGGTGCTAACAGAAGACATAGACACGTGTTTCATCCTACCAGGACTCATCAGTATGCCTCATCTGTTTGACACCCCAGTGGAATGGACCAGCTACCCTTAAGACAGTGTGTCTTGGATATGTTGTGGTGAACCCATTAAAATAAAAAACTATTTAAAAGACAAAGAACCTCTGTGTATGTATGTGTAACCCCTAGGTAGTGCTATCCCAAGGGCTTCTACCCCTGCCTGCATGGTTAGTTGTAGGTTAAGGAGCCTGGGTACTGAAACAGGTGCCTCCACCTGGATGACAGGGTTGTTAGTAATAAAGCTAACCTGGGTACAGCTCTCCAGGACATGGTAACCCCCCTCTTTCCCCTCTAGTAGCCTAGACAGTATGCAACAAACACTTTCACAGTAGCCCCTATTCAGCATACAAATCCCCATGCTGTTTGTACTTACCACCAGGGTTGGTTCCACCAATTTGACCCTGGAGACCCCTTTTAAAACAAGGTTAGGCACAGCAAATAACAACAGTACAGTGCTTTGAGTACAAACTGGGCCCATAGTCAGATTAAATGCAAAAAGAGTTAGATCTGATTTATTTAAGGGGAATGATTAAGGGAGGGGCATAACCAGGTTGATTCATTTAAGTACTGATTCAATCAGGCAATCATGCATGTACTTTAGACTCCCTTCACAGTCACACACTCTGGGTACCCAGTTGGAAAGAAGGTAGGCTAGCCTCACACGTTGCCTGCGGCAGGCCAGCGTTGCAGCTGGTCAGGGCCCTGTGATGGAAAGAAGAAGCATAAACAACCACACACAAGAACTGTCCATGCTGCAATGAAAGTAGGTTAGACAAACTACAATATCATTACTATTATAATAGATAGTCAGCAAAAAAGTATAGCTCCTAACAAAGTTCCCTCTGCGCAACTTGTGGTGGCAGAACGGAGAGATTATCTGGCAGCCCAGGTGGGATTTGAGCATAGGAGCACTCAACCCCCACCCATATTAACTATTGTACTGTGATATAGGCAGCTCTTAAAGAGACAGTACACAGAGGCTATAAAGGCACTCACAGGCAATAGTGGTTAAATGATTAAGACACAGGACAGCAGCCTGGTAGTCGGTATTTAGGCATACCCAAGGAAGACTTTTCAGGAACCCCCATTTATAGGGGTGGTTACATATGTTTATGGGGATGCACAGGGAACTCCAGACCCTGCACTTTCAATTCATCAGACAACAGCAACCAAATTGTCAACATAGCCATTCTATTATACCACCTCTTCAACCCAATATTAAAAATTGTAAAATCCCCACCAAAACATCATTCTGTGCCACCACAGTATTATTCCAGGGCAGTGGCAGAGGAACACATTTTATTCAAGATTTGAAAATTGACAACTGTCACATTCATGAGGTGGTATAAGGAAATATCTGTGTTGATAATTTGGAGTTAAAATATTGAAAATTAGCAAAGTTACGCTCTAGCATAGCAAAATGTCAACAAATGTGTACAAGTAAGCCATTTTAGCAAATTTTGACCCAAAGTTTTCTACATACCCTTCTTATGACCCCACCTCATGAACAAATATGGTGAAAATTTTGAAATACCACCCAAAATTTGATTTTGCCAATCGACCATGAAATTGCCTTTCAGACAGGATTTGCAAAATGACACCCCATTTCTTATAGCAAGGGGGTCTCAAAAAGAGTATGTTGAAAGTCTGCTGTCAAAATATGCAAAAATGGCAAAATTATGCACTAAAGTTGAAAATCCTATTGAAATACTTTGATTTCCCAAATGAAAATAGATCATTTTTTGTGTGTCGTCATATGAAATAAGATTTTTTTTTCCATATGACACCCATCAGGTAAGATTAACAACATACAACTGTTTCTAGGTGACACAAATGCAGTAGCACTAAAGTGCTACCTTTGTGGATTTGTATCTGTAGCACGCACACTGCAAGATGTACACACTCATTAGTCACCATAGATAAAAAACACTGCAACACTGAAATCACAACACTGCTTCTGAGTGGAAAAGTATTGGCCCCAGCAGCCACACATACAAATCCACAGTATTGCAAGTAACATTAGTCCTTCTGTCAGCAAAGGTATAGACCTTTGTGGGCCAGTGCTTCTTCAACCTCAGATACTCATGAACACATGTGATGGGCTTGCATTTCTGCAGCCACAGGGTAAAACATAAACATTGACCTCTAAATGCAAAATCACAGGTACCCAAAAATACATTATAACAAAATTGCAACAGTACTTCTGTCTGCAGATGGCATGCCCCTGAGGGACCTGTGAATCTTCAGCCATAGGTGTGATTCATATACACCAACGTCTGGCTCCAGTTACGCAGCCAGAAATACTGCTGCAATATGGGTATCATGGCTTCAACAGCAGATTTAGAAATTGTTCAAGGGGGTAGTAGTTTTTCAGTTGTGCAGCTGGATACAGAAACCATGTACTAGCAGATCACACTATCTAGCAAGGTACCTCATACAGCATGTATGGCTACCTCTGACTGCAAAGCTGCTGTCCTCTTTGAGCAACACGGCTGTTTTCTGAAGTTCTGTAGTATGTGGTGATTTACATAGATATTAAGACCAGCTGCAGAATATTGGGCTGGCCACAGCAAGTGAGGGCAGCTCCAGAAATGTCACAGTAACTGACCCTGTAAATTAGATAGAAACTAACCACACTCCTTTCTGCCCATTGCTCTGCCTCTGTGTAGTTTTATAAGAAATAAAATGAACCCCTAACCACATCAGCCCCTCAAATTCTCCCCATCTATCCCTGAGAGCCCCCTTGATTCACCCTACTTTTTATCACGGCAACCTGTTCTGGTTGAAGGCAGCTTGATGATCCACTACCCTTTCCTCTAACTGGTAATGGGCCATGATACTTGTTCCTCATCCCAGTTGTGCTTTTTGGGGCCCTCACAAAGCTGTGCTGAGGCATGAATGCAGCAGTGGAGCATAGCAGTACAGGATCATCATAGTGTTGGCTCCAAAAAGTGTGCCAATTTAAACAGCTCTGATCAGAGCCAATATGGCTATGGAGAGTTTTTGGGATGCTTTTGCCCATTATTTCTAATGAATTTGCACAGAGCAGATCTGTGGAGAGGCAGAGTCAATGTGGTCTTCCTTTTACACATTTTTACAATGTGTTTTACAAGAATATGCCTGTTGATTGCTATATATTTAGCCTGGATAGTTCACAGAAGAAATGGCATCTTACTTTCAGTGGGCTCTATATCTACACAATATGAGGACAGGGTGAAGAAACTGAATATATACTCCCTGGAGGAGAGGAGGGGGAGAGAGGGGATATGATAGAGACATACAAGTATCTTACAGGGAGGAACAGGGTGCAGGAATACACTATTTTTAAGTGAAAAAGATGTTCCAGGACTAGAGGGCATGGGAAGAAGTTAGAGGGAGGATGATTCAGAGGAAACGTGAGGAAGAATTTCTTCACAGAACGGGTGGTGGACAAGTGGAACACCCTGTCAGAGGAAGTGGTGGGGGCTGAAACAATCACAGGATTTAAGAATGCATGGGATAGACATAAAGGAATTCTGGAGGTCAGGGGTAAGGGGCAACAGACTTATAGAAAAACATAAACTGAACTTACAAGCTCAAATGGGCAGACTGGGTGGGCCATAGGCCCTTATCTGCCAACACTGTCTATGTATCTATGTATCTATGATGTTGCATCAAGTAAAATCCGAATGCACTAAAAACAATATTTTACATCTGGGGGATATATAAAGTGCCGTATCGATGCACGAGCAGAAAGATGCATTGTAGAAAGGGGGTGCACCAGTCAGCACTGATACAATATTCAAAGAGAATTCACCACCGGTACAGTAAAGCCCACCAGGATGAAGCGCAGCACTGCAGAATTCTGCAGTACAGTTACTGCAGCAAACAGTGCAATTTCTCTTTTTTTTTGTACTTTATTTCCTCTCCCAGGATCCCCAGGTTGTCATCCATCCTAGCCACCCTTCCAGCCCGTACCCTGATATCAGGCTGCATCCCCTCTTCCCCCATGGCTTACCCCCCCCATGGTGGGGCAACAAGGAGCTTTCCCAAGCTGCTAATCACCTCGAATAGGATCCAGTTCAGGTAGCACCATTCAGGGTTGGGGCCTGCGGTGGGTGGCTTCTCACATAGTCAGCCTGGGACCACTTTTTCCACATTTCTTCTATGGAGAGTGTGGCTTGCAATTACATCTATGGAGGGAATGCACACGCATCTGTGTGCTCCTCTCAGTGCCTGCCTCACTCAGTGCTATCTTGCAGTGTCAGTGTTCTGTCCCCCGGCCACCGCTAGGGGTCAGAAGCACACCGACCTCTGAAATCCCCCCTCTCTGGAGAGGGAGAGCCATTCCTCAGATGCTCAGTCCCTCTCCACCCCTGCTGACCCCTGATGGCCTGCACTCATTCCTGAATACTGGTTGCTGGCATACAGCAAGGTAAGACAACCAGTGCCTCAGCCCTCAGAGCCACCAGGCTGGCAACAATACAATTTCAAAGGGAGTTAATCTCTTTTGTCATGTAGTAAACTTGTGACACTGTGCTTCATCCTGGCGGGCTTCATCTTTCCAGTTAAAAATGTTACCCTGGATGGGAATCACAGTGCAGGTGGCCACCAATTCAGGTGCATCCAGGGTGACCCCGACTGAATACCTTCCAGGGGGAATGCGTGGCACATATTGGCATGCACCTCAGCCCCCACAGGTGATATTCAGCCCAGGAATGCAAATTAAATAATTGAGCGTGCAGGGTGCAAATGGGCCTTATGCATGCTCCTTACAAGCCCATTTGCATGTTGGCATGGGGATGAATGCACCGGTGCAGCTCTCACCCCCAAGTTCCGATCCTGATCACTCCCATATGGGACAGGCCCTGAAGTCTCTGGTGGTATAGTGGCACCCCCCACCCATTCCACCAGCTCCAATCATACTGGAGTCTAGGTTCTATCAGTTCCATATTGTAGGGACCCCAATGCCATCCCTAATTGCACCTGAATACACCTATGGTCCATGTCCATAGTGTAGTGGTCCCCACTCCCCCTCAACAGTGCACAGACATCCCCTCCCTGCCCCCCATCCCATCTCATTGAGATGACTGGCTCTGTAATGGGATGGTAGCACTCTATCGGTGGGTGGTGGAGCACTCACAGTAGGATGCTGTAATGTGTTATATGTAGACATGAGTTGTGTATGGGTGATAACACCCAGTGGCCATACTCCTCAGGCACTTACATGCAGATCCATCATCCCATTGCCATTGCACTGCTCAGTATAGGTGATGGCTGATGCTGTACCCACTCACACAGGTCCCAAAACAAGCATGTTATGGCCAACCTCCCATTCGTTTGTACAGTTGGGGAACTGCAGATAAACTATTTATAGCCTGAAGCATACACTGCAAATGGCAATACAGGATACTACACCCCATGGAACCCTGGATATTTCAGCAGTCTGGATGGTGACATGTTACACAGGGGAACAGAGGAAAGTGTGGACATGCAGCGGTGTATGACAGCTGGAAGATACAACATCGGCAAGGCATGCATTGAGGTTTGTCAATTCCCTCTTCAGTTTGCCAGGGACATACACATGGCTGCATAAGCTGGTGGATCTGCAGCTGGTATGGAGCCCAAGTGCATGGTACAGTCACTTGGGTCATTCCAGAGTGCAGGTCCCAAGCCCAGGTTCAGTGTAGTCACTGGCTGGCCATGGCAGGGTCTGGAAGGCAGTGCCAGTCTTTGCAACAGGTTGGGTATGGGGGGAGTGAGGGTGTCTGTGTACAGGGGTGGTGGATGGGAGTCCTCTAGACTATGGATATGGACCACGGTTTTCTCTGGTGCAATCAGGTCTGGGGGACCCCTACACTATGGAGCTCTTCAGGGATGGAGTTGGCTAGATTGGGGATGGAAAGGGGGTACCTCTAGTCCACCAGGCCTGCCAGGATGCTGTGCACCTGGGTGCACATCTGCAGCTTGCCTGTGGGTGGCTGGCCTAACTGTGGGCTGTGGTGCTCTGGACTGTGACAGGTACATTCCCACTGAATATTCTGAAGGACATTATATGCATGGGATTGCCCCCTTGACTTGAACGGCATACCATTTGTGTGTGCCCTGGTCCATTTTCTTGCAGCTGGTGCATCCTGCACATTTGAATATTGCACTGCTGTGCATTGTTGGAGTTGTGTGGCACATCTCTCTTTTCCACCAGGATGCACTGTGTATCTCCTTTGAATACGGGGGCCCTGGACTAGGTAGCCTGAATAAATACATTATAAAAATGGTAAAATCATGACCCGACTGAAAACAAGATATAGCATCTAATCTGGGACAGCCTGAGTAAATACAGTGCAAAAATTTGTAAATGAACAACCCTGTGACAATGAGATGTAGCACCTCCATGCCCTATCCGGGATACAAAATACAGGATAAGAAATATACAGTTCTCCCAGATCCAAATAATCATTACTCTGTAAGAAGCCCTCATTTTCCCTGTGTTTTCACCACAAAGGCAGAATCAAATCCCTGTATAAATCCCTGTAATTTTTTTCATCAGCCACTGGTTCCTAATTTATGACTTGGTTCTTTATTTATTATATTGGCAGCCTTTTATTAGGAAAAGAGCTCTGATTTGCTGCTTAGTATTACTATTATATGTCACGATGGCTTTGGAATTATTTGGATTTATATGCTATGCATAAGGCATAATGGGAACTATATGAAATAAAAAATATCAAGCTCATTATTTCATGAACTATACTCAGAATTAATAATCACACGTCAGACAATCTTTTAAAAGATACTAGTAATGCCTGTAAATAAATTCCTTGCAAATAGAGGCATTTATTTATTTATATATATATATATATATATATATATATATATATATATATACACACACACACACACAAATGCTATTTTTGCATCTTGTATTTGTTAGTTTTTAGACAAATTGTCTTGTGCTTTTTTTCTGTCTACGCGATGGAATCTTGAATGAGTTAAGTAAATGTTATTAATATATGGATTCTTTTTTTAATACTATTGAAAATTATACAAATAAATCCAGGTAACAGTATCAAAAACTTACTGGTAATACCACACTAGGCCACTGGTAATACCGTTATTCAGGAGTGATAATACTATCACTCCAACCTGAACGATAGTATTATCACCAAAAGACACTGGCTCATGCACTAGTTTTCCTTCCCATGTCTTGAAAGCATGCCTTCCGATTGGCTGGTTCTCCTCTGTGGACAGACACAAGACTTCGCAAAACATGGCGGCCAATCTCTTGCTAAGCAAGAGAGTTTATCATGACAAACTGTCCCTGTATTTCTCCTTGCAAATTGGATATATCTGGTTCATCCTGTGTTCCCCATTTCCAAAAGAAGAAAAGGAAGGACTGCCTACCAATTTGATTATTCTGTGCTGTGAGTGAGCGGGCAGCAGGGAGGGAGGGAGGGGATGAACCAGACATTGCGATGCAGTGGGGTGCTTCAGCCAGGACTGAGACAGTCCTTAAATGACTGGCCACCCCTAACACAATAAAACCCAGTCCTTTATTAAAAAAATAACAGATAGTTCTCTGGACATTACTGGTGACATACCATCTCGAGTTTCTGGACACACAAACCTCTTGAACTTTGCTGTCAAGGTCCTTATGTGTCCAGAACCTCTCAATGGTATTATTCACTGGTAATGCACAGTGACCTATGTGTTATTCTCTTTGTATTTCTTCAAGGCCCTGATCCAGCAACTCAGTAAATACACACTCAGTATATCATATTATAAAATGACAAAAAATAGTCTTCTGTTTGCAGTTGTTTGATCAGGAAGTTTATAAATAGTATAAGTTATTTTTGTTACATCTATGTTGGTTCAATAAAAGGTATCAGATCATTTGCTTCTGTATCACTCATGGTTTGTCAGCAGTTAATTCATTAGATGAGGTCTCCCTTGCCAAGAGTTTGACTGTTTCTCCACCCCTCCCCAAACACACACTGTCTTACTATAAGAGATCTCAGTAGCTCTTATCTGCTATGTTTGGGAACCAGGCTGCAACGCTTACTGTCAAAAATACATTTATGTATTTAGACTGGGTAGTTCACTGAAGACCTGGCAGTTTATCAGATAGGTCTTGATGGGTTAAAAACAGTGCAAATCTTTACAAAATTTGCTGGGAAAGGGTAACATTTATGAGGTATGAATCTTTCTTGAAAGATACAGTATTCATTCTCAACTGAAGTTAGTAGCAAAAAATGTTTAAATGCTAATCATTTAAAAGTGCAAGCTGTTGCATTTTGAAGGGGATAAAATCTCCAGTTTAATATGCACTCAATATTTAACAAGCTATTTCAATCAATCAATCAATCAAATCTTTATGTGTCCAGGTGAACATCATTGAGCACAGCTCATTTGCAAGATGGACCTGGTAAGGTCAAGCTTCAGTTTCTTAATGGCCATCAGACAAGCAGCTTGGAGTTATGTCTCCAACATTCTAAACAGAAAGAAGGGCTTATTTTATTTTAGTTTTCATAGTGATTTGTAGATGTGGAAGAATACATTGAAAAGTCCAAAAAATGAGTTCCACAAAACTCCATTTTCAAGCTAAAGATAGCAAAATGGCTGTAGACTCTGCCCACAGCCATAAAAACAGACTAACTGGATAAGGCTCGAGGTGGAGTGAGTTTTGTGGCTAAGATATACAGGGTAGTTTTTTTTTTGTTTGTTTAATGAGGTGGCAGAGTGATTTCTAAAAGGAGACTTTACAATACTTTTGAGGAAGGAAGAGGCTGCAAGGCTACGCAATCACACCCGCAAGGCTATTTAGAAAGGTTGAGATGGGCAGGGGTGAATTTTATCTGTGTTAACACCATGAAAGGGAAGTGCTTGCTGGTAGGGTTGCCACCTTGTAAGAAGCCCAAAGTGGGATATTTCATACTAACACATGATTATTCACAGTACAATATGTTACCCTAATCGATGCAAGAGACTTCTCTAAATAATAACTAAGACTAATTGTTGCAGTTTTTGATGATAATATTATTTCCTGTCATTTTGAGGTATTTCAGTTATGGCATCATAAATTTCTGAATATTGTTTTTTCTACTATAAGATCACAACATTTAGCATTTTTCATTTTTTTTTTTTGTCAGGACAGATTCACCCAAGGAAGCCAAGATCAGAAAAAGTGAAATGACAAAGTTAAATATTATTTATGCAGAATGTGGAAACAAAATAAAGGCAGAGAGAAGCAAACAGTGAAATAGAGAAAGAAATTCACAATGACTGCATGTGACACATTCTTAAATGCTTATACTGTATGTTGCTATGCAATGATATTATATTGTTTTTTTAGAAGAAAATGGAAAGATGGATGAGGAATGTGAGGGCAAGACAGTTTTAAGCTCACTGATCACAAGTAAAAATGTAGCTGAGGGATGAGTCAAATTACCTGAAGAGCACCAATGCAGCTTTTTTTATTTTTGTGAACTCTGTTTATGCCATCTCAGCACTGGCCCCTTAGATCTCTCTCAGGCATGGATTACAGGACTACGGCATTTCTTCCACTCTGACAAGGTCCACCGATGTGACCTCCATCCCAGGATGCTGTCTGCACCTCACTCCAACCTAATGAACTCCCCAGCTCTGAGCCCCCTGAGGCGGGGCTGCCACTCTTCCTGTGCTCTATCTAGAATCTAGTAGGCAGCCAGAGGGGGTGTGTGAGTTGGAGACCGGTCAGAAGGGCCCAGCATTGAGTGTGGGTGCCATGCCACAGATCCCACCATCGCTTATCTGGGTGCCAGGGATTTTCTACTTTTTCAGGTGAGGGGTGTGGATGTGCAATGACATCCTGCATGCAATGGGCATGCTCTCACATCCATGTGTAAGGTGTCTGCTGACACCTCCATCCCCTAATTGAGCTCACCACAAGTTGTGCTGCCCCCAGTCTCCACTGGGAGCCACTGGTACTATGGCATGCATTACCCACCCACCCCCAGTAGAGGGAAGCAGTCCTCTGAATGCTCAATCCTCTCCTGCCTCACTGTCCACCAATGACACAAGCTTATTCCCAAACCCAGGTAGCCAGCATGGTGTGAGGTGTAGCTTCCAGTGCCTCAATCCTCAGTGCCACCAGGCTGGTTACCAATGCAGCTTTAATGTTTTTAGTTTATTAAGCCTACATGGTTGGGACCTTTAAGTGCAGTAGTCAAAGTACTCAAATAGTTATTTCAGGAATTAACTTACTTAAAGGAGTAGTACAGCCTCATATCTTGTAAATTTTCTTTGTTTCCTTGTCAATGCATAACTCTTTTTGTGTAGCTGTTGGGATATATTTGTTTGCTTTATTTTGTTTTCACTGTTCACATGGGCCCCTGTAACTAGCCTGGAAGTCTCCATTTTCTGGTCCCCCCTGAGGAAGACTTACTAACTGAGTTGATATGAAGGGATGTTAACCCAGTTTGTAGCCATACATGAAGTTTTATGCTAAAAATATTCATTTTCCATCACAAACATTTAGTGTGTGCCAGGCTTCATTTTTCTTTTTGGTTTGCCTGGTTTTGCTGGTGCACCTTTGAAGAGGTTGATGTGTACTTCTCCTGTCTGTTAAGCTGTGTACAAGATACTAAACCTCCCTGGGCTCAATTTTCAAAGCCCCATGAATGCCACAAGTGCTCAGTGTGCCGATTGTTTGGTGCATAGGGCTTGCGGCATTTGCCTAGCTAGCAATCAGTATTTTTGATCCTGACAGTCAAATGTGGCAAATTAGACCAGATTTTCCCTGGTCTAACTTGCACCATTTGACAGAACCGTTTTATGGGGGCTTGCAATATTTAGCACAAGCAGCTTTAAATCAAGGAACGTGTCACAGCTGCACCCAATGTACTAAAATTGGGTGTAGTTGTATCATAGGACTTTGACGCAGCTGTGCTAAAGAATGGGGTCGACACAAGGCTTGATGTAAGCCGTGCACCATCCTTTGAAAATCAAGCCCCCTGTGCCATTGAGTCACCCAAGTAAACATGCCTTGTGCCCAACTGGCCTTACCTGGTTAGCAAAGAACAAAAATAAATAAACTAAAAATAACAGTATAAAAAAGATTTTCTATGCCTGTTAAAGTCTTCTCTGATATTACAAATGGCTTTGGAGGAGGTGCGATTTACTCACAAGGAGCCTGAGGTGGAACTTAGGATGTGGTTTAGCATCTGGCTTTCACCACATTCAAAGATGGCAACCTTATTCCAGATATTATCTAAGGTGACAATAACAATTGATACCTCTCCACCACAGATAAATTCATTTTTCACATATACCTCCATGTTATATATCTCTAAGCAAATACTTTCAAAGGTTCTTTGGCAGCAACCCTCCTAGACTCATCACTGGTTTGTTTCAAGTTAACCAGCATTCATTTCTGAAATAAACCACATGTCTAATAAATAAAATGCAGCTTAGCAGAGGGGGGGTGGGTTAAGCAAAACTGAAATAATATAATTTTAAATATACGGAAATAACTTTTCTCTTGTCCACCCTAAAGCAGTTTCCTTTGCTTTCATACCATAATGAGTTAGCATCACTCACTACAGGCACATATACACAGTCACATTGAAGGCTGCAACACTAAGCTTCGGTCATCCCTCCTATTCCTGTGCCACTGCATGAGTGCATTTACACGACCCCTCTAAGCACCAAAATAAACTGTGATCAAGAGGGGCAGTGAGTTCAGTGGAGGGCAGATGTGAGTCATGCTTAGTGGTGGGTGAAGTGACACAAATTCTCTATGCAGAGTAATCCTTGAATTCCTCCCATTTTGTGGAGCGAAATGCTAAATTTTGCCCAGTGGAGTGCCGAAATTACACCTGCAGAATGGCAAAATTTCACCCGTGGAAGGCAACATTTCACCGCAGAGGGCGGAATTTCACACACTGGAGGCAAAATTCCACCTAAGGCATGGAAATTTTGTAGATTACTCCATGCAGCGCATTCAGCCACTTCGTCAGCAGAATATAAATTTACTGCATCTCTAGTCATGCTGCTGTTACTGGTAATCGAACTGTATATATATTTTAAAGATATTATAAGAAATGTGTACACAAAAGGACTCCCTTACAATGTTTGCATTGGCTGTGTTCAGGAAAAAATGTGTTGTAAGCACACACCAAACTGTACAGCCAGACTGTCTCGCTCATTGCATGTTTTCAGTTTATAGAAGTGCACTGTTGGACTACTGTGGAAGATAACTGACAGGCACAAAAAGGCCTCTAACTTTTAGGGTCAAGTCTCTAGTCTGAACTTCTTGCCATCAGGTGAGCAATGTAGACAGTCCACATGGCAGCATACACAGTTCCCATCGCTGTACATTCGCAGCTTTGCAGTGGACTCTGGAGCAGACTTGGTAGTGACATATTACAATCAAGTAAGTGTCCACACTGCCAATTTTGCACCACAGCTACCTGAGCACTCGACCTGCAGTAGTGTAAAAGTGCAGTGTAAACTGGCCTACAACTGAATCATTCTACAGCTGCCACGTTGTTTGGAATAAATCCATTTGAGGGCATTTCTGCTGCAAGTTTATTTGGACCCACTAAGTAAAACACAGGGTTCTTATCTTAAATGATTGCATGTTTATTGATAAGTTAACATAATACTTGTGATAACCTGAGACTTGTGAAGAATGTAAAAAGACACGACGGGTGATGTTTGATGTATATGAGGCACTGTTTTTTTGTACATTCAACATGTCTGGTGTGCAAAATAGCAGTAAGACTGAAGTGTGTTGGGTAGAGTAGTTTCAGGTTCCTGCTTCTCCACTCAGAGCCCCAAAGTGTTGTTGCTCATCCCTGAGTCACACCTGAAAATAGGCCCTGGTGCTAGCATGGCTTATCTGGTTAACAAAAACTTTATAAAATATGGATGCTGCAGCAGCAGCAACATCATTTCACTTCAGTTAAGGGGGTTAAAAAGCTAAATTTCAGCCAGAGGTTAAACACTCCCATGTTAGTTGAAACATAAGGGTTGCAAGACCCATTGCAATAGAAACATTGGATTTGCAATGCACCATATTAATGGGAACATAGTGGTCACAAAGTCCCATTTCAGCAGAAACAAATGGGGTTACAAAACTACACCTCCGCAGAAACATAGGTGTTAACATTCCCCATTTCAGTAGAAACATAAGGAATACAAGGCCACATTTTCTGCAGAAATATAGGGGTTACAAAAGTCCCATTTCAGCAGAAACGTAGAAGTTACAAAGTTCCTTTATAGTAGACACATATGGTTACATAGCCCCACTGTACCATAAACACAGTGGCTACAACAAGTTTCAAAAGAAGGATTACAAATGCTCATCTCAGTTTTTACAGCTGCATAGTGTCAGAGCTATGCTGATGCATTGCTGTCAGAAGAAGGGGACTGTGACTGAAATACCTAGTGCAGAACACCTTTTGTTGTTACGAGGAAGTGGAATCGAAGCACAACTTCCTGAAAATCTGTCTGCATCCTCCCATTCACTACAATGTGCTTTCTTCTAATCCTCCTGCCCCTCCCCCTCATGGCACTATTTTATTGCATTACCAGGTATGAACAGAGCAGCACTTCCATTTTACATTTTTTTACATGCCAGTATGCTCATGTTACAGGGGTTCACCCACTCACTCTCAGCAATGCTGTAACACCCCATCCCAACATTTTCTAAGCTCAAGCAGCTATCATAAAGGATGTGCCCATAAACAATGCAGTTTCTATGCTGAACCAGAGTGAGTGAGTGAGTACAGAATTTTATTTTTTTGAACAACACTTTCCCCAGTTCCCTGGCAAGTGATAACTCCAATTTTAAATAAAACCATCTGTATAGAAGGAGCGTTTTGCACAATTCCCTAGGAACAACCAGAAGCTACATGCCATCAGTTCCAGCCCTTCAAGGATTACAGTACATCATTCTCTTCTCACACGCTGGGTAAATGTATAAGGAGCGTGCATAACATGCTGACACACTACTGTTTGTTCACAGCAAGTTTTCAATCTAGTGGGTAGAAGCTTCTGAGTGATGGCAATAATAAATGCAAGCAAAGCAGAAAAAAAACTAAAAAAAATAAATTAATTGAAATGGACCCTGGAATTTAATTTACCGACACATATATCTTTCAGTGCTGGTAGTGAGCATGTGTGGGGGAGGGAGTAAGGAGTGAGAACAGAACACAGATTTTGGTCTTTTTATTTAAAATAGAGAATAAATCTTGGGGGATGGATAGCGTCACCATACTTAGCAACAGACAAACAAGAGTAATTTTACCTTACAGTCCTCCGCCCCCTTATTGGCAGATAGCCCAGATCCCTTAAAGCTGAAGTGATTTACTTGCAAATCTAGAAAACCTTGTGCAATTAACAGTCTGGGCAGTGCAAGGAGGATTCATTTATAGCTCTTGACAGCCAAGCATTAACCCTGTCCTGAGCACAAAACGGATATCAGAGCATCAATACAGAATCACATAACACAGTTTACATGGCTCAAGCACAGTAGCGCTGATGTGCTAAACTGCCATACTGGTATAAGATGCTTAGACCGCATTCAACATGCAGGCCATCAGCAGCCACTTACAGTAGGTCCTGCTGATTGAAACCAGCTGTAAAAAAGCAAGACTTGCTGATTTCCCTCACAAGCTTAGATCTGCTTCAGTACACACACACACTATTAGAAATTTAGCTTTCATTAACACTACATATGGCACAGACAAAACCTGTATTATTCACTCTGGCCATTTGCTCTGCATTTTGGCACAGGGTTGACATTATGGCGCATGGCAAAATCACATTGCCAATACAGCATGTTTTTTGCCATGAGGCTTAAGTGTTTTTTATCAATCAAACCCAGTCCCAGTTGCAGCGTCTGGGTTTCTGCTGCTGTAGCTCAGTCCAGTGAGCCACAGCAGCTGCTTGGGAGAACCTACTTCCAGCAGGGGTCTTATCCTCTGCCTGGGAAAGAGTGAATGGTGCAATACCGTGTACAGCAGTATATGTGGTATTGCACCGTTTGCTCTTGCCTACGGCGCTATCCTGTGTTAGCCATAATGTTGTATGCTATCAAGCATGCAACACTATGACCCGGTAGGCTGCATTTTTAAGACTTTTACACAGTTTATTGCAAAGAGGTATATAAGAAGAGGAATTAGCAATTATATAGTGATTTTCATACACATTGTATCCTGAGGTGCTTTACAAGAAATAAGATAGTAGTAAAGTGACTGTAAACATGTAGTGGCATATAGTGTACAGTATATGCTCACACACACACACACTTACTCACATAACAATGTAAGTTTATTACATGCCAGTGTAACCCCTCACCCCTGCCTTTCTAGCAAAACGACAGGTGGCATGTTGTTGAAGCTGACAGCAGTACCTGGTGGGGACTGGGTTCGGGGAGGATGAGGTTACTCAGCACAGGGGACCTAGGTTTGGCTACTCTGCACAGGGGGCACCCAAGTAAATCCAAACACAGGAAGCAATAACTGTAATGTCCAAAACCAGGAATGGGATTCTTCAGTGTGGCTTTTATTTACATCCAAGCTGAACAAACAAAGCATAGACGGACCCCCATGGGGCTACATTTCCTGGTAATGCAGATTAGAGACTACAGAACACTTCATCACTATTTCCAGCCCTCAGACTCTAAACCCACCAGGCACACAGCCCAGACTTGCACACAGCTTTGGGTACACAGCCTGACTTGTACATTACTTGGGTTTTCCCCACTGGCCCGGGTCCCCCGTCGGCCACTTGATCTGCGGTCCATTTGAGGAAGAAACCAATTATTCTGTTGTGGCTCCCCAAACCACACTAGAGCCTTCGACTCCTAGAGAGAATTTTCCTTACAATCCCACATCTGGGTACTTCCCTCATCACTGGCCAAGTGCCTGAGGTAAAGTAGAAATCCACAGAAGAAATCCGTAGAGGTGGACCTGGTCACTAAAGATGGGGGGCCACCCACCTCCAGCTCCTACAGCCCATACCCGGCCATTTCTCTGGAGACTGAAGAACTCCTTTAGTGAAAACTTTCAAATGTAGATTATGGGTAGACTTCTGTCACATCTCCTCTACATATCATTTTCATCCCAACAAGCTCTGGACTTGAACTTACTTTTACTTTGCTTATCCCATTACTCTAGGCTTCCACTATTTTAGTAGTTCAATCCTCACATTGTCACACAAGTCCCAGGGTGAAAAACATAGGCCCTTTTAGCAAGAGCAGACACTCACCCTCATGTTGCAGGTGCACCACAGGTGATTCACAAATTTTCTTGTTCTCCTAAATAAACTCTGGAACACATAGGCAGCTTTTCTCTACAAGCAGAACTAGGAGGTTGCCCCAGGAATCTGCAGGGAACCCTTTCCTGCCCCCCGAAGGAAGGGGGCACTGAGACCTGAAAACAGCGGTCTCCACCACTTCAATTATCTTCTGTGTCTCTCTTTAAGGTGGAGACACACACCCTTTAACTTAAAAGTAGCCCTCTGTCAGGACTGAGGCTCCTAGAGCCTTACTGAGCTGCTGAGCTGCTTTCTCAGCAAGCTCCCAACACCAACTGATCGCTGACAAATGTTTAAACCTCCCACCATTCTATTCCAATTCCCTTGCTGCAGATTCCAATGTGGCTCATGCAGCTGCGATAGTTCTATTGGTGATGTCATCCCTCCGTCTCAGCTGAGACTGAGAACAGAGTGAGACAGTGTGAAACCCATTTAACGGGAGTTTCGCAAGCTGCCTTCCCTGCCTACCACTAGGTCTTACTGGGATTCTAGTAACCCCAGGTAACAAGGGGGTTACACCAGTATGCTCAGGCTACAGGGGTTCACCCACTCGCAATCAGCAATGCTCTAATGCCTCATCCTGACATTTCCTACGCTCAACTAGTGATCATAAAGGATGTGCCCATAAACAGTGCAGTTTGGGGGGGGTTGTTTGTTTGTTTGTTTATTTGTTTGTTTCTTACTGTCTGGAACAACACTTTCCCTTCTGCCTTGACAATAGAAACATAGAAATCGATGGTAGACAAGGACCGCAAGGCCCATCCAGTCTGCCCATTTCTTTTTCTACCTTATAAATGTCCTCTGTCAATGGCCTGTCTATTCATACTCATCTGTATTGCTCCCTTATGCCTATCCAATGCCTGTTTGAAGCCCTGCACTGTATTCATAGCCACCACTTCCTGAGGTAGGCCATTCCATGCATTCACCACCCTTTCTGTGAAAAAGAATTTCCTCACATTCCCCCTTAATCGGCCTCCCTCTAGTCTCATGCTGTGTCCTCTTGTCCTGCTATTTTTATTATATTTGAACATGTTAGACTCTTTCACCTTGTTAATGCCCTTAAGGTGTTTGAATGTTTCGATCATATCACTTCTCTCCCTCCTTTGCTCAAGGGTATACATATTGAGCTTTGTTAATCTGTTCTCATATGTCTTCTGATGCAGTCCCTGCACCATTTTGGTTGCCCTTCTCTGGACTGCCTCAATTTGGTTAATGTCCTTGTGAAGGTGTGGCCTCCAGTACTGCACACAGTACTCCAGATGGGACCTAACCAGTGTCTTCTAAAGAGGGATTATTACCTCCCTCTTATGACTTGTGATACCCCTACTAATACACCCTAACATTCCCCTAGCCTTACCTACTGCTTTAGAGGTCTGCTTGGATGACTTCAGGTCATCAGTGATGATGATGTCCAAGTCTCTTTCTTCCTTTGTGACTGCCAGCAACTCCCCTCCCAGCCTATAGGTGGCTTCAGGGTTTCTCTTCCCTATGTGCATGATCTTGCACTTCTTTGCATTAAATCCCAGTTGCCACTCTTCTGACCATTTTGCTAGTTTATCCAGATCTGTTCTCATTCTGCTCACCTCATCTGGATCATCTACTCTGTTGCAGATCTTGGTGTCATCTGCAAATAGACAAGCCTTACCCTCTAGTCCATCTGCAATGTCACTAATGAAGATATTGAAGAGAACTGGCACCAGGACTGATCCCTGAGGTACCTCACTTGTGATTTGCATCTCTTCTGACTGTATACCATTTACCACCACTCTCTGTTTTCTGCCTGTCAACAACTTCGCCACCCAGTTGACCAACTTCTGACCCACCCCGAGCCTACCCAGCTTATTTATCAATCTTCTATGTGGAACAGTGTCGAAAGCTTTGCTGAAGTCAAGGTAGGCGACATCAACTGCTCCCCTTGGTCCACCACTCTGGTTACCCAGTCAAAGAAATCTATGAGATTAGTTTGACAAGACCTTCCTTTTGTAAACCCATGCTGTCTTGGATCCTGTGCCCCTATGGATTCCAGGTGTTGCACTATCTTTTCCTTAAGGAGTGCCTCCATAATCTTGCCCTCTACTGAGGTAAGACTGACTGGTCTGTAGTTCCTGTCTCCTCCCTGCTACCACTCTTGTGGAGCGGGATCACATGAGCCCTTCTCCAGTCTTCTGGGACCTCTCCTGCACTCAGAGACTCACTAAATAGTTTGCTAATGGCACTGCTAGTTCCACCCTTAGCTCCTTAAGTACCCTGGGATGTATGCCATCAGGTCTCATTGCCTTGTCCACCCTGAGCTTAGCGAGCTCTTGTAGGACCCTTTCTTTTGTGAAGGGAGTAGTGCTCACCTCCTTCCCCCCTGTGTCCATGGTGCTGAGCTGTGGGCCCTGCCCTACCTTCTCTTCAGTAAATACTGAGCAAAAGTATGTATTTAGAATACATGCTTTTACAGGGTCCTCCTCCTCACATTCCCCCTTTTCTCCTTTGAGCTTAGCAGTACCCTCTGGACTTTCTCCTTTCACTAATGTATCTATAGAAAGTCTTGTCACCTTCTTTTACTGTTCGTGCTAGTGTTTCCTCAGTTTGGGACTTTTGGGACAAGTGATAATGCCAATTAAAAAAAAACATCTGTATTATCAGCAGCATTTTGCATGATCTCTTAGGAACCAGAAGCTGCATGCCATGAGTTCCAGCCCTTCAAGGGCTACAGTACATCACTCTCTTCTAATGCTCTGGGTGAATGTAAAAGGGGCTTGCATAACATGCTGACACACCAGTGTTTGTTCACAACATGTTTTCAGTCTAGTGGTTTGAAGCTTCTGAGTGATGGCAATCGGGAATGCAAGCAAAATAGCAGAAAATCTTTAAAAAACCAAAAATGAAATGTACCATGGAATTTAGTTTACTCATACATATATCTTTCAGTGCTGGTGGTGAGTGTATGTCAGGGAGGGAGTCAGGAGCGAGAACATAACACAGACTTTGGACATTTTATTTAAAATAAAGAATGGATCTTGGGGCATGGACAGTGTCAGCTTACTTAGCAATAGACAAATAGGAGTGATTTTTGCCTTGCAGTCCTCCCACCCCCATTATTGACAGGTAGCACAGATCCCTCAGTGAGGAAGTGATTTACAAACCTGGAAAACCTTGGCAATTAACTGACTGGGCAGTGCAAAGAGGCTTCAGTTATAACACTTGATAGCCAAGCCTTAACCCTGTCCTGAGCACAAAAAGGAGGTCAAAGCATCAATACAGAATCACATAATGCAGTTTACATGGCTCAAGCACAGTAGCGCTGACATGCTAAACTACAATGCTGGTATACGATGCTTAGACCCCGTTCAACATGTAGGCCATCAGCAGCCACTTACAGTAGGTCCTGTTGAATGGACCTAGCTGTGAAAAAGCATTATTTACTGATTTTCTTCATAATCTTAGATCTGTTTCAGACACACAAACTATTATAGATGTAACTTGGCTGGCCCACTGGCACAGCAGTTGGATTTCTGCTTGTGACACTGACAACCAGGGTTCAGGAATGTACCCGGGAGTCAGAGGATGGGACAGGCGATAAGTCTTGAGCATCCAACAACTGCTCACCTTCTCCAGGGAGGGAAGGGGTATGAGCCTTGGTGTTTGCTGGTCCCAGGCAGAGGCTGGAGGTAGAGCACCAGATCTGGATCAACTGTCAGAGGAAGAGTTATGGACATCAGCTATGGCCTTGACATCACGTGCAATGTCACGCCCTGAGAAAATAGAAAAATGGCCCCAGCCTGGCCGGTTGATGGCTGCTCCTCCTCCTCCCACAATTGTGGTCCCCAGAGCGCACCTTCTCCCATGTGCGTGTCTGCCCTGGGGGCACCGTATTCTTGAATTCTCCTCCCTTCCTCACAGGGAGGGGCCCTTCTGGTAGGGGTAGTGTTGGACCCCCCCAGGGTATGGGGCACACAGGACCATGATTGACAGAGGAGAGGTAGAAGAGGTGAGATGATGAGCACAGGGAGCAATGCAAGCCTAAAGAAGTAGCAAGGCAAAAGAAATGTAACTGTCCTTAACACTACATGTGGAGCCGACAGTCCTTAAGCTGTGCTATTCACTCTGGCCATTTGCTCTGCATTTTTAAGGCTTTTACACGGTTTAATGCAGAGAGGTATATAAGAAGAATTAGCAATTATATAGTGATTTTCATACACATTGCATCCTAAAGTGCTTTATAAGAAATAAGATACTGGTAGTAAAGTGACTGTAAACATATAGTGGCATGTATAGTGTACAGTATATGCTCACATGCACACACACACTCTCAGGTAACAATGTAAAGGCAACCTGTTAGTCTCACTGCAACATTTGGTGTGGCCATAGACAGCCCCTGCACCACGGAGGCTCCTCTGCACATCTGGGGTTACTGATTTTTAAGTGTGATGATTAGTGGAGTTCCTTCCTGTTTTCTGGTGAGTCAGAAACTAGGAGGAGAGGGGAGTAACATCCTAGGGCCTGTGTTTGATCACTGTGGTTGAGAGTAGATTATTGTGGTTAGGCTGATGATAACTGGGGTCTGAGGACTTCAGTAGTAGGAGCCTGAAGAACTGATTACTAGGGTCTGTGGTGATTACTGCAGAAGGAGCCTGATAACGACAGTAGCATTGGGGATTAATTACAGGGGTCACCTATAACAACCCCTGACCTGTCCACAGCCCCCCTTCCTACTCGACACTATTTACCCATTTTTACCTCTTATTTGCGCAGTTTAAAGCTCAGCGCATATGTAATGTTAGTTTTACACCACCATCATTCTGTTATAAATATCTTGGTGCACACTCTGCTAGCTCTTATCCTGGCTACCCCATAACTAATGCACTCTGTACACTTTTTGCACTGTTGTTTCTTCCTCTCGATGTTATTATGTGTACCTTGCTTTTACATCATCCAATCACCCTTTGTTGCTACTCTATTTGTTGTTGCTCTTTCACTCCTCTGGTTCTTAATCTTGTGCTGTAACCACCACACTACACTGCCTCCATAAACAGCTGCGTTATTTCAAGGGGTTTGAAAACATTTTCAACAACACTGACCAATCCCTAGTTTGAATATGACAAAAAACACATACTGGATGGGTGGTACCAATTTGTACAGCATGAAACTTCAGTATGTAGATATTATACAGTATAACCATATTTTCCAAAAAACAATGCACCGAAATGAAAGCCTGACAGTGAGTCTCCCATATCAAATCACAATATCAGTACTTCTCTTTTCCGCTGAATGAAATAAGGTTGATTCTAAGGCTCTTTGACCCTCTTATACTTATTGTACCGGCTTTCATTAACAAGAGGCAGTGTCATCAAAGAGCCATGTCTCCAGCTGTTATCACAACTGAGTATTTGTACGCTGCTTGAACACAGTAGAGAGTACCTACCCTTACTTATATACTATAGAGTCAAATTATTTGGCATGAGACAAAAACTTGAACTAAGAAGTAAATCATAATTACTAAACAAACTGGAGACGTATGTAGGTTATAATATGCATGGTACTTTAACTGTTGCTTAACATTGTTTCTATAGGAACACATCTCTTCATTTTAAAAGATAGTAAAACACATCTCAAATGTTGTTTTTCTGTACATGATGATGACTTCAAAATGATTTTTTAAGAGATATGGAGACTTGTTAGTACAGTTACGATAACTTATCTCTTGAATTTTATATAATATAACCTACCACTTCATTTTTTCTGAAGTTAAATACTGGTCACAGTGTAGTACCATTTTTCCTCTGATTTTATTTCCCTCCCACATTGCTGGGGTGTGAATATCAGCATGCACACATGGAGGTGTGCACACACTATACAGTCCCTCAGCACCCTCCCTTCAATGCCACCCATTTGACCCACACTACCACCAGGCCTCCACCTAGTAGCAGTTGTTCCATGGGAATGGCATGACTCCCCCTCTTCCAGGAAAGGAGAGCAGGCCATGGAACTCTCAATCCTCTACCCCCAGCCTGCCCCAGCAACCCAAGGTCATTCCCAAACCTGGGTCACCAATGGGGTGGGCTGAAGCACTACCGCTGCATCACTGGGCCAGTTAATATAGCCTTTTGTTAACCCACCTCCTGAATGGTTCACTGATGGAACAGCAAATCCCAGTGTGTGAAGACCATCACAGTGACAGGAATCAGCCAATAGCCACACGTTGCTGTGATGGTCTCTGCTGGTGCCAAGACTGCCCCATCAGTGTACCACCCCATCCCCGAGACAACCTCGACCTGGAGTTAGTAATCCAGAGTCAGGTGGGTGTGGGGGGTGAAGCCCCCCGATAAAGGAAAGACACATCCCCGACAGTGCACTACTGACACTTGGCATTGCGGCTGTCATTGTCGGGGATGTCGGCACTGAAGATTTCACAGCACCATGGTAAAAGCCTCCTGAACAAGGCAGGTGTAATTCTTCAAATCCCCTCTGAAACATGTTTCTGCAGTCCCTCTGCAAAATCGCCTTTCAGATGGGATTTAAAAAAATCCACTTCTTTTCATCATAAGGTGGGGTAATAAAGAAACTATTTTGTGTGTGTGTGAGTGTGTGTGTGTGTGTGTGCGTGTGTGTCTATGTGTGCATAACTATTCACTACAATCCAGTCCACACATTAATTCTATATTCCTTGTCAGATTAATGCATTAGCCTCATTTTTGGTTCTGATCAGAGTTTGTTTTCTGCTAGCCATAACCTAGGCTATTCCCATGAAATTCACAGACCAGATGGACACATGATGCTGATATCAGCTCCTTACAGCAAGAGTGCACATTCACCAGAGCCAGCTCACACTGACTATCTCTATAATCAAAGATCACAAGAAGGTTGAACATGCTGTATAGATGTGATGAGGAGATGGAGAACTACCAATGGTGTGTCAACAGCATAGCTGAGAAAAATGCATGGGTAGATAGATAGATAGATAGATAGATAGATAGATAGATAGATAGACAGACAGACAGACAGACAGACAGACAGACAGGCAGGCAGATAAATAGACAGACACACATACACATAGACAGTTAATTTTAAAAATATATAATTTCAGCAGAGTTCATGTTGCGGAACAAATGCATGGGACTCTAAATAAAAAGATTTAAGCTGCAGGTGCATGGGGCAGAGTAATAGCTACTGAGGCAATGATAATTCAGTTGCTTCAAACTGCAGGCAACTGTACTGCAGTAGAATGCAGCACAGGGTAAAATGGCAGTCATTGTGGTCTGAGGACTTTCCAATTAGGAATATAGGTGCAAAAGTGTGTTTTAAACCATGCACTTCTAAATTGGTTATTCCTTCACAAATAGACAAGATGATGCTGGCTCGGATGACAGAACCCATTTTCCTTTTTGTTTTGCAGAGCACACTGAACCTTTAAGAAGTCTATTATATATTTTAAAGCCCACCACAAAAGCACATTAAGTAAACAGATGACTAATCAGAAGTTAGTCTTTCCAGCAAGGGGAGGCAATCATTAGGAAAAGGGGATTGCAGCAATACTCCATCTAGTGCCAGCCTATCTGAGGGAAATAATATCAGGAAACAACACAGTAACATTGCAAGGAATGAACAGGCAAACCAGGGTGGACGTGGAAATGTAGGAGCTGGCACAGACAACAGAACAGCTGGGAGGCATGGAGGGCAAGGGGGGAGGAAGATACAGGGAAGATACAGGGCACAGGGTGGGGAAGGAAGGCTGGTCAGCTGGATGTGGGAGACAGTCTTTCTGGGAACAATGTGAAGAGCAGGGGGATGTCCAGAGTGCAGAAACCTTGAGCAACTTAGGGCATAGATAATGTGGCTAAGCTGGCAGTTGTGAAGTGGGGGGGAGAGGATAGGGGGGAAACAGTGGCTGGAGGAGCGGGTAAGGGCTGCTCCAGGCCATATGGATGGTAGGCAGGGGATGGAAGCAGGGAGAATGCCAAGGTATCCAAGGGGGTCTTCTTTTCAGGGACCCTGAGAAATCAGAGTGAGAGTTTGGCACGAGGTATGGAGAGAAGGTAGGTGGATAAAGGAATCAGCACAAGGTGGAAGGGAAAAAGAATGGTGTGGGAGAGCAGTGGTATATCCTGATATGGGGGGCCCTCTTCGAACAGGTACACAGTTCTCGTTGGTTTGTATGAAGAGGCAGCAGGTAGCATGATAGAGGATCATGAAAGCATGAAGTCCAAAGATAACGATGCAGGTGTGAGAAGGGAAGGAAGGGGAAAGGGATTAGGTGAAGAGCAGAAGTGAGCAGAAGGATGTCCACATGGGGGATGAAAGAGGTAGCCCAGGTGTGGGGACTGGAGGGATGGAAGAAGGAAGGCCAAAGTCAGGTGCAGCACAGGAGGGATGCAGGGAGACAGGATAAGTTGTACAGCTGGGAAGGTAGGGGGCTCGGTGGGAAATGAGAGTAATAGGGGGGCTGTGCAGCAGGAAAGGCAGACTGAGTGTTGGGGACAAGAAATTGGTGGGATGGTCATTATCCTAGGTGATTCAGTGGTGAAGGGTGTGAGATGTGGTGGTAAGGGGGCTAGGTCTAGCCATAGGTGGGTGGAGTGTATGCTAGACATGGCGCCGGGCAGGGTGGGGCCTTTTGTTACTAAGTGCATAGAGAAGGTACATGAAAAAACTCACATTATTGTACACCTGAGTACAAACAACCTTGCAGAGTCTGGGGTAGAGGTGGTACAAAAACAGTTTAGTGAGATTGGAAAAATCTGCAGTGAGGCAGGAAGGTCAGTAGCCTACTCTGTAGTGCACCTGGTCCCTAGGGCTAGTACTACAAGGAAACAGAGAATTGAGGAATTTAATAGTTGGTTAAGGGAGTGGTGTGAGTCTATGGACTAGAAGGGATTTGGGGTGGGATTTGGGATAATAAGGACCTATATGCACCGGATAGACTACATTTGAGTAGGAAGGGCTCGGCGGTTGTGAAGAGAGTCAGACCAGCTAGATTGCAGTGGCGTAAAAGGCTACGGGAATCGCAAGCCACTCTCTGCTGAAAATGTAGGTGCAGCTTCATGCCCAGGTAGCGAAACACGCGTGCCATCCTTACATCCTTCACTGAACAAATTAATGTCATCTTTCACTGGGAGGCTGTGCCCCCCCTCCCCGCACCCACCCAAAAGTAAACATGTAATGTAAAATTAAAAAATTAAAACTTAAAATCTCCAAATAGATGCGGTAACGCATGATCTGTGTCAGTTACGCAGTAAGCGTAGCTCCTAGGCTGGTCCGACTCTCTTCACAATCACCGAGGGCTCCAGTGTCTTAAAGTAAAAGCTGGAGGAATACAAGTCAGCAAGCCTTAATTTAAACTGATGGGGGGGCAATAGGATGTGCTGCAGCCATAGTCACCAGGTCCATGAGACCAATGGGGCTCTCCCTCTATTAAGCCATCAGAAAGAAGTAAAGGGAAAAGAGCAGGGCTGAGAGAGCTGGGATCAGGGACAGGGAAAGACAAAAATGGCAGGTCAGTGGAAATAGTGTACAGGATTCCCAGTGTAAAGTGGTGCCATTAAATGCAAGGGGCCTTTCAAACAAGATGGTAGATCTTCGGGCACTGATGGCTGAGAGAGATGTGGACATAGCGGCTATCACAGAAATGGGGGCCACATAACACCATGACTGGGACCTCATGATCCCTGGGTATAGAATTTACAGGAAGGACAGCGAGAAGGGAAGAGGGGAAGGAGTAGCTATAGTCATAAAAGAAGGGATCACATGCACTAGGGAGAAGGAGGCTGAGGGTAAGCCAAAGTCTTGTGGGTTCTGCTTCATACCACCAAGGGGAGAAAGGTTATAATGGGGTGGTATACAGACCACCTTCACAGAATGAGAGGTTGGACAAAGTGTTAGGGGTGCAGATTACAGCGGTCTCTAGTAGAGGAAATGTAGTCATAACAGGTGATTCCAACCTACATGGAGTAGACTGGAGGACCCCAGCTACCTTCTGCTCCAGGGAATAATTCCTCTGGAAGCTTTCAAGGATAGTTTTCTGATGCAAGGAATCAATGAGTCTACCAGGGATGGGGCCATTGTGGACCTAATACTGTCCAATGGTGAGTATGTCGATGAAATAAAGGTGGAAGACCCTCTTGAAGACAGTGACCACTGCTTGGTGTGGTTCTACCCAAATCTGGGCAAAGAAATAGCCAGAACTAAGCTGAGGGTAGTAGACTTTAGGAACGCTGACTTTGGGAAAATGGGTGAACTCCTAGAGGGACATCTTGCTAAGATCATTCCAGAGATGGAAATGGAGCAGAAAAGGTCCATTATAAAGATGGGTCTGATTAAGGACACTAATATGTCAGTGGCTCAGTAGGTAGCACACTCACCTCTGAGGTCTGGCGATCAGAGGCCTGTGGGTTCAGTTCCCACATCTGGCACCTTGATTAACATCCCAGTACTGACACTGTAGTGCATCATGAGAGGGGTGCTGCAGTTCTGAGGTGCCAACTTTCGGATGAGACGTTAAACCAAGGTCCCATCTGCCTGGACTGGTGGTAGTTCAGGTGGATGTTAAAGATCCCATGGCACTTATTGAAAAGAGTAGGGGAATTTCCCAGTGTCCTGGCCAAATTTTCCTCATTCACTAAAAAAATACCACCAACAGCTTAATCTGGTTCAAGGTCAGTTGGCATTCATCTGTATCCCCCTCCCCTGGGTCTTGCCTGAAAATAGGCAGGATTTGTCTAGTGCACTTACCCAGTCAACAAAAACTAAATAAATAAATATGTGCACCAAGGCACAGAGCAAGAAAGCTAGGATAAAAAAAAAACAAGCTTGTTCAGCAAAGAGGTGGTAGCAAGGGTGAGGAAAAAGAAAGAAGCCTTTCATAAGTATAAATGTACTCTAAAGGATGCAGAAATAGAGGCCTACTCAGTGAAGCCAAGAAAGGCAGGCATAGCAGTCAAGGCAGCAAAGGCTCAGAGGGAACTAAAACTCACTCAGGGTATAAAAGAAGGAGAAAGGGTGTTTTTCAAGTACATAAGGGAGAAAAGGAGTGTCAAAGATCAGACTGTTAGAATAAAGTGATGGGGGTATGAGCAGAAAGTGAGGAACAGATGGAAGTACTGAGTGAGTACTTTATCTCAGTTTTCACTAGGAAGAAGGATGGACCTGTGCTGCAGGGAAACATAGGGGTTCGGAAGAGGAGGGGGGGGTGCAACAGGAGGAGCAATTCAGGAGGACAGGGTTTTAAAGGGCTTTAGAGCACTAAGGGTGGACAGGGCTTACAGACTGGATGGTGTGCTCCAGAGCATTCTGAGGGAGTTGGCAGAAGTCCTGGCTTACCCCTTTGTGGACCTGTTTAAAATCTCACTTGAAACAGGGTGAGTGCCTCAGGACTGGAGAATGTTATGTGTGGTGCCTTTCCACAGGAACGGACCCAGGGATGAGCCATGTAACTACAGACCAGTCCGCCTTACCTGTGTTGTAAGAAAAATGAATTGAGACCATAGTAAAGTAGAGACTAGTGGACTTTCTGGAGGTTAATCCTCTCCAGGATGATAGGAAACATGGGTTTGTCTTGGGGAGATCCTGCCAGACCATCCTGATAGACTTTTTTGATTGGGTCACAAAGATTGTGGACAGGGGCCAGTGGTTGATGTCCTGTATCTGGACTTCAGCAAAGCCTTCTACTCTGTGCCACATACAGTAGAAGACCACTCATTGAGCTGCAGGATCTGGGAGTTGGAGTGAAGCTGTTGGGGTGGGTTAAGAGTTACAGGATAGAAGCCAGAGGGTGGTAGTAGGGGTGAATTGTTGAAGCCTAGACCTGTAATCAGTGGGGTCCCACAGGGCTCAGTGCATAGCCAAGTGTTGTTTAATGTCTTTATTAGTGACATAGCAGATGGATCAAAGGTAAAATCTGCCTGTTCACAGATGACACTAAGCTCAGTGGGAGAGTGGACACAGAGGAGGGGAGGAAGGAGTTCAGGGACTATCTGGCTAAGCTCAAAAAGTGGTCAGTAATATGGCAGCTGGAGTTTAACACCAAGACACGCAGGGTCATACCCTTGAGAAATATGAACACAGGGACCAGTTACTGGCTGGAGGAGTATAGGTGTCCAGGTCTGAGGAGGAAAAGGACCTAGGGGTAATCATCACAAGGGGCCTAATTCACTGTGTGCTGTGTTGTAAGGCAGCAGCCAAAGTCACCAGGATGCTGGGATGCTCGGCCAGAAGAATTGCCTCCAGGAAAGGGGAGGTCATTCTGCCACTGTACAGGTCCTTGGTGTGACTGCACTTGGAGTACTGTGTGCAGTTCTGGTGCCCATATCTAAAAAGGACGTCAATTTACTGGAGGGGGCTCATCAAAGGGCAACCAAGATGATCCAGGGCATGTAGGACAAACCTTATGAGGAGCTGATACAGTTGTTCAACATGTATTCCCTGGTGGACAGAACAGAGAGAGGGGACATGATCAAAACCTTTAAGTTCCTTAAGGGTATAATCAACGTTAATATAGAAGGCATTTTCAATCTCAGGAGGAATGGGTTCACTAGGGGCACAGTCTTAAATTAGTATAAGGAGGATTCAAAAGGGAAATAAGAAGGCACTTTTTCACAGAATATGTGGTGTTCAAGTGAAACAAACTGCTGGAGGAGGTAATATTGAAAACAGTGAAGATCTTTCAAATGGGTTGGGACAGAGTGAATAGGAGGGTCTTAACGGGAGGGAAGATGAGTAGAGGGATAAAAGATGGAAGGAAGAAGACTCCATGTGGAAAGAGGAGGGGGGCAGCTCTCATAATTTTATCTCAGAGTTGCAAATTCGAGGAGACTAGATAGATTGAAATGGTCCGTTTCTGCTCTTTTTCAATGCGATCCTGTAGTGCTCACATGATACAAGCAGAAAAACATAACATAACATGTTTAGACATTGTTACAATAATTGTGGTAGCAGTACAGGTATAGACATATTGAAAGTAGCAAGTTTCAGATGTTGTTGGAGGCAGAAGTAACATTTTTAAGAGTAAGTGCAAAAATACATTAAGTAATGAGATTCATGCTTTCATTCTGGAACTAGGCAGCAAGGCCAGGGCTTGTTGGTCTGTTTGATTTGCCATTGTTTGATTTTGCCCATACTGATGGGCTTGTCTGCGGGTCATCTGGATACAGATCAAATTACTTAGTTTAGATAATTGAGATGGCAGTAGTCCCTCTGGAAACAAACTCTGGCCAGAGTCAATATGGCTGCCCAGTGCAGCGAGAGTGTGGTGAGAGTGATTAAAAGAATATTTAGAGCTCTTGCCACACTCTCACTACACCAGAGTCTGCTGTTCCCAAGATGGCAGTGCCAACAGACCTGCACATGCATGATACTTGCACGTGTGCAGTTTCAGTCCATCAGGGTTTGCTGTTCCCAATATGGTGGTGCTGACAGAACTGTGCATGCACTATCTTATAAGCAGCAGCCATCAATTCTGCAGTTGCAGAAAAAAAAAGTAGCGCCCTGTGAAGGGGGTGTGTTTATATGGCCTGCGGAGAGGAAGGGCCACATAAACAGCACCACTGGAAATTTACCAGAGCACTGGAAAGCACACCGGATTGCAGTTTGGTCAAGTGCTTTTACAGTGCTCTTCTAAAGATGCTATGATGGTATAATGTCTGCAGTGCTATGCCCACGCAGCCGTAAAAAGGTCTGTCTGGCACATAATTCACTAGGATGTAAGAGTACTACATTATAGATAAATTACTGTGGTTGAGTCGGTTCTTCTATGCTAAATGCAGAGCTTTTCACTTTAATAATGGACTATTCCAAGACTACATAGTTTGAAATTTGGCACTTGCATAGGTCACAGTTCATTGGAATTTGTGGTCATAGTGTTTTTTTTTTATTCATTTGGTATGGGCTGAGTGTGGTTTGTGAGTGTATCTGCCTTCCTTTCAGCATGGTCTTGACAGACAGTATATTCAAAATCATTATCACAGCCTTGTAACTTTTCAACAATTGTTCTGAGCTGCAGTCTCAGCTATTCATGTGAAATACATTATTTCTTTAGGCTGGTTACTATTTTAAATGTTAACTTTATTGGTTACACTTTATTTTAAGTGTCCTTAACTACACTGAAACTGCCCTATAACTACAATGTAACTACTATGTAACTTCTGTTTAGTTACATGTAACTACAATGCAGTAGTTAACTAGTTTCACACCTGCGGTTTAGTGTAGTTACACAATTTACATGAACTAGTAGTTATTGCAGTTACTGTTGCAACAGTTGTTACATGTGTAGTTAAACTTTCAGCATAAATCAGTTTATGCCAAAAAAGAGACAGTTGTGGTTGCATGTGTAACTACTTCATCATGCAGTTTGTATAACTACACACCAGGAAGGGTCCCTACCTTTGTGTCCTTTACCACCCACCACAACTCCACACAGCAGATCGGTGGTAAAGTGCATGGTATGTACCGATTCCCCACCTGCAGCCACCTACCTCGGCCATAGCAGACCAGGAATGGGGGTACAGAAGAGGTGTGGGTCAATGCCACAGAAGCAGTGCATTTCTTAGTAACTGCAGCATTGTTACAAGCCAATAAGTAATTATGTAAATTATTTTTATTGTATAAATAACCAATGTAGTTGTATAGCAATTAAGAATATTAGATTGCTTGTTTATTAAGCAGTTAGTGCATGCGGGACTGATTTCTAAAGGAAAGCATACATCAGAACTACAGCACTGACATTCAATGTAAATGTATAGTAGTTGCACCCTTCTTTGTATGCTTTAATTGTCAATTTCTGTGTACTTACTTTGCAACTACATGTTAGTTAGTCATTAACTGTGAAAACAATGCTACAGAAGCAGCACATTCCTTAGTAACTAAAGCACTGTTACACCCTTTTTCTGACACTTTAAGTGTCTGTTTCTGTGTACATACTTTGTTAGTATATCTTAGTCATTAACTGTGGAAACAATGCCACAAAATCAGCACATTCCATAGTAACTGTAGTACAGCACTGTTACACCCTTCTTCTTACACCTTATTTTAAGTGTCAGTTTTAGTGTACTTACTTTGCAAATACGTGTTAGTTAGTCATTAACTGCGGAAACAATGCCACAGAAGCAGCATGTTTTGTAGTAACTGCAGCACAGTTACACCTTCTTCTTACACTTTATTTTAAGTGTCTGTTTCTGCATACTTACTTTGTAAGTACATGTTAGGTATTAATTGGGGAGACAATGCCACAGAAGCAGTGCGTTTCTTAGCAATTACAGCACTCTTAAAAGTCGACAAGCAATTATGTAAATTAATAATTTATTGTATAGCAATTTACAATGTTAGAATGTCTGTTTATTTTTTTTTATTTTTGTTTGGGTTGCGCAGTATACAAGTGGTGGGTCTGGGATTCGAACCAAGTTCTCCAGGTTTGAGGTCAGTACTTTTTACCATGACACTATACTGTAGAAGCTTTATGAGGGAGTGATTTCTGAAGGATAATTTTAAGTGCCATTAACTACACTGTAACTACTGTATAACTACACTGTAACTGCACTATGTAGTAGTTAACTAGTTTCACTATACGTAATGTACACTAACATAACTTTAAATGTGCTGCTTCTTTAAGATTGACCCACACCTCTACTGCACCCACACTCCTGTCCTGCTGCTGCCCAGGTGGGTGGCTGGGGGTGGGGCATTGGCTACTCTTCGATGACAGTCCTAATTCTTCTGTACCAAAGACTAAACTGTCCCATTGTACAATGCTGAACAGTCGTCATAAGTCTGATTGTAAGAAGGTGCCTGATATTCAAATGTGCACCTTGCAATGGTGCAAGTGTGCGTGCAGCGCATCAATTCTGAATATATAAAGTAATGTGCATTGCACAAATACAATGCACTGGTGCATCCCCCAGACAAAGCGGAATACCAGGAATGGGAATTGTGCCAGCACATCAGAGATACATTGTGCACAAAGTCCTTATATTCAGTCACCAATATGCAAATGGGGCCATAATGCATGCAAGTCATAAATGGGGCCATTAGCATATCATTGTGTCCCAATTTGCATGAGTTGTGCAGGACTGACTGGTGACATGTGCCTGGCGCCCTGTGCACCATGCAGTGCTGGCAGTGTAGATCCAGATGTTCCCCACCCTCCCATCCCATAGCTCCCATTGCCCATAGTGGTGTGCCACTAAACTCCTGGCGGCTCAGTGGTATCCCCATCTCCTCCTGTAGTACTGATCACAGTATTGTACTATGGTTAGTATCCCTGGTAGTCATGTGGTACCCACCTCCCGCCTGACCCTCTGATCACCATAAAGATCCTAGGATAATATCCCTGTAGTCTAGAGGTACCCCTTCCCCACCCAACTCTCTGATTGCCATAAAGATCCTAGGATAATATCCCTGGTAGTCTAGAGGTACCCTTCTCCCTGTCTGACCCTCTGATCACCATAAAGATCCTAGGATAATATACCTGGTAGTCTAGAGGTACCCATCTCCCCACCCAAACCCTCCAATCACTGTAAAATGCCATGGGTAATATTCCTGGCTGTCCAGTGGTTCTCCTAGCCCTGCTCGTACCTTCGATCACCAGCAAAGTGTCAAAGAACATGTCCTGGTGGTCCAGTGGTAATCCCCACTCCCTGACCCACACAGGACCCCCAGCTCACCCAGCTCCCCCCAGTCATAGGCGGGCAGCATACCCACCCACATACCACTGCAGTCTCCCATCAAATGACAGCTTACAGTAGGTGCTGCATGCTCATTGGTCCACACTGTGGACCAATGGGCTAGCAATTCATACTGTACTAATCCACAACTTTGTGAATTAAGTCATTCAGTCAGAATTTAGTGGATTAGTACACCCTTGGTAACTTCTGTGGACTTCCTCACATACTCAATATGTGGTACCGGGGTCGGTGTTGTTTGGGATATTCATAGCGGACATCTCGCATGACATCAGGAATAAGATCAGCCTCTTTACTGATAATACCAAGCTGGGGGCAGTGGTGAGTGACATAGAGGGATGGCAGGAACTGCAGAAGGACCTGATTAAACTGGTGGGAGCCACACAATGCAGAGGACTGGGTAGCAGCTTCTACTGCGTGGTCCTGCCTTCCCCTCAATAAAACTCCTATTTTCCCTATATATTCATCCTAATGGGAAGTTCATCTACCTTATCTGGTAAGTTTCTGGCTGACTACACTGCTGTAAGCCTGTTTAATCACCAAAGAATGGAGGCAGTTATGAAAGATACCCCTCTAAAGCACACTCCACCATCCATGCAGGAGAAGGCCTCCAAAAGATTGAAGACAATCTACAGGGACCAGCCACTCATCTACTGCTACACTGTAGCCCTCACCTTTGATGGAGGAACATTTTTATTTATTTAAAGTTTATTGAAAGTTCAACAACTACAATAGACAGGGTCATGATATTCAACACATTTAGACATATGTCGAAGCAAGTTACATGACCCCATCCAACTTCTCCCAACACCTCCTCACAAAGCACCCCCCCCACACACACAGTCCCGAGGCATGACAGTCCCTACTACATAGTAATCTGAAAAGAGAATACTAAATGGTGTATAACGTATGTAACGGGGCCCAGATCCTTTTATATTTGGATTTGTTATTGTTAATACTCGAAATAGTCTTCTCCACTCGAAGGTTAAGTAACAACTCGTTAAGCCATTCAGAATAAGAGACAGCCTCCGTACTCTTCCAATATTTAAGCACCATCTATTTAACTGACATAGAGATCAAGGCAATATGGAACTTACGCTTATTAACTGAAATCTGTGAGTAATCCCCTAGAAGGCAAACCTCTGAAGTGAACAAATTCGTCAGCCCAATGAGTGGGTCAGCCTTGTCCTTAATAGCCTTCCAGAGGGGAACTATCTTGGGGCATTTCCAGAAAATATGAAATAGGGAACCTTCCACTTGAGTGCACTTCGTGCATAAATTAGAAGATGTTACTCCCCATTTGGCCAGTTTTTGCAGATAATAATAAAAGTTGTGGAGGATGTAAAACTGCATTAACCATAGCCTATCCTGTGTTACAAAATGATGGCAGTTATTCCATATAGCCATCCAGTCTTTATCCCAGTGTGGGAAAGGATCAGACCAAAACTCTGTGGCTCCAAACGGCTCAGGAAAATGCCAGTCGTACAAAATATTATAAAGTTTGGAGGTACTCTGGGGGGAATTAGCTAGTGGGCCCAATTCAGACTGGAAAGAGAATTTGTAAGATAAAGGGGGACCATCTTCAAACTTTTTAATAAGGAGGTGTCTAAGCTGAAGTACCTAAAAGTAATCACTTTCCTGAAGCCTAAATTTCACAACAATGTCTTCAACTGATAACCAAGTACCATCCTCCTCAAGAAGTGAAGACAAACTTCCATCCCCCAATCTAGGTAACCACCTAGGAAATAGCATTTTGTTATCTATTTTAAAAGCAGGAGAGTTCCAGATCGATTACGCCGCATCCAAACAATTTTTATATTTTAAGAATCCACACAACTACAAGTGAATCCTCATAGAAGTTTCTATTGTGGTATCTTTTAATTTCTTTGGTAGAGAGGCAATATTGAGGAATAATAATGCTAAAGGGGATATATTAGCAGATTGGATCATTTCCAGTTCTGTTTTGAACCATGCGGGAAGATAGGCAGAGGGATTAGGATCCAACCACCTGAGGTATTTAGCCGTGTTGCAGGCCCAGTAATACATGCATAAGTATGGAAGCCGTAAACTGCCTTTAGGCTTAGGCGCCACAAGCTTATAAAAAGCTAATCTTGATTTCTTTCTGGACCAGATGACTTCACCTATCAAACTCTTTTTTTTTTAATTTAGTTATTTAACCAGGTATAGCACACTAAGCTGAAAGCTTTTTTACAGGAGCGACCTGGGAGCACAAGGAGGTTAAGTGACTTGCTCAGGGTCACACAGTATGCAAGTGGAAGCTGTGGGATTCAAACCCAGGTCTGGTCTGCTGGATGTCACCAAATTTGCAGCTCAGAGCCATAGACCACTGCGCTATACTGCCTCCTACTCTGGGCTTTTTTAAACCAACCACCCGGTAAAAAAACATTGAGTAGTTGGAGGAGTGTTTTTTGACAGAGATGTTCTCATTTTGAGAAGAGCTACAACCTATTACCCAAGAATTAAAATCTATGAATGTCTTCCTAGAAGATCTTAACAAAAGGACTGGAGACAATGAAGCGTGCATTTACTTGGTAGAAAAATGGTTAGCCCGTATTGACCCAGAATTAGTCACCTTACATCACAAAACCACCCGACTTGAAGCAAAATTAGAAGATTTGGAAGGATGGAGTCAGCGAAACAATGCAGTGGTTATAGGTTTGCCAGAAAAGGAGGAAGGTACTGACCCTGTCTTGTTTGCCCAGAAACTAGTTAAAAAACTGGCAGGTCCCTCACCTTTTTGATCAGATTACATAATAGAGATGGTTCACAGGGCATTGAGCCCCATGCCACCACTGGGAGCATCACCCCATATCTTTATCTTTAAATTCCTAAACTATCTCGAGTGGCAGCACTTCCTAAATAAAACCTGGGAGCTTCAGGAGGTCGCCTGTAAGGGGAAACACTTGAGAATCGCTTAAGACCTCCTTGCTTCCATTAGACAACTGTGCTCCATTGTCTATCCTGTTGTCATGAAAATTATTTCTGCTGGACTCAAATTCCATATGGAGTACCCTGTCTGTCTACAGGTCCAGATCAGAAATAAATGGCTGTCTTTCAACTCCCCCGATAGCGCCATATGCGACCTGAAGGCTGAGCTACCAGATCTGTTCAAAGAACATTGAATAATTATTCAGTTTTTGCAATGGATACACAATATTTATAATGGTCGGGATCCTGCTCTTTGTATTGGACTGTTGGGGTGAGTACTCTCATTTTCTCTCACTGGGGAAACCAACTACACAGATGATTTATTTCCCTCCCAAATGCTGACCCCGAGAAAGATTTCTGTACTATATGCCTTGCCCAACAATATGCAAATGGAAATATCAGCCCCTAACTTCAAACTTACCGGACTCTTTCACATTTCTTTTCTGGACAGTATGACCTCATGATTCCAAAGACTTTATCATGCCTCTACATTCCTTTCCGCTAATTCATCATGGTGCCATTTCAATGCATGGAAACTGTACATTGTTTAATAGACTGCCTTACTTTCCCAGCAGTATGCAGAGTCATCTAGTGCCTGACCCACAGAATTTTTCTACTCACAGGTTGCCTCTACCCAAAGACCTTATTTTATATTATCTGGACACAGCGGATTCCAGATACCTGGAGTTCTGTTTACACTATCTTTGGGTTATACTCTTGCACTTCCCTGCTTAATACATCCCAAGTCTGGACAAGGCTCACCAGTCAGATTGTTTTTTAGACTTCCTACATTCCCATGGCAGTTTGATCAGTTCATACATGGGATATAAAGATGAATATATTTGCATGGAGACTGTACTCCTCTCTCTTTCATTGTTTTCCCATTTTTTGTTTTTTTCTTTCTTTCATTTCTTTCCTAGTCAGTAAACTTTTTTCATACCGCTATAGTTGCTGTTTATTATCATTGTTATAGGTTAGAGGAGTTGGAGCCCTACCATTACATATTAGGAGTTATTGTTGGGGGAGGGTGGGAGGGGCTCAAAGTTTGCATTCAGTGTTAGGTTATCATGGGCCTTAGCTTGTATTATTTGGTGGGCAGGAGTGGGTCTTTGGGGTGTTCGACCCTTTGTTGTTTACTGTTCATGTTTTTTTTGTTTTAAGAAATTCTGGCGCAGAGTGGATGGGGTTGGTTTCTCCTTCGTTCTTTTTGTGGGATGGGGTGGGAGGTGGAGGGCCTTTTTGGAAACTGGCTGTTACTTGTGGGGCTTTTTGCAAGATTGGGTATATAGAGATCTGCTCATCCTTTTATCCAGCTCAGTTACTTGTTTGGTTTGAAAATGGCCCACAGCTTTAAGTATTGCTTTTGGAATGTAAAGTGGGTTCAGTCCCCATCTAAATGCTCCAAGATTTTATTACACCTCAATAAACTATGAGTAGACATCACCTTTCTGCAAGAAACTCACCTTCCCCATCCCAGGTAATGTCACTACGGCATGCCTGGGCCAGATAGGTTTTTTGATCAGGCTCCAATTCTTGTAAGAGAGGGGTGGCAATAATAGTGGTCCTGGCCATCCCATTCTGGCTCCTTCAGGAAATTAGTGGCTCCAGGGCCAGTTCATTTTTATTAGAGCACTATTGGGACATCTAGAGGTGATACTGAGCTCAGTATATGGCCCTAATATAGAGGATCCTTCCTTTTTTGCTCAAATCCTTTCCATATTATCCCCATTGGCCTCGCTCCTGAATATTCTTGCCGGAGATTGGAATGTTGTATATGACAATGTGCCTGATAGGTCTACACAATATAGTCTAGCACTTATCCCCAGTCAACTGGTCCTATGAGACTTTATGGATTCTCTAGAGTTAGTGGACCCCTGGAGGGTTTTATATCTGGACACCAGGGAGCACTCCTTTCGTTCAATCCCACATAACTCTTTTTCCAATATTGATTTTTTCTATTAAGTATTGAAGCCCTGTCTGGCATTGTTTTGTGTCATTATAGTGCCAAAGTTTTATCAGACCATCACCCAGCCTTGTTGCAAGTTAGTCCTGCCCCTTCTGTGGTCAGAGACAAAACCTGGAGTTTTAATAATCAACTGCTAAAAATTCCAGAGGTGGTCAAAAAAATACAAACTTTTATCCCTTTCTTCTTTGACTCCAACTCCCCCTCCATGTCTAAGCTTGACATCCTTTTGGGTGCATTTAAATGCACTCTTCAGGGGGAGCTTATCCATATGGTCACAATGAGGAAGACAGAACTCTCTCAAGCCACCTCCTCCCTCATTCTGCAGATTAGGGCAGTGGAACGGAGCTTCACAGAGGTATCCCCACAATCAGATTGGGAGCATCTTGAGACACTCCGAACCCAATATAATTTATTAATAGAGGAAAAGGATGAACATCTTTTATTGTGGACCAAAGTTAAATATTTTGATCAGGGGGAAAGGGCTGGCAAATGTCTTGCTCTGCACCTGTGCACTCAGCAAGCTGACAGGATAGTTCCTTCTCTCCGGGTGGAATCTGGTCACTTGGTTACCTCACCCAGGGATACTGCCTCCCAATTTTAGGCCTTCTATGCCTCTTTATATGCCACCCCTCAGGATCCTCTGGATCTTTCCCAGTTTGAGACTTTCTTCCAGAACATAGAATTGCTGGTATTGGAAGAAGCTCAAGTAACAATGTCAAAAACTCCCTTGACCCTAAAAGGAGTCTGCAATGCAATATACTCTCTTGCCTCTGATAAAGACCCCAATCTCAGTGTTTTTTCTTTAAATTTTTATTAAAAGTTTAAAGAGTTGTTAGCGCCGTATTTACTCAACATGTTCCAATATGTTTTTACTGATGACCTTTCATTTCAGATTACTTTTTTACAGCTGCCTCAATACTTGTCCTTCCCAAACCTGGTTGGGATCCCTTATCGGTCTCTAATTACAGACCTATCTTTTTAATTAATGTAGACTTGAAGATTCTGGCAAAAATTCTGGCTACTAGACTCAGCTCAGATTGGGAGGATCTTCTCAGTAGGGAGCAGATGGGATTTGATCCTGGTAGACTATCAGCAGACCTTATTAGGAAACTCTTGCATCTTATCTCCGCATCCAGGGATTCCCCCTTCCCATCGGTTTTGGCTTCCCAGGATGCAGAGAAAGCCTTTGATAGAGTCTCCTTGGAGTACTTGTTCCACCTGCTCCCCAGATATGACCTTCCTAAGGAGTTTATTCAGTAGCCTCCAGTGCTTTACACCCGCCCATCTGCCTATATTTTATGTAACGGGGTTTTATCTGACCCCTTTCCCTTGCAGCAACATTCATGACAGGGCTGCCCGCTCTCTCCATTATTATTTAATTTGTATCTGTCTGTTTGCATGGATGATATTCTTCTACACATGTGCCCAGATACCTCGATACTCACTGTTTTGAACATTATTACCCAATTTGGCCTCATTTCTAATTATAAATTAAATTGTTCCAAAACAGAGGTTATGCCCTGAATGTGATTACTAACTGGGTGAGTGTGGATAATTTTGGCCATCTCTGAGTAAAGGACAAGTTAAAATACCTATGAATTTACCTTAGCACAGACTCACTTAAATTGAAGCAACATAATTTGCATCACATCCTTGCCCAAATAAAAACTGACCTGGATCGTTGATCATTATTGCCCATGTCATTGTGGGGTCGCTTGAACATTCTCAAAATGAATGTTCTCCCTCATCTTCTCTATCCTTTTATAATGCTTAACCAGGCTGTACCTAAGACATGGTTCCATAATATTAATGGACTTTCCTCCAAATTCCTCTGGTGTGGTAACCATCCTCAGAGAGCCCTGATTTAGCTTATGTGGGCCAGAGAAGCTGGTGGCTTAAAGGCCCCCAATGTTTATCTATATTATTTGGCCATACATTGTTCTCAATATTTTTCCTGGTTTCATTTGTGCTTAGGGGTCCTGAATTCTGGTTATGTTCCACTCTGGTTGGATATTGAATGTCATTTATGCTCCCTATTGAACCTGGATCCCTGTGCCTTGCTCTACATTCCCTCCAAAAGGATTCTGGCTGTACTCAAAGAAACCCATATCGGTAACTACCTCCATACCCACAAACAGCTTTCTTCTTTGTTTGGTTTACAACTTCATACAGACATCTCTCCACCTATTTTAGGGAACCCTAGCTTTAAAATAGCTGGGAGAGTGCCTTCCTGGTGACCCTGTCAGTGAAGAACCTAGTACATGAAGGTAGGCTCCTTACCTTCATGGAGGCCTGCCTGATATATGCATGGCCTCCGTTGAGCTGCTTCAAGGTTTTGCAGATTCGACATATGTTACTTCAATATTTTGGTGTTTGGTGTTTGTCCTCAGTCCAGGTCATCAGGAGACAAGCTACTTACCTTAATGTCAGCCCATCCCCCCCATATTATTGCTTTTTATTATGCAAAGTTGCATGAGGTTCTCACAGAAAAAGAGGACAGGTTGTGTTTTTTTACTCTTGGGCCTTGTCTTTCCCTTTCTGGATGGCCCCCGGGACTGGGCCAGTATATGGAAGACTAACTACCGATATATTCAGTGAGACCGATATCACTTCATGCAGTTTCAGATTTTACACAATATGTATTATACCCCAGCTAGGCTTCATAAAATGAGTAAGTTGACCTCGGATCTGTACACTAGGTGTCAGAAAGACAAGGGGTCCCTGTATCATATTTTATGGACATGTGAGACGGTAACACCCTTTTCCAAGGCTGTCTGACTTCGTTTGGATCCTCTACTGGGACTTGACAATGCTTTTACACCAGAGATTTGCATTTTGGGGGACCATGATGGAAAATTACTTAGTAAACAAAATTCTCACATGGCCCTCATATCTGCTTGTGCCAAGAAGGTAGTTCTTTAGCACTGGTGCTATCAGGCCACCCCTAATTACGAGAATGATACCAAGAAATCCTGTTTGCTTTACAAGCAGAAAGTACTACAATGAACATGACAAATTCTAGGAAGAGGTACGAGCAGGTTTGGGAACCTCTATACATATTGCTGACACTAAGGGATAGTTGATGGTCAGCTCCTATAATCTTATATATTCTATGGATTAGGACTGTTTTTCGGCACTAGAATTTTTCTGACCCATGTCTCGTTTACCCTATCCCTACCTTGGAGGTACTGAGAAGTAATACCTTCCTCACTAAGTAGGTAATTAGATATCATTTTTCACTTTCCTTTCTTTTTTTTTTTTCTTAGTGTACGTATGCCACAGGTGGTCTTTTTCTTTGTGTGGGTTAACCTTCCAGCCAGTTCAGTTTTGTGAGGGAGGGAGGAGGGTAGGGTTGGGGGGCAGAAAAAATGGGACTGCTTTAGAGTTTACAGGTCTGGCTTGAAGCTTGGTATGTCCTATTTCATTTAATTTATATAAAACATAACATTAATTATTTTTGCACTTTGTTGATCTCATACTTGAATGGTCTTGTATATTTACCTTTCCAGACTGAATGTAATACCTTGCACCCTGTCTGCCTTTGTTTTTTCTCTTAATAAAGTTTATTTAATTTTAAAAAAAACTGGAGGAGTAATTGGAATATTGGCAGCTAGGGTTCAATGCTAAAAAGTGCAAGGTGATGCACTTTGGAGCGAAGAACCCAGGGAGGAGCTATCAGCTTTGTTGAGTACAGCTAGGCACCACTGAGGAGGAAAAGGATCTAGAGGTGGTTGTAAATGGAAAAATGAACAACTCAGGGCAGTGCAGGAATGTGACAGCTGAGGCCAACAGGATGCTGGGGTGTATTGGGAGAAGAATCTCCTCCAGAAACAGGGAGGTGATCCTGCCTCTCTACAGGTCACTGGTCATACAACACCTGGAGTACTGCATGCAGCACTGGTGCCTATATCTAAAGAAGGATATCAGACTATTGGAAGGGGTACAGCACAGAGCAACTAAGATGATACAGGGACTGGGGGAAAGGCCATATGAGGAGAGCTACGTGACTTGAATATGTAGGAGAGGAGAGATCGGGAGGATATGATTGAGATCTTCAAGTACTTAAAGGGGATTAACAAGACAGGAACAGAAGGGATATTTAAGTTAAGCTGGGGAAGGGACACAAGCAGTGATGATCTTAGATAGGAGGGGATAGATATAGGAGGAAAATTGAGGAGACACTTTTCACAGGGAGGGTTGTGGCAGAATGGAACTCTCTGCCAGAGGAGCTGGTATCCTCATGACAGTGGGGTTTCAAAAGGGGATGGGATAGGGTGAGGTGGGAGGTTATTGTGAAGGGAAGGGGCAGTTGTAAGGTAGGTGTGGTAGCTGCACAGTTGAGCAGACTTGAGAGATCATGTGGCTTGTTTCTGCTGGTAAATTTCTCATGTTTGTATGTTCCTAGGTGCACAGATCCAATTGACTGTTTTCAGGCACCATACATGTCATTACAATGGTACTTAGGGAATACAAACAATACACTTACATTAACAGAAAGGTACAGGAAATAGAATATATTGAATATATTGACTACAGCTAGGTGCAACTAAGTGCAAGAATACAGCTGAAATACAATAGAGTAGCAGTATAAATGCGGGTGTAATATTCATGATGTACAATCAGTCAGCCTTATGACTGTTCAGCATTGTACAACAGGAAAGTTTATTCATAGCTAAAGAAGAGCCCCTCTAGTTACCGTTGTCCTGAGTGGGAGATCACACAGGGTTCAGGGGACAATCCTGCTCAGGACAAGTCCTACTTCTCAAAAAAAAGTGGGGCGGAGAAGGAAAAATTATACAAGGAGAGGAAAAGAGAGTCCCCATGGTCCCTCTCCTCTCTACCCCAACTAGGAGAGATCCCCACTACAGAAAAAGACCACATCCAGGAGGAATCCCCCTGACTGAGAAGGGAAGGACCTATATGGAGCCCCTAAGGCCAGGGCAAGAAGCCCTACTTGCTCTCCCTCCCAGGGTGGACCCTCTGTTGCTTAGGAAGGTAACAGAGGACCTGGAGGCACCTGTAGGACCCAGACCACAATTGGCCTCAAGGAGGAGGGCAAGTGGGGAGGGGCATCACCCAGGCACTGAGGCTCAGAAGGGAAGTCGCCAGTGATGAATGATGAAGATATACAAGAAAATCATGAGTTATGATGGGTACGTAATTTTCATATCTTCCCTGTGTCAGTCTTCACCATTCAACACTGTCAGGGTGAGTACTGAGCCCCCCAAAAGGGGACCAGCATTTCCCTGAGAGATGTGAATCTCTCAGTCTCTTGTGGGGAAGGACCATGAAAGGAGGAGACCCATTACAGGCTAGTTAGGCCTGTGACTGGTCAGGGTGAGGTGGGTTCTCCTGTTGTCTGGGAGCTGGAAGTCACCCAAGTAGTTCCAACATTGCCATGAGGGAGAAAATGTGTGTCACTTGGAGAGCAGAGGAAGCACCCTACACTCTGCCAAGGGGACAACCTTGATAGATGAAGCCATGCTGTCTGCCTAATGCAGATCGCTGTTGCAGCTAGCCTTGAAGCTACCTCATTGGCATCATATGATACCCTTGTCTGTGAGCTCCGGGCCATGCACACAGAGAGCAATGGCTTGTCTTGTTGCCTTCATATAGAAACATAGAAACATAGAATTTGATGGCAGATAAGGACCGCCAGGCCCACCTAGTCTGCCCATTTTCCTACCTAACAGATAAGCTGCAGATCCTGGTTAACCAACAGCTTACTTCCTCCTACCCACCACTAGGACTGCCTTATGTCTGTCCCATGCATTCTTGAATTCCTCTACTGTTCTTGACTCCATGACCTCCTCAGGGAGGCTGTTCCATGCATCCACAACCCTCTCTGAAAAAATACTTTCTCACATTACCTCTGAGCCGTCCCCCCTCTATTTTCAAATTGTGCCCACTTATTCTTGCACATCTCTTTTTCTGAAAGATGCTACCTTCTTGGACTTTGTTGATTCCCTTGAGGTACTTGAAAGTTTCTATCATGTCCCCTCTTTCCCTTCTTTCCTCAAGGGTATACATATTAAGCTCCTTTAGTCTTTCTTCATATGTCTTCTGGTGCAGACCATGCACCATTTTAGTTGCCCTCCTCTGGACAGCCTCTACTCTGTCTATGTCTTTGTGGAGATGGGGTCTCCAGAACTGCATGCAGTACTCCAGATGGGGTCTCACCAACTGTCTGTACAGAGGGATAACAACTTCCTGTTTTCTACTATTGATGCCTCTTCTTATGCATCCCAGTATCCCCCCAGCCTTCCTTACTGCCTTCTCACATTGCTTGCCCACCTTTAGGTCTTCTGATATAATTACCTCCAGGTCCCTTTCCATTTTTACTATTGTCAGTATCTCACCCCCCATTGTGTATGCTTCCCCTGGGTTTTTGTTTCCCATGTGCATTACCTTGCACTTCTTTGCAGTGAATCTGAGCTGCCACATTTGACCATTCCTCCAACCTTGCCAAATCCCTTCTCATCCTTTCCACTCCATCTTGTGTATCAACCCTGTTGCAGATCTTTGTGTCGTCTGCAAAGAGACATACTTTCCTTCCAGTTCCTCTGCAATGTCACTTATAAAGACATTAAAAGGACCGGTCCCAATACTGAACCCTGAGGTGCCCCACCTAGTAACCCTCCTTTCTTCACTGTGTACTCCATTTGCTACTACCCTTGTGTCCTATTGTCTAGCCAATTTTTATCCAGGCTACCACCTTGGGACCCACTCCAAGGCTGGCTAACTGTGTATTAATCTTTTGTGTAGGACTGTATCAAATGCCTTGCTAAAATCTAGGTAGGCCATGTCCACAGCCCTTCCTGGTCTACTACTTTGGTCACCCAGTCAAAGAAATCTATTAGATTCATCTAACATGACCTTCCCATCATGAATCCATGCTGCCTTGGGTCCTGTGCCCCACTGGCCTCTAGGTACTCAACAATTCTTTCCTTCAGAAGTGATTCCATCATTTTCCCTACCACTGAAGTCAAACTAACTGGTCTGCAGTTTTCTGCATCTGTCCTGCTCCCACTTTTGTGAAGAGGAATCACATCTGCCCTCCTCCAGTCCTCGGGTACCACCCCATCCTCCCATGATTTGTTAAAGAGAGTAGTCAGCGGTGTCACTAGTTCTACCCTTAGTTCTTTTAGAATTCTTGGGTGAATCCCATCAGGCCCCACTGCTTTGTCCACCTTCAATTTTATTAGTTCTTTCAGAACCCTTCCTTCTGCAAATGGACTGGTATTGACCCCCATCTTTAGAGTGTTTCTCTTGTTTGGTTTAGGTACCTCCCCCTCCTCTTCCTTTGTGAATACTGAGCAGAAATATTCGTTCAATATCCCTGCTTTTTTGCTGTCACCCTCTACCCACATTCCCTCCCCTTTATTAAGCCTCAGTATCCCTTCTTAGGTCTTTCTTCACTCCCTAATGTACCTATAAAAGGTCTTATCACCCTTCTTAATAGAATTGGCTATCCTTTCCTCAGTTTGGGCCTTTGCTATTCTGACTGCCTTCCCAGCCTCTTTCTGCTTTAACTGATAAAGTTCTCTGTCCTGCTCCTTCTCTGTTTCCTTATATTTCCTGAATGCTATCCTTTCCTCCTTAACCTTCCCTGCCACCTCTTTTGAGAACCATAGTGTTTTTTTTCCTTCATTGTGTTTTATTTATTTGCTTTACACACCAAGGCTTGTTGCCTCTGTGATGGCTGTTTTGATTACTCCCCATTGTTCCTCCACTCCTCCTTCTTGCCTGTTTGCTAGTGCTTTTCTGAGGCACTCTCTCATTTTCCCAAAGTCAGCCCTCCTAAAGTCTAATACTCTTGCTTTTGTATGCTTGATCGTATGGCTGTGTTTATTGTGAACCACACTGTTTGGTGGTTGTTTGTTCCCAGATGGCTACCCACTTCTAAATCTGAGATTCTTTCTCCATCCCCATTTGAGAGTACCAGGTCTAAGATTGCTCCCTCCTGAGTGGGTTCCAATACTAGCTGTCTGAGGCATGCCCCCTCTAGGGCATCAAGAATGGCCCTTCTCTTGGATGTGCCTGCAGCAAAGGTGCTCCAGTTAACATCTGGCATATTCAGGTCCCCCATTAACAATATCTCCCCTTTTTCTGCCATTCTAAGGAAGCCTTCTATCATTTCCTTGTCCATTCCCTCCCCCTGAGATGGGGGTCTGTATATAACCCCCATGTGGATTGTGGTGCCATTTCCTGTCTCCAGGGTGACCCAGAGTGCCTCATCTGCTCCCTGTTTACTCTTTAGTTCTGTTGCTTTGATCCCTTCCTTTACATAGAGAGCTACTCCTCCTTCTCTTTTACCCTCCCTGTCCCTCCTGTAGATTGTGTATCCTGGTATGTTGATGTCCCAGACATGGTTCTCTGTGTACCATGTTTCTGTGACTGCCACAATATCCAGGCAACCCTCTTCCATCAAGGCCACTAGTTCAGGCAGCAATGTCATTACCTGACCTCACATTGACCACAGATGCCTGTTGTAGGCAGCATGGTGTGCCTGATGAATGGCAAATCTGAGCTTGATACAAGCCGAAGAGAACACTATCCATCTCCAGTGGTCAAACTCCACAGAGTTCACATCTGGGGGCCAGTTGCACACCAGGTGTCTATGCACAGAAGTGCTATCCATTACTCTCACTCCTGAGGTCAGATGAGGGAAGGTCTCTGGAGACCCCTGATGTGCACAATACCTATGCTGGCAGTTCATAGGGGCTGGAGTTGGGACAGATGGGCACTGCCAGGTGTGGGACAACACTTCCTGGAAGGCAACTGGTCAGGAAAGGATAACCAGGTTGTCCACATTGAATTCGCTAAGGAAGACATGCATCGTCCACTCAGTATTGCATCATGCGATGTGGGATAGGTGCAGAATGCCTACCAGCATTGATTGGAAGAGCTGATACTGTATCTGATAAGCATCTGAGGAGATATGGAGAGAGGTATCCTCTTCCTTGAAGGTGGAAGATGAGGAGGCTGATAAATCTGAAGAGTCCAAGTCCAGCTGCTGTGAGGGAGACAGGCAAAAGACCTGCACATCCATGGCCCTGACATATCTGAGGAAGGCGGCAGCAGTGGATTTGAACTGCTCCCAGGTCAAGGGCCCTGAAGGACCCGTGTGCCCAGGGAAATGAGGGGGGCTGCAGAAGCAACGGGGAGACACACTTCACCTTATCCGAGTGACATCTGCAGGGCTAGGGGACCTCACTGGCAATCTTGAATCTTCTGGGAATCCACTGGTCTGTGCATTTACTAGCCGCTCAACCAACTTGAAGTTGTCCATACTGAGCTCTGAATGGAAAACTCTCCTGTAAGGAGACCGGGGCTGCATAGAACCAGAAAAGCAGTCCCCAATCCCACCCAATATGGCCTTTCTTAAAGGGGATGAGGGAGAGAACAAAGGCTCAGCACTGCAACACATCCCAGAACCCCCAAGGTTACCTGGAGAAGGTCACTGCCCCATGTCCTGCCCCCTCAACCTCATCAATTCTGAGGTTGACCTCTTCCTCACTCCCAAAGCTAGGGATTGCTCCAGTCCCACAGGCCTCCTCAGGGAGGCTGCAGAAGATTGAGTGCCTGTTCTGGCCCAGGAGGAGAACAGCACCGGGACTGACAGCTCTCTGGGCCCCTGAGACCCAAACCACCACCTCCTCAGATGGAGGGTCATTATTGGCAGGCACACTTCTGATGTCACCACTGGCATGGGAGCCAGCAATGATCATAATCACTGGTGCAAAGGGAAAGGATGCCTGGAAGGGCACAGAGTTACTGGGCACTGGAGAATCATCCAACTCTGAAGAGTTGGGCAGCCTGTCCAGATCAGTCTCCCAAGCATCTGGCTCTGGAGAAAAGGAGATCCAGAAGTCCTCCAGATGAGTTGCCCCAGAGGTTTTACCACCCACGGTGCCACTTGTGGTGCAGCAGGAGGGCCCAGCATCACTCACAGTGCCAATCACCACAGCCACAAATGGCCCTGGGATACAGAATGGTACTGGTGGGTGGCACTGAGGAACCACCAGTACCAGGTCAAGCAGGCATGGTCCATGACACCAGGGGAGCCTGCACCTCTGAGGAGTTGACTGCCTGTGTGTTGCTCCCAGCCAAGCCTCTGAGATGCCTGGACCAATCCTCCAGCATTGCAGAAGAGACCTTCTCCCTGGCATGGCTAGAAGAAGAGGAGGCCCCCCTCCTCACAGGTCTATATAGAATCAGGAGGGGATCTGAAGGAAGGGTGGGGAGACCTGTGCTTGGAGTCCCTCATACAACATTACCCTCCAAAAGTCAGTGGATCGCAGCTGGCTTTCCACGTGCAGTGCTCCATTGTCCATGGAGAAGTAAGCATTGCAGTTATCAATATCATGAGATGGACCCAGGCTGGTGAGATATTGGTCATGCTTTTCCATGATGGACATCTGCCAGTGCAAGGACATTGGCACATAAGAGGCCAGCCTGCCTTGGAAGAGGGCTTTTTGTCCCCAGACGAACCCAATATGATTCACGGCAACTAAAATAATAATAAGAAACAGACTTGGCACTGCTTCAAGAAAGAAAAAGGAAAGGTCTTACTGGATTTCTGCAGAAAATGGTGCCAAGTTACTAGCGGACAGAGGAACTGGAATGGAGCAAAAATGGTGTCAACAATGATGTTGAAACAACTAACTAGGCTGCAATGTCTTAGATAAAAATTTTTCAGCAAGTGCAAGGTGCTGCACTCTCAATGGTGGGAGAAGCAGAACTGGGGTGGAGGAAGAGTTGGTGACCATTGCTGGCTGACCCGCAGGCACCATGTAATGCATCAGCCTCAAGGGGCGGCACCACTTCCAGCACTGGCTCCTCCCCCTACCAAAAAAAGCTCATGCTGGGTGCTGTGTTTCCAGCTGTCACACAGACAGTGATAAATGGTGAAGACTGACACTGGGAAGATTGGCAGTACTGTGCCGTAGTTACACAATTCACATGAAGTGGTAGTTACTGCAATTATTGTTGCCTCCCGTCTGCTTCAAATCAATTCTGTCTGGCAAATGTACCTATGTATGTTGCACTTTGCAAAATATGTTACATGTGTTGTTACACGTTCAGCATAAATCCATTTTTCTGTTGCACTTTGCAACAGTTGTTACATGTGTAGTTACACTTCTAACACAAATCAATTTGTGCCAAAAGAGAAACAGTTGTGGCTGCAAGTGTAACTACCACTTCATGCAAATTGTATAACTACACACCAGTCAAATGTGAAAGTAATTAACAACTACATAGTATTTACAGTGCAATAACAATGTAGTTACTGCATAGAAATGTGTGTCTAACTACATAATACACAAATGTGTAACTAATTACCAGTTACATTGTAGTTACATGTAACTACACAGTACTTACATAGCAGTTACTTTGCAGGTATACAGTACAGTACAAGTCACATTAAATTGTCCCTCCAATGAGTTGGTTGACATTGACTTTTATGTTTGCTTGCACGCATGTACAAGAAACATAGTGCCACCGTACGAGTTTTCGTAGGTGTGCCTCCCCCGCTTCCAATGCCCTGCTCCTTTTGCAGGTGCCAATGAATGTCCGAGCAGTCTATGACAGCCATTCAGATGCACTGGCTTACAGTTCTGAGGAAAACACTGCCACAATCAGTGGTGGTAACATGCAGGTAATTTGCATACTGCCATCAGCACTGCATCTGAACTGTCATAGACAGTTCATCCCCACCCATGAACACCTATGTAGCATGCTGGGAGCCCACCCCAGCTTGCTAATGCACTCCCCCACTGCATACTGTATGGCCAACAAGGCTGCCCAATCCTCCATCGGATCCACTGCCCCCTTGAAACACACTTCCAGGTGCCATGCTGGGAGCCCACCCCAGTGTAGCAAATGTCCATATGGTTGACAGGGGTGCCCAATCCCCCATCAGCTCCACTGTCCCCCACCCCCCAAAAAAAATGACTTCCAGTGCCATGCTGGGAGCCCACCCTAGCGTGGCAAACATCCATATGGCCGACAAGGTGCCCAATCCTCCATCAGCTCACTGCTCCCAAAATAACCTTCTATCTGCCACACTGGGAGCCACCCCAGTGTGGCAAAAGTCGATGTCATCTTCTACAAAAAAAAAAACTATTAAAAAAGTCCTTCGTTGACTATCGTACCTTTCCCGCTCCATGCCGAATTCTCTGAGCACCCACCCCCACCCCATACTTACCTCCAGAGCTCGGCGCGATGATCTTCGTGAACCAGGAACACGTCTACACTCTTCAAACCTGACCGCGAACTGAGGAAATGCTGGTAAACTGTATAATGGCATGGGTTTTTTCAACTTTGGTGCATATCTCAGCCATTTTGGGGATTTGTTTCACTGGATTTTCAACATGGGATTATTGGGGCCCCACCTCATGAACTTGGTCACTGTCATTTTGTTATTCTGTCCTGAAAGGTGATTTTGCGGTCACTGCGCGGAACCACCTTTCGAGACTGAGTAATGAAACAACAGTGTCACAGTTCATGAGGTAAGCCCCCCAAAACCCTATGCTGAAAATTCAGTGAGAAAATTACCAAACATGACTGTTTTATGAGCAAGCATGCATTGTGCAGTTCCTACGCACTCTTGTAACTGAGAATTTTTAATATTTTCACTCCAGATTTTCAACATTGCCATTTTACTACACCTCCTTATAAACAGTGCAGCTGTCATTTTTCACATCTCACCCAAAATGTGTTTACACGCATGTAACGCACAATGGCATGGTCAGTGTGCGAAATAAATGTTCAGAACAGATTAAGAAAGTCACAGTGACACTGTTAATGAGCAGAGGTCTTAAAATGGATATGTTGAAAATTTGGTGACACAAGTCTATAAAAAGACTGTGTTACTAGCCTGCATTGCACAGTTTCCACACACCCTCGTAAGTCCACAAATTTGTAATATTTTAAGTCCAGATTTTCTACACTGGCATTTTTTCACACCTCCATATGAACAGTACAGCTGTCATTTTTCACACCTTGGCCAAAATGTGTTTTTGCACTTCCGGCACAGAAATGCATGGTCGCTGTGGGAAATCAGTGTTCGGGACAGATTAAGAAAATCACAATGACACTGTTCATGAGTGGAGGTCCCAAAATGCCTGTGTTGACAATCTGCTGTAAACAATCTCCAAACTAATTACATTACGGGTGTGCGTTGCGCAGTTTCTACGCATGCTCGTGACTTCACCAGTTTTTTTATATTTTCAGTCCAGATTTTCAACATTGCCATTTTTTACACCTCCTCATGAACAGTACAGCTGTCACTTTTCACATCCTGTTTGAAATGTGTTTTCACACCTGTGGTGCCAAATGGCGTAGTCGCTATGCACAATCACGAACTGATATTGCCACTGTTCATGAGGTGGGGGTCACAAAACACCCATGTTGAAAATTTAGAGTGAGAATACCAATGAACACCTGGGGCATTAGGGTTTCTGTCTGTAAAGCCCCACCCTGTAGAGTCTGACAGGCATCTGGGGTGTGACTTTGGATTGTCACCTGCAATCCTCATGCCATTCCACCCCCACCCACACTCTGGAGCCAGTGACAGGCATTGAGGTGTGCCTTGGACTCTTCAGCTCCTAAGTTCAGCCATTCTCCTATACTGCACCTATCTCATCATATTTCCTTATGGAATGGGGTGAGCATAAGGCCCAAAGACCCCAAGGCACACCATGACACTTGTCGGTGTCTGCAGAGTAGGGTGTGGTGAAATGGTGTGGCCGTTATGCCTGATGACCTAAAGGCACACCCCAATGCCTGTCAGTCTCTGCAGGGTGGTGGTGGAGTTGGCTTCAGTTCAATACTTCACTGCCATTCCTATTATGCATCTCATTGACTCCTACACTACCAATGCCAATGCCAGCAAGCAAACACTCGGCATTGACAAATGCTTGTTACAACTGGCAATGCACTAGCAATTCATACTGCATTGTTTTTTTTTTGTTAACACTTAACTAGCTCAAGAGAAATGTTTATAAAATGTTTTTGCTACTCAGTTGGAATGTAGTTTAAGCCCACTCACAATGCAATACAAAATTGAGTTGTAACTCTTAAGAAACTGTTTGTACAGGGCATTGTACTGACTCCAGCAACACTTATGCAATTCAGTAAAAAATGCTGAAGCAACTCATTGGCAGAACAGTTTAATGTGAATTGTAATGTAATTATAGTGTAGTTAAGGACACTTAAAATAAAGTGTTACCACTTTATTTATAAGTCAAACAGTACAAAGAAATCATCAGAGCTTCACTACATGATTTTTTGTACTATGTGTTTGTGCCACTATGTGCATAGGTATCCAAAAAGGATAGCTAAATATACTCTATGTAGTTTGTATTCAAATGAGTACTAGTGGATTTAAGCCTTGGTGGGAGGGCATAGATTTAAGTCAGGGCATGAGGGATTAAACCAGACCTTTTGATAAGTGACAACTTGTGGCTCACAACTGCTGACAACAGTAGGCATTTGGCTGGCTTACAGTCACACTGCGGTTCATGAGGCCTTAGCTCCAGCACTGTAAGGTGTGAAGGGTCTCCATTCCCAGTCTCAAGGCCCAAACAAAAGGTGGATAACTGATCTGTCGCACACCTTTGGTATCTCAACCAGCGGCCAAATGAGCTGCTATCTCAGCAACACATAATGTGGGCGAGTCAAATTCAACGATTCAATATGAGTGACTCAATTTGACCACGGGTACAAACGGCAAGAGTGAAAATATAGTGAGGATTACTATATAGCACATGAAGAAGTGAGCTACACCAGCTGCAACAGGCTATAGGGCTGTATCCATCCAAGCAGCAATGAGATGGCCATTTGGTGTGGTGGCTTCAGTCACTGCCCCTGGAGCTGGTGGACCCAGGTTTGGGTCTGGCAGCGGTGTTTTTTTTCCTTCCAACCCCTGCGTCTTCTCCCCCCTCAGGAGTTGATTGTATTTAGTTTTGGGGGAACAGAGGCATAGCCCCATGCATAAACATGTAATTGTTATTTATGTAGTTGAGAAAGTAAGTGACTATCATTGTTTGCAGCAGTCGCTGTTGTTTCAGTCACGGTTTTGATTTTGGGTGGTGTTTGCTTCACTATTTTTTGTTGGCGCTCTTATTGTATTGCCCTTATCACATAAAACTACTACCTCCTGTACCATGCTGTTTCACTGTAGGGAGTCATCTCCAGTGGGATTTGGGACTTGAAAGCCACACACACACACACACACACGCACACACACCAGAAATGCAGTTTCTGCCCCGATTGGTCCAGCACTCTTGACATGTGAACTTCACATGTAAGCAGGGTGAATGTGCTGGACCAATCTGATTTTTCAAAAGTCCCACAAACTGCTCTTTCACCATGAAGTTTTGGCACCTTCTGTGATAAAAGGCCCTCCAGTGTAGGCCATGCCCCTTTTGATTCTGGATGTATCCTGTGTTCCATGACCATTGCCACCCAGGGAGAAGCTGACTCACTGCACACCTAAAAGCTGCCGACTCACCACCAGCCTTTTCAGCTGCTGAGGAGAACCACCTTTTGCCTGCCCTCAGCTACCACCACGATGCAGACTCCCAACAGGAAAACCAAGCTGGTGCTGTTTTCTGATTCCTGACTGCCCTTGGGATGCCATGCTGAATCTGATTCTGGTCCACAACCAGCCTGAATCCAGCTGCTACCGGCATCTCCCATCTGCTATCACGTGGCTAACCAAGTTGGTTGTTCTAGCCTTCCCCAGAGTGAATCACTTGGTTGCCATCAGCTAGGTAAGTGCAGACCAAGTCTGGTTCTGTAAAGGGGCAAGAAAGAAAGAAATTAAGTGTCACTTATTCCCCATCAGGGGCATCTGTAGACTCTTGCAGCACCAGGGGCACTGGCCCCATGCTTTATGTTCTCATGCTGAGGGATTTGAGGGTTGCACAGGCCCCCAATCAGGGTCCAGGAATGAAGACCCTAGTGGAGGGTTGGAGAAGTCTTACCCAAAATGATGAAGCCGTTGAGGTTTTACCTGTTGTAAAGGTAAAAATCTGGTCTATTCTTAGCCCTCAAACATTACAAATAAGGCTTTGAACAATGGGTAGTATAATCCTTTTATAAAAGAGGAAAGTTTGGAAACACTTCATATGAGATGTGCTGAACTGCACAAGAGAACATATAGTTTATCCTGCTGTGTTTAGGACTGAATACAGTTTCACACTGAAAGTGATCCAGTAAGCCAAGAATTGATAATAGCAGTGCAGCATGATTATTAGTGGTGCTGCACAGGTCATGGCCAATGGATTCTTATGGAGGAGATTATGATTCTGTGTGACATCATAGGCACATACACTGAATCGGACTAGGGAGGCAACAATACAGGCTGGTCCTGCTTTGTGTTTGATTAGTAGTGGATGCACCTTCCTTGAAATGCTTTGTACAGAAAGTCATGGTAATACTGAATTATAAAGATATGTGGTAAACTGTGAATCTCTATACACTTTATTTTTAGTGTATCAGTGAAAAAAAGCCAAACTTGCTGCACAGATTTCAGAGAAGAAGGATTTAAAGTGGCATCACTGGTCTGGAGTGAGCTTGCAGGCTAGGAGGAAAACAGGTCATGCCCAGGTATTCTGTATGAATGAAACTGTGATTATGTGCAACATTAAAGGCACATAGCACTGCATAGGACTAGGCAGGAGACACAATAGTTTGATCATGCTTTCCTCACTATTGGCAGCGTATGTTCCTTCCTTGAAATGCTCTGTGCATTATGTCATGGTAATAATGAATTGTAATGATATGAGGTAAATCTGGTTGATCCCGCCTTTCAAAACCAAACTTGCTGCACAGATTTCAGAGAAGAAAGATTTAGAGGGGCACCACTGATATGGAGTGAGTTTTCAGGCCAGGAGGAGAACAGGTCATACCCATGATTTCTGTATGAATGAGACTGTGATTAATTGCATCTTCCTATTGGTACATACTACAGTCAAACCCCATTTATCCGACCCCCAAAATACCGAACCTCCCTGTATAGCGAACCGGACCTGTGTCCCCCAATATTACAGCTTCCCTGTCATGCTTCACCTGTCAGTTCAACTTTGCTTCTGAATTCTATGGCTGTCAAACTGTCAGTGGCTGTCAAATTACTGTCAAATTGCAGTAATTGACATGTAATTAATGGAAACTCCCAGAGTAAGCTGACCTCCCTGACCTGCTGAACACAGATGTCTCCTCAGCAGACATTTAAATCCTTGCTGCTGACCTCCCTGAGCCTCTCTCTGCAGAAAAAGTGCCGATCACAATCAGAACCAGGCAAGGAACCTGACGATAATGAATCGGAGACAGAAGTGTCTCAGATTCTGCCAACTCATGCTGAGACAGTGCAGCACCTGGAAAAATTTATTCTGTACCAGGAAGCACAGTCGGATTGTGATCCTATCCAAATCATGCACCTCCAGAGTCTAAAGCAGCGCGCAGCTAGGAAGCAGCATGATGCTCTGAAACAAGTCGATTAATGACTACTCTAAAAGCTGATTCAGCTCCTTTGAGAAATATTTTTTTTTAAATCATGCACCTTGTACTAGTCTAATAAAGTTTGCTACTGTATTTAGCAAATTTGCACATTTATTAAAGGATTGAAATTTACATGACTGTTGAAATGTCTTCCTGAGTGCCTGAGTGTGTAGATTGTTTATAACAATCTGTCTCAACCCGAATCCCGTTTATCAGACCCCCCAGTTATCCGACCGTATTGGATATCCCCCAAGTGGGTCGGATAAACAAGGTTGAACTGTACTTTACATGAGCTGTAGATCTGGTTTATCCTGCAGTTTATAACTGGTACAGATACACATTGATATGACTGAAAGAACATGTTAAATCTGTACAACAGTGGATTGAATTTGTTTTCCAGTTGCTGTGCAGTTTTGACCACCTGGTTTTGATCCAAACAGGTAAGTAAGATAATTAGACTAGAATGGGGTTAGTGGGTTATCTGGTGTTGCGCCTCTTTGACATTGTTGTAATTCTTTCTATAAGGGTAATGCCAAGTGTGCAGATGTCTCAGAACACTAAGCCAACATTCACATGAAGAACTTGTCACAAGGATAGTCGCTGCAACTTTGACAGATTTTTTCAAGGAGGTAAGCATTGGCATGTGCAGTTTATTATAAAACACTGTCATGTATTTCATGGCATTTTGAAAGTGCTTTACAATGTTCTTGGCAACAACAGCTTTGTCAAGTAAACTAACAATTTCATAGTGATTAGTTTCATGTTTCAAAGACTCAGAGTTTAGAAAATTTGTTGATGAAGATGAACAAGCTTGAATGCCAGTCAATATTTCTTTGTTTACAGTAGAAAATATATCAAGTTCTTTGTCTACATTACCTTTATCCTGCTGTTCTGGTGTTACGTGAATAGCAAGTTGCTATGCTTACATTTTGTATTAAAAGGTGACTTTATCTGTCTAAAAAGATGTCTAGTATTGGAAGTTTCAACCTATTCATGTTTATTCATGTGTGGACCTGCTACACTATGTTGTATTGATAGAAAACCTAATAAAATTAATCTATGATAAAATAAGAAAATCTATCAAGTTCTGCAGTCATTCTAGCCAAGCAAGGATACCACAATTTGGATCAGTAACTTCACATGATCCAGAGGTTATTTCAGTTAAGAAATCATTCAACTTGTGATTTCCTTTATGCTTGAGATGTTGTGAAATCTCTGCAATTGGTATAGCACATCTCTCACAAATCTGACTGGCTTTATTATACACGTTATTGACTGTTGCCTCATTTCAAACATCTCTAGTGTTGCATTCACTTCCTCCACAGCAGTTACAGCAGTTGACATATCAAGGGAATCTTTCTGCAGGAAATTAAACAACCATGTGTTGTACTCAGCAGTGTCTGAAATATAAAGAGAGAGGTAACTGCTTCCCAGCTTGCAAGCTTCTTTCATAATCCACAAGTGGTTACATCAGACCTCATCTCCACATAACTGAAAAGTGCATCAAATGTTTTCAGTACAGCATTAACTGACCACGGTCTGCAAGACCATCTGGTATCTCAATCAATCAATCAATCAATCAAAATCTTTATTTATCCAGGTGGACATCATTGGGCAAAGTTCATTTGCAAGATGGACCTGGTTGGATCAGTGACAATTACATAAACATAGTACAATACAAGGAACAAGACACAATATAACGTAGTGTTGATTTATGCAATATACATAGTTGAATTATCAGGTAAATTCAGATAATTCGATACCAAATTGTTCATATTTACAAATTGTAACATAACTCTAAGGTCATAGACAGAATATTGAGATATGGCACGGAGGAGGTGTTACTAAAGATTTGCATACACTGTTGAGAAGATGGCTTAGAATGGGTGCAGTATCTGGATTGGAGATGGGTGACGAGCTTCTGTTTTAGCAGAGGGGTGCTATGGAAGGGGGGCGGGATGCAGGAAGGGGTGAGGGGGAGGGAACAGAAAAACAGATAGCGATGGGGTGAAAAGATGGGGTGAAAGGATATACTAGTATGAATGGCCATGGGAGAGGTATGGGGTACTGCAGGCCATGTGGGAGTTGGTAAAAGGAAGAAGCGATGGAGAAAGCAGAGAGAGGGCTTGATTCACTTTTGTGCTAATGAAAACATTTGCAATGCTTCTTGAAACGTTTTGAATAAAGGGTTTTGAAGGAAGTAATGGATATGGGTATACTCATTTTTAGGACTTTCTGCAAATTGTTCCATAGTTAGGGCAGCATGAAGCTGATGGCTGTTCTTCCAAAGAAGGTATTGACTTTGGGTAATTTGAGCAAGATGAAGGAATAGCTTCTTAGGGCAAATTTGCTTATAGAAGTTTGAGTGAAACAGTTTGAGATGTATTGCGGTAGTTGCTTGGATATAGCTCTGAATGTCCAAAATGCAGCATTTCTATCCCTTCTGAATTGGAGTGAGGTCCATCCAACTGCAGTATATAGAGAGCAATGATAGGTGTTGTATGGTAGTTCTGTAATAAACCTTAGTGCCCTATGATAGAGCATATCCAACTTACCCAAATAGGAGGCAGGGCAGCGACTATATAAGAAGTCAGCATAGTGAATTATAGAGAGAAACGTGGCCTGTACCAAACATAGTTTTGCATTGCTTGTGAGGAAGTGCTTGATTCAAAAATAGAGGCCAAGTCTCAGATAGTTTTTTAATAGCTCATCCATATGTTCAGTGAAGGAGAGTCTGTTGTCAAGCCAGACTCCTAGGTACTTGAACTTGGATGCAAATTCAAGGTTTTTGCTGAGAATAGTGGATAAGTGAGGGAGTATGTGCGCTCCTGTATGTCCTGGAAGCCTATACGGAGAGATAAACATTGCTTTTGTCTTCTTTGCATTAAGCAAAAGTTTTTTGCTCAGAAGTTGGTGCTGGAGTAGGTTGAAGTCAGCTTGTAGATCTTTGCAGGCTACCTCTGGGGAAGGGTGACTGACATAAAGTACCGTATCATCGGCGAATAGGTGTACAGTGGCCTTGGTGATGTGAATATCAATGTTGTTGATATAGATAGCGAATAGGATAGGACCGAGGATAGATCCCTGTGGTACACCTCTTTGTAGTGGCTTGAGGGGGGACAGACCACCTTTGGCTTTAACCTGTTGGAGCCGTCCGGAGAGGTAGTTATTGAGCCAATGTAGGGAAATGGAATCCAGACCTATGGATTTCGGGGATGTAAGGAGAAGGTCCTGGTCAACTGTGTCAATTGCCTTACTTAGATCCAGAAACACTGCGCAGATACAGTTTCTGTTATCCAGTTCCAATTGCCTGTCATTGGTTACTTTTGCTAGGGCTGTGATGGTACAGTGCTTAGCCCTGAAGCCAGATTGTACAGGGTTTTGGAGATTATTGGATTCTAAATAGGCTTTCAGTTGAGTACTTACAATCTTTTCCAGAAGTTCAGATTTTACAGGGAAGATAGAGATTGGTCTGTAATTGTTGAGATCGCAAGGGTCTCCTGACTTTTATCTTTATAGCTTTATCTGAAAGCTGCACAAGCTCAGCTGGTGTTAGGTCTCCCTGTGCATTCATGAACTACTGGTGCTGTTTCACCAAAACACTGATAAAAGCATATAAACACTCAAGAGTTGGGAAGAAGTTACATGCCTCTGGCAATTTTTTGCATGTACTGTATTACAAAGCACAATACTTAGTTCATGGGCATAACAATGCATATACATTTCTTTATCATGAAATATCCAAATCTTTCTTGAACTTCACTTACATGAGCACTCACAACAGAAGCCACATTGTAAGTCTAAGCAACACGGCTGTTTTTCAGTTGCATTTTTTTTTTCAATTCTGTAATGCAGCAGTGGTACTGGCAGCATCAAACTTATCCATTTTAGTAAACCCAAGATATCTTTCCATTATCTGTCCTCAGTTTTTGTATAGCACACACAGATTGTTAGCTGTTAACATTGTTTTGCCTTCATCAGCCATTACAGAAGACATTTCCACTGATAGTATCTCCTGACAACAAGTGTTTCATTAGAACAGCTGTTAATTAATTTGTTCAAAGAACCTGGTGATGTATAATTTGTATAATCTGGTGGTCTATATGTTGCAAGAAAGGGGTACATTTTTTTATAAGATCTAGGAGTCCAAGAAAGTTTCCCATGTTCATGCTGTCTGGGCTCTCACTATGTCCCCAAAATGCCAATCCCTGTTCACCTAAGTATTTAGTTATTTCCACAGGTCATTTCATACCCTCTCTCTGATCATGGATGTCTTTGTCTCTTTCCCTGTTAATGACTTGTTCTATAGTGCCAGTTTTCTTTGTAAGTTCAAATTCTACCCAGTGGGTCATGCTAGTCACACAAATGGCTGAAGAATCATGTTCTCTAAATGATTCAGTAGCTCTTGTCCAGATAAACCCATGACCCAAATCCCAGAAAAGAAAACACATGACCACTGACCTAGGTTTTGGCAGAAAAGGCCAAAAATGTATTTCAACATGACTGTCATGGCTAACACATTCACATCGTAATTCAAAATTGGTTACAATATACAATTAAGAATACTATAAGAAGATACATAACAAAACATTTATCATGCAAAATATTGTTCAGTATTCCTCTGGGGCAGCAGACAACCTCAGCTATGAAACAAACATCCACGAATCAAGCCAACCATGGCCAAAGAAGGCCCGGTAACCCTCCCTCTGGGTCAGCCAGGCTCCCAGAATAGGCTGCTCCAAATGGACCCATACTGCTAGGCCACAGCTGAGCCATTGTGCCCTCACCGGACATCAACAGCCTGACCATCAATGCCTGCAGTAGCAGGCTTTGCCCAGTGCTGTGCAATGTCTCTTCTGGAAAGTGCCCTCACCGGGCCACCCCCAGTCACATCTTTTTTCAAATCCAGTAGTGTATCATTTTAGCCTATAATCACTAGTCATCTGCCTCAGCAACCTAAACTGCCTGGTGTCCACATCTGTCCACAGCCCGCTTGCTCTAGGGAGGAAGGGTGGGTCTTCACTGTTCCTTCACTGGTGTCTGGATGGAAAGAGGAAGACCCTCTGCCATCCAGACCCTATAATCCTGACCTCAGCCCCTCCCAGCTCCAGGCTACTCCTAGTACTTCACACGCGGAGCAGAGGCCATTGGTCACCACCCTCCTGCTCCTTGGAATTAGGAAGGTGGTGACCAGGGATTGGCTCGTGGCCACCAGGCAATTACCCACCCAGCAATTCCAGGAGGGACTCTTCCAGTTTGTGAATCCTTTATGAAGTAAAGCATCGCCCAAATGACCTAGTACTTCTAGTACTACAGTAAATACTTTGCAAGGAAAACAATACACTGCATTTGCTTGAACTGGGTATTCTGACCAACAGAATGACTAAACCAACATGTTTTAAATGACTGCTTGCATGGATTTGTATTTTTACGAAAACAAGTTGCTGGGAAGTTATAATTTTGTGGCTGTGTGGAACCAGAATCACTATTGCCAGTGTTTCTTAGTGATTTGTTCATTCCTGCATCAGATAATTCTGCAGTTGGTAAAGGCGCAACATATTGTACCATCCCCCTCATACTCCTTCCATATATTGTTTGTTATCGCCTTGGCTATGACTGCTTTCAAAATGTTAAAGAGATGCCACACTAGTTTTTTTTTTATTTTTTAATATTTTTGTGGTATGGAATTTGTGGACGTGTACTTTGATTGCTAGATGCTAGGCTCTTGCTTTTTTTTCAAGGTAAGATTAAGTGTACTTAACCTCTATGTACTCTGCAAGGGTATGATATGTAACTAAAATTAGTTTTCTGTCACTGATATATTAACCACCACTTACACTGCCCAGGACCATGGCCAAGACAGACAACACAGTCTAGTTGGCCTTTACGCTGCAGTACTACAGTCAGACTAAACTGCCTACCATGCACTAAAAGGAGGCTGAGGTAATGAATGAAGATTTCAGCAGATTTATTTTACTTATTTTGAAAGATAATAAAAATTATTATCTCTTAAAAATGAGTAGAGCTTTTTAAAAAAAAGATAGACTGTCTCCTCACCCTCCATGCACCAGGCAGGCCAAGACTGCTGTTTGATTTTACAGTATTTGGTTAGCAAGCTAATAAAGGCTATTAGCCTGTAAAAGTGAGCAGGGTCTTTTTTTTTTATTTATAATCTTTCTCTGCATCATCCCAAGTGATTTCACTGACTGAGTCTGTGTAGCAAGCCCAAGTGATTCAGTGACACACTCGGTGCAGCTGGACAGGACCAGTCAGCTAATTGTTTTTATTTATTTGGCAAGGCAATAAAGGCTATTAGCCCTTAAATATGAGTAGAGCTTTCTCTAAACAAACTGGGCTGGATTCTCCAATCACTTAGAAGGTAAAAAAAAAAAAAATGCAAGTCCCCAAAAGTTGTGTGGTTGCAGAAAACAAGCATTTACTGTATCAATGCCGAACATTCACTTGCAGGTATGTGCATTGGTGTTTGGCATTTATGCAGGTCCCCCCCAGTTGTATCCATGTCCCTTTAGCATCCATATCCCAACAGAGTACCTCTCTGCAGCTCCTCTTGCATCTGATCAACATTTCACCCTCATACTACTTAAGTGTCTGTCTTAGGAACCCTAACGCCCTGGGCATGCTCAAGGGTACGGGCCTGTGTGGAAAATGTGCAACCCAAACTTGTAACACAGTCATTCAGTGGAATCATTTCTCCAAATTTTCAACAGAGCCATTTTGTCATCTCTGGTCATGAACTCTGTCACTGTGATTGTCTTACTGTGTAGCAAACACTGATTTCCAACAGCGACCATGCTATTTTGCATCGGAAGCGTGAAAACACATGTTGACCAGGATGTGAAAAATGACAGCTGCACTGTTCATATGGAGGTGTTGAAATATGCCTATGTTGAAAATCTGGAGGGAAAATATTACAAATTCATGAACTTATGAGTGTACGTGGAAACTGTGCAATGCACACTCATAAAACAGTCATTTTTAGGATTTTTTTTTACCAAATTTGCAACATAGGCTTTTTGAGAGCCCTCCTCATGAACGCTGACACTGTTGTTTCATTAATCAGCCCTGAAAGGTCATTCCACTCAGTGACTGGAAAATCACCTTTCCAGACCGAATAATGCCATGACAGTGATTGAATTCATGAGAAGGGGTGTCAAGAACCCCATAATGAAAATTTGGTACCAAAAGTTGAAACAATGGCCAAGATATGCACCAAAGTTGAAAAACCAAACTTATGCCATTATGCAGCTTACCAGCATTTCTTCAGTTCGTGGTCGGCTTTGAAGAGTGCAGCTGTGTTCCCAGTCTATCGAAGATTGTCATGCCAGGCTCCAGAGGTAAGTATGGCATTAGAAGGGTGTGTGGGGAGGTGGGTGCACAAAGATTGGGCGCAGGTTGGCGGGGTGGCCAGGGACTCGCCGAGGGACCACTTTCTTGTTTCACGGGACTTAAACAAAAAACAAAACAGATGCTTTTGGTATGCTGGGGTGGGCTCACAGCGTGCCACCTATGTGAGGGATGGGATGGGGAGGTGAATGTGCAGAGGGTGGGCGTGGGTTGGCGTGGGGTAAGGACAAGAATAAAAAAAACAATGGATGCCTTTTTTATGCTGGGGTGGTCTCCCAGCATGCCACCTACATGTTTGTTTGGGGGAGTGGAGCCGTCGGGGATTGGGCACCCCCGCCGGCCATACAGTGTGTGTGTTGGAGGGGGGAGCATGAGCAGGCTGGGTTGGGCTCCCAGAGTGCCATCTGGTTGTTTTCTTTTGGGGGGCTGCAGCCGATGGGGGATTGGGCACCACCCTCAGCACACAAGGTGGGGGCCGGGGAGAACAGTAAAGAGTGATGGGAAGGACATTAGCAGAAGGAGGAAGCAGGAGGGATTTCATGCCGAGCTGTGCATGACAGCAGTTTGACTGACGTTGTATGCTAATTGCATACACACTACCATCGCTGATTGCAGCAGACATTTTCTTAGAAGTGAAGACCAACACAGCTGAACTGCTGTCATACACATCTCAGCATGTATTGGTCTGGTAGGGTAATGCCTGGTACACTAAGCACTGCATTGGGGAGGAGGGTCACACACCTCCAAAAGTCATACTGTTGCAAGACGTTCCTTGCGCATGTGCACAAGCGAATGTAAAAAGGGTACTTGAACTAAGTGGTATACACAAAACTTCCACAGATGCAGGAAAAAATGCACTGCAGAATGTGGAAAAAAAGTGCAGCTGCAGAAGTTCCTGACCAAAAAAAAAATCCATTGAAAAGTATGGTATATCCCTTTAAAAGCTATTATCAGCCACTGTTTCTCCACAATTGCAAAAAGAATGTTGCGCACATGCTGCACCACAGAGAGTAAGGTGTAACTCACCCTGAGCAAAAAGCAGTGTACTAACAATTGGGATACAATTACAGTAGGGGCTCAGGCACCAGCAACTGCAAACCTGTGGGCTGCATAGTAGTGTCAGTTGTTACAACACAAATAGTGCACATTTCCATTGAAAGGCAACAAACCACAAATAAAGGACCCTGTGCAGCCCATAAAGGAGCCCCACAGGCAGTAGAGGCAGAGGTGGTAACAGCCAAAGGTGTGTGCTATAGGTGCAGGACAAAGAAACACCTGAGAAAGAGAGAGAGAGACACACACACACACAACCAACAAATATTTATTACCACTGAGTGCAAGGTCCTGCTGGTATAGGTGGTGCTACCATGGTCCCAGTTGTGGGACTGTCAGCTTGCCTCGCTGAGAGTGCTGGTTCTGCTGCAGCTTTTGCAAGACTGGCAAAATCTCCTACTAAACTTTATATGGAGCACCTGCAGTTGTTCTGTCTGTTGGGCATTTAATATTATTTTCGCAGCTGTGGAAAAATTATTGCAGATTTTCAGCACTTGCGGAATTTCACAACTCGCCTGTTTTGCGATTTTCTGCAACTGTGGAACTTTTCTTTATAAATATGCCACAGCCACAACTGAATTTCCACAGTGCTGCAAGACATTTTTCCACAACTATGGAATTTGTGTCTCTCTTTGAGAATCCAGCCCACTTTCTCCTCACCCCTACATGCAGCAGGGCAGGACAGGGTTTTTACTGATTGTATTTGATTAGCAAGCTAGTAAAGGCCATTAGCACTTCAAAGTGAGTAGGGCTTCTTTTTTTTTTCTAAAACAAATCCCTCTGTATGCTGGCCCAAATGATTTAGTGACAGACTCTGTACAGCAGGCCCACGTGATTTAGTGGTTGATTCTGTGGAGCCAATGCATTAGCAGGCAGCTAACTGATTTTAGTTATTTGGCAAGACAATAAAGACTATTAGCCCTTAAAGGTGAGTACAGCTTTTTGAAAACAAATGGGACAGGATTCTCAAAGCTTTCAGAAGGTGCAAAACCTTCCCTAAGTCCCTAAAACTTCCTCAGCTACAGAAAAAAGGGGAGTTTGCTCCAAGTGCTATTCACAAAACCCTCCGCAGCTGCGGGAAAAAACACTATGGACTGTGGAAAAAAGTGCAGCTGCGGAAGTCCCTCAGGACTAAAAGGTGTGAGATAAGAAAGGCACAGCCCCTAAAAGGCTATGCACAGCCAGTTTTTTCCCGCAGCTGAGGAAAGAATGTCACACACAGTGGAATGAGGTGTAACTCTCCCTCAGCACACTGCAGTAGTGCCCCAGCAATTGGAATCAATTAAGGTGGAGGTGAGGCACAGGTAATAGCATCCCAGATAGTATAACAGTGGCTGTTTGTACAGCAACAAATGCACACATTGCCATGATATGGCAACAGGCAACAACCACCAGACCCAGTGCAACCCATGACGGAGCCCCACAGGCAGTAGAAGTTGGCCAGCCTGCAGCAAGTGCTACCCCCGCAGGCCACAGGAACACCCCAGGAAGGGACAACCAGCAGTGACAGTCAGCCACTGTGGTACCATGGTATCGCTGGTACCTGTGGTGCTGCAGTGGTCCCAGTTGAGGGACTGGTTGCAGGTCTCTTTGTGTGTGCTGTCAACTTCATATTATGGCAGCAATGTTAAAATCTGCTGCTTCAGCTACACAGATTTACTATTGCTGTGCCTCCTCAGCCATTTCCACAGCTGCGGATCCACAGCTTCGGATTCGCAGCACTTGTGGGATTCCTGCAGCTGCTACAATTCTGCAGCTGCAGGACTTTTTGTGGAATTCCCTCAGCTGCAGGATTTTCTTTAAGAATATCATGCAGCTGCATTTCCACAATACTGCAAGCTTTTTTCCCGCAGCTACAGAATACTTGCTGTTCTTTGAGAATCCTGCCCCCTGTCTCCTCACCCCCTCCATGCAGTTGGGGAGGCGCAGGCTGTTAATTGATTGTATTTGGTTAGCAAGCCAATAAAGGCTATTATCGTTTGGGAATGAGTAGGGCTTTATGGGTTTTTTTGTTAACATACTTTCTCTGTGTGTGTTGCCAAAGGGATTACGTACCAGTGACTCTGTGTATTAGGGCAGACAGTAGTGAATCTAGGGGAAGTTGCAGGACATCAAGTAGGGTATGAGGTGATAGTACAGGCAGGGACAAAATGAGCAGACTGGTTAGACTAAGAAGTCATTATCTGCCAGCAAATTCTACACTTCCATGAAGCACAGCAGACTAGCTCTCTAGCTGATGAATTGCTCCCCGACCCTGAGCACCACTGGCTGTCTGTTGGCTACCCACCTGTAGATCTTTATTTATTTCATTATTATATTTATCAAAGTAGGCAAGTTACCTTAACAGTAAGTGCTTATTATGTTTGCTTGTACTCATGTGCAAGAAACATTATGTGGCAGCTTAGGAGAGAAGTGGGTTGTGGAGGTGCAGCACTGTAGCTGCCAACTGAGGCACTATGTTTGGGGTCTTGGCACTGGTGGACGAATGGAGGCACAGTGTGCTGATGACACTGGTCTCCAAAAGTGCCACCAAGTTGAAAGGTTTTCACCGCAGCAATCGGGGCTGCCTCATTATTGCAGCATCTGCCATTCCACTGCAATGAGGGAGCAACCCGTCATTGCTGGGCGGAACGTTGCCTAGTGTAATATTGTTTGTGAATGTGTCGGTAAGCTGCCACCATGTTCACAAACAATATTACACCACCCATGCCGAGGGGGTGCCCAATCCCCCTCGGCATCATGTGCCCCCAGGAACATTGTTTTTCCAATGGGGGGCACAATCCCCATTGGTTTTCATTTCCCTGGTGTCATTTGCTGATGGGGGAGCCCACTCTCTGTCGGCATAATATCCCCCCCAAAAAAACATTCGTTTTGTGCTGAGAGGGTGCCCAATCCTCCTCGGCTCTTGCCCCCCCATGTGCCGACAGGGGTGCCCAATCCCCTGTCAGCTACAGCCCCTCATAAAAGATAATTAGTGGGGTGGCACACTGGGATCCCACCCCAGCATGCCAAATGACCCTGTAAAAGGAAAACCACCCTGCAATGTTTTTTTTTTTGTAACCTGCAAAGCAGAAAACGGTCCCTCATCCAGTCCGGTGGCCCTCTCCCAACCCGCACCCACCCTCTGTAGACACCGCCTCCCCCCACCCACCTCACTCCATACTTACCTCCAGAGCCCTGCGCGATGATCTTCGGTGGACCGGGAACACATCTGCACTCTTCAAAGCCGACCGCGAACAGAGGAAATGCCGCCAAGCTGTATAATTGCATAAATAGGGTTTTTTCAAGTTTGGTGCATATCTTGGGTATTTTTTGGAATTGTGGCACCACATTTTCAGCATGGGGTTATTGAGCCCCCTCCTCATGAATTCAGCCACTGCCATGGTGTTAATCGCTCCCAAAAGGTGATTTTGTGGTCACTGGGCAGAATCACCTTTCGGGCCTGATTAACAAAATTACAGTGCCAGTGTTCATGAGGTGGGCTCTCAAAAAGTCTGTGTCGCAAATTTGGTGGGGGAAAAAACCCAAAATGACTGTTTTATGAGCGTGTGTTGCGCAGTTGCTACGCACACTCGTAACTTCACCAATTTGCAATATTTTCACTTCAGATTTTCAAAATTGCCATTTTTCCACACCTCCTTATGAATAGTACAGCTGTCCTTTTTCACATCCTGGCCAAAATGTGTTTTCACAGTTCTGGCACAGAATAGCACGATCGCTGTGAGAAATCAGTGTTCAGGACACATTAAGAAAATCACAGTGACACTATTCATGAGCAGAGGTCCTAAAATGCCTATGTTGAAAACTTTGTTATGGAAGTCCATAAAATGACTGTGTTATGAGCATGCATTGCGCCAGTTCCCACTCACGCTTGTAACTTTGCAAATTTGTTACATTTTCACTCCAGATTTTCAACTTTGGCATTTTTACGCACCTCCTTATGAACAGTACAGCTGTCATTTTTCACATCCTGGCCAAAATGTGTTTTTGTACTTCTGGTGCACAATAGCATGCCTGCTGTGGGAAATCAGTGTTCGGGATACATTAAGAAAATAACAGTGACACTGTTCATGAGCAGAGGTCCTAAAATGCCAATGCTGAAAATTTGGTGATGAAGGTGCATAAAATGACTGTGTTACTCACATGTGTTGTGCAGTTTCCCACATATGCTCAGAAGTGCGAGCATTTTCATTATTGCCACTACAGATTCTCATCATTGCCATCTCTTCACACCTCCCTATGGATGGTACAGCTGTCATTCTTCATAACCTGCCCGATCTGCATTTTCATACATGTGGCGCAGAATGGCACGGTCGCTATGGGAAGTCAAAGTTCGGGACACATTGACCAAATCATGCTACTAGTCTTCATGAGAAGAGGTCCCAAATGCTTTCATGAGGTGGGGTCACAAAAAGGCCATGTTGAAAATTTGTGGTGCAAATACTAACAAACGCCTGGGGCGTTATGGTTTCTAACCATAATGTCCCACCCTGTACAGACTGACAGACATCGGGGTGTGCTTTTGGATTGCCCACTGTACTGCTCATGCCATCCCACCTCCACATAGTGACAGGCATTGAGGTGTACCTTGGACTCTTCGGCCCCACAGTTCACCCCATTCTCCTAGGCTGCACCTATTTCAGCGTATGTCCTTACGGAATGGCGTGACTGTAAAGCCAGACGTCCCAAGACACACCTCAACACATGTCGGTGTCTGCAGAATAGAGTGAGGTGACATAGCATGAATGTCATGGGCTACGGCACAAGCACTTGCCCCAATGCCTGTCCATCTCTACAGGATGGAGGTGGGGTTGGCATGAACTTCAATACTTCACTACCATTCCTATTCTGCATCTGTCTGCCTCCTGCATTTCCAATGCTAATACCAGCAAGCAAACATTCGGCATTGACAAATGCTTGTTAGAAATAGAATGAAAGATCCTAGGAAAGGAAAATGGAGCAAGTAAACTGGTGACACCAACTTACTTTGTTGCCTCTCCCACTCCCTCTTTCAGTGGTTTAATATCTACTCTAAAAGCCCATTGTTCTGTTTACTGTGTGTTTTTTTATTATTAATTTAGCCCTTGAATGGTTTTAAACTAGCTTCAGACTGTACTGAGATCTTATTTGATCTTGTTTCTCTTTCTGCAGCTGCTGCGGGTCAATGGAGCAAAACAAGGCCCTTAGTGACTGACAGAGTGGCCACCTGTATATTTTTATTTTAATTGTTTTGACCACTACTTCTTAAATTGACTTTTTTATTATTAAACAAGAACAGGATGAATTTTTATTAATTTATAAAAGTTTGTGACCGGTAGAGGCACAGTGAGCCATGGCTCATTTCCAGGTGTGACCCAGGGGCAAGGGAAAGGGAATTTTTGTACAGATGTAAACTTACTTCCATAACCAGATTAAGCTGTTGATGGTATTTTAGTGACTGGGGGAATTTGCCCAGGACACCAGGGAAATTCCCCTGCTCTGTTGGTGCATGGCCACCAGCAGGAGTGCTGGTCAGTTTCCCAAGATGGACGCTGCAGAGTTACGGCAGCAGGAACAGTCTGCAGATGTGGAGGAGACCTCTGAAAGTACAACGTCGCGGGTTACATTTCCTCCAGCAGATACTGAGGACACAGAATTTTTCTTGGATGCTTTATCGCATACGGAAGAGCCGCCAGTTCTAAAATGCCCTTTGGTTCAAGAAAATGCTCAATCTAACAGTTTACAGCCTGCACAGTTACCCGAGCCTACGGAGAAGCTAGTTTTGGGAACCGCACTTCAAGGAGCTCCGATCAGGCATGACGTCACTCGGAAGAACGCGGAAGTGCTTCAGTCTGCAGCAAGTGTCTCGGCAGCTGGTGAGAGTGTTCCGTATCGGGGAAATCCAAAAATAATGCAGTCACAAGTGTATACAGGTCAGTCTGGGGCTCTACTTCATAATACAGATACTTTGGCAGTGCAAGAATTGTCGGAATCAATGCAGGGCTCGGGGAGTGAGGCGGCAATTGATGTGGGACAAAATAGAGCTTCTTCAGAGTTACATTATGTTAACAGAGTTGCTACCCTTACCAAACATGCAGGTTTTGTCTTTTCACCCGAACAAATTACGGCTCCCATAATTTTTCAAACTCAGCCCAATGACCAGGAAGAGGTTACAACTTTTACTTTCTCAGAGCACAGGGTAGGGAAAAAAGAAGGTGTTTTACAGAACTCTAAAAACTCTTTGACTCAGGACCCTAAACCAGTGCTTGGTGTACCTAATTCCTCTACTAGCCACGATAGTTCATGGACTCCACAATCAGCACTACTTGCTGCAGGGTGGAAACAACAACCTTCAGGAGAATGGGCAGCTGATTTATCCTGGGATTCCTCTTTTGATTTGAACTCTCATTCCCCTAGGTGGAATGCAGAAGGACTTAAGCAAAATATAGAAAATAAAGGCTTGGACAACACTGAGGTGGAACAGATGGTTAAACAACCCAAAGACAATAATGACTCTACAGGGACCAATATTTCTGTTTCTGAAGAAAGACCCCTTTTATCTGATTTATTTGCTAAAGCTAAACGGGAAGCTGCACCTAGACGGAACGCTATACGCATCAGATATAAAGGGGGAATGGTAGACAGACCTGATAGGAATTATGTTGGGAAAATTTTGATTAAAGAATCATTACATTTCTCTCCTAGAGATGTTTTCGCAATAATTAATATATCTGGAGAGGATAATTATGATGTCAGTTTTCGCTCTGCTGCCTTGTTAGATTTATTCTGGATAAGGTATAATCATGTTAAATTTTCCCCAGTTTGGACTCCCTTTATGATTATACCTCTCTCCCAGCCTGCCATTAAATTTGTTACCATTATGTTTCGGAATGAGGGGGTACAGGTTGAAGATATCACCTATTGGTTATCACAAAAATGTGATATTCAGGGGGACCCAGAACCTATATTAGATTTGGAAGGCTTTTGGACAGGGGGGTGGAAATACAAAGTTAAACTAAGGCAAAATGAAAATGGTTATATGCATATTCCTAATTCCTTTTTGTTAGGACGAGACAGGGGTGTCTGTTTTTACAGTGGTCAGCCAAGGGCCTGTTATAGGTGTGGCTCAAGAACCCATTTGTCTAATGTTTGTGATAGCCCGAGATGCGATAAATTGCAGTGAAATAGGTCATGTAACAATGCAGTGCATTAATCCTACGAAATGTGACCTATGTGAAGGTATCACTCATGCCTTTAAAAATTGTCCCTGGGCAGCAAAGAATAACTTGCAAGGGAACAGTACTGAGAAGTTTATTCAATGAGCCCAGGACGGTCTACTTACTAAACCTACTACTAAAACCCCTGTAGAACCTTTTCAGGGTCCAGGAAAGACTATCCCTACTCCTAGAACTAGATCTGTTCCATCGCCCCCCCACAGCCTGATCAGCTTCTTAGTAAACCCTCTCAGGAACCTCAAACTACCCAGAATTTTAAGCCTGTTTGTTATACAGAGGAAACATTGCAGCACACAACCCTTCCCCCCCTCCTAAACCAACCCCTTCTTCCTTACTACCTAGGAGGTCCACAAGGAATTTAAAAAATGCTCCAGAGTCAGCCCTAGACTCAGTGGAAACTGCTAACCTCTTTTCCATCTTGACTTCTTGGGGGGATGCAGAAATGGATATTGGAGATTCTAACTCACAAAAATCTACCCAAGATAATATGGAGCCCACTCAAGGTAATTACAAGGAAAAAAAAAGAAAAGAAGGAAAAAATGAGTCAGTTAACTTCTCCCTAATTACCAAATGGGCTTTATATGGGCTTCGTTAAATGTACACAGTATTTTAAATGGAGCTAAGCGGAAAGCCATTTTTCATATGATTCATGATTCTAAAATATCTGTCTGTCTCTTACAAGAGACTTGGATGTTTGCTATAGAACACATTACAGCCTTTAAAAAAGATTGGCCATGGGGTCCTTCTTTCTGGTCTTTTGGACAAGACAAAGCTGATGGTGTTGGCATTCTCTTTAACTCCTTTCATTTTAGACTGCATAAACTGGTAGATTGCATCCCTGGCAGAGTTTTGATTGTTGACTGTTCTTTGGATTCTTTAATATATAGGATAATTAATATTTATAACCCACAAATTAAAACAGCCAGAATCGCTTGTATGAAGGCAATTCAACCATATTTATTTATCACAAGACCGGTTCTATGGGGTGGAGATTTTAACTGTGTACTTTACAATAGACGACCAATTGGGAAAAAGCTTTATTGTGATTCTAATTGTTTACAATCCATTATCAAAGGGGCAGACCTTACAATTTATAACCAATTAGAATCAGATCCCCCTCAAAACACATTCTATAAAGGCAATAATGGTTCCTGCATAGACTAACTTTTTTCCTCTAAAAATGTTCATATTTCCCATTTTGTGAGACAACCCTTTGAATTTTCAGATCATTTACTCATTAAAATAGCAGTTGATATTCCATCTGATTATAAGCCCTCAAAATATATATGGAAGTTAAATATTTTATCTTTACATGAAGGGTTTGTTAGGAATTCAATCTTAAAAATCCTTACAGCTAGACTATCTGTTCAATGTTTGTATTCTGATTTAGGAACTTGGTGGAAAGAAACGAAACTGGACTGTTTAAATTGGTTTAAAATTTATGGGCAAAGAACACAGAATGAGAAATTTTTAAGTTATTTAACATTAAGAACTCGATTGCAAAATTTATTGTTGAAGGTTAATACTTCTTTGGAAGACCTATCTCCACTAATAGCTAATATAAAATGCAGATGAAAAAATTTCAATACGACCGTGCTAAAACTTTCCAGGCCTTAATAAGTAATTATTCTTCAAAAACTGTGATAGGAGATCCATTTAGTTTATGTAAATCTGTACAGGATAACACCAATTTAGAGTACTTGGTTAGAAATTCAACTCGGATATCTAATTCTTCAGATATTTATTCAATTCTTCTTCACCATTTTCAAAAACTGAGCCCACAGACTGAATTCCGATTAGAAAATTTTCAAGAATTTTTGAAGGATCTGGAAGGCCCTATTATTGAGTCCTCTATTATAAATAATATAATTAAACCTTTTTCAGTACAAGAAATTATTGAGGTAATTTCGAACTTGAAACATAATGTGTCACCTGGGTTTGATGGTTTATCAAATTATTTTTATAAAACCTTCGTTAGAGAATTAGCTACATGTTTATGTGGGGTCTTCAATTCTTTTCTTTATGGAGAGAGGATTCATCAGTCATTCACAATGGGCATACAAATTTATATTTTTAAAAAGACAGGTGACAAAGGTGATATCAAAAATTGGAGACCTATCACTTTGCTGAATTCAGATTATAAAATCTTTGCGATGCTATTAAATAAAAGACTTAAATCATGGGCCAGCTTAGTGATATCTCCTGTGCAGCACTGTGGGGTTCCTAACAGAAAAATTCAATCTGTCTTATGCTATATTAGAGACTTGATTGAAATTTTAAACTACAATAAACAACCTGGGCTTTTATTATCTTTAGACTTAGAAAAAGCATTTGATAGGGTTAGTCACCCTTTCTTGTTTGAAACACTTGTTTTTTTAGGAATGCCTTCATGTATATTAGAGGTGTTAAAAAAACTGTACTTTAATTCTATAATATGTCCAATCATTAAAGGGAAAATTGAAAAAGGTTGGACTTTGCAATCGGGAGTGAGGCAGGGTTGCCCTCTTAGTCCATTATTATACTTCTGCTCTTTAGAGCCCCTTATTAGGAAAATATGTACAGTCCGTTGTTGGGAGGGCTTCAAAATTCCTTATTCAAATCTCTCAATGAACATTCAAGTTTATGCGGATGATATATATTAATTTTTTAAACAGCAAAAACAGCTAGAGACTTTTTTTCAGTTATTTCATAAATATGCTACTCTTTCAAATGCTAAGATAAATTTTAGTAAATCTAAAGGGCTTTTAATGGGAGTAAATACTTTGACCCCATTTGTACATAGAAGTATTGTATTTTCATCAGAACCCATCACTATTTTGGGAATTCTTTTTGGTTCTCAAAATTTACCAGAACAGCAGTGGAGTAACCATGCATACTTATTGTACACACATGCGTACAAAAAAATCCAGGAAAAACAATTTTTTTTTATTTTTTTAAATTTTTTCCCATGCTTGTCTAGATTCCGAACCCTGGTCCTCCAGTACTTGACACCGGGGAGGTGGGGGGCTTATTCCTGTCCCAGCCAATTCTGATTCCTCTCCTCAAACATGCTGGCACAGAGCAGAGCAATTGGACAGTTTTTGTCCACATGTGTTTTTGCTCTGCCAACCACTTGCTGTATTTTTTCCCACTGCTAGTGCAAGATCGACTGTGCTCCTGTGGCCCAGCCTGAGCCAAGCAGACCAGGCAGGCTTGATTGTTGTCAGAGTTTGACAAACAGGAGTCGCTGCTCGCCGGCCCAGGACTCATGGTCAATTTGACTCAACTGAGTCGGAGGAGGAGGAGGACATCTTTGTTCATCTGATCCATTTGTCCTCTTCTTGTCTGGTCCATGGTTGCATCATCATCACAGCATGAAGAATCGGTAAAGGTCAACTTAAGGAGGGCAAGTGGCAGAACTTCCAAGCAGCTGAGAAGGTGAAGCAGAGCTCCCTATTGCCTACTACTCTATGGGCGGTAGTGCGGTATGGTTAAACAAGGTAGGCTGCCTCCTGTTCCGCCCACTGTTTTGTGTTTCCTCCGGCTTTGTCTTCAGGGGGGGAGAGTGGAGTGGATCTCCGCTGAAGACAGAGCTGGTACTGACTGCAGTGTACAGCAATAACTGGGAAGGACCTGAGGCTTAAGATAATGCAGTGTACAGCAATAACTAGGAAAGACTGGGGTATAAGATAAATCAACGGGGAAGTTCGGGGCATCATTGAATGTCGATGAGCCATGATGCTGTTTCTCATATTTTATTTGTCTCAAAATTGCAAATAAGTTATGTAACTTTTGAGCAGATCTATACTGGGAAACAAACTTGGGATGTCCATGGAACCTAATACAGGGTTGGTCAATCTGTCCTTTCATTGGGTTCACTTACACTCAGGTAACTGAAAACTGCAGGTGTGGGGTAAGTAACAATGTCACAAAATCATTTTCACACATCCTTAGAGGAGTCACATAGACTAAAAAAATGGTAAAAGCTCTCACGTTCGATAAAATAACTGAGTTGGTGGTAGTGGTGGTGGTGGTGGTGTGTGTGTGTGTGTGTGTGTGTGTGTGTGTGTGTGGTGGGGCACAGGGGACTTGGACCCATAGCCATACTTGTCAACTGTCCTTGATTACCAGGGAAGTCTCTCATTTTACCTCTCAAAATTGCTCTGTCCCTTATCTGTCTCTCATGGAAAAAGTAACGTACAGACAGAATGGTCTGTAAATTTAGACTTGAAAGCAGACATTAATACTATTCTAAGATGCAAAATATAAAATAAACTTTGCAAAAGTAAACCTAATGGTTTATAGTTAGTTCTGAGCTTTTATCTCCGTGTTTGAGGATGTGCATTCATATGAGAGTCAGTGTCCTTCACTGTCCATCATTTTGAGTGTCCTGTTCCTCATTTCCATGACAGAAGGTTGAGAGGTATGTCCATTGCTCCAATGTGAACTGCAGTGTGTTAGTTTGGGGGGCACACTCGCAAGTTTTGCCAGCCCAGCCAATAGTTGCCAGACCAAAAGGTGGGTGGTACTTAGGGCACAGGATATAAACTCCAGCTGGGCCCCATTCTCCATCAGTCATGCAGAAGCTCCCATACAGCACACCATCAGCACATCTTATTCGGCAGTTCAGGTGGGACTCGAGCATGGAAACACTCAGACCCCCTTCCATTTCAATTATAACTGCAGTCAGGCAGCTCTTAATGAGGCAGTACACAGGGGCTTTACAGGCACTCTCCAGCAATACCTTTTGACTGATTAGACTACAGGACACCCGCCTGGCAGTCAACATTTAGGTAAGCTCACGGAAGACTTTTCGGAAACCCCTATTTGTAGGGGGGTTACACAAGCAAGAGCAATTCTTGAAGCTGAGCCTGCCTCTATCCATACTGCCCCTCTGCTTAGGATTGGTTTGGCTGTACCTACTGGTAATGTCATACTTTCATAGCATTAAATAAAGCAAACAGTATGAAATTCTGCTTTAAATGCTCAGTGTACTATGGAGGCAGCTCAATTGCCAGGTAGTACACAGTACATAGCAGAGCGTCTGCCCTGATTTCTTAATGATTAAATGAGGGAAAACATTCTGAAATAATATATAGAACAGTTTAGATCAGATGGCAGCACCCCACTGGAAATGATAAAGTACATTTCAGCTGGTCTTTCCTGGACAAATAAACTGCACAAATAGGTGGAGGCAGGACCTGACAGAAAATGGAATCTTGCATCTGAGCTGGGCAATTCAAAGTTTCTGGTTTGTGCATTATGTGGTGTCATATGCTCTAGGATAAATTCTAAATGATTAACTGCTGTTTATACCCAACCTCTCCCCTTTCCCCTCTGTTCTTATATCCCAGAAATTAACCAACTGTAGAGGACAAGGTCTGAAAAAAAAATACACAGTTTATCAGGAACATTCCTGTCCAGGATAGGAGTGTTCCTGATAAATTATTTATTTATTTTTTTAATTTAGATTTCCCAGTCATGTCTCAGCCAGCTGGTCAGTTTTGGGGAGGGAGAAATATTTTTTTTGTGAGGCAGCTTGACAGGAAACCAAACTTACACCAGTTGGATGCTTTGTTGCTGAATCTTGTGTCAGTACAGTACTGCTGAGCTGCTGATGTGTTCAGCCACTGATGGGTGCCAGACCCAGACAGTGTCTCAAGCACTTGGTTTTTTAGCGGAGTCATGTAATTCCTCATGAAATGCCCTAGATCTTGCTTGTTATTGTTTAAGTAGTGTTCTTTTGTAGTTTAAACTTTTATTGTTAGGCTGTGACATGGCAGAAAGTAAGCTGATCCTCAGGATTTTGCCTATTCTTGTTTTCTAACATTTTTTCTTAGGGTTGATTTTACAAGAATACATGCTAGATTTTCATTTTACTGTTCAGCACAGAGTGTTGCTCCTATTGATTTCCTCTTGAACAAAAGACATAAGTATGTTTTCCCAGTTATAATTTGCCAAAAAATTAAGAAGTTTTGCTTGCTCTGCAGCTGCACAAAGGTGGCAACAAAAGTGATGACCCTAGCAACAGAGAAGTTAGTCATTTTGGTAGTGATATCTGTTGCTTGCAATGAGTCAGAGAAATCTTTAAAAGCAGCCAGAAAGTTTCAAAAATGACCCTCAAAATGCACCAGAATGCATCTAAAATCTGATAGCTTCTGGGGGCCTAGGCGGCCCCCAGATCCCCAGCCTATTGGTTTTGTCTTTTTTGAGACAACCAGGATTTTTATCAGCCTTTGCCCCCCATCAAAAAAGCTAACTATAGCCCTGGTTTTTATATATGTGTTTCTTTGCTCCACCAACTAGTTACTGCAATTTTTCTCACTGGCTGCTACCTCACTCACAGCAGGACTAGTATAGTCCCACCATGACTATCCCTGAGAGTCAAATCACCATTTTGTTGTCTTGAGTCAGGCGAGAGAGAAAGTGTGGACTTGGAGAGGATGGAGAGCCACTGGTTTGAGTCCCACACACTTTGTGTCTCTTCTGGCTCCACAACAGTCGCCGATGCAAGACCGTCTTTTCTTCAGCTCCAACGGTCTGACCCCAGGCTCCTGAGCACTGTGTGGTCACTGAATTCAGTACTGGTCATGTAAGTACTGTATGTGGCTGCACTGCAAGGGTGGCTTAATCAGTAGTAGGTGCCAAATCAAACTATGCAGCCACTAGTGGCCAGAACAGTGGGGCTGGTATGTAAAAACACTATGGTACAAGGATATTGTATACTCCCACAATTGGCCCCAAAATGCACCAGAAAGCATAAAAAATGCCAACATTTTCTGGGGACCTAAGCGGCACCCAGACCCCCAGCCAGTTGGGTGGAGTCATTGACTTGTGCTTACACTTTTTAAAAGGCTGGTTACTCCACTGCAGAACAGAATTGGTTAAAAGTATTACAGAAAGTCAAAGGGAAAGTCCAGAGATGGAAACATTACAAATTTTCAAAACTGAAAAGAGTCCAAATTTTTAAGCAATTTCTGTTGCCCTGTATGCAATATATTGCATTTTTGTATCCAGTTCCATCTAATTTAGAAGTTAAATTGTATAGCATTAGCTTTCAGTTTTTCTGGGGGAATAGATTAAATCCTATCAAAAGATGTTATACTTATTTAGATAAAACTAAAGGTGGGGTAGGGATGATAGACCCAGTAGTATTTTGTAATTCCTTATTTATCTCCTTCTCCTTACGAAACTGCCTCATAGCTTCAAACAGTACAGAATCTAGTTGGTTGAATATCTTGCTCGGTAATTATTTATCTAAATGGACTCACATTGCACCAAAACTCCATGCTAATTTATGTATTCCATCTTTCTTTAAACCCATAGTTGGGAAATTGTATGTTTGGCAGTTATCCAAAACACAAATCAATAACACCCCTAAAGCTCTCTATAACATTATTATCTCCCAAATTTACCCATCTTCTCCTGCTTTTAAAAATTGTCCTGTAAACTCGAATCACCATGTATTAGAACAGTTAAATAATCCTCGCTTACCCATACATATGTGGGAAACCCAATGGCTGATCATGTATGGTAGTCTCCAGGTTAGAGGAACAGCCAAGTACAAAATGAAGGAGGAACGGTTTTGTCCTTATTTGGGATGCATGGCTCAAGAAGAAACTATGGAACACTTCTTTTTAAATTGTTCCTTTTCTTCAAAGTTATGGGTGTACCTGGCTAATTTATGGAACTTTTCTTGGTTAAAGCACTTAACTTATGAGTTATTAATTTTGGGTATCTTTCCCCCAAGTTTTTCTAAATTTCACATTTCTACCTTACGCAGATTTATAGCATGCTTAAGATTTTGTTTATGGCAGGAAAGATGTCAGTGGGTCCTATACCAAAAAAAAACTAATTTTGTAAGATTTAGTCAATATACTATTTGCGAGTTAAATAAAGTTTATCAAAAGGATGTTCAAATATATGACACTGAGAAAGTTAAACATTGGTGGAAAGGTTTTTCACACATAATTAAGTTTAAGTGAATGGTAGGGTTTTATTTGTATGATGGTTTTTTAGATAGCATTATTTTGAAAACGGTTACAGATTTCTGTTATTTTTCTTTGTTCTTTTCTTCCCATTGTTGGTTTTAAGTTATAGTTTAATGTATCCAGTGTATTGGTTTATTGTACATGTTTTGTTCATTATTCTTTGATTCTTCTGTAATGCCTTATTTCAATAAAGAAGCAAATTACCCCTACTAGAAAATGGCAGAGTTTTCTCCCCAGTGAATTACAGTTACAAACTTGTTCGGTACAGTATAAGCTGTTCAGGCCCAACCAAATCCCCTTTTACTAAGGTAAGAGACACCCCGTGTCCCTTAATCCATGGGTCTGCACTCCATTTATAGAAACCAGGTGTATGTGCTCCCTCATGTTTACAGTCATGCTTTTGGGGATACACAGTGCACCCAACTCTCTTTGAGCACCATTTTGTCCACTCTGTGTCTTTTTATGACACTGTCTAGCAAGATGCCCTGGCTGTTTACAAAACCAACAATCGTCATTCTTTTTTCCCCAAGACATCCCTTTTTGGTAACCTGGGGCTTTGCCCTTTTGGTGGAGGCAGTGAGGGTTTTAGCTACCCTGAATGCATGCTTTTCCCTTTCTGCTCTACCACACCTGCCCAATCCCTTTCAGAGCAGGACTGCTTCTGGCATAGCGATCCAAGAACTCAGCAGCTTGCTGTGCTGTTTTTGGATCTCAGTCCTCTAGTCAGGTTTTCAACTCTGCTGGGGAAGTCCAAAAGAACTGCTCTAAAAGTGCAACCTCCTCAATTTTCCCCACAGAGTTTGCTTCCACCCCCTCCTACTAACATTTCAAAAACTGATGTTGCTTTGTGGTGAGTTCCTCAAAGCTCATGTTGATTTTTTTTCAGAATTTATGAAATTTAACTCTGTAGGCCTCAGGAGCCAGTTCATACTTTTTAAGCAATGCAGTTTTAAGTTTCTCATGATTTTGTCTGTCTTCATTATCTGTTTGACCTAACACATCAAGCCCTTTACCAGTAAGTAACAGGGATAGCTGGAAGATCCAAGACTCCCTGGGTATTTTGTCCTGGATACAGACCTTTTCAAATTAATTTAAAAATGCAACCATATCCTCCTCTTCCTCTTTAAATTCAGCTAATAATTTGGAATTTAATTGATACCCTGCCCTGGAGTTTCAGGTACACTCCTGCCACTTACCTCCTCTGCCGCTGGTTGTTGGCATCGTAGTTTTTCCAGTTCAGACTCTCTCTCTGGCATTTATATTTTTTTCCTTGGCCTCTCTGTCTGGTGCTGTCATTCTTGCATCTCCAGTTTGAACCTCTTCCGCTCTCTTTCCTGTGGGGCTTCAAACTTTTTCTGCTCAAATTCCCTTCACTGCTGGGCTGGGCTGTAAACTTTTTCTGCTCGAATTCCCTTTGTTGCTCCAGTTCCTCAACTTCAGTTGCAACCTGATCCCTTCTAGCCCCAGCTCTTTGGTGACCTTCCCCAGTGGCTGTGGCGCTAGGTTCCCTCTGGTCTCACAGCCCTCCTCCTTGGAACTGGACTCTGTGAGGGACCCCGGCACCACCATGCCCAGGCTCTGGTCCTTTTCAGTCACTGGCAGTGACTTGAGGTCCTGGGTAGCCTCTAGCTTATCAGTTGCCACAGGGGCCTCCATGAGGTGCTTTTTTATTCACCCCTCACACTGGACCCTTCTTTCCTGACACAACTGATTTAGATAGTCTGCAGTATATTTACTGTAGTTGGAAGCCATCTTCTTCCCTAATAACTGCTACACTAGCTCACACAGGAAAAAAAAGAAAAGAGGTAGGGAACTTTCTACTGTAACCAAATTGTTTTTTTTACAGATCTCTTCCCTGATTGTGGGAGGATTGTTTTCAGTTTATCAATCTGATACACTGGCACTGAATCCAAGTGTTCTGCCTGTGCCACCAATATCTCTTGAACCTCACTGCTACCAGATCTCTTGGATCCCATCATTGTGCACCAGATCTGTCACAAAACCAACTCCTGAGGGTCAGGTCCACTGAGCTCACAGTGCCCACCCCTAAGTGCAATCTGTGACAGGGAGGGGTAAACTGGGGATAGCCTCTTCATGTTCTTCTATTGTGCTCACTGAGTTCCCAACTGAACACTCACCACAAAGTCCCAGGATCCCCTCTTTACTCTGGCTCATGGTACAATACTAGTCTCAAGTCTTATAGCCAAGTATGAATCTTTATTGGTTGTTACACAAAGGAGGAAGAGCCAAACAGTACAACCTCTTTGGTGTAGCATTGCAACCCTGATTCTGCCTTTTCTCACCAGGCATGCAATAGCCTGGTGCAAATACCCACATACTCTTCCTTGAGACTTTGGTATTCCCCCTATCTTTATCAGACTTTCCCTTTTCAGACCCTTGTTGGATTTTATAGCTTATGATGGCACACCTTAGCAATAACAGTTTAGTCACAGATTATTACTGAACCTACCACAGTTGCACATACAGTACAACAATCTCGCTCAGGCAGTTTTCTTAAAAGCAAATGTTTTTACTAAATAATTAATTATCATACATTTACAACTAAAATGTTTTATCAATTTTGTCACAGAATAAGACAAATAAAAGTGGAAAATATACATGAAAAACACACTATAACTGTTATATTAAGCTCTGCCTTATTGTTCGTAGTGAACTGAAAGTTCAGAAGAATAAATAAAGTCTGAAGAATCCTTTTCTTCTATTGCAGCCACTGGACTTTAGTGTCTGCTGGCAGTGGTCTTGTCTTTGCACCAGGAAAATGAGAAGATTTATTTTGGGTCAGAGCTGCTTAAATAGTCTGAGTGCAGACTAAAAAAAAATATTTCTGATCACAAAGGTGGCCTTCTCTTTTAGGTCAGTAGTGGTCACTCTTGCACTTTCCCTACAACCCAGTTTTCTGGCTGCCTTTGAAGTCTCACTGTCTTACTGGTAATACAATTGACACCTGTAAGATAATTCACACAGGTCTGCCAGAAAGGATATTACTGTCCTTTCACCTCATATATCTGTACATCTGACAGTGGCATAACTTGCCACATCATTCAGTGGACTGAAACAATTGCTCTCTTAGGTTCCAAAATGTATATCTGTTATATAAATCAATTGTAGAGTTTGACATTTCATGTTGGAGCATAACCTTTCCCATCTTCAGTGCTGGGGCTGCCAGTTGTACATTATGTGCATGGTGAATAAGCAGATAAAGAAGTGCAAAAAGCTGGCCTGATGGTGCAGAGGGTTGAGGCACTGGACACCGCACCTCATGTTATGCTGGCAACCCAGGTTCAGACGTGAGCCCTAGCCATCAGGGGTCAGTGGGGGATAAGGATTGAGCATCTGGCAGACTGCTCTCCTATCCCTGGGGAGGGATCCAGAGGGCCTTTGCTCTGCAGTGGCCCCTGGTGATGACCAGGGGTACTGCTAGAGTTGGCATAGCAACAAGGAGTGCAGCAGACATTGGCACATACATGCCCCAACGTCACTGCATGCTCGCACTCCCAGGGCCAGAAAACCAGAAATCAGAGCAGCACAGACCGTGGCAGCTTGATGGCTGCACTCCACTGGCCAAAGATGCCTGGATAGCGTGTGCCAGTAATGGTTCCTCATCTAGCGCAGGGGCAATATGGGGTGCACCTCTTGAAGGCAGAGCTACATATGCCAGTTGGGCATGCAACTTCAGGATCGGAGATGGAACTGGAGCAGTGGCTGGATTAAAGGCAGGTCAGTGACTGCTTGGGGGAAAATATAACATGTTAAAAAAAAAGAAGTGCAGAAACACTGATCTAATGCAATGGGCAGATGCTGATTCCATCTATGTCCAGTCCCTGGGTGTGGCGTTTTTATTTCTTTTAAAGCTGTGTTTTATACTGACTGTGGGTATTTTATATTTTTCTTTTTGTGTTTTAAGCTGTCTCCTGTATTGATACTTGTTCGGCACCCAGAGCCTCTGGGATTGGGTGCCTTAATAATAAAATTGTGTTGCTTTATTCAATTCTTGGTAACTGAGTAAAGACACTAAGATGCATAAGTGAATATCTATTTTCAAGCACGATCCAAGAGAGATACAAGGAGGTAGATACTGTGTATTTATTTAGTTTTTGTTGACCAGGAAATGAGAGCTAGACAATGCTGCCTTTTCACCCTTGTCTGCGTGGTACATATGCAAACCAATAGAAATTATCAATGCCTCTGAGTTTAAAGAGCCACTGACAGCATTAGCAAAACTTTGAAAACAGTAAGCTTTATATTCAGGTCCATCCCTTGTTCTTTAGTACTTCATATATTTTCAATAATTAATTCCCCATTTTCTTTATTACTGAAAACAGTTGCATGAAAACAAGATCCCTGTTCCCTAGACTCTATCTATTCTGGCTGCTTCTCTACATGTGTCAACACAATAGCCCATTTATGACATCCTAATTATCTCCACAACAACATATTTTGATGTCATAAACAGAATTATGATGTCAGGTGTAGGCAGGCAGCTAGAGTACAAAGAGCAGAGATACTGTATTGATGCAAATACCCCTAGAATAAGGAAATAATGATGATAATTACAGAACATACATGTGATATCTCCCTCTTTACGCAGGAGACTCCTGTTTTTTTGACTGAACTCCCTCTCTCCCTCCCAGAAACAAAATCTCCTGCTTAAGTAAAATTATGTCCAAAATATCCATTCATGTTTGTTTTTGGCAGATAAAGACACACAGAAAGTGAATTAGTGATGAGCAGTGTAAGTAATAATATTGTACAACTAGTTGTTGATTCATTTTAGTGTTTAATCTTGACAAAATGAAATATATTAAATGCTTTTATTCTTATTTTTGATGCCATATAAGGACAAACTCATGACATTACGGCATCTCCCTACTAGTAGGCCAATCTCCCTACTAATTTGACCCAAATCTCCCTCTTAAGCAAGTTGTACATATCACATGTATGCAGAATAAAATGCAAAATATAAACTACAGTTATGTCTGAATATTACAAATTTTCAAAGTCATCTCAACTGTGTCAGGAGCTCTTTAAGGGGTGAATATTCTTTCAAACAAAAAGCTTGAAAAACATTTAAAAGTGATACATTAAAGTAAGGTAGTAGTCCCTTACTTTCTGAAGCCAAGTCACACTTCATTCAATGGAGGGCTCTTGAGAAAGTGGAGAAACTTGAAGACTGGACAAGTAATGGGACAAGGCAGCAAAGTACTCTCTGCTGCAATGCAGAGAGTACTGCATTTAAGAACTGTGTTTCTTGAAATTCTACAGAAGAGAAAAATGGTCTGCGGTGAGGTAATCAAACAACAGCATGCAAGCCACTTTTATTTTTGAGGAACTGTGTAAAGCAGAAGTAAGTGTGTGTGTGTGTGTGTGTGCGTGTGTGTGTGTATGTGTGTACTTCGGTAGTTACAAAGAAACATAGAAACATATAATTTGATGGCAGATAAGGACCACTTGGCCCACCTAGTCTGCCCGTTTCCCTACCTAATGGATAAGCTGCAGATCCTAGTTAACCAACAGCCTACATCCTCCTACCCCTACTAGAATTGCCTTATGTCTGTCCCGTGCATTCTTGAATTCCCCCATTGTTTTTGACTCCATGCCCTCCTCAGAAAGGCTGTTCCATGCATCCACAACCCTTTCTGTGAAAAAATACTTCCTCACATTACCTCGGAGTCATCCCCCCTCTATTGCCTAATTGGACTTTGTTGATTCCCTTGAGGTACTTGAAAGTGTCTATCATGTCCCCCATCCCTCCTTTCCTCGAGGATATACATATTAAGCTCTTTTAGTTTCTCTTCATATGTCTTCTGGTGCAGACCCTGAATCATTTTGGTTGACTTCCTCTGGACAGCCTCCACCCTGTCTATGTCATTGTGGAGATGGGGTCTCCAGAACTGCACACAGCACTCCAGATGGGGTCTTACCAACTGTCTGTACAAAGGGATAACAACTTTCTGTTTTCTGCTGGTGATGCCTATCCCTATGAATCCCAGTATCTCCCCAGCCCTCCTTACTGCCTTCTCACATTGCTTGCCCACCTTTAGGTCATCTGATATAACTACCCCCGGTCACTTTTCATTTTTGTTGTTTACAGTATCTCATCCCTCATTGTGTACTCTTCCACTGGAGTTTTGTCTCCCAGATACATTACTTTGCACTTCTTTGTGTTGAATCTAAGCTGCCATACCAATGACCATTCCTCCAACCTTCCTAAGTCCCTTCTCACTTTTTACACCCCATCTTGTGTATCAACCCTGTTGCAGATCTTTGTGTCATCTGCAAAGAGACATACTTTTCCTTCCAGTCCCTCTGCAACGTCACTTATAAAGGCATTAAAAGGACCAGACCCAGTAGTGAACCCTGCGGTACTACACTAGTAACCCCCCTTTTTTCACTGTGGACTCAGTTTACTATTACCCTGTGCATTCTGTTGTCCAGCCAATGTTTTACCCAGGCTACCACCCTGGGACCCACTCCCATGCTGGCTAATTTGTTTATTAATATTTTGTGTGGGATCGTGTCAAATGCCTTGCTAAAGTCTAGGTAGGCCATGGTCACAGCCCCTCCCTGGTCTACTACTTTGGTCACCTAGTCAAAGAAATCGATTAGATTCATCTGACATGACCTTCCCACTGTGATTCCATGCTGCCTTGGGTCCTGTGCCCCACTGGTCTGTAGGTATTCAACGATTCTTTCCTTCAGAAGTGATTCCATAATTTTCCCTACCACTAAGGTCAAACTGGCAGGTCTGTAGTTTCCTACCTCTGTTTTGCTCCCACTTTTGTGAAGGGGAATTACATCTGCCCTCCTCCAGTCCTCAGATACCACACCATCCTCCCATGATTTGTTAAAAAGGGTAGTCAGTGGTGTTACTAGTTCTCCCCTTAGTTCTTTTAGAATTATGGGGTGAATCTCATCAGACCCCATTGTTTTGTCCACCTTCAGCTTTAGTAGTTCTTTCAGAACCCATTCTTCTGTGAAAGGACTTATATTGACCCCCCCCCCATTCAGAGTGCTTCTATTGACTGGATTAGGTACCTTCCCCTTTTCTTTTTTTGTGACTATTGAGCAGAAGTATTCATTCGTATCCCTGCTTTTTACTGTCCCCTCTTCCCACCCACCTCCTCTTTATTTAGCCTCAGTACCCCTCCTTTGTCTTTCTTCACTCCCTAATGTCCCTATAAAAGGTTTTATCCCCCTTCTTAACTGAGTTGGCTATCTTTTCCTCAGTTTGGGCCTTTGCTATTCTGACTGCCTTCCCCGCTTACTTCAGCTACAACTGGTACAGTTTTCTGTCCTACTCCTTCTGTGTTTCCTTACACTTCCTGAATGCTATCTTTTTCTCTCTAACCTTCCCTGCTACTTCTTTTGAGAATCATAGTGTTTTTTTTTCTTTCATTTTGATTTATTTGCTTCACACAAATGCTTGTTGCCTCTGTGATGGCAGTTTTGATGTTTCCCCATTGTCGTGCCACATCTCCTTCTTACCTGTTTGCTAGTGCTTTTCTGAGGCACTCTCCCATTTTGACAGAATCAGCCATCTTGAAGTCCAGTACCTTCACTTTTGTGTGGCTTGACTCTGCAGCTGAGTTTATCATGAACCACACTGTTTGGTGGTCACTTTTTCCCAGATGGCTACCCACTTCTAGATCTGAAATCATCTCTCTGTCCCTATTTGAGAGTAAAAGGCTTAAAATTGCTCCCTCCCAAGTGGGTTCCAACACTAGCTGTCTGAGGCATGCCCCCTGTAGGGCATTGAGAATGGCCCTACTCTTGGATGTGGATGCAGCAAAGGTGCTCCAGTTAACATCTGACATATTCAGGTCCCCCATAAGTAATAGCTCCCCTTTCTCTGCCATCCAAAGAAAGGATGCCTTCTATCATTTCCTTGTCCATTTCTTCCCCCTTAGACAGGGATCTGTATGTAACCCCTGTGTGGATTGTGGTGCCATTTCCAGTCTCCAGGGTTCCCCACAGTGCCTCCTCTCCTCCCTGTTCACCCTTTAGTTCCATTGCTTTAATCCCTTCCTTTACATAGAGAGCTACCCTCCCTCCTCTTCTACCTTCCCTGTCCCTCCTGTAGATTATGTACCCTGGTATGTTGACATCCCAGTCATGGTTCTCTGTGTACCATGTTTCTGTGACTGCGACAATATCCAGGCATCCCTCTTCCATCAAGGTCACCAGTTCAAGGAGCTTGTTACCTTGACTATGAGTATTGGTATTCATTACCCTCCCTTTTTGATGGCCTTACCCCTTTTTGCCCCATCCCTGTCCTTATTGCCTTTGTCTTTTTCCTCTGTTTACCCCTGTCCTTTTCCCTATTGACTTCTCTATCTTGGTGTTTACCTTACTAACTTCCCTGATTTTTGTTGTGGGGCTAGGATTCCCCTTCTCTTTTTCAGTGCCTCCCCCCTTGGCTAGTTTTAATGCTTGCCAATGAAGTGTTTAAACCTATCACCTAGTGTCCTGGTTCCCCTCCTTTACAGATGCAGACCGTCGTGCCAGTATAGGCCTATATCCCTCCAGGTGGACCTCAGTTCCCAATGAAGCCATAACCCTGAGCTCTACACCAGTTTTTCAACCACTGATTGTATCCCATGGTGTGGAGCACCCTAGCATCACCCATGCCATAGACAGGCAGCACCTCTGAGAAAGTTACCATGCATGCTACTTGTCTAAGGCTCCTTTCCAACTCCACAAACTCCTCCTGCACTGCTCTGATCCCTTTTCCAGCCACGTCATTTGTCCCTAGGTGGCCAATGACATCCAGTTTCCTCCATGTGCAGCTGCTCCTGTTGAAGTTGAAGTTTGCACTTACATAAAAAGTAAGGCTCACAGAAATGACACTGTTTTCCCCTTGTTTTACATACATTTTCTTTACACTCCCTCTAGACATAAAGCTCTGAGGTAGCATTAATACAGTGCAGACTGGATGTACCAATGGTCTTCTTCTGCAGACAATGTGTATGCATGTATGCTAAATAAACATAAAATTGTTAACTGTCCCTGGATGGGCTAGTATTCAAGCCACATTTTTAAAGAAATTGTGTTTCTTACTGAGCCAGAAATGCTGTGTATATGTGTGTGTGTGTGTGTGTGTGTGTATGTGTGTGTGTCTGGTTTGTCAAAGTCTGCACTTGTTTAAAAAATTAGGATTAGAAATAAGATTTTTTGCCCTTTTCACATAAATTCATTTTAAATGAATGTTAACATACTGGTTGCAACTGAGCTGATACTTGCTGCCTTAAATAATTTGTGTAACTGCTCCTTGGTACTCAGTGGCAATTTCTAGTTGCAAAGGATAAAATGTTGGCATTCCAGGATGAATGTAAACTCTAGGAGTTTTTGAGACTATGGAAATGGGATGATATAACAGCATGGCTCCTACTTTGATCCAGCTCCCTCCTTTCATGCCTGCACTATCACTGTATTTTTTTCCGGGGGGGGGCATTTGCTTGAGTAATAACTTTGAAGGGGGAGCTACAGCAATCCAGTCCCAACTGTTTTTGCTTATGTTATGGTTTTTAGATATCTACATTATCCAGTGATTGCTAAGCAAAGAAGGAAGCAACACTTGATGATGAGTGTTCTGGACTTCCTTTGTACCGTCTAATAAAGTAAACAAACCCACCAATCCATCTGAGCTCAAACATCCACCCCACCAAGGTCTTTGAATATGTTAATCTAGGTAATTATTTTGTTCAAATGATTTACCATCCAACACAGGTGGAGCTTCCGCTTCCTCCATTACCAGCCTTGACTCACTACAGTGGTGTGCTGCTTGATCAGGGACAATTAACAGTATTTGTGCCCACTGCTTAAAGAGAAGATGAGGATGGTTGCTTTGCATTGGATCATGTCTTAAGTGTTGAAAATAACTTTACCGCAGAAGGGATTCAAAGGACTAGGAAGGGAGGGTAGTGTGAGGTGTAGAAGAGGCAAAAATCCATACAGTTTTAGGACAGAACTGGCATTATAGCTGAAACAAGCTAACATGGCTCTGACTTGGGTACCTTTAGAATGGAGCCAGAATGAACAACGTTCATCCGTTTGTGGTCCTGAATCTGATGGCAAAGAATTGCTCCAACTAGTAAAGGAACTGGTTGAATCCTCATTAGGATTACTACTGGCACCACACGTAATCCAAGTTTACAGGATTATACCACGATGCAAGCCTGCCAATGCTGAGCAAAACAGAATTACACTTTTATTACCATCGGCTCCCACATGAAAGATACCATCCAAAAAGTGGTGAAGCAAAAGGGTCAATTCCAACTCACAGATGGGTCTCAGATTTAATTTTTCTCAAACCTAAGTGTAGCTACAAGACAATGAAAGAAGAGTTTTGAAACCGTGCTTTCCAGCCTGTGAACTTTGGGTATCTTACACACATATTATAGTTTCCCACCAGACTTAGAATCAACTATGTGGGTAAAAATGTTATTTTGTTCAGATCTTCAGAAACAGGGAAACAACTAGAACTCATTAAGCAGAAATTGTTGCACTGTCAGAGGGAAGGTGCTTGTGAGGGAGAGGAAGACTGAACTTTTACATCATTTGGTTAATTATATAGGCACAGGCTGAGAGTGTTCCAAAAAAGTGTACTTTGAATGACCTCTACTTCACACAAACAGTATGAGCTAGCAACATAGTATCCATCACGTATATGTGGATAGTGATACCAAATACCCTCAACAAACCAATTAAAGTTAATTGTACCACCCTCCATTTGGATCCTTTTGAGACTCGTAGGAATTAGGGTTCTTAACACAGTCATCACTTCATGGTAATGGAGGATTGTACAACATGTGTGACGGAGTAAGGGACTTGTGGCACGCAGCTTGTTCAATGATAGCTCTTGTCTTTCTGACAGTTCTGTACCTTACAACTCTAGTGGAACATCTAAAAATCAGGAGTGATGACTATAACTCCCAAGTAAATCATTTTGATATATGCTACCTATGTTATCAGTTTATCCTGTTTTCCTATATAGAAATGGATAACTGTTATTGATCCAATGTGATGAGGAGCCTGGTTAACTACTGTATGTTGCTTAAACTTTACTAAAGAATGCAGTAACATTGTTTTAAATATAATGACAGTTATTACAAATAGTGTTGCTGGAATTTAAGTGCTACCAATGCAGGCGCTGTAACAATATGGTGGAACTTATTACTTTTTTCACCTTTTGCATGGGTATTATCACTGCCATGAGAGGCATAAGAGGTGAGACTATGCACCAAAGAACTTTTTGATATCTGTAGGAAATATTGCCCATAGGCACTGCTGCAAGTACTAAATCCTCAGAATTATGATGGACAGGCTTGATAGGCTGCATAACATTTGATATATGACCCTCACGAGTCATAACACAGAAAGAAAAGTGATCTATCAAATCCTTTTTGTAGGATTTTAATGTATTATGTACTGTACTTTAAACCAAGAGTACTTCATATAAATGAAAAATAATACAACTACATTTAAAAAAATTAATACTTTAAAATGTACTCAAACGTTTGCAGTTTTTTTTTTTTTGCATTCTTAATTAAAACCAAGTTTCTTCAAAAGCAGACACTTCAGCTTACATTGTAATGCACCTGAAGAACAGGCTTATGGGCCTCAAAAGCTTGTATCTGTAACTTTTCATTAGCTACAAAAAGTGCTGCATTTACCCATAAAAAAGGTTATCTTTCTGTTTCTCTTCTACTTTTGTGTGGGCTAACACGGCACAACCTTACCCCAATACTTTGTAACAAATATTCCTGAAAAAGCATTAATTATAGAAAGAAAGACATGATTTCAGAAAATGTGAGACTTCAGATATTAATCTTAAAATCATTTACTTCCTGCTTTATTGACCATTTATCTGGTTTCTGCAGAGTTTGTCTTTATTTGTTGTACTTCACTAAATAGATGAATGTACAGTACATGTACAAAGGTGTTACAGACTTTGCAATGTCTTAGCAATATCTTAGCATACATTCCACATTTTAAAGTGCTACTGATGACTCAAAAAAACTTAAAAAAGCAAAACAATTATGTACAATTTTACCTGCATTCCATTTATATTTAATATATTTCTCCTCCCATTATTTATTACTAAGGAAATTGTGTGTGTGTGTGTGTGTGTGTGTGTGTGTGTGTATATATATATATATATATATATATATATATATATATTCTATTTATCCCTTATAATTCCTTTAGAGTCCATCTGCCTCTATAGCTTACTCACCACTTCAAGTCATGATCCTTTGTTGTGACATCTCAATCTGTTGCCATGGAAGTAACTGTGATATCTCAAGTGGTGTTTTGTGACTTCAGATAGGGAGACATCAGCAAGAATTAACAGACTCTTCAGGAGCAAAGATCCTGTTTTCATACTGATAACTTCAGTGATAAATAATTGGGAGGAGGGGTGCAGAACTAATGGGAAATACAAGCTGGACTGTGTCTAAATATAAGGCTTTGTTAAAGTTATCATGAACATGTCACCAGCTCTTTAAATTGCTCTTGTATATCTAAGATATTGAAGCAAGTATAAGTTAGCCTTCTGAACAAAGGAAGGGGCCAGTCAATGTGATCAAACTACTGGCCAATTCCACTTCTTCCATTTTTCTTGCCAAAACTAGCCCACAATCCTTTTACTGAATTCCATGAGTAAATATCACTTTTTAGTTTTCATCGTCTTGGTGGAAAGTAGTGTTTTCCAGTTCTTCCCCTGGTCACACTCCTGTCATCACCATTTTGTTTGGGGGGGGGGAGCAAGTGGTGGCCAACATAGACAACACCAATGTTGCTCCTTGAAGTTTCACTTGGAAATTAGTAGGATGACATAAGCAGGAAATGGTGACTTCAGTGTAAGACTTCAACTGCACAGTAGATGAAATATGAGGGGCAACACTTCAGTTTTTATGAAAATGACATGTAAAGCAACCTTCTCTTTCTCTCATTCAGCAAATGTTTTTTTTCACTACTGTCTTCTCTTTGTCTACTTAGCTTTCCATATGCTTGCTGTTAAACAGATTATGAAACACAAGTATACTCACCTCCTGATCCGTTCAGTTCTGATGGCTTTTTGGCTCTGACTTTATATCTCTGATGTTGATTTACTCCACAGTAAGTGTCCTCAGTTGCAAATTCAAGCTCCTTATATATTCCTTCTTGCTCCATATTACTGTATTTGACAGTTCTGGTGTATGGCCAGGTCAAGATAAAAACATGGAACAGAATTCCTTGGGTTCTGTTTTGGTCACCCTCTTCGGGGTTAAAACCTAGCAATTTGAGTTCATCCTCATATCTTGAGAGTTGTTATACTGAAAACAAGGCCATTTCAGCTCAGTAAAATGTTCTTGTAGTAAAAGACCTGACCTGAATGATGACACTGAGGAAGTGTGGTTGAAATGATAACGATGCTGAGCCGCAGTGAATGAAGTGAGAACTTCACGAGCAAGATTAAATATTTGCTGAAATTAGCATGATGATGCAGGCTGTGAATGATGGGTGTTGCTTTCATACCCATGCTTGCAAGACAAATGGACTAACATGTTTTCTGCTTTTGGCAGAGTGTGAGATCTGTTTCTTTCACCACTGTGGAGCTATGATGTATGGTCCTCTCACCCATCATCAGTAGGTTGAGTTTGCATTTATGCTTATCACAGCATTACATCCATCTTGACCAAGCATGTAACAATATTCATACATATTATAGTTGTGAAAATTGGTAGGCTGAGACACCACACTTTTGCTGTCACCTGTCATGAATTCACCCTGGGCTATTTCCTTCTTGTTCCATGCATGCACTTGCCTGAACAGTACAATGATTGGACACAGAAATCCCTATTGACCTCTTCTATAGCTGGCACTACTTCACCACATAAAATTGTCTCCCTGTGATTAGGTAACATGCCTCAGAAATGTAATACAGAGTGGAAATTAAAACATGTTTCCTGTACTTTTTAAAACACCCACTAAAAGAAGGATCAAATGTAAACTCTAATTACAGTTACACATTGCATAGCACACATAATTACATGGTACTTGAATATTGGAATGGGCTCTAAGTCCATCATGTTGGTCATCTGCTTTGCAAACAGGTATATATAATTATGTAGAGCAAAGATGTACTAAGGTAAAGGGGTTCCCTTCCCAATTTACTGATCTGGATTGGTGAACAAAAATTTCTGCAAGCTTAACATGAAGGCCTGTGCTGTCTTTATGTCCACTGCCTCAGCTAGTATGCTATTTTATTACAACTGCAATAGGCAGAGCATGCAGCCATCTTGCAATCACTTGGAAAAATGAACAATCAGATCCAATCAAACAACAAAATTGGAGTCGCATCACAATCACTGTGCAAGTTGGAACACTCTGCTCCATAGATTTTCATTTGTTTGCACCCCCCTGTGCAGGTGCACTACATTCTGATTTTGGCACTTCTGATACAGCCCACTGGATCCAAGATGATCACCATAGCTCAGTACTCATTCACGAGCAGCAGCATATGCACAGACAGCCATCTTGGGTATGGTGGACTGTTCCACCTTGAGCTCAGTGAGCACTGTTAAAGTGCAGCCATGTTGGCTCTGACCAGAACTTCTATGTTCAGCACCATCAAGAAGAATAAGAAGAAGAGCTTTCCTTTTCCTTTTTACATTCACTATGTTTTATGTCCCCTTGCACAAACTGGCCCCAATTGGCTGTACAGCTCTGCCCAGACCCATCACAAGTCAACCCTGAGACTTAACCAGCTTGATGTTCCCCATCTGGCTCTGAGCCCCCAGAAGAAGGACAATCAGTGGCTAGTCCAGCTCCTTAGTCAGAGTTGAAGCTTTGGTTCTGGAGTAAAAGACCAGTCAGCGGTGCAGGACCCGAGGTGGGAACTGGGCAGTATCCTGTGCGATCAGGGTGTGTCCTTTTTCTCCCTTCTTTTGGACATTGCATATGCCCTGTACTGATGCACAGTTTCATGTGTACATGTTGCATGCATCAGGATAGTGATACCCCCCTCCCTAGATCTATTGGCTTTCCTTTAACCATCACCTGTGGCCACCTAGGTGGTAGTAGAGGAGTGGGGCCAGACAACCTCCCTCCTCAGTTTGCACATTTTTATGTTGGCTCACACTTGTGCGCCAGCCAACATATTGCAATAGTGACTGATTTGGAGGTGCGATCACTGTTGGACAAATGCATGGCATGCATCAGGTAGGTGCGTCCGTCATTCCCCAATAAGCCAGCATGCAGATGCCACACCAGGAATACATAATGTGGTGAGCAGATCAAACAAAAGGTCCACTGCAATGACAGCCACAGGCATCATTGCGCAGCACAAAACACGCTATACCTACGTGCCTTTCCTGAATCCCTTCAAGAAACATAGTGGTGCTGACTGCCACCCTATGGGGAGCCAACTTCAGGGGTGACTAATCCCCCTGTTGGCATGCCATCAGTCAGTTCATGTGCTGGCAGGGGAGCCCACTCCCTGTTGGCATAATGACCTTCCCAATTTGTTCTGTGCTGAGGGGATGCCCAATCCCCCTCAGCTCTTGCTCCCCCTTCACTATGTACTAACTGGGATGCCCAATCCCCCATCGGCTAGCCCCCTAACACTCAGGTGGCATGCTGGGATCCCACCCCAGTGTGCCAAATGCCCCTGAAAAACCTGCAATGTTTGTTTTTTTTCCCCAGTAAAGAAGAAAACTGTCCTCGTGGTCTGTCCTGTTCCATCCCCAACCCCGCCCACCTTCTGCGCACTCGTGCCTCCCCACACGCCTCACCCCATACTTACCTCCAGAGTCTGGCACGACAATCTTCGTGGACTGGAACACGCTCACTCTTCAACGCCGACTGCAAACTGAAGAAATGCTGGTAAGCTGTATAATGGCATAAATAATGTTTTTACAATTTCGGTGCATATCTCAGGCATTTTTGGGAATTTTGGCACCAAATCTTCAACATGGGGTTCTTGGGACCCCTCCTCATGAATTCAGTCACCGTCATGGTGTTATTCAGTCCCAAAAGGTGAGTTCATAGTCACTGCATGGAATCACCTTTCAGGACTGATTAATGAAATGACAGTGCCACTGTTCATGAGGTGGGCTCTCAAAAAGCCTATATTGCAAATTTGGTGAAAAAATCCAGAAAATGACCGTTCTACAAGTGTGCATTGTGCAATTTCCATGCAGGCTCATAACTTTGTGAATTTGTAATGTTTTCACTCCAGATTTTCAAAATTGGCATTTCCACGCCTCCTTATGAACACAACAGCTGTCATTTTATATATCCTGACCAAAATGTGTTTTCGCATGTCTGGCACAGAATAGCGCAGTCGCTATGCAAAATCAGTTTTTTGGGAGAGTTTGAGAAAATGACAGTGACACTATTCATGAGCAGAGGTCCTAAAATGCCTATGTTGAAAATTTGGTGACAAAAGTCCATAAAATGACTGTGTTACAAGCATGTTTTGCACAGTTTCCATGCACCCTTGTAACTTCGCAAATTTGTAATATTTTCATACCAGATTTTCAACACTGGCATTTTTTCACACCTCCTTATGAACAGTACAGCTGTCATTTTTCACAGCCTGCCTAAAATGTATTTCCGCACTTGTGGCACACAGTGGCACGGTCGCTGTGAGAAATCAACTTTTGGGACAGAGTAACAAAATCACAGCACCACTGTGCATGAAGGAAGGTCCCAAAATGCCTATGTTGAAAATGTGGCTAAAAAAATCCCAAAAATAATTGGGTTCCTGACGTGTGCTGCGTAGCTCCTATGCATGCTCATGACTTCACCAATTCTTCATATTTTCTCTCCAGATTTTCAACGTTGCCATTTTTTTACACCTCCTCATGAACAATATAGTTGACGTTTCTCACTTCCTGCTCAAAATGTGTTTTCATCCCTGTGTCGCCAAATGGCATAACCGCTGTGCAAAACCACCTTTCAGCTAACAAACTGATTGTGCCGCTCTTCATGAGGTGGTATCACAAAAAAACAATGTTGGAAATTTTGAGTGAAAATACCAACAAACACCAACGACATTAGGGCTTCCATCTGTAACACCCCATCCTGTCAAGGCTGACAGGCATCAGGGGTGTGACTTGGGATCATTGGCTGTAATGCTTATGCCATTCTGCCCCAACCCCCACCCTGCAGCCAGTGACAGGCATCGAGGTGTGACTTGGAGTGTTCAGCCCTAAAGTTCACCCCATTCTCCTGTGCTGCACACATCTCAGCATATTTTCTTATGGAACTGGATAAGTATAAGGCTCAAAGACCCCAAAGCACACCATGACACTTGTCAGTGTCTACAGAGTAGGGTGCGGTACAATGGCATGATCATTATAGCTGACGACCAAATGGCACACCCCAATGCCTGTCACTCTCTGCAGGGTAGGGGTGGGGTTGGCATCAGTTCAATACTTCACTGCCATTCCTATTATGCATCTCTAACTCCTGCACTACCAATGCCAATGCCAGCGAGATGACATTCGGCATTGACAAATGCTTGTTGAATATCTGGCCCATGCTGTGACTGTTTCTGTATTATACAAATTGTTTAACCCATTTACAAATTCTTCTGGAACCCTATCTGTTAACAGTACTTGAAAAAGCAAAATGTTGTTAACTTAATCAAAGGCCTTACTCTGGTCTATTGATAAAAGCATCATGGAATATGTATTCCTTTCATGGTATTCCCATATCTCCCTTATGATATAAAGATTTTCTTGGAATTGTCCTGTTTAGCAAAGGACAAGCTTGTGACGGGTGTAACACATACTGTGCAATTTCCCGTAGTCTGAGTTAAGAACACAAATTGGTCTCCAATTCTGAAGCAATATACTGTTGCAAGATTTAAACAAAAATATTACCAAATGTTTTGTGAAAGTAGATGGAATCTGGGGACTAGAAAAAAAAAGAGAAATGTATATTTAGGAACTCCGCTATATGCACTTTAAAATGCTTGTAAAACTTATTGAGAATTCCATCCCACACTGGCGAAGATCCTGACTTTAACGAGTTTATTACCATTTCAATTTCTTGGACTTTGATGGGAGAAACTAGTTTATGTTTGTCCTTCGGAGTAACCTTACCAACTTTTTTCTCTAAAAAAGTGTTTATATCTTCCATATTAACCTCTTCCACCTTTTCTTCCTTCCTCAGATATGTTCTACTAAATTCAGAAATGTGTCTCTATCCAAGGAAAGTTTCCCTATGGCATCTTGCAGCATCATGAAAGTAGATGCACTTATTCTTTCCTTGCATCTAAGACAGGGGCCACTTTATGGTGTTTTTTGAGTTCTGTAGCTCAATTATGCTAGCAAACTGTGTCCTGTCATATTGATATTTCTGCATCTCTCATTTTAATTTTTTTATCTGATCAGAGAAATCCTGTCTGGTTTTATCTGCCAATGAAAGTGCTTTTCAACTGATTCCTTAAATGTAAATATTTAAGAAAATGATGTATTTGCTTGTTCTTGCTAAAATTCTGCATCCATGTTTTTATCTGTAAAAATTGTATTCTGTCACCAGTCTCCTTCTGTATATTGTCACAGAGACATAAAACTGTTTGTCTAGCCACTAAAACCTGTTGTGTCCCTGTTTATAAGGAGGCATCTTTTAAAAAGGTCAATACTAATTCTGTGTCTCTTAGTCTTAGGGATATAATTTATTAAACTACTAAATGTTACTGCTTCCACTACATGGTCAGAGAATTCTGCAGGTACAGTATGGGCTTTAATCACATTTTCAATTTCTGGAGACTACATAATCTATTCCAACAGCTAAGTTTCCTCTTATGCATGTGTTACCAAATCCAGTAAATTTTATTTTATTTTAGTTCATTAATTCAATAATACTAACATACTATATGCTAGCAGATTAGGCCTTACAGTCTATTGAGTCTGCTCGAACCTTAGATCTTTAGTTGGGTGCCGAGGCCCTCCCATCCCTTGTGCTCCAGAAATCCCTATCATCCATCCCAACCCCCCTGGGAAAGGCCTTCATCTGATACATCCACTTTCTGTGTCTGTCCCACCCTCTCTGAAGCCTCTCCCACTGTGGATCTCTGAACCGCTCACCAGGCAGTGCATTCCAGGGTCCACCAGCCTCTCAGTGAAAAACCTCCTCCTCTTCCCCTCACCCTTCCACCTTCCAACTTCAAACCATGCCTCTGGTGATACATCCCTGCTTTAGTCCAAAGATCCTCCATGTTTACTCCTATTTATTCCCTTGAGGTACTTGAAGACCTCAATCATGTCCCCTGTCTCTCCTCTCTCCAATGAAAACAGGCAGAGCTCTCAAGTCTGTCCTCATACGCCAAATCCCCTAGCCCTCGGATCATCTTAGTTGCCCTCCTCTGTACCCTCTCCAGGAGCTGCATGTCCCTCTTCAAGTGTGGTCTCCAGTACTGTACACAGTACTCAAGGTGTGGTCTAACCAGTCCATTGCACAGCGCAGAATCACTTCCTTGCTCCTAGAGGTGATCCCCTTACGATGCATCCCAACATCCTGTTTGCCTTGCTAGCCACTCTCCTGCACTGCTCAGAGTTATTTATACATGCATCCACCATGACCCCTAGGTTTTTTTCCCATATTGAGGCCTCCAGTGCCTCCCCTCCCAGGATGTACCTGTGTTTAGGGTTTCTCTGACCAGGATGCAACATCTTGCACTTGGTGATATTGAAATTTAATTTCCATGTGTGAGCTCAGCTTTCCAGGGTGTCCAGGTCCCCTTGCAGGGCCAACCTCCCCTCTTCTCCCTCAACTACTGCTCCCATCTTGGAGTCATCCACGAAGAGACTCATTTCACACCCTATACCCTCCCTGATGTCCGATATGTATGCATTAAACAGGATCAGACCCAGGACCTAGCCCTGCGGTACCCCACTACCAACCTATCTTGGGTTTGAGAGTTCCCCACAGACCACTACTCTCTGGGTGCATCCAGCTAGTCAGTTTTCAATCCATCTGACCATCAAAGGGCCTACTCCTAACCCCATCAGTTTGTCCACCAGACCATTGTGGGGGACAGAGTCAAACGCCTTGCTGAAGTCCAAGAATAATACATCCACAGGCTTTCTCTGTCCAGTTCATATGTTACCCATTCATAGAACTCCACAAGATTGGTTTGACATGATCTACCTGGCACAAACCCATGTTGCTGACTATCCAGACCTTCCACCTCCTCCAAGTACACCCCCAAACGTTCCTTCAGTATACTCTCCATTACTTTTCCCACCACCGAGGTCAAACTGATGGGTCTATAGTTATCTGGTACTTTCCTCAACCCTCCTTTATGGATTGGCACCACATGTGCCTCTCGCCAATCCCTAGATATCCTCCCTGTCTCAAGTGACCTGTTGAAGAGCTCCACCAGGGGTGCAGCCAGTATGTCCGCCAATTCCCATAGTACTCTCGGATGAATGCCATCCGGCCCAGGAGATTTGTCTTTCTTTAGGGCTTTGAGAGCTAACCACACCCTTTTGGCAGAGATAGCATCATCCATCCCCTCCACCTTACTGACCTTTTTATCCTTATCCAGATGTGACACTCACAGGATGCCTCTCCCTCCCTCTTGCTCCATTTCTTTTGCTCCCTTGATCCCACTCACTGCTGCTTCTATCCCCTTCATGCCTTGCTTTGTAGATATCCCATCCCACTCTCTAGTGAACACAGAAGCAAAGTACTCATTAAATACCTCTGCCTGGTCCCTCACCTCTTCCACCCACCCTCCTTCTGACCTCAATCTGCTGAGATGGCCCTTAATTTTTCTCTGCTCCCCAATGTACTGGAAGAACTCCTTTTCCCCTCCATGTATCCCCTGTGCCAGTTGCTGCTCTTAACTGGACTTTGTTCCCCTCACCATACGGGTGACTTTTCTAGATGCAAGATGGTACATTTCCTTATCCCTATACCCTCTTGTAGTTTTATATTTTTTGTAGACCGCCTCCTTTTCTCTGACTGCTACCTGTACCTCACTGGACCCCCAGCATGGTTTATGTGACCTTGCTCCCTTACGCTTCAACTTAGTGCAGATTCTGACTGCCTCATGAAGTCCCCGTTTTATGACCTCCCATCTCCTTTCCACACTTGTCATTGATGTAATCCCCTTCAAGTAATCCTTGAGAATATTTCCCATGCCCACAAAGTCTGCCCCCTAAAGTCCACTGCCAGTGTCCTAGATCTCTCCCCCCTCCCCCCATGCTTATTTGAAACCAGACAGTATTGTGGTCGGTCCCAGTCAGGGGGTCCTGTACAACCAGGTCCCTTACCAGATCCCCATCTGCCAGAACCACGTCCAAGACATGCCCCTCCCTTGTGGGCTCCATCACATGCTGTGTTAAGAACACATCCTGGAAGCCGTCCAGCAGCCTCTGCTCCTTGGCCACCTTAGAGGACATGGTTCCCCAGTTTGTACCTGGCATATTAAAGTCCCCCATCAACATCACTCCTTCCCCATTTGGCCCACACTGGGCAATGATGTTGTCCAGCAAACCATCCTCTAGAACATCACTCATCCTGGGGGAGCCTATATACTACACCCAGCTTGACCTTATCTCCTGCTGGGGATCATAAGGTTACCCATAAGAAATCCATGTTTCCCTCTGCCTCTTCTACCCTAGCAATTTCTATGTCATCTCTAATGAACATAGCCACTCCACCCCCTCTGCCCTCCTTTCTATCCTTCCTAAGCACAACCTTCCTGCGTTTAGGTTCCATCATGGTTTTGTTGTTACGTCTCCATGACCCGCGCATATCCACCACCCTGAAACAGCATGGCCTGAACTCTGGCAACTTGTTTCTTCAAGCTCCTGGCATTTACTAACACCAACCCTCACCCTTATCCCTGATCCTCTTTGTCGAACCCCACCCAGATTCCTTATACTTCCATCCTCCCTCTGCTCCTCCTGTAACCTCCACCCCAGTCTGTTTCCCTCCCCACTTGGGCTTGAAGGCTACTCCTCATCTGGAGGAGAGGGCTTCTGGTCAGCCCTTCCCTTATCCTTCCCCCCTCACAAGTTTAAACCCCACCTTTCTTGAATGTAGTCAGCCATCCCTTGTTTAATGACTTCCTTCCCTAATGGGGCAAGATGAAGCCTGTCCTTGGCATACAGTTCCTTATCCTCCCAAACTCCTTTCCAGTTCCCTAACACCCCCAACCCACTCTCTTCACCCCACTTCCTGAGCCAGTAATTAACCTCTGTGAGCTACATTTTTTTCTCCACTGAGGCCTTTGGTACTGACAGTATCTCCAAAAAGGAAATGTTGCATCCATTATCCTGACAGACTCTGGCAAGTTCTTGGAACCTTGGTTTCAAAGCTAATTCCTCTAGATCGTTAGTTCCCAAATGCACCAGAAATCCGTTTCCTCCACAATCCCTAACCATTTCATACACCATGAACGTTGCTCTATGCACTGTCAGCCCAGAGATATTCACTACCTTCACCTGGCTATGGCATCCACCCCCCTGTCCTTCCCACTGAATACCCCTAATCATCGAGTCTCCCAATAACAGAACCTTAACACTGCCATCATCCTTATGGTTACCTCCACTATGCCCTCTCAGCCCCCCATCCCCCCCTTTATTCATGATCTCAATCCATGGGAGTCTTCCTGCCTTATTAGAGACCCCCTTGTCACCCTCCCCTTTCTGCCTCCCTCTTTATTTTGACCACTTAACTCAAACCCCCTCTGAATAGGTGTCCCCTTTTACCCTCTCTTATCTGAACCATTTATCTTGGCCCTGAAGGTTTCCCCTTCCCCTACACCGCCATCCTCCCCCCTTGTAATAGTACCCCTGCCTCCAGAGGCTGTCTGTGGGTCCCCTTTAGCTAGGGCACCATCCTTGGTACTGACCCCCCTGCTGAAGGGGGGCTCCTCTCCCACCTCCTTGTCTCCCAGTTTCTCTCCAATCAAGCTCTCCTCCCTCATGACTGCAATATGTTGCATCTCCCCCATTTGCTTAACATTTATGTTTCCCCTTCTACCTCTGGGACTATTGCTATCCTTTCCATTGCTGGTCTGTGATGCCCTATGGGTATCCAACTCCCTCCCCCAGCCTCTGGATAAGTTTCCTTATTTCCACTAACCCCTTCCTCCCCATCTAGGCTGCTTAGTAGCTCAAATTTATTGTGACACTCTATGTCAGCCTCCATCAAGTAAACCGAGTTTCCCCTGACTGCACCTCTAAACTGCCCCTCTTCTTCCCCTCTTGCTCTGTTCACCTTAGGAGCTCCCTTCCCACAGTCTGCTGTTTTAGGCTTCCCCACAACAGCCCCTCCTGACTCTTCCGCCTCCACTCTCTTTGTATTCAGAATGTTCACCCTGTATGCTTTCCCCTTAGTGTCAACATCCCTATCTAAGGGTCCTCTGTACTTAATATCCCCCCTCCTGCTTGCTGTAACATAACGTTCTGTAATTTCAGAGCATTGCCCCAGCCTCCCATCAGTCCCACCCTTCTGCTGCCCATATCCACACCCCTTATTCTTGAACACCCCCCCAGCTTACTCCTTAACCAATATACCTCACTCCTGATACAAGACAGCTGTATACAGAGTGGGCAGCCTCCCTCTCTCCAGGCCCAATTGAGAATTATTGCCATCCCACAGCCTGTGCAGCCTATAACCCTTCTGAAGATGCCTGCCATGGTGGAATATGGCCACCCTGTTTATCCCCCTCTGTTTATAATAGCACACCCCCTTTTCTCAGTCTCTTTCCCCTGGAATGTTGTTTCTCTCTCTACTGGCTGCAGTTATTTACAAACCCAATTTCAATCCCATCAATAAAGTTCCCAAGTCTCACAAACACATACAGTCCAGTGAGTGTTCAGTCCCACTAACAGTGTGTGTATGCAGACATCAGGTACCGTTGATGTCACAGGCCCACCAGCTCCTGTTGCTTCAATTTCCAGTCCCAAACAGAAATACTCAGCCCTTCAATACCAACTCCCAGTGGCTTTCAGTATTTAAGAAAGCCTACAAAACAGGGTGGGTGGGAGGCTCTTACCTACACCAGGCAAACAACACATTTAAATTTGCTCTAATTATCACTGCCAAACAAGTGTTCCCAAGTCTCAAAAGTTACAATATCACAGCCCAAGTAACAGTTCTAACTCAAGATAATAATTTTTAACACATAGAACTAATTTCACGTACAAAACTATTCAAATATTTCAGTTAAAACAGAATATAACCCCAGACCTCTGTCCTTACCAGCCTCCTGCTTATGTTCCCAAGTGAACAATGAAAGACAAGGTAATTCCTGTTAAAGACAAGGTAATTCCTGTTAATGTCCCCTCCCCCTAACACCAGGCAAACAACACATTTAAATTTCACTCTAATTATCACTGCCAAACAAGTGTTCCCAAGCCTCAAAAGTTATAATATCACAGCCCAAGTAACAGTTCTAACTGAAGGTAATAATCTTTAACACATAGAACTAATTTCACGTACAAAACTATTCAAATATGTCAGTTAAAACAGAATATAACCCCAGACCTCTGTCCTTACCAGCCTCCTGCTTATGTTCCCAAGTGAACAAATGTCTACACATTTTTTCAGTGCTATTCTAATCACAGTATATGTTCTTCCTCCTTAATCATCTGAATTTAAAATGTAATGAACAGTTGAAGTCAACCACACAAAAAAAAAATTGTTTGGAATTAGCTAAGAAATGTTGCAATTTTTCTAGCAAAGCTACTTTTTTCAGACTTTGCTTGAGGTGCATAGATATTAATAAATATGCTGGCTGCCCTTTCCAAGTTCTGAACTCTTCTAGGTATCGAATCAATTAATCTATATAGGGTGAAATCTGAAGCTCTAAATAAAACGCCCATAACATCTGCCTTACCCTCTCCAAAGGACCAAAGAGATGGACTCCATAACCAATCTTTTTTTGTTTGTTTTGGTAAGACAAGTTCCAATAACAAATATATATCTATCTTATAATGCTTTATGTATGAGAAAATAGCCCTCTTTTTGTTCACATTTCAGATGCTACAAACATTGAAATAGATGAGTTTTAACTGCTCTGTTTAACTCAAAGGCGAGTAGTCCAAAATAAATTTAACAAGTTCCTGCTTGTGATTCTTCATGCCTTTTTTTTACTGTTTTCTTTGTTTTCCTGTGTTCTGCATACTGTAAGTTCTGATCAGATGGTGAGGACCCGACTGAGGAGGGATTAAAGTCTGAGTTCCTTCAGTTTGTTTTGTCTGACAAGCTAGCAAACTGATTGTCAATGTAAAGATCTGTTTTCTTCTGTACTCCCATTAATTTTTCTTGAACTTCTGTGATATCTGACTGGCACTGTCCAGTCTTGAGGGGGAGGCATATCTGATGGGCCTTCCAAACAATCCTCCATATTGTCAGGCTGTTCTTTGGCACTGACTTTAATTTGTTTCCCTCTCCTTGGACTTCTAAGGGGCCTATTTTATCTGAGGTTGTACTTCTCTATTCCTTCCCAATGTTGTGCCTGGTCTTCACTAATTATATACTGAGAAACAACTATACTACTTATGGGGAATGTCAAGTTTATTTCTTCTTTAGTAACTTTCTGGGTACCAGATGCAGGGGGAATTAACTCCCCTTGATTAGGAACCACTGTTCTTGGAAGACCCCCACTGCCTCATTTTCTCTGAGTAGTTTTGATCAAATCTTAGTTGTTGACTTTGTTCTGTTATGTGCATCCAAAAGCAGTTTTGAAAAACATTTTTTCTTCCTTCACACAGGTTCTATCTATTATAATTCTCACATTGTGTACTAATGTGGTCAAATTTATTTATTTATTTAGCTTTTGTTGACCGGGTAAGTGCATTATACAAATTCTTCCTATTTTCAGGCATTACCCATGGAAGGGGAATACAGATGAATGCCAACTGACCTTGAACCAGATTAAGCTGTTGGTGGTATTTTTAGTGAATTAGGGGGAAATTTGGCCAGGGCAACAGGGAAATTCCTCTACTCTCCAGTAGGGTGCCCTTGCTGATGAGCTCTTGAACTGTTGAAATGGCTGGGGTACCTGCAGGAGGATGCATCTCTGCTCCTGCAGGTCCAGCACAGGAGATGCGTTCTACTTCTACTGAAGGAAATAGTGCTGATATATCACCAGTTCTGGATACTGCTGTCTTATTAGAATTGGATGAGGCTGAGAAAGTTTTGCAAGATAACTTACTTATGGAGTCACAATGGCTGGCTGATCTTCTATTCTCTGCTGAATTAAAATTCTCCCATCAAAAATGTTTACTTGAGAAGGAAAAGAAGAAACATAAAAGATTAAGTATGAGCCCCGAAATTACTAAAGGGAAGAAATTTCCGTCAACAAAATCCATAGAGAAACCTGCCTGGAGTGACATTGTAAATGATGCACAGCTTGTTTTTGAAGATGGGAATCGGTCGCCCGACCGAGCACTTGAACAAGCTGGCTGGATTCCTAATGATGCAGGGGGCTGGTTGCCAGACCCAAACATCTCCTTTCGGGTGCTACTCTTTTGGATCCCTGCTTGAACATTGAAACCGAGGTTCAAAATGGTCACCAGGAGAACTCTCTGGATTCAAACTTACTGGTCCAATCACAGAACACTAAGCCTGTACTGTCTTCTGATCTAACCAAGGAATGTTTGAATCTACATTCCCCACAGGACATTATGGACAGTCAAATTTTAGCTGGGGCCGATGATATTCCTTCTAATACAAATGGTGATCCTACTGATCTGCCTTCTGAGGAACCCAGACAAAAATCAAGTTTTGCAAGCCTGTTTCATGATCCACCGGTCAATGCGAAACACCGACATACTGTTTGAGTTCAGTATTCCAGTGGCCTGGAGATGCCCCCAGATACAGCTTTCATGGGGAAGTTCTCAATCAAGCAGTCCCTTGAATTTTCTCCTTCTGAGGTGTTTGCTTTTATCCACACTCCTGGAGAACAAAGTTTTGATATCAGTTTCAGACTGCAGCATTATTGGACAAATTTTGGCAAAAATATTCTACGGTAAAGGACTCTGAGATTTGGTCACATTTTTTTGTAGTACCTCTGACTATACCTACTTTAAAAACAGTGACAATCCTTTCTAGAAGTGAAGAAGTTAATGAGAAGGATATAATTTACTGGTTGTAGCAAAAATGTGAGATTCAGGGGCTCTCTGATCCAATAATTGATACTGCAGTATTCTTGATGGGAGGGTGGCATTTTAAAGTTCAACTACAAATGCCTGATGCTGGGATTTTACATCTCCACAGTAGTTTCATTTTAGGTAGGGATAGAACTATTTTATTTTCCTCTGGGATGCCACGGACTTGCTTTAAATGTGGTTAGCCACATCATGTTAGCAGTGGCTGAGATAAAATTAGCTGTTCTATGTCTGGTATGTTAGGTCATCCAGGAGTACACTGTACTTCTGTCTCCAAATGTAGTCTTTGTGATACTGAGGGTCATACCTTCACTAAATGTTCCTGGGTATCCCACAACACCTCAGATGCTGATTTTGCTGAGCATGACTTTTATGTCAACTCAGTGGTTCATAAATCCTCTAGGTCTGGGCCTAGAACTTATTCTCCTCAACACCCACCTCCCTAGGTTTTTGGTAGTACAACAACTTCACCCTTAGCCACCAAACCTGTGGATTCACCTCTGGCTACTGTAGTGGTACACGACCCCTCCATTGTGAAAAGTACTAATGTCCCGGTTGTCCCAGAAATGCCCCCTCCAGATCTTCAATCTTTTCATCTAGTGAAACAAGGCAGAGAGAAACAGTTGTAAACATTACAGGGGTCTTAACCACTGCAGCTCCAGAACCAATACGCCCCCCCCTACAATGGAGAGACACTGAGATGGGAGAAATTTCTGATGCCTCTTCTATCTTACAGGCTTCTTCTGGAACAGAAGACCTTGATGTTGTACGACCTAAAATCAGGAAAAAAAGATGAGGTACTAGATCGAAAGCAAAATAAATTTTAATCCCTACTACCTGAAACTGTTAAATGCCTGATTTATCTGTAGCCTCCTTGAATACAAACAGTATTAGAAATGGGTTACGGCATAAAGCCACTTTTGCAATGTTTGAAACCTGTCACCTTGATGTTTAATTCTTGCAAGATACAAGAATGTACACCATTTCAGAGGCTGATGTAGCAAAGACAGATTGGAAATGGGGGATTAGCTATTGGTCTTTGGATACAGACTTATGCAGTGGTCTTGCTATATGTTTTTTTCCCCATGATATCCAGGTCCTGAAACTCATGGAGATCCATCAAGGGTGAGTTTTTTTAATGGATATGTTGTTTAATAATACATTCTATAGATTAATAAACTGTTATGCCCCTCAAACTAAAACTGGATGCACTGCATTATGGAAAGAATTTCAACCCTTTCCATTTAAATCTAAAATTATAATATTGGGGGAGATTTTAATTGGGGGGTATTAAAATCTGATAAGGGCAGAAAGATAGAAAAAAATGTTTGTGATGTGGTCGCTTTAAAATCTATTTTAACCCAATCTAATCTGAAAGATGCGCGACATTCCCTTTTCCCTAGACCCCTCCATACATTTCATAAAGGCATGTTGTCTTTGCGTATTGATAATTTTTTGTTCCTGCTGGGTACTGATACAATCAAGTCATACATTGGTTATGGCTACTTCCGATCACCGTTTGTTCAGTATTTCATTATCAGACATTGATGAGGCTTCATATGGGAAAGGGTCATGGCATTTAAATACGGACCTTTTTTATAAAGAAATTCAACACATCATGCTGGATTTAGCTGACACTAGAAAATCTGTTTTCTGTCTTTATGACGGATGTGTCAGTTGGTGGTTAGACTCTAAACAGGATTTTATTTTTTATCTAAAAAGTAACTCTCGATTACACCATTCTCACAAACTTGATAGATATCAAGATTTACATTATCAGTTACAAGTCCTTCAAAGCCATTTGAAAATAAATGATTGAATGAATACTTAATTTTTAAAAAGCATCTTTCCAAAACCAAGGTGCTTTCACAACAGATCAATACATAGAATTAAAACAAAATCATAAAATCAATCAATAAATATATTTAAAAATCTGAATATGCCAGATTAAACAAATATGTCTTTAGGGCTGACTTAAAATGTTGGATAGTCAGGCAATCTCTCACCCAATGAGGTAGAGAATTCCACAGGGTTGGGGCCATAAAACTAAATGATTTTGCCCCAGATGTCTTTAAATGAACCCTGGGAATCTCTAGCAATCCCTCATCAGTGGATCGGAGCTGATGGGAAGGACAGTAGGGATGAAGAAGATCTTGCAGGTAACTAGATCCCTGATCATTTTGGGCCTTATAGGTCAGAAGACCGACCTTGAAGGTAATCCACCACTGAATTGGCAGCCAGTGCAATCCACAGAGGACCAGTGTTATATGACTGGTCCTTGACGTACCAGTCAAAAGCCTGGCCACCGCCTTCTGCACTAGCTGCAAGCAGTGGATATCTACCCCAGTAGCCCTAGGGACAGGGCATTGCAGTAGTCCAAGCAGGAGGTAATGAAGGCATGGACCAATGTTGGAAGGTCATCAGCAGGAACCAGATGCCTCACTTGGGCTATATTCCTCAGATGGTAAAAGGAAGTTTTGACAATGGCTGACACCTGATGTTTAAGGGTCAGACAGTCATCAAATAAAACACCAAAGTTCCGCACCCGGTCTGAGGTCGCCAACTGGGTCCCCCCAAGCCAAAGACCTGAAGGTGACCTAGTCAGCAAACTCTCCCCCCAATGACCTGGGTCCACAACCAACACCTCATATGACTCATTCACCACAAACAAGTCATCAAAGTAAAGTTCTTAAGGCAGAATTGACTAGACTCCAATGTAACAGTTTCCAGTCCTTAGAAACTGAACAGAAATTTGGGACTCAGAGGAAGTCCTACTTGATTAATCCCTATGAGAACTGTAATTTTAGGAGAAAACAAAACCATGTAGAATGGCTTGCATAAACAGATGGCTCCTCTATTCATAACAGAGCATATATTATGTCAGAAATTGATCAAGCTATACAAATACATTTGGTATTGCTTTTCAAATGTCTCATAATGCTGTACACTGGCTTAAATCTTTACATTTGCCTCAAATTTCATGGTTACATCAAAAGCTTTCATTGAAACCTATCTCTAAACTAGAATTACGTACTGTTATAATCATTTTGTCTTTAAACACGGCTCCAGGGTGTGATGGGTTACCATCAGAATTCTACAAATGGCTCTGGCCTTACTGTTTGGAAGAACTTGTTCATGTTTATAATAGTCTGTTACATGTACATACCATTCCAGAAATTATGAATGTTGGAACCCTTTTTTACATATGAAAAGGAAAATAAGTCTATTTTAGATAATTGGAGGCCAATTACATTATTAAATGTAGATTTAAAAATTCTTGCAAAGCTTTTAAATAATAGATTGGTTAATGCACTTCAATATGTTATTCATCCCTCTCAAACTTGTACTATGCCTGGTCATAAAATATCAGATACCTTACTCACACTTTGGGAATTAATTGATCATTGTTACACGTCTAATGTACCAGCTTTTGTGTTAAGTTTAGATCAATCCCAAGCATTTGATAGAGTATCGCTTGATTTTCTATGGACCTGTCTTTTAGAATATGGAATTCCTCACTGTTTTATTTCTATCTTGCAAAGGTATTATGCTTCTGCATCAGTTCATCCTTTGCTTTGTGGGTATTTTGGGGCTACTCATAAGATTTTGAGAGGAATCTGTCAAGGATGTCCACTAAGTCCCCTGTTATACGTTCTTACTGTAGACCCAATAAATTGTGAGATTAATTCTGATTCTAGAATTACAGGTATTTAACACTATAATTGCCCCTCTATTAAAACTTGTGCATACACAGATGACTGGGTAGTCACAGTATTGAATCAGAGCTCTGTTTCTTCTATTTTAGATTTACTTCAACACCTTACTGAGTTATCAGGAGCTAAACGCAATCTTAGTAAAAGTTTTTGCTTATTAATTGCCCCTTTGGATAATTCACAAACCTATATTGGAGACTTTCCTATTGTTTACTCCCCCCCCCAAAAAAAAAAATGTTGGGCATCTAGTTTGGACCAGGAGATATGTCACTATATAACTGGACATTAAAATTTGGAACTGGCTGAATGATGGGTTAAACTTTGGAACATGTGGAAAATGCATAAATGCAGACATCTTCATATGATCCAATCTTACCTTTTGTTATTTTTATATGTTAGTCATGTTTTCCCTATCCCGAAATCCCTAGAATGTAAGGGTTTTTTTTCTGCCTTATGGTGGTCTCGGTTGAACCCTGTTAAGAGGAGAATTACATATTGCACAAAGAAGGAGGGGGGATTGGGGATGCCTAACCCTCTGGTTTTCTTTTTTAATACTTTTTGTTTATACTAATTTTGTTCTGGTGCTTTTGGGTGACTCTTAGCCTTGGTGTCAGTGGCTACATCACAATTTAGATGCCATTTTTTCTGTATGAGGTAATGAGACATGGTTGTCAAAAATTTAAAAGTTTTCTTTTTCTTTATATCTGAAGTATGGTTTGGATAAATTGAAAGCCTAGATGATTCCAAAGCAACACTTCTGCACTCTTTCCTATCGGCAATTATATTTTTATATTATAGATCAATGTTTTTTAAAATTGAATCTTTTGAGAATAGATCTTTGTCAGAAAACCAAAGTATCTGTCAAATGTTAAATGATTCTCGATTACCTGACCAGACGTGGGATGTAATTTGGTTGTGTGCGCTAGGTAAATTGAATGTGAAAAATAATCTGCAGCACAAGGAATTTAAGGAGTGAATTTGTCCCAGACCAGGTTTCGAACATATACTAGAAACCATTCAACACCTATTTTTTGATTGCCTATATGTTTTGGGAGTTTGGAATTTACTTAAGAATGTCTGGACATGCTTACCCTTTCAGTTCCTAAATTATGATGTTTTTGTACTGGGGCTGTTGTCAGGTCATTGGATGCTTTTACACCTGAGCAGTGTACTGGTTTTATTTGCATATATCAAATATTGGATTTGGCAAAGTAGATATCGATACTCCATACAGAAAAATTAAATTCCACAATTTTTATTATTTTCTGTCATTACAGAAGATATGAAATGGCATACTGAAAGGGAATTCCAAAATTTGACCAATATTGGCAGAATTTCCCCCAGTTTTGATTGTTTTTGATAGGAGATAATGGTTTTAGATTTCCCTGCATTGTTCCCCTACTGTTTTAGTAAGGAAAGTGGGGGGGCATTGTTCCAGTCCTTATTTTAGGCAACCACATGACTGTAATCTCTATTCATTCTTTTATTTATGATTTATGTTTTGGACTTCTATACATTTTACTGTTTGAGGTATGACTGTAATACCTATCTGGTTCTTATGATTTGTGTTTTATTTTTGTATGAATTGACACTGTTTTGTCTTATTTGATTTTGACTTTTCTCATACTAAAAATTCCCTTACTCTTATAATGGGGTGGGGGATGGTTAAGCTTAGAGTGTTATATGATGGTATGTTTCTTTTTTTCTATTATTGTGCTTAGAAGATGGGCTTGTCTGTAAATTTTAAGTAAATAAATTAGAGGAAATGAGTTTTTGAATAGAAAGATTAGAAAAAGAAAACTTTCATAAGGTAAAATAGTTCCTGCCTTTTTGTGCTATTCTATCTCCTTCCCCCCCCACACACAGAGCCATTTTCTTCTACTTACCCCCACACACACACACTACTAGCTTGAGAGATGGTGTTTCTTGACATGTTTTGCTAAACTTGGCATTTTTTTGGTGCTTTTAAGAAAAGAGTACTACTGTTCATTTCCTGCAATCTTTTTTTCGGAAGATACAGCCATTCAGTACGAGACCTTGTGTGATCCTGTTTGTGAAAAGTGGAGCTCAACATAGGATGGCAGCTGCTGCAAATTATTTCTTATTTATTTTACAAAATCCTGGCTGTGAAATTATTATTTTTCTCAGTCAGGGCACCACTATGGAGTTTCAATGAGCCAGGTGCTTTCACTGTAGCGCTTAGTACCCGACGCTAACTAGTAACCCATTCAAACCGGGAAAAAAAGGCATATTTCTCACACTCCATGTAGCGCTTAGTACTCAAAGTGCTAGCACTAATATGTAACAAGGGGTAGAAATAATGCGGTGCAAGCTGCTCTGGGGGTGTGTGGAAGTCCATCGCTAAGCGAGGGCCAAAAAATGATGGCTGCTGTCTTTGAAGATTCGGGGTGCCCATGGATAACCTTAGTAAGGAGGCACCCCAAATAAACCCTTGTTTTGAAGTGGGCATCTATCAAAAGTTAATGTACCCCCCCCCAGCAATGACTCTCAGCCAATAGGAGAGCTTTAAGAATCTGACCCATTTTCTAAGATGTACAACTGCTATGTATATATTTGTCCATTATGGCTTAAATGCAACATGGGGAGGGGAGGGGGGGAGGGAATTTGGGTATGTTATGTCTTCCTTATGTTTAGGATTATTGTATGACGTAATACTTATTTATGTTCTTGATTTTTCCTTTTATTATGGTTTTGTAAGATGTACAACTGATTTGTATATACAGTAATTTGTTTTATGCTTTCACTAAAAGATGTCCTTGTTCTTTCAGTGTTGGGGGGGGGGTTAAAGTCCATTCTAGGTTTTCTTTTTTTGCTTTCCCTTTTGGGAACTAAATAATTATTTGATAACAGCCTATAACATGTATGACTGTAATACTTATTTGATTTATTTTTGTACTTTTTTTTGCTTACTGGCTTGCACATTTTGTGTGTATTAACACTGTTTGTTTTCATTTGTTGTTGAAGTTATTATAATAAAAATTCCCCATCTCTTTTCAAGAAGTGCCATGGGATCTTTAACATCTACCTGAACAGTCAGATGGGACCATGGTTTAATGTCTCATCCAAAAGATGGCACCTCAGGAGTGCAGCACCTCCCTGCTGCACTACAGGGTCAGTACTGGGATTTTACCCAAGTGCCTGGTGTGGGGATGGCACCCACAGCTTTCTGATCTCCCAGACTCAGAGGTGAGTGTGCTTTCTGCTGAGCAACTGGCACTGATAGATTCATAACAGAGTCCACATCTCAACTTATTACAGGTACTAGAAAGATGGATTTGGGCTCCATATTTATTCCAGGCATTGGGCTGCACTGAATAAAAAAATCCTCCACCCCTGACAACAAACATTGTGTAAATCTAGTAGTCCCTCTTCATTATCTCTTAATTTAATCTGAACCACCATCACGCAGTTCTAAAACATTCTGAATCAATTGGCACATCTAGAGAAACCAGTACCTCACACTTTTGTTGTAGCCAGTTTAGTATGTCTCCAACATTCACACCTTCATATTGAAAGGTTGACAGAATAATGCAGGGGTTGGGTGCTTGCCTATAATGTAGAGGGTTGGAGGTTCAAGACCCAGGTAGGGCAGGTATGAAAGTAGCGGGTGAACACTGTGATTTCAGTGTGACCACCTGGCTGTATAAGGTTGGAAGTCAGGGGATGGTTGAAGCTAAGCCCACTACCTGGCTGATGTCCAGTAGTAGAAAGTAAATTAATTTACAGTGTTGTTATTTTGGCCTGAAATCATCCAAGCAGACCACTAAAACAGCAGGCGTAAGGCTAGAGGAATGTGGGGTGTATTAGTAGGAGTATCACAAGTCATAAGACGGAGGTAATAATCTCTCTTTACAAGACACTGGTTAGGACCCATCTGGAGTACTGCATGCACAACTGGTGACCACACCTTCATAAGAACATTAACCAAATTGAGGCAGTCCAGAGAAGGGCAACCAAAATGGTGCAGGGACCGCATCAAAAAACATATGAGGACAGATTAACGGAGCTGAACATGTATACCCTAGAGTAAAGGAGGGAGAGAGATGATATGATCGAAACATTCAAACATCTTAAGGGGATTAACAAGGTAAAAGAGTCTAACATGTTTCAATATAAGAAAAATAGCAGGTCAAGAGGACACATCATGAGATTAGAGGGAGGCCGATTAAGAGGTACTGTGAGGAAGTTCTTTTTCACAGAAAGGGTGGTAGAAGCACGGAATGGCCTGCCTCAGGAAGTAGTGGATATGAATACAGTGCAAGGCTTAAACAGGCATGGGATAGGCATAAGGGAACAATACAGATGAGTATGAATAGATAGGCCATTGACAGAGTAAAGGTCTATGGCACATTCGTAAGGTAGAAAAAGGCAGACTGGATGGGCCTTGTTGATCCGTATCTGCCATCAACTTCTATGTTTCTATGCTTCTGTGAAACAAAATAGTGACCTGTTTTACCATGGACTTAGGGGAATAACTATGAAGGGAACCCATAGAGGAGAAAAGTTTAACTGATTGTACTTGATCCAAAATTGCTCAAGAGTTTGGGGAGTATTAAAACTTACATAAGAATTATCCTCTCCAGAAACTTGGATCAAATGATTTGCATCAAAAGGACCAACATTCATGGTTTCTTTTAATAACATCATTCCCACATATGTCCTTTCTGGTCTTGACTCTAACGCTTCTATATATCTAATCCATTACTAGATTTTTCCTTGGGGCAGGTTCTGTGACATTTTTAAAGAAGTCTGCAAAACTTTTATTAGGCAGGGGGGCTCTGCCAGAATTATTCCCATCATCTTCTGAAGCTACCATAATGGATGTTTACCCCTGTTATTTTTGTTATATAATATACTTTACTGAGAAAATATTCATGGATACAATAAACAGACAATTACAAATTGTGAACATATTGTTTATACAGTACAAACAATGTCATACTTCACTATTCTTCGGTAGGAGCAGAGGTTGGTGCCTTTTGCTGCCCCTTGGCTTACGGTAATTGCTATTGGGCTATGCCTCTCAGTAGTGGGGTGGCTATAGATTGCTGAAAGGAGGAGGTTTTATCTCCCCAGTGACCCGGGGAGGGGTCAGCCCTGTAACAGAATAGTTTCCAGGGACTCCCATGCTTTGCAGAGCTGAGGCAGTCTGTTGCTGGAGCTAATCATTTTCTCCATTCTAAGTTCTTCCAGGATGCAGTTGTGCCACTCCCTGTAGCTGGACATAGTGTCGTCCAGCTAGTGTTTGAGCATTACCTTTTTGGCTACTGCTGAGATGAGGGAAATGTGAAATTTGCTAGTGCCGTAGACTAAGTCCATGTCAAGGCCCAGTAGGCAGATTCGAGGTGTGAAGTAATCAGCCAGTACCAGGAGTGGATATAAGTGATGGTGAATGTCTTCCCATAGGAGTCTTACTTTTGGGCAGTCCCATATAATGTGTTTTAGGTTTCCTTTATCTAACCGACACTTGCTGCAGTTAGGAGATGGAAGGTGACCCATCCTATGGAGCTCGGTTGGTGTGTAACACATGTTGTGAGCAATATTGCATTGCATGGTTCTGAGCCCATCACATTTTATGTATTTGTGCAGATTCCTCCACATGAGTTGGCAAGTGGGGGGTTGTTTAATTTCTGGGAATTATTTCTCCCAGTGGGGGCACTTGTCAATGTTTTTGGGGATGGATACCTCCTGCAGTTTTTATGGATTCCTGACGTGGCATGTTGCTTAGTAGCAAGATGGGTGAAGTCCCCCCAGTGTGAAGCATCAAGGAAGGGCCAAGGTCTGGGACCAAGGGTAGATATGATTGCATGGTGGAGCTAAAAAAGGGAGAATGGGAATATTTTTGTGTTGGGGAGTGACTCAGAGAAAGTGTTGAATGGGATGGCTGAGCCCTTGTGCATGAGTTGGTTTGAGCGGGTTTCAGTGTTGATTACTCTGAAATGGGTACTTGACTTAGGTAAACTGCAAAATATTGTCATCCCATGTGATCTCTGTAAAGTGGACTGATTTATTGTCAACTGGATGCTGTCAATGGAAGCCAGGAAGGTACTGTCTTCCTTTTCTATACTTTCTATACTGTTCCTCTCTGAGACTGATGTGTATTGTATGTGCCATCTAAATGGCCCGTGCCATACCTGAAAATGGTATATCATCACTACAGCAACACCAGTACACTGAACCCCCCAAAACAAAACCCCCACATCACCAATATCAGCAGCAACAGGGGTTTTGCGTCAAGACACTTTAGGGTGACAGGGGCTAAATATCGAACTCCACTGTATATGCAATGTAGAGTTAGATAGCTATAGTAGAGGTGATGTGGGGACACCATCCCCCGCTTAGGGGGTGCAAGAAGGGGGCCCAGCCCCCCCTGCATTCTGCATCATGGTGTTGCTGGTCAGTTCGGGGTTGCATCACAATCGGGGGTATCGATGGGTTCCTGGCATGGTAGAAGACGTCAATGTATTTGTCTTCACACTGGCATCATAGATCCCCTGAAAACAGTACCTGGGACCAGTGCACTTACTTGGTAAACAAAAACATACATACATAAATAAATGTTTCTGGGCCCTACCCCAAGACACACAGTATATTGCCAATAAAATGATACAACTGCACGTGTGTCTGAGGTGGAGGCTCACATCAGTGAGTACCAGGTTTTCCTCCCACTGAGACATAAACAGGTTTGTGTAAGGGGGTAAATGTCTCCCCATGGCTGTTCCCTGTGTTTGTAAGAAACATTTTCCATTGAGTCTAAAGTAATTATGAGTAAGAATGAACCACAGTAAATGTAAAGTAAATTTTTGTGGTACAGGTTCCAACTCAGTTTCTTTAGACATCCACGTTTTACATGTCCTTAGGCCATATGTATGTTTCATATGCAAGCAATAACACACGATGAGGTGTGGTGTATTACCTGATAAGAGCACACCCATGGGTGTACTAAGGCATGGGGCACTGGCGCCAAGTGCCTTATGCCACTGGGAGTGCTCTTATCAGGCTATAAACCACACATTGAGGTGAGTTAGTGTGCTTATAAAATGGGCCCCCTCAAAATCCCCTAGTAAAGAAAAATATATATTTTTTAAATTATGCTAGAAACTGTTTAATTTGCAATCCATAAAAAAATAGTCCATTAGTATTAGAGACCATAATGTAGTATACAACGTCTGTCTGTCTCTTTCCTCCCAGCTCTGTTCCCCAACAAACACTTATTTTTATTTAATTGTGATTTACTTTTGTTCAAGGTGTCTTTTGTTAAGTGTTTTTATTTTCAGTTGCAGCCATCAGCTATTTAACTGCTAGCCACTATGTCTCTTAGAACTGTAAAGAGCGGTTTCCGCTCTGGTGTACGTTTCTGTTCTCAACACTCTGTTTGCGTCCTAATACTTCATTTTTTATTCTTATGTATTTATATATTTACTTTACTTGTGTTTGGACATTTTGTATGTAAGTTGCAGCCACCGGCCAGGTTTAATGTCATCGAGCATGTACATTACCGGCAGCCGTACAAACCGTTTTTTCTTTGCGGTTTTCAAATCAGATTTCAGATACATGCTGCCGGGATTGTGAATTTAGTTGTATCTTGCCGTGGATGGGGGGAGGCTGACATGCATAATTATTGAACACAGACACTGGACTTGCTGGATACTGACTGCGGCACTACAGGTTTTCTGGATGCAGTTTCCATTACCAGGTGGAACACGAGAGGGACACACGGTTTCCATTAGTGGGTATGAGAGGGACAGAAGGACAGTAAAAAAAAATAAGTGATTGGTACTAATTATAGGCCCTTTGCTGTCCTGCAGGAGGGGGAGATGGGTAAATATATTTTTGTGGTATGTCCGTTGTTTTGGGGTTTTTTTTGGTGTCACCACTCTCCGCTCTTCCAGTGCAGCCTTGGTTCAGTGGGATGCTGCCTGACGAGCTTAGTAAGGAGAGTGGTGCCATGCACTGATTTCCCGTTGTGCTATCATAGCATGTCACAGAGCTGCAGGTTGATTTTTTTTTTACAGGAAGGTGTTGGGGACAGTGATATTTTGTGTGGTAAGGCTGAGGTTGGCAGAATTAGTATCGGTTGGCACAATGCATGCTGATAAGAACACGGCTAAAAGTAAGTTTTAGCTAATCAGCATTCTGGATTTTTTAGCCCATTTTATAAGGAAGCAATAACACACAGCAAGGTGTTAGTTATCTCCTGATAAGAGCATGCCCAGGTGTGTTATAGGGCATGAGATGCTTGTGCAGAGTGCCTTATGAACCTGGGAGTGTTCTTATCAGGAGATAACTCAACACTCAGAGTGTGTTATTCTTTTTTTACTTTCTTTGTACTCCCAATCTCAGGGCATCCCTCGAGAGTGCCCACTCGAATAGACCACTACCCCTTGCCTGAATCCCCTGCATCTCCCTGGATATTCCTCCCACACAGACCCCATGGCAGGCTCGACCCTTGGTATCACCTCCGAGACTGGTTCCACTCTGCCCCTGGTGGTTAAACACCTAAATGTGAAGTGTCTACCTGGATCCAAACAGGCTTGGCAAGGAGAACTGGGTGTGTCTGGGCCAACTGTAGGATGTGTGGTGTTCCCCTGGGGCCTCCGTCATCTCACTGAAGGACTGGGAGGCATTTTCTTCTTTATTTCCCTCTACGAGCATGCAATGGCATCACCATGCAGGCAGAGCCCCATAAGATGCCTGCTGTGCTCGTCCCACTAGATCCCCAGCAGGTGAATCCCCCAGTCTCCACCTGGGGTCATTACTGTATCGGGGAATCCCTGGATCCCACCCCAGGGAGAGGAGAGCTGTCCTTCAGATGTTCGATCCTTCTCCCTCCCCTGCTGAAGCCCAGCACCTCGGCTCGCTCCCAAACCTGGGTCACTGGTTTAGAGCGTGGTTTAGCGTCCAGCACCTCAACCTTCAGTGCCACCGGGCTGGACTGGGAGTGTTTTATTGCTCTTATAAAATTGGCCCCAGGTAACTAGTTAAGAAAAAAGAGTAAATCAAATCAATCAGTCAATCAAAAATCTTTATTTTACCAGGCAAAACACCTTTGAGTAAACTCATTTACAAGATGGACCTGGACAGGTACAAGATCAAACACAGAATAATATTACAAAAATGAAAATAAAAGCATTACATACAACAGAATAAGATACATTTGTAAGTATGTGCACTAAAAGAAAACTTACAGATAGCAGTCACATAGCAATGTGTGCATTGAACACACCAGCATAACAAAGGCAGTGTGAGCAACCATGTAGGGAAGGACAATGGTTACATGGAACAACAAAGGCGGAGAAGGGTGGGAGGAGGATAACTGTGAGTAAAAATCACATTGAGGTCAGTATACCTTTAGCTGAGGTCAGTATGCCTTTAGCCAAAGATCAAGGAAAGCAATTGCAGGATTCCTTAACAGAATGTACATATAGTGATTTAAATGCTGACAGATTAATGAGGTAGGCTATTCTCATGTTTGTTCTTTTGGAGTTTATTCCACAGTTGAGGAAGTGCTTAACTTATTGAGGCTCTACCAAAGTGTGACTTGACTTTGGAGATAGTTAGAGAAATGTAAGAGAAGCTACTCAGAGCATAACTACCTAACGTACAACAGAGTAAACAATCTGAAATGTACTGTGGGAGCTTCTTACTGATTGCCCAGAAGGTCTACATGGCAGCATTTATCTGCCTTCTGAAATTAAGAGAAGACCAATCCTCTAAGGAGTAAATTAAGCAATGGTGTGTAGAATACGATGCTCCAGAGATCAATCGTAGGGCTCTGTGGTAAAGAATATCAAGTTTGGTTAATGCTGTGTTAGGAGCTTGGCCATAGAGGAAATCAGCATAGTCCAAGATAGAAAGATGTAGTAAAGGGCAAAAAATAGTTCCATTTTTAAATTGTCCATTGCTGATACTTAGAAAGGAGACGCACGGAGATGAGGCTGATGGCAGAAGAATTTTAATGATTAAATAATAATCATAGCGAGAGATTACAAGTGGTGCTTCTTTCATTCTTCATTCTTAATTCTTCATTCTTAGTTTTCAATTCTTAGTTTTCAATTCTTCAAACTAACAGTGTATAGTGGCTTGCTTATATAGTGGAAGACAGTACTATGGTTGTCTATGATTGGTACAAAACAAGTACAAACATTAACTCACAAGGCAATGCTCTTTCTTTTAGTTCTTGCATGACAAGGCAATTTTCCTTTTAGTTCTTGCATGACCTAATCCTTACTTAGCTCAAATGTATTGAAAGTGTAAATTATACTACTATATAAGGATAGCAATAGTAGTCATTACCAGTTATTAAGATCTAGAAGGAAGAAATAGATTTGCACTTAAGAATGTGCTTACAAGCTTTTTAGTCTGTCCTGTCCTCCTGATAATAATAGTCAAAAGGGTAACTTGAACTCTATCCCTGTATTTCTGTCTGTGCAGACACTTAAGATACCTGTTTTCTACTACTCAAATGATTAGTACAGATATCAAAAGACACATGAATATTACAACTTGTGGTTTAGTTAAACCTGTAATTTTGCAAATTATATGATTTAGCTTCATATATCAATATTTGTCACACAGACATATTGGCCCAGATATTCAAAAGGGTTACGCCATGCGCAACAGGGTTCTTGTCGTAACTCCAAAATCGCCATTCTGCGATATTCAGAAGGGCCAGTTGCGCCACCAAAACATGCTGAGCAACAGCGCAATGGAAATGAAGGCATGCACAACCGAAGAGGCGGGTCCATGCATAAAGTGCACAATGCGATATTCGAACACTTCGCCAATGCGCAGGTAAGCTCAACCGAAGTTGCGCAATAGTGGAATTGAGCCAAAATAAAAAAGGCTCAAGGAAGGCGCAAGAACCCTAGCAGACCGCAAACTGGGGAGAGAGACAGAGAGAGAGAGAGACGAGCTGGAAGGGCAGAGAGGGACAGTGGGTCCAGGAGGACAGAGAGGCCAGTGGGGGTGCCAGTGCAGTGGAAGCAGCAGTGGGGGCAGCGGGGTAACACAGGAACAGCAGCCGGGGCAGAAGCCAGGAGATGGACAGTGCCAGCTTCCACATGGAAGCTGTAATGAGGGGTGAGACACCATGCTGCAGGGGACGTGGCCACGGAGGGGCCGTTAGCGGATGCCCCCGACAGGCAGTATCGTGCCGCATCAGCTCGAGCTGTACATAGGCGTCGAGATTGTGGGCCGGTACCGCCTGAACAGGGCAATACTGAGACGGCTCTGCGAGCTGTGCAGTGATGTGATGCAGGCACCCTCACGATGGAGTCACGCTCTGTCCGTAGAGACCAAGGTGACAGCCTGCATGTGCCTGCTCGCCACGGGCACCTTCCAGAGGCCAACAGGGGACACCACAGGCATTACACAGTTGGCCACATCATGCATCCTCACCCAATTCCTCAGCGCACTGCTGCCTCATGCTGCGGAGTACATCCATTTCTCCAGCACCGCGGCAGAGTGTACAACAAACATGCAGGAGTTCCACAGGGTAGCATGTATGCCTGGCGTGCTAGGGGCCATAGACTGCACCCATGTGGCCATTCGCATGCCACCTGGCCCCGACGGCCAGGCATATCGGAACCGAAAGGGGTTTTCCAGTGTCAACTGCCAGGTGGTGTGTGATGCCACTGGGCGCATTATCAATGTCTGTGCCACACACCCTGGTGGAGCACATGATGCCTTCATATGGCACCAGTCTGCACTGTGCCATCGATTCGAGTGGGGACATCCCACGGGTCATCTAGTGGTGAGTACACATGTATGGAATGCAAACTCTGGGCAAGGGTGGGAATGACACAGGTGCCATGGTAGTGGCACACAAGGATATGGGCAATATGGACCTGACATGACACTGATCTCCACTATCTCCACACAGGTGACTGCGGATACCCACTCCATCCCTGGCTGCTCACACCATACCGGCGCCCCACGACCCCAGCGTAGCTATGCTTCAATGAGGCACATGCCACAACAGGTAACATCATAGAGTGGGTGTTTGGGATGCTCAAGGCACGCTTCCGATGCCTGGACACCTCCGGCGGAGCCCTACAGTACAGCCCCCAAAAGGCCTGTGGGATATTCCTGGCCTGTTGCATCCTGCACAACATGGCCAAAGACCATGGGATAGCCGTACAGGTCCAAGAGGGGACAGCTATGGGACCCAGTGGTGCCGGTGATGTTGGTGATGAGCAGCCCCCTAGGACAGAGGGACCCCGACTGACCGGCAGACCCAGCTGCACCGGACACCATTGCAGAAGAGCACTCGCCCAACACAGGTAAGTCAAGGGGACATGTGCAGGCAACACTGTCCATCGCAAACCACAGGCACACAGGGAACACACTGTGCATGAAGGTCAGGGAGTTGAAGGTTCCAGGCATACCAACACACCATCAGAGAGGGTGAGCACTCATATGGACACACACACACCAGGCAGTGTACATGGGCAGCAGCACAGCACTGCGGAAATGACGTTGCCAACACACAGCACCACCGACCACCCCACCACCTGGACTGTCCCACGTCGTGTGTCGGACCTGGGCACCCTGCACCTTGGTGTACAGTGCAATGCAGGCATCATCATGCACAAGCACCTGTGGACAGCAGTTGGGAGAGTGTGCAGGTGGTCCGTGTGTCAGCGTGGTGAGCAGAACACCAGCAGTGCACTGCCCACCCGACACACATTGCACAGAGGGCAGCACCAGACAGGGCCTGCACTGGGAGACAGCTCAGTCAGGTAGCACTGTCCCACGGCCACCAAGGATGTGTGGGTGGCCCACCATGGCCCAGCAGCACTGGCAGGCTGAGCAGGGGCTACATCGGGTGGCGCTGGTGCACCACCAGGGGTCCCACTGCGCGAACGCGACCTTACCCACACAGGGGTCTGCATCCTGCCAAACAAACTTGCACCAGGGGTGCTCGGGATGCCACAGCAGAACCCAGCATCGACAGGCCTGGTGTCGCATGATGCCGGGAACGGGGAGTGGAGAGCACACTGTGTGGGGTGTGTGGTACAGGGGCACCTGACAGTGTGGCCAATGCATCCGCGACAGAGAACACTGCCTGGGTCAGCCTGTCAATGGCAGCGGTCACATCCGTCCACATAAGGACCAGCTCGGCTCGGTCCCGAGCACACTCCCTGCTATGCCGCTCCACGGACACAGACAGTGCCTCCACAGACCTTGCAACCCACCCCTGCAGCTGTACTGAGTCCTGCAGCAGGCGGGTGTGTGCATCCAATGGGTACTGTGCCCCAATGGCATCATGACCCCCAGGGTGTGGACGGTCCTGGTGCACAGCACCCCTTGAGGGTGGGCGCTGTTCGCCAGGATCAGGTATGGGCGGATCAAAGTGCGGTGGACATGTGCCACTGCTTGACACTGTACTCCCAGACCTGGTGTGTGACTGCTGCTGCTGCCCCTCCAAATGCTGAGCCCCCAGGTCCACCTGTTCCACCTCTGTGCTGACAACAGTGCCAGACACCTGCACAGCCACCGGTGCTGCCCCACCAGTGCTGACAGGCACAGCCTGGGACTGTGCCAGCATGCTGGTACACAGGTGTGAACCAGGAAGGCCCAGGGGCACGTGCTGGCCTGCCATGTGTCCGTCATGGGACACACACCTATCACTGCCCATTGCAGGCCTGCTATCATCAATGGTGCAGGTGCGTGCCACTACCATAGGCACAGCATGCTGGCATACCTGCATGCCAGACTGCTGAGACACAGGCTGTGCACCCCCTGCACCCGTATCACTGACACCGGAGTTGTTGATCCAGCGTGCATGCTGCTGCAGTGCCTGCAGGCTGGTGGCGGAGGTGCATGGTCCCTCCTCCACGTCCAGCAGGTCTGCATCACTGTCTGGACCCACCACCACCACTGTCTCCTGAAGACGAACAGGATCTGTAACAGAAAGAGAGTACATGTGAGTGCATGTGAACAACAGCCCCCCCCAACAACACCACCATGTCATACCGTGCAGTGATGGGCTTCCACCTGTCTGGAATCCTCCACCAATGCGCCCACAATGGCTTTTCGGTTGCATGGCCATGACCAGTGTCTCCTCTGTGAGGTCAGCTGCAACACCACTGGTGGGCCCCCACCAGTGCCAGCACCTGCCGCCCTGAAGGCTGCCACCTTCTCCTTCAGCCTCCTGCGGTCAGTCCCCATCTTCTTCTTGCATTCCTGCACGGAGCACTGGTGGCTTCTGTGCAGGTTGACGGCCCGAGCTACCCCCTCCCATGCAGCTGCACGTTCCTGAGGGGTGCACCTCTGTCCACTCAATAGTGGCTTATCTTCCAGGTAGGCCTGGAAGAGGGCCTCCGTCTCTGCCACGGTGAAGTTCGGCCTCCTCCTACGCCCGCCGTCCACACCCTCAGCTTGGCTCTGGTCAGTCATGGTGATCTGTATGGGTGGAAGTGGACACCTGTCACTGTGCAGTCGACAGCATTTCCCCATGAGCATAGCTGCCCGGCCCGGGGGAAGCCCCCATTTCCTCTCCGCATGGCAGATACTGATAGAAAGGTGCCTTTGTCCCTTTCTAAGTGCCCTTTCATGCTCAGCCCCTCAGCCTTTATCATCCTCCGCCCATGAGCATTGTCCTGAGCATCACACAGCATGTAACTCCTCTCACCTGCAGTAACCAAATCTGGCCAGCACAACCCACTGTCGCATTTTTATAGCGGAACACATGCAAATGAGGTGTGGCGCAACTTTAATGACATGCTAATCGTGCCACTGCGCCTTTGAATGGCTGATCGAATGATTTGCATATGTCGGCTGAATAGCGCGTATTTGCGCTTTGCGCAATACGGAAGGTCGGCTGAGCCAATGGCGCAGGTTTGTGGCTGCGTGCTACTGATTGCGCATGCCCAGACAGCTTACATACGTCTATCGTCACCGCAGACCTGCTGAGCGCGATGCGATTCAGGCCATGGCTACCATTTTGCCAGTGGCACTACAGCACTGGGCAATTATATGGCGCTATGGCACTACCGCGCCGAGTAGTCCACTGTGGCACTGGTGCACAGCTGGCGGTCGCGCAAGGATGCCTATCAGTCCGATGGCACTGTGCGTAGCCTTGCGTCATTGCCGTGACCTTGTGTATGCCCTCTGACCCCTGGCGCTGTTGGCATGCCATGTGTACGTCCCTATTGCGCTGTCTGGTGACAGCGCCATGTGAAGTGATGGCGCTGTTCGAACAGCGCGATTGGAGCCTGTGGTGGTCTATTTCACAACAACTCCAAGTGGGGTTACGACACAGCGAGGCACCATATTGCCTGCTGTAAAGTTGGTGCCATGGCTAGGAGGAGGGCGGTGTCCTGGAGCCAGATTGAAGTGGCCAACCTGGTGGCCCTGGTCGAGCCACACTATGATGGCCTGTATGGTGAGGCACCCCTCACCAGTGCCAGGACTCAGCTGTGGCAGCAAGTGGCCACTGACCTGGTGGAGGTCACTGGATGGGGCCGGTCTGCTGAGCAGTGCGGCACGGTACAGTGACCTCCGCCCGGAGGGGCACAGAACTTTTGTCAGCGGGCTGCGGTCGCGTGCCAGGTGGGGCGTAGTGCCTAGGCCAGGTGAGTGTACCATCTATACCTATATTCTCTGTAGGGTGTGTGTGTGCTTGGGTGGCTGTGCATAGGTGCGGATCGGACACGGTTGGCTGTGTCAGTGTGTGCAGCTGTGCGATGGATGGTTATGGCTGTGTGGGCAGGCACTCTCACTGGGGCAGGGGGCACTCTGCTTTTGAGTCACACTGATGTTTGTCTCAACATATGTCTCCCACAGGCCGGAATCTGAGGATGCAGGGCGACGGTGACGTGGGCCGTGCCAGGGTCCCGGTGCCAGGGGGTGTTGTACCCCAGCAGCAGCAGCAGTAGCAGCAGCAGCAGCATCAGCAGCAGCAGCAGCAGAGCCAGCTGCTGGAGGAGTGTGAGTATCATTACTTCATGGATGCTATTGCATACTGGGGGGGGCAAGACCACCAGCCATGCACAACACAACCATGCAGGAAAGGGGAGGTCATAATTCCATTATACAAGACACTGGTGAGGCCCCACCTGGAGTACAGTGTACAGTTCTGGAGACCATACCTACATATGGACATGGACTGGGTAGAGAGGGTTCAGAGGAGGGCAACACAGATGGTGCATGGATTGCATCACAAGTCCTATGAAGACAGGTTGAAGGAACTGAACCTGTACTCCCTGGAGGAGAGGAGGGAGAGGGGGATATGATGGCGACATACAAGTATCTTACAGGGGGGAACAGAGTGCAGGAAAACACTATTTTTAAGCGTAAAAGATGTTCCAGGACTAGAGGGCATGGGATGAAGTTGGAAGGGGGACGATTCAGAGGAAACATGAGAAAGAATTTCTTCACAGAATGGGTGGTGGACAAGTGGAACACCCTGCCAGAGGAAGTGGTTGGGGCTGACTTGGTCTCGGGATTTAAGAATGCACGGGATAGCCATAAAGGAATTTTGGAGGTCAGGGGTAAGGTGCAACAGACTTATAGGAAAACAGAGTGAACTTACAAGGTCAAATGGCCAGACTGGGTGGCCCATAGGCCCTTATCTGCCAACACTGTCTATGTATCCATGTATGTAGGCACGACACAGGTGACATGCATCACTGTGCAGTATCACAGCACGTCTGTGTATGCGTCACTGGTGGTCCAGGCATGCACTGGGCACATAGCTGTGTAACTGGCATCGCACCATGTTGCCACATCACTTGCCAGCCTAGTTTGTACTGTGATTGATGTGGGCAGTGTGTGTGGGCAGTGGTGCACATAGCTGGTGCCGCCTGTTTGTGATGGCCATGTGCATGTTCACTGTGGGTGGGTGTATGCCATCACAGGTGCGGGACATTGGGCTATATGGCTTGCAGGTTGGGTGGTGTTCAGGGTTGTGGTCAGTCACAGCCATTGACTGTGTTCCCATTTTCCTAGGCCTCATTGTGCTCCAGAGGATCGAGCAGGCACTGCAGCAGCTCACCCAGGTCTCCGTGGACAACAGGACCATCCTCAGCAACATGCAGCACCATGGGGTACGGAGGCGGCACAGCCATACACGAAAGCACCAGGTGGCAGAGGACCAGCCTCCAAGGCCTTAGGCTGGATTCCTTCCCACTTCACCCATCCTCCCACCCTGCCTTCCCTCTCCAAGTTCTTCATCCCTACCCTTGCCCACCCCTACCTTGTACCCTCCCCTCTTGTAAATAGTTATGTTGTTGTGGATTTGTAATTACATTTTTCTAATACATTTATATTTTGATATGAATACTGTGTTGGTCTCTGATTTGCAGCTGGCTATGGTTGCTCAGTTGCAGTGGTGCATGCCATCTGGGCTGGTATGGTCCTGGGTATGTGTGTGTGTGCATGTGTGTGCATGGGAGGTATCTCCAGCATGGCAGTGGCTTTCGGTTGGTCTTGCCATCTGCTGCCACCCACTGCTGGGTGCACAGGGTGTGTCTGGCTTGTAGGCTTCTGTGTTGCACAGGGCTGACGTGTGCTGGGGGGACTGCATGGTTTCCTGCAGTGCCACTCACTGCACATGGGTGGTGTCTTGGGGTCACAGTGCAGGGTGTGCTGTGCATACAGGGGGCTGATGTGCACTGTGGTTGTCAACCCCCTGTGTGTGGCACTCTCCGCCTGCCAGTGGTTGTGCTGGGGTGGCAGGGCTCTGCTATGCTTTGTTGGCTTGTCCCCATGGGCACGTGGATCATCCGTCCCACCCCAGTGATGCTGTGCTTGGGGTGTGCAGGTGTGGTGTGGGTTCTGCAGTGTGTTCCTGTGCCCATGTGTGGCATGGCTGGTGGTGGGCCCCAGCCTGCCTCCCTGGATGTGCAGTTCCATTGCTCTGGGGCTGTGCTTGTGCTATGGCAGCTCTGGAATGCTCAGCTGAGCTTCCCTGGTTGCGCCATAGCGCAACATTTTGGCTCAGCTTCTCCTTCCTGGTTGTGCGATGGCGCAGTATGTGCGATATTCAGACGTTGGTTGCTTGCGCAATTTGCTCTGCTCCATGTTTGAATATCGCACCTGTTGCGCATTTGTGCAACTGGTTTGTGCTTGCTCCTGCTGTTGCGCTAATTTTGAGCGCAGTTTGAATATCTGGGCCATTATGTTTTAGACCAAAATAAGGTTTGCCTGCAATATTGGAACACATTTTTTATCCCCTATTACAAGCCCCCCTTTGGACCAATATTGCTTAATTATTATTTATGCAACAATACAACTCCTCAGAGCATGTACATCTCACTATGTACTTCACATTATTCACAATCACTTGATCAATAAGTGTTGATTAAATCCACTCTCTGGCCCTTTTGTCACATTTAGGCATTCGAGACTATAAAACATAATGAGTTGCTTAAACTAGCATAGCTACAAACACTATTACTACCCCAAAAACAGTAGGACAGAGTTAACACATATACATTATTGTCCTTTGGTGTAGCTCTGTTTATAACAAGAAACTCATTTTTTCTGTTCCCAGTCCATGTAGCTTTTCGGTGATCCAATCTTGAGCTTTGAGGCACAGCTGCTATACCAGCTGTTAAGTATGTAAAAGCACCAATTTAGAAAAGTCAGTGTTCATATTGCTGACTGTTGGATAGAAGGCACACTGCACTGGTCAGAGGTGCATTAGATTGTGCAATGAGTAGCCACACACACACACTGGCATGGCATTTGTAGTTGATTACACCCTGGTACACAGATCAACAGTCCTTAAACAGTCCATAGTAAAGCAATAGGTTTGCATAAAGTTATCAGCCATGTTTGGAATAAACAACAATGAAGAAAATGGATGTCTTGCTTGAAGATCAATTGAAGAAGAATATCCTTACTGAAGTTTAGAGGATTGCCCCTACTCCAGATTTAACTCCACAGTAAGTAGAAACAATAAGCTTGGTTGTAGAGTTTAAACTCACTGGACCTTTTTAGTTGATTTAAAGTTGTACAGTCCTTATGTGGAACCAATTAGACACCAAAACTGTGACAGTTTTTTTTGTAGGAAAAAGATGAAAGTCTTGTCAACCTAGATAAAAGTATTACTGTTGTTAAACGTAGAGATCTTATGTGTGCCATCCCGTGGAAACCTGCAAACTTGAAAAGTTTTAGAAACTGAGTTACCAATGAACTGGTAGTTGAAACACAAGAAGGTCAAATAAAATGCAAAAGGTCACATAGTGTGCATACTACAGTCGCTCAAACCCAGTTATTTTTGTAGTGGCCTTGAACACTACTGATATTAAAAATATCTTAATGTTACATTGCACAGAAAATAAAAAAAACTTTTAAACATTTTTTTATCTGACAACACTTGAATACCATATTTAAAAATATATGCCAACATTATTCTTAATAAGAATCTTTTGTCCTTTAGAAACTCTAGTGTTACTATTAACATTATTAATCATGCCAAACTGTGGTTTGTTTGGTCATGGTAGCAATTACAGAAGAACAAGTGGCTAAGCCTTTGCTCTAGTCCACCCCACAGCATACTAAGAGTAGTTAGAATCAAACTCTAACATTAGAAGAGACAAGGTCTTTGGGCATTAAGTTAGCATGACTTGCCAATAATCAAAACTGACTTTTCACCCCTACATTTTAACTGCTCCTATACAGGAGTTAGCACACTGTAAAGTGTTTGTCTTTGGACTTTAAGACATTTACATCTTACAAACATGCTACAGAAGCTGTGTCATAGTTTATATTGCAATCAATAAAAGATAATTATCCCTATCTAAAAAAACAAAGGCCTCCCTGAATCTTTACAAACTATTACTTTACTTATCAGCCTTTCTCTTGCAGGGATTTTGGCTCTTGACTTATTCTGCATTTTTAAACTATCCATTTTTTGACTGTAGCTGGATTATTACATTTTACTGTTTATGCAGCTTTCCCTTTTTAAAGTCTCATGTGTTATAGTATTGGCACTCTTAACTGGAAAAGCCTCTACCCATTTTGAGAACATTTCTATTACGATCTTTTTATTTTTACTAACTTGCCTTCTACTTCTTTTTATCCCTGTCCGTCCCCCTCCATCTCCTGTGTTTTCTCTCTTTTCACCCATTTCTCTTTTTTAGATCCTGGTGAGGGGGTAGTGGGTCTTTTTTCATCACTTTCTCTGTGATGTGCCTCATCATCCTCTCTCAAAGTATCTCTTACTTTTGCAAATTTTTTATCATAGCTATCTTTATATATCAATGTTAATTCTTCTAGTTGTTTAGCATTTTGATCCCTTTCATCCCTCATCTGAGCTACTTCTTTATTCTGGCGACACACAATAGTCTGATTATACTGCCACAGCCCTTGCAATGCATTTGCAAAGATTTCTTTTTCATTTTTTACTCCCTCATTACAAAGGGACACTTGCTGAGTAAAATACAATTGTACCTGTTGATCATCAGGCACTGGTTCATATGCTTCCCCCTTTAGGTGTTTCCCACAGAAACAACCTATCAATGTTTCCATACTCATAAAACACAATTATACCAGTTGATCATCAGGCATTGGTTTGTATGCTTTCCCCTTTAGGTGTTTTCCTAGAAAACGACCTTTTATTGTTTCCATACACATTTTTCTTATCTTTTTCTTGCCTGCCTAGCATTTACAGCCGGGTGCACCTGTGCACTGGTGCCCTGGTCTGTCCAGCTATGTCTTATGGCTCCCCTGTGAGGTCCGCCTTGCAAGTCCCAGCACCTTCGCTTACCTGCTCTGCCCCATGAGTTCCTACAGAGTTAAGCATTACTTTATATTTAAACAATTTGAGAAGCATACAAAGCATACATCACCTGATTAGCAAGTGGCTAAACCTGTCTGTGTGCACCATTTTCTCTCACTTTAAGTCATCAGCACCACGTCTCCAAGCGTCATCACCTTCTTATTAAGGCTTGCAGACTAACCAGCCAATAGTTAGGCAGCCTCCACAGCATGCAGCATCAGCGATCCGAGTCTTAAAGGCACCAAATATAATAAAGGGCAAAAAAAGTAAAATTTTTAAATTATCTATTGCTGATACTTAGAAAGGAGATGCACGGAGATGAGGCTGATGGCGGAAGAATTTTAATGATTAAATAATAATCATAGTGAGAGATTACAAGTGGTGCTTCTTTCATTCTTCATTCTTAGTTTTCAATTCTTAGTTTTCAATTCTTCAAACTAACAGTGTATAGTGGCTTGCTTATATAGTGGAAGACAGTACTACGGTTGTCTATGATTGAGTACAAAACAAGTACAAACATTAACTTACAAGGCAATGCTCTTTCTTTTAGTTCTTGCATGACAAGGCAATTTTCCTTTTAGTTCTTGCATGACCTAATCCTTACTTAGCTCAAATGTATTGATAGTGTAAATTATACTACTATATAAGGATAGCAATAGTAGTCATTACCAGTTATTAAGATCTAGAAGGAAGAAATAGATTTACACTGAAGAATGTGCTTACAATCTTTTTAGTCTCTCCTGTTCTCCTGATAACAATAGTCAAAAGGGTAACTTGAACTCTATCCCTGTATTTCTGTCTGTGCAGACACTTAAGACACCTGTTTTCTACTACTCAAATGATTAGTACAGATATCAAAAGACACTTGAATATTACAACTTGTGGTTTAGTTAAACCTGTAATTTGCAAATTATATGATTTAGCTTCATATATCAATATTTGTCACACAAACATATTATGTTTTAGACCAAAATAAGGTTTGCCTGCAATATCGGAACACATTTTTTTATCCCCTATTACAAAAGAAAAGCAGTTTGGACCAGCCCTTTCCTAGCATGCTGTGTAAGGATGTGTTTGATCCTAAATAAGAAACCAAGTCCCTGCTTAAAGAGCATGTACCTACCTCTGGGAGTCACTCCACTATGCAGTGGGTCTCTTGCACCAAAGCAGTGACCAGTACTCCAGATCACCAAAAGACGCATCAAACATGCCAGAAATGAAGAAAACCCCAAATTGTACATGACAAAAGCTGAATGCAGTGGAGTGAGGGGAAGCAACCATGTGTGATGTCAGTAAATGAATCCCGACATAAACAGGAAGAACCCAGTTCCAGTGGTGCGGATGGGAAGAAAGGAGGAGCTGAAGCAGAGGGCTACAGAACAGGAGAGCTGCCGAAAGAATCAGGAACACAGGTACACATGCCACGGAAATGTAGCAGATGTCCGAGTGGAGCACACAAGTCAGGGATTCAGAACACAACAGCGAGGCAGAAGCAGGACCACAAGGTGGCACAGTGAGGGTACTGCAGTGAAGCTAAAAATAACACAGTGCTCTGGAGGTGCCATGGAGCATGTCAGCACAGCTAGTGTGACTGAGTGTCCAGTGATGTCCCACAGTACTGCAGGAAACACAAAGGAAAGCTGAGACAAGTAACAACAGTAGAGTCATGAAACCACACTGCCACAACAAAGTAACATGCAGCAGGAACAACATACAATGGGGCAAAATGTAACCGACAGTGGGACAAAGCTGCACCCATTCCCGTCCACTGGATCTGCCACTGCCTGTCACGGTACACTCACAGTGTGGCAGAGAAGGGCACATCTGTACAAGTTGGCCAGGTGTAGAAGTGCAACAGTGCACCAAGGAACACTGTGCAGTGGAGGTGTCATGGCACTGTGCAGCACAGCAAGTGAAACTAACTGCATAGTGCTGACACAGAGCAGTGCAGGAAAGCCACTGGATTGACTGGAATGCCATATCAGTGCCGTGCACTCCAGGGTGCCCTGGAGGTGGCCCACTGCACCTGCAGCAACAATAGCAGTGTGGAAATGCATCCACATCAAAAGTACCATAGGGTGGGAAGACATGACAGTACGGTGTGTGGATCAGCTGTAAATGCAATGTCCCAAATGCATGTTGCAGGCTGTCACACATGGTACACAGGACCTATTACAATGTGGATGTGGCATGGGTGGCATAGGTATCCAATGGGGGAAGTGGATGTCCCGGCATGCAACACTCAGGTCTGCACCATGAGGATGCAGCATGAACTGCAGAAGGAAGAGCAGACAGCATGAGCAGGCACTATGATATGTACAAAACACAGGTCCACACACAGCAAGGAAGACAGGGACATAGGCCTGTAGGCAATGACCCAGGGGGTGCACAGAGGATGATGATGTGACCACGGTGTGCACAGAGCATGGTGGCAAGTGCAACTGATCCATGTGCAGGCCGTGTATACAGGAACAGCACAGTGTCTAGGATATGTGCAGTTCTGACAACACTGTGACAAATAGGCAAAGGCAGTGGCGACCACCACAATAGGACAGTTGGGACTGGAGTGGTGGACAAGAAATATACCCCTGCCACAGTACCCCAGCAGAGATAGGACACCCACACTGCAAACATAGTGTGGCATGTCCACAGTGGGCAGTGCAATGCTGGCATGTGACATTGAGTGCCGCACATGAGGCAAGATGTGACATAGTGCAGTATATGTGTGACACTGACATGGATATGAGGTCCCCTGCTTAGGTGTGCATCACCATGGTGATAGTACCACACCACAGGTGTGAACTAGGGACAGTGGTCAAGTCCTGCATTGTGTACATGATGTGGTGTGGGCATGTGATATCCAATGAACACAGGTGTGACAACCCACTGTGGCTGCAACATGTCTGTGTATGTGACTGTCGCACATATGTGTACTGTCATAGCTTGTGTGCACAGGTGATCATTTTATTGCATTGGGAAACACAGTCCAGTGATATGTGTCTGCATGACTACTGACACTGGGGATGGGATGTGTCCCCCTCTGTGTGTTGCCGCATTGCATGTAGTGTAGCAATCCAGATGGCGTGCCAGCACACGATGACTGAGGCTGAAGATGCATCACACACTGTGGTGTAACCTGTGGACCATAACGAGTGGCTGCCCCTATCCTAATGTGCATAGCCGACTGAGCATGAGTGCAAAACTAAGGGAAATACCTGGCACTCAGCAAGCATGTGCACAACGATATGATGAATCTGTTCGATGTTAGCAGTGTACTAGGTTGTGGAAACAACAACACAGTAAGGTAGTGGACATGTGTATGGCTGTGCAGTGGTGGAGTGTGTGTGACAATGTGTTTGTACAGCTGAATGCAATGCATCCCCACAGTGGGACATCAGACAGTACACGGGACCCATCATGGAAGCAGTCACCCGGGTATGTATGTATGTACAATGGCATAGTGTAAGCTGCATACCATGTGTTTGCAGGTGTAGATGGCTATGGGGTGGGACTGTCAATGTGTATGTGTGTATGTGGATGCATACATGCCTGTGCATGGTAATCTACACTGTGTCTGTATCCATACACTAGGGAGGCAGCAGAGCGGACAATCCCAGTGAAAGCACACTGTGGCAGAACATATGTAATGTAGAGTGCAGACAATGTCTGAGAAACATGAAATGCACTGGCAGAGGACAACAATATCTGTACCGCCATTGGCATGGGGACACGTCATGGTTGTGCACAATGTCCAGATCATGCCTGACCAATCACAGTGGTCCCATGGAACTCACAGGCCATCAAGCATGTTGACTGACAATGTGTGGAACAGGTCTTAATAGGGTTGCTGACACACCGACAGTCCCATCCCCCAAGCATTGCTGTGATGTGTTTTTCCCGGGAATCTTACAACAGACAATGTGTGACCATGCTGTGGTGACTGACACAATGGGCCTGAGTCCACAATGGGTGACACATGTCACAGTGTGACATGCACTACAATACATAGCACAAGGAGCACATAGCACCATGTGTGATGTCACCCAGTAGTGCAAGAGGCAGCCTGCAACATGTCGTAGGTGTCATGCACCAAAGCCAATCCATGCTAGTAGATATGCCATATACCACCTGTGACAGGGTGCAAGGGAGTGTATGTCAACATTAATGCCCTGTATTGAGGGTGTTGAGTGCTGATCAGCACATGTGACATTCCAAGACAACACCCGGAGTACGGTGGCCTAAGCACTGTTACACCAGCCAGTAGCTAGTCCAAGTGACTGTAGCATCCACTGAGCATTGCTTAAGTGTGCTTGTGTCAGCATATGGCCCCACCCCAAACCCACTGACACCCCACCAACCACCAGTTCATTAGGGACCCTGTGTGGGCCAATGACACCCCAAGCCCCAATGGCCCTGAGTTACAATGCATGAGCCCCATGGTTAGCCCACCCTCCCATGTCCAAATACACCACAGAGCCCAGAAGGGCAATACAAACCTCATGGGGTGAACAAAATATGGGAGGCAATGCTGCATACATGGATGGTAAACACCACCTAGGGCATGCCCAAGCCCCATTCAGTGCTGCACTGTGCACAGTCCGTACAGTGCACACCACAGAGACTCTGCATATCCTGGATGTCCACTGCTCCCACCACAGTGCCTCTCCACACCCAACACCAGTTAGAGAATACAGTAACATGCCACACACCTCCGTGGCCAGCCGCAGACTGAGCATCCTCTGAGTGTGTACCACTGTATCCAGGAATTGCACAGTCAGTCACTGCAGTGGTCACCTTAGACAGTAGGATGCACCCGGAGTGTGCCCAGCCAGTGGCCGGCCATGGAGTCATCAGGTGGGTATTGACAGATGCCAACCAGGGCCGGGGGGCCTGCACTGCATGGGGGAGCATTAGACTGCCATGATGTGTGGGCCACTGTTGGGTGTCTGGCCAGTCGCCACTGGGGTAGGGGGAAGTGAGGGTGCCTGAATAGCCCATTAGGCCATTGGCATAGCTGTGGGGTGCAGGGATGTGAGGGTGGGGCATGCCATCCAGGGATCCAGGATGCGGAGCCTTGCAGCCTTATGGGGATCTGTACTATGATGTGTGATACCCTATAAAGTTGTGTCATCCCTGTGGCATGCCACCTGGGGTGCCACATGATGCAGGCTAAATCCATCTGGGACCTGCCTATCATGAAAGCGGGTGCACGGTCACTGGCACATCAGCATATGCTGCAAGGCGCAATTGGTGGTGACATGCAGCATATGTCCTGGAAGCGGACACAATGATGCATGTTACTGTGTGAAACCATGAGCTGATGGTGAGCATGTGAACGTGCAAGTGCTGTATGCATGCATGTGACTGTTCCCCAGAGGTAAAGGGGGGGAAGTATAGTCTGTATAATAACAGTGTACATGCAAGATGGGGTCACAGTGTGTTGGTCATGTCTCTTACAGGAATTATACAGCAATGTCCTCTGTAGATGATGAATCATTCACTAACGATAACAATGCATCCACACAGGACAGCATCAATGTGACACATGAGCACAAAGAGTTAGAGTGCGAAGGTGATGGCCAAGACACCTCATCGCATGTTAACGATGAACAGTCAGACACCAAAAGCGATGCATCAGACACATCATCGAATGCAGAGGAGGCACAAGACACACAAGAGATCCATCCATATCGCTTTGAACCACCAGCATGCAGGTCGATCCAGGTGTCTGATGACAGTGAAGATGAGGGTGAGCTAAATTCTGACAGAATCGGCAACACTGACTGGTAAGTGTGATGCAGTGTTGGGTCTGTGTTGTATGATGTAACAACCGCCATTGCCACAGGTCACAAGAGTCCAGATGATGCATAGCACATGTCAGCAATGTCACATGACAGGCTGAAGCGTATGTCAACTGTTGTCAGGCACAGGCATCAGAAACAGCAATACAACTAAAGCAGCATACAGAAAACTGTGCCAGATAGTATGCTGGAGGATATGTACAGATGTCTACATAGACACACCAAATTGAACACAGAGGACATGTCTGTACACAACTGTGGACACAGTACATGCACAAGGGGATATGGTGCATCCCTGAGGGGTGCCCATGCAGCTGCAGGATACACCACCTGCCTGAAACCACACCAATCACCACAGGGGTATCAGAGAGTCACCTAACACAGAAACAGCAATGGACAGACACCCCCATGGCTACCCCAGGGGAGGTACCGCCACAACTACCTGACTGCCGTACATCAATGACACTGTCCATCTACGTTGCACTGTGCATGGCAGTACCACACTGCACGGATGGATCAGCCAGTGGCATGTGCAGTGTTGGCCTTGATAGTCCATCCTGTATACAAATGTGTTGTACAACATGTGCACCATGTCCAGGGGACACAGATATGGCACTGCAGTCGCATGAAATCCTGCATGTGCAAAGCTGCACCGATACAAGGCACCAGCTGCCCACACAGCTGTCTGTGGAGGGCAACACAGCCATGGCAATACCACATGAATAGCACCTGGAGACACCTAAGACCCCATGAGATCCACAGAAACCACATGAGGATAACAGCGGGCACCTGCCTGCCCAAGCAAGTACACACCTGCAACACCCCTGCCGTACCTTCATGACCAAAGACAGTGCCCACATCTGTGACTCCAGTGTGGTGGTGGCTGTGGCATACATCGGCACGACACACCATGACCATGGGATGGCTGTGATACAATACATGTCAATACCGCAATGAACAGGCAGGACAATGTGTCATGCATGTGTAGCGGATGTGACAGCAATGATAGTGACATGCAGAGTGATGTAACATGTTGGACACAGGCATTGTAATGTTGGACTGTATTCAGTCTGACAGACACATAGCTTCCCCCATGGTGTGGTAATGTATCATGTTTTGTGCCACAGATGCATGTGTGACACCCCACCACCCTGTACTGTATTGAACAGCCTGCCCCTAAACACTTGCAGTGTAACACACTGTACCATGTAACAGTGTCATGTGTTTGCAAACAAGTAGTGAGCCCGTCCACATGTATGGATGTGGGCAAAATGCTCTGTGTTGTGTGTGCAGTGGTGGCCTTGGCATGGGGGGAGCGAGTCAGGCATGCAAGCCAGTCCCGTGCCTACTGTGCAGATGGCGAGGGTATGTCTGACTGTGTACCACCAGTAATGGTGAGCTACAGGCCATGTCAGGACGTATGTACAGGCAGGACTGTGGCAAATACACCAACTGACAGGCAAAGGTGGCAACAATGGGGCAATGCTGTATGTGAGCCATATGTGCATACCACTGTTGATGGTAGCGGTTGGCACAGTGCACAACCAGCATGTGTGGCTGCCAACTGGGTGCACTCATGACAGTCCAGTTGCTGTGTATACCAAACTTGCCATGGCATCAGCCACACCAAGGAGAGTGGTCTGAAAGCACACACTGTGTACTGATGCAATAGGCACCTGACTGGAACACATGTGTGTGGACAAGTCATGGTGACAATGTGACTGCAGTCTGTGGGCAACTGACACAGGAGGAATATATAGTCCTGTGGTGGTGCATGGTATGGTGTGCTGCAAGAAACAAACATGGCACCATGATGTAAGATGCAGTGGAGCACATACGAGATGACCACAGCAGGCAGTACACAAATCTGCAATGCAGCAGGCAGAGCATGACACCAGTATTCAGCACAGTGCCCTGTTTATACCACACACAAGGGGACACACTGCAGTGTCCCTGATGTGCACATGCATGCACAGACCACTTGACAAAGGCACATACAAAACAGCTAGAACAGCCTTACCAGCAGCAGTGGAGTATGGCCCGTGAAGCTGTGCCCACGCACAACACTGTTACAGCCACCCAGTCCCATAGAGTCCATCCCACCAACCCATGACATGTCATGAGTGACCCCACCCACCCATCAGAGCCCTTCTGAACCACCCCCACAGGTGCAACAGCCACCAGATCCAGAGGCCGTACAATCCAGGGATACACATCACTTACAGTGAAGCAGTGCCACCCTGTCGCACCCCCTAGTCTCCCACTGACCAGTCCCCCAAAGTGTCCCCTGATGTCCCCACCTCTGTCAGCTGCAGCAACCCCCGAGATGTATCCCATACATGCTCCTGATATCCAAGAGGGACCACCGTCAGTGAGTACAGGATGAGCCCCACTAGCCAAGTCCCCGAGTGCTCATGTGTGACTACAACAGGTGGTCATGTGGCCACCGCATCTGTAGCATGTCACAGGAGCTTGTGAAGCCAGAGCCTGCCAGCACCTGTAATGGACAGTTGTCATGGGCAAACAGTGCCACACACACACATGAGCTGTGAGGCTGCTACATGCCTAATGCACCTGTGGATCACAATATGTATCAGGACACAAGGGACCTAAACTGACTAACCACCTGCCCTAATGCCACGTCCACGTCACAGATGCTCCATGCATGTGGACTGTGCAGCACAACACTCCTATGTAAAGCAGGGATGTGAATGTCAGTATCATGACACCACACACACTATAAAAACATGCCAGACATGGTGTGTTCCAGTGTACATACATCCCCTACTCCCATGTGATATCCCAGCACCATGTAACTCGACAAGTACTGAGGTACACATAACCTGTCAATGTACACCCATAGTGGCAGACTGCAGATCGTTACACAGTACAACCAACAATGTACAAAAGACACCTGTACTGTGTCAGTAGCACTGCATCTGCACTGCTGCAGTTGACAAATGTTCATAGGAAGCACAACAAGACTATACTCCCACCACTGGTGCACAGTAAGGCAATCCCCACTACACAGTGGGTACTGTGACCAATCCTACATGTCCTGAACACAATCAAGGCAGCAGGGGAGGCCATCGTGATATGCCCACCCTCAGTGTGTAGTGCTGGATAACCAATACCATGATCTATTGTCCACCATGGCCCTGTAGTGATGTGTCAGCATGTGACACTGGATGCACATACTCAGCAATGCAGCACTCACTGCACTGTGGGTCAGTCCCCCATACATAACTGACATACTAAGTGACAGGCTGGCACAATGTGGAATTGTCAATGGAACCATATGTGGCACCACGGAAACATGCATAAGTGTGTGTACTATGACCTTAGGTACACCAAGGAAATGTGTACTGAGTGTCCCAATGGCAGTGGTTCACCTCTGTTGAGAGTGTCACCACAGGCCAGCATATAGCATTTTCCCTGGTGGAGCAACAAGGGAGGTATATAGTGGTCCAGTCACCTGTGGGATGTTCAGTAGTGCTGCAAACCACACAGCAGTGTACACATGTCCAGACAGCATGTGACAGGGACAATGAACACTGTGTGTGGACACAGCCCTGCCTGTCCTGTGCCCAGAGAATTGCAGCTTGGATACAACACCAATGCCGGCCTAACTAGTGCTGCACTATTGTGCAGGCCATGTACCTGCTGGCTGACTGACCCTGGCTATGCATGGCTGCATGTGGCATGTACAGGTGCTGCAGCTGGTGATGTTATGCTGAGCAACATACAAACAGGTGAACCACCATCTGTGTAGGTGTAGGATCCATGTGACACAGTAACACATACCTGGGATAATGGGCTAAGATAGTCATGTGCCATGTCATTGTGTAATGTAAGTCACTCACTGTAGTACATCTGTACACCATGCCAAGGCTGGCCCCTCACCTCACACATACCCTTATCACACCTAACAGGTGCACATGTGGGCAGTGTATACCAATGGATGATGGGATATAGAACACATGCTGTAGGGAGTCGGAACAGTTCCAACGCAAGATTGTGCACCACAATGAGGAAGATGAGGGCGATCCAGTGTCCTGCATCACATGACATCCAGGCTTCCATGGAGTCTGCAAAGATCACTGGGTGCTTGACACTGCCTACTATCAATTCAGTCAGCAGTATCCACAGGATGAGGACAACATGCAATTCCAGCATGAGTAAGTGAAACGTGTTTATTGTGACAAGAAAAAGTGTGCATCATAGAGACATGCAGATGACACAGGTAAATGTGTACACAAAGTAACATCACACATGATTTGTACTATGCTCTGCACATCCCATGACTGGTGGCACAGACTGTAACATATGATGCTGTTGTGTGACACAACGTCACTGGCACCTACAACACAGATGAAGACAATTGCAGAAACATGAAGGTGCCTGTTGGACCACACATAACAGGTGCAGCATGTTGTATAGTGTCCAGTCATAATACAGGACCACAGTGGTGTGTTAGTTGCATCCTGTGGTAGCATGGTGACAGAGTGTGTAGCTGAACATGCCCCCATGGCACATGTAGATGTAGTGTGTGGACACAGCAATTGTGGGTTACCTGTCTAATAATTGTACCATGATGTCATGACACCACAACAGGAAGACACACAGACATCACACATGCAATGTACAAGTGTCAGTCGGGAATGCACATGACAGAGGTCTGTACCAATCCAACCTGGTGGTGAGGCAAGATGTGTACTATGAGGGAAACTGAGCTATCCAGTGTGCATCAGTAACACACATGACAGTGGCAATGACCATGTGATATGGCAGGATGGGAGATGGTTGGCTCACACAGGACATGCATGGGCAAGTGCCTAACAGTCAGCATATCGTCCCACTGGAGGCCCCTCTCCCGGTGTACTATATATCAGTGGCACTGGCACTGGCACTGGCATCAAGATGGGACTGAGGACCCAGCAGTACAAAGGCTGCCACTCTACGCATGACAGTGACTGGTGCCAACACAGTGTCACAGTCCAACAAGGCGCAGTATGTCACAGGACAGAGGGCTGTGTCACACTGTCACGACAAGGTGAGCACCATGCAATGCTATGAGTAACACATAATGGTCTACAGATGCAGCCTGCACATCAGTACTGGTTGATGCCTACCGAGACACCATTGTTGGGCAGAATGGGACCACTGGCGCTATCACATACGATATGATATTTGAATCACATCATGTCACACATACAGTGTTCAACAGGCATGCTGTCAGCAGTGGCGGTTCCAGGATGATGCAATGGGTGTTCCATTCAGTCATGTACATATATACATACACTGTCAGATGTACAACCCACTGTGTCAGTTACCCATGTAGATATGCCCCATGTCCAGGTAGTACAGATGTAGACACTCCACAGAATAAGCCAAGTAATACATTGTGAGTATTCTGTACAATAGGGCGAAGGTATTCCATACAGCAGAATGTAGTGACAATAACATAGCACAATATCCTAGACTGGGGTGCCGACATGGTGTGCAGCCATGAGGTGCATGTCATGGAACACATCCTGCCTCCCTCATATATTCTGATTATGTCACTCTCACTGCAATATGTGACAGACAATACAACTGTCCTCTATAGCTTAGAATATAAACAATAGTAGCATCAAGAAAGCACACTTTAGCAACATTGTACACTGCAGGAGCAATAACATAACCTACAATGGGGACTCAGCTGCCCACCACTGGACCCACTACTGGCTGTCACTATACATACATAGTCCAGCAGGGAAGGTCACACAATGCAACATACATGTCCAAGGTATCAGGTAAGCAATGTGTCGAGGGTCAGTATACAGTGTAGTGACAGGCAAGGGTGGGCACACATAATACCAGCTACAGTCTGGTTACCATGGCTATCAGGACACTGTCACATATGAGGCAGGTGTTCGCCATGCCAATGCCCTATTGTGACACAGTGTACAGCAACGATCCATACTGTTCCATGTGCGGATGACAGTGATCATGCAGCTATGTGGTGCAATGCATGTGGTGGTTGACATGTAGCCTAGAAAACAGGACTAAGGTGATGCCCAACATGTACACAACATGTTCTGTGGCAGTGTGAGCGAGCCCCATCACTGTGCCTCATCTGGAACCATCATATGATGCTGTGCTATTGTCAATACTGCCCCCACAGTGGCAACAACAATACATGTGACCATGTCATAGGGAAAGTCACATGTGTGCATGTCAGGTGCACTGCACATCAGTGATGTTGGTAACCAGTGCCTACGCAACATAGAGAGGACAGTCAATAATGAAGCCAGGGATTAGGTATGTCATATGCCATGTGGCATCCTAGAGTCCAGGTTCAAGCCATCATGATGTCCCCACACATGTATTAGTGGCAAATGTGTCAGTGTAGACATACTGTATCGTTAACTGTTGTCCATCTACTGCGCTGTAGAGTGTGCATAGTGTGAGCCTGGTGAGAGGAGGGAGGGGTCTGAGGCAGATCAACCAAGGGAATAGGGTGCTGTGTGACTTGGTCATGTTTGGGGGACACAGTGCATGACGCCACATGCACGATGCTAGGAAAGTAACTATGTGCACATTGCAGGACAGTCAGCTAGACAGTAACTTGACCTTAGGGAGGTGCCAGTTGGATGTACCAATTCCTTTGAGTGTATTGTGGGTGCAGGTGCAGGTTTCAGGCTCCTTCTCATTTATCATCCACCAGGTGATGGGAGGGGAATTCCTGAAGGAGGTTGCAGACTTCATCGCCGAGATGGTGTTGGAGTCTCCCCCCTGATGGTTAATTCTGGAGGACTTCAATGCTTGGGTCAATGATGAACTTGTGCTTTTGGGACAAAACCTCCTCCAATTGATGGATTCATTGGGCCTGGCATGGGTGGTTACTTCTGCAATTCGCGAAAGGGGACACTCATCAGACTTGATATTCCATCTGGGGATGGAAGTCTCCGATGTGGAGGTGGAGCCTATCAGTTGGTCTGACCATCACGCCCTAAGGTTCAGTTTTGCGGCCCCCCCAAAAGAGGCTTGCCTCTAAAGAGATAGTAGAGTTCCGTCTTTTCGGAGAAGTTACCTCAGAAGGCCTAATGACGGAGCTGGACTTCTCGGGATTGCCAATGGATAGCAATGACCCAGGGCCCCTAGTGCTAGCCTATAATAGGGCAGTTGTGGGGGGCCCTGGATATCATTGATTCATCCCATGTTCACCCCTGTACTCTTCACCCAGGGGCTCCATGGTTTACCAGGGAGATCCATGGGTTGAAGAGACAGGGTCGAAGATTGGGAGACGCTGGTGGAAAACTCACCTGGAGATGGACAGGCTTAGACTGCTGGATCATTATAAGATCTATCAATTAGCAATTTCCCATAAGAAAGCAGAGTTCCTGTCCAGGGAAATTGCTATAGTGAGGAATAGACCAGCCCGCTCTTCTGGACTGTAGACAGACTATGAAATCCAGCCTGTCTTCAAGCCAGTTGAGCTTTGTCAGAGCTACAGTGTGAGGGTTTTGTGATGTTATTTGCTGATAAGGTGTCCACCATCAGGGATGAGATAAGCCAGTGCCTCCGCATTGGGTCTTGCACTGATCAACCGAGTGGCACTGATACCCAATTAACTTGATTCACCTTTAAACAGCCAGCAGTCATGGATATAGTGAGGATCATCCAGACTTTGCGTCCAACCTAATGTAGTTTGGATCCAGGCCCCACTCACCTACTGGTGGGGTGTGTAGAGATTATTGGCCCAATCCTTACTTGGGATAGTGGTGGTATCATTGGAGAGAGGGATCTTTCCAGATCCCTTAAAGGAGGCAGTGGTGCACCCCATTTTGAAAAAGCCCTCCTTTGATCCAGACTGCCAAGAAAACTACAGACCAGTCTCGAACCTCCCCTTTTGGGAAGGTTATCAAGAAGGTGGTCTCTTTGTAGCTGGAGGATCATTTAAACAGCCATAGTATCTATAACCCTCTCCAGTATGGCTTCAGGAAACCGTATAACACTGAGACGGTTCTTGTATGGGTGCTGAATGATCTCCCGATGGTGAGAGCTCGGAGAGCTCATTTTGTCTTGTTCTCCTTGATCTCTCAGCAGCATTTGACATCGTAGATCATGGGGTATTGCTTGAATGCCTGTGGGTTCTCTATGGACTAAGGGGGGTGGTCCACAGTTGGTTTCAATCTTTCCTGCAGGGTAGGACTCAGAGAGTAGTGTTGGGGATTTATTCCTCGGCCTCTCACTGCCTGTGCTGTGGGGTACCACAGTGTTTGGTGTTGTCCCTTATGTTATTTGCAGTGTATATGCTCCACTGGGGGACATTATAAGAGAGTATGGATTGAGTTTTCATTGCTATGCTGATGACTCTCAACTCTACATGTCTTTTGTACCCGAGCAGGAGTCCGATTCAAGTGCAGTGTTTAACAACTGCCAGCTGGAGATACAGAACTGGATGAGTGCCAACTGGCTAAAGTTGAATCCAGGAAAAACAGAAGTATTGGTATTGGAGCCAGGGGTGAAGATGTTAATTTCATGGGCGGGAAAACCCTCTGGTTTATTTATGGGGGGGACCCCACTTATGGCATCTGGCCAGGTGCATAACCTTGGTGTTATGTTTGACGAGGTCCTGACTCTGAGAGTACAGGTGTCAGCTGTAGTCAAATCATCCTTTTTCCATCTAAGAAATATAGCATGGGTGAAACACTTGGTTCCATGAGAGGATTTGCCCACCCTGGTCCATGCCTTAGTTGTCAGTCATCTTGATTACTGCAATGCCCTCTATCTAGGGCTGCCGGGAGTGGGTATCCACTGCTTGCAGTTGGTGCAAAATGCGGCAGCTAGGTTTTTGACTGGAAGCCCAAGGTACAACCATATAACACCTGTGCTGTGGGAGTTGCACTGGCTGCCTGTACAGTGGCGGATCACTTTCAAGGTTGGATTGATGACCTATAAGGCCCTACATGGTTTGGGACCCTGCTACCTGAAAGAACTCCTGACTCCTTACTGCCCCTCCCACTCCCTCCGATCCTAAGGCAAAGGATTGCTAGAGATTTCCAGGGTAACTCTGAAAATATCTAGTGGAAGAACTTTTGCCTCCATGGCACCTACCCTGTGGAATTCTCTACCTTGCCAGATATGCAATAGCCTGACTGTAGAAGGGTTTAAAAAAGCTCTTAAGACCTTTCTTTTTAAACATGCATTTTCAGAAATGTAAATTCTGCTAACTATAAAGTGCTTTCATTATTGTGGATTTTAAATAATGTATGTGAAATTTGTAAAAGTGCCCTGAGCTTTGGAAGGGCTCCTTATATAAATACATTTTTACTTACTTACTTACTTACATGCAGCAGTCATCAGCATGTCAAAGTCCTGTGATACCACTTGTACAATGTAGTGCACAATGTGCACTCTTGTGTTGCATTTGTCTTTTGCAGACAATATCATTATAACTCATACTGACAGTTGGTGCAATGGTGTTACAGAAGGTTTGGCCACCACAACTGTGTCCCACTACCATCTTGTGCTGTGCATGAAATCCGTTCAACATTTACAGATGACCACAACATGTACCGAGGGTTCCAGTTCACCTAGCTCAGTTACTGTTCAACCTATGTTTGTCCAGATGTTGAAGCGACTGACAAAACCAGCAACAGCTTCTGCTTTGATGGGGTGGTCCAGCAGTGCACTGAGAGGTCCTGGAAGTGAAGTTCTGAAAGCTGCAGTGGATCCATCAACATTGCATAGTCCATCCTTGTAGGAGACAAGTAGATGTGATTTCAAGGTGCAGATAAAATCTGTGGGGGAATGGATGCATAGGGTTACACATGAGGACTGTGTTGTTGGGCACATACTGCAAACAATAAAATGAGCTCATATTGTGTGCAATGCTCTGTGTGCCACTTGCTGTGTTATTTCAGACTGCAATGTGATAAGTCTACTGTTACAGAACTGTCTGTAGGCCTTGCAGGGTTTGTTGTACACATCAATAGACTATCAAAAGTGAGTGACCCTGATGGTGCCGACAACAGTGTGCAATGAGATGTTCAGGATGGAGAGAGCAGCACAGTGCTGTGCATGTTACACATGGTGTGTGTGCCCAACGATGCATATCAGTGGGCTATCCTATTGTGGAACACCTGATCAAAGATGCATGCTGTGCACACCAAGACAGGACAGTTGTTGAATAACAGGTATTGGGTCACACCGTTGTGCCCTGCGGAGGGAAGGGCCACCATCTGGTAGTAATGTATTTGCACCCTGTGCAGCAGGGCCACCCAATCCATGACACTGGCACACAATAACACGCTCACTGAGAACAGGTGACATACATATGTGAAACACAGTCGTGACATGTTGACACACATGCAAGACATGCATACATGATATCATGTTACACAATACACAAACCACACACACACAGCATGCCCACCACGGACAGTGTGGTGTGGTGTTACTGTGCAGTACAGCAGCACATGCGTAACACATGTGTGCCCCCCACATATGAGTGCTGTGCAAAAGGATCACTATTGGACACTGTGCAAGCCGTCTGTGCAGAGTTCAGCCCTGCATGTTGATCCCATCATGTCTGTGCGGCTCAGTATGTCATGTACTGTTACACACTTCATGATGTGGTGTCATGCAACACGCCTGCAATCCTGCTGCTGAAGGACTGTTGCATAGGATTATGTATAGGTATGTCTGCTTGTGTCAATGACATTGTGTGTGCACTAATGTCGTGAGGTTATGTAGGTGCTCCAACACAGGTATGTTCGTGTGATGTTGACAGTGCAGACCCAGATCATTACAGGATGCTATCATGTGCCACAGTGTGTAGCTGTACAGGTAAACATATGATGTGAGATGTGACAATGTTGATGCTATACTGCAGTACATCTGTGGTAGTGTCACCAGTGCCAAACCTGATGTGTCATGCTATGGTAACCTGCGCCCATTGCCATACAGCTGCATCACCATGGTACAGCTGCATGCACAGATTGGGATGCACAGTATCGATTACTGCACATCCTGTGTAGCATTCTGGATGATGTGTGCTGTCAGACCATGTACACATGTGTGACAGTTATATGATAGCAGTCACTGTACACGTGTCACAAAGGTTACATACAACCACAGTGGAGGCACATAGGAATCATCATCATGACATTCAGCAGGGTTATAGTGGTGCAGTGTAGCCCTGCTACATGTCACAACTATGTGCATCCTAAACCAACCCTGCATTCACTGAGTGATACCTTGGTGATACAGTAGTGCATGTGCCAATGTCACATACCCATCCTCTATGTGTCTATGGCATGTGAATGCTGCCATGTCACAGCATTGCAATGCCCATATCACACAGTTGAAGGGACATACATGCCTGTGTGGATCCCCATACATATCACCCAACACAGACGTATGTGTGGTCCATGGTGCTATGCAAACCCCCTCTGTGATGTGCAGACCATGTCACTGACATACTACACAACTGTCCAGCAGCCCACTAATCAGGAAACATACATTGAACACATGTACCGATCACTGATGCCATGACTGTCATGTCAAGGGGCAAGGCCACAGGTATCCCCTGTGAGCATTAAGTAGGCTTAGCCATATGTACTCTTCCCACCACATATGCACAGTCTGGACAGTCATGTGTAATACTGCCATGATGGGAAACACACATCATGGCAGTGTAACTGTTTAGTTTCAGTGGCTCAGTAGGTAGCACACTTGCCTCTGAGGCTGGGAGATCAGAGGGCTGTGGGTTCAGTTCCCACATCTGGCACTTCGGTTAATATCCCAGCACTGACACTGTAGTGCAGCATGAGAGGGGTGCTGCACTTCTGAGGTGCCGTCTTTCGGATGAGACATTAAACTGAGTTCCCATCTGCCTGGATTGGTGGCAGTTCAGGTGGATGTTAAAGATCCCATGTACTTATCAAAAAGAGCAGGGGAATTTCCCCGGTGTCCTGGCCAAATTTCTCTCATTCACTAAAAATACCACCAACAGCTTAATCTGGTTCAAGGTCAGTTGGCATTCATCTGTATGCCCCTCCCCCAGGTCGTGCCTGAAAATAGGCAGGATTTGCCTAGTGCACTTACCCGGTCAACAAAAACTAAATAAAAATAAACTACTAGACTGTACAGATCACTGCAACACTTACCATACGTAGGCTTGATCATATCCTTTCTTATGGAGTGACCTCTCTTTTTTGATTTTGAGAATCTAATTGAATAAAGTTTCCTTATATCCATTGTGACGGCCTGCATGCAGTCACTATTTTCTTTATAGTACATTGCAGCTAGCACCAACATGAAATGGAATGTGAGTGACATCTGTTCAATTGATATGTGACTGCACCCAATACCCATGCTGTCACAGACTACATGACATGGTAGTAAATGTGCAATGTTGAACTGTGAAGTCACTATTGGACTATTGATTGTGCACATGTACCCATGTCACACAGAGGGACTAGGAAGCTGTTGCCCTGCGTGCCGTCCCGTGGACACCTGTCACTGAATATCTATGCCTGACACCAGTGGTAGGTACAATAAGTCCTTTCACTGTGGTGGGTGACACTGAAACTACAGTGATATTGCACAACAGGACTGGTTGACAGTGAAGCATGCAATCCTGGCACCACAGTCACTATCATTAGCTTACCATGCCTCTACTGGGTAACAGGGGTGTGTCAATTTACAGCAGGTCTCACAGGTTTACATGGGTATCACCCTCCCACTACAGTGACATGGATAGCAGGGATGTCATTTCACACATGTGACAAACAGTGCAGCTCCAGCATGTGCTGTCAGACATCATAGGTGTATACCCTGTCGATGGCACATCATCTCCCACAGAGACTGTGATACCAGGACTGGGATGCTACGATCGGCCAGTGGGCCTCACAACACAGTACATCATGTATGCCAGGGGACACTGTCCTGTGTGCTGTATTGCCTATGATATCTACTGGGTACCATGTTGCTGCATTGGCACTGATGGTATTCATGATGCATGTTAATTACAAAATACATGCCCACACAGGCAACATGATAGTTGATGGGTGCTGTGCACCACCAAACAAACCATTTAGCAATCCATACCTGAACATTGCCCAGTTAACCCCCAAGTAACCCCATATATGGTGACTCTCACTATGTGAACAATGTATCCATGTGGAGTACAATGTTCCCTATGTGTTGCTAGGCCTTGCCAGATGTCCACCCACCCCCACCATGTCAGGTATGTGTGTATCACACACAGTGTAGCTCTGGAACACGTTCCCCTAAACATGACAATCTCAGTCCCATGATTTGCAGTATGGTGTTTGACCTGGGCATTGTCAGCTGCTGCCAACAGGGGCTGCAGTTACACACCCTGTGGATGTGTGGGCGAACATGATCACCACAGACATGGTTGGTACATTGCTGATGCAGAACTAACATGTTCCCAATGGATCACTATTACAATACTGCTTGGATTTTGTACCACCCAGCAACATTTGCAATGCAGACACACAATGTGGACACCAGGGCATTATAACAATCAGGGGGCCTGTGACCATGTGCAGGTTGCAATGTGTAACTGTCCCACAGTACACTGTGTGTATGCACCACAGCAGTCAACATGCTCCATGATGACTGTGTGTATGCCAGCATCAATCACCAGTCATGACAGGATGTCGTCGATGTCCCCTTTTGTGTGACATCCACTTACCTGGCACACACCAACACAATCATGTAGGTAGCACACTCACATGTGCCCAACACTTAACTGACTGCATGTTGATGACTACGCTTACCGTGTATGCATCCCCATGTTGGAGAAGCAGGTATGCCTTGGGGCATAGTGTAGTATGAGGCTGTGGAATGCCTCAAGGGATGATGTCTGATGCATGCTAGATATTCTCATTATGTCCTTGAGAAACACTTTGGAATTCAGGATTCCATCCAGTTTCATTGATGCTTTACTATCTGTAATGGGAAGACAGAAATGTCACAGCAGTTATCCCGACCATCCCAATGTACGACGTGCATTCACAACATTGGATCCAGAGGCAAGACATATGTGTGCCACAACTGATACACACCGTGACACATTGTACACCAAACAACTGTGGCTCATGCATCCACACTGTGTGTATGGTTGTGCATGTGACTGTGGCCATGTAATATCCTCTGGCATGTCGTAGATAGTGTTGTCGGCATGCAGTGATGGTCAGCATGTAGTCAGAGTGCCAACGATTGTACAGACCCCTCACTAGAACAGGTACAACAGTCACCAAGTGCATTCCAGGCAGCATGCTGTGAATGCTATAGATCATGTTGTTAGCCGTAGCCCACCTAGGTCATTCCACCAGCCACATATCCATATCATACTTGTTCTACTGCGATGTGCACACACATGCACACACACACTATCAATATTATGCAACCTTCCCTCGGTGAGTCATCCACACCACATGTGGACTGCACACAAGACCTCAGTCATGTTTACTGCCATGTACACCAGACATGTAACACATGACCAAGGATACTGCACATGCATATAACACATGTATGGACATGGACCATGTGTGTGTGTTTGGTGACGGCATGGCAGTGTGGATGGTGTCACCATGCATGTTGCCACAGAAACATCCCTCACACTACGTGATGTACAAGAACACCATCACCATGTCCACAGTGCTCCAGGCCTGTAGGTGTGAGCATTGCAGATCAGGTGTACTGGTGCTGTTGGTGCGACAACTCACACATGTGCCATCCATTGTGTAACCACATCTCAGTCCATGGTGACCCTCCATCAGTCAGAGCACTGACTGTAACACATGTTGGGGACACATATTGCCACACACAATCCACCCTGCCAACACACACACAGTGTTCAGTGGTCAGTGCTAGGTTATGTAATATGCACACACCCATCATGTGGGCCACCCAGTCCACTCCAATCATTCATCAATGACCAGATTGATCGGGTCCCTGATGTGACACATGGCTGGTGTGACAGAGGTTGTCCACAAGAACGCACCATTGACTGATGTCATGTTGCACAACACTGTGGTGGCCCCGCCAGGCAACTTACTGTGTGGTAGCCACTCCTTACCCCTGTCTTGTCCGTGGAGGGGACCATGAACACATTGTTGGTAATGTGAATGGGAAGGTTGACATGAACATTGTTGATATGGTGCATCACCGATTGCCATTTGGCAACTATCAGTTCACCATCCCCTTGCTCACTCAACACTGCAGATCAGTACAGGTGATTTATGATAGATTGCTTCCAAAGGGACATGTTGGAGCAGTCCTTCTGTGCTGATGCAGAGTCTGTCTTCTTCACCATTCCTACGGAAGGGCAGAGTGGGGTTGACAGTGATTACTAAGAGCAACATGTTGACATGATGTGACTATACAGCCTACAATGTCTGACATTGGTGGTATGGGAGGGACTGTGTAGTACCTTTGGCTATGTGCCAGATACCAAAGTAATGGGATGTATCATTTATATGTTCACATATCCATTTCTAGTTCTGACGATGGCGGTCTGTGATCATCACATAAATGTGCAGTTTGTTCTCGTCCCTTAGGAATGACACCACCCTTCTGAGACCCTTGTGCTCACACCATGCACTATTCTTCACTTCATTACTCTGCACAATGCATTGTACATGTCCCATGGTATTGCTGCTGTAAGGACATTATCTGCTGGTCATACTAGTCTTTGGTACATAGTGGTGGTCTGTGCTGCAGTCGGTGCATCTGTGATGTGAGGTGCCCACAAGACCAGAAGGGTGTACCAACTTGCTGTGTGATGTTGACATATCAATGATGTACATGACATGGGACTTCCACCATGTTCCCTGGCATTATGCTGTTGCATGGTCTCATACATAGCTCATAGGCATACATGGCTACGGCACACAACAATGGACTGCATACACATTCCCCACATATGGTGCGGATCATATCACAGGGATGTAAACATTACTATATGTTGGTATGTGCCCGCATTGCTTGTGGTGTACAGATAGGACAGGCTAACAATGCATACCTGTTGTGTGGTGACTGTCACATGTGGGTACGCATCCAGCAGGCTAATGGGGATGACATGCTGTTACTGCACATTTTTGACACTGGTGACACATCCCGTAAATGTCAACCAGACATACACAGTGTGTGGCTGTACTGCACATCAGTGACACTGGTGACACATCCCGTACATGTCAACCAGACATACACAGTGTGTGGCTGTACTGCACATCACTGACACTGTGGTGACACATCCCGTACCTGTCAACCAGACATACACAGTGTGTGGCTGCATTCAGGGCACTGTGAGGCACTATGTGGGATGGCAGTCTGTTCACACATGTGTTAACTGTGCACCATGGATGCTTTGCAGATCATGGGATCCCAGTCAGGTGGTACATCTGTGTGATGCATGTGGCGTATCATGTTGCCATGTCACATGACTGCATTGGATACACCCTTACCTGCCTGTATGTTGCAGGTCATGGGATATCATGATCCCTGTGCCATGACAGACTGACCACCATTGTACTGCCACTGCGACAACAGGTACTGTTGTGATGCCAGACACACAAGTGAGTCGCTGAGGCCATCCCTAGTGCTGTGGGTGCATGTGTGACATGCCGTCCATCCATGGGATACAATGAAATGTCTTCATGGAAGAGTGTGGACATGGACTGGCATCAGGACAGGGCATGTGAGGTTCCCCCTCCAGTGTCCTGACAGCTCAGCACAGCACATCTACTTGTTCACTGTTCAACCTCTGATTTTGTGCCATGTGCAGTGTGGTTCCCTAGGTGGGCTTTCCACCCTAGGAGGGAGACATCCATCGTCAGCACCACAGTAGGAGACTGCTGCAGCAAAGGGACCTCTAACCTGAGGCTGTCCCAGTCCTACCACCACGGCAAGACTTGCAGTAGGGTGGAAGTCACTGGTACCACTTTGGACATGGAATCCCTTCACTGAGACTAAAAGCACCAGAGGTGAAACTGAATGTCCCTCACTTAAAACCTGGCTCCAGGGACCACTGCTGTGGCTGCAGCCATGTGACCCAGGAGATGCAGAAAATGCCTTGCTGGTCAAGGGACATGTGGGTGGAAAGAGTGGAAAGAGCCTACCAGTTGAACAAGACTGTCCACCCTTGCTAGTGGAAGGATAGTACATGGTGGTTGTGTTGTCTGTTCTGACCTGAACCACATTCCTCTGCACCACTGTGGCAAACGACTGTAGTGCCAGCAGCACTGCCCTGAGTTCCAGCAGGTTTATGTGCAGCAGAGATTCCTGCTTAGTCCACGTGCCATGTGCAGTGTGGTCTCCTAGGTGGACTTCCCACCCCAGGAGGGAGGCATCTGTGGTCAGCACCACAGTGGGAGACTGTTGCAGGAAAGGGTACACTACCCTGAGACTGTCCCAGCCCTGCCACCACTGCGAGGCTTGCAGAAGGATGAAAGTCACTGGTACCACTTTGGACAGGGACTCCCTTCGCTGAGACCAAAAGGACCTGAGGTGGAACTGAATGTCCCTCATCTGAAACCTGGCTCCTGGGACCACTGGTGTGATTGCAGCCATGTGACCCAGGAGCTGGAGAAAATGCCTTGCTGGTCGATGAACAGGCACATGAAAGGAGCCTACCAGTTGAACAAGGCTGTCCATCCTTTCTGGTGGAAGGATAGCTTTTGCTTTAACTGTGTCCAGCTCTGCTCTAATCAATCAATCAAAGCTTTATTGTTTGGCATAAAATGCCATTATAGATTAGACATAAGTATACAAAAATAAATTACATTATAAATATGCATCTCATTTAACATGCAATAAAAAATAGTTTGCTTAGTGGCAAATTAATATTGTACAAACCCTGGCATCATATAAAAAGGGACAGACAATCATATATATTTCTTATACCACCCATATTACCATGTAATAATGGAATATATATTCATCATATTAGAGTGTTTGAATGATTTAAAAACCAACAATTAAAATCATATTTATTAGGATCATACTACCACGATCAGGATTTTAAACAGAACCTTCTAAATTCTATAATTTAAGAGGGAGGCCACAAGGACAAAACTAACTATCAAAAAGGCCTATTCAGTATGATCATATAGCCAACATCAAGGTTTCAGATGGAGCCCTCTTGATTCTATATAGCTTAAAAAGGAATCCACAGGGGCAAGTACCTCCTTATCCTGGGTTTTGAGTAAATATGTCACTGTATTATCAGACTGATATGTAAGTTGTTGTATTATACTGCCTAAAAGGGAAAATCTATTTTTTTCATACAGAGGACACAACATAGCCACGTGGAGTAAATTATCTTGGCCTTATCCGCATTTGCAGTGCAGATCTTCATCACTTCTTTTTTCAAATTTCCCTCTCCTAATGTTACTAGAGAAACATTCAAAACAGAATCTAGTAACAGCTCTCCTATATTTTGGGTTTTCTAGGATTTCTAAGTATTGTTTTAGTTTATGAGAGCTCTTATTTTTAGCCAGCCAAGGGCAGGCTTTGTACACTCTGCTGATCTTCGGATCACATAGGATGAATACATCTTTAATCCTAGAGTTCACTTGCTCTTTTATTTGAACTGGAGGGAATCTTAAACAGTCTGCGATGATCTGTAACATGCCAAAGGTTTTAATTACTTCTGCTATCACTCTCATGCAAGGAAAAAATTACATGTGAGCAAAATATGTAATACCTTCTTCTTCTAAACAAATACAGGGAAATGTTTCCAGATTCATCCCAAATATTTTAGCCAATAATTTATTAACCTTTGCTGTATTTGACATTCAATTGACACCTTGCCAAGCTCAGCCCTCACTAATGAAGAAGGAGCACACTTCGGAAGCCCAAGCATCTTCTTATACAAATTATTTAAGCAAGGATCCAGTCCTCTGTTGGTTTTAGGATCAATCCCTCAGATTTCAGCTCCATATAGGAGATGAGATCTAATCCTAGCATCGATAACCATTAAGTTACCTTTTATAGAATTCTTACCAAATTTTAGAAAGAAGGATAAAAGAGCAGGGAAAAACTTTTCTGCCTTCAGTTTAACCTTCCTTATGTGAACACCCCAATTTCTGTTTTGGCTAAAAATTAGTCCTAAATAACAAAAATATGTTACTACGTCTAATTTACAATGATTTTTACAGTATTTATAATTATGCCTGTTCCCCCCAAAGACCATTACTTTGGTCTTGCTGCAGTTAATCTGGAGTTCCAGACTATGACATTCTCCACAGAACTTTTCCAGACTCCTTGCCATGCCTAAGTGACTAGCTGAAAGTAAGGTCACATTGTCTGCATAGGCCAAATAGGGTAGTACACTGGCTATGATTTTTGGCATATGGAATTCTTCGTCATACTTTTTGTTTAAAACAGTGCAAAAGAACAGATTAAACAGTAGAGGTGCCAGTGTTTGACCCCTATATTAGAACTAAACCAATTGCTTAGTTCTCCTCTGTTGTTATACCTAGCACTAACATAATTATCCTGATGCATCATTGTAATCATTTCCAATAATAAAAGGTCTATCCCAAAGTCAGAAAGTATTTCCCAAAGGAGATTTCTATTAACTTTATCAAAGGCTGACTTGAGATCAATGAAAGTACAATATAATTTTGGTTTTTTACCGCATTATATTTATATACAAGATGTGGTAAGGTAAAGCTTTGCTCTATTGTTGAATGCTCCTTTCTAAATCCAGCTTGTGCTTCATCAATTATGTTGTTAACCTCTACCCAGTGATACAGTCTATTGTTTATAATTCTTGTGAACAGTTTCCCTATGGTATCAAGAAAACTAATCAGCCAATAACATCCTGTGTTCTTTCTGTCCCCTTTATTTATTTGTATTTATTTATTATTAAATTTTGTTAACTGAGCAGGCCCACTGGGCCCCAAAGGTCCCTTTTTCAGGGTCCACCTGGGGTTAGTTACATATCTTTAGCATATACAGCACGTAATACAGTGAAGGACATATTGTCATACAGGATGACAGAGACAGTATACAGTTTTTTGGAAGAGGGCAGTAGGTACATTACATTACATTACTGGATACAACAGTACAGTGTTGTACATTTCATCCAGAGTATAACAACAGCATAAAGTTTAATGGGAAAGTGCAGTAGTAACATTACATCTTAGAGTACAGTAGAGATGGCAGATGGATGTGGGGTTGTATAAGTTCAGCATAAGACAGCATACCAGTTTAAGCAGACATTAGACGATACCATAGTGGGGAACAGTATTGTAGTAGCATAATAGACACAAGGTAGGCTAGCCGTCCGAACAGGGGCAGTGGCAGGGGGTTAAGGAGGTGAGCGCGCAGTCCCTTTTGAAATATGGCTAGGGTGGGTGCCTCCTGAAGGTGGCCGGGGAGATTATTCCATGATAAAGGAGCTAGGTGAGCAAAGTATTTGCTCCATGCAGCAGAGCTGGCCATGGGAATTTCTAGTAGTTTTTTGCTCGTGGAGTGGAGTGGTCGTCTGGTCTTCTTTGGGGCAAGTAATCCTGTCAGCCCTGCTGGGGGTTGGGCATCGAGGAGCTTGCAGGTATAACTTAATAGGGGGTACTGGAGTATGCTATTCCAGGAGGGCCATTTGAGGGCTGTGAGAGCTACACAGTGATGGGTCCTTGGGTGGGATTTGGATGCGAATGATGCAGCTTTGTGGTATAAGGTCTGCAGTCTACAGTGATCCGATTTGGAGATGCCGAGTAAAATAGGTTAAGGTAGAGAGTAGGATGCTTTGTGCAATTGCAAGTCTAGTCTCTGGTATCATGTTGTGGCTTAGACGATAGAGTAGGCCCAACTTTTGGTGGATACCTTTTGTTACCAGGTCCACATGGGGCATCAGTGTGAACCCCTGGTCTAGTGTGAGGCCAAAGTGCTTTACATTTTTTAGTACCTCGATCGTGGCACCAGACATGGTGGTGAGTGGAAGAAGGTGGGCACGAGAGGGACTCAGTGATTTCGTCCCAAATAGTATCACTTTCTTCTTGGTAAGGTTAAGAACCAGGCAATTCTCGGCTAGCCAGTCCTCAGCCTTGGTGAAGTCTGCTTGGAGCAGGAGTCCTAGGATGGATGCATTCTCTCCCAATCTATAGAGCACTGCATCATCAGCGTACTGTACTATGGAGCTGCCCCCACAATGGCCATGAAGGTCATTTATGAATAGGGAGAATAACAATGGGCCTGAAATTGAGCCCTGTGGGACCCCTTCAGTTAAAGGTAGGGGATCGGAGGTGACCCCTCTCCACTTGACCTGTTGAGAGTGATCAGAGAGGTATTACAGAACCAGTTGATGGAGTGCTGGTCAAGTCCGAATTGGCTAAGCTTTGTAAGCAGGAGTGGGTGGTCTACCAGATCAAAGGCCTTGGAAAGGTCGATGAACATGGCCCCTGTAGGGGTTCCCTTGTCCATGGTGGCTAGAACATCAGAAGTAAATCTTATGAGGGCAGTATTGGTCCCATGCTTTTGTTGAAAGCCATGTTGCGGGGGGGGGCAGGAGTTCATTGGCTTCCAAGTAGTCCCTTAGTTGGCAGTATACCAGCTGCTCCTGGATCTTTGTCAGGTAGCATAGGGTGGAGATAGGTCTAGATTGGCCAATCATTTCCCTAGCTCCACCCTTGTGAATTGGGACTACATGGGCCTGCGTCCATATTGTTGGAACTTTTCCTTCCTTCAGGGATCTGTTTATTAACAGGGCTACAGGCAGGGCAACGGCTGGGGTAGTGTCTCTGAGTTGCCTGGGGTCTAGTCCATCAGGTCCTCATGATCCGTTAGGTTTTAAGGATTGCAGGAGGGCCAGCACTTCTTTGGCTCGCACTGTCCGCAAGTGAAAATGGACAATCAGGCAGTCTTGAGGTTCAGTGGCCGGAGTGCCCTGAAGGCAATGTGTTGGGCTGGATCGGAATGCCCCCAGATCAGTGAAGAACAGATTAAAGGCTGAGGCAGCCTCCCCTCCATCTGTAATAGTAATGCCGTTACTGATCATGTTACCCTGCTGGGGTGTATTTGTACCTTTTAGCAGGGTGTTGAGGCTAGACCAGAAGGATTTGGGGTCAGACAGATTTCGCCGCTGGAGGGATTTCATGTAATCCCTTTTCGCTGACTTGGAGATTTTTTGGCTCTGGTTCTGCAGCAATCTGTAGGCAGCAAAGTCTGCGGAGCTGGCTGAGCTCCTAGTCTTTTTCCAGGCCTTGTCTCTGGCTATCATTAGTAATTTTAACTCACGTGATATCCATTTGTGGCAATGGCCTTTTGCTTGTCTCTTCCTAACCGGAGCATGTAGGTTGGCCACTGCAGAGAAGCTACTCTGGAAGTACTGGGCAGCATGATCAATACTGCCCAGGAGTTTAAGCGGTGACCAGTCGGTGTTTCTCAGGGAGCTCTGGAAGGCCTCAGCAGATAAACCAGAGAAATTCTTGGCCTCTATGAGTCTAGGTGGAACCCTGGGAGGCCGATTTTACCATATGCAAAAGGTGGATGAGTGATCACTTAGGGCATCTGACATCACACCAGTCGCTTGTATGTTAGTAGGGTTGGAGACCAGTATCCAGTCAAGGATGGAGTGGTTCCCTGTTTTTTGGTTGTGCCTTGTGACCTCAGAGATGATCTGGGTCAGGTTTGCATCAAGAAGTGTGGCCTTGTGGGTTTGTTCAGTGGTGGATTCCCATTTCAAGTTAAAGTCCCCAAGAACCAGTATCTCTGTGAGCTGTGCCCCCGCTAAGGAGTGGACTAGGTTTTGGAGTGCTGAGGTGTCACCAGTGGGGGGGTTGTAGATACAGCCTATGGTCAGGTGTTTTGCACATTCGAGTACAATTCTTACAAATAAAGATTCTAGTGCTGTGGGGTCTAGCGTGTCGACAGGGGACAGGGAGGCTGCCAGGGAAGAGCTCACATAAACAAGAACACCCCCTCCTTTGTTCCCCTCTCTATCCTCTCTAAAGGAGTCATAGTGGTCGAGTGCCACTTCATGAGGGATGCTATGAGGCTTCAGCCATGTTTCAGATATGGCTAGCACGTCAGGCCTATATGTGTCTACCCAGTACTGTACCTCAGTCATTTTGGGTTGTAGGCTGCACACATTCATATGAGCCACCCGCAGACCTTTGGTATGGCACCATATGGGGTCAGTGGAGGACTCTAATATGGAATTAATGAGTGGTGGTCCGGGGTTGGGCTGTATGTCACCTCCATGTAATATCAGCATTAGTAGGATGAGGCAGAGGACCCACAGCCCAGTGTGGGGATAAGGTTTTGATCGTTTATCATACATGCAGAAGATGAGGTAACAGGATCCCTTGCGTGCTAAGCCATACTTTAGGGCCAGCAGGTGCAGGACTGCTGATCCAGGGCATTCTGTGAGGTGGGGTAGATGATTGTTATGTGCACCCCTAAGCAGCCTAGGGTGTTGGCAATCACTAATTTTTGCATCTACCCACCTAATCGCAGCTGCATACAGAAGTAGTAGTACTGGTACTCTGAAAGTGGCAGGATTTGGGTACAGCCAAGAGAGCCATCGGGCTGCTTTGATATGGTGCATTTTCCACCTTGCCTCCAGACCTAAGAGTGGTTCTGAGGGTGCAAGGTTCCCTATCTTTGAGCTGTTCAATTGATCTTGTGAGGAGTATTGGTCTCTCAAATTTTTTTTTTTTTTTTTATCCTTGGGGCAGATTACTGCTATTCTATTTGCAGCAACAATTGAGGGGGCAGATGGCTAAGTGCTGGGGCTAAGCAGGGTACCTACTGCGGAGTTAGTAGCAGTGATAGTGGGACAGGCAGCCCTGCTAGGGCAGCCTCGAGCGGAAGCTGTTGAGAAGCTATAGATGGAGAAGTGAGCTGATAAGTTTAGGCACAAACTTGACCTACACGATATAAGCTTGAGCCCACCAAGGGTGGTGGTGGGGGCAGTAGGGCAGCTGACATGAAGCGTCAGTGAGGACAAATTTAACTGTGCCCAGTATGCGAGCGAGTGTAGAGGCTTTGTGTTTAGACCATGTGGCACTTTCAGAGCTTCTCCCCGTACCTCCAGCTCATGTAGGGAGGGCTCCTTTATGTGGGCCCTCACGAACTTCCTATGGTCCGGGGGGGGTGGGGGGTGTCTGCTGCGATCGATCATCGGGTCGCCTTTCTTAAATATTGGCACAATAATGCTTAAATTCCAACTTCCAGGAATTAGCTCTGTTACCCAAACATAATTAAAGAGTTTGTGTAAAAAGGGACTCCAATAGTGCTTAGTTCTAATTATAACAACTAAAGGGACCCCATCAGGACCTGCTGCCTTTCTCCTTTTGAATGAACCTATTACATTCTCTATCTCAATCACTGTTATCTCATCATTAGGTATATAAATATGTTCACAAGCATTCATCTGTACTAATTTAATGAGGTAGTCAGGATCATCCCGATAAAGTAATTGCTTGTAATGAGTTTCCCAGATGTTGGGCTCTATGTATGTTACAATACTGTCATTAGTTTTGATACCATGGGCCAGATATTCAAAACTTTGCACTGGGCAAAAACTGTTTGCACAGGTTTAGTGTGGGATTAGTGTCAGTTTGCTATATTCAAAAGGCCAAATAGCACGCGCAAACTGCAATTGCACCAGGCAAAATCATAATGTATGCAAGGGGCAAACTGAGTGGATGTGTACATGAATACAGATGCAATGCTATATTCAGGTACTAGTGCTATGCAAAGTGGTTTTGCGCGACTTAGCGTGACACTTAGTGCAGTGCACATTACTGCCCAGGAAAAGGTAGTCTTAACCCTGGGCAATCAGCTTTGCATGATATTATGGCTTTGCACGGTGTTTGCATGGCTTTTGCACAGCTTTGCATGACCCTAATAAATAAATATGACATATAGACAAAGCCAGATATAGAGGAAACATGCTGCTCACTGATGGCATCACAATGATGCCAGCATGTGCCACCAGTCCCATCCATGCCAGGCAGTAAGTGGTGACCCTGCCACCAGTGGACAGCATGGCAGTGTGGCCATACAGTGCACACCTGTGGACCACTCTTCTGTGGACACCAACAGATGGCAGCATACACATGCAGCACTGTGGGCATGGAGGAAGTTGAGGGGAGAGTGTACGGGTAGCCAGGCTGTGCCACTGACCAGGTGTGGCCACAAGGCTGGGACACATCATGCAGTGCACATGGGCCAGTATTGGGAATACTCCAACACCAGTGTGCCTTTCTGATAATATATACCCCCCAGGTCACATACCGCACAGCTGAACAACTGCCACAGCACACAAAGTCAGAGATGTATATATCACTGTGAGTATCCCATGCCAGAGGTGCAGCATCTGTGGGTCACACAACAGTGTAACAGTAATGTCCACTGTCAGTAAATGCCTGCATGTTGGGCCTGTCATTGTGTATAGTGTAGTCATCAGCACTGCCCTACACATGCTAGCCAGTGCTGTGTCCACACTCTACTGGCCCCCTTGCTACTGCAGTGTCTGCTGTGTACTGTATAGCATGACGTACAGTGTGACAGTTGCATGCAGCACCACCACCATCTGTGCCTATGCTGTGCTGTCCCAGTACAGCTGCAGGCAGCAGCATATGTGAAAGTACAGTGTTCAAAACTGTATAATAGTCCCTGAACTGTTTGTGCAGCACTAACACGTTTGTGCGGATTTAGTGCAGGGCTAAACCATTAGCCAGGTGCAAACTGCATGCAAATCAAGGCATAATGAAATGCTAATCTGGATGTTTGCCCAGAGACTACCTAAGTAGGCTCATTTGCATGTCACTTTTGAATATGGCAAAGTTTGGTGCCGGACAAATGTGTTTGCACCAGGCTAACAGTTTAGCCCTGCGCTAAACACGCAAACCTGTTAGCCCTGCGCAAACAGTTTGGGGAATATTATACAGTTTTGAACACTGTACTTTCACATGCGTTGCTGCCTGCAGCTGTACTGGGTCCACACATTTGCTGGCGCACACATTGGCCACATAGTTCACCTCTACCTACCTTGACATCGCTGTGCACTGTGTTGCTGTTATGGTTTGCACTTCCTGGTTGCTATGTTCAGAGCTGTCTTATTCCAGGGCTAAGTTTGCCCTGCACTCCCAGCCCAGTTTGCCTGGCATCATTTCCATGCTATATTCAGAAACTGTTTGCCCCAGACTATTCCTTTTCAATATAGCTTGCTTTGTGCTCTGGGATAAGTTTGCCCCCAGGCAGTGTTAATTTAGCCCCGAGGCAAAGTTTTGAATATCTGGCCCCATATCTCACAATATGCCAAAACAATTTGTTATCTCATGTTTGAGCTGCCCCTTTTAATTTCAACCATAATTGTTTAACGTATTTTCTTTTATTATTTAATAATACTGTTTTATACATATTTCTTAATTGGTTCATTTTGTTGTTGCTGTCCTTATTTGGATACATTTTTAATATTCTAAATTGTTTATTAAGATATTTTCTTGCTTGTTTACAATCCATATTATACCATGATTGGCCTTCCTTTCTCTTTATCGTTACTTCTTTTGTTATTATATGTGCTGTTGAACTAATGACATAATTGTAGTCAGATATTATCTGGCTATCAAAACCATTATCCACTGAGTCCAATAATCTAGTTAAGATCCCTGCACTTTGTAAAATAATTTTAAAGTTGTGGGCTCCAATCATTTCCCGTTCAATGCTATTTCTTTTGAGTTGAATAGGTAAAGATCCCTTCTTAATATTTTTTTTTAGTACATTCCTTCCTATTTAGCCTAAACTCAATACCAGAATGCTGGCTTTCTGGCCTTACTTCCAGATGAAGAAAATGGCAAAATTCAATCATATTCATGTCTACCTAAATAAAATAAATAGTTGAAGAACCATTCCCCCCAAATCTATATTCTCCCTCTAGATCTAAAAGAGTCCTTCCATTCAAAAGACATATATTCCTGTTAATCATCAACCTATGCAAATATATTCCCCTTTTATTTAAGACTAAATCCTTTGCTTTCCTTAAAGTACTAACATTTGTTTTATCACTTAGGGACAAAACATCCTCTACATCACTAAGGCAGGCTTGTAAATTGCATAATCTAGCATTAAAATCTCCCATAATCAATAATCCACTATCAGGATGATCACTTTGAACGTAAACTATTAAGTCATTAAGTGTTTTGAAAGAATCTGGATCATCATATTTTCTTCCTACAGGGTTACAATAAACATTTATTATGAACCAGGGAACCTCTTCTTTATTCATAATTTTAACCACCTACAGACTACTGCTATCACTACCTATTTCTTCAGTTGTTATATCAATATCTAACGTAATAAAAATCGTAAGCCCCCCAACCCCCTCCCATATTTTTTAGGTTTCCTTGCCAATTTGTTGTTTGACTTATATCTATCTAGGTAGGAATTATTAAGTGCCCAGGTCTCTTATATGCATATAAGATCAAAAAGACTCAAATATTCAACAGTTTCTTGGTCTCCCAATTTCTCCCCTATTCCTGATGGATTCCATGACAATATATTGAGCTTATCTCCATTATCTTTAAGTATTTCAGGACTAATTGATAAATGAGGATCCCTAGTACACAACAAATTAGTCTTTGGTCCCTGTGGCCTCCCTCTAGAAAAATCCATTTGTCATTGATTAATTGAGGAGAGCAATTCATATCTATTAACTGTTTCAATCAAACTCTCCCATTGTTGCTCCTTATGTTTTGTGGCTAAGAATGATTTATCGGATTTCCTTTTATCATCTTCGATACAGATATAAATGCTTAATTGATCCAAAATAATCTGTTTCTTATATAATTCCTTTACCAAGGTTTCCAGTTTAGCCAAGAGCAAGATCTGCCCATCATGTTCTTGTCCACAAACATTACCAATTAGAGAGCTACTAAAATAAATTCCCAAACAGGCACTCAGAAAGTCAATCAATGTCCCTTTAAGATTATGCTTGTTTTCATTATAAAATTGCTTCAAAACAAAGAGAGAGATGAGAGTTTCAGATGGTGTCATTATATTACCATTGCTGTTATAAAACTTTGGAAAGAGCTCTTTTAAGATCAACAGATCCCAACCTGAATTCCCATCCTCTCAAACTCCTTGGTTCTTTGAGCAACAGCATGTAAGATATAAAACTGATTAGTAAACAGCAAGACCAATTCAGATGTAGGAATTGGTCTAATTATGCTAATGGAATTGGTTACTATTTTACAGCCATCCGATATAGTAATTAACAAATCAATCATCAGTCCAATTAATTTGTCCCGCATTTCTTGTGGAATACAGGACATCCTAAATAATGGAAGAACAAAATCAGTACCAAGTGTTTTTAATAAAAAAATACTCCTAAAATGCTCATTACTCTCACTATCCAAGCTAATTAATAAATTGAACCCCTGAGTACTCTGTGTTTGAATTACCTTCTCCTTGCTTACTAGATGTTCTACAACTGGAATAATATTGTTTGTTGTTTCCCCATTCTCCTTGTCAGCCTCCCCAGTCAGAATGTCATTCCCATTACTATTTTCTTTCTTACTTTTCTTTGATTTCTTTGGTTTCCTTATTCTGATTCCCTTCTCATTACCTCTCTTGATCCTTTTAGTCACCCCCTGCTGATCCTCTAGGTCTTGTGTAACTTCCAAACCATGTAATAGTGAATCTGTATTTGTCTTCTCATAATTACCAGATATTTTGATTGTGATTTACATTTCACTAAGGCTTCCCTAACCTTGTTTTTTCTACCCTTAAAATTTCTTCAAATATTTTTCTAATAAAGTGCCAAGTTCCCCCATTACACTTACCTTTGCTAACCTTTAAAATTTCCCTTCCTGACTCTTGTTCCTCTCCCTTTTTCCAGAGAGAAGGACATTTCTCCGCCATCTCTTTACAGATGCTATTATCTCTTAGATTTTCTCAAGGTAATATAACACATTCAGAGCCGACACTCTTAATTAACTGCTCTGGGAGATTATCTATTGTCTCCCCTAACAGAACATTGGACTCTGATCTGATGGTTTTCTGATCAGATAGGGAAATATCATTCAAGATATATCCTAAGGGGAAACTAATAACACTCTGTTCAAGAGTTATGTTGTCTTTATCAATTCCAGAAGATACGTCCACTCCTTTATTCCCATGTTCAATCAGATCTAATTTAAATTTGTTTTCTAAACATATCCCTTTAATAAAGGAAAGGTCCTGTTTAATATCCATCAATTGTTTGAACAGGAAGATGTTAGAATTAAGTGGGTCTCTCAGAACAGTGATAACATCTTTGGTTATACCCTCCATATCTGGAATGCTCCTATTCTCCAGGTTCATTGTCCAGGAGGTACAGCTATATTCTTCCCCAAAGTTTTGATCAGAAATCCCCGCTACCTGATTATCTCCCTCAATACACTTTGGAAAGTCTATACCTTCATCCCTCTTTTCTTTCATTAATTTCTCAGTATCCAATTTTATAAGAGAGGGTTTTGTTACACTCTGGTCAGCTGACCTATATTCATTATTACTAGTATGAGTTCTTAATGATTCTCTTAAGCTTCTTACTTTTATATCTAATACAGTCAGATTGTGAAAAATATCAGAAAAATCTATTTTTGAAGTTTGGATCTGCTTAGATTCTTCCCCAACTCCTTGTTTTATTGGACTAAACAATTCTAACTTACTGGTATTAGATTTAGAATGAGACTCTTCTTCCCCTTTAGCAGTGTATATTTTGCAGTGTCTACTGTTGTAAGATTCTGTGAGTTATGAAATTTGTTCTGCAAATTATCCTGCGGGGTTGCTATACCAAAACATTTCAAAATTCCCCCATTCAGTGTAGATGCTAATTGAGTGGCAGGCCTTTTCCCTGTAAAAAAACACTTTTTCTTAATTTTCTTACTATTTTCTTGCAACTCAGATCTAGATTTTTTTTTTTGTTACAAAATGAAACTTGTTTTTTACCAAGTGATTTCATAGTCAGATGTTTTAAGGAGAGAGTATTTTTTAAAATATTCTTAGAAAGCCCTCCTTGATTAGGTGCACACTCAGGGGTGCGCACTCAAATATTGTCAATTCATCACTGTGTGATGTCTTGCTCCTGGCAATAGCTGGCATGTTCAATTAAAGCTGACAAATACAGCTAGATATATAGTTCACAGGCCAAAATTAATTTTTACAAAATCTGACAAATTTTACAGTCTAAAAAAACTTAACTACATAACAAAACACAAAATACAAAATAATAAGATACAATAAGACAAAAAAAGAAAAAAAGTCCTCAGTTCCCAAAGTCCAAAACCAAAATGTTCACTTCTTAGAAAACTGAATAGTGATGAAGCAGCCATTCTAGTTGCATATTTGTTTCTGCTTGATTCTGCTTGATTTCCAATCTAAGTTCACGCTGTCAGGCAAAGAAATGTTCCAGTCCTGTAGACATGAGCCATCAGGTCACAGACAATATCACAAACAGAATAAATAAAGTTCAGAACCCAGTGTCCTGTATCCAGAAATGCCTAGGATGAGCATCTTCTGGAACTGAGTCTTCAGCCCAATAAATGATAATTAATCCCTCATAAAAATTTGTAATTCAATCTCTCAGAGAATGACCTTAAACAAGATGATTCATTAGGCACTTCGGGAGTTGCTAGTTCCAAACAAGACACTAAAAAAAAAAAGGACTCAAACAATACAGGCAATGTTTCTATATCTTTTTTTAAAAATTTAGTATAATTCAAAAATATCCAATATAAAAAAAAATAATAAAAAGTCAAAAAATCAGATAATACACCCCTTGTTTGGATTGCACAGATAGCCAATACACAAAATATAACTGGACTCAAGTTTCTTCTCCTCAGTGATGCCATTCTGACTGGCTACTGTCAATCACCACAGGGCGCTCCTTTTCAGGGGAAAAAAAACCCAGTTGCCACCAGTATCTATGGGCTCCCCACTCTGTCTCCTTTCTTCTTTTCTTTTACTTTCACTCTGGGGAAAAAAACAGAACACCAGAAGAGACCTCAATCCAACACAGGGCAGAAATTAAGCAGTGCTGGTAAGGAGACAAACCTAGTCAGGCAATAGTGGAATACCTGCTCTAAAAATCAGAATCGCAGTATCTCCCTGCTTCTCCCCTTTCCTCCACAAAGTGAGAGAGTGAAATTCTGTGTGGGTCACTTCTCGCTCCCTGCTTCCCTGCTCTTATGAAATCCAGGAGCTGGACTGGTTTTAGAACTGACTTCTTGAGATTTACCAGGAAACCCAGGGACAGCAGCATATCCTGTGTGATGGTTAGAGATTCTTCTACCTGTTGGGGTGAGTGCCCCATGAACAACCAGTCATCCAGGTAAAGGAAGAAAGTGATTTCTTGCCTTCTCACATATGCCAAGTCCACTGCCAGACACTTTGTGAAGGTTCTTGGTGATGAGGAGAAATCAAAGGGCAGGGCCCTGAACTGATAATGACCTGACTGCAGTTAGAACCTTAGCTACTTTCTGTGAGACTGCCTGATGGGTATGTGAAAATAGGCATCATTGAGATCCAAGGATGCCAACCATTCCCATTGCCTTAAAATGGGAAGAATTATAGCCATAGTGACCATTTTGGACTTTGGTTTTGTCAGATGCTTGTTAAGGTATCTTAGATCTAGGATGATTCACCACTACTTGTTTTTCTTCAAGGTTAGAAAGTATTTTGAATACAACCATTTTTCCCTGTAGGGAAATGGAGCAGGTTCCACTGCTATGTCTTGCAGTAAAGTGGACACCTCTGCCTCTAGCAGGGCTGTTTCTGAGTTGGTGGCATGTTCGAATGATCTTGCTCTTGTTTTTGGGAATGATTTGAAGCTGAGAGCAAGACCATGGCTTATTACTTCTAGGACCAGCTTGTCAGTGCCTCAAAGTAGTAAGCCAGCCTGCCCCCTACAGGAATTGGGGAGGCAGGCCGGGCAATCACCTCAGGGGGGTCTGCTTGGCAAGGGTCTTGGACTGAGGACTTGGTCCAGCATGACCATAACCTCTTCTGCCCCTAAAGTTGCCTCTTTACTGCTGGTAGGCTGGTAAAAAGGCTTCTGATAAGGTCTGCCCCTGCCCCTGCCTCCCCATCTCTGTTGTTTTTGTAGAGTGGCAGCCTTCTCATTGTCGGAAGCACTCTTGTATGCGACCCTGTACTCACCCATCTTTTTCATATAGGCCTCTGTCTGTTCCCAAAAAAGTAAGTTCTGCACCTGGAAATGTCCAGGGCTTTGTGTGGTGTCCTGAGAAAGGCTTGTGCATCTTAGTCAAGCAAACCTTCTCTGAGAGTCAGCAGTGGCCATCATCCTAGAGTCACTATCACTGGTGTCCACAACCATGTGAAACTGGTACTTGGATGCCTCCACACCACCATTCTTGGCAATTTTTTCCAAGTCTGCTGCCATCTGAGAAGCTTTGTTAGACAACTCATAGATGAGCTCCCAGAGTGACTTCTAGTATTGAAGACATAGGCCATGTAGGAAGCTTGGCTAATGCTCAGGGAGGCACCAAGGTATCCTTTGTTTGCCATGGAGTCCTTTTTGTTTTTAAATCCTTCTCAGGAGGGTGAGAAGCTAGAGAGATGCTTGCTTTTTCACGCGCAGCAGCCTGAACCATTCCCTCATGACTGCAATGGCTAAACAGAAACTCAGTGCCATTACCAGCCAACAAATACCTCCTGTCCATCTCCTTATCCACAGTGGGTACAAAAGTGGGAATCTGTAAAATGTTCATAGTTTGTTTCTTAATGGTCTTATGTATAGGTATCCTAAGCCTCTTAGTAGCTGGGACATGCACCATTTCAACATAATAATAATAATAATAATACATTTTATTTCACTTAAGCACCTTTCGGGCCATCAAAACCCTTTACAAAAGATAAAACCGATTACAATTATACAAAACCATGACAGCATAATAAATAACTAACAAGCAAGAATAAACAGTGGATCAAATTATGTGGAGCCTTCATAGGCAATAATCCATGAAAAGGTTTTCAAAGCCTGTTTGAATCCCTCCACGGTCATGCACTCCCGAAGCTGATGGGGTAGAGAATTCCAGAGGGTAGGGGCTGCGTGCATGAATGCACAGGACCCAGATGATTTCAAAGACACCCTCAGAATCTCCAGCAACCCCTCGTCAGCTGAATGCAGCTGTCATACCAGATGGTAAGGCACAAAAAGCTCTTTTAAGTAGTCAGGGCCCAGTCCGTGCAGGTCTTTATAAGTCAGTAAAACAACTTTAAAGGTGATCCGCCACCTAATCGGCAGCCAGCACAGATCACGCAGCACAGGAGTAATATTGGATGCTTGGGAAGCCCCAGTTAACAATCCCACTGCTGCATTCTGCATGAGCTGCAGGCAGCAGATTTCTACCCCAGAAAGCCCTAAGTGCAGAGAGTTGCAATAATCAAGGTGCAAAGTCACGAAGGCATGAACTAATGTTGGCAAGTCCCTAGCTGGAACCAGATGCTTAATCCTGGAGATATTCCTAAGATGATAAAAGGAAGACTTGACAACGGCCAACACCTGAGATCATAATGTCAGCCCATCATCAAGCACTACCCCCAAGCTTTGCACCCGTTCAGAGAAAAGGAGCTGGGAGCCCCCAAGAAAGAGTCCAGAGGGCTGATCAGCTCCAAACCCCTCTATCTGGTGACCCGGGTACACTACCATCACCTCCGTCTTTCCAGCGTTCAGCTTTAACCAACTTGAGTTCATACAGTCCTGGATTTCAGCGAGGCAGGTATTAAGTACCATGGTAGCTCTATCCTGGTTGGGGGCAAAAGACAGATAGAGCTGGGTATCATTAGCATAGCAGTGAAACCTCAGCCCATACCATCTTACAATGTCTCTGAGGGGCAGCATATACACTGCAAACAACATGGGGGACAACTTTGAACCCTGAGGAACCCCACATGGCAGGGAGAAACGTCCGAGGAAAAAATCACTGACACCACTCTCTGACTCCTGCCGGTGAGGAAAGATATAAACCACCTCAGGACCGTACCTGACAGTCCGCAGATGGATCTCAGATGTCCAAGCAGTACCCTATGGTCTACAGTGTCAAAGGCTGATGAGAGATTAAGGAGCACCAAGATAGAACATTTCCTCCGATCCCTCGCCATCAGGAGATCATTGAGCACCCGAACCAGTGCCGTCTCTGTACCATGCCTCTTATGAAAACTGGACTGGAGAGGTTCGTAGATATCATGGATGGTCAAGTGGTCTTCCAGCTGTATCGCCACCACTGTCTCAATTACCTTCCCTATAAAGGGAAGGTTTGAGATCGGTCTGTAGTTAGCCAGAGAGTCCAGGTCCAAAGAAGCTTTCTTCAGGAGGGGGATTACCACCACCTCCTTCAGGGAACTTGGAAACTCACTAGATTCCAAGGAGCACTGGACTATCCGAGCTAGGACCAGGCCGGTCATATCCCAACAACCCATAATCAAGGAAATTGGGCCCAGATCCAAACTACAGCATGTAAGGTGCATACCCTGGACAATCTGCATGATATCCACAAGCTCAGGCAAGGTAAAGGTACTCCAGGAAGCCCAAGGTGAAGTGACCAAGCACCAATCATCAGCAACCCCCATAGAATGAGTTGAACGAACCTCCCACCTGACGTTGGCCACCTTATCTGCAAAGAACTGAGCATAATCAGGATCCTCCTCCTCCTCCTCAGAAGTCTTATGGGAGGGCAGCTCCAGAGCCTCTGCAGTCTTTTTCATGAAGGAATAATGGGAGGAGGGGTCCCCAAAAGGATAGGGTGGGGACTCAGCTTCCATGTGCTCAGGAGAGACTTCAGACTCTATAAGTTCGCCAAAGTCTTCCTCTTCTTCTTCTTCTTCATCATCATCATCCCATTCCTGGTCAGAAAATTCCTCAGGATCATATAAACTGGAAGGGAGTAAAGTGCCAGGCATTTGCACTGAAGTGTGTGTCATGGTATGCTGTCTCCATTCCCCTGAACCAGTCTGTAAAGACTGAATAATACGAATAGCCTTCACCATTTCCTCAGGGGTTGGAACCGCAACCACATGCTTCTGCCATTCCAAACCAGATGTTTTTCTTTTCTTCCTTACAGAAGGCATTTCAAGGCCTGTTTCTGCTCTTCTTTTGTTAATGGGGGTGTCGTCCTGGTCAGAGGGCCCCCTCCGGTTCCAAAGGTTTATCTTTAGATGTGGAACCAGATCAACTTTTCTTGTCGGTTGCTTTTTCAGCCTTTCTCTCCTACAGTCTATTAAGTTGTCTGTCAAGTGTAGACTGTGGGAAGTTTTTACAAATTTCACAGTCTGTCTTAAGGTGGTCAAACCCTAGGCAGAACACACAAATCAGATGCGGGTCAGCCTTAGCAAACAGCTCACCACACTCTATACAATGCTGAAACTCAGTGGGACCAGTTATTTCCTTGGGTTTCTGTGACATAATCTCAAACACTAGAAGTTTAGCACTTATCCACAGTTGGTGGTTAAGCCTGGATAAGAATAGTAAAAGCTTTTTTGGTAATGGCCAGGTTAGCGACCGAGGGGAAAAAAAGAGAATACCTGTTTGTTTTTTAACCAGAAACCTTACCGGTCCCAAAACACAGTATTTAACAGAAAGAAAACTAAAACCTTACCTCAAGAAAGTAAATAAATATCTTTGGTTTCCTTCCAGTTACGAAAACCAATCAGAAACAAAAAAAACTTACTGAACTCAATAAAACCTAGTCTAGTCTAACCTATAACTGAAGGACAGCAGTTTGAAAATAAAATAAAATAAATGGTGGTTAAACAAAACAACAAACTTGTACTTCAAGCAAAGGAGCTGAGGAGAAATCTGTAAGGCAACTTCACAGGCAGGCAGAGTGAAGACATTGAAAGTTACATAGAATGTACCAGGAACAGTGGCTAGAAAACCGAGCTAGAGCCTATTGAACATTCCACTGTTGGCATATAGGCTTTAACTCTTTCATCACTGGGGCAGTTCAATTGGAAGGGCTAACTACATAAGTCAGAATACAGTAAGACTTCTTGGGGTTTGAAGTAAATGTTTTTAAATAAAGCTTTCATTGTGGATTTGCATTTCAGCATTTAACTACCAGGTGAACTGCATGGTCAGTGACCAGTAATTTTATTATTTGCCCAGCGTACCCAGAGTGCTCTCCACACGTGTGCTTTTAAAACTTGCATCTCTATATACACCGCAATCACCCTGACATACAAACACACTAGCACACTTGTTCCTTGGAAAATCACAGCAATTATTAAAAAGAAGCAGCAACCTAATGGGTATCCAGTCATAATAGCAACCAGAAATGAGTGACTATAAAAATAGTGACTTTTTTCAGCAGTATTATTCTGGGCAACCCTGCAGATTAGTGACTGTATGGGAAAGTGACCATGGGGAAGAGTGACTGGAAGGGGGGCATAGGAAGGGGAAGGGTGCCGGTGACCCGGGTTCAGGAACAGACCCGTGTCATCAGAGGGCTGGCCGGGGCAGAGAAAGATTGAGCGTCCCTGGACTGCTCTCTTCCGGGGGGGGGGAAGGGTGGTGTGTGTTCAGTGTAGCAGCGACACCCAGTGGAGGCTGGGTTCATCACATAGCACCGATGTCTCCTGAACTCAGGGCCGAGGAGGATGCTGGTTATCATTGCACATTCCAGCCCCTGCCTACAGGGGAGAAAATTGTGCCGGGCCATCTCCATGAAGCCCTGCCCCTGGGCTTCAATTAGCCTCCTAAGTCAGCTCTCCCAACCTGATACCAGTATTGCAGTACTGGTAGGGAGATGGTGCCACAACCCCACCCTCTGGGGGAAAAGCCAGGGGTGCCTGGGAGAGCGCAGGTATAGTCAGAAGTGGGAGTGTGGGGGTCCGTGACAAGGGCTGACACCAATGGCTAGACACACAGCAAAAAGCATACTATTTATTGTTTTATCACGTAAAATTTTATTGAGTTTTCAATTTTTGACAAACTGCTTGTAAGATACATAACATCAAACCTGCCATTAGCTTCCATCACAGGCATACAGAAGTAGTAATGACTTATAAGACATCCAATTATGGAGAACAAGGTTTACTATAGAAATAATCTAATTCAGAACATTTAAGAAACTCAGCTAGCCTCCAGAGAGGCATACCTTATGTACTAACTAGTTTTATCAAACTTCATGCAACCACATAAATTTATTAGGGTAAACCTCCAAAAATCAGATCAGTGCAAGTCTGTCAGCACAGCTATATGTTAGGAAATATCTATCAAGTTTTCATAGATAGTGTATGCCAGGTAGCCTGTCGTACAGGTATCTAAATTGCCAGAGGACCAGGATAGAAGAAACGATGAAAGCTGAAAACATATATCTCCTGCTGTCTTCCCCTGAGTATAATTGGGAAATACGCATTAAGAAGTTACTCAGCTATTACACTTAAAGTACCCAAAGCAAAATCCCGCTTCGGCAGGGCAGCCATAAGCATCGTGCTACCTACCTTATGGAACGAGCTACAAAAAAAGCCTCAAATTAAGCACTCTGAGCGGTATAAATGCCTTCAAGATGCTTTATTTCCGTACAATCAGAGAAGTATGTAACTGCTTCACCCACTCAGACCCAGTACCGGTGTCTGCACTGGTATATAGCCACGCCTAGACCCAATTTTAAGTACTGACCCCCCAGCTTGCTCCTCACCAGCCTAATTGTTCTCTCTCTCTCTCTTATCCCCCTGTCTTATCAACACTAGGCCCATCCATCCATCCCCTTATTCTTCCTTTCCCAACCTCGGATAGGAGCTCACTACCCTGGGTAGTGACATCCTACCATGCCCCGTACTTTATAGCATTCAATCCCGGGGCTCACACATACTACTTTTCTCCATCCACCTTCTCTACATCCCACTTTACCAACTCCTTTACATAGAAACATAGAAACATAGACTTTGACGGCAGAAAAGGACCACTTGGCCCACCCAGTCTGCCCATTTTCCTACCTACTGGATAAGCTGCAGATTCTAGTTAACCAACAGCCTGCTTCCTGCAACCCGACACTATAATTGCTTTGTGTCTGTCCCAAGCATGTTTGAATTCCCCCACTGTTTTATACCCAACGACCTCCTCAGGAAGGCTGTTCCATGTATCTACCACTCTCTCCATGAAAAAGAATTTCCTCACATTACCCCTGAGCTGTCCCCCCTCTATCTTTAAACTGTGCCCCCTTGTTCTTACACATCTCTTTTTCTGAAAGATGCTACCCTCCTGGACTTTGTTGATTCCTTGAGGTACTTGAGCGCTTCTCATGCCCCCCGTCCCTCCTTTCATCAAGGTATACATATTAAGCTCTCTCAGTCTCTCTTCATATGGTTTCTGATGTAGACCCTGCACCATTTTAGTTGCCCTCCTCTGGACTGCTTCCATCCTGTCTATGTCCTTGTGTAGATGAGGTCTCCAAAACTGCACACAGTACTCCAGATGGGGTCTCACCAACTGTCTGTATAGAGGGATAATCACTTCCCTTTTTCTACTTGTGATGCCCCTTCCTATGCATCCCAGTATCCCCCTAGCTCTCCTTACTGACTTCTCACATTGCTTACCCACCTTTAGGTCATCTGATATGACTACTCCCAGGTCCCTTTCCATTTTTGTTGTTGTTAGTACCTCCCCTGCTATTGTGTACTCTTCTCCTGGGTTTTTGTTTCCCAGGTGCATTACTTTGCACTTCTTTGCATTGAATCTAAGTTGCCATATGTCTGACCATTCCTCCAACCTTGCCAAGTCCCTTCTCATCTTTTCTACCCCTCTTGTGTATCAACTCTGTTACAGATCTTTGTGTCATCTGCAAAGAGGCATACCTTTCCCTCCAGACCCTCTGCAATGTCACTTATAAAGATGTTAAAGAGGATTGGACCCAGTACTGAGCCCTGAGGTACTCCACTAGTAACTCCTCTTTCTTCGGAATGTGTTCCATTCACTATTACCTTCTTTTTCCTGTTGTGCAGCCAGTTCGCTACCCAGGCTACCACCCTGGGACCCACTCCCAGGCTGGCTAACTTGATTATTAATCTTTTGTGCGGGACTGTGTCAAATGCCTTGCTAAAGTCTAGGTAGGCCATATCCACAGCCCTCCTGGTCTATTACTTTGGTCACCCAGTCAAAGAAATCAATTAGATTAGTCTAACATGACCTTCCTGCTGTAAATCCATGTTGCTTTGGGTCCTGTGCCCGCTGGCCTCTAGGTGCTCAACAATTCTTTCTTTCAGAAGTGATTCCATCATTTCCCTACCACTGAGGTCAAACTTACAGGTCTGTGAGTTTCCTGCTTCTGCCTTGCTCCCACTTTTCTATGAGAGGAATCACATCTGCCCTCCTCCAGTCCTCAGGTACCACCCCATCCTGCCATGATTTGTTAAAAGTGTGGTCAGTGGTGTCACTAGGTCCCCTTAGTTCTTTTAAGGATTCTGGGGAATCCCATCAGGCCCCATTGCTTTGTCCACCTTGAGTTTTAGGAGTTCTTTCAGGACTCTTTCTTCTGTGAATGGACTGGTATCAACCCCCTACCCAGAGTGCTTCTATTGTCTGGTTTAGGTAACTGCCTCATCTTCTTTTGTGAATACTGAGCAAAAGTATTCATTCAATATCTCTGCCTTTTCACTGTCTCCTCTGCCCACCTCCCTCTCCTTTATTAATCTTCACTATCCTCCCTTAACCTTTCTATGCTCCCTAATGTACCTATAAAAGGTTTTATCCCTCTTTTTGACCGAGTTGGCTATTTTTTCCTCGGTTTGTGCCTTTGCCATTCTGACTGCCTTTCCTACTTCTTTCTGCTTTAATTGATACAGTTCCCTGTCATGCTCCCTCTGTGATTCCTTATACTTTTTGAATGCAGCCTTTTTCTTCTTAACCTTCCCTGCCACCTCTTTTGAGAACCATAGTGGTTTTTTATTCCGCTTTGTTTTCTTTATTTGTTTTACACAAAGACTTGTTGCCTCTATGATGGCAGTTTTGATTTTTCTCCAATGTTCTTCCACCCCTCCTATATGGCCATTTGGTAGTGCATTCTTCAGGTGTTCACCCATTTTGCCAAAGTCAGCCCTTTTAAAGTCCAATATCCTTGTTTTTGTATGGCTTATCTCCATGGTTGTGCTCATTGTGAAGCACACTGTGCAGTGGTTGCTTGTTCCCAGATGTCTACTGACTTCTAAATTTGTGATCCTCTCTCCATTTGAGAGTACCAGGTCTAGTATTGCTCCCTCCCGAGTGGGTTCCAGCACTAGCTGTCTAAGGTCTGCCCCCTGCAGGCCATCGAGAATGACCCTGCTCTTGGATGTGGCTGCAGTACATGTCCTCCAGTTAACATCTGGCATATTCAGGTCCCCCATCAACAGTATCTCCCCTTTTTCAGCCATTTTGAGAATGTCCTCTATCATTTTCTTGTCCATTTCCTCCCCTTGAGATGGGGGTCTGTATACAACCCCTGTGCAGATTGCGATGCCATTCCCCATCTCCAAGGTAACCCAGAGTGCCTCTTGTCCTCCCCCTTTACTTTTTAGTTCTGTAGCTTTGATCCCTTCCCTTATGTATAGAGCTACTCCACCTCCTCTTTTGCCTTCCCTGTCCCTTCTGTAGATTGTGTACCCTGGTATGTTGACATCCCATTCATGGTTCTCGGTGTACCATGTTTCTGTGACTGCCACAATATCCAATTGTTCATCTTCCATCAAAGCTACTAGCTCAGAGGCTTGTTTCCCAGACTACGGCATTAGTAGTCATTGCCTCCATTTAATGTTGGCTTGATCCTTTTTCCCCATCCCTGCTCTTATTGCTCTTATCTATTTTACCATTTACCCCGTCCTGCCCTGTGTTGAGCTCTGTACCTCAGTGTTTAGCTACTACCTGCCCTGTTTTGTGGGGGAGGCTTGACTTTTCCTGCCTTTTATCAGTACCTCCCTCCCTAGCCTTTCTCCCCTACCTCCTCCCTCCCTTCCCCTACCTTCACCTCTACCTGGTGTATATTTTATTTTATTTTTTCTTCCGTTACTTCCTCCTGCAACCTTAGATAACCTGCTTTATCTTCCTATAGACACTTCTATGTATGTAAATAACGTGTAATCTGTACAATATCTGTATAATTCTATGTACATATGAACTTCTTTTCTTCCTCTCTGTAAAGAGTATTATCTGTATTGCCTTGTAAATACCTGTGTTGACCTGTATATACAATTGTTCATGCTCCACCCAGGTCCATTTTGCAAATGAGCTTCTGCTCAACGATGAACGCCTGGTTAAATAAAGACTTGATTGATTGATTGATTGATTGATAAACAAGGGTGGTGGGGAACAAACCTGAAGCTAAAAGGGGTGACGTCATCTTTGCTATTTCAAGCTCAGGTCAAGCTAGTGGGATGTTTTGCAATGGGGAGGTGCCACCATGCAAATCTGGGAGTGCAGGTAGGCTTCCCATTTCAGGTAGTAGTCAGCAAGTTTACCTTTGGCTACTGCTGTAAGTCGCTCAAAAATGGACAATCTGGCCAAAGCTGCCCACCACTGTGAAAGTGTGGAGAGTGTAGACTGCCTCCATTTCAACAGGATAGCTCTTTTCACTTCCATAATTGCCACAAGGACCCATGCCTTGCTAGGGAAGGGGAGTGGATTTAATGTGGAGGTGTCCCCCAGCACAAGAAGGTAGTGCTGAAGGAATATTGGCTTGCCTATTATAGTAGAGCAGTCATTCAGAACTTGGGCCCAAAAAGTATGTATGGTTGGGCTTGTCCACAAGATGTGGAGTAAGTGGACAGGAGAGGAGTGACATCTCCAGCAGCTGTCTTGTGGTATTACCTTAAGGCTGTGAAGAACTGTGGGAGCCCTATACCATCTAAGGAGGATTTTAAGTTGGATTAACTGGCTCTTTGAGTCCTCATATGCCGTATGGTCCATTCTGAGGCACTCCGACCATTGCTGTTGGGATAGTGGGTGGGGCAGTCTCATTTCCATGTGGTTCTACTAGATATAGTGGCATCCAGCTGTGCATCCCTGAGGGTTTTATAGAGGACACCTACAAGGCCCCTTCCTTTTTTGGGTTGATGGAGGTTTCCCAAGCAGCTCCAAGTGGACCGGGATGGCCGAGTCTTAGGGAGAGGGGTTAAAGCACTCCTTAGCAGGAGAAATTTCCAGAAGTCTTGTGAAGGCAGCCCATATTTATCTCTGATCTGCTTGAAGGACATTAATGTTCAGGTGTTTGGGAGGAGAAGATCTTCTACCATTCAGATATGCCTGGAGGCCTATGTGATCCATTTAAGCGGTTTGTGGTCCACCTTGATAAGAGGATTGTTCCAGATCAGAGCATAACAGAGAAAAGGGAGAAAATCTGCCTTTGGGACCCCAGTTATTGCCATCACCCGGCACCAGTATCTACATGTTTCTATCATGAGAGGTGTAAGTTGAAGTCCAGAGGGTTTCCTGCTAGATAGCAGGGAGAAGATGGGGGACATCTGCCGATAGAGCAGCTTCTAACATTACCGACTGGGGAGGAGGGGTAGAATAGGGGGACAAACCAGGCTATGGCTTGAGCCATTCTGAAGGCAAGCTGGCAGTCCATGAACCAGGGGAGGCCGAGTCCTCCTGTAGTCCAGTGGGCTCGCAACTTCATTCACCCCCATCTAGGAGCTCCACCCTCCCATAGAAAAAGTGCAACTAGCCTGTCTAGGGCCTGGAATGCTTTTGATAGAGAGGGATTGGCAGGTTATTAAGCAGGTATGAGACCCTGGAGAAAATAAACATTCTTACAGCTTTTACCTTTCCTTTCAAGGTTAGGCACAACTTTCTCCATCATTGAATATCGGCTGTAATGGATGCCAGGAGAGGGGAGAAAGTAGCAACTTCAAGATCTTTCCAAGCTGTTGTAATAGTGATGCCCAGATATGGGAAGCCTTGCAGGGCCCAGGCAATATCAGTTCCAGCGAGACAATGCCTACTACATTACCTATTTAGGGGGAAAGCATGGTTTTCTTTTGGTTCACTGTTAGCCCTGACAGCAAGGTGAATTCTTGTAGGATTGACAAGATAGTAGGGAGGGAAGACTGTGGATTGGAGAAAGTAAGCAGCATATCATCTGCATATTCATTAACTAAGTAGGATGTATCTCCCACTGGAATGCCGGTGATACTTGGGGTATGGGTGATCTTTCTGATCAATGGGTGCAGCGCTATAAGGAAGAGAAGGGGGGAAGAGGACAACCCAGCCTGGTGCCTCTGTGCAAGGAGAAGGGAAGGGAAATATCCCTATTAGTGAGAATACTGGCTGTGGGTAAGTTATACAGGGTGGATACCCAGGAGCAAAAGTTCGGTCCAAATCCATACAGTCGGAGAACCTGATGGAGGTAGGTCCATTCCAGGGAGTCGAATGCTTTAGCAAAGTTGACTGCCAAGGCAGCCATTGGGGTTTCATATTGTAGTGCTAACCTTTTGAGGTTCAGAATGAGATGTAAGTTATCGGCGCTCTACTTCCCCTTTGAGACCCCTGTTTGCGATGAGTGAACCAATTTTGAGAGAACTAGGGATGATCTGGTTTCAACATTTTGGCCAGTATCTTGGTATCTACCAGGAGAAGTGATATGGGCCTGTAGTTTGCACACATCAGGCTGTCTGAGGATTTTTTAGGGATTATTGTGATGAGGGCCTCACTCATAGTGGGGGGGGGAGTGTACTGTCCTCTCTGTGCTTCCAGAAGAGCACGCAGAAGAGGAGCAGCAATCTCATCTTGTAGTAGTTGTTAAAACTCAACTGACATCTCATCTGGCCCCGTGGCCTTTTCTAGAGGCTAAGCAAAGTTCGTCTTGAGCGATTGGGGTATCCAGGGTATGGGCTTGCTCTTTGGAGAGTCAAATAAGTTGATCTCCTTGAGAAAAAGCTTGCAGCCGACAGGCAAGCTTGTCATCTGACAGAATGTTCTGGGACTGGTAGAGTTCCTGATAGAAATTTTTCATGACCTCATTGATGGTCTTAGGCTCTGTTGCTACCTTACCCTGTTTTTTTTTTTAGGGCAAGAATTCTGGAGGAGGCTTGCTGCTTCTGCAGATAATATGCTAACAGTTTCCCTCCCTTGTCCCCTCCCTCCCAGGACCTATGTTTAGCCAGAGTCAGCTGCCGCTCCACTTTTCCGTTCAACAGCACGTGAATTCTGTATTTTAAGCCTGTGATGTCAGCTAGAAGAGGAGAGTTAAGTGGGTTAGCAGTAGATAGCTTAAACTGCTTTTCCAGGCAGGTAAGCTCATCCTGTAGCTCTCTTATTTGTCTCACCCTTTCCTTATTTTTGGCTGCTGAGAAGGAGAGAATTCTCCCTCTGAGAATTGCCTTGAAAGCTTCCCAGACTGTGGTCGCATGAGTTTCCCCCAGGGTGTTGATAGAGAAATAGGAGAGGGCCTCCTTCTTTATGTAGTCTCAAACCGTTGCGTCCTGCAGCAGTAGTGGATTGCATCTCCACCTTGTGGAGGGTGAGCTTTGCCCTGGAGGAAGGAATGTGATCGTTACCGTAGCATGGTCCTATATAAGTATGCTACCAATGGTGGAGGTTCCTACCACAGGCGTAGCAGCATAATTAGCCAGCCAAAAATCGAGTCTACTGTGAGTCTCGTGGATGCTGGAGAAGAAGGTATAGTACCACCCATATGGGTGATTCTTCAAGGGTCCCTTAACCCCCATTCCGATATCAAAGTGTTTAATGTGTCTAAGACCTTCAGATGGGATTGAGGTGTAGGGAGGGATTTATCCAGGAAGATATCCTGCACCAAGTTGTGGTCCCCTCCAAGCAAAATTGGGATATCGAGTTCTTCAACGGAGAGCTCAGCGAAGGCCTGGCTCAGATCTGACTAGACCTCTCCTGCATCAGTATTATAGCCATAGGCATTGGTTATTATGACTTTGCCCCCAGGGTACGATAGTTTAGCCACTATCCATCTCCCTTGCGAATCCTGACGTTGAGCCTCAATTGTCCAGGGTCCTGACCTCTGTAGCAGTATGGCCACACCCCCTAGATTTTGTGGAAGCACAACTAACCAACACTGTCCCCACCTAGAGCTTTTTTAACCACTGCACCGTACAATTAGAAAGGTGCGTCTCCTGGAGTAGGGCTATGTCTGCAGCCATAGAGTTCAGACATTATAGGACTTTAATGTGTTTTGCTGGGTGGTTCAGCCCCCGCACATTCCAGAAGACACGTTCCCAACCGTGTGGTGCAGCTGAAGTCAAAACCATTGCTGCCCACCACCGGACACTTAGTAGAGAAGAAGGTACTCACCCAGTTGACAGTAGTAGAGGAGGCAGAAAAAAGGGAGAGAGGGTACCCAGCTAGAGGCTTGTACTAGAATGTACGCAGTAGGTAACCTCAGAGGATTGGTGCTGAGAAAGAGGAATGACGACGGTGGCAAGTGTTCTTGTCTTTAGCTGAGAAAAAGCCTGGACAAACCAAAGAAAACACACAAGTTATGTATCTTCAGGAACTATAACCTTAGCAATAAGTAGTTATGCAATAATAAATTAGCTTCAATCAAGTATAGGTCTCTAAGCAAAACAACAATAACTCAGTTATCGGTGCTGGGTTGTATGTGTGAGAAGGGACAGACAACCCTTAAGCCACACTGCTTCAGACACCAAAAATGTGAGGGGGAGAGATCACACAAAACATGTGTGATCTGTCCCAGCCTGACCCCATAGACCTGGACATGAGGCCTACACTGAAGAGTCAAGATATGTCTGGTGACCATGACCACCCTAAACCTGGGGGGGGGACACGGCCAACCAGCGGGACGCCGGCTGGGTTTGTCTGCTTGGTGGGGGTCTGTCAAGCACTCATAACATATACAAACATGAGCAACAGATAGGAGCAGTAACTTATCAGGGATTTAGGAAGTTGATAGGGGGTAGCCGGCTATAACCTGCAGAACATAGAGCCCATTAAGGGGGCTCAATCAACAACACAATGGCGCCATAGTCGCTTCTGATCATGGGCACCTGTTAGATACAGAAGCTACTTCCTTAGGTTATGGCTACATGATTGTGGTGCCCAACTGGTGGGTGAAAACATGTACATAACTGACCTTTGCAGTGGAGGGGCACGGGGAGAGGAAACACTAGGTATGGGGGGGTTACCGGGCCAGTCAAAGTGGTTCACTCATCTACCTGGGAGGATGACTAGTGACCAGCAAACAATGGGGAAATAAGGCTGAGGATTAATTTGAATGCCTATAATTCGTAGGCAGTACCCCGTCAGGGCCAGCATGCAGAACAGGGGGAGCAGGGGGACCTGCTTTCCCTTCCCGTTGGCCAATAGGAGACATAGAGGCCTGAGCTGACAGTATGTTAGAATTGTATATGTGTTAAACAGTTTGTTTATCATGCTCCTTCAGGGCTTCCCCATTTTCACATATCATGCCCTTCCTAGATGGGTTACAAGGCGTTGCAAGGGCTCCTGCAAAAGTTTTCAGTCCAGGTTTCAGCAAGCCAGCATTTGCAGCGGCTTCGCCCTCGCTCTCTTCCATTGCTGTTGCCCAGTTCAAGGGAACCGAGTCATCCATGGGAACTGCAGTTAAGTCCTCAGCACAGTCCAGCTGTTTTTCCTTTTCCAACACCATCAAGTCAGCCTTGAGAAGCTTTGCAGGTGGAGATGCGGTGAAGTTTCCCTACACTGAGGAGCGAGGGCTTCTGGAGCACTGACACTGCCTCGCTGGGAGGGGGGAGTCGGTTGGTTCCAACAGCTTGGGCTTTTGACTGGCATAAGTTACATCAAGAGTAGAGTGAAGTACAGTGGGAACCAAAGGTTGCTTAGCCCCTGCAGGAGATGGAGCCCAGAGTTGCCTGTGCATGGAGGAATCCTTATTGGACGGGCCAGCCCGGCTACGGTTGTTGTGCCCTGGGGCAATGTTTCCTTTCCTTATAGTTCCTTGCTCTATTCGACCTCGTACCTCTCAGAGGTGTCTAGGAGATGTAGTTCCTGACAACAGATTAGATCAGTGACTCCGAATCCAGGCCTCAGCATCTTGAGGAGATTCTGCAAGGAAGGATTGGCCATATTTGGACAGGTACAGTGCAGAAAGGCCCTTGAAACGATAATGGATTGAGTTTGCATTCAGGATCTTTTTCAGAGGGTTATAGTCTTTACATTTGGCTGCAGTCTCCTGTTTAAAGTCCCTGTAAAAAAAGACAGTGTTTCCTCTCCAAGTTATCTCCCCCATGTTCCTTGTAGCCCTAAGTAGCCATTCTTTAACTGAAAGGCATAACAGATAAGCGATTATAGTCCGAGGGCCTTTGGTGTTATTTGGGTTGCCAAAGACTCGATGAGTGCATTCAACCTCCACTGGCTCTTTCCAGCATTCACCTAATAGCTGAGAAATCCATTCATTTAGGAACCTCTCCATGTTTGTGCCCTCCATCCCCTCTGGCACTCCGAGGATGCGAATGTTGTTTCTCCTACTTCGGTTTTCTTGATCCTCCGCTCTATGCCATAGTCGGGCCAGCTTATCTTCATGCGCCCTAAGTTTATGCAGCACATTTAAATGTTGATCTTCCAGCATCTCCACTCGCTGGTCAAGAACATTAAGTTGGTCCTCAAGTCTGCGGACATCTGCAACGTTGCCTGCTAAGGAGGCGCCAATCGTGTCAACTCTGAATAACAATGCTTCGAGTATTTTGGTAATATTCGCAAGAGCTTCCCCCATCTGCACTTGGTCCAGAGATCTGAGGGGTGCCCGGGTGGTGAATCCCTCATTACTACTTCTTAGAGGATCCATTTCATTGAAAGAACCAGCGATTTGCAGATAGGCAGTGTATTAATGAACTGCCGTTGAGGGCTGCTTAGGTTCCACTTGGCCGCTGACTGCTGTCAATCGCAGCCTGGTAGTGAGTGAGGGGGGGAGGAAAAGTGCCGATACTCCAACCAGGAAAAGTACTGCATGCCTTGGAAACTGCGCTCGGGCCTTTGGGGCCTATCGAGAAAGAGCAGGACCGATATATGTGCGGTACATCTAGTGCTGCAGGAGCATGGCTATCCCTGAGAACATTTCCAAAGTGGTGACAGAGGTGGGGAAAGATAAGGTCAGGTAGAAAAACGAGCCTTCAGTCCAGCATTATGATGATTAGTGTACAATTCCTTGCCAGGCTGGGGCAGAGCGAGAGGTTCAAGCTGCCATCTTCTCCAGGTCCAAGCCACGCCCCCCCCAAAAAAAAGAAAGGGTAAGGGTAGGGATAGGGACACCAAGCTAGCCAAGTGGCATGGTAGTGTGGGTGACTAGCTCTGGCACAGCAGGTACTGGGTTTGGGCCTGGGACCCGGCGCAAGTAAATTTTGCCACTGCCTGCTGCTGCAGGACTTACTTTTTTTCCAAAATCTGGATTTGGCCCCCTCTCTGATATGCACCCCTGGAGTTGTGAATCTTAATTCAGGAGGTGTATGGGGCACAGCACTCCCACAAAAATACTTTTTAATATTCCAGATGTTGGGTCGCCTTGAAGTGTATATCACCAATTTGCTTTTTGGTGATATACACTTACGAACATACGAAATTTGCCAGCAGATAAAGGCCTAGAGGTCTATCAAGTCTGCTCGAATGTGCAGTTAGCACCTCTTATTCTGCAGCTGCCCTTCCCTTCCACCCTTACCCTTCATTAACCTTCCCCCTTGTCCTGTCCCATCCTCATTTGAAGCAGTCCACTGTTCTACTGCATACCTCTTCAGCAGGTAATGCATTCCACCCAGCCACCACCCTCTCTGTAAAAAAGTGTCTCCTCATCTCCCTCCTGAACCTTCCTCGCTCCAGTCTCATATCATGGCCCCTGGTGTCCCTCCCCTCCCTTACTTTGAACAGCCCCTCTGTACCTGTCTTGTTTATTTCTTTCATGTATTTAAAGGTTTCAATCATGTCACCCCTGTCTCTCCTCTCCTCCAGTGAGTACATGTTCAACACCTTCAACCTCCTCTCGTATGATAAGTCCCCCAGCCCCTTGATCATCTTTGTCACCCTACGCTGTACCCCCTCCAGTAACTTAATGTCCCTCTTTAGATACGGACGCCAGTACTGCACACAGTACTCCAGGTGTGATCTAACTAATGACCTATACAGTGGCAGAATCACCTCCTCCCTCCTCGAGGATATACCCCTTGCAATACAACCCAGCATTTTGTTGGCCTTCCTACATTGTGCCGAGTTGTTCATTGACCCTGTAATGAGCACACCCAAATCCTTATCCTCCTCTGTCTGGGCTAGCTGAACTCCCCCTAGCTGGTAACTCCTCCTTGGGTTCTTCATCCCAAAATGCAGCACCTTGCACTTTTTGGCATTGAAGCCCAGTTGCCAGGTGTCTGACCAGGTTTTGAGCTTTGCCAGATCATGCTGCAACCCCTGCCATCCCCCTAGGTCATCCACCACTGCGCCTACCTTGGTATCATCAGCAAACAGACTGATCTTGCTCTTGATGTCCCATGATATGTCTGCAATGAATATCCCAAACAACACTGGTCCCAACACCGAGCCCTGTGGAACACTGCTCGTCACTGCTCTTGGGTGTGAGAGCTCCCCACCCACCACCACCCTCTGTTGCCTTCCCTGCAGCCAGTTTTCTACCCATCTCACCAGTTTTGCACCGGCCCCTGTGCCTACTAACTTCCTTCCCAGCCTTCCATGTGGCACTGAGTCGGATGCCTTACTGAAGTCCAGATACAGGACATCCACTGCATGGCCCCTGTCCAGTTGCCTAGTTACCCAGTCAAAGAACTCGACCAGGTCGGTTTGGCAGGATCTGCCATGTGAAGCCATGCTGTCTGCTGTTCTGTAGCCCTTTGGCCTCTAGGAGAGCCACCAGCCTCTCCTTCAGGATAGTCTCCATTAGCTTACCCACGATGGATGTGAGGCTCACTGGTCTGTAGTTTCCCGGTTCATCCTTGGGGCCACTCTTGTGGAGGGGCACCACATGAGCCATTCTCCAGTCCTGAGGTACACACCCCAAATGTAGTGAGGCATTAAATAGGTCTGCCAAAGGTCCTACAAGGACCTCTGCCAGCTCCTTCAGTACCCTGGGGTGGATGCCATCTGGGCCTGGCGCCTTGTCCACCCTCGGTGCCTTCAAACCCTCTCGAACTCTGCTCTTCATGATTTCCCCAACTGTCACCACTTCCCACCCTGCTTCTGCCATTTCTCCCACCTTGGGTGTCACCCCCTCTTCTCTTTAGTAAATACTGAGCAGAAGTACTCATTTAGTGCTTCCGCCTTATCGCACTCTGCTTCCACCCAACCCCTCCTTCCTTAATCCTTACTATGTGGTCCTTACAGCTCCTTTTCTCCCTGATGTACTTAAAGTCCTTCTCCCCTTCTTAATGCCTTGTGCCAGCCCTGAGTTCCGTAGTTGCTTTGGCTCCCTTACTGCCTTGTCACCTCCTTGATTCTGTCAAGTACTCCTCCCTGTCCTCCCCTTCCCTTCTTGGCCTTCCTAAAGGCAGCTCTTTTCCTCCTTACCTTTTCCATGACCTCCTTGCTCAACCAGATCAGTTTCTTAGCCCTAGCCTTCTTGCTCTGGGCTTTGCAGCAGGTTTTGGTTGCCTCCACTATCCCCAGCTTTATGAGCTCCACCTCTGGTTAGTTTCCATACTAGATTGAATTCTGGCCAGGTACCCTTTTACCACTTCCCCCATCCTCCCAAAGTCAGCCCCCCTGAAGTCCAGCACTATTACGCCAGATTCCACTCCTTCCTTGCCCATATCCAATGTGAGCCATACTGAGTGGTGGTCACTCCCTGACAGCGGTTTCTCCACTGTAAGTTCTCTCACAAAGTCCCCATTTGCAAGCACAAGGTCAAGGGTATTCCCTAACCTGGTTGGTTCACTGACCATTTGCAGCAGGACTTGCCAGTATAGTGACAGCTGGTTTGAGATCGCTATTATGACATGGAAACACATAATTAGTTTACAGAGATTGAAAGATCAATATCAGAATAAGAGCAATAACAATTTTTATTTCAGCTTTCTTTATTCACCTCTGAGCAGCAGGGAAGGAGTCTTCCCCCCATCAGACCTGGTGTGAAGACCCATCAACTCTGTCCCAGCCTCTGCCTCAGTGACAAGACAGAGAGGACTGTGGCCTACTCCCCATGGAGGGGACACCCCCAGAGGGGAAAAGGGGAGGAGATGGAGATCACCCTTGAGTCTCTGCTTTGAATTAGTCTGGGCTTTGTTTAGGCCGGGGAGAGTGGAGGTTCATCAGGAGCGTCCTTGTTGCTTGCTCAGAGGGTTCTTTCCTTCTTGTTAATGTCCTGAGGTGTGAACTGGCCATGACATCCAGCGTGCAATGAGCATGCTTCTGTGCCTGCCTGCAGGATGCCTGCCAAAGCCTCCACCTTTTTCAAGGTGTCTTCCTGGCTGCAGCACCCCCAGTCTCCAGCAGGAGCTTCTTGATGCTTGGGATCCACAACCCACCCCTCCCCAGGAGAGGAGAGCAGACCTCCAGACACTCAATCCTCTCCTCCCAGGTCAACCCCCGATCTGGATCCCAAACCTGGGTCGGTGGGGTGGTGTGAGGTAAAGCATCCAGTGTCTCAGCCCTCAGTGCTACTGGGCCAGCCTGAATAATAACAATTACTGTATTATATATAACAAAATACACACTGCATTATGAGCAGCAAAAATACTTTTATTAATTGTAAGGTATGTAGTCACAGTGGCTAATGTGTTAAAAAAGGTAAGTAAGTAATAATACCAGGCCTTATTGCCCCTGAGATGTCAAATATTGTCCAATACCACCCACCCTGGAGGGTATTATTGCACTTCAAAAATGGCCCACTGTCTTTTTATGTTTAATGTTAAAAGTCTTGGTTGTTATGGTTTCCTGCTCCCCAATCCCCAAGACTTAGTGCTTAATTTCAAAGTGTTTTTTGTAATTGTTTTATGTTTTGTGAGACTATGTGGCTATTAGGCGTGCAGAGCCAAAGATTTCGAAGTTCTCCCCTGCCTTTCATTGCTGCCTTTTACACTTTCCCCAACCGGTAGGCAGGGAGCTCATTATTAATCATGTGTGTCATTAATATTTATAAAGCAGTCCCACTGAAATCATTGGCACTCTTTCAGTAGATACTTTTGGGAGTCCTCAACCACTTCCTCCCTGTCTCTTGGCCATGATTAGCAGAATCTGGAGATAGTAAGCATGGAGAAAGCCTTCATTCTGCCACAGTAGTGATTTAAAAATGGAGCTGGCCTCGTGGCGCTGAGGGTTTAGGTGCTGGACGCCACACCTCACGCTTCTCTGGCAGCACGGATTCAGGAACAGACTTGGGTTGTCAGGAATCAGCAGGGGAGGGTGAGGATTAAGCATCCTATGTCAGCTCTCCTCCCTCTGAAGTGGGCAAGGGGTTTACGTTGCTCTGTAGCAGCACTGGGCATAAGTCAGGGGTACTGCAAGGAGCAACATACAGCTGGGGGTTGGAGCATGGTGGGCAGCAGCACATAGTGCACTGATGCCATTTGCACGTCCAGCTCCAGGGGGAGAAAATCCAGGTGGAAAATTTGTGTGTGGTCGTGGGGACTAATGGCTATGCACGGTGCCCCCAGACCTAGAGAGGGAGGATACTGTGTGTGCCAGCCTGCTTGGAGGAGTCCATGTCTCTGACCAGCCCTGGGTCCAGGCGTGTGGGTGCCAGCATGCTGAAAGACATGTCAGCCCACTACGCAGAGGAAGGAGGTAAAATATGATATAAAAAAAAATTGGAAGCATGCTATCGTGCATGTGCAGACTGCCAACATAGAAGGTTCATGTGCGGCTGTATGGCGGGTCTGTGGATTTGCTCTTCTGGCCCCTCTCTTGAAGGAAATGCATTACTGGGGCCAGATGAAGACTTAGGAGGTAGAACGAGTCCCAGGAATGGCAGCAGTGAGAATGAGAGGCAGTGGTGTCACTAGGGGTGGGCATTAGGGGCTGGAGCTCCAAATTTTTATTCATTAGCCATGAATAAAAGATTCCCAGTTCCTAAATCTGACCCCATCAAAGTTATTTGTTTTTCTCTTGGGTAAGAAGTGGGGCTCAAGCCCTTAATCTTTTCAAACCCTAGAAATGCAACTGGTGGGAGGCAAGACAAGGTAAGCCTGCACCCTTGGTGGGTGTTACATATTAGGAAAAAACATCATGTCACTTGTGTGTTTTTGTAAAGGGCTTTTGAGGGAGTGGAGTTGTGTAGACAAACTTGGGGGGGGGGGCCTTGGCCAGCAACCAACTCATCTGTTAAGCAACAGAAAAAAATGGTGAATGGTCAGTTTGAAAATTCAGGGTGCTCAATGATACCCTAAGTAATGGGGCACCACAAATGGGCACTAGTTTGTCAGAGGGCTCTTTTAAAAAATACCTGCTCACCCCTGGTGTGTTTTCAGCCAATCAGGTGCCAGGGATTGTCTTGGTCATTTTCTAAATAAAAAGTAAACAATGCTGTCCAGCTGCAAGTCTCCCCCCCCCCCACCGCCACCATCCAACCATAATAATTGCTAAACCCGTTTTCAAACCTCAATACCTAGGAATATATTTCCAGGAACAGCTTGTTCAAATCCCACCACTACTGGCAAAACAAAAACATACAGCTAGCAAAAGTATCCACCTATACTAATATAATGTATGTTAGAACATTGTTATAGGTAGAAACCTACCATTTTATAATAACGTTTTACGATCAATGCAACATCACGATGTTGTCAACCCATCAATGGTATGTCACATCGATGGGTTAACAACTGGGAACAGTCTGGGCATGCACCAAACTGGATCAGACGACTTTGAAATGGCCACGGCGGTGAGAGCAGAGCGGTGGTAACATTAAAAAAACTGCAGTAAGGAACTTCCTTTTGTTTTAAAAAACATAAATGGTACCATACACTATAAAATATAATGTATGGTACATCGATGGTTAACTGTTTTTTTAACCCATCTCGAGGTTGCCATGGCAACATAAACTCCTCGAGCTTCGCTCTCATGGTTTACATGGTCTCCCTGGCAACCTTTCAATGGTTAACAAACTGGTTAACCATCGTTGACCATACAGTATCCTCTATTTAAAAGATTGTAGTACAGTATTATAAGAAGCTACCTAATTTGACTGCAACTTTCCATGCAGTGACTGGCACATACACTACTCTCACCTCCCTGGCCAGCTGCTAAATCACAGTTCACTATCAACAGCATATTGCAGCAGCTGATGCTCTGTGCAGGCGATCATAAACTGACGTTTGGCAGCTGGCTGTGGAAATGGGAGAATGGTACTGTATGTGCCACTAGCCAATGATTAAATAGTAAAACAGTGGTACTGGAATGCTTGATAATTCTAATTACTGATGAAGAAGGGCAATATGCCCTACAAGGAAAGGCTCAAGGAGTTAAATATGTACTCTCCAGAGGAAACAAGGGAAATGGGAGACATGACAGGGACATTCAAATACCTCAGAGGTATCAATAAGGTACAGGAAGATGGCATTTTGCACAGAAAGAGATGCTCAAGGACACGGGGGCATGATATGAAGCTGGAAGGGGGAGATTTACAGGGAATGTGGAGAAATACTGGACTTCTTTACAGAAAGGGTGGTTATGGAAAGAAGGCAGTATAGCACAATGGGTTAAAGCTCTGAGCTGTAGATCTGGAGATTTGGGTTTGAATCCCACAGATGCCTAGGTACATACTATATGATCCTGAGCAAGTCACTTAAATTCCTTGTGCTCCCAGGTCGCATCTGGAAACAAGCTTTGGCTTAGTGTGCTATTCCTATTTAAACAATGATCCCATTCCCTATATCTGGAACAGCCTCCCAGTAGAGGTGGTTGGTACCAAAATGGTAACAGGTTTCACACATGCGTGGGACTGACACAAGGGGACCTTGGCAACAGGACTTGGGGACTTGGGGAGTGTAGGCCAGAGATCAGTTAGGGTCTATGGTAGCAAAGTAGCTAGGGTCCTTATGGCAGACTGGGTGAGCCAGCAGGTCCTTTTCTGCTGACAACTTCTACGTTTCTATGTAATAACAAAGGTATTGTGATGGGTAACGTAATCCATGGAGTAAACATGAATTAAGCAGCATGGGCTGTGAGAGAAAGGTATTTGAGGGTTTGAAATGAGGCAAAATTGAAATAAAATCAACAAAAGCATGCATGTCAGTAAACATATTGTGATGTACACGTGCATGCATGTCGGCACCATACATCCACAACTCCAGAAAACACTTGTTTAAGAAAAAAATTGAAATAAATAAAAAAATGTGCAGTCAAGTTGCCACAACCCCTTTCACCTACCAACCGAAAACATTTGATGAACCCATATTCTAATCTAACATGAGTGGGCATTCATTTCCATGAATCACATGTTAAAATACATTTGCAGCCTGCAAAAAAAATGGGATTCCTTTCAGGGCTGGGTACTCCAGAACAACCCAGACATCATCGCCCTGACTGAAACCTGGCTCTCCCCCTCTGTCCCTGACTCGGCAGTTAACCTCCCTGGATACTGCCTCTATCTTGCTGACCATATGGGAAAACGAGGGGGTGGCTGTGCTACATACCTCAAGGACTCCCTCAATGGCCTCTTTCTCCCCCTGCCCATACTAACCCCCAGGGCACAGGCCCTCACCCTAAAAATTACTCTTGGTAGGTCTTCTTCCCCTCTCCTCCTTACCACAGCCTATGTCCCCCCCAGAGACCAGAAGCTAGCCTTCCAAGACATCATGTCCTACCTCGCCACCCTACCCCCAAAACAAGAAAAAATACTAGTGGGGGATTTCAACATAAACTGGCTGGCTAAAACAGCTGCGCCCTACATCAATGAGGCTGCAGCCCTTGATCTCACCCAGGTCATCAAAACACCCACCCATCTACACACCCATATGGGAACATCTACCCTTCTGGACCTTGTTTTTACAAACCACCCCCACAAAATAACAAGCACCAAAGTCCTCCCTGACACCCTAAGTGACCACTCACCAGTACTCTGTAACTGGTCTGGTACCCCCCTCAAAACCGCGCCCAAAATAAATACACTGCATAAATTAGGGCCCGGCAAATTACCCCTTCTCAAGGCTCACCTCCGAGATTGGGACTGGACACCACTTACAAATACACTCAACCCTGACCACACTCTCGAACTGTTTGTCAACATCTTTAACTCAGCCTGTGACAAGTTGGCCCCTTTAGCCAAATCTATGACCAAGGAGAATAATGCCCCATGGTTCTCGGACCACATCCAAGACCTACTATGTCAGCATGATGCCCTTTGGCATCTGGCCAATGAGACCCGACGGCCCCAGGACAGGCAACGCTATCGGGAGGCCCGAAACAGGTGCACCTGGGCCAATCGCACCGCCAAGGCTAACCATTACAAAACTGCCTTAACCTCCGCCTGGGGAAATGGGCGCAAGTTCTGGGAGAACATAAAGGAACTCTGTGGCAAAGGCCCAAATCTCCCACCTGACCAAATTCTCATAGATGGCAGCCTCTCCACTGACCCTGCCAGCATAGCCACTGCCCTAAATACAGCTTTCACGGATCTTTCCCATGTGTTGCCCACAAACTTCTTCGACCCCCTGCTGGACTGTACCATCCCCCCCCCCACCGGCAACGTCTTTCTACCTATGAGTAGTTACACCGGAGACTGCGAAATCCTATCTTACTAAAGCTCTAAACAAAAACCAATACAGCCATGACTACCTAGACCATAGACTTGTCCGCCTCACCCTCCAGGAAGTTCTGACCCCTCTCACCCACATTCTCAATCGCTCCATCTGCCAGGGGAAATTCCCCACCCACTGGAAATCAGCCTATATCACACCTATCCATAAAAGTGGTGACCGAACTTCCACAGATAACTACCGCCCCATCTCTTTCCTACCCCCCCTGTCAAAGGCACTAGAACACATAGTCCCCGACCAACTCACTGAACACCTAAATAAATATAACCTCCTATCCAGACAACAACATGGTTTTCGTAAGGGCCACAGCACCACTACCACCCTCCTTGAATTTACCTCACATGTCCACTCTGCCCTGGACCACGGCCACCTCACAGGTGCCAACTTCGTGGACCTATCTAAAGCATTTGACACAGTAAACCAAGCCCTCCTACTAAACACCCTGGCTAACATGGGTTTCTCCGATGATACCCTAAAACGGTTCTCCAGTTATCTCCCTGATAGAACGCAGTCAGTCAAGGTAGGCCCTGTCCTATCACCTCGCCTCCCTATCTGATCCGGTGTCCCACAGGGCTCTGTACTTGGCCCCCTACTCTTCAGCATGTACCTCAACTCCCTCCCATCCGCATGCCCCGGAAATCTGCTCCTTTACGCAGATGATGCAGTCCTGTTCACCTCCGACCCGGCCCCCCTTAAACTCCACAAAACCTCCAGCACTCCTTCCATGAAATCGAAGACTGGCTCACTGCCCAGCGTCTTATTATCAACTATAATAAAACTAAAGTCATGATATTCGCCCACCCTCAGAACCCACTCAAAAACCTGTGCCCCAAATTTCTCACTACAAATCAGACCCCCTAGAACAAGTACACAACTTTAAATACTTAGGGATCACACTAGACCCTGCCCTCAGCTTTAATCAACATATCCTACACCTAACAACCACCCTTAGCTCCAGACTTGGTGTACTCTACCGGCACAAACACTGCCTCACCCCTGAAGCACTACAGCTTACCGTAAACTCCTCGGTCCTCTCCCTGCTAGACTACGGCATCCTAATATACAGTGCCGCGCCCCCCTCAACCCTAAGTAAACTCAGACTTGTGCTCAACAAAGCCTGCCGACTCATCCTAGGATGTGATCATTTCACTCACTTCTGCTCCCTCTACAGCAGCACAAACTGGCTAAACCTGGATAGCAGAATCAGGTACCACACCTGCCTTATGACCAAAAAGGTACTACTCGGCCTCACCCACCCTCCCTGCACCAAATTATCCTCAAACTCACCTGGCAAAACAACCCGTAGCACAAGCAAGCGGCTACTATGGGTTCCCCAGGGCCGGACCTCCCAATACCAACGCACTTTCAGTTTGAGGGCCCTTTCCTGGACAAACTCCCTCCCTATCCATATAACTGATGAAATAAGGCTGGGCCCATACAAATCAAAGCTAAGGGAATTTCTGCAGGCGTCAAATTTATGTGACTGCCCTTGATACCTGATCTGCCACTGCCTTCTTTCAAACAATCTATTTAGCAGGTCAATGTACAAAAAATTAATGCATTTACGTAACATGACAATCAGCCTCCTACAGAGTCTCTATTGTCTCCTTCCTTGGCTGTGCTAAAGTACCTAAATCTCTGCTAAACCTCCATGAAACAACATGTAACCTGTTTTTTTGATTATAATTGTTACTTTGTTATGTACTGTATTTTCTGTATCATAAGTCCCGTCCCTGTTCAATTTATGTATGACGTGGAACCTTTGTAAATGAGTCTCTGACTCAAAGGTCTTTCTGAATATCACAATAAATAAAAAAAATTAAAAAAATTCCACTGCACCCAGCTTCTGAATAAATGCAACTACTGTAGCACCAGTAGACAACTGCATGAATATTATATAGTTTTATTAATGAGCAGCTGAAACCTTCAGGACAACTTTAACCAAACTTAATATTTAGACACAGTTGAGCTTGTATTTCACATTAGTTCAGTATTCCTCCTCCCCATTATTTATTGCTGAGGTAATTTGCATGAAAACAGGATCTTTGCTCCTGAAGAGTTCATCTGTTCCTATTGATTCTCCCTGCTTGAGGTCACAATGCACTGCTTGAGACATCAGAGATACTCCCATGGCAACAGGTTGTGATGTCACAACAGAGGATTATGACATGAAGTAGGGAGTAAGTTAAAGATGCAAATTCACTCTGAATAAACTCTGAGGACTAAATATAGTGTATTCATGCAAATTTCCTCAATAATAAAAACCGGGGAGGAGAAATATATTGAATATTTATGGAATGCATGCAGAATTGTACCTATATATTTTTTTTAGTTTTCTTTGAGGTGTCAGAAGCTCTTTAATATACAATGATCCCATAGTTGACTTGAACATCACTGTCCATTTAGGGACTACAGCATACAACCCTGTTATGATGGGTTACATAGCACAGAGATAGACTGTAGTGCTGGTTAAAGCGAAGGATATTCCTCAGTTTGAACTTTGCAGCTTGATATTTTTACACTAGGAAATCACAAACTATGCAAGCCATTTGAAGTTCATAGAGAGAAGCAATGTTTCTCTTAAGAAACATAGAAACATATAAGGTGACAGCAGACAAGGACTGTGTGGTCCACCTAGTCTGCCCCTTTTCCCAATCTAATGCAATATTGCAGACCCTAGTTGATCTGTGGCTTGCCCTCTAATCCCTATTGCGAATGTACTTATATGTCTGTCCCATACATTGTTGAATTCCCCTACCATTTCTGCCCCACCTCCTCAGCATGGAGGCTAGTCGAAGCATCCACTACTCTTTCTGTGAAAAAGTACAACCTCACATTCCCCCTGAGCATACCCCCAGCCACATATCATGCCCTGTTGTTCTTGTACACTTAATTTTCTGAAAGGTGCTACACTCCTGTACCTTATTTATACCCCTGAGGTACTTGAATGTCTCCATCTTATCCCAATTCTCTCTCCTCTCCTCCAGGGAATCTATATTTTGGTCCTCTAGCCTATCCCCATATGACTTTTGGTGCAATAGTTGCACCATTTCCGTTGCCATTCTCTGAACTGCCTCTATTTTGTCTATGTCCTTCTGGAGATGTGGCCTTCAGAACTAGACACAGTACTCCAGATAAGGTCTCACTAGTCATCTTTACAGTTGCATAACCATACCTCTTCTTATAAGAAACAGAAATTGTCAGCAGAGAAGAACCACCAGGCCCATCCAGTCTACCCAAAAGCATCACACTAGATTGTAGCCTGTGGCCCTACCTAGTCAATGGCTTGTCACACTTTATTCCCACCTCTAAGGTACCCTTAGACCTATCCCATGCATGCTTAAAACCCTCCACAGTGATTGCCCCCACCACCTCCTGTGGTAGTGTATTCCACATGTTCACTACCCTCGTTGTGAAGAAAATCTTGCTCTCATTTCCCATCAGCCTGCCACCTTCCAATTTCATATTACACCCCCTCATTTTTTTACATCTCTTATATTGGAAGATGTCTCCCCCTGCACCTTGTTAATGCCCTTACGGTACTTTAATATTTCTGTCATGTCCCCCCAATCTCAACTCTCCTCCAGCAAGTACATAATGAGGTGCTCTAGTCTCTCCTCATATGTTTTCTGGTGCAAGCACTGTACCATCTTAGTCACCTTTCACTGAACTGCCTCCACCCTGTCAATGGCCTTACAAAAGGTGTGGCCTCCAGAATTGCAAATAGTACTCTAGGTGAGGCCTCATTAGCATTTTGTACAAGGGCATTATGAACTCCCACCTTTTACTAGTGATACCTCTGCCTATGCACCCCAGCATGCCACTGGCCATCCCTGCAGCCTTTGTACTCTACTTAGACACCTTTAGGTCATCAGAAATTATAACCCCTAGGTCCCTTGCTTCCTTGGTAATAGTCAGCAACCCCTCTATCCTGTAGCACTCCCCAGGGTTCCCTCTTCCCAGGTGCATTATTTTGCACTTCTTGGAATTAAACCTTAGTTGCCACACTTCAGACCACTTTTCAAGCTTCTCTAGGTCCCTCCTCATTCTCTCCACCCTATCTACACAGGGTTTGTATACAGACCCCCATCTCAGGGAGATGAAATGGACAATGATATGATAGAAGACAACCTTGGGATGGCAGAGAAAAGAGAGATATTGTTGATGAGGACCTGAATATGCCAAATGTTAACTGGAGCACCTTTGCTGCAGACACATCCAAGAGCAGGGCCATTCTCAAAGCCCTAAAGGGGACATGCCTCAGACAGTTAGTGTTGGAACCCACTCGGGTGGGAGCAATCTTAGACCTGGTACACTCAAATGGGGACAGAGAGAGGATCTCAGATCTAGAAGTGGGTAGCCATCTGGAATAAGTGACCACAAACAGTGTGGTTCACAATAAACTCTGCTGCAGAGTCAAGTCATACAAAAGTGTGGGTACTGGACTTCAGGAGGGCTGACCATGTCAAAATGGGAGAGTACCTCAGAAAAGCACTAGCACACAGGTAAGAAGGAGGGGTGGAGCAACAATGGGGAACATCAAAACTGCCATCACAGAGGCAATAAGTCTTTGTGTGAAGCAAATAAATAAATCAAAATGAAAGAAATAATCACTATGGTTCTCAAAAGAGGTGGAGGGGAAAGTTAGGGAGGAAAAGACAGCGCTTAGGAACTATAAGGAAACACAGAAGGAGCAGGACAGAGAAATGTACCAGTTAAGGCTGAAAGAAGTAGGGAAGGCAGTCAGAATAGCAAAGGCCCAAACTGAGGAAAAGATAGCCAACTCAGTTAAGAAGGGGGATACAACCTTTTATGGGTACACTAGGGAGCGTAGAAAGACAAAGGGAGGAATAGTGAGACTGAATAAAGGGGGCGGTGGGTGGGCAGAGAGGGATAGTTTAAAAAGCAGGAGTACTGAATAAATACTTCTGCTCAGTATTCACAAAAGAAGAGGAGGGAGAGGTACCTAATCCAGTCAGTAGAAACACTCTGGATAGGGAGGTTGATCCCAGTACTTTCACAGAAGAAAGGGTTCTGAAACAACTCCTAAAACTGAAGGTGAACAAAGCAATGGGGCCTAATGGGATTTACACCACAATTTTAAAAGAATTAAGGGGAGAACTACTGAAGTGACACCACTGACTACCCTTTTTAACAAATCATGGGAGGATGGTGTGTTACCTGAGGAATGAAGGAGGGCAGATGTGACTCTCCTTCACAAAAGTGGAGTAAGACAGAGGCAAGAAACTACAGACCTGTCAGTTTGACCTCTATGGGAGGAAAAATGATGGAATCACTTCTGAACGAAAGAATTGTTGAGTACCTAGAAGCCAGTGGGGCACAGGACCCAAAGTAGCATGGATTCACAACGAGATGGTCATGTCAGATGAATTTAATTGATTTCTTTGACTGGGTGACCAAAGTAGTAGACCAGGGAGGGGCTATGGATATGGCCTACCTAGACTTTTGCAAGGCATTTGACACAGTCCCACACAAAACATTAATAAAACAAGCATTTGTCAATGCCGAATGTTGTCTCGCTGGCATTGGCATTGGTAGTGCAGGAGTTAGAGATGCATAATAGGAATGCAAGTGAAGTACAGAACTGATGCCAACCCCACCCCCACCCTGCAGAGACTGACAGGTGCTGGGGTGTGCCTTTGGGGCATCAGCTATAACGCTCATGCCATTTTACCTCACCATACGCTGTAGACACTGACAAGTGTCGTGGTGTGCTTTGGGGTCTTTGGGCCTTATATTTACCCCATTCCATAAGGAAATACACCAAGACAGGTGCAGTATAGGAGAATGGGCCTCACTCTACCCTGTAGACACTGACAAGTGTCATGGTGTGCTTTGGGGTCTTTGGGCCTTATACTTACCCCATTCCATAAGGAAATATGCTGAGACAGGTGTAGTATAGGAGAATGGGGTGAACTTTAGGGCTGAACACTCCAAGGCACACCTCGGTGCCTGTCACTGGCTGCAGGGTGGGGATGGGGGTGGAATGGTATGAGCATTACAGCCAATGATCCCAAGTCACACCCGTGATGCCTCGCAGTCTCTACAGGGTGGGGTGTTACAGTTGGAAACCCTAACGTTGTAGGCATTTGTTGATATTTTCACTCCCATTTTTCGACATAGGCTTTTTGTGACCCCACTTCATGAAGAGTGGCATAATCAGTTTGTTAGCTGAGCAGTGGTTTTGCACAATGGCTATGCCATTTGGTGACACAGGGATGAAAACACATGTTGGGGAGGATGTGGAAGATGACAACTGTATTGTTGATGAGGAGGCGTAAAAAATGGCAACATTGAAAACCTGGAGTGAAAATATGAAAAATTGGTGAAGTCATGAGCATGCATAGAAACTACGTAACACACGTCTGTATCCCAATTATTTTTGGGATTTTTTTAGCCACATTTTCAACATAGGCATTTTGAGACCTCCCCTCATGATCAGTGGCACTGTGATTTTGTTAATCTGTCCCAAAAGTTGATTTCCCACGGCGACCATGCCATTGTGCACCACAGGTGCAGAAACACATCTTGGGCAGGCTGTGAAAAATGGCATCTGTACTGTTCATAAGGAGGTGTGGAAAAACGTCAATGTTGAAAATCTGGCATGAAAATATTGCAAATTTGCGGAGTTATAAGGGTGCGTGGAAACAGCGCGATGCACGCTTGTAACACAGTCATTTTATGGACTTTCGTCACCAAATTTTCAACATAGGCATTTTAGGACCTCTGCTCATGAACAGTGTCACCATCATTTTGTCAAACTGTCCCAAAAACTGATTTCACACAGCGATCGTGCTATTCTGCGCCAGATGTGTGAAAACACATTTTGGACAGGATATGTAAAATGAAAGCTGTACTGTTCATAAGGAGGTGTGGAAAAATGGTAATTTTTAAAATCTAGAGTGAAAATATTATAAATTCATGAAGTTACGAGCACAACGCATGCTTGTAAAACAGCCATTTTTTGAATTTTGTTCACCAAATTTGCAACATAGACTTTTTGAGAGCCCCCCCTCATGAACAGTGGCACTGTCATTTCATTACTTGGTCCCGAAAGGTGATTCCATGCAGTGACTGTGAAATCCCCTTTCGGGACCAAATAATGCCATGACAGTGACTTGAGTTCATGAGGAGGGGCCCCAATAAACCCATGTTGAAAATTTGGTGCAAAAATAACAAAAAATGCCTGAGATATGCACCAAAGTTGAAAAAACCCGATTGATGCCATTATATAGCTTACTGGCATTTCTTCAGTTCGTGGTCGGCTTTGAAGAGTGCAGACATGTTCCCGGTCCACCGAAGATCATCGTGCCAGACTCCGGAGCTAAGTATGGGGTTGGGGTGTGTGTGTGAGGAGGCAGGGTGCACAGTGGGTAGGTGCGGGTTGGGGCAGGGAGCTGGACAGACCGCGAGGGATCATTTTCTTCTTTAACAGGTTAAAAAGAAAATCACAGAACTCTTTTTTTTTGCAGGGGCATTTGGCATGCTGGTGTGGGCTCCCAGCGTGCCACATGAGTGTTTGGGGGAGCTAACCGACAGGGGATTGGGCACCCCCCTCAGCACATAACAAATGTGGGAGTGCATTATGCCAATGGGAGTGGGCTCCCCCATCGGCACATAAACTGGGTGAGGGCATGCCAAAAGGGAGATTGGGCAGCCCCAAAGTTGGCATTGTGAAAGGCAGTGTGCTGCCATGTTTCCTCTAATGTTTCACCAGGGAATGCACGTTGGGAGGTACCGCTGCGTATGATGAGCTTTGCTCTCATTCCAGCGGACCTTCCTTAGATGTGCTTGCCACATTATGTATTCCTGGTGTGGCGCCTGTATGCTGGCTTATTGGGGAATGAAGGACGCACCTACTGATGCATGCCCTGCATTCGCCCAACAGTGACCTCGCCTCCAAATCTGCTACTAATGCAATATTTTGGCTAGCGCGCAAGTGCGAGCCAACATAAAAATTAGCCAGCCTGGGAGTGGGTCCCAGGGTGATAGCCTGGGTAAAACATTGACTGGACAACAGGACACAGAAGGTTATAGTAAACAGAACCTACTCTGAAGAAAGGGTGGGTTACTATTGGGGTATCGCAGTGTTCAGTACTGGGTCCAGTCCTTTTTAATGTCTTTATAAGTGACATTGCAGAGGGACTAGAAATGAAAAGTATATCTCTTTACAGATTACACATAGATCTGCATCAGGGTTGATACACAAGGGGGGTGGAAAGGATGAGAAGGGACTTGGCAATGTTGGAGGAATGGTCAGAAGTATGGCAGCTTGGATTCATTTCAAAGAAGTGCAAAGTAATGTATCTGGGAAACAGAAACCCAGGGGAAGACTGCACAGTGGGGTGGGGGTAGTAACAACAACAAAAGTGGAAAGGGACCTGGGGTTAATCATATCAGATGAGCTTAAGGTTAGCAAGCAATGTGAGAAGGTAGTAGGGAGGGCTGGGGGGATACTGGGACATATGGGGAGAGGCATCACCAGTAGAAAACAGGAATTTGTTCTCCCTCTATACACACAGTTGGTGAGACCCCATCTGGAGTACTGCATCCAGTTCTGGAGACCCCATCTCCACAAGGACATAGACAGGATGGAGGCAGAGCAGAGGAGAGCTACTAAACTGGTGCAGGGTCTGCTACAGAAGCCATATGAGGAGAGGCTAAAGGAGCATAATATGTATACCCTTGAGGAAAGGAAGGAGGGGGGTATGATAGAAACTTTTTAAGTACTTCAATGGAATCAACAAAGTCCAAGAGGGTAGCATCTTTCAGAAAAAGAGACGTGCAAGAACAAGGGGACACAATCTAAAGATAGAGGGCAGATGCCTCAGGGGCAATGTGAGGAAGTATTTTTTCACAGAGATGGTGGTGGACACATGGAACCACCTTCCTGAGGAGGTTGTGGGGTCTAAAACTGTGGAAGAATTCAAAAATGCATGGGACAGACATAGGGTGATTCTTGTGGAAGGGTAGAAAAAAATAGGCTGTTGGTTAACTAGAATCTGCAGCTTATCCAGTAGGTAGGAAAATTGGCAGACTAGGTGGGCCAAGGGGTCTTATCTGCCATCAAAGTCTATGTTACTACGTTTCCATCCAGAGTATACACCCTGTTGCAGATCTTGGTGTCATCTGCAAACAGGCAGACCTTTCCCTCCAGTCCTACTGCAAGTTCTACTGTATTTTTGCAATGCATATTATGCTTCACTATATTCTCATAGCTATTGTAACACTGGGAGATGTTTTCTGTTACATATAATTGTATAATCATTAGTTAGGCAACAGTGCCATCTTTACAGCTTGTGCAAACTGTAACTGCAACTTGGTATTTTGTTTATAAGTACTAGTTGGATTTCAAGAGCTGCATGGCATGAGTATTTACCTCTCCCTTTTATATGCGTGTTTTCTTGAGTCTGCCACTAGGTTGATTACTACATTCACCGCAGGTGTTTTCTCTGTCACTTTAAATCTAACACAGCCCTTAAGGACATTCACTATACAAGAAATTCTTTAAGTGAATTTGGGATGCTCTGAAGAAGACTGCCTACCAGTTGCTGTGTAAGTGCTCCCAATTTTTCACTGAGCTGGTCATTTTGGCGTCTTGGTTGCACCACAACGAGTGTTTCATTTGGCATTTTCTGGCTTGTGCCCAAGCATTATACTTTTTTTGGCCCTGCACTCAAATTATTTTGCAATTTTTTTGCGATTCGGGTCGTGATGGGGTACATTGTTTATTTTTTTTCGGTAACGCTTGCCAACACCGTGTGGACTGCAAACTTTATAAGAGACTTGGGATTTCAACTATTTTCCATTTACTTTCTGCATGTCTATCCTGCTTTGTGTGAGATCTGCCTTTTTATGTGTGATTTGTTATGATGTTTACATTTAATAAAGAAAGTTTTTTCTACTTTTCGATAAGTGCTGACCCCTGCTTCCATATTTTATACTTCAAGGATTTTCCGCTCTGGGGTATTAGTGGACTCCCCTGTGTTTTGATTATTAGAGCACCCTGTGTCCAGAAAAATTTTGGTCTATCAGGTGGCTCTGACTGAAACTGAAATAGTGATCTGCCAGTGCCGAATTAAAGCAAGAGCCACCACCATGTCCATCCAAAGTGCTTCTGTTTAAGTTCTGTAACTTAACTAATCAGGCGGCTCTGAAACTGAAATAGTGATCTGCCGAATTAAAGCAAGAGCCGTGCCTGTTATACTAATACAAGGTTGTAGCACGGCTATAGAACAGGACTAGTTCCTCCCTGTATGGAGACTTAGGCACCTGTGGTTTAGTTTTACAAGTTCAAGAGATGCAAAGCTAAGAACAGTACATAAATTACTTTTATATTTGGGCTCTTGCTGAAGCTACAGTGGCAGTGCAGACCAGTCCTGTTCTATAGCCCTGCTACAACCTTGTATTAGTATAACAGGCATGGCTCTTGCTTTTCGGCAGATCACTATTTCAGTTTCGGAGCCACCTGATTAGTTGAGTTACAGAACTTAAACAGAAGCGCTTTGGATGGACATGGTGGCTCTTGCCTCTTGCTTTAATTTGGCACTGGCAGATCACTATTTCAGTTTCAGTACTAGTCCATCGCACTACCAACAAATAAACTGATCACCAGTCGGGCTCTGTAATTAATTTATACTCTCAGCGGTCAGCCAGAACGGAAGCTGAGAGGCAGAGGGGGTTTCGGGCAAACAGCAGGGATTCAGGGCTGGAGACTGCCCCATACCAGATGGATCAGATAGATCACAGACAGTCACACAACTACTATCGTCTCTCGACGATTTCCAACATCCAACCCGAACCTGCGTGCCGTGCGCCTTGTACTCACTCGCTGGCTGCAACTGGCTTCCCAAGTCCCCGCTCCTCCAATCACCGGGATAGATGTAGTCTAGACACATGACTCATCAAGGAGATGGTCATGTGATGCAGGTAGAGAGCAGCTTCAACTGAGAGCTGCCTGAGCCTGCATATCACATGTGAGGAGAGTCAGCAGAGTGAGCTGGTCAATCGCACGCAGTGAGGATCCATTGCTGTGTGTGTGTGTGAGCTTAGCGAGGAGCAAGTTGTTTTTTTTGTGAAATCATGTTGTGAACTGCACTGGACTGGTCGTCATCAGTCAAGAACTGACTCTTTAGCTAGCAAGCTAATGGGAGGGTACTGTAATTACCCACCCTGTTGCAGACAGGCAGAACCGTGTTATAACTTAGAAAAAATAATTTTAAAATAGTCTGCAGCCAGTGCTGTGCTATAGACAGTAGACTTTGTTCAGTAATTGTTCAACAAACACAAACAACCACAGACTGTGTTGTGTCTTGTGACACTGACTGAGTCTCTGGCTGGGTGGGGAGGGGATAGAAAAGCAAACTTAAGGACAGAAATAGAACAAAAACAAACTGAAAAAATAATTCTGACAACACTGCAGTGCAGTCACCAGTCAGTCAGAGAGAGAGGAATCAGGACAGACTAGTAAAACCAAACAGCATTGTTTTTACAAAAAAATTTTGCAGTGGGTTCGGGCTAGGAGCCAGGGCCAGGCTCAGGCTGTGTGTGTCGGTGCTGTGGGTCATCTTTCGTCTGCAGCAAAGTTAGCTAGCTGCAGCAGGGCAGGGGAGATTCTCAGTCTGGAGAGGAAGGGAGAGTTGCTACTTCAGTTGGAGTGAATTGAACAGTCAGTTGGTCATTGTTTGCTGACTGTGACACTGACAGGCTGCAGCCTAGTACTTCTGTCTAGTCGTGCCCATACCACCGGTGGCAGAGTCTGAAAGCTCTGTCTTATCCTGCCAGTCCAAGTGAATAGGCAGTGAGTGCTCTGTCTGTGGGTGCTTGTGAAGTCTGTATGAGAGGGTGAACAGCTGAGTCTTATCCTGAGACAGTCACAGTCCTCCTGTCCAGTCAGTACCAGTGTCTGACCGTCCAAAAGAAAAAATACAAGTAAAATATTAAAGTCAGAGTGCTGATTGCACAGAGGTGTCTTCTGTGCCATGTAGTGCAAGACTCCAAGTGAATAGGCAGTGCTCTGTCTGTGGGTGCTTGTTAAGTTTGTGGAAAAGGGTGAGCAGCTGAGTCTTATCCTGAGACAGTCACAGTCCTCCTGTCCAGTCCGTACCAGTGTCTGACCGTACGAAAGAAAAAATACAAAGTAAAATATTAAAGTCAAGTGCTGATTGCACAGAGGTGTCTTCTGTGCCATGTAGTGCAAGACTCCAAGTGAATAGGCAGTGCTCTGTCTGTGGGTGCTAGTGAAGTCTGTGTGAGAGGGTGAGCAGCTGAGTCTTATCCTGAGACAGTCACAGTCCTCCTGTCCAGTCCGTACCAGTGTCTGACCATCCAAAAGAAAAAACACAAGTGAAATATTAAAGTCAGAGTGCTGATTGCACAGAGGTGTCTTCTGTGCCATGTAGTGCAAGACTCCAAGTGAATAGGCAGTGCTCTGTCTGTGGGTGCTTGTGAAGTCTGTGTGAGAGGGTGAGCAACTGAGAATAACCTAGCCTGTCAGTGCTGTTAAAGTCCTCCTACTGTTCTGTCTGGACAGTCCCTACCAGTGTCTGACCATCCAAAAACCAATAAAAAAAAACAAAATAAATCAGACTATTAGGATTTAAGAGGAGTCCTTGTGTCAAAAACAAAGTGCTGTGAACTGATTGTCTAGTGTTATTCTGACCTCCACTGACTTTAATGTTTTAATCATATTCTGTCCTGACCAGCAACTAACAGTGTAACCTATTCTGAATCAACACAATAGAAACACACACTGTAAGTTAAAATGGACAAGTTTATTAAAAAATGGGCTAAACAGAGTGAGGCAAGCAGCACAACAGCAGCACCATCAACAAGTGACATAACAAGTTGTGAGACTGAAGCTGAGGAAACAGCAGCTGGGCCAGCTGCACAAGTTCACATTGCTAGGGATGTGGACGTGGTTGATGTTGAGGAGCCATGTAGCAGCAGCAGCACTCTGTCTGTAAAAGAAAAAACAAGACAGGAATCATTAGTAGTCACTAAGAAAAAAGGCAGAACCTTTCAAGAAAGGTGGCTTGACCGGTTCAAATGGTTACTGTATGATTCCAATTAAAAAAAAGCCTTCTGTTCAGTGTGTAAAGAGGCAAGAGAGAAAAAAACTTCTCACATTTTCACAAAAAGCTGATGAAGCATTCACAGTTACTGGTTATAGTGCATGGCATAAGGCAATAGAAAGATTCGAATCCCATGAAAAAGTGGCTGCCACAGTGAGGCTGTAATGAAAACACATGTTAAGCAAAATGTGTACAGCATTATGTCTGATGCCAGTAGGCAGCGAGCAGTAGATGCAAGGACTGCACTTTTAAAAATGATGACAACTTTAAGATTACTGGCCCGATAGGGGCTTGCTATCAGGGGCCATACAGATGAGAGTTCAAATTACATGCAAGTCCTAAAAGTGTGAGCCACTGATTGTCCACAGTTGCAGCAGTGGTTGTTAAGGGATAGCTACAGGTGGCTGTCTCATGACATAATGAATGAAATGCTGGACATTATGGGACAAGATGTGCAAAACACAATTGTTTCCAAAATCAAAGCAGCTCAGTATTTTGCTGTAATGATGGATGAGACAACGGACATTACTGTTCATGAGCAAGTCTCAATATGTTTTCGATTTGTCACTGAGGATTTCGGAATTGAAGAAGCATTATTAGAATTTCATGAAACACCAGCTGTAGATGCTGCTACACTATTCAGTATCCTTAAAGATGTTTTGTTACGTTTTTACTTGGATATAAATAAATGTCAGGGTCAGTGTAATGATGGAGCTGCTACTATGGCTGGTATTCACTCTGGAGTGCAGGCTAGGCTAAATGCTGTTGAGCCTAGGGCCCTTTTTGTACATTGTTTGGCACATTCCTTGAATCTTGTAGTACAGGACTGCATCAGCAAAATACAAGAATGTTGAGACATACTAAATCAGTTACAAGAACTCATAACATTCATTAGAGACTCTGCAAAACGGCTAACTTTTTTTGAAAACATACAAAGCGGTATGGAAGACACTAGGCCTGGCTCTTTACGACCATTTGCTCCAACAAGGTGGACAGTGAGGGCAAATAGTTTAAATTCAATTCGAGAAAACTATTTAGCATTATTGGAATTTCTGGACAGTGTGTCCTCAGAGAATACTCGGGAGTGTGGGGCAAAAGCAGGAGGGTTCTTGGCACAGCTAAGATCATTTAAAGGATTTTTCTTCTTGAGTCTTCTCTTAAAAATGTTTTCTCACTGTGACAGCATAAACACAGCCCTTCAAGCAACCTCTCTTCAATTTCTAAAAGCTAATTGTATGATTCAAACTCTTCTCGACACTATGCAACAATACAGAGGGCAGTTTGACAACTTCTGGAGTACAGTGGATGGAAGAGCTGAGGAACTGCAGTTAGATGAACCAGTTCTTCCACGTCAATGCAAAGTTCCTCATCGTATAGATGATGGCTCTCAATCAGTTACTGATGCATCCCCAAAAGACCACTTCAGGAGAATATTTTTCCAAGTGATTGATCAGGTTGTTCTTTCAGTCAAAGATAGATTTCAGACTCCAGCTTAGAAGCTTATGTTAGATGCAGAACGATTTGCGATAGGACAAAGGCCATTAGATTCCATATCTAATTTTTATGGCAATGACTTAGATGCAGGGCGTCAGCAACTACACCGTGACATGTTCATTGACATTGCAAAAGCTAGTGGGAAAACTGTTGATTCATTGCGAGATGTGTACTGTGTCATCACAGAAAAACAAGCCATTCGTGATTTACTGCCAGAGTTTGTAAAATTTATTCAGATCTTACTGACAGTACCAGAATCAGCTTGTACAGCTGAGCGTTCTTTCTCAGGACTCAGGAGACTGAAAACATATCTTAGATCAACAATGTTACAGAGACACTTAAATAGTGTTGCTCTGCTTCACATTCATCAGGAACACACTGATGCATTAAACATTGACAAAATAGCTGATGAGTTTATTGGGAGAGCAACAGTTCATAAGAACGCCTTCTATATGGTTAAATGATGTGTCATTTGCAGTTATGTTTACTATTGAAAATCATCAGCAACTGTCTCTAGCAACTTACAATTACTCCTGCCTTTGACCTGGCTAGTCCTAAAAAATTGTAATACCGTTACACTGACACATGCTTCCCCCTTCCTCTGGTCATTTCTGAAATGAGCTCTGCTCATGGTACCTTTCCCGGTTATCAACTTTAAAATAAATAAATAACATGCTAAGTGAATCCTTTGAGTACCTGGTGGCGTCAAAGAGCCATTCAGGGCACTCTTCCATGTCTTCTTGCACCACCTAGAGGTATCAGAGACCTCCAATGGAAGAGTGCCATGGAGGGCTCTTTGATACCCCCAGGTGCTCTAGGTGCTGCTGATTTAAGATACAGCATCAGCACTCCACAGGTGCAGAGTGCCCCTCTTTGTTGCTTCCATGTGCTGCAAGAAGACATGGAAGTTCCTTGTCTTTCTGCAGCACCTGGTGGAGGTAAACTAAAATCTTAAAGAGCATCCTTTTACAGCACCTGGATCATGCATCAAAGAGCCCTCCAGTGCACTCTTGCACACTGTGGAGTGGTGACACTGTCTGCAACCTAAAATCACAAAAGACATCCTTAGAGCACCTAGGGGCATGAAATGGCCCTCCAGGGCACTCTTCTATGTATACTTGCAGCACCTGGATGCATCTAAGAACCCTTCAGGGCATTCTTATACCCTGTGGAATGGTGGCACTGTACCCTAAAGTCACAAAAGGCATCCTTAGAGCACCTGGGAGCATCAAAGAGCCCTCCATGGCACTCTTCCCTTGGAGGGCTCTTTGATGCCTCCAGGTTCTGCAAGAAGACATTTAAGAGTGCCCATAAGAGTTCTTGATGCCTCCAGATGCTGCAAGTAGACATGGAAGAGAGTTTCCTGGAGGCTGTTTGATGCCTCCAGGCTCTAGCTGCTGCAAGAAGACATGGAAGTTCCTTGTCTTTTTCAGCACAGAATGGAGGCAAACTAAAATCTCAAAGGGCAGTCCTTTTAGCACCTGGAGGCGTCAAAGAGCCCTCCAGGGCACTCTTGCACCCTGTGGAGTGGTGGCACTGTCTGCAACCTGCAATTACAAAGGACATCCTTAGAACACCAGGGGGCATGAAAGGGCCCTCCAGGGCACTCTTCTGTGTCTTGCAGCACATAGAGTTATCAAACAGCCCTCCAACCCAGGGAAGAGTGCTGTAGAGGGCTCTGCAATGCCCTCAGGTGCTCTAAGGATGTTCTTTGTGATTTTAGGGCACAGCACCACCACTCCACAGGGTGCAAGAGTGCCCTAGAGGGCTTTTTGTTGCCTCCAGATGCTGAAAGAAGACATGGGAGAATGTCTGACTGGAGCTCTTTTATGCCTCCAAGTGCTGCATGAAGACATAGAGGGGTGCCCTGGAGGGTTCTTTTAATCCCCCAGTTGCTCTAAGGGTGTTTATTGTGATTTTAGGTTGCAGACAGTGCCACCACTCCACAGGGTGCAAGAGTGCACTGGAGGGCTCTTTGATGTCTCCAGGTGCTCAAAGGATGCCCTTTGAGATTTTAGTTTGCCTCCATTTGATGCTGAAAAAAGACTAGACTCTTCCATGTCTTCTTGCAGCACCTGGAGGTGTCAGTGAGCCCTCCAGGGCACCCTTGCACCCTGTGGAGTGGTGGCACTGTCTGCAACCTAAAATCACAAAGGACCTCCTTAGAGCACCTGGGAGCATGAAAGGGGCCTCCAGGGCACTTTCTTATGTCTTCTTGCAGCACATGAAGGCATCAAAGAGCCCTCCAAGCCAGGGAACAGTGCCATAAAAGGCTCTGTGATGCACTGGTGTTCTAAGTATGTCCTTTGCGATTATAGGGTACAGCACCACCACCACTGAACATGGTGCAAGAGTGCCTTAGATAGAGGGCTTTTTGTTGCCTCCAGGTGCTGCACGAAGGCATAGAAAAGTGCCATGGAAGGCTCATTCATGCCCTCAGGTGCTCTAAGGATGTCCTTTGTGATTTTAGGTTGCAGACATTCCCACCACCCCACAGGGTGCAAGAGTGCCCGGCTAGAGGGCTGTTTGATGCCTCCAGCTGCTAAAAGGATGCCCTTTGAGATTTTAGTTTGCATCTACCAGGTGCTGAAAAAAGACAAGAAAATTCCATGTCTTCTTGCAGCACCATCCTGGAGGCATCAAAGAGTCCTCCAGGGTACTCTTCCATGTCCTCTTGCAGTTGCAGCACATGGCTGAGCCTGGAGGCATCAAACAGCCCACGAAGTGCACTCTTCCATGTCTTCTTGGAGCACATGGAGGCATCAAAGAGCCCTCCAAGACACTGTTGCACCCTGTGGAGTGGTGGCACTGTCTGTAACCATCACTAAGGGCATCCTTAAAGCATGTGAGGGCATCAAAGAGCCCACCACCCAGGCACTCTTCCATGAGTCCTTAACTGGAGGCATCTAGGAGCCCTTCAGGATACACTTGCACACTGTTGAGTGGTGGCATTGCCTCTGCAACCTAACATCAGTACTCTGACATGCTTGCAAAACTGAGAGCATGAAAGATCCCTACAGACGGGCACTCTCTTACTGATCTTAGCACCTGCTCAGGCATCAAATAGCCCCCAGTGGTACCCTGGCATCCCCTACATTGGAGTAGTTGTGATGGTAGCATACTCATTCAAAATGTGTCAAAATAACCACCAAAATGCCAGAAAGCAAAAAACCCATAGCTTCTGGGGCCTAGGCGGCCCCAGAACCCCCCTGGCCTTTTATTAGCACTCTGAGCACCCACAAACCTTTTAAAAACCTGGCACCCCTGCTGCTCGTATTGCAGGAACCACACCTCTCATCCTCCCTACCTATGATCCTTACCTCCCCTATCCGTATCCTAGCCTGTCTTAAAACTGCCCACTATCTTCAACGAGATGACCTATTCCAGCAGTGTACTTCAAGTGTCCAAGTGAAGAAATGCTTCCTGACCTACCTTCTAAACCTCCCACCCTCCAGCTTAAGACTGTGCCCCCTCATGTTATGGTTGCCACTCAGCTTAAAGAGACTTTCCTTATCATCCTTATTTATCCCTTTCAAGTACTTGAAGGTCCCAATCATGTCCTCTCTCTCTTTCTCTCTCTCCTGTCTTCCAGGGAGTACATATTCAGTGCCTTCAACCTCTCCTCGTATGCCTTGTCCTGCTGACCAGCTATCATCTTTGTAGCCCTCCTATGGATCTTACTCAACAGGGTAATGTCCTTTTTGAGGTGTGGGCACCAGTACTGAACTCCATACTCTAGATGCGGCCTTACCAATATAACCTCCTCTCTCCTACTACTGATCCTCCTAGCTATGCATCCCAGCATCTTGTTTGCATTTGCTGCTGCTTTCTTGCACTACATGGAGTGCTTCATGTCCCTAGTGATCATCATTCCCAGGTCCTTCTCCTCCTCTGATGCAGATACTCCGACTCCACCCAGGTAGTACTCTGTCCTAGGATTCTTGGCTCCAATATGCATAACTTTGCATTTCTTAGCATTGAAGCTAAGCTGACAGATCCTGGACCACCTCCCCAGCTTTCCCAGATCTTCCTGTAGGTCCTGTATCCGTTCAGGTGTGTCCAATCTCCCACAGAGCTTTGTGTCATCCATGAATAGGCACATTTTTTTGATTTATTTAGTTTTTGTTGACCGGGTAAGTGCACTAGACAAATCCTGCCTATTTCCAGGCATGACCTGGGGAAGGGGGATACAGATGAATGCCAACTGACCTTGAACCAGATTAAGCTGTTGGTGGTATTTTTAATGAATGAGGGAAATTTGGCCAGGACACCGGGGAAATTCCCCTACTGATCGTCAGTAGGAGGCCATCTGGCTACTGGCAGGATGGCTGCGGTGTGCACACTGGAGGAGTTAGTGGAGGTACCGCTGCTGAGCACAGATAGTCTGTGGCAGGGACAGGCTTCGGAGGAACCAGCATTGCAATTTTTAAATGACGAAGTGTTTCATGAAGCGTGTTCAGAATTGGATACAGAGAATACGATGGAAAAGGTTTTTGCTATACCTGATATTGAGTCGAAACCCACGGAGGATCAAGAAGAGGAGCCGCTTGTTGATTGTATTATGGAACGGTCCGCTGGAATTGCAGATGGTCAGACTAATGGTTTGCGTGACCCCAGCGCTCTGCATGATGAGGCGGACGCTCCTTGGGCACAGGCAGCGTCAGATTTGGGCGAGCCTGTTCGGCACCCAAAAGGAATCCCTGCATTGTCTTTCCTATCAGCTAGTCAACTAACAGTCACGGCTGAAAATACTTCGCAAGCGGGTCTGTTTATGGCAACAGGTTTTCCGGAGTCAAGACAGAAGAATGGTATGGGGGTGAGTAGATCTAATGCTTCTACCCTGCGTGACAGTTCTGGGTTTAAGTTTCTAACTTTACCCATTGTAGCACCCCTCAACCCCATACATGGCACAATACAGTTTCAATCCAAACCAGGGGATCAAACTGGTTTAACTGAATTTAATTTTGAAGATCGGAGGAAAGGTGGGACAGTGTTCCAGGCTGTTGATAACCTGAGGTTACCTAAAACTGAGGCAAAAACTGTAAAACCTTCTGTATTGGAGGCAGAAAATCCCGAGGCGGATGTTCCTTTGGCCCATGATGCTTCCTGGTCTCCCCAACGGGCTCTGAAAGCTGCAGGATGGGGTCAATCAAGGGCTGGTGTTTGGACTCCTTCTCAGGATTGGGATTCTGTTTTTGATTTTAAAAAACACACTCCAGTTTGGCACCCTCAGGAAAGGAAGAGGTGAGCTTCTGAGAAGGAGAGTTTGCCTTTGGTTAATGAAGCTACTAATATATGTGAGGGTGGAGGTGATAGTAAGGAGACAGGACCAGAAATGAATAAATCTGGCAAAGATGAGGCTGTTCCAACTGTTAAACCATTGATGCCAGCACTGTTTACTAATGCTAAAAGGGAAGCTGAGCCTCGGCGTAACACAGTTAGGCTCCGTTATAAAGAGGGTTTATCTGACAGACCAGATAGGTATCATGTTAGGAAACTGCTTATTAAGGATTCCTTGGGGTTTTCTGCACGTGATGTGTTTGCTTTTATCCATATATCAGGAGAGGACAATTTTGATATTAGTTTTCGCTCAGCATATTTATTAGAATTGTTCTGGGACGTTATGCACAGGTCAAATTTTCACCAATATGGTCTCCTTTTTTGGTTATTCCCCTTTCTACCCCTCTGATTAAATTTGTTACAATCATGTTTCATAACGAAGGTATTTATGTTGAAGATATTGTTCATTGGTTGTCCCTAAAATGTGAACTACAAGGGGATCCAGAACCTATATTAGATGTGGAACAGTTCTGGACAGGGGGCTGGAAATTCAAAGTTAAATTGAGACAAACAGAGAAAGGTACTGAGCACATCCCAAACTCTTTTTTGTTGGGGAGGGACAGGGGGGTTTGTTTTTACAGTGGCCAGCCCCGTGCTTGTTATAAATGCGGCTCAAAAACCCATTTATCTAGTACCTGCGAACGGCCTCACTGTGATAACTGTGGAGAATTGGGTCATGGTATTATGCAATGTGTTAACTCCACCAGATGTGATCTCTGCGAGACTTATGGCCATGCTTTTAAGGATTGCATATGGCCGGCTAAGAATAAAACCTCTAGTAAAAGTGTGGATCTGTTAGTTCAACATGCCCAGGAGAATGTCCTTAAAGCTGTTAAGAAAGGTCCTGAGATCTTTTCCAACATTGCGGTTCCTACAGTGGATAAGCAAAGTCAGTTGCCCTCCACAGTTATTCTAATGGATGAGGCAACTTCTCCCCGCCCCCCACTTCAGTGGTTCCTTTGCCTAGAGTGGTTGATTATGTCCAGGATCAGGTCTTATTACAACTGGTCTGTTATACAGATACAGGGGCGAAACAAGATGCCACTTTGGTGACACCCATTGCTTTGCCCCCCAGACGGTCTAGTAGGACCTTTAAGGACGTGATTGATCCAGCCAAATTGGAAGTAGAAACACACAACACATATGCGGCTCTTTTCCCTGCTTGGGGTGATTCAGAGATGGATCTGGGGGACTCTGATTCTCAAAAATCAGTACCTGGTGGGCCTTGTACAGAGTATAAAAAAAAAGAAGAAAAAACGAAGGAAAAAGTAAAGTGTATAATTATTCCTGTAGGCTGTTTGATGGGATTTACATGGGCTTCTTTGAACACGCATAGTTTGTTGAATGCTAGGAAACGTAGAGTTCTTTTTCAGTTGCTTCATGATAAAAATATTGATTTATGCTTTGTTCAGGAAACCTGGATGTTTTCAAAGATGCAGGTACTTTCTTTTCAGAATGACTGGCCTTGGGGACCGTCATTCTGGTCCTTTGGAAGAGATACAGCAGATGGAATTGGAATTCTGCTTGGTAACCCGGTTTTCACTCTCTTTAAATCAATAGATTTGATTCCAGGTCGGGTATTAATTCTAGATGGAGCATGGCAGGGTGGGCATTTTCGGTTTATAAATCTTTATAACCCTCAAACAAAAGTAACCAGGATTGACTGTTTTAGAGGAATCCAGCCTTATTTAGTTACCACCTTGCCTACTTTATGGGACGGTGATTTTAACTGCACTATATTTCAAAAAGGATTATCAACGAAAAAAATCTATTGTGACTCCAATTTTTGGCTTCTATGATTTTAAAGCAGATTTGCGTATTTGCAACCAACTTTCTAAGGCTAAGTGTGGTTATACTTTTTATAAAGGGATAAAGGGCTCCACTATAGACTATTTACTTTGCTCTACATTTCTGGTGGTAAAGGATTTTTGTATTTTACCAATAGAATTCTCAGACCATCAACTAGTGCAAGTTGCAGTGGATGATTTCCTTGCGTAAAGCCCTAGGTCTGGTAGATGGTTGTTGAATTCATCCTGTCTTCAGGACACAAAGGTAAGGAATTCCATTACACTGATTCTAGATGCTAGATTATCAGTAAGATTTTTGTATGATGATTTGGGTATCTGGTGGGAGGAAACTAAAACAGATTGTGTGCAGTGGTTTCGATCCTATGGACTCCACAGGAGGAAATCACAGTTTAGCACTTATCTAAAATTGAGATCTCATCTGCAAACGTTATATTCAATTGTAAATACTACAAAGCAAAATTTAGATACTCAGATTGCTGCAGTTAAACTAGATTTGAGACGGTTTCAATATAATAGGGCTAACTATATGCGAGCTTTAATTAATAATCACGTGTGCAAAATGGTGATTGGTGACCCTTTTACCTTGTGCAAAAATCTGAAAGATTCTACTGCTCTGGAGTTTCTGGACTCTCCTACTGGACGGGTGTCAGATGTGTCAGGTATTGGTGCTATTATTGGACATTATTTTCGATCCTTGGCACCGATATCGTCCCCTTCAGAACAGGATATTATGGATTATTTATGAACTGTCCCCCCTCCTGGGTTAAATAATGATTTACTAAGAGAGGTGATGCTCCCTTTTTCCATTTCTGAAGCTGAAGCAGTGATTGGTCATTTGAAAGACTCCACTTCACCAGGTGTGGATGGACTTTCGAATCCATTTTATAAAACTTTCTGAGTTGAGTTGTGTGCATGTTTATGTAATCTTTTAATTATTTTCTAGATAAGAATTTAATCCCGAGCTATTTCACTCAAGGCCTGCAGATTTATTTGTTTAAATCTGGAGACAAGAGGCAATTCGGTAACTGGAGGCCTATAACATTGTTGAATACAGATTATAAGATTTTTACAATTTTGTTAAATAACAGACTAAAACAGCTAGGGTCTCTAGTAATTTCGACATCGCAGCACTGTGACCTTCCTAATAGGAGAATACAGTCTATCTTAACCGTTATAAGGGATACTATTGAATATTTATCAGAATTGGGATTGGGGGGAAGTTTGGTTTCTTTAGACTTGGAGAAAGCTTTTGATAGGGTGCATCATAGTTTTCTTTTTTTAACCTTGGGTTATTTTGGGATCCCTGATAAAATGGTAAAGGTAATTAAAAGCTTGTATAACTCAACATCGGTAATTCCAGTAATTAAGGGGAAATTTGGGAGCCCTATCGAAATACCTACTGGTGTTCATCAAGGTTGTCCCCTTAGTCCATTATTGTTCATTTTTTCTCTTGAACCCCTCCTCAGAGCAGTCCAATTCAAAAAGTTATGGGACAGTATTCAAATTCCTGGGATGGAGTCTAGACTACAGATTCAGGCTTTTGCAGATGATGTGTGTTTATTTTTTCAACAAGCTGAGCATATTAATTCCTTCCTTCATGAATTTAGAATATTTGCAAAATTAGCGAATGCCAAACTTAATTATATAAAATCGAAAGGTCTACAGATAGAGTCTGGTTGCAGGAGGAAGGTACTTTGCTCTCCAATACCCTTTTTGCCTGATCAGGTTAAAATATTGGGAGTGCTATTTGGGCCTCAAAACCTTCCAGTAGAGAATTGGCAACTAGTTTAGGATAAAATGGAAAGGAAAGTTCATAGTTGGAAATGGTTTCGTTTTAGTAAACTTAAAAGGGTTCATCTCCTGAAACAGTTTCTCCTCCTTTGTTTTCAGTATATTGCGGTAATTTTTCCGTTGCCTTCCCGATTTGAGACTAAGATTTATAGTCTTTGTGTTCAATTTTTGTGGGGTAACCGGCTTAACCCAATTAAGCGGGCCTATACATATTTGGAGAAAAACAATGGGGGTGTGGGAATGATAGACCCTGTGGTTTTCTGTTTCTCACTATATTGTACGAGTTCTTTGAAATCTTCTTTGACTTCCTTACCAAAGCACGATGAACAATGGTTTAGAGCAGGTATAGGACGATATTTAAAATCTTGGACATACTTAGCTCCTAAAATTAATTATCATTTTCCTTTGCCTGACTATTTTATTCCATTAGCTAGGAAATTATATAAATGGAAATTGACAAAATCTCAGATTTGTGATAATTCAGTAAAATCATTATATAAATTAATATTGACATCGCAAGGTTCCACAGGACCGGTCTTTTGAAATTGCCCCCCTTCTTTAACTTCACTTCCAATAGATCAATTAAATAATCCAAGATTACCCTCATACATGTGGGAAACTCAATGGTTAACATTGTATGGTAAATTGAACGTTAGGGGTACGGCTAAGTATAAAGCGAAGGATGAAAGAGGTTGTCCATATGAGCACTGTCAGAATGTAGAAGAGACTATGGAACATTTCTTTATAGAATGCTCCAATACAGTTCCCCTATGGACTTTCTTAGCTAACTCTTGGGCATTACCTTGGTTACTGAATCCTTCTTACCAGTTTTTGATAATTGGAGACCTCCCCCCCTCATTTGGTATCTACGAAAAACAGACTGTATGGCTTCTTTTGGCAGTGTTGCGATTTTGTTTATGGCAGATATGGTGCCAATAGATATTGTATCAAAAACGGACATCTGACTTAGCTTTTTTTATTCATGTGTCTAATGAATTACAGAAAATGTATTCTAAAGAATTAGAAATTGTTTCAGTTTATTTGGTTAGATGGTGGTGGAGGGGTCTTTCACATCTTATTAAATATAAGTAGTTAGATTTTTGAGTTTAAAATTGTATGTTTATTCTAAAAAATACTTTGGTTAGGTTTTTTTGGCTTGGTTTAATCTTGTTAGGTTACTTTTGCACGTATTGTATTGCAGTATGTTTTCCTGTTTCCTTTTTGTCATTTACATGATTGTACCTCCTTTTGTCAATTGATTCTTATTACAATAAAAACGCCCCTACTCTTTTCGATAAGTGCCATGGGATCTTTAACATCCACCTGAACTACCACCAATCCAGGCAGATGGGACCTCGGTTTAATGTCTCATCCAAAAGACAGCACCTCAGAAGTGCAGCACCCCTCTCATGTTGCACTACAGTGTCAGTACTGGGATATTAACCCAAGTGCCAGATGTGGGAACTGAACCCACAGCCCTCTGATCTCCCGGCCTCAGAGGCGAGTGTGCTACCTACTGAGCCACTGACACCTCAAATTTTGCCCTTAATGCCATCCCCAATGCCACTGATGAGGATATTGAACAACACCACCTCAGCACCGAGCCCTGTGAGACCCCACTGGTTACCTCTCTGGTGCCAGATGACTCTCCCCTCACAACCACCATCTTTATTCTGTCCCTCTGCCAATTTTCCACCCATCTAGCCATCTTTCCCCAACTCCAAAAGCCACCAACTTCTTGATCAACCTTTTGTGGGGCATAGAGTCAAAGGCCTTGCTGAAATCAAGATAGAGGATGTCTACCACTTGGTCCCTGTTTACTGTCTTATTGACACAGTCAAAGAAGTCCAGATTTATTTGACATGATCTCCCCCCTATGAACCCATGCAGCCTCTCATCCTGGAGACCATGCTCCTCTATATATTCCACCAACCTGGTCTGTAATTCCCTGGATCATCCTTGGGACTGCTTTTGTGAAGGGGCACTACATGCGCTGTTCTCCAGTCCTGCTGTACCATGCCTGAATCTAGTGAACTATTAAATAGGTCTGCCAGTGGCCCTGCCAGCTCCTCAGTCAGTTCTTTTAGTGTCCTTAGATGTACTCTGTCCGGGCCTGGTGATTTGTCCACCTTCAATGCCAGCAGACCCTCCCTCACTCTATCCTTCTCTATCACTACATCGGTGTTCCCCTCCCACCCCTGCTCCTCTTTTCTTACCCTGAAGGCACTGGTCTGTCCTTCTCTCTGGTGAAGACAGAACAGAAGTATTTATTTTCCACAATTATCCTCCACCCACTCCACCCATTTCTTAAACCTAACAATCCTTTCCTTCTTGTCCCTTTTCTAACTTGTGTAGTGAAAGAAAGCCTTCTCCCCAACTTAATTCCTTCAGCTATCTGCAGTTCTTCTGTGCTTTTGCTCACTGGACTTCTTTACTTGCCTCACTAGCCAACCTTAGGTAATTTTCCCTATCCACCTCTGTCTTAGTCTTCCTGAATTTTCTATATTTATTTATGTATTTATTTGAACAAGTCAGATTTGCAACCTTTGAGTCAGAGACTCATTTACAAAGGCACCTCATCGCAGGGAGGGTAAGACAATAGAACATTTTGCAGATACAACATTGGATAACATTACAGGTGCAGACATTGAACACAGAATACACTTAGTTACATGTTGGTTTAAAAACAGATTTACAATTAAAGATGTACAATTTCTCTGGAGTTGCAGTGGAATACATCCTTGTATAAACCTAAGGGGGTAGGTAAAAGGGGTAGGGGGAAAGACGAAGCGGCAGTCCAGGGGACTTTGTCAAGATTAGGGGGGCCAGGCAGGAAAAGATCCTGCAGTAGGATTGGGGGGGCAGGATTAGTTGCACCTACAGCAGTGGACATTAAAGAGATGGTTCCAGAGAGCAGTTTTGAAGGGACCAAGTTTGAGAGTGTTGGTGATGCAGGTCAGGAGGGAGTTGAACCAGGCGGGGGCTCGATAAAAGAAGGACCTCTGGGCAAGGGAGGTCTTGGTTCTGGACACTTTGAAGGTGGCTTTAACAGAGCTGTAGGTGGAAATGGATGAGGATGACCCTGGTAGGGAGGCAGAGACTCCTGGGGGGAGAGTCTGAGCAGGGATTTCTTAGCAAGAAAGCTGGTCTGATACTGCAGACATTCCTCGAAGTTGAGCAGGTTGGCAGAGGAATAGAGCAGGTAGGTGTAGGTGTGGCTGAACACTCCAGTCAGGAGCCTACAGGCCTTATTGATGGAGAGCTGGATTTTAGAGAGGGAGGTGTTATCAGCTGCAGCATAGATGGGCAAGCCATAGTCCACTAGGGACAGGACATAGGAAGTGATGGCCAGCCAGAGGGCAGCAAGGGGCAGGCAATCGCTATGGTGGTAAAGTAGGCCAATCCGAGAGTTTATGGTGGAGGAAAGAGCATTGATGTGGGTGTGGAAGGTGAGGGCAATATTGAAAGTGATGCCTAGGTATTTGTATATTGGCACTTGCTCTAATGGGAGCTGAGAGTTGGGGGTAATCAGGAGGGGGGCACTTCTAGCTTTATTTTGGTAGTGAGAGAAGAGCATTGATTTGGTTTTCTTAAGGTTTATGACTAGTCTGTGATCAAGAAACCACCTTTCTGTTTGGTTGTAGGCGAGTTGAAGGGATAATTGGAGAGTTGAGGGATCCCCGTGTGAGGCAAAGGGAACTGCATTGTCTGCATAGAGGAGCATCTTGCTATTGCAGGAGCTGGGGAGAGTGTTGAGGTAGAGACTGAAGAGAATGGGACCCAGAATTGAGCGCTGTGGGACCCCGGAGCTAACGGGTCGAATGTTGGAGAGGGAGCCATTGATCTGTACAAGCTGGGATCTAGCAGAGAGGTAGCTGGAAAACCAGGCAAGAGGACCAGCAGAGAAACTGAGTTGGTGGAGAGAGCTGAGTAGGAGGAGGAGGTGACAGACAGTGTCAAAGGCCTAGGAGAGATCTACAAACACTGCTCCAGCCAGGTTGCCAGAGTCGAGAGCAGAGTGCAGATATTGGGAGAACTCCAAGACAGCAGTGGTTGTACTGTGTCCTGGGCAGAAGCCGTGCTGCTCTGGGCACATAATGTCATACTTAGCCAAGTACTCAGATAGTTGGATAGATACCACTCTTTTGAGGGCTTTTGAGAGTGGGGAGAGGATGGAGATTGGCCGATAGTTGCTGGGGGAGGATCGATCACTGCTCTTGTGTGTTGGAGTGATTTCAGAAGTTTTCCATGCACTGGGGAACTGTCCAAGGCATAGGGACTGGTTGAGTAGTCTGTCAGGGGGAGCAGGCCAACCTCTTTTACCTTACTGCCTTGGCAACCCCAGAACTGAACCAGCTGGTTGCTTTGGCCCTTGTGTTCTTCCCCCTGAGCCTAATGTACTCATCTGTGATAACCAGTATTTCTTCCTTAATGATGGACCACTTTTTTCCACCTCCATATCTTCTCTGATGCCCACCAGATGGTCCTTAGCACGTCACCCATTTTCCTAAAGTCTGCCCTCCTAAAATCCAAGATTTTGGCCTTAGTCGGGATTCTTTCCCTGCCCATATCCAACTGGAACCACACTGTGCAATGGTCACTTCCACTCAGTGGCTGCCTGATCATTATGTCCTGTACATGCTCCCCATTTGTGAGCACCATCTCAAAAATTGCCTCAGCTCTTGGTGGTTCAGTGATGCCTTGAGTCAGGAACCCACTCTACAGTCCTTCCAGGATCACCTGACTCATAGCATATGTTGTGGATGGTATGCTCCTGTCCACCTTGGGCAGGTTGAAGTCCCCCCCAATACCACCTCTCCTTTCCCCGCAGCTTCCAATATTTGTGAGATCAGTTCCCTGTCCCTCTCCTCATCTTGACTGGATAGTCTGTAAACCACCCCAACCTCACTTTTCTCCCTCTATTAGACCTTAACTGAACCCATAATGCCTCCACCTCTCCTTCCTCCAACTCTTCCCTCATGCAAGTTCTTTCCTCCCTGATATAAACTGCCACCCCTCCCCCTTCCCGATTACCCTGTCCCGATTACCCTGTCCCTCCTGTATAGTTTATATGCAGGGAATGTAAGGTCCCAGTCATGGTGTGTTGTTGCCCAAGTCTTGGTTACTGCAGCTATGTCCACCCTCCTGTCTGCTAATAATGCCCGCAGGTCATCCATCCATCTTGTTTCCAAGACTCTGTGCTTTCAGAGACACCACCCTCCACCTATAGTCAGGCCTTCCTTCTCTTCCCTCTTTTCTTCTATTCACATTTATCCCCTCTGTGTGCACCCCTCCACATACTCTTGTTATGTGTTCCTCACCCCTCCACCCTTTGCTAATTGTGTTTTTGCCCCTTCCACCTCCTCCCCACAGACCTCTTCCATCACTGTGGGGGGGGGTCACTGACCACCTCCCTCTCAGAGTCTGTGGGCCTGCATGCCTACCCCTCAGTATCTTAAATTAAGTGTAGTGGTTATGTATTCCCCCAGTTTATCCCTTAGCACCCTCAAACCCTTCTTACTGAGGTGTAGCCTGTCTGGTAAAAAGAGTGCTTTGTTTGACCAGGTCTCCTCCCAGACCCCAATACTGATGAACCTCTCCTCCCTGTGCCATTTCCTCAGCCAATCATTAAAATCCTCTATTCTTCATTTCCTAGCTGTGCTGGCCCTTGATACTGGCATCACTTTGGAGAAGGCAAGTGAACTTCCTTCCTCCCTGCAGATCTTCCCTAACTCCCTGAACCTACATTGCACTATCTCAACCTCCTCCCCAGCTAGATCATTGATTCCCAAATGTATAACTGAACTAGTTTTTCCTCCAACCTCCCTTAGTATTTCCTTTATTCTTGGGCCCACCTTCCCTGATTTCATCTCTGGCAAACAAACCACCCTCCTGCTTACATTTGAGTCCCCTTTCCTTCCCCAGTGAATACCCCTAATTATGGAGTCCACTATGATTACCACCCTTCCATCCCCTACATCCATGCTCCTCATCCTTCCTTTTTTTACCTTTGGTACCAGCTGCTTTCCCACCTAACTGCTCCCTCTGCACCCTGATGAACTTATCTACACATTCACTATTTATCCCCATAAATGTTTTTCCATCTCCAAATCCACCCCTCCCCTTCTGACTATCTGTATCTGCTTTTGGTTTTCCCTCCCCTCTTCTGTTCCTTTTCTCTTTCTCCCCCATTCTCCACTCTGTTTTGCCTACATATTCTTCCCTGCCCACCCTGATTATTTCTCTCCCCCCTCCCCTGTTCTCCTGCTCTCAACCCTGGTTCAACCTGACCTCCTACCTCACCTCCTGCTGCCCCCTCCCGCCTTCTAGAAAATGGTACAAATCTATTCAATAAAGGCACCCCTTTAGGATTTCCCACCCCTGATGCTACTCTCACATTCCCACCCATTCCTCTTACCATGTGCCATTCCTTCACCCTGGGTTCCCTAGTCCTCTGAAGAAGAGATACTCCTGTATACTGGGTACTCCTCACCACTCCCATCCCCTGCCTAATGGTGTCACTCTCCTGGGAATCACCCCTTTGCCTTTTCTTCCAGTGCTCTGCTCCTCTAACTTCCCACACCATCCTCCCCAGCTCACGTCTGAGCAGCCTTATTTCAGCCCTTAGCTGCTCCAGGCTCTTACACACAGGACAGCCCCCTTTACTCCACATCAGCTCCAGAAAGACTGCTGTCCCACAGTTATTGCAGTTTATCACTCTCCTGTTTCTCATACATGTACCTATTTCCCCACATCCTCCCAGACCAGCTTCTCCTAGCCTCCAGTTATACAAAACTATTAAAGAACTGTAAGATTCAAAAATATATAAATTTCTATCTTACTTTTCCATCAAAATGTAACAACAATCTGAATTATCTAGAGCTCAATAGGCTGCTACTTCCAGTGTTCTATCAATACTAGAACACTAGTTCAATCAGGAACAATCAGGAGGCAGTATAGTGCAGTGGTTTAATGCTCTGAGCTGCAAATCTTGAGACCTAGGTTTGTATCCCACAGTCCCCACTCGCATACTGTGTGACCCTGAGCAAGTCACTTAACTTCCCTGTGCTCCCAGGTTGCACCTGTAAACAAACTTTCAGCTTAGTGTATCTCACCTGGTTAAACAATTGGGAGATGTAGTCAGACTATGCCAAGTAAGCTAATTCTTAGCAACCACCAGATTGTAGCGAAACAAAATATTTTTTAATAAATGCCTTTTAAATCATCAGCCCAGAAATCTCATGAAACATTGACAAAGTAAGTGACAGTACCACCATAAACAACTTGCCACCAGCCAGCAACAAGCCAGCTAATCCTGGTGACAAGGACAACCCCACAAAAATCTCAAACAAACTGCTATCTATTTTACAGAATGAAACCTACACAAGATACGATTCACCACAGAACAAACATATAGTGTATGCTAGAACACTGTATTCCCTAAAAATCCATCATTTACTACTATTGTTGTACCATCAATGTGATGTCACAATGTTGTTGTACCATCGTGAGTATGTCACAATGATGGTACAACAGCTCTGATCACGTTTGCGCATGCGTAAGTTGCGGCTCGTAGGCGTCCATAAAATGGCCATGGTAGTTCAGTGAAGGCACAGGAGGAATTTCTAATGTACCAGTAAGTGCCACTTTGTTTAAATCTTAGCCGGCACACAGCAGGACGCCAGTATTTATTTTCAAATGTTGAAATTAACAGTATTGTTGTGGACCCGGAATGAACAGAGTTTTTTCACAGACACGGGTGGGGCGTGGGGGGCTTCCAGACATCACGGCACGACCGTGGAAGAAGCCACGAGCTGTTTGTTTTACTTTTGCCCATACACTATAAAATACAGTGGATGGGCAACAGTGAACAGCAACACTGTTTTTCACTTCTTGAGGTTTCACGACAACTAAAAACCTCTTGAGCTTCGCTCTCGAGGTTTACATAGTTGTCATGACAACCACTCGAAGTGAACAACAGTGTTGTTATTCACTGTTGCCCATCCACTATCCTCTATGCTAACTATACTGTTCCCAGCTAACCTGAAATACACACATCCCACACCTTCATGTAGGCAACCATAATACCCTTCTCAGTTCACAAACTGTATATAAAAAATATTTAAAAGCTAGAAAAAAATACAGAAAATGTTCACTTATCTAAGGAGCTCCACATAGACACAGTCACTCTGCTGCCAGCATTATTTGTTTGCTGATTGTTTGTGTTTATGCGATCCAGTCCTTAGTATTTGGTTACTTTATTGATGTCTCCTATGGAGGGACTCAAAATGTGCAGGATAGTTTTTTAGCAAATTCAGAGAAATCGCAGAGGCCTCACACTTGGACTTTGGGTGGAGTTTTCCTTTAACTTCTCTCAAGCCAGATGAAAGACCCATGAAACACTATGGATGAGGTTTCAACTTGCAAAAAAAGGCAGTACTGGGGAGGGCTCAATTAACTTCTCAAGCCAGAGGAAAAATAGTGCTCGCTAGCTGCCATACACACTCAGACAGTGTAGTAATGAGGCTTCAGCAGAGGACACTATTTTAAACACTCTACCATGTTGTTAACATGGGCTGGCAGTATAGCCTAGAGGTTAGAATAATAAGTTGTGAACGAGGTTGGTACATTCAGCAGGCCAGACTTGGGTTTGATTCTCACAACCTCCACTTGCATACTGTGTGACTCTGAGCAAGTCACTTTTTATTTATTTATTTATTGAAATTGTTTCACCAGGAAAGGCACGCTGAGCAAGAAGATGCTTGCCTCCCGGTGCGACCTGGTGGGGGTTGTACAGAGGATACATGATACATGCTTATACAATGACATTGGTACATAGAATAAACAGTACACTTGTGGGTTCACAGATTTTACAAGTATAGGAATGGACTATCAATAAGCAGTACTCAAGAGCAGAGAAAACAATAACGTAGACAATTTCAAGGACAATTAAGTGCCTAAAGGGCAAGTGCATGTGTTTAGCTAGGAATAGCCCAGCTTCAGAGCAGTTGCTAAGCCGCAGGTTGGCTGGGAGGGGAAGAGTAGTGGCAGTCAGAGGTTAAAGGCAAGAGCAGTTTACCATGAAGTAGTTAGCGAGGGTGGAGGAGAGGGAATTTACAGAGGAGGAATGCTGGATTTGTGGGGGCAGCTCATTCCAGATTTGGGGAGAACAGTGAGAGAAAGCTGCTTGACTAGAGGTGGACTTATGCCAGGGGATGACAAGTAGGTGGGAGTCAGTGGATTTGAGGGCATGAGGAGGGGTAGGAGCGAGCAAGGAGGAGAGGTAGGGGGGAGGACACCTAGCCAGAACTTGCAGGTGAATTTAGCTCAGTGAATAAGGCATTGGTTTTCAAGGGATGGTAAGGCCAACGAACGGTATAGCTTGCAGTGATGGGTGAGTGGAGGGGCATTAAGAGCAATGGGGCAGAAGGCATTGAACAGGGTGTTTAGTTTGGATTTGGAGGACTTAGGGGCCACACTATAGACTACAGTATGTCACAGTAGTCAAAGGAGGGGAGAATCATCTTCAGGATTAGCTCACAGCCTACAGTTAGAGGGAGGCTTTGGTGGTTTCTGTACAGGGCTCCTAGCATGGGACGCAGTTTTTTTCATAGTAGCATCAATGTGAACTCTAAAGGATAGATGATGGTCAAGCCAGACCCCAAGGTATCGGAATGAGGGGACAACATCGAGCACTTGCCCGTCGAGGGTTCAGAATGTAGGGAGGAAGGGGAGTCTGGATTGGTGTTGTCACATGCTGAAGGTCATGGTGACAGTTTTTTTAGTGTTCAGGGAGAGCTGATGGGAGCAGAACCAGTGTTGGATATTGACAAAATCAGCTTGGAGGTTGGAGGCTACTGCTTCTGGGGAGGTGCCTGAGAAGAAAAGAATGATGTCATCTGCATACATTTGTATGGCAGAGGACTGACAGACTAGAGGTAGGTAATTCAGGAAAATGGAGAACAGTATGGGTCCAAGCACTGAACCCTGGGGGACAACAGTAGTGAAGGGCAGGGGAGCAGAAATGGCGTTGGAGATTTTTTTGGATTGGGTTTGGCCAGTGAGGTAGGAGCAGAACCAGTTGGTGGCAGTGGTAGAGAGACCAGCTTCAGCAAGGCTGGAGAGAAGTAAGGTGTGGGAGACAGTGTCAAATGCTTTAGCTAGGTCAATGAAGATGGCAGAGGTGATCTGTCCACTATTCATGCCAGTGAGAATTGCATCAGTGAGCCTAGTCAGGGAGGAGGCAGTGGAATGACCCTTTCTGAACCCAGTCTGGAAATCTGTGTAGAAATTTGAATTGGAGAAAAAGGAGGTAAGTTGTGAGAGCACTAAATGCTCTTGCAATTTTGCAAGCATCAGGAGAAGAGAGATAGGACAGTAGTTTGAAGTCACGGTAGGGGGGCCTCCTTTAGGCAGGGGGATGACTGTGGCATGCTTTCATGCCTAGAGGACAGCTGCCACTGTGACGGACAGGTTTAGTAGGGTGGCAAATGGGGCAGCTATGGCAGGGGCTGCGAGGTGGAGGAGCTTAGGGTCAAAATCATCTGGTGACTTGCCTTTTGATGGGTTGAGTGAAAGCAAGGCAGTTAAGGCATTGATTGCTGAGATATCTTTGAAGGAGAAAGTGCGGGGCACATACAGCTTCTTGTGACCTTTGGTAGGTCTGAATGTAGTGGGGGTGGGCAGAGAGGAAAGGAGAGAGGCTCCACAAGAGGAGAAGTATAAGTTGAACTCAGTGGCAACAGCACTAGGTTCCGAGAGAAGGGAGTTCTTAATGTTTAGGAGCAGAGTGGGGGTTGCAGTAGGAGGGGGAGAAGAGGGAGTGAATGACCTCCCAGAATTTAGAGGGATTATTCAGGTTTGTTTGGAGGGTGGAGTTGAAATACTCAGCTTTGGCCAGCCGGGTTGCTCTGGTACACTTGTTTCTATGCATCCGGTATATGGAGAAGTCTTGTGGGTGATTAGAGGATTTGTAGACACTCCAGGCTTGCTCACGGGCACTTTGACACACTAGGAATTCAGGTGTGATCCAGGGCAGATGGTTGCCACAGAACCTTGTGCAACGCATAAGGGTGTGTTTATCCCAGACGTTGAGAAATGTGCTTTTGAAGTAAAGGAGGGCAGCATCTATAGAGAAGGTAGTAGAGGTTTGGACCCAGTTGGCTTGGACAAGGTCATTTAGAAGGGGAGTGAGGTCAAGTGACTTGTAGGAACATTGGACCAGGAACTTGGGGGGTGATTTGGGGTGGTGAATTTAACGGATGAGATATGTGAGATGGTGGTCACTCAGGGATTCTGGGAGGAGACCAGATTTGATAACCCAGTGGGGGTGGGAGGTCAGAGCCCAGTCAAGTAGAGAGTGGTTTCCAGTTTTGGGGTTTAGGCGGGTGAGCTCCATGATGAGTTGGGAGAGATTTAGTCCAGTAACATCAGTCTGTGCTTTGTTGAAGGCTGGGGAAAGCCAATTCAGATTCAGGTCACCCATGATATATGATTCACCTACAAGGTGGAGGGAGGAGGTAAGCGCAAGGAGGTCGGTGACAGTAGAGGAAGGTGTACCAGGGTGGCAGTAGATGCCAGTGATCTAGATTGGGAGTGAGAAAGGGAGGGACAGTTGTAGCAGTAATATCTTGTATGCTTTGGGTTCGGCCTTAGCTAGGATGATCAAAAAGTGAATGTGCGATTTTAGGTAAATGGACACTCCACCACCTCTAGTGGCCCTGTCCTGATGGGCCATAGCATATCCTGGGATGGCAACAGAGGTAACAGGGATGTTTTTATTAAGCCACGTTTCAGAGAGGATAATGATGTCAGGGGCATAGTGGGTGGTGAAAACATGAAGGGAGTCAAGTTTGCGGGGAAGGCTTCTAATATTTAGATGTAGTAGGCACAGTCCATGGGGGAAGGGGCTTCGTATGGGCAGAGGGGTGGGGGACTGGCTATGGAGAGGGCACATGGGGTGAGGAAGGGAAGGTGAGGGTAGGGGGCCAGGGTTGGGGTGTATGTCACCTGCAGCGAGGAGAAGGAGCATGATAGTTAGGTACTGAGCTGACAGCTGTTTGAACATGGAAGAGAATGAGCATCATTTAGGTAGCAGGCAGGAGTAACTTTTAGGGGCTGGGCAAGGGGTGAACAGACGAGGTATCATCCAAGAAAGTGAGGGACTGATAAGGGAGGGGCAGGGCCATAAGTCAGAATAAGACCAGACATAGGGGCGAGTAGAGGTGATGAGCAAGCTGGGGTAGTGGCAGATTCCTGAGGGGTAGGCAGGAGAGGAGGGGTGTAAGGGGGTGGTGGGGGGCATGGTAGAGAGGAGGGAAGGGGGGAGGTAGAAGATGAGGGACATGAACAGGGGCAGGTAGCCAGGCCTAGGAGGCATTGCTTTGAGCAAGGAGGTGGTGCCCAAGTTACATAGCAGATCAATGAGAAGAGAGAGGAGTGAAGGGGTGGTGATTGGATAAGTGATTGGCTCCTAAGCGGGACCAGAGTCCAATTGTGTATGAATGGGAGAGTGGGAGAGAAAGTGGGTGGAGAGATAGAGTATTTGTATTTTTTTTATTTTAGTCTTTGGTAACCAGGTAAGGCCCACTAGGCACAAGTGCCTGTTTTCAAGGGTGACCTGGGGGCACTAGGTGGTTAAGTGACTTCCTTAGAGTCACACAGTATGCAAGTGAAGGTTGTGAGACTCAAACTCAGGTCTAGTCTGCTGGATGTACAAAACTCATTCACACCTCATTCCTCTAACCTCTAGGCTATACTGCCAGCCTAATCAGTGGAGGGGTGGGGGGGGCAGGTGGGTGGGAGGACAGAAAATTTACACAGTATACAGATTCAGAACTCAACAGAGGCTTGGATTGAGTTCAAAATGACTATAAAATGAGTTTTTTAGAGGAGTGCCAAGTGGCAAAGAAGTGGGATAAGTCCTAGCCAATCAGAGCAGGGTAGCAAGAAGCACCCATGATCCAATTGGCTGTCTGCCACCATACCTTGCTTGGGCTTTGAGTCCGGGGCCCTGGTCTCGATCAGCAGCAGGAGGTACCAGCTGATCGCAAGGAGCTGGAGCATCCCTGTTCAATGGCAAGCAGCTGAAGGTTAGAGAAAAAAACAAGAGTGTAAGTAGACAGTCAGGCTAGAGGGGGGTGGACAACATTAGCAAGACAAAGGAGATGGCTCCGTGGGGGAGGGATACATGCAAGAAAGAAGCAGAAAAGAGCTGCAACACTTGTCATTTCTACAACACTCTAGTGGGGTAGTGAGACGTGCCCCTGATCCAACTGGCTACGCTGCCACTGTACCTTGACTGGGCTTTGATTCCAGGTTCCAGGTCTCAATCAGCGGCAGGAGGTACCACCCAATCAAGGGGAGCTGGAGCAACCCTGCTCAAGGGCAAGCAGTTTGCTTGAGCTTTGAGTCTGGGGTCCTGGTCTCGATCAGTGGCAGGAGGTACCAGACAATCATGGGGAGCTGGAGCAGCCCTGTTCAAGGGCAAGCAAGGACACTTAACCACTCAGTGCTCCCAGGTCCACCCATGAAAACAGGCACTTGTGCCTAGTGGACTTTACACAGTTACTAAAGACTAAAATAAATATAAAATAAATTGTTTGGTAGGTAATTATGCAGGTAGTCCTTTCTCAGCAAAATATCTGCAGGGCTTACGCCTGCTGCAGCCATAAAGGCAAAGTAGTTTCAAGTATAAATGGGCTGGTTCTAATGATTGTTGCAATTTTTTAATGGATGGTTACTCCTTTTTTTCCATTTATGTGGCATGTGAGTGTGCATGACCATTTGACTAAGAATGCCAATTTGATGTGGTGAGAATAAAGATGTGGCAGAGAGGTGGTACAGCAACCTCTAAAAGGAGTTACTTGTTATAGAATCTGGAAATAATTTTATAATACAATGACAGTATATGTAATGTAGGATACTGAGATTAGTAGTCTGTTACTAGGAATTTGAATTCCAATTGTAGGATGTAGTCTGTGGTTCTTTATGTTTACTTCACTAAAATACCACCAGCAACTTAATCTGGTTCCAGGTCAGTGGGCATTCATCTGTGTGGGGGATGATTGTGAAGAAGGGGTGGATAGCTGCAAAAAGTGGGGGTGCTAGGCTAGCTGCACAGTGCACATTTGGACAGACTTGATGGAACATGTGACCTGTTTCTGTTGGCAAGTAGTAAGTAAGTAAGTTGCTTAGTGGTTGAAATTAAGTTTTATAGCTGCTAGCCAGTAGGGCTAGTGGCTGGCTGCTACTAGCCACACAGACATTTCCACTGGCACAGCTGGTATACTTATTTAAATTTGGGCTTCCCCAATTCAAGCCTGCAGCTAGGGCTAGTGAAATGAAAATTTGACTAGCCACTGGCACACAGTCCCCAGTTCAGAGCTGATGCCTTGCCAGACTGTCTGTTGTAGCCACAGACAATGACAGACCCACCATACCAGCTGATGTGCAATGCAGAAAGTAAGGAGTCAGAAGTCTACTGGGGATGGGAATGTTACATTTTGATTCAGAGTATTACTTCAGATTACAATAATCTGTTGTTTGTTCCCGCTTTTTGTATACAGGCTGGTTGTCAAGCGACATGTCTCTGCGAAAATATATCAGCGGCGCTGAAAAGAGGAAGTGTCAACAGCTGCGGGTTGAGGCAAACAAAGCTACTGTGGACAGAACACCAAAGTTGGTATTTTCTTTAGTAATGCACCTGTGAGGACAGCGAGTAAGAATGATGACAACTCAACTGCACACTGTAAGCAACTATCTATGCCTTTGGACACAGAGCGGTTATCTTCTTTCGAACCTGATGCACAGCACACTCCTGCTATCTCTGGTATCATGCAAGTCTCATCATCACAGACTGCCAAACAGGACACTTTTAGTTCTGGATATACTGCTGTATCAAGTTCTGCCACCTCTGGTATCATGCAAGTCTTGTCTTCACGGAGTGCCACACAGAACACTTCTGGATATAGTACTGCGCTGCCAAGTCCTGACACCTCTGGTATCATCCAATTCTCATCTTCACAGACTGCCACACAGGTCACTTCTGGTTCTGCATCTGGCTGAAGTGATGCACCTAAAACATTGAAAATTTCTTCTGATCCTGGTTTCTGGGGCAGTTTATCAAAGGAGGACATTAAATACTGGGTTTCAAATGGCCCTTCTTCTTGTCAAAACTGGCAAGGACCTTTTGAACGTTACCAGTGGGATATTTCAAACAGAGTATGATATTTCTCCAAGAGTATCTTCTGTGGAAAGACAGCAAATGGTGAACAATACAACCGTGAATGGCTTTTATACTGTCCAGCAGTTGGGAACATTTATTGTTTTTGCTACAAGTTACTGTCCAAAAGCTCCTCATGGTTTGCCACTGATGGATTCAGTGAAGAGTAACGCAACCAAGCTAATCAAAGGGCATGAGAACAGTAAAGAGCACCAGACAGCAATGTTTGCCTGGCTAAAGAGAGCTTCTGCCAGGGGTTGCATAGATGCAGAACTGCAGAAACAGCAGGAAAGTGAGAACTACTGGTGATCAGTGCTCCTTAGAGTTGTTGAGGTGATCACATTTCTAGCTGAGCATTCAGAGAAGATGATGAACTAGCAGGATCATCAAACAATGGAAACTTTCTTGGCATGCTTGAAGTAATACCAAAGTTTGATCTATTTCTTGCTGCCCATATCTCATGGTATGGCAATTCTGGACTAGGGAATCCAAGCTATTAATCATTTACAGTTTGTGATGAAGTTACACAACTAATGTGCACTGAAGGTCTGACAGCTGTGTGCAACGAGGTTTGAACTGTAAAATATTTCTGTATTTCTGTTGATTCAACCCCAGATATGAGTCACACTGACCACTTGACATTTGTTGTTTGATTTGTTAATACAAGTGGTCAGCCAATGGAGTGTTTTTTGAAATTTATACCTATACACAGCCACACTGGAAAAAAACTGTGAGATTATGTGTTGGACACACTGAAAGAGCTGGGCCTCAGTGTTGAAGACTGTAGAGGTCAGAGCTATGATAATGTGGCCCACATATCTGGACAGTACGAGGGCCTGCAGGCATGACTAAAAGAGATCATCTCTCTGGATAACTATGTGCCGTGTGCAGCACATTCATTGAATCTTGTTGGTATTGCAAGTGTCAACTGTTGCCTAGAAGCAGTTAAATTCTTCAGCACAGTGCAGTAGATATATACTTTTGCAGCTGGTTCCATGAGGCGGTGGAACTCTCTGACAGAAGGTCTGACTCCCAACAAGAATGGAAGAATCCTAACTCTAAAGACCCTATCATCGACACGATGGCATTATCATGCAGAGTCTGCAAGTGCTCTATCTTTGAACTATTGCAACTTCTATAACATCCCGATGAATCTAGCAGGTGATGAGCATGAACCAGCAGACATGAGGCTCACTTACAAGTCATTGGCCAATGCATTATGCCAACTGGAAGCAGTTTCATGTGTGAACTGTGGAACAGAATCCTACAAATATTCCAGAAGTGCAATACCCTTCTCCAAAGTACAAGAGTGGATTTGACAGCCATTGCTGCTGTGTTCCTGTCTCTAGAGGATTTCATTAATCAGTTGAGAGATCAATTTGAAGATATTAAAAAGGCAGAAAAGGACATAATACCAGACGTGGCCCAAGCCTGTTCAAGTGAGGGTACCAGAATCAGATGACCAAAATGCCATGCTGATAATTCATCAACACCTCACATCATCCTTAATGGCTCCCAAAGCTTTCAGGTGGAGTCATTCCTTGTGATAATTAACCAGGTGCATGCTTCATTACAGCAGCATTGAGCAGCTTACCAACAATTGTCTGATGATTTTGCATTTCTGCGAGCTTTTGTTGATAATGATGCAACACAGCTTCATATAGACACATCATGCATCATCGGCAAGTGTGTAAAAGATCTGGATGCAAACTATGTTGATGAGTTTCTGCATTTTCTTGACTTCCTATCAATATCAAATGAAGTGCACAAGTGAGGATGAAACATATGAGGCAAAATTATCTGGTCGAATCTACTTTTCCTAACATAGCAATCACTCTCAGATTATTCCTAACTCAGTCTGTGAAGAAGAACATTCCTTTTCAAAACTGACCTTGATAAAGAACTGCCTGAGAACAATAATGATACAGGACAAGCTGACTTCACTTGCCATACTTTCTATTCAGAGTGCTGTAACAAGGGCGCTCAGTTTTGAGGCTCTAATCAGCACATTTGCTACTCAGAAATCATGCAGAAAGCAGTTCTAGCTACTTGTCTGCGTCTGTCTTGGCTTGGACTGAAGCCATACTTTTGTTTTCTTTCTACTTCTGCGTGAATTATTTCATATTATTCATCTACCGCCTGGGCAGGAATCGAGTTATTTCTAAGATGCATAATGTACATCATTTGGTGTTCTTCTACATTCACAGAATTGATATTTGATTAGATGTCTTCCACATGTCTGCCTCGGACTGTGAAGCTATAGTAATATATTTTAATTTCAAGTTCTGTGAGCACTGTTTCACATTCCTCTACAGCCTGGAGAATGGTTATTTCTAAGATGCATAACATGCATCATTTGGTGTTCTTCTTCTACATTCACAGAACTGATATTTTATTAGATGTCTTCCACATGTCTGCCTCAGGACTGTGGAGCTATAGTATTATACTTTATTCAGTGTGCATGGTTTCATATTCTTCTTTATAAAATGGTAAGAGAAAATCCTGAAGTCTGATTGCCTGCTGTTCATGTAACAATTATGTTCCATGCATTGAAAATAAAAAGTGCTGCCAAATGTGGACTGATCACCACTAGAATCGTTAAGCTAATAGAATGTTAAGAACTCAACTGGCAGCCATTGTTTTTTGCCCTGTAGATGTAAGCATCACATTTACTTGCACTGGGCCCTAAAAAAATACCTTAAATACAAAATAAAACAGATTAATTAAATGTTGCTTCCCTGATCGTCACATTCTCCTTACACACATAAACACATTAGAAACATTAAGTATTGTTTACAGTTTTCATTACAACTGTTTCTTTGCTGATAATGAACAATCCCACTATTATCTTTACCTGCTCATCAGGGAAATCTCTTCTCCTTGCCATCACAGTGAGATAACTGAGTCTCTGGCTGTAACAGATGCCTTTGTTTTATGTGTATGTGTGTATATTATGTTAGGAAAGTAACATTCTAGCAGTGGAACTGAGTAGAATTTTAAATCCATGTATTCCATGGTAAACATTCCATGACAAACATTCCATATCTTGAATGTGGGGAAAAACAGAGAAAAAAACAGGAAGAAGAAAGTAGGCAACAATACAATGACATCATCAATGAATCATTTGTTGTGGGTGGAAGGACTATTTCATCATAAATGCACACAAGTAAATCTATTGTTTCTACATATAAACATGCTTTTCCTAACTGTAAAACATTTTTTAAAAAAAAGCCTATTTTATAAGCGCAATAAGGCACTCTGGGATGTGCATGAAACACATTTTACAGCACGGCCAGTGGGCTAAAGTCACTCGGCCTTCAGCCTTGTACCTTATTATGCCCCTGGCCATGTGGTAAAATGTGCTCCATGCACACCCCATCATGCCTTATTGCTTACACAGCCTGGGGGAATAGAGTTATTTCTAAGATGCATAATATGCGTCATTTGGTGTGCTACATCTTCTATATTCTCACAGAACTGATCATTTGGTGTCTTCATGGTGACTTCTGGAGGCTGTCCAGAGGAGGGCAACCAAAATGATGCAGGGTCTGCACCAGAAGACATATGAAGAAAGACTAAAGGAGCTTAAGATGCATAGCCTTGAGGAAAGGAGGGAGAGGGGGGACTTGAGAGAAACTTTCAAATACCTCAAGGGAATCAACAAAGTCCAAGAGGGTAGCTTCTTTCAGAAAAAGAGATGTGCAAGAACAAGGGGGCACAATTTGAAGATAGAGAGGGGACGGCTCAGAGGTAATGTGAGGAAATATTTCTTCACAGAGAGGGTTGTAGATGCATGGAACAGCCTCCCTGAGAAGGTCATGGAGTCTCAAACAGTGGGGGAATTCAAGAATGCATGGGACAGGCATAAGACAATTCTAGTGGGGGTAGGAGGAAGTAGACTGTTGATTAACTAGGATCTGCAGCTTATCTGTTAGGTAAGAAAATGGGCAAACTAAGTGTGCCAAACAGCCCTTATCTGTCATCAAATTCTATGTTTCTATGTTTCATCTTCTACATTCACACAGAACTGATATTTGATTAGATGTCTTCCAATTGTCTGCATTGGACTATGAAGCTATTGTATTATATTTTACTTTCAATTTCTGTATGCACTATTTCATATTCCTCTTCATCCTGGAGAATAGAGTTATTTCTAAGATGCACAATATACACCACTAGGTGTACTTCTTCTACAGTCACAAAGAACTGATATTTGATTAGATGTCTTCCATGTGTCTGGCTTGCACTGTGAAGTTAATATGCTATGGAATTATATTTTACTCTGTGTCCACTCTTGGGGTTCCTGTGATTATCAACCCACCCCACACACACTGCTCTGCCCTGACCCTGGGTGGTATATGGCCTCTAGGTGTTTCTGTCTATCCCACTACTTGTCTGCCCTCCTGGGTGTATGCCCTCTAGCTAGGGTGCTCTTGTCCATTCCCTACTGTCCCACCCCCACTGGTCTGCTGCCCTGGGTGGTGCAAGAACTTGTCTTTATGGGTCCCTACCTGTCCATTTCAACCTCAACTGATCTGTTCTGGTGGTGCATGCCCTGGATTGTAGGGGTTCCATCCTGTGTATCCCCCCAGTGGTCTGCCTGGGTGATGTGTGCCCTTCAGAGGTTCTAGCCTCCCACTGGACTGCATTTTTTGATGCATGCCCTTTGGGGGTCCCTGTCAATCATCCCCACTGGTCTGCCTTGGAATAATATTATAGAGTTATTTCGAACATGCATATACATCATCATTTGGTGTTCTACATTCCCATGGAACGGATATCATATTTCATAAAGTTTCTTCTACATGCTTCTACTACTTCAAGCATGTCAAGAAAGTTTCCATTGTTTGGCATTGGTGAGCATATTAGCTAGTCATCTCCTCTTATAAATGCCGGATGCTTGGACTGAAGCTATATTATATTGCACTTCTGTGTATGTACTGTTTATTTCTGTATGTACAATTGCATATTCTTTTTTTAACCACAAAATATGAAATGGAGCATAGTGCATACAAAAGTAAACAAAACAGTGAGAGAATACTGATGCAAAATATAAAGCTTCAGTCCAAGCAGGCACATAGAAGAAATCTTAAACACAGAAACAGAAACATAGACTCTGTCGGCAGATAAGGACAATACAGCCCACCTAGTCTGCCCATTTCCCTACTTAGTTTGGCAATCCCTACTCTTATCTGGACTGCCTTCCCCCCACTCTGCTGTACAGCAGGGTGCCGTTATGCTAGTCCCATGACCTTTTGAATCCCTGTATTGTTTTCACTTCCACCACCTCTACAGGTAGGCAGTTCCATGGATCCACCACCCTCTATGTGAAAAAAATACTTCCTAACATTCCCCCTAAGATTCCTTCCCTCCCTCCCTCCAGCCTCTTGTTATGTCCCCTTGTCTTTGTGCACTTTTTTTCTCTGAAATATGCTCCCCTCCTGTACCCTGTTTATTCCTCTAAGGTATTTGAAAGTCTATCATATCTACTCTCTCCCTTCTCTCTTATAATGAATAGATGTTTAGTTTCTTGAGTCATTCCTCATAAGACTTGTGTTGCAGTACATGTATCATTTTTGTTGCTCTTCTCTGGACTGCTTCCATTTTGCCTATGTCCAACCTGAGATATGGTCTCCAGAACTGGACACAGTATTCCAGATGAGGCCTCACCAGTGATCCATACAGTAGCATTATCACTTCACTCTTCCTCCTACTGGTTATGCCCCTTCCTATGCACCCCAGCATTCTGTTTGCCTTCTGCACTGCTTTTTCACATTATTTGGCTGTCTTCAGGTCATTGGATATTATAACCCCCAGGTCTCTCTCCTGACTTGTGGTGGCTAGAACCTGACAACTCCCATCTTGTATTCCAGTCTTGGGTTTCTGTGCCCCAGGTGCATTATCTTGCACTTCTTAGCATTGAAACCCAAGTGCCAAACCCTTGACCATTCTTCAAGTAGTCTTAGGTCATTTCTCATTTTATCTAGCCCTCCTGTGTGTCAACTCTGTTACAGATCTTGGTGCCATCTGCGAATAGGCATACTTTCTACTTCAGTCCCTGTGTAATGTCACTTATAAAGACATTGAATAGGACTGGACCCAGCACCAGTCCCTGTGGAACCCCACTGGTAACCTCCCCCCTCTTGATTTTATGCAATTTACTACCACCCTCTGGGTCCTGCTTTTTAGCCAGTTACCAACCCATTTTGCCACTTTAGAGCCCACACCCAGATTCCCCAATTTGTTAAGCAACGTTCCATGAGGAACAGTTTCAAAGGCCTTACTTAAATCCAGGTAGGCCACATCCATTGCCACTCCCTGATTCACCATTCTGGTCACCCAGTCAAAGAAATCGATAAGATTAGTCTGACAAGACCTAGCCTCAGTGAATCCATGCTGCCTTTGATCTTCTGTACTGCTTGACTCCAGGAACTTCACTACCCTCTCCTTAAGCAGGGACTCCATCAGCTTCCCCACCACTGAGATCAGGTTTACAGGACTGTAATTGCCTGCCTCCTCCTTACTTTCAGTCTTGTGTCGGAGGATCATCTCTGCCCTCCTCCAGTCTCCAGATACCTCTCCCATCTCTAGTGATTGATTGAAGAGGGTTGTCAGTGGACCTGCTAGGACTTCTCTGAGTTCCTTCAACACTCTAGGGTGAATCCCATCTGGCCCCTTTGCCTTGTCTGTTTTTACTTTTCCTAGTTCCTCCAAGACTCTATCCACTGTAAATGGGCTGGTGTCCACCTCTCTCCCTACATCTTTCCTTTTGAGTCTTGGCCCCTCCATTGCCTCTTCCTTGGTAAATACTGAGCAAAGATATTTGTTCAGTACCTCAGATTTTTTCAAGGTCATCCTCCACCCACACGTGCTCTTCCTTCTTTAGCCTAACAATACCATTTCTGGTCTTCTTCCTCTCACTAATATAGCAGAAGAGGTCTTGTCCCATTTCTTAAAAGCCTGTGCTATTCCTTCCTCCGTTCTTGCCATAGCCTCTCTGACGCTTTCCCTGCTTCTCTCTGCTTCTCCAGATATTTCAGTCTGTCATCTTCTTTCTGTGTCTCTTTGTATTTCCTGAATGCCTTACTTTTTCTCGGCTTTGGTATTTTTTGTATTTCCAAGATATATAATGCATCATTTGGTGTTTTTTACATTACCACAAATTATATGTTTAAAAATAAAGTATTAATACTGTCAAAGCTGAGTTAACTTGTCATTTAATTGTCATTCTGAATTGTGTTATTTATAATCAACGGCATGTGATCTGTCAAGTCACGTGGCATAACACATAGCATTATAAACCACATCCTGCCTGAGTACCCTGGTCATTGCCACCTTGCCATCCCAGTGCCATGGAACAGTGGGATGTTGGCATTTAGGGGCCCCCTGGGCCACAAAATATGACTTGGAGTAGGACCCCCACATCCATTGATCTGGGTCTGCTGTTTACATCCTATTCTACATGTCCAAATTACTGTTTGGAACACCATGGCCATGGTCCATCAAAGACTTCCCTTCACTACACTAAATAAGCTAAGAATGCCCATGCTTTCCTCAGTACTACTCACATCACATCCCCATAATCAATGAGATACCTACCATGCAACACAGCATGTTATTGTGCTGTCCTCAATACAATATACACATATTAGAGAAAAATATATATATAATTCATGTGATTTATTTATTTATTTACGGTCCTAAAAAAAAGGACTGGCAATAGCTGAAATACACATGTTCAAAATAAATGTCTGAATACCGTGCCATGAAATTTGATTCCCAGATTAGTTGCTCTACTTTGATCTTTAGGGGGGAAAACAATTGACTTGATTCTCAAAGAACCCTTACATTGATGCAAGCTGCTGCCAAAGGCAGCTTGCATAAAAGCTTGATGTGTCAGAGACCCTGTGCCTGATTCTTTATTGGGCAGGGTCCTGGCAGCAAAATCCCATGGTTTGCAGCAACCCTGGCCATGTGCCAAAAAGACAACCCATCCAGGGGTGTGCACAAGCTGTGGGGTGGCTAGTGGCACCATTCCCTGATCCCCAATGTCCCTGAAAATATGATATTAAACAAATCCCCTTTTGGACTAGTGGACCCCCTTCCCCGATCCCTGATGTCCCCAAAAATACATTATTAAACAAATCCCCTGGTGGTCTAGTGGACCCCCCTCCCCAATCCCCGATGTCCCAAAAAATACGTTAGTAAACAAATCCCCACATGGTCTGGTGGACCTCCCCCCAGGATCCCTAATGTCCCATAAAAGAAGTTATTAAACAAATCCACTGGTGTTCTAGTGGACCCCCTCCCCAATCCATGATGTCCACCAAAATACATTATTAAATAAATCCCCTGGTGGTCTTGTGGTCCCCCTCCCTAATCCCTGTTGTACCTAATATGAATTTACAGTACCACTTCCCTAATGATCTAGCAACACCCCCACCAAAGCCCAAATCACCTATTATGAAGTAACACAACATCACTGGTGGTCTAGTAGACCCCATCCTGAATGGCAGTGTCCCACCACCCCATTCCCCCATCCCCAAACTGAGCTGGTGACTGGCACAGATCACCACTCACCACCACATCCAGCCAATGACTAACCTCTCAGTGAGCACTGTGCTGAATTCAGTACACACCCATTGATTAACAGTTCACTGTCAATCAATAGGCATGTGCTGAATACAGTATCATGCTCACTGAGAACTCAGTCAGTGGCTGGCTGTGGAGGTGAGCAGTGGGCTGTACCAGTCACCAGATTGACTTTGGGATGGAGGGGAATGCGTGGTTGGACACTGAAAGCGTGGGGGTCCACTAGACCATCAGTGTGTTGTGTTACTCACAAAGTGATTTGAGCCAGGAGGTGGAAGGTGCAGGATCACCATGGAATTAGGACTGCAAATTCATATTAGGGAAACTGGTGATAGGGCAGGGAGGGTCCTCTTGACCACCAGGGGATTTGTTTAATAACGTATTTTGGGGGACATTGGGGAGGAGGATTCACTAGACTACCAGGGGATACTATTTATAACTAATTTCGAGGACATCAGGGATTGGGGAGGGGAGCTGCTAGATTACAAGATGATTTACTTTATGATAATGGGGATTGGGGCTTGGGAGGAGGGACCACGGCACATTGCCGTAGGGTGTTACACTCTCCCAGAGGGATATGTCTTAGTATTCTAAGACCAGTCCTGGTCAGTCTAATGGTTCTTAGAAATTCTCCCTCTGGGTAAGATTTGTGAATTCCACTTTTGGGGATATGGCAATCTGCATTTGCCACAAGCCTCCTAGAGGCATGTTGCATCCCCTTTTGTGATGCAAGGCTGGCACAATTCCCCTTTAGCACATGCAACCTGCACTTGATGCAGGCTGCTTTTGTGAATAGATCAGAGCTAATTTTTTGTCACAAGGTGTCATTTGCAACATTTGTATTTAATGCAGGCACCTTGCTTCAATCTATGGGCTTTAAGAACAGAGTCAAATTTGTCTACACAGGAGATGCCCATAGGTGTCCATTTCTCAAGCCATCACTAAATACTCAATTTTGGCTTTATTCCCTCTCATTAAGGTTCTTAGTGATAATAAAGACTAGGAAGCTTGGTTCCAGACATTCATCCACTGACATTCATTGATCTCTAACTAGACTAATTGTAACTAACTGAAGCCTTTGTACACCTCTGTATTACTGGAATTGCTTTGTGTGTTCTTTTATTGCATCTCACCAGTAATGTTCTCCATTGTTGTACTCCACCACCAATTGTTGTCTACCCTCCCTGTGACGAGGTGCCTTTGTAAATGAGTCTTTGACTCAAAGATTGTAAATCCGAATTATGAAATAAATAAATTCAGTCTGTCTTGTTTCTTTTCACTACCATTCTCTCTCTCTCTCTCTTTCCATCTTCTTATGCTTTTTCTCTTTATATTTTTTCCATCACTCTTGCACTCTATTTGTGAATACTTTTGCTTCGTGTGAAAAACTTGTATATTTCTCTCCTTTTCCCACCCTTGCAACCCCATCACCTTTCCCCTCCTCTCTCAACCCTGTCTACTCCAACACATCTCCTCCCCCTCTCCTCTCATCTCCTTTGATACCCACCTGCACCTTTCCTCTCATCTCACTTTACAACTTTTCCCTGGTGGAAATCAAACAAGAGACCTTGAGTTCCAAATGTAGCTGCTCTAACTATTTAGCAGAAGAGATAGTTGTGGTTTAAGGCTAGAACAGTGCAGGGTTTTTTAGAATCAACATCCAACAGAATGCTGCAAATTTTCAAAAATTCTACCATGTTTTGCAAAATTCCATTGCATGAGGACTTCCACAATTCCAAAAGCATGTGTGGTTTCTTATTTAAACCTTGGGTTAGTATTCCACTGTTTACATTAACCATGGATTAGTGTTCCACAATTTAAACAAACCATGGATTACTGTTCCACAGTTTACATAAACCATGGATTAGTGTTCCACAGTTTACATAACCATTGATCAGTATTTCACAGTTTACATGAATCCTAGATTAGTATTCCACAGTTTACATAAACCATGGATTAGTGTTCCACAGTTTACATAAAGCATGGGTTGGCATTCCACAGTTTACATAAGCCCTGGATTTGTATTCCACAGTTTACATAAACCATGGATTAGTGTTCCACAGTTTACATAAACCATGAATTAGTGTTCCACAGTTTACATAACCATGGATCAGTATTCCACAGTTTACATAAATGATGAATTAGTGTTCCACAGTTTACATAACCATGGATCAGTATTCCACAGTTTACATAAACCCTGGATTAGTATTCCACAGTTTACATAAACCCTGGATTAGTATTCCACAGTTTACATAAACCATGGATTAGTGTTCCACAGTTTACATAAAACATGGATTAGTGTTTCAGTTTACATAACCATGGATTAATGTTTCACAGTTTACATAAACATCTCGATTAGTGTTCCACAGTTTTCATAAAGCATGGATCAGTACTCCACAGTTTACATTAACCCTGGATTTGTATTTCTCAGTTTACATAAACCATGGATTATTGTTCCACAGTTTACATAACCATGGATCAGTATTCCACAGTTTACATAAATCCTGGATTAGTGTTTCAGTTTACATAACCGTGGATTAATGTTTCACAGTTTACATAAACACTCGATTAGTGTTCCACAGTTTGCATAAACCCTGGATTAGTGTTCCACCATTTACATAAACCATGAATTAGTTTTCCACAATTTACATAAACCCTGAATTAGTGTTCTGTAGTTTTCTTAAATTATGGATTAGTGTTCCGCAGATTACATAAACCATGGTTTAGTGTTTCAGTTTAAGTAACTGTGGAATAATGTTTCACAGTTTACATAAACCCTGGATTAGTGTTCCACAGTTTACATAACCCATTGTTTAGTGTTCTGCAGTTTACATAAACCCTGGATTAGTGTGCCATGGTTTACATAAACCCTCAATTAGTGTTCCACAGTTTACATCACCATACAGAAGTATTCCACAGTTTACATAAACCCAGGATTAGTGTTCCACAGTTTACATAAACCATAGATGAGTGTTCCACAGTTTACATAAACTCTGGATTAGTGTTCCATAGTTTACATAAACCCTTGATTAGTATTCCACAGTTTACGTAACCATAGATTAGTACTCCACGGTTTACATACACCCTGGATTAGTGTTCCACAGTTTACATAAATCTTGGATTAGTGTTCACAGTTCACACAAACCATGGATTAATGTTCCACAGTTTACATAAACCATAGATTAGTGTTCCACAGTTTACATAAACCATAGATTAGTGTTCTGCAGTTTGTGTAAAGAATGGATTAGTGTTCCACTGTTAACATAAACCCCGGATTAGTGTTCCATAATTTACATAAACCCTGGATTAATGTTTCACAGTTTACATAACCATGGATTAGTGTTCTGCATTTTGTGTAAAGAATGGATTAGTGTTCCACAGTTAACATAAACCCCGGATTAGTGTTCCATAATTTACATAAACCCTGGATTAGTGTTCCACAGTTTACAAAAACTCTGGATTAGTGTTCCATAATTGACATAAACCCTGGATTAATGTTCCACAGTTTACATAAACCATGGATTAGTGTTCTTCAGTTTACATAAACATTGGATTATTCTTCTGCAGACTGCATAAACGGCGGATTAGTGTTTCACAGTTTCCACAACCATGGCTTAGTATTCTACTGTTTACATAAACCCTCAATTAGTGTTCCACCATTTAAATAACCATGGATTATTATTCCACAGTTTACATAAACCCTGTATTAGTTTTCCTCAGTTTACAAAAAACATGGATTATTGTCCCACAGTTTACATAAACCCTGGATTAGTGATCCACAGTTTACATAAACCCTGAATTAGAGTTCCACTGTTTACATAAACCCTGGTTTAGTGTTGCACAGTTTACATAAATAATGGATTTGTGTTCCACAATTTACATAAACCATAGATCAGTATTTCAGTTTACATAACCATGGATTAGTGTTCCACAATTTACATAAACCATAGATCAGTGTTTCAGTTTACATAAACCATAGATCAGTGTTTCAGTTTACATAAACCATGGATTTGTGTTCCACTGTTTACCTAAACCCTGGATTATTGTTCCGCAGTTTACATAACCATGGATTAGTGTTTCAGGGTTTACATTAATGATGGATTTGTGTTCCACTGTTTACATAAACCATGGAATAGTGTTTTGAACATTACATAAACTGTGGATTCTTTTTCTGCTGGTTACATTGATTTTTCAGTATAAAATGTAAAGAACTATAATCCATAATTTATCTGAACTGTAGAATGTAAATCAGTGGCTCCAGTAAACATGCAAAATATGCTTGTGGAATTCTGAAGAATTTGTTAATATATTCCAAAAAGCATTTCAGAAATAGCATTGCCCTGCTATTCAGCCTTAATTCTACCAGTGGAATTCCACCCTCCACACAGCTCTGGGTTGAAGCTTTTCACACTGATTGTTACATGCACAGGTAAACCAAACCAGGGTGCTATCTACTTCAGTGTATCACTAAGCAGTAAAAATATCTTCTTAAATTGATAATTAGATAATAACCTTCTCTACAGCCCATTTTATTTTCTGGAAACTTGGGGGTTTTAACCACCAACAAAAGCAACATTTTAATGATGCTAAGTGAGGACCGGGGGACTGCGTGTTTAATGTAACATGCAGTAGATGGAGAAGGGACAAGTTAAAATATCTCACTTTACTCAGTTTAGCAGGCCACCTTCCATTTTTTAGGGCAGTATCATTAAAACAACTTCTTGGGAAAGAGGACAGAAAAAGACCTGAACAATCCTTCTAGTCTGTGTCACTGCACCCTATTCAGAGTCATTCTCAAATTTATTATTTCTCTCACTCTCCTCTATCCTTTCTGCATTGTCATGTCTTATAACTCCCTTAAATGCATTGCAGTTTTTTTAAACCCTGATACTGTCTCTGCCTCCACAACTTTCTCTGGGTGTTTTTTTCCACCAGTCATTGATCCTTTCTGTGAAGTACGCTGGTGGGACACCAATGGCACTTGGTGAATACATGTTGGTTCATATCAGTCATGTTGTTTTAATTCAGAATTGCAGCTATATGAGAAGTATATGACAGAGTTTGGCATATTATAGGCTATTGCCACACCTCAGGTGTATAATAAGGCATGAAGCACAGCCTGCCTTCAACTCACCAAGAAGTAATGAGAGTCATGATACACCATGTCTTGGGCCATGTTATTGTGACTACAAAATACTGTAGATCATTTTGTTTGCATTAATGAAACATTAAAAAATATATATTTACAAAATATCTTGCTAACATTTTTTGAAACTGTAGGTCTTGTAGTCAGTAGACGGCTCTGCTGTAGTAGGACTAAAACAAATGACAGAGCACTATAATGGTAAGTGAAAAGCGTGATGGTAGTAATTAAGGGAACAACTTTGTACCCATGAATATTGTGTATGGTTCTATATAATTGCAGCTGGAAAGGGTTGACAACCAATATGATTTCAGCATTACTTCTGTCAATTTAATTACACTGAGCATACAGTACTACCCATATAATGAATGGTGATTTGCTAAGCCAAGTAAAGTTACTGTAAAAAGCCTTCTCCTACCTACATAAGTTAAAGTGCATGTCACATTAAAGATGCATTAGCCCAGTCCCTCACTTATCACCATCAAATGCATCATGGCTGCTACATTCTCAGCTATAAGCTTTTCTTTGAGCAGGCACAACTCTGGCCTATACCTCTCAACTGACCCTCATTTTCAGGGATGCCCCAATTTTGCCTCAAATATTTTCTCTGTTGCTCCTATAAATGGCATTTTTGTCTCTGAAGAGTAGAGCTTTGAAGCAAAAAAGAATGCCAGACATTAATTTTCCAAACTGCTTCTACATCATAAACTGTTTTTTTTTATATTATGCCACACATTGTAGTTGTTTGACCTGATATTTAAGCAATAAGGCACAACAGGGTGTGTGTTATTGTGTAATAACATCACTCCTGGGGTGGGTTGAGGCACAAGGCAAAGTCAAGTGCTTCCACCACCCCAGGAGTGAAGTTATTACACAATAACACACACCCTGGAGTGCCTTATTGGTATTATACAGTTGCTCATTGTATATTGTAGGTGTGTTTTTAAAAATTCACAGAGACACTTTGCTTTTAAAATTAGTTTTACTTTGTAAAATTGTATAACTTAGCAATTTGACATAAAATAGTCTCTTAACACTGTATAGAACTTGTAGTTCAATTGTGTTGCAGATGGCTTACATATTTTAAATGTTACAATACTTTAAAATGGGATATGTAAATGTTTCATTTGCTTTTCAAATAAGAATCAAATAAACTGTATTTTCAAATAGTAACAGTTCAGCAAGTGTGTGCTAGCAATTCAGAAACTGCATTGTGAAATAGCATCTTTATAATTAATTAAACTGAAGGCTTTAAACTAGTACCATTTTAGATTACATTGTTTTTTTATAATGACAAATGCCACATCTGAAATGTGTTGAAAATATAGCGAAAGAACAGCTAACGTCATTAGTAACGATCATTTTTTTCTTTTTTTTTTTAAGATAAGTAGCTCAACAGGCTGATTTTTAAACTAATTTGTAACTTTTACTTGTAGAAATTGAACACATACACATTGTGTTCCCCTGTATATTGAAACAGTCCTTGTTACGAGATGAGGAGGAGGAACTGTTAGTGCTGGTGCTTGGTTGTGGCATGGTTGCAGAGGTCCCGGGTTCATTTCCAGCATTGGGTTGAAGCTCATTTCCTAGTTCAGTAGCCGATGTATTGGATTCCCTGCAGCTTGTTTCTTGCATGGCGTGGGACAGGATTTCACTCCAGGTTTGTCTCTGCTGCAATTTTGTGCTCTAGTAACACTTCAAGGACATTTCGTTTTTGTGTCCAGTGATGGACATAATTTCCTTGGTCTGCAGCCCAGCATCAGACAGAAGCTGGACAGTTGTTGCTCACAGGCTATGATTGGTATATATTGCTGTTAAGCCTGCCAGCTTGCAAATTCTTGGTAGCATGCTGCTTATGTAGTTCACCCCCATAGGTTCCAGGTTGAACCAAAAATAAATTTTTAGTAGTTTTGTGGCTTTCTTCGAGGGTGAAGGAACAGGCAGGGCAGGTTGGCTGGTAGCTTAGAGATGCACTGTTGAAAACATTTGACTAGGCACAGCAGGCTTCCAGGGATTTCAAACATAGTCCCGAGGAGGTTTTCTCTGTCACGTTCTTGCCCTTTGGAATGATTTTTGCTTTTTTAATTGAATGCCATTGTTATATAGCTCAGTCCATCTTCGGTGTGTTTGATGGCAAAGATTCTGGCTTAAATTGTCTCTGGCCTTCGCATCCACAGCAAGTGAAATGGATTTGCAATTTGGACCATACGTGCCGGACAAAACTTCAGGAGGTTTCAGGATTCAGGACTTTGGAGTTTCTTATTTTGTCAAGGTTACTGTGAGTGATCGGGGGATGGTGGGTAGCCAAATATTTGCCCTGTCATCTGATGTTTTTTAGGTGACCTACAAAAACATTGTTGGCTGCCTGGAAATCAGTGTCTGTGATGACATTCAATGAGCGACTGTTAGGCGACCCATTCATATAGCAGTTTAGTCCCACTCTCAGACCCACATAGCTTGAAATACTATATTCCTCTCCATTTGTATTTCCAACGCTGGCATAAAATTCTTTCAGGATGTTGTTAAAATGTTGTGGGGTTACAGTTTTAAAGTTATACTCTATGTTTTTCTCTGTGAGCCAGTCTTGCAGTACTCATACTGCCCAGCAGTTTGCCGTTGGGTGTTAACTTAGTTGTGGTCAGTTTCTGTTTTATCTGGTGTGGCTGACTCTAGGTTTGCATGTCTTGTTTTTGTTTCTTTTTTCCAGTACTCATGGCTGTGGACATTTGTGTTTCATTCCTTTCATCTTCAGTGCTGAACATTTTGTCAAGTGTTCTGTCAGACAACATGTTGAATGTCACCTCGAAGCTCATGACATATCTGAGGTAAGTGCTGTGGGCAGTGATTCAGATGTTTACATTGACAGGTGATGAGGTCATCAGTCTACCAGGCCTAGATGCAGTGATGTTATTGCTCAATATCTTCATTGTCTCTAGCTGCTGATAGCCAATGAGATGAAAGCAAAAATCTTTGCCATTGTATAATACCATTTAAGAAGTTGTTTGCTTGATTTTGGTCATTTGTCCCAGATTTTGTTAAGTTCTGACCTTGATATGCATGGTAGGAGGTCGAGAATTATGTTTTGTCTGGACTACTTTTTTTCACATAGAGTACAGCATGCTCATCTGCTTTCTCTCTCTCCCTCCTTTCTCCTCTTATATTTCTTTCTCTTCTTCTCTCCTCCTCATCCTAAAATCTCTCTTTCCCTCTATCTCTCTCTTTCTTTATCACACTCTTTTTCATAGAAACAGAGATATTTATGAAAAGAAAAGACTTACATAGAAACATAGACTTTGATGGCAGATAAGGACCACTTGGCCCACCCAGTCTGCCCATTTCCCTACCTACCGGATAAGCTGCAGAATCTAGTTAACCAACAGACTACTTCCTGTGACCCCCACTACAATTGCCTTATGTCTGTCCCATGCATGTTTCAATTACTCCACTGTTTTAGACCCAACAACCTCCACAGAAAGGTGGTTCAATGCATCTGCCACTCTCTCCATGAAAAAAAGTCCTCACATTACCCCTGAGCCGTCCCCCCTCTATCATTAAATTGTGCCTCCTTGTTCTTACACATCTCTTTTTCTGAAAGATGCTACCCTCCTGGACTTTGTTGATTCCCTTGAGGTACTTGAGGAGGCAGTATAGTGCAGTGGTCTAAGGCTCTGAGCTGCAAATTTGGTGACATCCAGCAGACCAGACCTGGGTTTGAATCCCACAGCTTCCACTTGCATACTGTGTGACCCTGAGCAAGTCACTTAACCTCCTTGTGCTCCCAGGTCGCTCCTGTAAAAAAGCTTTCAGCTTAGTGTGCTATACCTGGTTAAACAACTAAATAAAAAACAAAACAAAACTTGAACATTTCTATCATGTCTCCCCGTCCCTCCTTTCATCAAGGGTATACATATTAAGCACTCTCAGTCTCTCTTCATATGATTTCTGATGCAGACCCTGCACCATTTTAGTTGTCCTCCACTGGACTGCTTCCATCCTATCTATGTCCTTACGTAGATGGGGTCTCCAAAACTGCACACAGTACTCCAGATGGGGTCTCACCAACTGTCTGTACAGAGGGATAACCACATCCCTTTTTCTACTTGTGATGCCCCTTCCTTTGCCTTCCAGTATCCCCCTGGCTCTCCTTACTGACTTTTCACATTGCTTACCAACCTTTAGATCATCTGATATGACTACCCCCAGGTCCTGTTCCATTTTTGTTGTTGTTAGTACCTCCCCTGCTATTGTGTACTCTTTCCTGGGTTTTTGTTTCCCAGGTGCATTACTTTGCACATCTTTGCATTAAATCTAAGTTGCCATATGTCTGACTGTTCCTCCAACCTTGCCAAGTCCCTTCTCATCCTTTCTACCCCCTCCCTTGTATATCAACTTTGTTATAGATCTTTGTGTCATCTGCAAAGAGGCATACCTTTCCCTCCAGACCCTCTGCAATGTCACCTATAAAGATCTTAAAGAGGACTGGACCCAGTACTGAGCCCCGAGGTACTTCACTAGTGACCTGCCTTTCTTCGGAATGTGTTCCATTCACTATTACCTTCTGTGTCCTGTTGTGCAGCCAGTTTGCTACCCAGGCTACCACCCTGGGATGCACTCCCAGGCTGGCTAATTTGATTATTAATATTTTGTGTGGGACTGTGTCAAATGCCTTGCTAAAGTCTAGGTAGGCCATTTCCACAGCCCCTCCCTGGTTTATTACTTTGGTCACCCAGTCAAAGAAAGCTATTAGATTCATCTGACATGACCTTCCTGCTGTAAATCCATGCTGCTTTGGATCCTGTGCCCCGCTGGCCTCTAAGTACTCAGCAGTTCTTTCTTTCAGAAGTGATTCCATCATTTTCCCTACCACTGAGGTCAAACTGACAGGTCTGTATTTTCCTGCTTCTGCCTTGCTCCCACTTTTGTGAAGGGGAATCACATCTGCCCTCCTCCAGTCCTCAGGTACCACCCCATCCTCCCACGATTTGTTAAAAAGTGTGGTCAGTGGTGTCACTAGGCCCTCCCTTAGTTCTTTTAGGATTCTGGGGTGAATCCCATCAGGCCACATTGTTTTGTTCACCTTGAGTTTTAAGAGTTCTTTCTAGACTCTTTCTTCTGTGAATGGACTGGTGTCAACCCCCATACCCAGAGTGCTTCTATTGTCTGGTTTAGGTAACTTCTCCTCATCTTCTTTTGTGGATACTGAGCAAAAGTATTCATTCAGTATCTCTGCCTTTTCACTGTCTCCCTCTGCCCACATCCACTCTCCCTTATTAATCTTCACAATTCCTCCCTTAACCATTCTATGCTCCCTTATGTACCTATAAAAGGTTTTATCCCCCTTCTTAACTGAATTGGCTATTTTTTCCTCAGTTTGGGCTGTTGCTAGTCTGACTGCCTTCCCCACTTCTTTCTGCTTTAATTGATACAGTTCCCTATCGTGCTCCTTCTGTGATGCCTTGTACTTTTTGAATGCAGCCTTTTTCTCCTTAACCTTCCCTGCCACCTCTTTTGAGAACCATAGTGTTTTTTTACTTTACTTTGTTTTCTTTATCTGTTTCACACAAAGGCTTGTTGCCTATATGATGGCAGTTTTGATTTTTCTCCATTGTTCTTCCACCCCTCCTTTTTTGTCCATTTGCTAGTGTATTCCTCAGGTATTCACCCAATTTGCCAAAGTCAGACCTTCTAAAGTCCAGTATCCTTGTTTTTGTATGACGTGTCTCCATGGTTGTGCTTATTGTGAAGCACACTGTGCAGTGGTTGCTTGTTCCCAGATGTCTACTGACTTCTAAATTTCTGATCCTCTCTCCATTTGAGAGTACCAGGTCTAGTATTGCTGCCTCTCAAGTGGGTTACAACACTAGCTGTCTAAGGTCTGGCCCCTGCAGGGGCATTGAGAATGACACTGCTCTTGCATGTGGCTACAGTACATGTCATCCAGTTAACATTTGGCATATTCAGGTCCCCCATCAACAGTATCTCCCCTTTTTTAGCCATTTTGAGAATGTCCTCTATCATTTTCTTGTCCATTTCCTCCCCTAGAGATGGGGGTCTATATACAACCCCTGTGCGGATTGTGTTGCCATTCCCTGTCTCCAAAGTGACCCAGAGTTCCTTTTGTCCTCCCCTTTACTTTTTAGTTCTGTAGCTTTGATCGCTTCCCTTATGTATAGAGCTAATCCACCTCCTCTTTTCCCCCTCCCTGTCCCTTCTGTAGACTGTGTACTCCAGTATGTTGACATCACAGTCATGATTCTCCATGTACCATGCTTCTGTGACTGCCACAATATTCAATTGTTCATCTTCCATCAAGGCTACTAGCTCAGGAAGCTTGTTTCCCAGACTACAGGCACTGGTACTCATTGCCTTCCATTTAATGTTGGCTTTATCCTTTTTCCCCCATGCCTGTTCTTTTTGCCCTTGTCTATTTTTCCATTTACCCCTGTCCTGCCCTCTGCTGAGCACTGTACCTCAGTGTTTACCTTACTACTCGTCATGTTTTGTGGGGGGAGGTTTGAAATTTACTGCCTCTTATTAGCACCTCCCCCCATGGCTAGTTTAAAAGCTTGTCAAGGAAGCATTTAAGCCTGTCACTTAGGATATTGGTTCCCTTCGTGGACAGATGCAGACCATCTTGCCAGTATAGACCTTCATCACTCCAGGTGTACCCCCAGTTCCCAATGAAGCCAAAGCCATGTGCTCTGCACCAGTTTTGAAACCATTCATTAAACTGCATGGTGTATAGTACCCTAGCCTCATCCCTGCCATGGATGGCAGCACCAGGTAACCGTGCTTGCTGCCTGTCTGAGGCCCCTCCCCAAATCTACAATTTCATCCTGCACTGCACTGATCCCAACTCCTGTGATGCTGCTTCTGCAATCCTAAGGATTCGCTTCTTGTCCCTCCAAGCCATGGCAGCAGGCAGGCACCTTACTTTCCTCTCCTCTCCCTTCCCCAGGTCTACCCCTCTAACAACTGAGTCCCCTATCAGAAGCTTACATTTTATCAACTCTGTTCAGTTTATATTATACTCAAGTCCCCATCATTCTAGTTCTGGGTGTTCACTATACATAGCCCTTATCCCCATTTACAAGATACTTACATCTTGAAGTTTTAAACAATTATCCCTCTCACATATATAATGGTTGTTCTAATTATAAAAAGTTTTAAAATTAAAGTTAAAAATTAGAAATGACCAGTACTATTATTATTATTATTCTAACTAGATTCTGCATCGCTGTTCTCAGCCATGGTCTTCTCAACCCATTCAATGTAATTCTGCATATTGGTGTAAACTCCATAGGTACCACACCGAATTCCCCAGGACACTATGGCACCAACAAAAAATGTCCCATCACTGCTCTCAAACACATATGCTCCTCCACTGTCCCCATGGCAACTGTCACTACCTTTTAGCCCAGCACAGATCATATTTTCAGTGAAGTAAAATTTAGTGACATCAACACTGGATGTTCGAGGTGAAACATTTTGGCATAATTTCATATCTACCACGGGAATTTCTGCATACATTAACTGTTCAACTAATCGCTTTTTCTCTGTGCGCCCCCAACCTGAGATGAATCCCATTCTGTCTTTCTCCAGCTTATACTCTTCACCTTTACTGGGGATACATATGGTTGCAATGTTGGGCCCCATCTTAATCTTCTCCTTCAGTTTAATCAGAGCAATATCATTGTCATAATTATACTGTGCTTCTGTCTCTGGGACACTGATGTAGTTTGGATGTATGAAAACCTTCTCCACTTTCAGATGCACAGCTTTGCTTAGGTCCTCTGAGCTAATATTTAATGTTCCTGCATACATGGTAAGGTCATTCATTACTGCTACATGGGCAGCAGTAAGCACCCATTGCTCAGCAATCAGCGCTCCACCCCCTCGAGGCTGTTCAAAGTACACCTGCCAAGGGAAGTTTCCCTTTACTGCTGGTCTTCCCTTAAAAATCCTCTGGAAAGCCTCAGGTGGATTTTCAGGTTTCCCACAAACTGAAACAAAAAAAGTTCAAGTATGAGATTTTGGTTTCATTACAGAAGAAACACATACCAACAGTAAGAAAGCATTGGTCAAAGTAACAAACAAATGCAACCCTGTGTTAGACTTCTTTTTCTTTTGAGTAGGGAACAATTTATTCATGCTACCTTGTCCATGATGGGGCACCATAACAAAGCAATATAATTTAAATCAACAGGTGGCAACTTTTGAAAAGGGCATAGACTAAGGAATAACTCTCCTTTACTGCTCATGAGACACTCATACTATAAAGAGTATCTCATGCAAAGGTGCTCTGCAAACAGGCACACTTAAAGAGAGTTTTTAAAGTCATAATATATTATTGATTGCCCTCGATCAATAATATTTTAATATACAATTGCTCTTGATTAATAATATAATAATATATGATTGACCCAATCAATAACATATTAATACATGATTGCCCTCAATCAGCAATATATTAATACATGGCTACCCTCGATCAATAATAAATTAATACAAGATTACCCTCAGTCAATAACATACATGATTGCCCTGATCTGTACTATATTAACACATATTGCCCTGGATCTATAATATATCAATACATGATTTTCCTGAATCAATATCATATTAATACATGGCTGCCCTCGATCAATAATAAATTAATACATGATTACCCTCAGTCAATAACATACATGATTGCCCTGATCTGTACTATATTAACACATATTGCCCTGGATCTATAATATATCAATACATGATTTTCCTGAATCAATATCATATTAATACATGATTGCCCTAGATCAATAATGTAGTAATACATGATTTCCCTTGATGAATAATATATTAATATATCCTCTGAGACCACTCTTACAGTTGTAAGAGAAGTCTCAAAGAATCTTAGAATCATAGAACTTGACGGCAGAAAAGGACCCTTTTTCCCATCAAGTCTGCCCCTCCCCCCACTAACCTTGAGTACACACACACACACACACACACCCATGTAACCCCTTATGTCTGTTCCATGCCTTATTGAAACCCATTGCAGTCTCCAATGCATTCTTTTGGTACCAGAACTGCTCACCTCTGGTTTGCTGTTCTTATGCCCTAAGAATGCGCACTTGACCACTCTTACAGTCATGAGATTAGTCTCAGAGGATGTATGACCACACATAATCCTTTTCACCATAGTGCTTTCATCATCACTAAGGACAGGGTTTACATCATTACTGGTGTTTCTAACACATTGTCATTACTGTAAGTAATAAATACAAGTATGCCCTCTGAACAGCGACATTTCTACGGTGACATGTGTCGCTATCAACAACAGCGCCATGTCACTGTAGAAGTGCTACTGGGACTGGGCAACTCCTTCCCCTGACCTGCACCCTCTCCCTGAACTAACTACAGCCTGGAGTTAGAATCCAAAAGTACAGGGGGCGCGGGGGGCAGAGTCCCCTGTGTGAGGGGTTCAGGGTGAAGCCCCCCTGAAGAAAAAATACACACAAAAGTGTGCTGCTCTCTGCTGACTGCAAATCTCAGTCGACATGGAGCCTGGCACTGTGGTGCCGGTTGACATGTTTTTTTATCAAACCAGCATCATAGAGCCATAATTACATTATCACTCTGCTGGCAGTTATTATATCATCACAGGAGACAGTGATAACTTCATTAATACTGACTGATTACATAATCATTACTGCTAGTAAGAGGATATGTGATGGCAAGGCATGTGATACAGAATATATGTGAATGAGTGGCAAGTGAGCTTGGGGGAATATCACAAGTGGTGGAGCCACTAGTGTGGTTCCCTGAGCTCACTTGCCTCAAGTTCATATATATTCTGTATCACACAACTAGCCATTACGTATTCATTTTATACAATAGGGCTTTGATTTGTGATTTTTTTTTTGGATAATGTCATCACAGTGTGATAACTGGAGTCATCACACTGCAGTGAGAATACTTGTTTTTATCTAATAGGCTATCTGCTCACTTCTATTGTATAATAACTATTTAACACCATTAAGGACTATGATTACATTATCACTAGTGACTGATTACATCTTCATTTTAAGAATCTCACTTTCATTTGTTTCTATAGTGCACATTCTGACATCATAAGACTATAATCCATTGGTGTTGCCCTTCAGAAGGCTCCAAGTACTAGCCTTAAATCATACATAGAGCCCTTAATGTGGTGGCCGCTATGCTTAGGAACTCCCAGTCTGTGTTATTCAGATCAGTACTAACTATTAATTACTTTAAGGGGTAGGTATGGAAGAACCAGTTTGGATAAACTCAGAACTTCCCATAACCTTTAACATTTTCTGCATTGATATCCTTACCAGAACTTTTTTCAGGTTCTGATTTTTTTTAAACCATAAGTTTGGAGCTTAATATACTGCAGACAACATGAATGCCTTTGCCCAATAGACACAAACCTTGGATCAGTGTGCCTCTTCAAGTAACCAATTTATAAAAAAAAATAAGATGGAAAGAATAAGAACAATGGTGAAACTGAGCCTCAGAAAACAAGAAAAGGCAGAGGACCTCTAAGAGAAATAGGGATGAAGGCTGCTATGCTCAATTAATATTTTGTTCAGGTGTTCACCAAAGGCCCTCCCCTTGGGTAGAGGGTGCTTACTGGAAAGACCCATGACATCATGATGCTACCTGCAGACAGCTAGCCCATATTGGTGCCTGGCAAACCTGCAATGATCAAGCAGACAAAGCCCAAGATGGGAGCTGTGATACACCCATGAATCATTATGGTGCTAAAGGAACTATTGCTAGGACCACTTGCAGCAAGTTTTAGAAATCTCTGTTAAGAGGTGTGGTGCTAGAAGAGTGGAATGGGGTCACTATTGTCCCCTATCTTCAAGAGTGGGACAAGGGCAACATACTGTCTAGCCTCTGCTCAGGAGTGGGATGATAGCTAAAAAGCAAATAAAATCAAAAGGAGGAGGATGGGCCTGCTGATAATATCATGGTTGCCAGTAATTGTACATTTAAACTGCAGAATCTTGGCGATTCCAGGCTGTTAGAAATAAGAAAAGTCAATGGTGCTGTGCTATCCAGTTTAAACAGTTAGGGCTTGGAAGATCTTAGCAAGGTCACAATGGTAGTTCTTTGAAAGTTACTGTTGCGGGGACTCTCAAGTTCAAACTGATGCATCTCAGTTAGTCCTAGAAAACTCAAACTTAAACTGCTAGCTCTTGGAGAGATACATAACAAAAAGGCCACTGTTGATGCAGGATATTAAAGCTTCTCTATTCAACATCATGTCCCAGCCTTTTAATTTAACTAGGACTTTGGAGGTTATCAAGGGAGTGGTGGATGGCTTAGGGGCATGGATGACTGAAGCGGAGGCAGGAGGGAGTAGGATGGATGACTGGGCTGCTCCCACCAATTGGTGCATTGCCACCTTTGAGAGTGAGTTAAAGTTGGTTAAAGTGAGTTAAAGTTGGTCTGGAGCTGCTTCATTGGTCTCAAGAATGAGGCAGGAACCCATGGAAACAGGACAGTGTCAGAATGGGTGACCTAGTTCCATTTTCTTTTGGATGCTGCTGGTATTTATCCCCCTACACTGGGAATGGGTCTCTCTATGAGCTTAATTCAAGGTTGAGTGAGTACCCCATTGCTTAAGAATCCTTAAAAAAAAAGCAAACACTTGGATTACAGAGAGGGCATCCTCAAAAGCTGGTGCAAAATAAGCAGCAAGGCTGGCAAGGGATATATAGAACTTATCCTAAAAGAAAATCAAGAAATACAAAAGGAAACTGAAATAGAAATGAAGAAGAGAAAAGCTGCAATACCTGAATATATAGACCATCCACTTTATGAAGAGTTACAAGAAAAATTCAAAAATAATCTACTGAGGTATGATGAAACAAGCATTTGTCAATGCCGAATGTTGATTGCGTTGGTGTGTTGAGCTCACTCACTGCCCCTCTGTCACTCCCTCAGTCTATTTCTCCTGGTGCTGCAGGCTGCTCTTTTGTACTGGGCTCCTGCCTGCATTGTCACCTTGTTCTTCCCACTAAGAAATCTGCAGCTGTCCCAACAGAGCTCCGTTGAGGTGGTTCACTCCCCCTCTCTCACTCACTCATTCTGTTTCTCTGGGCACTGCAGGCTGCCCTTTTGTACTGGGCTCCTGCCTCTGTTGGTGGCTTTTTCTGCCCACAAAGAAATCTGCAGCAGTCCCGACACAGGTCTTTTGAGCCTGCTGACTTCCCTTCTCTCACTCACTCATTCCGTTTTTGCCAGCAATGCAGGCTGGCCTTTTGTACTGGGCTCCTGCCTGCGTTGACGCTTTTTTCTGCCAACAAAGAAATCCACAGCAGTCATTATAGAACTTCATTGAGCTCGTTTACTCCCCCTCTCTCACTCACTCGTTGTGTTTCTCCTGGCACTTCAGACTGCCTTTTTGTACTGGGCTTCTGCCTCCATTGGCACCTTTTTCTGCCCACAAAGAAAACCACAGCTGTCCTGACAGAGCTCCATTGAGGTCGCTCACTCCCCCTGTGTCACTCACTCAGTCTGGTTCTCCTGGCGCTGCAGGCTGCTGTTTTGTACTGGGCTCCTGCCTCTGTTGGCACCTTTTTCTGCCCACAAAGAATTCTGCAGCAGTCCTGACAAAGCTCCATTGAGCTCGATCACTCCCCTTCTCTCACTTGCTCATTCCGTTTCTGCTAGTGCTGCAGGCTGCCCTTTTCTACTGGGCTCCTTCCTGCGTTGCTGCCTTCTTCTGCCTACAAAGAAATTAGCGGCAGTTACAGTAGAGCTCCATGGAGCTCGCTCACTCCCCCTCCCTCACTCGCTCGTTCTGTGTCTCCCACTGCTGCAGCCTGCCCTTTTGTACTGGGCTCATGCCTGCATTGGTGGCTTTTTCTGGCCAGAAAGAAATCTGAAGCAGTCCTGACACAGCTCCATTGAGCTCACTCACTCCCCCTCTCTCACTCACTCATTATGTTTCTGCCGGCACTGCAAGCTGGCCTTTTTTACTGGGCTCCTGCCTGCATTGCCTCATTTTCTGCCCACAAAGAAATCTGCAGCCATCATAATAGAGCTCTCTTGAGCTCACTCACTACTGCTCTGTCACTCACTCATTCTATTTCTCTTGGCGCTGCAGGCTGTGCTTGTGTACGGGGCTCCCGTCTGCTTTGGCACCTTTGTCTGTCCACAAAGAAATCTGCAGCTGTCCTGAAAGAGCTCTGTTGAGGTTGCTCAGTCTCCCTCTCTCATGCGCTCATTCTGTTTGTCCTGGAGCTGCAAGCTGCCTTTTTGTACGGGGCCCCTACCTGCATTGGCACCTTTTTCTACCCACAAAGAAATCTGCAGCAGTCCTGATAGAGCTCTGTTGAGCTCACTCAGTTCCCCTGTCTCACTCGCTCATACTGTTTCTCCCATTGCTGCAGGCTGGCCTTTTGTACCTGGCCCCTGCCTGCATTGATGCCTTTTTCTGCCCACAAAGAATTCTGCAACATTCCTGACAGCGCTCTGGTGAGTTCACTCACTCCCCTTCCCTCACTCACTCTCTCGTTTTGTTTCTTCCAGTGCTGCAGGCTGCCCTTTTGTACTGGGCTCTTGCGTTGGGGCCTTCTTCTGCCCACAAAAAAATCTGCAGCAGTCCCGACAGAGCTCATTTGAGCTCAGTCACTCCCCCCCTCATTCGTTCGATCTTAATTTGTCCCAAACACTGACTTTCCACAGCGACCGTGCTATTCTCTGGCAGGAGTGCATAAACATATTTTAGCCAGGATGTGAAAAATCACAGCTGCACTGTTCATAAGGAGGTGTGAAAAAAATGCCACTGTTGAAAATGTGGTGTGAAAATATTACAGATTTGCGAAGCTACAAGGGTGCGTGGAAACAGTTCAACGCACACTTGTAACACAGTCATGTTATGGAGTTTCGTCACCAAATTTTCAACATAGAGATTTTAGGAACTCCGCTCATGAACTGTGCCACTGTCATTTTCTTAATCGGTCCCGAACACTGATTTCCCACAGCGACCACATTATTCTATACTGCAACTGTGAAAACACATTTCAGTCAGGATGTGAAAAATGACCGTACTGCTCATGAGGAGGTGTGAAAAAATGCCACAGTTGAAAATCTGGCGTGACAATATTACAATTCTGCGAAGTTACAAGGGTGCATGGAAAGTGTGCAACACACACTTGTAACACAGTCATTTGATGGGCTATCATCACCAAATTTTTAACACAGGCATTTTAGGACCTCTGCTCATGAACAGTATCACTGTCATTTTCTTAATCTGTCCCAGACAGTGATTTCCCACAGCAACCTCTCTATTCTGCACCGGAAGTGCAAAAGCACATTTTGGCCGGGATGGGAAAAATAACAGCTGTACTGTTCATAAGTAGGTGTGGCAAAATGGCAATGTTGAAAATCCAGAGTGAAAATATTATAAATTCACAAAGTTACGAGCATGTGAGCAAACTGCTCAATACACGCTCGTAACACAGTCATTCTATGGAGTATCATTACCAAATTTTCAACATAGGCATTTTAGGACCTTTACTCATGAACAGTGTCACTGTCATTTTCTTAATCTGTCCCGAACACTGATTTCCCACAGCGACCATGCTATTCTGCCCCAGAAGTGCGAAAACACATTTTCACCAGTATGTAAACAATGATAGCTATACTGTTGACAAGGAGATGTGAAAAAATGCCAATGTTGAAAATCTGGTGTGAAAATATTGCAAATTCACGGAGTTACGAGTGTGTTTTGCAACTGCACAATGCATGCTCATAAAATAGTCATTTTTCTTTCCCACCAAATTTGCAACATAGGCTTTTTGAGAGCTCACCTCATGAACACTGGCACTGTTGTTTCTTTAACTGGCCCTGAAAAGTGATTCCACACAGTGACCATGAAATCACCTTTCAGGGCCGATTAACACCATGACAGTTACAGAATTCATGAGGAGGCATCCAAGAAACTCCATGTTGAAAATTTGGTGCCAAAATTCCAAAAAAATGACTGAGATATGCATTAAAGTTGGAAAAACCCCATTTATTCCATTATACAGCTTACCGGCATTTCCTCAGTTCATGGTCGGCTTCAAAGAGTGCAGATGTGTTCCTGGTTCACCGAAGATCATTGTGCCGAGCTCTGGAGGTAAGTTTGGGGTGAGGTGGGTGTGGGGAGGCAGTGTGAGCAGTGGGCGGGCACAAGTTTTGGGTGGGGGGCAGGGAGACTGCAAAGACTGCCAAAAGTTTCCTTTGTTACAGGTTAAAAAAAAAGATGTTGCGGGACCATTTTTGTATTTTACAGGGGCATGTGGCATGCTGGGGTGGGCTCCCAGCATGCCACCGGACTCAGCAGTAGCCGATAAGGGATTGGGTACCCCCGTCTGCACACAACAAAAGCCGGGGGTCTTACATTATGCCGACAGGGATTGGGCACCCCATTGGCAGACAATAAAAGTGGGGGGATTACAGAATGCCTACGGGGAGTGGGCTCCCCCATCGGCAAAATCAACATTGGGGCACTGAAGCTCATGGGGATTGGGGCCCCTGTTGGCAAATAAACACAGTGGGGGGGTTATATTGTTTGTGAACATGGCAGCAAGCCGCCGCCTTGTTCACAAATAATATCAGTGTTTCTAGATCCCGCCCTGCAATTAAGGGTTGTTCCCTCATTGCAGCAGAGTTCTGACGCTGCAATGATGAGATGGCCCCTGATTGCACTGGCTAAATTTTCACAAGTTGGTGGCACGCTGGCTGAACTACTGTCAGTAGCAGCATGCCACGGCATTGGGGGAAGTGGGACAAGCCTTTACAGGCTGTGGGGGCATTGGTCTCAACAGTGTCGCGCCTCCACAACCTGCTGAAACCATTTCTTAGATAATAGATCATAAGACATTATGCCACTCCCCCCCCCGACATAACCTCTACTAGACAAAACTCCTGGGGGACAATGTGTTCACTATGAAAAATATTAGCATGAACTCTGAATTAGGTTTCTACTACTGTATAACATAGATAATGTTTAAAATGTAAAAATGCACTGACATTACTTATTGACTTGCTAGCCTAACTTATGCTTTCTTATGTATGTTTTTCCAGACTTAAACGTTAGCCCATTTCTTTGCACCTGGTACACAGTCGTGGACTCTTGAGGGAAACCTTGTGAAAACCAAGGACACTGAATGAAATGCAGTAACTATGTCAGTAATAGAAGTATAGATGTTTATGAATTGAATAAGTGTAATAATGCACTAGTAGTTTTTTAACAATGAGTCTTTGATTGTTGCTGCATGATTATGGGTCTAGTAGTGATTTATTGGACATTCTCATTAGTAACTGGGTGTTTTTATCCTTGCACTATGCACTTTAATGTACTAAGTTCTGCCACTTTAAATGGTACCTTATCTAACGATACTATTGCAACATCCTGTTGTCCTATGATTAAGCGCCAGGGGGCATAAAACTCATTAGGAGACTTACATTTGTGTGCGAGTGAGGAGGGGATTATGCTGGAGGAGATTTTGGCGTTTTTCATATGAGTGCACTTTAAATAAAACAAGCACATTTTTTATGGAAACAGACCTCCGAGCAGTCTTTGCTCCAAAAACAGCATCAACCTGATACAGGACTGTACATGTGGTATTACTGTGAGTAGCTAGTTCTGGCAAACTCCATTTTCTACTGTACCCTTAGACCAGCCAGGGCTGGTCTTATGATACTTAGACCATCTCCCACTGGAAGAGTTGGCATGTAAGTAGCATTGTGAATCGGACCCCACTCCCCCTCACCAATAGTGCCATTACCAGTGAATCTATATATTAATCATGCCTCCTTCCCTAACCAGAACTGTATCATTGGTCCTACTATAACATTATAATCATGCCCCCTCCCTGATTGTGCAATTATCCCTACTATAAATAACTAGGCATGCCTCTCCACAGTTCCCAATTGTGCCATTACAGTACTGTGAAGAACTGAGCATTCCCCCCTCTGCAATCGCCAATGCTGTAGGTGTCACATATTACCTACAGAACCCTCCTCCTGGTGATCTAGTGGCCCTCTGCCCCATCCCAGCATGTGTTGCCCACCATCAACCACCCACCACCCTCCCATCCCATAACAGAGTCAGCACTGGTACAGCCCTCCACTCACCTTTGCAGCCAGTGCTGACTGAACTGTCTATGAATGAGGTGCATATGGACATAGGACACAGGCAAATGAAGATGGTGACCACGCTGGGCTGACCATCACTCTAGTAGAGAGAGGTTAGCTTTATTTGTTTTATTTTAGTTTTAAGTTATAATTCGTGTATTAAGGGAGTAGCTAGAATAAGTACTTTTCAGTTCTCGTTACTTGCATTTATTTTGTATTTAGTCCCATGTTCAGTGTTTAGTCCACTTGTTTTATTGTGCCTGCACTTGGCTTGCTTAGTCTGTCTGCTTTATCTTGTCTGTACTTGGTGCATTTGCTCATTTTGTCAGTCATGACTGGGAATGTTAAAAATTGTTTGCATATAAATTTGGAGTTCGGCGTGCCTTGGCCTGATTGGTTTAAAGGTCAGTTACTGGAGGGTGGCTGGTGCCTTGGCCTGCTTGGGTCATGTACCAGGCGGGGGTGCTGTCTGGGGCCAAATCCATGGAGCCTTGCAGTACTGGAAGATCTTTTTGAATTCCTACTGTCTGAAAGAACTGTAGGGACAGAAATCTATCTGAGGATCCAATGGCTATAAGGAGAACTTGGTGTGGTCAGGGTAGGATAGTCTTTAATCTCATTTCTGCACATTTCTGCATATTCTCAGCTTTGAGAGTGCCTATTATGGAACACATTAGTTAAATCTGGAAAAACAGAAACCAGTGACTGAGAGTCGCTTGGACTGTACTGATGTTTTATGTTGGTTATTGCACTAGGAGGTGGGAGCTCCTAAGGCCTTTATCAAGACTTCTTTGGGAATTATACAAGTCATTAATCTTAGAGATTGCAAGAAGAAACTGCTTTGACAAAGCTGGACTTTTTTGCAGACATTTTTAAATCTGGTCATCTTTTTCTCTCCCTTAATATTGTTGTTTGGGGAGGTAGGGGCAGGGTTATTTTAGATTATTATATATGTTATTATTTTGTTGGTGGTAAGGTTTTAAGGATTGGGAGGCAGTATAGCACAGTGGTTTAAGGCTCTGAGCTGTAAATCTGGTGACATCCAGGAAGCCAGACCTGGGTTTGAATCCCACAGCTTCCACTTGCATACTGTGTGACCCTGAGGAAGTCACTTAACTTCCCTGTGCTCCCAGGTTGCTCCTGTAAAAAAGCTTTCAGCTTAGTGTGCTACTCCTGGTAAAACAACTAAATAAAATAATAAAGGGGGTTATTTGGAAGTTATTTTATATGTAGTGATTTGTTAGTGAGTGTGTGTGTGTATAAGTGATTATGTAGTGTTAATTGTAACTTGTTTATAGTATTTGGGTGGTTAGGGATTTTGTGGGGTTGGGGAGGATTAGTGAGTTTAAATATCAATCACTGCTTTTAAATTTTGCTGTGGGGTTAGGATTATGAAGGCAATTTATTGGGGTTATGTTTGATTGGTGTACATGGTTGTGGTGTGTATTTAGTGTGAATGACTTTTTGTGATTTTTGTTATTTTATACAGTAGCTTTGGCTGAGGTTTGTGCTGTTCAGGGCTGTGTTGTATAGTTCTGGTTGAAATTTGTTTAGTTACTAGCCCTGCAAGACTCACCTATGCTGCTTTTCTGCTGCTCGACCTCCGCCCCATATCTCACCTCCCTGTACCTCTGTCTGCAGCTAGACACTGAAGAGAGGTCAGAATAACAAGGCAACGGCTGAGTCATTGCTGGTGGAGAGCAGCAGAGGATGAGGGAGTGAGGGGCATTGAGGTTGTAAGGTCCAGAAGATGCCCTGGGTTTAAACATTGCCATGGGAGATGCCTGATGTGTTTGGTTCCTGTACCCAGGGGTTCCACCAGACTGAGTGGGCAGATAGCTATGGGATCGTCATCCTCCCCTAATCCCCTCTGGGCAGTGCTTTGCAATGCCAAGTTGATTAGGAACAAGTCTGCTATGTTTCGGACTTGATTTCCTCTATTGACTTGGCTTGCATTACTGAAACTTGGTTGGGTGATAACGCTGGCCCAGTTTTTGGGCTGCCGTCCCCACCGGGTACTCTGTGATACATTGTCTGAGAAAGGATCACAGCGGCAGGGGTGTGGACATCATTTTTAGAGTCAACCTGGGCTTCACAGCACATTCAGTTGGTAACACTATGTCTTCTGAGTGTCGCCATTCATGGGAGTTAAGGTGTAGTCTGCAGGATTCTCCTCATTTACCACCCACCTGGGCTGGGAGGAGAATTTCTGCAGGACGCAGTGAACTTAATCTTTGACCAGGTGTTAGAGTCCCAGGGGTGTTTAATCCTGGGGTCCTTAAACATCTGGGTCTATGACAAATCCTCATGTTTCGGTTATGACCTCCTCCAGTTAATGTCTTCACTGGGCCTGACACAAGCTGTTGCTTCTGCTACCCACCAACATGGTCACACGCTCAATCTGGTGTTCCAGCTGGATCTTGGGGTTGATAACCTCAGGATTGTTCCAATTTATTGGTCTAGTCACTGCACTGCGGAGCTCATGTTTGGGGACCCCCCACCGACAGTTCTGTCCCTGTGGAAATGGTTAGCTATTGCCCTTTAAGAGGCTAGACCCAGAAGGACTTTTGGCCATAGTTGACCTATAACTAGGGCTGAGGCAGCTTGTACAGTTGGCTCCAGGGAGGCAGTGGACACCTTTATTATGGTGGTGTCTGAAGCCCTGAATGCCATAGTACCAGTTTTTATATGACCCAGATCTTCCCACTTGAGATCCCTGTGGTTTGATGAGGATCTCAAGGATCTCCAGTGTGGGCCAGGATGTTCAGGACATTAAAGCTTCTCTAGTCAACATAATTTATCAGCCTTTTAATTTAACTAGGACTTTGGAGGTTATCAAGGAAGTGGTGGATGGCTTAGGGGCATGGATGACTGAAGCTGAGGAATGAGTGAGTAGGATGGATGACTGGGCTGCTCCCACCAATTGGTGCATTGCCACCTTAGAGAGTGAGTTAAAGTTGGTCTGGAGCTGCTTCATTGGCATCAAGAATGAGACAAGAACCCATGGAAACAGGACAGTGTCAGAATGGGTGACCTAGTTCCATTTTCTTTTGGATGTTGCTGGTATTTATCCCCCTACACTGTGAACAGGTCCTCTACGAGCTTACTTGAAGGTTGAGCAAGTATCCCATGGCTTTAGAATCCTTAAAAAAAAAAAACATTTGGATTACAGAGAGGGCATCCTCAAAAACTGGTGTAAAATAAGCAGCAAGGCCGGCAAGGGATATATAGAACTTATCCTGAAAGAAAATCAAGAAATACAAAAAGAAACTGAAATAGAAATTAAGAAAAGGGAAGCTGCATTACTTGAATATATAGACCATACACTTTATGAAGAGTTACAAGAAAAATTCAAAAATAATCTACTGAGGTATGATGAAACAAGCATTTGTCAATGCCGAATGTTGATTGCATTGGTGTGTTGAGCACACTCTCTGCCCCTCTGTCACTGTCTCAGTATATTTCTCCTGGTGCTGGAGGCTGCTGTTTTGTTCTGGGCTCCTGTCTGCATTATCACCTTGTTCTACCCACTAAGAAATCTGCAGCTGTCCCAACAGAGCTCCGTTGAGGTGGCTCACTACCCCTCTCTCACTCACTCATTCTGTTTCTCCTGGCGCTGCAGGCTCCCTTTTGTACTGGGCTCCTGCCTCTGTTGGTGGCTTTTTCTGCCCACAAAGAAATCTGCAGCAGTCCTGACACAGGTCTGTTGAGCCTGCTGACTCCCTCTGTTTCACTCACCCATTCCCGTTTTTGCCAGCAATGCAGGCTGGCCTTTTGTACTGAGCTCCTGCCTGCATTGACACCTTTTTCTGCCGACAAAGAAATCCACAGCAGTCATGATAGAGCTTCATGGAGCTCGCTCACTCCCCCTCTCTCACTCACTCATTGTGTTTCTCTCAGCGCTGCAGGCTGCCCTTTTGTACTGGACTCCTGCCTGCGTTGGCACCTTCTTCTGCCCACAAAGAAAACCACAGTTGTCCCAACAGAGCTCCGTTGATGTCGCTCACTCCCCCCTGTGTTACTCACTCATTCGGTTTCTCCTGGTGCTGCAGGCTGCCCTTTTGTACTGGGCTCCTGCCTCTGTTGGCACCTTTTTCTGCCCACGAGGAAATCTGCAGCAGTCCCGACAAAGCTCCGTTGGGCTCGCTCACTCCTTCTTCTCACTCACTCATTCCGTTTCTGCCGGAGCTGCAGGCTGGCCATTTGTACTGGGCTCCTGCCTGCATTGCCTCATTTTCTGCCCACAAAGAAATCTGCAGCCATCATAATAGAGCTCTGTTGAGCTTGTTCACTACTGCTCTGTCACTTGCACATTTTTTTTCACTTGGCGCTGCAGGCTGTGCTTGTGTATGGGGCTCCTGGCTGCTTTGGCACCTTTGTCTGTCCACAAAGAAATCTGCAGCTGTCCCGACAGAGCTCCCTTGAGGTCGCTCAGTCTCCCTCTCTCATGTGCTCATTCTGTTTGTCCTGCTCTGCAAGCTGCCCTTTTGTACAGGGCTCCTACCTGCATTGGCACCTTTTTCTGCACACAAAGAAATCTGCAGCAGTCCAGATAGAGCTCTGTTGAGCTCACTCATTTCCCCTGTCTCACTCACTCGTACTGTTTCTCCCACTGCTGCAGGCTGGCCTTTTGTACCTGGCTCCTGCCTGCATTGATGCCTTTTTCTGCCCACAAAGAAATCTGCAGCAGTCCTGACAGTTCTCTGGTGAGTTCGCTCACTCCCCCTCACTCACTCGCTCTCTCGTTTTGTTTCTCCCAGTGCTGCAGACTGCTCTTTTGTACTGGGCTCTTGTGTTGGGACCTTTTTCTGCCCACAAAAAAATCTGAAGCAGTCCCAATAGAACTCATTTGAACTCAGTCACTCCCCCTATCACTCGTTCAATCTTAATCTGTCCCAAACACTGATTTCCCACAGCGACCGTGCTATTCTCTGGCACGAGTGCAAAAACATATTTTAGCCAGGATATGAAAAATGACAGCTGTACTGTTCATAAGGAGGTGTGAAAAAATGCCACTGTTGAAAATTTGGCATGAAAATATTACAGATTTGCGAAGCTACAAGGGTGCATGGAAACAGTTCAACGCACGCTTGTAACACAGTCATGTTATGGAATTTCGTCAACAAATTTTCAACATAGGGATTTTAGGACCTCTGCTCATGAACAGTGCCACTGTCATTTTCTTAATCTTTCTCAAATGCTGATTTCCCACAGCGACCACGTAATTCTGCACCGCAACTGTGAAAACACATTTCAGTCAGGATGTGAAAAATGACAGCTGTGCTGCTCATAAGGAGGTGTGAAAAAATGCCACAGTTGAAAATCTGGCATGACAATATTACAGATCTGCGAAGTTACAAGGGTGCGTGGAAAGTGTGCAATACACACTTGTAACACAGTCATTTGATGGGCTACCATTACCAAATTTTCAACATATGCATCTTAGGACCTCTGCTCAAGAACAGTATCACTGTCATTTTCTTAATCTGTCCCGGACAGTGATTTCCCACAGCGACCTCTCTATTCTGCGCTGGAAGTGCGAAAACACATTTTAGCCAGGATGGGAAAAATGACAGCTGTACTGTTCATATGTAGGTGTGGGAAAATGGCAATGTTGAAAATCTGGAGTGAAAATATTATAAATTCACAAAGTTACGAGTGTGTGCAAACTATGCAATGCATGCTCATAAGACTGTCATTTTATGGAGTATCACTACCAGATTTTCAACATAGGCATTGTAGGACCTCTACTCATGAACTGTGTCACTGTCATTTTCATAATCTGTCCCGAACACTGATTTCCCACAGCAACTGTGCTATTCTGCACTGGAAGTGCAAAAACACATTTCCACCAGGATGTGAACAATGACAGCTCTACTGTTCACAGGAAGATGTGAAAAAATGTCAGTGCTGAAAATCTAGTGTGAAACTATTGTAAATTCGTGAAGTTACGAGTGTGCGTAGAAACTGCTCAACACACGCTCGTAAAACAGTCATTTTCTCGGATTTTTCCACCAAATTTGCAACATAGGCTTTTTCAGAGCCCATTTCATGAACACTGGCACTGTTATTTCTTTAATTGGCCCTGAAAGGTGATTCCACACAGTGACCGTGAAATCACCTTTTGGGGCCAACTAACACCATGACAGTTCCAGAATTCATGAGGAAGCATCCTAAAAACTCGATGTTGAAAATTTGGTGCCAAAATTCCAAAAAATGACTGAGTTATGCATTAAAGTTGGAAACGCCCCATTTATTCCATTATACAGCTTACCGGCATTTCCTCAGTTCGCGGTCGGCTTTGAAGAGTGCAAACGTGTTCTCGTTAACCGAAGATCATCGCGCCGAGCTCTGGAGGTAAGTATGGGTGAGTGGGGGTGTGGGGAGGCAGGCTGCACAGTGGGCGGGTGCGAGTTGCGGGTGGGAGGCAGGGAGACCACCGAGGGACAGCTTCCTTTTTTAAAGGTTAAAAAAAAAAAAAGATGTCGCTGGACCATTTTTGTATTTTACAGGGGCATGTGGCATCCTGGGGTTGGCTCTTAGCATGCCACCGGACTCTTTCTTTTGGGCGAGTAGTAGCCAACGAGGGACTGGGCACCACGGCCCAAAACAAACCCTCGCTGGCAGACAATAAAGCAGGGGTTACAGAATGCCGACCGGGAGTGGGCTCCCCCATCGGCAAAATCAACATTGGGGCACTAAAGTGGATGGGGATTGGGGCCCCCATCAGCAAATAAACACAGTGGGGGGGTTATATTGTTTGTGAACACGGCAGCAAGCTGCCACCATGTTCACAAATAATATCAGTGTTTCTAGATCCCACCCTGCAATTACGGGTCGCTCCCTCATTGCAGCGGATGGCTGATGCTGCAATGACGAGGCAGCACCTGATTGCAGTGGCTAAATTTTCACAAGTTGGTGACACGCTGGCTAAACTAGTGTCAGCAGCAGCATGCCACGGCATTGGGGGAAGTGGGACAAGCCTTTACAGGCTGTGGGGGCATTGGTCAGAACAGTGCCGCACCTCCACAACCTGCTGAAACCATTTCTTAGAAAATAGATCATAAGATGTTATGCCCCCCCGACTACTACCTCTACTAGACAAAATTCCTGGGGAACAATGTGTTCACTATGAAAAATACTAGCATGAACTCTGAATTAGGTTTCTACTTCTGTGTAACATAGATAATGCTTAAAATGTAAAAATGCACTGACATTACTTATTGACTTGCTAGCCTAACTTACGCTCTCTTGTGTATGTTTTTCCAGCCTTAAACGTTCACCCATTTCTTTGCACCTGGTACACAGTCGTGGACTCTTGAGGGAAACCTTGTGAAAACCAAGGACACTGAATGAAATGCGGTAACTATGTCAGTAATAGAAGTATAGATGTTTATGAATTGAATAAGTGTAATAATGCACTAGTAGTTTTTTAACGAGTCTTTGTTTGTCATTGCATGTTTATGGGTCTAGTGGTGATTTATTGGACATTCTCGTTAGTAACTGGGTGTTTTTATCCTTGCACTATGCACTTCAATGTATTAAGTTCTGCCACTTTAAATGATACCTTATCTAAGGATACTATTGCAATATCCTGTTGTTCTATGATTAAGTGCCAGGGGGCATGAAACACGTTAGGAGACTTACATTGGTGTGAGAGTGAGGAAGGGATTATTCTGGAGAAGATTTTGGTGTTTTTCGTATGAGTGCACCTTAAATAAAACAAGCACCTTTTTTATGGAAACGGACCTCCGAGCAGTCTTTGCTCCAAAAACAGCATCAACCTGATACAGGACTGTACATGTGGTATTACTGTGAGTAGCTAGTTCTGGCAAACTCCATTTTCTACTGTACCCTTAGACCAGCCAGGGCTGGTCTTATGATACTTAGACCATCTCCCACTGGAAGAGTTGGCATGTAAGTAGCATTGTGAATCGGACCCCACTCCCCCTCACCAATAGTGCCATTACCAGTGAATCTATATATTAATCATGCCTCCTTCCCTAACCAGAACTGTATCATTGGTCCTACTATAACATTATAATCATGCCCCCTCCCTAACTGTGCAATTAGCCCTACTATAAATAACTAGGCATGCCTCTCCACAGTTCCCAATTGTGCCATTACAGTACTGTAAAGAACTGAGCATGCTGCCCTCTGCAATAACCGATGCTGTAGGTGTCACATATTACCTACAGAACCCTCCTCCTGGTGATCTAGTGGCCCTCTGTCCCATCCCAGCATGTGCTGCCCACCACCAACCACTCACCACCCTCCCATCCCATTACAGAGTCAGCACTGGCACAGCCCTCCACTCACCTTTGCAGCCAGCGCTGACTGAACTGTCTATGAATGAGGTGCATATGGACACAGGACACAGGCAAATGAAGATGGTGACCACGCTGGGCTGACCATCACTCTAGTAGAGAGAGGTTAGCTTTATTTGTTTTATTTTAATTTTAAGTTATAATTCGTGTATTAAGGGAGTAGCTAGAATAAGTACTTTTCAGTTCTCGTTACTTGCATTTATTTTGTATTTAGTCCCATGTTCAGTGTTTAGTCCACTTGTTTTATTGTGCCAGCACTCGGCTTGCTTAGTCTGTCTGCTTTATCTTGTCTGCACTTGGTGCATTTGCTCATTTTGTCAGTCATGACTGGGAATGTTAAAAATTGTTTGCATATAAATTTGGAGTTCGGCGTGCCTTGGCCTGATTGGTTTAAAGGTCAGCTACCAGAGGGTGGCTGGTGCCTTGGCCTGCTTGGGTCATGTACCAGGCAGGGGGGTGCTGTCTGGGGCCAAATACATGGAGCCTTGCAGAATTGGAAGATCTTTTTGGAATTCCTAATGTCTGAAAGAACTGTAGGGACAGAAATCTATCTGAGGATCCAATGACTATAAGGAGTATTTGATGTGGTCAGGGTAGGATGGTCTTTAATCTCAGTTCTGCCTATTTCTGCATATTCTCAGCTTTGAGAGTGCCTATTACGGAACACATTAGTTAAATCTGGAAAAACAGAAACCAGTGAGTGAGAGTCGATTGGACTGTACTGATGTTTTATGTTGGTTATTGCACTGGGAGGTGGGAGCTCCTAAGGCCTTTATCAAGACTTCTTTGGGACTTACACAAGTCATTTATCTTAGTGATTGCAAAGAAGAAACTGCTTTGACAAAGCTGGACTTTTTTGCAGACATTTTTAAATCTGATCATCTTTTTTTCTTCCTTAATTAATATTGTTGTTTGGGAAGGTAGGGGCAGGGTTATTTTAGATACTTATATATTTTATTATTTTGTTGGTTTTAAGGGGGGTTATTTGAAAGTTATTTTATATGTAGTGATTTGTTAATGAGTGTGTGTGTATGAGTGATTATGTAGTGTTAACTGTAACTTGTTCCTAGTATTTGGGTGGTGAGGGATTTTGTGGGGTTGGGAGAGGATTAGTGAGTTTAACTAGCAATCACTGCTTTTAAATTTTGCTGTGGGGTTAGGATTATGAAGGCGATTTATTGGGGTTATGTTTGATTGGTGTACATGGTTGTGGTGTGTATTTAGTGTGAATGAGTTTTTGTGATTTTTGTTATTTTATAGCTTTGGCTGAGGTTTGAGCTGTTCAGGGCTGTGTTGTATAGTCCTGGTTGAAATGTGTTTAGTTACTAGCCCTGCAAGACTCACCTATGCTGCCTCCCTGCTGCTCAACCTCCGCCCCATATCTCACCTCCCTGTACCTCTGTCTGCAGCTAGACACTACAGAGAGGAGAGAATAACAAGGCGGCAGTTGAGTCATTGCTGGTGGAGAGCAGCAGAGGATGAGGGTGTGAGGGGCATTGAGGTTGTAAGATCCAGAAGATGCTCTGGGTTTAAACATGGCCATGGGAGATGCCTGATGTGTTTGGTTCCTGTACCCAGGTGTCCCACCAGACCGAGTGGGCAGATAACTATGGGATCTCCTGCCTCCCCTAATCCCCTCTGGGCAGTGCTTTGCAATGCCAGGTCGATTAAGAAAAAGTCTGCTGTTTCGGACTTGATTTCCTGTATTGACCTGGCTTGCATTACTGAAACTTGGTTGGGTGATGACGCTGGTCCAGTTTTTGGGCCGCCGTCCCCACCGGTTACTCCATTATACACTGTCTGAGAAAGGATCACAGCGGCAGGGGTGTGGACAACAGTTTTAGAGCCAACCTGGGCTTCACAGCACATTCAGTTGGTAACACTATGTCTTCTGAGTGTCGCCATTCATGGGAGTTCAGGTGTAGGCTGCAGGACTCTCCTCATTTACCACCCACCTGGGCCGGGGGAAGAATTCCTGCAGGATGCAGTGAACTTAATCTTCAACCAGGTGTTTGAGTCTCAGGGGTGTTTAATCCTGGGGGCCTTAAACACCTGGGTCTATGATGAATCCTCATGTTTCGGTTATGAGCTCCTCTAGTTAATTTCTTCACTGGGCCTGACACAAGTGGTTGCTTCTGCTACCCACCAACATGGTCACGCACTTGATCTGGTGTTCCAGCTGGGTCTTGGGGTTGATAACCTCAGGATTGTTCCAATTTATTGGTCTGATCACTGCACTGCAGAGTTCATGTTTGGGGGCCCACGACAGTCCTGTCCCTGTGGAAATGGTTAGCTATTGCCCTTTAAGAGGCTAGACCCAGAAGGACTTTTGGCCGTAGTTGACCTATCTAGGGCTGAGGCAGCTTGTACAGTTGGCTCCAGGGAGACAGTGGCCACCTTTAATAAGGTGGTGTCTGAAGCCCTGAATGCCATAGCACCAGTTCTTATATGACCCAGATCTTCCCACTTGAGATCCCCGTGGTTTGATGAGGATCACAAGGTGATGAAGATCAAGGGTCAGAATTTGGTGCATTGCTGGCAGAAGTCCAGGCTAGATACTGACAAACTGGTCCTACGCACTCACTATCACGAGTACCAGGAGGCAAGCTCCTGTAAGAAGGCAGAGTTCCTGTCCAGGGAGAATGTGGCAGGAACATACCTCCTCAGCTTTTTGGGATTTTGGACAGGATTCTTCATCTAGGCTGTCTTCAGCTGAAAAAAGCCTTTTTATCCACCTTGTGTGAGGAGTTGGCTCTATTTTTCTCTGACAGGGTGTCAGCTATCCAGTCAGGGATTCCGTCCGATAGGTTTCCACCTCCCATTTGCTGGTCTTTTGGGAGCAGAGGAACTCTGCCTGTCTGGGAAGAGTTTAGGCCAGTGGAGGTGTCTTAGGTGACTCGGGTGATCTTAGAGCTGAAGCATACATCTTGTGAACTAACCCCGCCCTGACATATTTCTTGATGAGATGCACCGAGGCTGTTGGCCCAGTGTTCACTGAGATAGCCAGGTGCTTGATGGAGGAGGGGGTGTTCCCAGCTCCTCTGAAAGAGGCACTGGTGAGACCTCTCCTAAAGAAACCTTCCCTCAGCCCAGACATCCAAGCAAATTACCACCCTATCTCCAACCTGCCTTTTTTGAGGAAGGTTGTTGAGAAACTGGTAGCACAGCAGCCTGAGGACTGGGTCATGTCCTTTGACATCTACGAGCCATTTCAGTCAGGTTTTAGGACTAGGCACAGCACAGAAGCTGCACTAGTCAGTGTGTATAATGACTTACTTAGAGCTAGAGATAGAGGAGATAGGTCAGTTCTTGTGCTCCTCGATCTCTCTCTTCAGCTTTCGACACCATGGACCATATTGAGCTTCTTGATCAGCTCTGTGAAGTTTGTGGACTCGCTTATGTTGCCATCAGATGGTTTGATTTCTATCTGTCAGACAGGCTGCAGTGGGTAGAGATAGGGAATTTCTCCTCCTTTCCAATGCCTCAGTCTTGTGGAGTTCCACAGGGCTCAATTCTGTCACCGATGCTGTTCACGGTGCACATGCTGCCCCTGGGTAAGATCATTCAACAGTACAACATGGAGTTCCACTGCTATGCAGATGACACCCAGCCATATCTGTCATTTGTCCATGGGACATCTGGTGCAGTTGATGTTCTTATCACCTGTCTGGCTAAAATCAATGACTGAATGGCTTCTAGCTGGCTGAGACTCAACCTGGACAAGACAGAGGAGCTGGTCATCAAGCCGGGTCACAGGAATAACAGGGGGTTACTACCTGGAGTGGACTCTGATCTTTTCCTAGGGTCTGCTCCATTGGTTGCTTCCCTGAGGGTGCAAAATCTAGGTGTGATCCAGAACAGCAGACTGACCTTCAAAGATCAGGTGTTGTCTACTGTGAAGAGTAGTTTTTACCACTTACAGAACATTACCAGGATCAAGACCCTCATTCTGCCCAAAGATCTGCTGACCCTAGTACATGCCTTTGTGACCTCCAGACTCAACCACTGTAATGCCCTTTAATTCAGAGTCATGTGAAGGGGAAGAACCCTCAGCAGGCTGCAGCTGGTGCAGAATGCTGCAGTCCGGGTTACTAGCGGGAAAATCTCAGTCATGCCATGTGACCCCACTCCTGCATGCTCTGCACTGGCTGCCAGTCAGGTGGAAGGTCATTTTCAAGGTGGGCTTGCTCACCTATATTTCCCTATATGGGTTGGGTCCTGGCTACATGTCTGAGCTCCTGTCACCTGTGACCTCTGCCCATTCCCTCTGTTCTGCTTCAAGGGGCCTCCTGGATGTTCCCAGTGTCTGGCTCAAGACCTCTGCTGATTGAGCATTTAGTGTCTCTGGGCCGACCCTGTGGAACATGCTTCCAGCTGTGATCCAGGAGGTCCCCCTGATTGGTGTCTTTAAGCAGAGGCTTATGGCCCATCTTTTCTGTGAGGCTTTTAGTGATTAAGACATCAGCCCTTCCCTTTCCCCCAGCTATTGCATTATATATTTTATATTTATGTTTTCAGAATGCTGTTTTAAATATGTTGTTACTATACCAATATCATTTCTGTATGTTGTTTTCTGTTTTTATTCTGTACAGCACCCAGAGCCTCCGGGATTGGGTGCCTTAGAAATAAAGTTGCCTTGACTTGCCATTGTCATTCAGTTTGCTGTACTATAATGTTTTTGCAGTGTGCCTACACATTACGGTACAACAAACTAAATGACAGTTCAGTTGGCGCCGTCTGCAGAGGTGAGTGGAGACCTATGCCAGTGCTGACTCTATTACGGGATGGGAGGGCACTAGGCGGTGGGCACTGCCTGTTGGTGTGTGGGGCAGGGGATCACTAAATCACCATGGGGAGGGTTCTGTAGCTATTGTGTGACACTGGTAGTATTAGCGATTGTAGAGGGAGGTGTTTAGTTTTGTACAGTATGCTAATGGCACAATTGCAAAGAGTGGAAGGGGGGCATGCCTAGTTATGTACAGAAGAGCTAATGGCACAATCAGCATTCAGGGAGGCAGGCATGTTTATACTGACACAGTAGGCTAATGGCACAATCTAGGTTCGGGAAGGGGGGCATGCATGTCAGTTTATAGTACCAGAAAAGGGCAGTCAATCGAACCTGACAGGGACTGGAGCAGTGCACAGTCACCCCGCGATTTGTGACATACACTGCTGGTGCACACTCAGTTTGGTGTCCAACCCTGGTTGCCAAAAGCCACAGGACTTAGCTGCTGGGACCCTGCTGATAGAGAATAGGCACAGGGTCCCTGACACAAGAGCGTCGGTGCAAGCTGCTGTTTGCTGCAGCTTGCGCCAATCCAAAGCCCTTTTGAGAATTGTGCCCTTAGTATTTCTAAAGACTGCAGACCATCATCAAGAGTGGGAGTTCTGTTCCTTTTCCCCATGTTTTATTTACTGATACACGGCACTTTTTTTTTTGTCTGGATCTATGCTTTCTTTTCCCCCTGAATGTCTTATGTTTGCAAGATTAATTGTTAATTTTATTATGGCATTACTGCTTACCTGGTGGGGGGTTTAGTCAGGTTGGGGTTAGGATAAGGGAGGAGTATTATGACTCCAGTTTCTGCTATGTATAATGCGGTGGATTTAGGCTGTTTCCTTTTAGCCCTTAAGCAGTGCCTGACTTCCTACAATGGTCAGATAGGTCAGATGCTGAGATCTAGTGGGCTATAAGGGTTCTCATTGGAATTTTGGATGGTTAGTCCAGGTAAGCAAGCTTGCCTTCAGGACACTCTAGCTCATTTGCCCAGGGAGCCAAGGTCCAATTTTACGATGGTCTGATTTTTGTCATTTTGTACAGTTAGCTGCTAAGAGAGGGGAGCTCTAGCCCTTTATATTGATTTTTGGGTGGCTAATGGATAATGTGTATTGTTGGGTTTGAATTCCCCCCTCCCTGTGTGTGGTTTTCCATTTTTACTTACCAATCTCCTGGACTGGAGAGCTGCACTGCTGTAGTTTTATGGTATGGGACTTTTTCAATTTGGGGAATGTAAGGGAGGGGTGTATTTCAGTGGCTTAGTTGGTAGCACATCCACCTCTGAACCAGAAGGTCATTGGTTGTCATCCCACACCAAGACTGGGCTCATGCCTAAATGCTGACACCTGAGTACAATATTAGGAAGGTGCTGTACTGCTGGGGTGTGCCGTCCTTCATATGAGACATTAAACCAAGGTCCCTTCTACTGGTCCTGGTGGCTATCCAGGTGGAAGTAAAAAACCCAAGGTATTCTTTTCAAAAAGTAAGGGACATTCTCAGTGTCTTGGCCAATATTCCCCTTCCCATAAAACCAGTTCATGCAATTGTCGAGGCTGTGTGTGGGTGTTGACATGTGATACGACTGCCACTATACATTCAGTCACTTCACTACCAGTCTAGCATTGCTTGTAAAGCACTTTGTGATACATTGTGTATGAAAAGTGCTCTATAAATGCTGATTTTTCTTCTTCTTCTGATGGAACTTCTTGGTCATTTTTGCAATGTGGTTTTGTTCATTGCCACCTAGCTCCTTGCAGTGTCTGACATTGCTATATGTGGGCAGCTGATGACACATTGTGGCTGTTTTTCTATTACATTCAGTTGCCATTCAGAGTGTAGGTTTGGGTAGTATTGGGCATTTTCTTTTTCTGGGATACATTAGACAGTCTCTGTAATACATGGGCTGATGAGGAATGCCAGAGCTTTGGGGGTGACTGTTGGTGTTGTTTACTCTGCATACCATCTTTTTTAATGGCTTTTAGCATGGAGCTTGTGCAGGGGGCAGGATGTTGGGTTTGAAGGCCAAGGATATGGATATCTGTTTTTTGCCTCCTCTGTACATTTCCCTGTTCATGTTCATTTCTTTTATCCATTTCATTATTATGGTCACCTTGTGATATTAACACTATCTGGATCAGATGATGCGAAGCGGTATTTCAGAGGGAGGTTTTATACTTTATGGACCCCCTGCTCTGGTTGTTCTGTGCTGGTTGGTTAGGAGAGGACTGCATTTATGATCGGTAGTTTCAATTTGATATTCCTCACAGCTGCAGCAGCTAGTCCATAATTATAGAGGGATGAGGAGTGGGGGTTCATGGTTTAGGGAGTTTGGAGTTTGGCATAATGGGTGTCCATGAGCGGAGGCTCAATGGCCACCTGATGTCATGCTTAACCGTGCTGGGAGTACAATTTAATTGTTTTGCAAATTGTTCCTTTTTTGCAGTTAAGGAATTGTTGGGGGGATTGTTTAGTAGTAATTGTATTTTAACATTTTGTTATATTGTTAAGTGAAGAACTGGCATCAGTATGGAAGCTAGCCTATGGGATGGAGGAGATAGGATTTTAAATAAAAGTTCTTATATCTGATATCATGCCCTACAAAGTAGTTAGTTGGAATGTTCATGGGCTTAATAGCCCTGAAAAAAGGAAGCATGTCCTCACGCACCTTAAGAGGCTGGGGGCCATATTATTTTCCTTCAAGAAACTCATTTGGTTCAGAAGGAGGCGGAAAAGCTTAGTAAGTTCTGGGAGGGTCAGATTTCTGTTGCCTCTTATACAGTACTTGAAAGAAGCATGAGGTGGCTATTTTGTGGCACAGATCTGTCAACTGGGTTACAGAACAGGTCAAGAAGGACAAAGAAGGTTATTGGGTTTTGGTGCAGGGTAGACTGGATGCAGACCTGTGGTGTTTGGAGAAGTTTGCACCCCTAATATTGATGACACCTTTCCATGACTTGTCTCAGCAGTTACTGGATTTGGGTGCCCAATCAGTGCTACTGGGAGGGGACATGAATCAGGTATGGGACCCTCTTTGTGATTGAAGTACCCCTCCTCCCAAAGCTTTATCTCTCAGGTGTAGGGCACTCAAGGCCTTGATGAAAGACCATGGGCTTTCAGATGTGTGGCAACTGGAAAACCTAATTACCAGAGATTATACATTTTATTCTGCCCTCCACAAAATATATAGTCAGATTGATGTTATTGGCATCAAGGGAAATTCTCCAGTGTACAGTTCATTCAGTTCAGAAAGATCTGGAAAAGCTGGGTAAGTGGTCCAAGATCTGGCAGCTTGGTTTCAATTCCAAGAAATGCATACTGAAGCCAGCAATCCCAGGACAGAGTACTTCATGGGTAGAGTCAGAGTATCTGCATCAGAGGAAGAGAAGGACCTGGGAGTGATGATCACCAGTGACCTGAAGCACTCCATGCAGTGCAAGAAAGCATCAGCAAAGGCAAACAAGATGCTGGGATGCATATCTAGGGGGATCAGTAGTAGCAGAGAGGAGGTTATACTGCCCTTATACAGGTCACTGGTATAAATATTGCATGTTCTGCAGCAAAAAAAAGCAAAGGGCACAGAAATTCAGGGTTTTGGAGGAGAAATTGGCTGCTCCACAACTTTGTCATAAGGCTGGAGACCCTTCCCCCTCTTTGTTGTATGAAATGAAGACCCTTCGGTATAGACTGAATGTTTTGAACTCACAGCAGGCAGAATATGCTTTGTATAAAATCCACCATGTCTTTTGGGTAGGGGGAGAAAAAGCAGGGCATCACCTTACCTATTGTCTTAAGAAATGGGTGGAAGAGACTAAATGCTCTGGGATTCACTCGGCAGTATCTTTTTACTGAACCTGCTGGGTCAAATAAGGCCTTCTGTAAATATTATGAGAACCTATATGCATCTAGGCTGGAAGGGGAGGAAAGGAAGACTATGATCCTTCCCTTCAGGACTTTTTGAATGGGTTGTCTGTGCCATGATTAACTACAGACCAGAGAGGAGAAACTGAGAGCTGATTACTTCTGGGAAGGTTAAAGTCACCATCAGCAAACTAGCTGCAGGGAAAGCACCTGGGGAAAGATGGGCTACCAGTTGAAATTTATCCGGTATTGGAGGATTTAGTCACCCCTTCTCTTGTCTCTGTCTTTTAGGAGACTTGAGAGACTGCTTCTCTTCCGAAGACTCTGAAATAGACCATGATTATCGTGTTACCAAAATAGGGCAAACATCTGTGTCAGTGCTCCAGCTATCATCCCATCTGTTTCTCTTCAATGTTGATTATAAGATTTTGACTAAGATATTGGCAGAGCGGTTGCTTAAGGTTCTTCTGGTTTTGATTCATCCCATTCAGGTGGGGTTTCTTCCAGGGAGAGATGGGGCTGATCACTTTTATACATTAGTTAACTTGATTTGGCTGTCTCCCAAGACATCCAAAATATGTAATGTGTAGACAGCAGGCAAAAAAATTACCATTAGTAAATTATTAATTACAGATACTTAGAAAGGAGACGAACGGAGATGAGGCTGATGGCGGAAGAATTTAATGATTATAACAATAATCACAGTGAGAGAATACAAGTGGTACATCCTTCATTCTTAATTCTTAATTCTTCAAAACTAACAGTGTATAGTGGCTTGCTTATATAGTGGAAGACAGCACTATGGTTGTCTATGATTGGTACAAAACAAGTACAAACATTGACTTAAAAAGCAATTCTCCTTTTAGTTCATGCATGAGCTAATCTCTGCTCAGCACAAATGTATTGATAGTGTAAGTTATATTACTATAGAAGGCTAATGATAATTGTCATTACCAGTTACTAAGGTCTTAGGAGAAAGAAATAGGTTTGCACTTAGGAATGTGCACACAAGCTTTTATTCTGGCCTGTCCCAATAATAAACACTACAAATAGTCTGAAGGTATAATTTGAACTCTATCCCTGTGTTTCTGTCTTTGCAGACACTTAAAAACACCTGTTTTCTATTACTCACATGGTCAGTACAAATGTCAAAAGACACTTTAATATTACAACTTGTGGCTTAGTTAAACTTGTAGCTTTACAAGTTTTAATAATTTAACTTCATAGGTCAATATTTGTCACACAAACACCTTGGCCCAGATATTCAAAAGGGTTGCGCCATGCGCAACAGGGTTGCGCGTGCGCAACTCCAAAAATGCGCCATTCTGCGATATTGAGAAGGGGCCAGTTGCGCCACCGAAACACGCTGAGTTTTGCCAGCGCAATGGAAATGAAGGCATGCGCAATCAAGGGGCAGGTCCACATAAAGTGCGCGAATGCGACATTTGAACACTTGCGCTAATGCGCAAGAGTGGCTCAGCCGGAAGTTGCGCAGTACCGGATTTGAGCCAAAATAAAACGGCTCAAGGGAGCGGCGCAAGAACTCGAGCAGGCCGCAAACCGGGGGAGAGAGACAGAGAGAGAGAGAGAGACAGAGACAGAGACAGGAGCAGGAAGGACAGAGAGGGACAGTGGGTCCTGGAGGACAGAGAGGCCAGTGGGGGTGCCCGGTGCAGTGGAAGCAGCAGTGGGGGCAGTGGGGGTAACACAGGAACAGCAGCTGGGGCAGAAGCCAGGGAGATGGACAGTGTCAGCTTCCACATGGAAGCTGTAATGAGGGGGGTGAGACAGCATGCTGCAGGGGGGCGTGGCCGTGGAGGGGCCCGTCGGCGGTATGCCCCCGACAGGCGGTATCGTGCCCGCATCAGCTACGAGCTGTACAGTGATGTTGAGATCGTGGCCCGGTACCGCCTGAACAGGGCAATACTGAGACGGCTCAGTGAGCTGTGCAGTGATGTGATGCAGGCACCCTCACGACGGAGTCACGCTCTGTCCGTGGAGACCAAGGTGACAGCCTGCATGTGCCTGCTCACCACGGGCACCTTCCAGAGGCCGACAGGGGACACCACAGGCATCACGCAGTCGGCACGCCACGCATCCTCACCCAATTCCTCACGCGACTGCTGCCTCATGCTGCGGGAGTACATCCATTTCCCCAGCACCGTGGCAGGCGTACAGCAAACATGCAGGAGTTCCACAGGGTAGCACAAATGCCTGGCGTGCTGAGGTGCCATAGACTGCACCCATGTGGCCATTCGACGCCCACCTGGCCCGGACGGGCAAGCATATCGGAACCGAAAGGGCTACTCGAGTGTCAACTGCCAGGTGGTGTGTGATGCCACTGGGCACATCATCAATGTCTGTGCCACACACCTGGCGGAGCACATGATGCCTTCATATGGCACCAATCTGCACTGTGCCATCGATTTGAGAGTGGAACATCCCCACGGGTCATCTAGTGGGTGAGTACATGTATGGAATGCAAACTCTGTGCAAGGGTGGGAATGACACAGGTGCCATGGTAGTGGCACACAAGGATATGGGCAATATTTACCTGACCTAACACTGATCTCCACTATCTCCACACAGGTGACTGTGGATACCCACTCCGTCCCTGGCTGCTCACACCATACCGGCGCCCCACGACCCCAGCGCAGCACGGTTTCAATGAGGCACACGCTGCAACACGGAACATCATAGAGCGGGTGTTCGGGATACTCAAGGCACGCTTCCGATGCCTGGACACCTCCGGCGGAGCCCTACAGTACAGCCCCCAAAAGGCCTGTGGGATATTCCTGGCCTGTTGCATCCTGCACAACATGGCCAAAGACCATGGGATAGCCGTACAGGTCCAAGAGGGGGACAGCGATGGGGACGCCAGTGGCGCCGGTGATATGGGTGATGAGCCGCCCCCCCTAGGACGGAGGGACCCCCGACTGACCCGGCAGGCCCAGCTGCACCGGGACACCATTGCAGAAGAGCACTACGCACAACACAGGTAAGTCAAGGGGACATGTGCAGGCAACACTGTCTATGCGCAAACCACAGGCACACAGGGGAACACACCGTGCATGAAGGTCAGGGGAGTTGAAGGGTCTACGCATACCAACACATTAGCAGAGAGGGGTGAGCACTCAAATAAACACACACACACACACCAGGCAGCATACAGGGGCAGCAGCACAGCAATGCGGAAATTACACGCTATCACACAGCACCACCAACCACCCTCACCACCTGGACTGTCCACGTACGTGTGTCAGGACCTGGGCAACCTTGCACCTTGGTGTACAGTGCAATGCAGGCATCATCATCCACACGCACCTGTGGACAGCAGTTGGGAGAGTGTGCAGGTGGTCCGTGTGTCAGTTTGGTGAGCAGAGCACCCAGCAGTGCACTGCCCACCATGACACATTGCACACAGGGCAGCACCAGACAGGGCCTGCATTGGGAGACAGCTCAGTCAGGGAGCACTGTCCCAGGCCACCACGGATCGTGGCGGCCCACCGTGGCCTAGCAGCACTGGCAGGCTGCTGGGGGCCACATCGGGTGGCACTACTGCACCACCAGGGGTCCCAGTGCGTGACCGCGACCTTGCCCGCACAGGGGTCTGCATCCCGCAAAAGAAACTTGCACCAGGGGTGCTCGGGATGCCCACAGCAGAACCCGGCGTCGACAGGCCTGGTGTCGCACGACGCCGGGAACGGGGAGTGGAGTGCGCACTGTGTGGGGTGCGTGGTACAGGGTCACCAGACAGTGTGGTCAATGCAGTCGCCACAGAGACCACTGCCTGGGTCAGCCTGTCGATGGCAGCGGTCACATCCGTCCGCATATGGACCATCTCGGCCCGGTCCCGAGCACACTCCCTGCTATGCCGCTCCACGGACACAGTCAGTGCCTCCACGGACCTTGCAACCCGCCCCTGCAGCTGTACCGACTCCTGCAGCAGGCAGGTGTGCACGTCCAAAGGGTACTGTGCCCCAATGGCATCGTGACCCCCAGGGTGTGGATGGTCCTGGTGCACAGCACCCTTGAGGGTGGCCGCTGTTCACCAGGACCAGGTATGGGCTGATCCAAGGGCGGTGGACAAGTGCCACTGCCTGACGCTGTCCCCCCAGGCCTGGTGTGCAACTGCTGCTGCTTCCCCTCCAACTGCTGAGCCCCCAGGTCCACCTGTTCCACCCCTGTGCTGTCAACAGTGCCAGACACCTGCTCAGCCACCGGTGCTGCCCCACCGGTGCTGACAGGCCCAGCCTGTGACTGTGCCAGCATGCTGGTACACAGGTGTGGAGCTGGACGGCCCGGGGACACGTGCTGGCCTGCCGTGTGTCCCTCGTGGGACACACACCTCTCACTGGCCATTGCAGGCCTGCCATCATCAATAGTGCCAGTGCGTGCCACTGCCATAGGCACAGCATGCTGGCACACCTGCATACCAGACTGCTGTGACACAGGCTGTGCACCCCTGCACCCGTGATCACTGCGGCGGAGTTGTCAACCCAGCCGCCTGCTGCTGCAGTGCGTGCAGGCTGCTGGCGGAGGTGGAAGGTCCCTCCTCCTGGTCCAGCAGGTCTGCCTCACTGTCAGCACCCACCACCGGCTCCTGCAGACGAACAGGATCTGAAACAGAAAGAAAGTACATGTGAGTGCATGTGAACAACAGCCGCCCCCCCCCACAACATCACCATGACATACCGTGCAATGATGGGCTTCCACCTGTCTGGAATCCTCCGCCAGGAACACCCGCAATGGCACTCGGCTGCATGGCCGTGACCAGTGTCTCCTCGGTCGGGGTCAGCTGCAACACCACTGGTGGTCCCCACCAGTGGCAGCACGTCACACCCTGAAGGCTGCCACCTTCTCCTTCAGCCTCCGCGGTCAGTCCCCATCTTCTTGCGGCACTCCTGCAGGGCGCTGGTGGCTTCCTGCAGGTTGACGCAGAGCTACCCCCTCCCATGCAGCTGCACGCTGCTGAGGGGTGCCCCTCCGCCATCAAAGCGGCTCATCCTCCAGGTAGGCCTGGAAGAGGCCTCGGTCTCTGCTGTGGTGAAGTTCGACCTCTCCTACGCCCGCCGTCCACACCTCGGCCTGGTTCTCGCCAGTCATGCTGATCTGTATGGGTGGAAGTGGACACCTGTCACTCTGCAGTCCACAGCATTTCCCCATGAGCATAGCTGCAGGCGGGGGCAAGCCCCCTTTCCTCGCTGCCTGGGAGATACTGATGGAAAGGGTGCCCTCTGCCCCCTTCTAAGTGCCCTCATCATGCTCAGCCCCCTCATCCCGTGACACCCTCCAGCACCCCTGCCCATGTGCATTGTCCTGAGCATCACACAGCATGTAACTCACCTCTCAGCTGCAACAACCAAATCTGGCCGCCACAACCCAGTGTCGTATTTTTATAGCGCAACACATGCAAATGAGGTGTGGTGCAACTTTAATGACATGCTAATCGCGCCACTGCACCTTTGAATGGCTGATCGCCTGCTTTGCATATGTCGGCTGAATATCGCGTAAATGCGCTTAGCGCAATAGGGAAGGTCCGGCTGAGCCGATGGCTCATGTTTGTGGTTGTGTGCTACACTGCATTGCACATGCCCAGACGAGGTTACGATGGCGGCGGCTACGCTGCAGAACTGCTGAGCGATCAGGCTATTCTGGACATGGCCACCATTGTGCCAGTGGCGCTGCAGCACTGGGCACTATATGGTGCTGTGGCACCTCTGCGCGATAGTCCCTGTGGCACTGGTGCTGTGCTTCAGTCGCGCAGGATACCTATGCATCCTATGGCGTGCGTAGCCTTGCGCGTCATTGCCGTGACCCGGGTATGCCCTCTGACCCCTGGCGCTGAGTGCATGCCATGTGTACGTCCCTATTGCGCTGTCTGGCTACAGCGCCATGTAAAGTGACGGCGCTGTGCGAACAGCGCGATAGGTGCCTGTGCTGGTCTATTGCGCAACAACTCCACGTGGGGTCACAGCGCAGCGGGGCGCCATATTGCCTGCTGTAAAGTTGGTGCCATGGCTAGGAGGAGGGCGGTGCCGTGGAGCCAAGTTGAGGTGGCCAACCTGGTGGCCCTAGTGGAGCCCCACTATGACCAACTGTATGGTGAGGCCCCCCTCACCGGACCGAGGACCCATGTGTGGCAGCAAGTGGCCACTGACCTGGTGGGGGTCACTGGCCGGGGCCGGTCTGCGGAGCAGTGCCGGCACCAGTTCAGTGATCTCCGCCGGAGGGACCCGGAGCTGTTAGCGCGGCTGCGTTCCCGTGCCAGGCGGGGCCTGGTGCCTAGGCCACGTGAGTGTACCATCTATTCACCTATATTCTCTGTAGGGGTGTGTGTGTGCCTGGGTGGCTGTGCATCGGTGTGTCAGTGTGTGCAGCTGTGCGATGGATGGTTATGGCTGTGTGGGCAGGCAGTCTTACTGGGGCAGGGGCACTCTGCTTTTGAGTCACACTGATGTTTGTCTCACCATATGTCTCCCACAGGCGGATGGTGATGGCGCCGGACGCCGCTGATGTGGGCCATGCCAGGGCCCCAGTCCACAGGCCTCGGCCCAGGCGGCAGCAGCAGCATCAACAGCAGCAGCAGCAGCGCAGACTGAGCTGCTGGAGGTGTGAGTATCATTACGTCATGGATGTTATTGCATGCTGGGGCAGGACCACCAACCATGATGGACACAACCAGATGGGTGGTAGTAGTTCCACTATCGTAACACTAGTGAGTCCCCACACTGGAGTACAGTGTACAGTTCGGAACACAGCAGCTGCATTATGGACGGGACTGGGTGGAGAGTGTTACAGGAGGCGACATGGATGGTGCATGGATTGCATCACATGTCCTATGCAGACAGGTTGACGAACTGAACATGTACTCCCTGGAGGGAGGAGGGTGTGGGGATATGATGGGGTCATAGAGTATTGTACAGGGGAACAGTGTGCAGGAACCAATATTTGTCAGCGTAGAGATGTTCCAGGTGTAGAGGGCATGGGATGCAGTTGGAGGGGGCTCGTTTAAGGGAAACATGCGAATGTGTTTCCTCACATTATGGGTGGTGGACGAGTGGAACACCCTGCCAGAGGATGTGGTGGGGGCTGACTTGGTCACGGAGATCTGTATGTGTGGGCTCGCCATGAGGGACTTCTGGAGGTCAGGGGTGAGGGGGAATGGACTTATAGGACATGAGAGTGATCGTACAAGGCCAAATGGCCAGACTAGGTGTCCATGGGCCCCTATCTGCCGACACTGTCTATGTATCCATGTATGTAGGTGTGACTGGGTGACCTGCATCACAGTGCAGCATCACGACACGTCTGTGTATGCATCACAGGTGGTCCAGGCATGCACTGGGCACATAGCTGTGTGACTGGCATCGCACCACGTTGCAACATCACATGACAGCCTAGTTTGTACTGTGATTGACGTGGGCAGTGTGTGTGGGCGGTGGTGCGCATGGCTGGTGCCGCCTGTTTGTGATGGCCATGTGCATGTTCACTGTGGGTGGGTGCATGCCATCACATGTGCAGCACATTGGGTTAGCTGGGTTGCAGGTTGGGTGGTGTTCAGGGTTGTGGTCAGTCTCAGCCATTGACTGTGTTCCCATTTTCCTGGGCCTCAGTGTGCTTGGCGCATGGCGCGATGTCGGCGCCAGACACAGCTGGCCGGCGACAACAGAGAGCTCCTGCAAGCCCTACAGCAACAGGGAGCGGCGGCACAGACACAGGAGGGAAGGCGGCGGGGGGAGGCAGGGAGCCTGCTGGGCCGTAGCCCCACTTTTATTTGCCTTCCCCCATCCCTTTCACCCTGACTTCCTCTCCAAGTTGTTTTCCTCCCTTGCACACCCTGCCTTTTACCCGTCCCCCAACTTGTACATAGTTTTAGCTGTTTTGTTACCTCTTATTGTTTGAATATAAAATTCTATTTTGGTACAACTGCTGTGTTGGTGTCTGCTTTGCAACTGGCTCTGGGTGCTCCGTTGCGGGGTGTACATGCCATCTGGGCTACTATGGTCCTGGATAATGTGTGTGTGTGTGTGTGTGTCCATGGGGAGGTATCACCAGCATAGCATTGCCTTTCTGTTGCTCTCGCCATCTGCTGCCACCCACTGCTGGGTGCACAGGGTGGGTCTGGGTGGTCTGCTTCTCTGCAGCATGGGGTTGACGTGTGGCACGGGGTGCATGGTGTTTCCTGCAGTGCCTGTCACTGCACATGAGCAGTGTCTTGGGGCACGGTGCACGCTGTGCTGTGCGTGACAGGGGGACTGATGTGCACTGTGGTTGTCAACCCCTGGTGTGGCACTCTCTGCCTGCCAGTGGTTGTGCTGGGCGTCATGGCTCTGCTATGCTTTAGTTGGTTTTCCCCATGGGCACGTGGATCAGCCGTCCCACCCCAGTGATGCTGTGCTTGGGTGTGCCAGTGTGGTGTGGGTTCTGCAGTGAGTTCCTGTGCCCATGTGTGGCATGGCTGGCGGTGGGCCCCAGCCTGCCTCCCTGGATGTGCAGTTCCATTGCTCTGGGGGCTGTGCTTACGCTATGGCAGCTCTGCACTGCTCAGCTGAGCTTCCATGGTTGCGCCATAGCGCAGCATTTTGGCTCAGCTTCTCCTTCCTGGTTGCGCGATGGCGCAGTATGTGCGATATTCAGACGTTGGTTGCTTGCGCAATTTGCTCTGCTCCATGTTTGAATATCGCACCTGTTGCGCATTTGCGCAACTGGTTTGTGCTTGCTCCTGCTGTTGCGCCAGTTTTGAGCGCAGTTTGAATATCTGGGCCCTTATGTTTTAGACCAAAATGAGGTTTGCCTGTAATATTGGGACACATTTCTTTATCCCTTGCTACATAATGATCTTGGAGCCCTGAACCTCTCACAAATGATCTCGGAACCCACCCTCCCTAACCATAAGACACAAAATCACTCCCTGATCTACTGGGCTATTATCCACCCCCAAAGAATAATTAGATCTGGTATCCTCCCAGTTGCTTTTAGCAACCACAACTCAACATTCATTGTCAATAAAATCTGCAGACCAAAATCTCCACATAAAACCCTGCAGCTTTGCTCCTTCAAATACCTAGACCTTGAACCTCTCCTGCACAACCTATCTCTCTTTGATGTGTCTGCCTTCTTCTCCTCCCTCACAGTTGATAGAAACATAGAAACAGAATTTGACAGCAGATAAGGACCGCTTGGCCCACCCAGTCTGCCCATTTCCCTACCTGATGGATAAGCTGCAGATTCAAGTTAATCAACAGCTTACTTCCTCCTGCCCCCCACTAGAATTGCCTTATGCCTGTCCCATGCATTTTTGAATTCTCCCACTGTTCCTGACTCCACAACCTCTCTGTGAAAAAATACTTTCTAACATTACCTCTGAGCCATCCTGCCTCTATCTTCAAATTGTGCCCCTTGTTCTTGCACATCTCTTCTTCTGAAAGATACTACCCTCTTGTACCTTGTTAATTCCCTTGAAATACTTGAAAGTTTATATCATGCCCCCCCCTTTCCCTCCTTTCCTCAAGGGTATACATATTAAGCTGCTTTAGTCCCTCCTCATATATCTTCTCGTGTAGACCTTGCACCATTTTGGTTACCCTCCTCTGAACAGCCTCCACTCTGTCTATGTCTTTGCGGAGATGGGGTCTCCAGAATTGCACATAGTACTCCAGATGGGGTCTCACTAACTGTCTGCAGAGAGGGATAACAACTTCCTGTTTTCTACTGTTGATGCCTCACCCTATGCATCCCAGTTCCCCCCAGCTGTCCTTACTGCCTTCTCACATTGCTTGCCCACCTTTAGGTCATCTGATATAATTACTCCTAGGTCTCTTTTGAGTTTTGTTGTTGTTAACTCACCCCCCACTGTGTACTCTTCCCCTGGGTTTTTGTTTCCCAGATTCATTACCTTGCAGTTCTTAGCATTGAATCTGAGCTGCCACGTATTTGACCATTCCTCCAACCTTGCCAAGTCCCTTTTCATTCTTTCCACCCCACCTTGTGTATCAACCCTGTTGCAGATCTTTGTGTCATCTGCAAAGAGGCATACCTTTCCTTCCAGGTGCTCTCCAATGTCACTTATAAAGATATTAAAGAGGACTGGTCCCAGTACCGAACCCTGCGGTACCCTGCTAGTTACCCTCCTTTCTTCACTGTGAACTCCGTTTACTATTACCTTTTGCGTCCTGTTGTCCAGCCAGTTTTTTATCCAGGCTACCACCTTGGGACCCACTCCAAGGCTGGTTAACTTGTATATTAATCTTTTGTGTGAGACTGTGTCGAATGCCTTGCTAAAATCTAGGTAGGCCATATCCATAGCCCCTCCCTGGTCTACTACTTTGGTCACCCAGTCAAAGAAATCTATTAGGTTCATCTGACATGACCTTCCTGCTATGAAACCATGCTACCTTAGGTCCTGTGCCCTACTGGCCTCTAGGTACTCAACAGTTCTTTTCTTCAGAAGTGATTCCATCATTTTCCCTACCACTGAAGTCAAACTAACTGGTCTGTAGTTTCCTTCCTCTGCTTTGCTCCCGCTTTTGTAAAGTGGAATCGCATTTGCCATCCTCCAGTCCTCAGGTACCACTCCATCTTCCCATGATTTGTTAAAGAGAGTAGTCAGTGGTGTTACTAGTTCTACCCTTAGTTCTTTTAGTATTCTTGGGTGAATCCCATCAGGCCCCAATGCTTTGTCCACCATCAGTTTCAAGAGTTCTTTCAAAACCCTTTCTTCTGTGAATGGACTGGTATTGACCCCCCATTCAGAGTTTCTCCCTTGTTTGGTTTAGGCACTTCCCCCTCCTCATCTGTTGGGAATGCTGAGCAGAAATATTAATTCAGTATCCCTGCTTTTTCACTGTCACTCTCTGCCCACATCCCTTCCCCTTTATTAAGTCTCTGTATCCCTTCCTTGGTCTTTCTTTGCTCCCTAATATACCTATAAAAAGTTGTATCCCCCTTCTTAACAGAGTTGGCTGTCTTTTCCTCAGTTTGTGCCTTTGCTATTCTGACTACCTTCTCTGCCTCCTTCTGCTTTAACTAATAATGTTCTCTGTCCTGCTCCTTCTGTGTTTCCTTACATCTCCTGAATGCTATCCTTTTCTCCTTAACCATCCCTGCCACCTCTTTTGAGAACCATAGTGGTTCCTTCATTTTGTTTTGTTGATTTGCTTCACACAAAGGCTTGTTGTCTTTGCAATGGCTGTTTTGATTATTCCCCATTGTTCCTCCACCCCTCCTTCTTGCCCATTTGCTAGTGCTTTTCTAAGGCACTCTCTAATTTTCCCAAAATCAGCCTTCCTAAAGTCCAGTACTCTTGTTTTTGTATGGCTTGATTCTATGGCTGTGTTTATGGTGAACCACACTGTTTGGTGGTTACTTGTTCCCAGATAGCTACCCACTTCTAAGTCTGAGATCTTTTCTCCTTCCCCACTTGAGAGTACCATGTCTAAGATTGCTCCATCCTGAGTGGGTTCCAACACTAGCTGTCTGAGGCATGCCCCCTGTAGGGCATTAAGAATGACTCTGCTCTTGGATGTGCCTGCAGCAAAGGTACTCCAGTTAACATCTGGCATATTCAGGTCCCCCATCAACAATATCTCCCTTTTTTCTGCCATTTTAAGGATACCTGCTGTCATTTCCTTGTCCATTTCCTCCCCCTGAGATGGGGGTCTATACACAACCCCCATGCGGATTGTGGTGCCATTTTCTGTCTCCAGGGTGACCCATAGCGACTCATCAACTTCCTGTTTACTTTTTAGTTCTGTTGCTTTAATCCTTCCCCTTATATAGAGAGCTACTCCTCCTCCTCTTTTACCCACCCTGTCCCTCCTGTATACTGTGTATCCTGATATGTTGACTTTCCAATCATGGTTCTCTGTGTACCATGTTTCAGTGACTGCCGCAATATCCAGGCATCCCTCTTCCATTAAGGCCACTAGTTCAGGAAGCTTGTTGCACAGACTATGGGCATTGATACTCATCAACATTCAATTATTTTTTATGGCCATACCCCTTTTAGCCCCATCCCTGTCCTTAATACCTTTTTCTGCATTTATCCCTGTCCTGCTCCCTACTGACTTCTCTGCTTTGGTGTTTACCACTCTAACTACTGTGCTTTGGGGGGGAGGCTGGGATTTCCTTGCTCCTTTTCAGTGCCTCCCCCCTTGGCTAGTTTAAATGCTTGCCAATGAAGCATTTAAACCTGTCACCTAGGATCCTGGATCCCCCCCAGGACAGATGCAGACCATCACGCCAGTATAAGCCTGCATCCCTCCAGGTGGCTCCCCAGTCCCCAATGAAGCCAAAACCCTGAGCTCCACACCAGTTTTTCAACCATTCATTGAATTCCATGGTGCAGAATACCCTAGAATCATCCTTGCCATAGACAGGAAGCACCTCCGAGAAGGTTACTGTACATGCTACTTGTCTAAGGCCCCTCCTCAACTCCACAAACTCCTCTTACTGCTCTGATCCCATTTACAGCCAGGTCATTTGTCCCTAGGTAGACAGTGACATCCAGCTCCCTCCCTCGTGCAGCTGCTCCCATGATCCTGAGGATTCGTTTCCTATCCCTCCAAGCTATGGCACCAGGAAGGCACCTGACCTCCCTATCCCCTTCCTCCCCCACGTCTACCCCCCAATGATTGAGTCCACCACCAGGAGTTGTTTTCTTCCCCTGTGGGGTCTTGTGCCACCCTCCTGTGTGTCTCCTTTGTGGAGGTTCCCAGCATCCTCCTTAGCCTCCACTTCAGGTGCCTCCATAGAGGAACCACTCTTTGACAGAACAGCATATGAATTGTGGATAGCTACAACTGGAGGGATGCACCTCTGTTCCACCACCATCTCCCTACCTGAGCGCACCTTCATCCAACTGCTCCTCTTTCTTGGCAACCTCTGAGGTAATGGTGGTGGCCCTGGTGGTTCCTGGGTGGGGAAGAGGTTTCACGAATCCTAGCCAGGTCAGCCTGGAGATGGACAACCTCCTCCCTCAGACCAGAGAGGTGCCTGCAAACAGGGCAGCGTCGAAGCCTCCAGAATGTCTCCCGGAACACTACTGCTCCACAGCCATTGCACTGCACCACTCCCATCTTGACTTATTTTGTGTCCCCTCTTCTGTTACATGGAGTGCTTATTGTCTCCTCCCTCTATGTATTTTTACACTTACTTTCCTACTGCCTATGTGCCCTTACAACTCTCATCCTTCCTGTTCTGGGACAGGAACTTCCTGTAGTCTTCAGTAGTCTCCTTCCTCCGTGCTTGGATTCAGACCTCCAGCAGCCAGAGGGGATAAAGAGTTTTGGTTTGTTTTAGCTTCCTTCAGGGTTGCTGAAACTAATGTGTCTCAGTGATCCTTGATCAGTGATAAGGCTCTAGCCTACTTCAAATAAATATTCCTTGCAAATCAGAATGCCTTTCCCCCTCAAACAAACCAGGATTGGGGTAGCCACCTACTGTGGATTACTCCAGAACTCTTAGCCTGTCTTAAGGCCAGGGACCATGCCTGAAAGTGCCACAAATCTACCCAGCTTTCTAGCAACCTCACAGACTACCATAAACTCTGAAACTCCTGTACCAGGACAACAAGGCTGGCCAAGTCTGATTACTTAAAAAATGCTTTCCTTACCAACATACGTTCCTCTTCCAAGTTCTGGAAGGTGGCTCATGCCCTCTTTACCCCTCCACCCCACCCCTCTTCCCCAGTGCTAAAGATAAATGGCAATCTAGTAGCTGATTCCCATGCCATAGCTTTGGAATTGAACTCCTATTATACCTCCTGTGCATTCAAACTGCTGAAGTCCCTGCTTAATTACCACTCCCCCCTCAAATGTCATGGCTGCCCCTCTATCCTCCCCCCAAAAAAACTCTCCACTTCCTATTTCCCCCACCCCTACTTCTCATTTTCTTCAGTTCCCCCACTGATACTCTAAATGGCCTCCTCACCATCAACCCTCAAAAGGATCTTCCCCAGATGATCTTGACCCTAAACTCCTCTCTCTCTCTCTCTCGTAGCCCTGGCCATTGCCTACCCCCTCTCCTTAATCTTAAATCTCTCCTTCTCAACATCCAATGTCCTTACAACATGGAAGTATGCAGTGGTCCTCCCCCTACCTAAAGGTGGTCCCAGAGACCTGTCATCCCATGGCAACTATTGCTCCATCTCGCTACTCCCTATCCTAGCCAAACTACAAGAACAACCAGTCCTCTCAAGTGACCTCCTTTCTATCTGATACCTCCTTCTTCACCCCATTCCAATCTGGTTTCAGGAAAAAACACTCTACCTCGACTTCCCTACTTCCACTCACTGACTCCATCCTCTGCAGGATGGACAATGGCTAAATCACCTCACCCATATTTGTCAGCTTTGCCAAGGCTTTTGACACTGTTTCCCACTCCCTTCTCCTTAGTTCCCTCTCATCTGCTGGTCTAATCCGTTCTGCCACAAACTGGATTAATGCCTACCTTACTAGTAGAACTCAGTCAGTTAAGATTGCAGATGCCATTTTACCACCCCTCCCGATCTGCACTGGCATCCCTCAGGGCTCTGTGCTTGGTCCCCATCTAGTCTCTATCTTCCTGAATGACCTGCCATCTGTTTGCTCCTCCTCTTCCACCATACATATGTACACTGATCATACTGTTCTGTATTCATCTGGCTCATGCCCCAGCTGAGGTTACATCCAACTTTCAGCATGACTTCAACAAGGTCCAACTCTGGTTTGCAAACCATCGATTATTCCTCAATGCCAAGAAGACAGTCTCCATGACCTTTGGCACAAGGAAGAAATTCTCTAGGCTTCCCTACCTGCCCACTTTCTGCACTCTTGATGGGACTTTACTTGAGGACACCTCATCCTTCAGGTGTCTTGGGGTTTAGTTAGACCAACACCTCAACTTCTCTGGACACATTGACGCCATCCAAACAAAATTGTGCCCCAAGTTTGGTTTCTTGTTCAGGAACTGCAGTTGAATCCCTCCTACAGCTAGGTGTGAGCATGTCCAGAAGATGATCCTCCCCATTTTTGACTACTGTGATGTAGTCTATGGTGCTGCTCCTAAGTCCTCTCTGACCAGCTTGGACACTTTCTTCAACTCCTCCTTCAGCTTTGTCCTTGTTGCTCCCTCTCGCACCCACCACTGTGATCTCTATTGAGCCCTTTACTTCCCCACCCTTATAAATAGACACCTCTGGCACTGCACTAAATTCACCACTAAACACTAGCTGTGTGAACTCCCTTCCTACCTCTCACTCTCATTTATAACACCCCCTCTTCCTTCCCACTCCCTCAGATCTACTAACACTCACATGCTAGCTGTCCCCCACTGCTACACCCACTCCAGCCAATCTGGGTACTCTCAGTTTCCATAAAATATGGAACTCTCTACCTCCTCATATCTGACACTCCTCCTGCCTCTATTTCTTCAACACTGCCCTCTCCAGCTATCTTGCATCTAAATGTCCCTGTCATGATCTGCCTAAATTTCCTTCATCTTGCTCCTTACAGTTCGTCCCCCTTTGGAATTGACCCAATGCCTCTCTCAGCTACTGGGTCTACTGACCCTAGCCCCTCCTAGATGATAGCTCTCATACCTTTCTCCTTTCCCCTACTCTCTTCCCCTTTTACCCTAGCCTTCACACGTCCCTTGCAGGGTTCCTCAGCATCCAGAAGGAGTCCTATGTTGCCTAGGCTTGCCACCTTTTCATCCCACATCTATCTATCCTTGGCCTTCCAGGTTCCTTTATAGGGTCCACAGCATCCTGGAGGGTTCCTTGAATCAGGCCTTATCCCCTCCCAGGTGTTATTTCTCATTGCCTCCTTCTTACCATTCCACTATAATTACAATGCCTAACCGCATGAGGGTTTACAATCGCCTGTACTTCCCTGCCCCCTTGCAGGGTCCATTGCATCATGGAGGGTTCTCTTTTTGGGTCAGGCCATATTTCCCCTTCTATTGTTACTCACACTTACTCTCTATCTCTCTCTGTCTCTCTCTTTCTCTCCCTTTCTCTCTCTCTCTCTCTCTCTCTCTCTCTCTCTTCCCCTGTCTAATCCCTACTCCAGTCCCCTGCCCCTTATAGGGTTCCCCACATCCTGAAGGAGTCTCTCTTGGACATGACTCTGCACTATCTGTCATCTCATCCTCTCTCCCCTTCACCCCTTATTTCACGATAGAACTTGTTCACTTATTACCATTGCACTTATTAATTATTCTCACAAATTACATATGTATGCAACACCATTTGTAACAACTGCCTTAATTAACTGAATGCTATGTTGATCTTTTTAACTGGAATGTAAAATGACTCATCCCTATTCTACTGCTTCCCACAGGTCACACCGGGAGATGAGCAACCTGTTGCTCAGTGTGCCTTATTGGTGAAACATGTCAATAACTACATAAAAAAATCTGGGCCGTGGACTTGTCCCCTGACCTGGTGATAGCTGTAGTACTAGACAGGGAGAACACCTATGATTCTGTTAAGTGGCCTTATTTATGAACTGTCCTTCACACTTTTCATTTTGGAGATGGGTTTCTACGCTGGATAAGTACTTTATATGTGGCTCCCCATGCCTAGGTTCTGACCAATGGTTGCTTGTCAGCTGGCTTCCAGTTGGGCAGGAGAATATGGCAGGGGTGCCCCCTATTCCCTCCATTGTTCCTCCTTGCTATCGAACTCTTGGCTCAGGCCATTCATTGCTTGTCTTATATACAGGGGGTAGAGGTGGGTAAGTCTAGTTTTAAAACTATGCTGTTTGCTGACAACATTTTGCTTATGATACGGCAGCCTCTTTCATCTGTATTGATTTTAATGGAGTTATTGAGTAGGTTTGCAGATTTTTCAGGTCTGTGTATTAACTGGGGTCCTTATCTGCCATCAAAGTCCATGTGTCTGTGTTTCTATGTTACTGTTACAAAACATGGGGCAGCTTTGCTGATATTCCACTTTAAGATGCAGTGGAAAAGATTAGGTTAAGTAAGTGTTAATGGTGTTAATGGCCATACTTTACACCTCCCAGGTTGACTGCTTCCACAAACAATGAGCTATACTGCACTACACAGGCCCAACATGTGAATGAACTCATTCATTGGTACACACAGTGGACCAATAGGCATACAGAGCATACTGTACACTGTCATTTGATGGGCGGCTGGGCAGCATGCAGGTGGGGTGCTGCCGCCCGCCAATGACAGGGGGTGCTGTGTGGCGGGGGACCTCTGTGGGAGGGTGGGGAGGATACCACTGCACCAATTAACTCTGTCTGGGAATGGCAGCCCGTGATTGGGCAAAGGGGGGCTTCCCACCAGACCACCAGGGTATCATAATATTTCACATGCCCATGATTGGGCAAGAGGGGCTTCTCACTGGACCACCATGGTGTCATAGTATTACATATGCCCATGATCAGGTGTACATGAGTGGGGGACTGCATTGGCACATCGGGGTGTCGATCCCTGATGGCTGCAGTCTGGCAGGGTGCCAGGTGCAAGTCACTGGGGATCAGCGCATCACATGCAAATAGGGCCAGAATGACATGCAAATGGCCCAATTTGCACCTTGCATGCATAATGGCCTAATTTGCATGCCCCATGCTGAATATCACTAGTGATGTGCCTAGTACAACTGTACTTGTGCTGGCACATCCCCCTGCTCCTGTTCTTTGTCTTGCGCTGGTGCAGTGTGTGCACCCTCTGTGCCATATTCAATGGTGCTAAGCCATGGCACAGTACTGTTGAATACCACCTAGTTCATGCCCTGGTACAGCCCTGTTGTACTGTGCCCAGGCTTGCACCACTGCCCGGTGCAGTCTGAATATCCGGGCCTCTGTGTTTTGTATTTTAGTTACTATTTTTATTTCTTATAATCTCTGTTTTCCTTGAAATCCTGCCTGAGCCATTTTCTCATTTTGAGTGTGAATGCTATGACAGCGTTGATAATTCTGACAGTACTGTTAAGCACTTACAGTATGTTACCATATGCAGCAAGGTAAGAAAAATATCAAGTTCTTAACTGAGTCAAAAGGGGGATTATGAACCAGGTTGTGTGCCCTCTAGGTGAACTATTGCACTACATTTCCCCAAACAGGGTGTGATATTTGGACCTGTTACCTGGGCGTGCTAGTGAAAAAGGGCTTATATTTGATCCCAGGATTTGAGACTGGTAGATGATTGGACCCAGAACAAACAAGAGGGTCACTGTTTGTCTCCTGTTCACATATTGCACTTCAAGGTTGGGCACTGTGGGAGCAGAGAGCTGTTTCAAGGAGTGCATTTGTGATCGGGGATAGATGGTTTGTAAGGGGCTGTAATCCCCAATGCCCTCCTTTTTAATCTTATATTGGTTGTTGGCTAACTGACATAGTATAGAAGTTTATCATCTAATTTTTATTTACATTGCCAGTTCTCCACTGTTAGCTAGTTTTTTTTTTCATTTGTTTTGTCCTCGACTATCTTGTTATAACATTGTTCTTTATTTTGATAGCTTAATTCTTGGCTTCCCTTATTGTTCTTGTTGTGTGGATGCGATACTTGGTAAGCATCAGTGCTAGGCTGGTTAATGCAGCATATTTTAGGCATGTCAGTTGTGTGTGGTGTCACCATATTAAATTACTAACTTTCTACTTTGTATTTTTTCCTTTTCTTGTTCACCTGTTGGGAAACTCTTCCTTTGTGTATTAGCTGATGATGCACCTGTATGAAATTAATTGTTAATGTTCTTGTTTTGGGATTTTGTATTATAACATAATAACTTTAATAAAATATTAATTAAAAAAATATATATCCCCTTAGTTCATCCTGTAGTGACATGGGCTTCTCCACAGTAGTGTATTTCAAAAATATGTTTATGATATAAGTATTCCCTGCTACACAGCCAATACCTGCATTCTTGGCCACTTTGTTGAGCTTATTGTAACAGCGGTCTGTTAGGTAATTCATTGTGCAGTAATAATTAGATGCCTTATTTCTGCTTTACTGACAGTACACTCTACTCTGTACCTATTCTCCTTTACTCTCTCCCTCAGTTCCCCCACCTACATTCTCCACTAATTTCTACTCCTTTTCTGTTCCCCCTCCTACCTCTTCCATCTTTACCATTCTGTCTCTTTCCCCTCATTCTCACTATACTCCTCCTTGTCCTCGTCATTCTCACCCTCCTATTCACCCAACATACATCCCTCCCACTTTCCTTTATGCCCTGCCAATGTCAGTCTCCCACCCTCTCTCCTCCTTCCCACTTTTCCATTGTTTTGTCTCCACCACCTTCTTCACTCACCATGGCACCCAGGATTCTTCATTCTCCACTCACCCAGCCTTCACTTAGCATCATTTCATTTCATTCTAGCCACACAGAGCTGTACCCACAATCATACCCCCTCTTTTAATCTGCATAAGTCCTTTCATCCTCAGAGCTGCATATCCATCTGCTCTAGGCTGCTCATCATTTCATTGCTCCTAACAGCAGGACACATTGAATCCTACTCTGGGTCATGCAATCTTTTTCCCATTGACCAAATGGAATAAAAATAGTCCATCTCAACATCAGGAGCATTCTCCCAAAGATTGACCTTCTTCAACCTACTATGATTAGCTTCAAACCTAATGTGCTGATCTTTACAGAATCATGGCTCTCATTTAAAATCCCTAACACTGCCATTTCCATTCCTGGTTACTCCTTCCTTCGGTAGGATCAGTTAACCATGGGAGGTGGTGGTGGCCATTTATAGTGAAGGATAGGAGGAAGTAGGTTGTTGGTTAACTAGAATCTGCAGCTTATCCAATACATAGGGAACATGCAGACTAGGTGGGCTAAGTGGTCCTTATCTGCCATCAAGGTCTATGTTTATTTATTTACACCTCATCTTCTATCCAGTATACCATCTGCCTCTCCACCTCCTCTCCTCTGACTACGAACTTTTGCTACTAAAACTAAAGTATCTCTTCTCTGTTCCCTCTTTATCTTTGTGGGTGGTGCCTACTGCTGCCCTGGCTTCCTTTCTTCCTCAGACCTCATTTTCACTCTTACAACCCACTCCTCAACTGATGAACTCATCATCCTTGGTGATTTCAACATAAACTGGCTGTCCAGCACCCAGTCCAAAATCTGTAACCACATCTCTTCCCTAAATCTTACACAACTGAACTCCAAATCAACCCACTAAAACCTCAATTCAGATAAGCATACCCTGCTAGACTGGGTTCTAGCAACAACCACCCCATGCAGTTACATCAGGAATACTTCTGGATGCAATCAGTGACCAGCACATGGTCTACTGTGTGTGTAAAATCCATTGCCCCAAAGCCCTGCCAAATATCCTCCACCTCCACTCTTTAAGGTCCTTAGATTTGTCCTCCCTTCATGAGGAACATATTGGAACCAACTGGTGTCCCATTGCAAATGCCTCCTTTGTTGACTCAAGCCTGAGTTACTTCAAAACACTGTTCCTAAATGTTTGGGACTGGCATGATCCTTTTAGAAAAACCAGGGTCTGAGGCTCCTACCTCCCCTGGGTATCAGCAGAACTGCTGGTCTGTCAGCATGCACGTGACTTGGTGTGGATGATGTACAAAGCTTAAGGTGTTCTTGGAGTTCTGATAAGGTATCTAACTCTCTGTAACACCTGCACCAGGGCTATCTATCTTGCCAAAGGGGAACATTTCACATCCATCTTCCAAAGCAACCATAATAGCCCCTCCAAATTCTGGAAGGTAGTCCATGCCCTTTTCCCTTCACCCAGTCCAATCCCCTCCTCCAGTCCAAAAGGTAGGTGACATCTCCATCTAAGACCAACCCACTGTAGCTACCAAATTCAACATTTTCTTCACCACTTCTGCTTGTACCCTGCTAGCATCCCTACACCCTCTGCTTCTCTCCCACTAGCTCTTCCACACCTAATTCCTCTTGGTCTGGCTTCTCCATCCAACCAGTTTCCCCCATTGACCTTCTGCAACCTCTTCTAGCCCTTAACCTCCACAAGGGCAAAAGTCCAGATGAGCTTGACCCCAAGCTCCTGCACCACTCTGTCCACGCTATTGTTCTACCACTCTCCTCTCCTCTGAATCTCTCCTTCACACCTGCCACTGTCTCTGACACCTGGAAGCTTGCCACTGTTGGCCCTTGTCCCAAGGAGGGGTGACTCCTCAAACCCAAGTAATTGCCACCTAATATCTCTGCTGCTAACCATTGCAAAACTTCAAGAGCACCTGGTACTGGGTCTGCTTTCTCTGCTGCTTGACTCCTCTTTCTTCACTCCCTTCTAATCTGGTTTCTGTAAGGCTCACTGCACTGTGACCTCCCTTCTCTAGCTCACTGACTTTATTCTCTCTGGCATGGATCAGGGGTGCATCTCCCTTACCATCTTTGTCAACCTGGCTTAGCAGGAGACATGATATGATATGATATGATTTGATATGATATGATATGATATGATATGATATGATATGATATGACATGACATGACATGACATGACATGATATGACACTGTTGCCCATGATAAGCATCTGATCAAAGTGTACCAGTGCAGTGTAGACAAGGATTTCCCATGGTGGATTAATAATTGGTTTGGGAGCAGGAAGAAGAGGTTTGTGGTTGATGGGCACTACTCTGAGTAGCCAGTGGTTCTCAGTGGCATCCCAAAAGCCAAAGCAAGTATTGTTATGGCTATCCTCAACTGGGGTTGACACTTCCCCTTTTTTGTGCTTTGCAGGCTGATAAAGGCACTATTGGTCCCAAAACACAATATTTTAAAAATCAGCCACATCAGTACATCCTTTATGTCTCTTCAGAATGTTATTGCCCAAATTGACTTCAAACTTTGTCCATGTTCCAAATGCCACCCAATGGTTCACACTTTTAAAGGGCTTCATCTGATGAAGGACTTGGCTAACTTTTTCTTTATATTCTCCTGCATCTTAAATGCTCAAGTCTTCTTACTTGTTTTATGCTTTCAGGGGCAGAGGTAGTAAACACAAAACAGAGCAAGCAGGAAATGCTGTCTCTGAAAGCATAAAGCAAGTCAGAAGACTTAAGTATTTAAGATACATAACTCATACAAAGAGACAAATAATAGCTGAGTCATAAAGTAGGATATAATGAAAAAGTTGGCAAGGCTCTCCCTCTGATGAAGCCCTTTAAAAGGCTGAAATATTGGATGGCATTTGAAACATCACCAAAGCTTACAGTAAATTTTGAAAAATAAAATTCTGAAGAGGCATAGAGGATATATTGGTGTGGCTGGTTTTTCAAGTGTTGTGTTTTGGGACTCAAGTGGCATCCCCAAGGTATTGACAATGGGGCCACTGCAACCTAATATTTTCATCAACTAGCAGGAACCCCGAGTCTCTTACAGGCTGCTTAAGTTGTTTAATGACACTAAGCTAATCAGAGTGGTAGATTCCCTTGAAGCTGGAAACAATTTATGGAGGGCTTCAATAAGCTTGACAACAACTTGTATTGTTGGAGTCTTGAATTTGGTGTTACCAAATGCAAGTGTCACCCTTAGGGAGGAAAAACAGAAGTAGGATCCAAATACTGGGTGGGGCTCCTTTTGATGTGACAAAGGAAGAAAAGGATCTCAGGGTAATAACTCATGAGGGCTAATGTATGGGGAGATTAATAGTTGGTGGAGAAGGTTTCACTGTAATCTTTGTAGCAGGGGTTGTGCAATCAAGCAGACTACACAGACCAAACAGCCTTCTTCTGTCCCAAAATTGTATGTCCATACACTGGTGCTAAATAGGAGGTATGGCCTGGAATATTGTGTGCAGATCTAGGCTCTTCAATACAAAAAGGACATTGAGATGGAGAAACCGATGGTCACCACATTTCAAAGCACCCTGTTCTACTTTTTTATGGACCTCCATGGTCTTTTGATTGATCACCTCGGCAACATAGACACATAGAAACACAGAAATTGTCAGCAAATTCAAGCTTTTATGGACCTAAGCTCAGTTCTACCTCTGAAATACCTTGAAACTAACTCCAGCAGGAAGACCCTTAGTACTAACCACCCATCCACTCTGAACACCAATCAACCCCTCTTCTACTTCAAGTAGATCACCTAGTCTGACTCAATCAAATACATCAAAGGATCCTAGGCAGAACTAGAATGAGTAGTGACACACTAGACATTAAGCTAATCACTCTCACGCTGGATGAACTAATTTTAACCAGTCACAAAGTTATTTAACAACTTCCTTAGATCTGGTATTTTTCCTGATAGGTGGAAAACTGCCCTTGTCAACCCAGCTTTTAAAACTGGTGGCAGCACCAATCTGGTAACTACCAGCCAATCTTCATTCAACCACCCCTCTCAAAAGCCCTGGAGAGTATTGTGTCACACCAACTTATGGAATACCTGAGTAAACACAATCTTCTGTGCCCACAGCAGCACTGGTTCAGAAAATCCCACAGCACTGTTACTGCATTCACTGACTTTACATTACACTTCTGTGATGCCCTTGACTCCAGAAAGATGGTTGTGTCTATTTTTATAGACCTAACCAAAGCATTTGACATTGTCAATCACCAGATCTTGTTTGACGACCTCATGTCTCTGGGCCTGTCCTTTGACACAGCTTCTTGTTTCTCAAGCTATTTTTCACATAGGAATCAATGTGTCAGGACAAATGGAGTATCCTCAGAACCAAGGAAAGTTTCCCTGTGGGGTTCCCAGGGATCAATATTAGGGCCCCTTCTCTTCAGCCTATTTATCAACTCACTCCCCAGTGCTTGCCCTGCAAAGATGCTGCTTTATGCAGATGATGATGATGCAGTGATCTCTGTTCCTGGTTACCAACTGTCTGAAATAACTGCAGCCTTCCAAGATAGCTTTTCGAGACTTGATTCTTGGTTTTTGCACAACAGACTCCTCTTACATTGCAAAAAAACAAAACCTATGCACTTCACTCTTCAGTGGTCTAAAAGAATGCAGACACCCCCCCCCCCCAATCCTCCATAACCACAAAGGTGACATCATTGAACAGGTCTCTACTTTCAAATATCTAGGCATCCTCCTAAATGATCCCCTCACTTTCATATCTCAAAATAATTACATGATCAAATCTGATAATATTAGATTGGGGATCGTTTACTGTTACAGAAAAGCCATGACTCTGGAGGCTCTCAATCTTGTCACATGGAGCTCCATTCTTACAGTTATTGACTATGGCCTAGTCATATATGGTGCTGCCACTGAAACCATACTAAAATGTCTAAAATTACTCCTCAATATGACCTGTCAGCTTGTACTAGGTGCTGTCCACCTTACTCACATGTGTAGTCTCTACTACTCCACTGGGCTGCTCCTCCTATACCTTAGGACTAAGTATCAAGCCTGCTTAATGGGTAAAAAGAACTCCTACAACTAACACCTGAATCTACATGAACCTTATTCCAATGCAACTTAACCTCCAAAACTACCAGAAGCTTGACTAAGGGTGTATTACAAGTGCCATTTAAAAGAACATCCTTTGCCCAGCAGTCCCATTCTTATCAAGGCCACCAATGGATGAATGACCTGCTCCCCACCCTCTTACAACATGAAAAAATTGACACATTAAAAAAGACCTTCTTACCCTACTGGTCAGAGCCAATCACTGTGACTGCATTTTATAATCTCTGGCTATGCCTCCTGTGTACTTGGTTTACTACTCCTGTCTTCCCCCTCTTCCTCCCTTCCTATCTCACTTTCTTCCCTAAATGCCTCTGGACCTATCCTCCCCCATTGATATGACTATCCTGATTCTCCACACTCAGATCCCCATAACACTACCCCCTCTCTCCACCCCTTCTTACCCATATACTCACTTCCATGACAATGCCACCTCAGGCTGCTACTTCCCACCTCCCTCCCATACCATCTCCCCTTACCTCTACCCACCTCGCTCTGACAGTGCTGCTCTCAGATGCTGCTTCCTCTCCAACTGCACTTCATAATGTAACAATTTGACTAATAGATAATTTTTGTTATATGACTATCTGTTTTGTATGATTTCCTGTTTGTAATATAGTGTATTTTATGATATTGTGTAATTTGTTGCAGCATATGTTGTACTACCTGTCCATTCAGAGTTGTTATAATGCTATCCTGTTGAATGTCTTAACTGTATGTCACCTGTATTGAATTGTTCCTGTTCTTTGGCTTGGAGCCTTTGTAAAATAACCTTTGGCTCAAAGGTTGTAATTCTGAAACTGAAATAAATAAAAAAAGAACAAATGTGCATCTGCTGTGAAGACAATCTGGGGTGCTTCAATATGTGGTGACCATCTGTTTCCCCCTGTCAATGTCCTTTTTGTATTGAAGAGCCAAGATCTGCACACATTATTCCAGGCCAGGCCTCCCATGTAGTACCAGTGTATGAGCATACAATTTAGGGAGCAGAGGAAGGCCATTCGTTCTGTGTAGTCTGTTTGATTGTTCAACCCCTGATTCAAAGATTACAGTGGGCCCCTCCCCACCAACAATTACTCTCCGCATCTCCTTGTCCTATGTTTTCGTGGACCTCCACGGTCTTATCATTGATCACCTCAAAAACATAGAAACAGACATTCTCGGCAGATAAGGACTGCAAGGCTCATCTAGTGTGCCCATTAGCACTATACTTGATCCTTTCTGGTCACTGGCTTTCCCTCTGTCTGCTCTGCCTCCAAGGTTCCCATATGCCTGTCCCAAGCATGTTTAAATCCCTCCACCATGCTTCCTCCCACCACCTGCTGTTTGCAATGGAAGCTCATTCCACCTGACCCACCTGCTCATTAAAGAAGTGTTTCCTGACCTCCTTATTGAAGCTTCCAGCACCGGTTTTTAACAGAGCCCTTTATGGTAGTAAATTAGTAAGATTACTTCACCTGCTCTGCTGGTCAGACCCTACAGTATTTGATGCTCCTCAGTATTCTTCCAACCTTCTTGAGAGCAGCAGAAGGAGCCTCACACAGTACTGTATGTCACGGTTGGTGGTGTTTCATAACATAATATTAAAGATATGTTACTACCACCAGTGAAACAATGAATAAGAAATGGTGAGGTTTGAAGCTGACATTTTCTAGTTCACAGTCCTATGTTCTAACTGCGCTCTGCCGTTTGTATTCCTTGACATTTCTAAAGCTGACAGCATTGCAGTAGGCAATGACTATATCATTGGTAACTGACAGCAGAGGAAGCCTCTTTTACCTGGAACGCAGGCAGGAAGTGCAGTCCCAGCTTCAGGATTTGTCCATAACCCATTTGCAGCACAGTGATAAGTACCTAAATGTTGAAGAAAAGTATAATGGTTATTAATATCCTAAGCTACATTTTTATAGCAATGAAAGGAAGAACTGCAGTGAAATAGAAGGTGCTGTAGACATCCAGAGCATTCATTTGGCCAATTAACTTTTTTATTGATTTCTTAATCAAACAACCATTTGCATACCAAAGGATTAACTACATTAATATATGCATGATGAAAGATATTTCATTAAGATTTAAAATATAATAAAGTAAAATAGCATTAATGTATTAATAGAAAAAAAGTAATATAGATCATATTCCCTCCAAGAAGAAGAAGAATATACCATACACAGAAAGGGGAGCAAGTCAGAAAGTCCAAAAGGAAAGAAAGAGAATGTAAGAGGAAGAAAAAGAAAACAGTAATGAAAATGAATTTAGAAGATTTTTATGTGTATATCAAGGACATGTTCTACATACTGTAGCATAACTCTTAGTTTTTATCAATTTATTTTTGAATTACTGCCCCCCCCATCAGCCCATTTAGCCCAACATTCCAGGTCAAGTCTCCACCTCCTCGGGGGCTCAACTGTCCTATGGTTTACCCCTTCATAGCAGACCCTCCGCAGACTACACTCAGTTGAGGAACTATGGTAACTGGATCAGGGCCCATGGTTGACAGAGATCATCCTACATAGCACCAACTTTACACATCCAGGTTTTCTCCCTCCATTGGGATGGTAGTGCATTGTGTTTCCTCTATGCAAGCAATACGCATGCTCATATATGCACCACAGCCTTCACTCCAACCCCTTGCCTTGCTGTGCTGCATATTGGCTGTCACCTACAGTCACCAAGGAGGCATACACAGAGTGGACCACATGCAGTCACTTACCACCTGAGTACATGGGAGTCTGCTGGGATGCATAAGTTTCTTGCCCCTCTCGCACCACCTGTGCTCAGTCTCCAACCCAGGCTACCACTGTAGCAAATGACAGCTCAACTGGTGTACGTTCAGGCCAACAGTTTTTATATGACCAAGCTCTTACATTTTTCTACTAAACTCATCTAGTTTTAGGAAACTGACAATCGCACCGAATATCTTGTGAAAGGTGACTGAGGTATTGTTAATACGGCATGAAAGACATCCCATATTCAATAAATCAATGAGTTCAAGTCCCCATTCTCTTAACAATGTTTCCACATCACCAATGCAGTGTCTCATTATAACCTTTTTTGTAGCTGTACCAGATAAATGGAAAAGAAATTGTTTACAATTCACTGTATTTTCAAGAGAACTTTCTTCCAGTGCAGCATTTCTTATTTAAAACTTGTCTTAAATAAATGTGATCCAACAGAGTTTATAGGTGGCAAGCAATAGCTTTGGTACCAATTGTTGTCTTGCATAATTTTTTGTGCATATTGTCCAGATTATTGTTACATTTAGCGTTCATGAATTACCTGTGGTGAGGTCTGTGTAGGGACAATGTCAGCAGAATGTAGTACCAGTTGAGACATTTTCTAGTTTGATATCCCCACAAGAATTTGTATAACCATGATGCTTTGCAATGGATTTTCCATTTTAAAATGCATGTTTGTGGCTGGCATAGATATACAAAAAAGCAAACAAGTTGGAAACTACTGTATCTGGATTTTTGCAGCCGTTATACACTCTGTATATAATGTTTAAACAGTTTCTCTGCCATGCTGCTTCTTTTGTATACCACATCCATCTGTAATGGTTGATTCATAAATTGGTCTGCAGTAGAGCAATAAAGCCAAATAGGATTCAAGGCCACACTAGCACAATATCAATTGACAAATTAGAAAAACAAACTCTACTCAGAGTCGATACGGCTGTTCCGAGCTCTTACCTGTCCAGGTATGAGAGCGACGGCAGCACAACTCATAGAACACTGAAGCACTGGCGGTGACATCGGAGCTGGTCATGGAGTAGTGGTGAGTGGTTGCCCTTCAAAAGATGGTGGGGGCAGCAACACTGCACATGCGTGATACCCATTACGTGCAGTGAGGTGGAAGTGCGCCTATGAAGTAGTGCGCCGTGGGGAGAGGGAGATCGTTCTGTGGAGGGGAGCTCCATTGTGGAGGACAGCTGCTGTAGAGTAAGCACTGTCATGGCATTGCTGATGCACAGCAGGAGAACACAGGGTCATGTTCCAGAGCTGACCCCCTGTTCTTCTACAGTGACAGCATAACGTCTGCGGAGCTCTGCCCACACAGCCATAAAAATGAAATGCACTCATGAATAAGGGAGATAGGCTGTGGAAACTGATGAATTCAAAACCCAAGCTGGGATTAAAGTGCAGTAACTTTATGGCACAAAAATATATATGTAAATGCCCCAAAGTCTCATATAAAGACACATTACCACAGCCTGCCTTCACAAAAGGCTACCACCTGTAAACCGCCAGGGCTTGACTGAAGGAACTATAGTTTTTATAGAGTTGTATGTAGTGAACTGCTTGCCTTGTGCTCATTGTCATTTTCTCTGCGGGATTGACAGTAATCACACAAGATGATTGCTTAATGTGGCTGCCTGTTGGACTGTTGCTGATCGAACAAATTAACACTTACTGTGGTCCTAAAATCCAGGATATGGAGTGCGGGGAATAATGAACAAAAGAAAGCACTGTGGATATTGAAGAAAATGTGAAGGCAAGAGAAGTCAATTTTAGCCAGCGTTGACAGAGCCACTATAACTGCAAATGTATTAACTAGATAAGTGTGTTCCATGGGCTTAAATATAAACATGAATTATGTTTTGTAAGGCCTACAATACCATTCCACACATGACTTGTGAACAAGTTGGGCAGCCTTAGAGTGAGTCACAAGGTGATAAACTGTGTTAGGAACTGGTTGAATGATAGAAGATAGAGAGTCATGGTAAATGGTTCTCAATCAGAGGGAAGGAGTGTGACCAGCAGGGTGACACAGGGATCAGTCCTCGGCCCAGTCTTGTTTAATGTTTTCATAAGTGAAATTGTGGAGGGGCTGGAGGGGAAAGTGTGCCTCTTTGTGAATTACACTAAGATCTGCAACAGGATGGACACTCCAGGAAGGGTGGAAAAATGAGGAGGGACCTAGGTAAACTTGCAGAATGGTCCAAAGTGTGGCAGCTGAGAATTAATGCAAACAAGTGCAAAATCATGTACTTGGGTTGCAGGAACATAGGGGAAGACTACAGGAAGGGGGACTGCTGGTCAACAAACAGGAAAGAGATTTGGGGGTAATTATACTGAATGACCAAAAGGTACCTAAGTAACGCACCAAGGCTGTGGGGAGAGCCAGTGGGATGCTTGAGTGCATAGGAAGAGGTATCATCAGCAGAAGAAGGGAGGTGGTGATGCCACTGTGTAGATCACTAGTGAGGCCTCATTTGGAATACAGAGTCTAGTTCTGGAGGCCTCATCTCCGTAAGGATGTAGATAGAGTGGAGGCAGTAAAGAAAGGCACAAAGATGGTGCAGGACCTACACTAAAAGTCATAAAAGGAGAGATTGGGGCACCACAAAATATATATATATATATACACTCTACAGAAGAGAAGAGAAGAGAAGAGGTGATACGAAAGAAACCTTTAAATATCTAAAATGCATGCATAGGGTGCTGAAGGGTAGCATCTTTCAGAAAAGGAGATGCCCAGGAACGAAGGGGCATGGCATGAGTTTGGAAGGGGGTAGACTAAGTGGTACCATGAATAAGTATTTATTCACAGAAAGGGTGGTAGAACATCTAGAGACATCACAAGTCAGTTTCATTATGAAAGAGAGAAAATAAAGCACAACTGACACATTTCAAATAATACTACTATACACTATAAAAAATATAGGATGATCAACTTTATGCATAACCAATGTGTTCTGTCACCTTGGAGTTCTGATTCCATGTACCTCTTGAGCTTCGCTGTCCTGGTCAAAGGGAATCAGAACCCTCTGTGGCAGAAGACACTGGTTGTACATAGTTGTCCATCCAGTACTCTCTACATGTAGTGCTGCATTGAGGATTTCTAAGTAATAAAACTGTGTCACACAATTGCTTTAAATTACTCCAAGACTGTGGTCTGTTCAATTTAAATTTGTTAGGGCAAGTAGCAATGTTTATAGAAGAAACCAAAGGAATGACAACCCTAGAAGTCACGAGGTAATGTCTTATAAATTCTTTTCTATGTAGGTGTGAAGGGCTACCCAGCTGTCAGCTGTCCAGCAATAATAATCAATTCTGTCATCTCTGCATAAAGCAATAAAGAAAGGCAGAAGACATTTCAAAGAACCTTGAGACAAATTGATGCCAGAGTTTAGCTAGCTGTATGCTGCCCAGCACAGCCTTACCAATTGCAGAATCAGTTTTAGTCTCATGGTTCTATGAAATTGCTACTGCTTTGATTTAAGATAAGACTGATTTAGACAGGGATATGCCTGGATAGCTGTCATCTACGGCTATGCCCAATACCTCAACCCCTTTGCACCTATGATCCACTCTAGAAATTGAGTATTTAATTTTTCTTTTAATTCTTTACTTCCTACTGGTCGTGCATTTACATTAATCCACTGAACAGTGTTGAGTGCACTGGAACTTATGCAAGCCTGGCGTTGTTGGTCACTTGTCAGGTGTGGGTAAATCCCTGCCCAACTCACACCTTGTTGTGGATTATTAATGACGTGATTGTCAGTAAAAAAAAATCTGAATTCTTCTAGGTACTGTACATGAATCACAAACTGATCTAAGCTAACATTCAAAGCATTGGCACGTACAGTTTGGTGACCCTGCAAACTTGTAAGATGATTTTAGGACAGTGTAAAACAACTGCACATATGGGACATCATTGAAATATACAATGATTGTAATTGCAGGTGAGCCCCTACTGGAATTCTGACTAGTCACTGTCCAGGCAGTGTGACTCTGGGGAGATGTCAGGCATACAGGGGAGTGCAGCTGCTGGTGTTGAGTAATGGGGAGGGTTTTGGTGTTGGTGGTGATGGTGATGGGGTGGAAGAGGGACTGTGCTGAGACAGTATAGTTCCAGGAGGATCATCTCCACAGTAATTGCCCCTGTGGCTGGTGCAAATGCCTAAGGTGCTAAGTTCACCTTTGGCACTGCTGTCACCTCTGACCCCACAAGTCCCATTTTTCCACCTGCTGCTGCTATTGAACCTATTAATGACACTTCTCTCGACTCATGGGCCAGAATGATACTTACCACTGAGATACTGTAAGTGCAGGTTAAATGAAGCACATGGTGGAACCATATGAGGGTTTCTGAAGTCAGGTATAAAGAAAACAGTTCATAACCCATTTAAATATATTGAACTGCATACCTGTAGCTTTAGTTCTTAGTCTAGCATTGGAGAGTATTCATGTCTTCACTCTAGAGAGGATGATAGCGTTGGACCCTGCAGTGCGTAATCTAGGGGTAGTGGAGGGGGCACATGATGGTGGATGCTCTGTGGGAGGGCTAGGTGGGGGTAATGAGTGGCAATAAAATACATCAGTGGACCATTTTTGTTTTGTTTACAGGTGCAAAAAAAAAAAAAACACTGCTGATCCACCACCCCAGTGTTACTATTAAGTGGGAGACGACATCGACGCAGTTTTTTTTTTTTTATAGTTGATTGGGCACCCCCAGTGTCATAAAAAAGATGGACTGATCCCCAATCCTGACACTGGGGAGACTGGGCACCCCCAGTATCATAAAACAAGATGGACTGATCTCTGATCCTGACATTGGGGGATTCAGCACCCCCAGTCAAAAGACAGACTGGTCCCTGATCCTGACACTGGGGGATTGTGCACCACCAGTGTCATAAACAAGGATCTACTCTTTATGCAAACAGAATGCTAGATTGTAACCTAATCTATCTAAACACAAACCAGGTGGTTAAGTAGCACACTTGGAGTAAAGACAATTAGCCCTGCAGATTACTCTGACTGGGAAGCTACTACAGGCAATTAAGGACTTCATTGCTGCACCAACAGGCTGGGCAGGAGTGATGCCATCACTCACTAATAGGGAAAGAAATATCTTCATTGTTCTTTACTGTTTGCAGTTACTGCAGAGCACATGTACAGATGCTGATTTAAAGATCAATGGCAACCATTTTACACATTGTTTAAAAAAAGCCTAAAAACATTTGAATTCAAGTACTGCGTTATGAGTAGGGTTTCCTGAAAATGTCATGCTATTTGGTTTTATGGTTTTCTTTAAATCAGCATTTAATAACCTGTTCTGTACAAACTGAAAACAGGCAGGCTGTTTCTGTCCCTCTGACTGAGTCTGGGAGAGAGATGACATCATATTGGACTAGGCTACAGCATCAGCAGTGTAAGCACCTGCTTGACTGACGAGCTGTTACCTTCCCAGTTGGAACAACCTGTGAGTTAACGGTTTGCTGTCCAGGGTTTGTACAAACTCAGTCTCCTGGGTTTGTTAAGATGAATTAGCTGAAAATCCATATTTTATCCTTTTAAAGAGCTGGTCATTTGAGTTTCAGTGCTGAACTGAAGTGATATGCATTTGTGAAATTAGCTTATATGTATCACAGCTGCTGCCAGTTCTTTCTCATTAAAACTCTGTTTTTTTCTAGCTGTGTAACACTGGGTTGTTTATTTAATGGATATAAAATACATCTAAAGTGTGTTAATTCATGTAAGTAGTTTGATGTAGCCTCAATAAATAGGTACATGTAAGAACACTTTTCCTTCCTCTCAGACTGACAAGCAGTTGCCTTCCACACACTGCTATTTCAGGCACATGTACAATATGAACTCACACATTTCAGTTCTTTTATAGTTTCTGTGTGAAAATACATAATGTATAGCTAAAAACTGTGTATATCATTCTGATGCCCCTTATCTCGTGCACCATAGTTGAGGCAGCTGCACTCTGATGCTATGTCCTCTGCCCTACAAGCCCTCTGTCTCTTGCCCCATGTTTGAGGCCACTGCATCCTGTTGCCCACTGTTTTCTCCCACACAGTTGGGGTTGCTGTATCAAGTTGCCCACCATCAACCTGAATGGTCAGGGCTGCTGCACCGTGCTTTTCCATGCCAGAACAATTGGAGTTGTTGCAACCTGCTATCCACTCTTCCCTAAACCCATAGTTGGGAACATTGCACCCTGTTGCCCCTTATTCCTACCTCCAAAGTCAGGGCTGCTGAGCTCTGCTATACCCTAGGGTCCATTGTATCTTGCCTCTACAGTTGGAGCTGCTGCAGTATGCTGCCCCATGCCACCAGAGTAGGGGCTTTTGCTTCACCCTGCTGTCCACATCCAATGTCCTAAATGAGCCAGGCTGCTGCACCATGAGCACTTTATCCCACAGTCAGGGCTGCTGTACCCTGTTACCCCCTGTGTCCTGCCCCACAGTCAAGATTTCTGTACCATGCCATCCACAGTCCCCTACTACCATAGCCAGGGTTGTTGCACCCTGTTCCAGACTACTCAGGCAGGGCTACTGTGGCCTGCTCTGCCTAGAGCCCCTTGCCTCTACAGTTAGTGCTGGTGCACCATGTTGCCACTTGCCACAAGGGTTAGGGCATTTGCTGCTCCCAACCCTCTGCCCCATAGTTGTGTCAGTTCCACCCAGGTGTGGCTGCCACATCCTGTCCCACAGCTTGGGCTGCTGTACCCTAATGCCACCCTTGTCTCCTGACCAAACAGTTGGGACTTCTGCACCCTAATCCCCTCTGTCCTTCACCCTCATAATACAAGATGAAAGCAGGTTCTTGTTTTTCTTTTCTTTTGGGCAGTGCAGCAAGCAAATCTGACTGTGGTGGTAGGGGGCAGCATGGTGTAGCAAACCTAACTGCAGAGTCATGGGGCTGTGGAGGAATGGGGGTTATAGGGTGCAAGAGGGTACATCAGCCCTGACTATGTAGACAGGAACAGGGTACAGCAACTCTTGCTAAGGTGACAGGAGACAGACTACAGCATGGTGAAGAAGCCTTGATTGTGGGGCATAGCATGGGAAGATGAGCAGCAGGGCACAGCGACCCTGACTGTGGGATGGGATATGCATGGTGCAGCAACCCTGCCCATTTGGGAAAATGGATGTAGGTAGCAGGGTGCAGTAAAGGCCCCAGCTCTGATGGCATGGGCATCATGGTGCAGCAGCCCCAAATGTAGAAGCAGGGGGCATTGAATTCTAGGGTATAGAGGTGCACAGCAGCCCTGACTACAGTGACAGAAACAGGAGGCACAGGATGCAGTGGCTGTGATTGAGGGGGCGGGTGACAAAGATCCACAGTAGGGTGCAGTAACCTCAACTGTTCAGGAAGGGGGCAGCAGGGTACTGAGGCCATATTTGTTCTGGCAGGACATGGGGCAACACCATGCAGCAGTCCTGACTCTATGGGGCAAGAGATTGAGCAGCAGGGTGCAGCATCCTAAAATTTTGGGCAGGAGATATGGTGCGTATGGGGCAGGTGACATGGGGCAGCAGAGTGCTGCTGTCTCAACTGTAGGTAGGAGATGGGGGCATCAGGATGCCATGTAGTGTTTTTAGTTAAACATATGCATGATGTACTTTAGCTCATAAACCATCAAAAAACTGAAATTTACAACTTCATACAGTACATGTGCCTGTAATAGCAGAGTGTGGCATGCACCTATCTGTCAATCTAAGAGGAAAATAATGTTCTTACACTAACCTATTTATTGAGACTACATTAAAAAGATAAACTACTTGTATGAACTAACATTCTTTTGACTAATTTTATAGCCATTAAATAAACAATCTGGTGTTATAGCTAGAGTAAAACATAGAGTTTTGATAAGAACGAACTGGCAGCAGCTGTGATACAGATAAGCTGATTTCACAAATGCATATCACTTCAATTCAGCACTGAAAAGCAAATGATCAACTCTTTAGAAGGACAAAATGTGGATTTTCAGCTAATTCATCTGAACAAACACCAGAAGCTGAGTTTGTACAAGCCCTGAACAGCAAACAATTATCTCACAGATTGTTCTAATTGGGAAGATAACAGCTCATCAGTCAAGCAGGTACGTACCCTGCTGAAGCTATAGCCTAGTCCCATATGATGTCATCTCTCTCACAGGCTCAGTCAGAGGGACAGAAATGGCCTGTTTTCCGTTAGGGCAGAAAAAGTTAACAAATGCTGCTTTAAAGCAAACTACAAAGCCAAACAGCATGTAACTTTCAGGAAACAGTACTTAAAACACCGTGACCTGAATTCAGGCTCTTTTAGGCTTTTTTTATTACAATGTGTAAAAGGTTGCCATTGCTCTTTAAAGAAAACCACAAAACCAAACAACATGTTATTTTCAGGACACACTAATCATGACACAGGGACTTGAAGTCCTGTGTTACTGTAAATCTGTAAAACACTGCCATTTGATCTTTAACCTCATTTGGTCGTCACCTGACTCTAACCCCTGTAAGGATGCAGCCTCAGCCATTGATATCTCCCAGCTGGTCTCTTCACCCACCAGAATAAACTACAGGACCTGTGCCAGCACACTGATTAACATATCTTCAAACCACCCTGATAGGATTACTGACGCTACAGTGTTACATGATGCCCAGAGTGACCATTCACCAGTCACATGTCTCTGGACCAACAAGGTTCCTAAACGCCCATGTAAAACCTCTTTTCAGTGGTTTCTCAAGAAAGGGCATCAAGAACACTTCCTAGAACATCACCTCATGTGTAATTGGTCCTCAGTCTTCCACACTGAAAGCGTTAATGAGGCACTAGACCGCTTCATCACCATATTCAACATGACCTGTAACATATTTACCCCCTACAGGAAATGGAAGGTGAAAGGGGTCTCAAACCTATGGATTACTTCCTCCTTTCTACACCTTATGACCACTTGTGACCGCCTTTGGCAAGTGGCACATGCCACCAGCAAACCTACAGACTGATAAAGCTATAGGGCCACTAGGAGTAATTGCACCTGGGCCATCTGGCAGGCTAAAGCTGCATAATACCAAGGCATGCTCTCTAGCTCCTAGGACAATAGTAAAAGATTATGGGAAAATATAAAAAACCTTAAAGGTAAGCCCAATCATTCCCCTCCCTCGCTACTCAATTACAACAGTGTCACTGTTCATGATCCAACCAAATTTGCAAATATCCTCAATAATTCATTCACTGACCTGAGTGGAGTCCTGCCTCCCAACTTATTTGATATGCCATCCCCTGAAGCCTTTGCTGTAATAGAACCCCCCCTTCCAAATGCCCCCCCAATTCTATTTCAGGTTGGTCTCCCCCTCTGTTGCCAGGAAACACCTTGTGAGTGTACTTGGCAAGTCAAGATGCAGCTCTGACACCCTAGACCTCAAACTGCTTCTACTATCCATTGGTGCTGTCCTGGCCTCACTCACCTGGATCCTAAATCTATCCCTAAAACTTGGTCAGTTTCCCTCTATCTAGAAAGCTGCAGTTGTTTCACCAATCCACAAGGGTGGTGACAGAGCCAGTCATGCCAACTACTGTCTCATTTCCATTTTACCACCCCCTTTCGAAAGGCCTTGCGTACTTAGTGGCCAAACAGCTAACTGAATATCTCTCTGCCCATGACATTCAATGTCCTCAGCAACATGGGTTTAGGAAGGAGCATAGCACCACCACCACCACCTTGCTCAGCTACACAGACTTTATTCGCAAAGTGCTCAATTGTTGTCACCTTGTAGGGTCTACCTACATAGACCTTATAAAAAAGGCTTTTGATATGGTCAGTCACCCCCTACTGATCCTGACCTTTCCCTCCCTTGGACTCTCAAGTGAAGTTACCTTCTGGCTCAGGAGTTACTTAGTTGGCAGAACCCAAAGCATAACAATCTCAGACACACTCTCGCATAGCCTCCCCATGTTATCTGGTGTTTCATGGGGATCAATCCTTGGTCCTCTGTTATTTAGCCTCTACCTCAATGCCTTTCACCTAGCTTGCCCCTGTAACCTTCCCCAATATGCAGATGATGCTGTGACTTACTCTAGTCAGCCTGATCCAGTCAGCGTGGCTCAGTTGGTAGCACATCCACCTTTGGACCAGAAGGTTGTGAGTTCTCATCCCACACTGGAATTGGACTTGCACCTAAAAATCGTTGGCATCCGGGTGCAGTATTGGGGGGTGCTGTACTGCTGGGGTGTGCAATTCTTCGGATGAGATGTTAAACCGAGGTCCCTTCTGCCCATCTTGGTGTTGTCCTGGTGGGTGTCCAGGTGGAAGTAAAAGAACCCAGGGCACTCTTTGCAAAGAGCAGGGAACATTCCCGGTGTCCTGGCCAACATTCCCCTTCCCATATACAGGTTCATGCAATTACCCAAGCTGTGTGTAGGTGATGATGTGCGATATGGCCGCCACTACACATTCAGTCACTTCCCTACCAGTCTAGCATTGCTTGTAAAGCGCTTTGGGATACTGTGTATGACAAGCGCTATATAAATGCTGATTCTTCTTCTTCACTAACCAGTGACCTGCAACACAGTTTTGCCACTGTTGAATCCTGTTTCATTCAACAGAGACTAATTATGAACCATAAAAAGACCAAAACAATGGTATTTGCTGGCTCTCATAACAAGTTTAAAAAAGCCCAACTATCCATCTACAACAGCACTGGTACTCTGCTCGAGCAGGTAACTAGCTATAAGTACCTGGGCATCATTTTGGTCATCTCTCTTTCCTATCAAGAGCACATTACTAACATCTCCAAAGCTGTTAATATCAGACTAGGCCTCCTATATAGACATCATCACTGTATGACCCAAGACGCATTATGCCTTGCTGTGACTAGCTCCATATTGTCTCTCATTGACTATGGCATTATATTCTGTGGTACTGCCTCCATCACTGCCCTCATAAAGTTAGGGGTCACCCTCAACAAAGCCTGCAGTTTAGTTACTGGTGCTAGTAGGGATACATACACCTGCGACCTATACATGCAGACCAGTTGGCTCAGTCTCCAGAACAGAATCACCTATTACACCTGTCTTATTGCCAAATATCTCACCTTGGGGTTGCTCCCCCCCCACCCAACAGCTACTAAGTAGGACAGCTTCCAACTCATGCAGCACAAGGAGAGCACCCAATCTAACTTTCTAGGTACCATTATGCCAGACAACCCAGGGATAAACAGCTTTCATGTACAGAGCATACACCTGGTTTAACAACCTCCCAGCACACGTTCAAGCAACTCTCCAAATTGGGTGCTTCAAAAACTGTCTTCAGCAACACCTGGTCAATCTCAGCAGATGTGACTGTTCCTCTTAATCTTGGTCTTCTCCTATTTATAACTATCTGATGATTTTACTGACAAAGCCCAAAGGGCTACCTTCTTATGTCACTCCTGAGTCCATGATCCTCCACAGGTTTCCCATACTATGTTCAGGTAAACCATCACAATTATCACAATCTAAATCACCCACCTCAGTTGCTCTACTTCTCTTCTTCCCTCATCTATCTGACCTGCTTACACCTAATTACACCTATTTCCTCAACACATTCATTGTCTGTCTCTTAGTTGCATTCCCCACCACCCACCCACCTACTTCTAGTTTTCTTAACCCCTAGCACTTAAAGCAGCAGTGCAATGAAAATGGGTTAAAATTTGACCCCATACGTTTTCTTCCTAATTGATGCCAGATGTCTTCCAGTTTATTTTGGTGGCGACACGTTCAGTTTTCGTTGTTATTTTAAAATGTTATGAACACTTTAAAGTAATTATTTCTCAAGAAAAAAGATGGCTGCCTCATTTTTGCATAGAAATAATACTGAGGACCCAAGGAGGATAGGAATCCAGACAATAACGCAAATGTACAGCACACAGCATAGGAAGCATCCAGAAAACCCAAATCAACAGTTCTGCCAATATTCTTTATAACCACAGCAGAAAATTAGCTTTTTGGAATAACTTTTTTCATTGTACTGCTGTTTTAATATCAGTTTTGTTGTATTATGTATGTATTAAGTTTCATTCCAATTGTCTTGGGTTTACTGTTATCTCACCCAGCCTTCCTAAGTGCACCTAATGTGTCTTTAGCCAATATTTTCTCAGCTGTTACACTGCCTTTGTATAATTTTAGTGTCCTGGGTTTATTCAGTTCAATTCAACTTCATTTATAAAGCTCTATTCACATTGATCATAGCACACATACAATAAAAACATAATAAATGCCATACTGAAAACATAAAAAAAAATATTCAACCACCCTACAGCAGCAATGTAGTCTGAAAAGGCAAGGTTGAACAAGTGCATTTTTAGAGTGCTTTTAATGCTCTCCATGAACAGGCACTCATGTATCCGATGAGGTAGAGAGTTCCACAGGGTAGGGGTCACAAATGCAAAAGCCCAGGCCCTGGATTTCTTTAACCAAACCCTGGGAAACTCTAGCAATCCCTCATTGATGGAGCGGAGTGGTTGGCAGGGGCAGTAGGGACACAGGAGCTCTAGCAGGTAGCTCAGCAACAGTCCATGTAGGGCCATAAATGTCACCAAGCTGACCTTAAAGGTGATCTGCCACTAAACTGGCAGCCAGTGCAATCTGAAGCGCACAGGTGAGACATGAGCAGACTGAGGCAGCCCCATCAACAGCCTGGCTGCCACATTCTGCACCAGCTGCAAGCATCAGATATCAACTGCAGGTAGCCCTAGGTACACAGAGTTACAGTAGTCAAGGTGGGAGGTCACAAAGGCATGGACCAAAGTAGGCAGCCTGTCATGCAGAACAAGGTGCTTAATCTGTGTGATATTACTCAGATGGTAAAAAGAGGACTTGATGATGGCCGACACCTGAGAACGCAGTGTCAGCTCATCATCAATAATAATGCCCAGATTCTGAACCCATTCAGAGGTCAACAGCTGGCTGCCACCAAGCCAAATCCTAAAGGCAGAGACAGCCGCCAGCCCCTCTACCCAACAGCCCAGGTCCACTACCAGAACTTCAGTTTTATCTGGATTCAGCCTCAACCAATTGACATTTATACAGTCCTAGATCTCAGCAAGGAGGTTGTTAAACACCGAGACTGCACTATTCTGCTGACACAAAGGACAGGTAAAGTTGGATATCATCTGCATAGCAGTGAAACCCCAACCCATACCACCTAACTATGTCTCCCAACAGCAGCATGTACAGTAGTAGCCACAGACATTGCCAGCTATTTCCTGAAATGTCTGTGATATTTCTAGAGAAATGTCTTGCTTTCTGCATTACCACAGTAGAGGCAGCAGAGAGAAACTCTTTAGAAATGTTGTGAAATATCTGGAAATAGCTGGCAATGTCTATGGCCACTATTGTACACTGCGAAAACATGGGTGACAGCACAGATCCTTGTGGAACGCCACACTGCAGAGAGAATGAGTTGGAGGAAAAGATCCCAGACACCACACTCTGAGATATGCCAGTGAAGAGAGAATGGAACCATCTGAGGACTGTGCCAGACTGGCCACAGATCATCCACAAGTGCTCCAGCAGCACCAAATGGTCCACAGTGTCAAATGCTGCAGAGAGATCTAGGAGACCCAAGACTGAATGGCTCTTCTGATCCTTCACTATCAGAAGATCACTGAGAATCCAAACAAGGGCAGTCTCTATGCTGTGCCTCTTCTGAAATCCTGACTGGAGAGGATCATAGATATCATGGATGGTAAGATGATTCTCCAGTTGCAGAGCAACTACCTTCTCAATAACCTTCCCCACAAAAGGGAGGTTAGACACCGACCTGTAGTTGGCAGGACAGTCCAAGTCAAGAGAAGGTGGAGGAGGATCACCATTCAACACCCGAAACCATTGGGTGTTACTATCCAGACTCAGTGAGATTGGCGTGTCCCCTCAATTGGTTAAATGGTTTTCTTCTTACTTGATAGGCCATAACCAATTTGTGGAAGTGGGTTCCTATAAGTTTGGAGCATTGGAAATGAAAAATGGTGTACCGCAAGGATCAATTTTAGGGCCTTTGTTATTTAATATTTACATAAATGAACTTAAAATTGCATTTACGACTGCTTGGTGTCATATGTACGCAGATGACACCATATTGTATGTAGAGGGAGATACCCTAGATTTGATTAATATAAGCCTGCAACTGGCCTTTGATGAATTACAGGACTTTTTTAAGATATACCATCTTACCTTAAATGCTAACAAAACACATAAAAATAGTAATAAACAGAATCTTTATTTGGAAATTAACACCCCGGATGGTATTGCCATCAAGCAGTAGCGTAGCAAATTCCCAAAGGGCCTGGGTGCAAGGTGATATTACAGGGCCCATCCCAAGTTTTGAATAAACATCAAAATTATGATTTGAGCCCCTCAAACCTCATGGGCCCGGGTGCCACTGCACCCCTTGCACCCTTGTAGCTACGCCCCTGCCATTAAGCAGGTTGATTCATATAAGTACCTTGGTGTTTGGCTAGATACATGTTTAGACTGGGATTCTCATATAACCTCTCTTATAAAAACACAAATAGGAAGTTAGATGTTTAATATGGATATAAAAGATTTATAACCATAGAGATATGAATGAGTGTGGTTAACTCTTTTTTATTTCCAATTATTGACTATGGTGATCTGCTTTATGGGGGGGGGCATTGAAAAGCATGTAAGTAGAGTGGACATGCTGTTTTGTAGACTGGCCCACTTTGTACTGGATGCCCCCATAAAACCCATAGGTGTATACTATTTAGGGAATTAAATTGGCTTAAACCCCCAGTAAGAAGAAACCTATATCTATTACAGTTCATGACTAAAGTCTGGTACAGAGAGGTCTCTAATTATATTATTGACCTTTTTAATGTTAGAAAAGTAAAAGAAATCTTGAGGGCCTCCATTGGAACTCAATTTGCTCAAATTAGATGAAATTTGAATATAGAAAGATCATCAGTCCTTGTTAGAGGAATAAGTCTGAGGAATAAATCTCCTCCAGATTTGAGATGCAATAGATCTAGACATAATGTAGTAGAATTAAAAAGGTGGTATACATCTGACCCAAACAATATCACTATTTGTAATAACTGTTATCACTTTAATAGTTTGCATTGTTTGTGAAAAATTGTTTATTTTATTATTTATTGGTATTATTGTGTCTCTTTTGTACATGTCCTTAAATGGAGTATAATGTGTGTTTGGTGTATTGTATAATGTGGAACCTTTTATGCAACATGGAACGTCACTGAAAACGAGCTTTGCTCAACTGAATGTATCCTTTATTCTTGAATGAATAAAAAATTGTTTACTACTACTACTACTACCACCACCACCTCCTTCAGGGAGTCCGAAAACTCACCTGTCTCAAATGCAGATGATCTCTGCTACGACCAGGCTGATGACTTCAACACACACCACAAGGAGGTGGGTTGGGCCCGGGTCCAAACCACAGCAGGTTGGCCTCCTACTCTGCATGACATCTACAATCTCCAACCTGTCAAAGTCGGACCAGTCAAACTTTGGGACTGTAACTGACCACCGACCATAGCCACCCCCATTGGATCTAGCCAGCTGCATCTCAAACATGATGTTGGTCACCTTATTACTAAAGAAATGAACAAACTCATCATCCTTTTCCTGTGAAAACACTCTCCGGATCTGCAGACAGGCTAGATTGCACAGTCTGTCAGCAGTTCGGAAGAATTGGGCTGGTCAACTCTGTGCTGCAGCTATCTTCCTGGACAGGAACTCTGCCTTCTTATGAGAGATAGCCGATTGATATTACCTATAATGGTCCATCAATCTAAGTTTATCGGCATCAAGGACTGATTTTCGCCAGGATGATCCAATCTTCGTCCCACTCACAGCAACTCCCTCAAAGTCCCATCAAACCAGGGGGACTGAGGGAGAGGGGATGAATATGGACAGGAAAGATGGAATCCTGAGCCTCTATCACAGCCCTGTTATAGGATAGAAACAGATTATCTGGACCATCACTTGCATGCGGTAATCCTGAAAGATCCAGCCCTGTCATCAGACCATCAGGGGTCAAACCCCTCAAAGGATGGTACGAGGCCATCTCCACAGGGGCAGATCTATTGTGGTAAGCTCAAAAACTGAATCTTATAATGTGATGGTCAGACAAACCGACTGGCTCCACCACCATATCGGAGATCTCCATACCTAGTAGGAAGACTAAGTCCATTGAGTGACCACAATTTTGTGTCACAGAGGCAAGTACCTGTGTGAGGCTCAATGAATTCATAAGTCGGAGGAAGTCCTGGCCAAATTGTGATGGTTCACTGTCGACCCAGGCATTGAAATCACCCAGAACAATCAAGATGGGGAATCCCAATACCGTGTCAACAACGAAGTCTGCGACTTCCTGCAGAAATTGCTTCTCATCTCCAGGTGGACAGTAGATGAGAAGAATCCTGCACCCTACACCTGTAACAACAGTACGCTCAAAGGATCGGGTCTCTCCCACTGGCACAGCTACAAGACCCAATTCTGTTCTAAAACAGATTGCTACACCCCCTCCCCTGCGATCCACCCTCGGGCAGTGTATCACCGAGAATCTGGCTAGAATAACTGACTCCAAAATGGGGCCAGAATTTCCATCCAGCCAGGTCCCGGTGATGCAAGCCAGATTCACTGACCCAACAAGATTAGCAATAATCGCTGTCTTGTTTTTAAGGGATGTGGCATTGCATAACACCACTTGAGTTGGATGAGACATTGAGGCCGGCCAAGCCACCGGCCCACTAAACATGGAGCCCTTGGGTATGGGTACCAGGCACAGTGAACCATGTTCTGAGTTCATCCCAGGGTGTCTTCTGGACTCCACTACCCCAATCTAGTCACTCCGCTCCCTCCACCCCCCAGTTTCGGGGCCCCCCCATGCCTCCTACTCACAATCCCCAACACCTAGTAATATCCATAGACCTCTCTGGAAAGTGGAAGACAGTTAAAGGGGTGGAGACCAAGGAGCTCGGAGACAAAGTAGCATCTGACTGGGAGAGCTACCTGCCAACACATTGTATCTCAACCAGCTGCTTACTTGTACTCAGTGTTTCTGTAACCAATGTACACATGTCCATTTCTCCATTACTGCATTATTTTCTGTGATGTGGAGCCTTTGTAAATGAGTCTCTAATTCAAAAGTATTTATTCCAAGACTCACTAAATAAATAAAACCTGAAAATCTAGGCTAGCATGATGACTCACCTGCACAAGCTGCTTCTCAGTCCACATTACTGTATTTTAAAATGTTTAACTTCTTGATGAAAATAACAGCTTGCCACAGTAATATATCAGCTAAAGTGATGTCACCTACCAGGAGCTGTAAGACATACTGTAGCTACTACTGCTTGGCGTCAGGAAGGATGAACATGGCCAGAACCCCATAACAATTGAGATGCATTTTCAGCAAATAAGTCCAGAGGCACTAACTTACCCTACTAGTGTTAAGTATCACAGTCTGGTTTGGTTCTACTGTTTATAATACAGGGATGAATAACTAGGGAAGACGTTTTTTTTTCATTGACTGCCAAATGTGATATAGTGTCACATGTTTTGCAACAGTCTAACATAAATGATATCTATGGGGTATTGTACTTCAAGAACTGGGTCATGTTTTCATAGAGACAGATTACATTTGTGGTACATGATTGTCCCTTTGTGAATCCCTTCTGCTCTCTGTCACTGAAATCACTGTTAGACATGCTGCTAACCTATATCTTTAAGTAGTAAGTCCAGAATTGTACCCGGAACCTGCATTTATAAATTTTTTAAATAATATTTTGAGAGGATGCCTGGTTATGGATCATCCCAGTATTTAATTTCAGTATTTTTAATAGTATGTTGTCTGTACACCACACACACACACACACATATATATATATATATATATATATATATATATATATATATATATATATATATATATATATATATTCTGTTAGCATTCCTGGTAATGTACAGGGGCAGAGGACTGAGTTGTGACAGGGTTTGAAAAAGGAATGCAAATATTCATTAAATTGGTTTGCTATATCCACTGGACTTTTTATTGTTTCTCCTTTAATATTAATATTGCTTATACTCTTATTTTTTGGGGGGTCATGCTATTGATGTAACTTCACAATTGCTTGTTGTTGCTTTTATCTGCATCTGTTGTAAGTTTGAGTTCCATTTTCTTTTTGAAATGGTTACTTTTGCTTTTATGTTTCTTTTAAAATGTTTTATAGTCTGACCATGTGGTTATGTGATGGCTTTTGTTTTCAGATATTTCATTGCATGTTAAGTTTTTTTTTTTTTTTGGTTGAGTAACTTTCTTTACATCCTCAGTTAGCCTTCTTGCTTGTCATCATTTGTTGTTATATTCCTTGATCCTTTTAATGTAAATTATTGCAAATGATAATATGGTTCCCTTTATAATCTGCCAAATGTTATTCACTGTTTTGTTGTTTTACATGTTTTGCCAGTCAGTTTCTTTTATTTTTTGGTTGTTTTGTTCTTTTCTACTGCATCTAGGACCCTTTCCCTTCCTTTGTATCCTTATCAACTGTTTTCTATCTTTATGACCTATATTTTACTTGACCTTTCATTCTTTCATAAGTGTAATGAAAATGCATTTCACTGCTGCTCACGTGCTTTATACATATTATACCCCCAACCCCCACTTTGGATTATTTTATGCACATTCTTCTTCTGTGTTTGTTTCCTTTTTTCTCTCTTTTTTATAATGATCCTGACTTCTATAGAGATACATATTTTTTATTTAAATTGACAATAGGTTGATTCCATAGATTGTGATTATTTGAGCAGCACGTGTTAATGGTGTTGTGTTACTGGTACCATAGGCTTTATATTTATGATCTTAAAATTGATGGCAACATGAATGTAAAATGCTCATGTACCAGGTATTTACTAACATAGAAACATAGAAGATGTGGGCAGAAAAGGACCTCCTGGCACTTAATCTGCCCTAAGTTCCCTACCTACTGTGCTGCCATGGACCATAACTGATCTCCAGCCTTAACCTCCCCACCCACCCCACTCTCCAGCCCTGTTACCAAAGGCCCCTTATGTGTATTCCATGCATGTTTAAAACCTGTTACCATTTCAGTACCCATTACCTCTCCTGGCAGTCTGTTACAAGTGTCCACCACCCTCCCTGTAAAGAAGTATTTCCTCACATCCCCTCTACATTGTCCCTTCCAGCTACATATCATGCCCCCATGTCCTTGAACATTTCTTTTTCGGCAGAATGGAATCTTCCTGTACATTGATACCTTCGAGGTATTTGAATGTTTCTATCATGTCTCCCCTTTCCCTCCTTTCCTCTAAAGAGTACATATTTAACTCACTCACAGTCTTTCCCCATAGTGCTTCAGGTGCAGGCCATGCATCATTTTGGTTGCCCTTCCCTGTGCTGCTTTCACCCATCTATATATTTTCTGAGATGACTGGGACCTCCTGAACAAATGTTTGCAACAGCAGTAACAAATAAGGATCATAGTAACATAAGAGAAGCATAAAGAATGTAAAGTCAATTATTTTAACGTTGAATCAGTTTATGATACTGTGTCATGGTCTGCATTTGTAGCTTAATGCAGCTGTAACCATTAAAGTGTGGTATTCTCTACTTGCTATAGGTATCTTGCAACTTTTTATAGAATAATCTCTACGTTTTTGTTTTCTTTTTCATCATGTACATGGGAGAATTAAGGAATTAAGCCATCCCTGGCAGCAGAAATGTTTTCCTGTGGCTTACCCAGGCACTTAAAGCAAGCAAGAAAAAATCCTCCTACTTTTTAAGGAAAAACACAGCGTTGTTTGTTTAGACAGCTGCATTGTCCAACAGTAGGTATCACAGAGAAAGAGAAAGAGAAAGAGAAAGAGTGAGATAAGAGATTGGCCTTGTATGGCTGCAGAGGTAGGGAAGAGAAATGAACTTGTATTTTAGGAAATGAAATTTGATTTCATATGTCATCTTACATGCGTGATGAATCTTACAGCTGAGATCTTACGAGTTGGTGGCAAGTGAATTACCCCATAGAGGTAAAGGGATACAGCTTCATCCTCAGGAGATACAAAATGGACATGTCACTTTATCAATCATTTAAAATAACACAAGTTTAGTTTCACATTCTTACTATGAGGGATGGGGACAAAGACAGGCAGGCTCTGCCTGGCTCAAGTCACAAAAGAAAGACCCAGCACAGCAGCTGCTAATATGGTTTGGGTCCAGGGATTTTGTTTTAACTGCTAAATTCTCCTTGAAAGTTGAGAAAGCAAAGTCCAATGTATTTTTTTCTCTAAAGCTAAGGACAATTTTACAATACATACTTTTTACAAAACTTTTGCAATGTCATTTTTTTTTCAATCAAAACTACGGAACTAGTGCCCTGATGTTTTTAAACTGTGGGAGAACCAAGCAAGTAAAATCAAGCAGCATGGTCAATAAACAAATAAATTTACACCTGTGGGGGAGAGGATACCAGTAAAGCCGGAGTTTCTCAGTTTCCAAAAGGTAGTAAATTAAGCACTGAAACTTAAGGTTCATAAAACACGCTGCAGGAAGTTTCAACTTGTAAAACAAAGGTAGTACCTGGACACTTTGGAGGAGGTTTCAACTTGCAAAAAAGGTAGCACTTGGGAGGGCTCAATTAACTTCTTAAGCCCAAGGACAAATAGTACTCTCCAGCTCCCATACACACACAGTCAGTGTAGTAATGAGGCTTCAGTGGAGGACAATATTTGTAACATTCTAGCATGTTGTTTGGAAGGTAATTTATGCAGGGAGTCTTTTTCTCAAAGCAAAACATCTGCAGGGCTACACCCACTACAGCTGTAAGAAGCAAAAATCCTCAGCACAAAAGTCCTAAGGAAAGAGTTACCTAAAAGTAGAACTGGCAACAAAAACAGGTTTCAAAGAAATATAAAATAATGTACAACCTGATAATACAAAGCAGGCATGCACAAGACACACTAATTAGCCCTGAGAAGTAGAAAAGATAGTCTGAGTCTTCTGTTCTCACTTTTTACAGAGTGTGTGAGAGACCATTCAGCACCATGCACTGCTACTTAAAGCAGAATCAGTCTAAACTGTTGTGGTGTCTTGCATATGCATACCATGATACTTTGCACTATTAGGATATGTTTAAATTGTCTGATGAAAGAGATTAATTCAGAATGAAACTGAGCCTTTAAATTGCAAAGGCATAATATCAAACACATCCAGAAGGTACTTCTCTGAAGCTATTACATTTCACTGTATATGTTTAAGATGCATTTCACATTAATAAAATGACTCAAATGACACTACATGGAAACTCTGGAAAGACTTGTTACTAGATTGTATGAGGCTAGTGTAATACCAGTTGTGTGACAACAATTTTTAGGAGACAGGATTTGATTTAATGAAATCTTGTAATGTCAGAATCCATGACAAACACATGTTGCATTTTACTTTATAAATTCCTGAAACCTTGGGTTAGTAGGGCTAAATGTGGATCTCTGTATTGCTGCCCCCAACTCAATTGCTTCAACCACAGAATACATAACATGGAAAAACATAACATGGAAAAAATGCCCCCCCAATATAACTATAGAATATTGTAAGATCTTCATCTATTATCCACACTGCACTGCATCAAGTAAATTGCTACATATATATTATCTTTAAGTATGTGTTCCAAATAATTGCAAAATGGGTAGGGACTGTTCTGTAATCTGATTGACTGAAAGGATGTTATAGACAGGCTTTTTTTCATATAGCACAGTAAATGAAAAGTGCCAGTACCTGTGTCTGAATTACAATAGAAATCCATGTTCCACCACTCCCAGTCCTTCAATAATCACTCATTTGTTTTTTTCTAGCGAGACACTCATTTTCAAATTCCAGTAACAACAAAAACATTTAAAAAACACTTAAAACAGGTTGTTCCCTTTTTAAAATCCCACTCCCTCTCCCTCCCAATCTACTTGCTCCACCTCCTAAACCTAAGACCCCATTTTTTTGTCCCAGAGTTGATGCAGCGTCTTGTACTCCATCCTGACTATAGTTAATATCAGTGCACTGTTACTTTTTCAAAATGTGTAACTGCAGATGGTAGCCTGCTATCAGCAAGACCTTAAGAAAATTGTGGTCTTGTCGGTGACCTAATGTAGTGACATAGTGGGTCTCTTAAACACAGCACTGCAACCCTAGAGACAGCAGAGACCAGCAAAGTGCCCTTAATGACACCGGGCAACATATGGAAAGTGGAGGGACTACTTACAATAAAGTCAGTCTTTCTTTTATATTTTACAGATTTTTTATACAATATCACAGTTTCTCAATATAAACCCATTTTTTAAGTACAGTAACACATGGATGTGGGTTAGTCAGTGATAAATACAATTCTGGGACAGTAATGCACTCAGCCTGCAGCTTTGTGCCTTACTATGGCCCTAGTCATGCATATATTACTGACTAACCCACACTCCATCATGTGTTATTGCTTACGAATAACACAGTGGATATTTTAAGATGTCAGTGAGCTCCTAGTTCTTTCACCCAAATTCTATAAAGTACAGTTTTGATCATGCCATACCATCTCCTTTTCCCTGTATTCTGTAATAAGGTTCTTCACACTTGTACTGAATCTTGGCTTCAAAAGTGTCTACATATGGATCAGTCTTGTATACAACCTCTGCATTCTCTACATCTTCTGGAGGGCCACAGTCCATACCTAAAAGAAACAAAAGCATGAAATCTTCTTTATTCTCAGACAGTTCTGCTGGGATATACTAGACAGGAAACTACAAGCCTCTCCCCACTGATTTAGTAAGGACTACCATACATGTCTTTCTGAAGGAAGAGTCCGAGAGACAAGGAGAGTGACATGCTGCTATTGGGCAGATTCATTTAGAAGCCTTGCTGGGAATCAAATCTGGATGGGGGAACAGTGAACTGCAAGTCAAACAGGTAACAGCTCCAACCCTTCAACTTCAGGCAAAGTCCCTAATATCATGGTGGTTAAAGAGCCCCTGACACCATTAAAGAAAGTTGGAAAACATTTTAGATTTAGACAGTTTAGTTTATATTTCATGTATTTTCTATAATTATTTACCTTTTTTCTTTGTTATCAAGGACAGTTGTATGAAAGAGGCGTACCATCCCTTAAACTTAATCTACTCTTTCCGCTGTCCTACATATGACATCATAATCCAGGCTGCACCTGGAACCGAGCTTCTGATCATGGTGCTTTTCCCAGTTAGTAACTTTTAAATAAATAAAATAAGTAATCCTCATTTATGGCATCGTAATTATCCCCACAGCAACAGACTGTGATGTCAAAAACATAACTGTGATGTCATATGTAGGCAAGCAGCTAGAACAGATAGGGCAGTGCTCCTGTTTACATGCAAATGTCCTTTAATAATGAAGAAGAATGAGAAATACAGAAACAATATGAAAATATAAGCTTACCTGTGCAAAACATTACATTTTCACAAAGTTGTCACAATGGTGTCAGGGGCTCTTTAAAGCATGCTTCTAATTTTCACCTGATTTTATTACAGCTCAGTGAATGTTTGACAGCCAGTCATGATTCATTTTTTTCATAGCCCCTTCACTGTTAAGGAACACTGTCTAGAAATAGTTCTTTAAGTAAAGATGAATAAAGTTGAATCATTTCTCAGATTTTACTTTGAGGGTATCTCTTGCAGCAGGCCACACTTAAGGAACTACAGGCACCAGGACCACCCATAAACTTTTCTAGTTAGCAGTCTATGAGGGTGATGCCCATTCTGACATCACTTTCTGATATTAACTGGCCAGCTCTATGAAAATGGGTGGCACCTGCGCCCCCTCACTTTTTTTCCTGCCATCGACCAATGCATGTCAGACCTCTAGAGACCACTGCTATCTTCAATTGACCACTATTTTGTTCTTTAGTTTTTTCTTTATTTTTCAAAACCCTAGATTGTGAAGTTTGAGTTTATTCCTTTTGCATGTTGGACCCATCTTCATCCACCGACCATGGCTTCAAATCTAAGTGCACTTGTGCGAAGCAGCTCACTGAGAAGGATGGCCACTCTGCCTGCATCCGCTGCCTCGGGCCAACACACAACACCCTGCACCTTCATGCATGGCTCCTGAGGACATAGCACAATTTAGGGTGTCATCCAAAGTAGTTGATGTCTTGGTGACTATAAGGAAGCCTTCCTCCTGGACCACTTATTCAATGAAATGAAAGTGCTTTGTGCTATGGACTGCTTGACATCAGCTGTATCATTTCACTTGTCCAGTGAATCAGATCTTGGAGTACCTGTTGTCCCTCTCAGACTCTGGTCATAAGTATTCCTCTAATAAGGGGCACATGTCTGCCATTGCTGCTTTCCATGTACATATTGATGGCCATACAGTGGCACAACTGGAAGTGTCATGGGCATTTCTGAGATGCATCCTTCGCCTGAAGCCTTCTATCCTCAATCCTGGCTCTGCCATGGCACTTTAATTTTGTGTTGTAAAAACTTACTTTGGCTCCTTTTGAGCCTGTCCCAACATGTGAGTTGTGCTTCCTGTCATGGAAAGCATTATTTTTAATTGTGATTACTCCTGCTCAAAGGATTTCCAAGCTACAGGTGTTCACATGTGAGTAACCTTATTTGGCTTTCCACAAAGGTATACTGGCCCTAAGTTTTTTCCTAAAATAGTGTCTGAATTTACTCTGAATCAAGACATCCACCTGCCTGATTATTTTTCAGAGCATGCCAGTGCAAGAAAAGCATTGCTCTACACTTCAGATGTGCATAGAATAGTGCGATACTACAGTATACACACCATAAGAAGGACTGCAGGATGACCTCTCAGTAGTTTGTTTTGTTTATCCCTTGGAAAGAGGGCACTCCTGTTTCTAAACAGTGTTTGTCCAAATGGATGGACAACTGTATTATTTTTTGTTACAGGAAATATGGTAAGGAACTTCCTGGTGCTGCTAAGGGCCATTCCAAGAGGGGTTTGACTGCTTCTGTTGCATGTTTCACAAATGTTTTAGCCACAGATATTTGTTCAGCTGCTACTTGGAGTACTGTCTACACCTTTACCAAGCATTAAAGTGTGGACGTTGCCTCCAATCACAGGGATAGTTCTGGCCTAGCCATCCTTCAGGGTCTGCTTTCCTAGACTTGTGCTTTCTTACTACCCAGACTATAATTTTTCATGGCAGAACTGCTTGGAACTCGATCCTTAGCTGTAGCGTGCTGCAAGAGATACCCTCGGAGTGAGGTAGTACAGTTACATAAGAACTTACTGTAACAACAGATTTTCAAGAGGATCTCTTGCAGCAGGCCATGCAGTCCCCCCCCACACCAAGCCTGGAAGGCCTTTCTGTGTCTGTAGCTTCCTTTTTTGCTTCCATTTTGGTGGAAACCTTGGGTCTTTCCTTGGCTCCTCAGCAGTGGACACTTTGCTGTAGTACCCACTGGGAGAACTGTGGATGGCGCGTGGGGACATCCACTCTTTTAAGGTTGGCTGACATTAGAGGGTGAAGTTGGAATGGGCAGCCCCCTGATAGTCTGCTAGCTAGAAATGTTTCCAGGTGGTCCAGGTGCCTGATAGCTGTAGTTCTTTAGGTGTGACCTGCCGCAAGAGATCCTCTCAAAGATCTACTGTAACTGCAAGTTCTTATGTAACTGTACTTTTCTTACTTTTCTTACTATACCTTGCACAGTGGACCTGTTTCATTCCTTATCCTGCAGTGGCACCTTGTGTCCATTGTTTTTCTCCCATTGAAAAGAAAAGCATATTAATTATGCACTTATACATGTTTCTGTTGTTCAGTTTGTTTTTGCACCACAGAGTTTCTGTTGTTTTAATTATATTCATTTATCTATACTATAAACTGCCAAAAACTGCAGTGATGCTCTACTTAGGGATAAAGCCACAAAAGTGGGGAAATGTGGCATTAGGGTTTTCAAAGCTAACACCCCACACCCACCCTACACATACTTTGGGGTTGTCAGCACTAACACTCACTCCATTCTGTAAGTAAGTAAGCTGAGATTGGTAGAGTATAGGAGAATGGGGTGAGCGTTAGGGCTGACAACCTGAAAGCAAAACCCCGACTTCTGTCGGTGCGTGCAGGGTGGGTGTGGGGTGTTAGCTTTGAAAACCTTAACCCTACATTTCCCTACTTTTGAGGCTTTATCAATAACTAGAGCATTAATGCAGTTTTATTTGCAATTTATTTACTTACTTTTTGAGATAGTATAATCATATCCTTATTTGCCTGTCAGAGCACAGTGCCGACTGGGCCTTCCACTCCCATCCCTCCATAGATGCATATGTGTATGTAGCTTTGCAAGCAAAGGGCCCTCCAGTGTCCTGTGCTTCCATTTATAATACAACAGTGACCAAATTGTCAACATAGCCATCTTATTATTACACATCATGTACCCAGTACAGAATTCTTTAAAATCCCTGCCAAAATATAATTCTGTGCAACTGCAATGCCATTCCATGCCATAGGTATGAAAACACATTTGAGGCAGGATTTGAAAAATTACAGCTGTGCTGTACATGAGGTGAGGAAATAAGAAAGCTATGTTGAAAATGTGAGGTCAAAATATTAAAAATGTCCAGTTATGAGCTGATGTATCAAAACTGCAATACATAGACATAACTGTGGCTTTTTTTCATATTCTGATTTTGAACATAGTATTCTTATGACCTCACCTCATAAACCCCATAGCTGAACATTTTTAAGTCTATGCCAAAATGCCATTCTGCTCCACAGGTGTGAAAATACATTATGTACAGGATATGAAAAATGACAGCTGTACAGTTCCTGAGGTGGTGTAAAAAATTTGCTATATTAATAATTTGGAGTAAAATTATTGAAAAATACCGAAGTTATGTGTGTGCATAGAACATTTTCAATGAACACACATAACTTGGATATTTTTAGGAATTTTTTCACCAAATTTTCAACATGGCCTTTTTGAGACCCCACCTCATGTGGTGGTGGTGAAATTTCATTATTCAGTCCTGAAGGGTGATTTCATACAATGACTGCAAAATCACCTTCCAGGCCCAATTAACAAACTGACAGTGACAGGGTTCATGAGGTGGGGTTCCAAAAAGGCCATGATGAAAATTTTGTGAAAGAATTCCGTAAAATGGCAAAGTTATGAACGTAAGTTCTAAACACCATTGAAATATATTATATGGTGCTTACTGTACCTTGATTCCTCAGTTCTCTCCTCAGCTTTGAAGAGTGCAGACATGTCTTGGTCCACAGAATATGACAGCCTACTACCTCCAGTAGTAAGTAAAGGGTAAGGGGGGTGTGCTCAGTGGGAGGGTTGGGATGGGAAGGGGGGCAGCAGGGATGACAAGTGACCATTTTCCTTTTTTCAGGTTAAAAAAGACATTGGGGGATTGTTTTCTTTTATAGGTACAAGTAAAATATCTCAGGATACTGGGAGTAGGCTCCCCAGTGTCCCACACTGCTGGGGGATTGAGTCCCAGATGTTCCAATATAAATCAGAATTAGGGGATGGTGATCAGAGGGTAGGGGGGCCACTAGACACCAGGGACAGTTATTGGAGAGTGTGGGCACCACTAGATACAACAGACAGCAGTCAGAGGGAGGAAAGATGCTACTACTCAACAGGGAAAAGGGGTGGCTTACAGCTAGCACTGCAGCCAGAAGCATGACTTTAGCTTGTCTGAAAAAGTCAAGAAATTCCCTGTGTTCTCATACAGAGAGCGTTGGGGAAGCACTCTTCTTGCTAAGCTGGGCCCCCAGGATTTTAGGTGCCCAGAAAACATATTTGTGGTCACAGTATTAAAAACAAACATCAGAATCTAGCTAAACAGGTCCTATTTAGCTAGGTTCTGTTTGTTTTAAAAAAATCTCAGCATTCTGTTCTATTTTACACTCTTGTTAGTTTGTGGAAAAGATCCACACGATGGTGGTTGGCACAGAAAAAAACAATGTGGTGCCATGCCAAACAAGAGGTGAGAAAGTAAAACATGCCAGAAAACATTATCTCAAAACCTCTACTGCGTATGTGCAAGCCTCAAAGCACTAAAATTTAAAGCCTTGTAACTCTGGAACTCTAATATTTTTTATCAGACCTGTCAAGACACTACCTTGGGACATGACACATGCCCCCTGCAAGTCTGGGGGAAAATATCCTTTCCATGTAGGCTGTATGCAACAGCAAAAAAGAAAACAATGTTCAATATAGGAAAAATGTTTTTTTTCATTAAAATGACACATGTAGATATCAGAATCCATACAAGCTACCATCACAAAAATGTATCAAGACTTTGCCTCCTAGATAACGCATACAAAATTTCAGCACATTCAGTCAAAGACTGACAAATATATTAATGTGCAGAATTTGAGGTTTAACATTAAACATGCTATTTAACCCTAGCCCATATAATCATACAGTTGTATTGTATCTGATCTTGCATTAAAACTAGCCTAAATGAGTCAGTAGTAGTGATACAGAAAATGTTCAGGACATTCAGTGTACAGCAGAAGAAGTAGTAGAAATTTTTACTTTTACCCAAGAAAGTTTGAAGATACCCCATTAAGGCAACAATGTACTGTTTACAAGGTAGTCCCGAATGCCCAAATCAAGACTAGTTATAGTGGAGGGGTCACGTGATGGCAGCCTAGAGTGAGCAGCGCATCCGAACAGCTCAGCTCGCAGCTAAGATTAATTTTCTCCAACCCCGAGATTTTCGCCACTTTCTTGAGCCTAAAACACCGTTCCTGCGTTGGAGTAACAGTTCACCACCAGCCCACTGGCTAAAGAATGCAAAAAATGGAAGCGATATTAAAAAACAATAGGGGAGACACACACCGCCGTCCTCCCCTGAAAAGAAGCAGGCCACAAAACGCCCGCGCCAGGTATCCAATAAATCTACCCCGGGCTCTTCCGCGTTGACCGAGGAGAGATTCCTTGAATTCCTCGCTCCACTTCAAGCCTCCATCCAAGAAATATCTACTGAAATACAATGCTTTAAAGGGGCGCTGGATGCTTTAACTATTAGGGTTGGCGACAACGAAGTGAGATCTAAATCGCTGGAAAGAGAGTGGATAAACAAGACCTTGAGCAGGCCTCCCTGATCAAACGACTCAAAAGAATGGAAGAGAAATTGGAAGACCTGGAGGGGCGAAGTAGGAGAAACAACCTCGTTATTATTGGAATTCCGGAGAAGGAAGAAGGATCCCCGGCCATACAATTTCCCAAAGGTTTTTCGAGAAGATTGCTGGGCCCTTCCCGAATGGCAGCTATGTGGTGGAAAGGGCACATAGATCATTGCGCCCACCTCCCCCGAATGCTCCTCCTCGACCGATGATATGCAAACTTTTAAATTTTCTGGACAAACACCATATCATGAGCAAAGTCAAGAACAAGCAGGAGATATCTTGGGAAGGCAAGAAAATCAGGATTGCCAATGATCTGCCTCATTCGGTGCAGCTTAAGAGACAAGAGCTGCACCCTGTTATCTCAAAATTAATTGTTGCAGGCTTCCAATTCAGGGTTTGCTACCCTGCCCTACTTCAGGTGAAGATTAAAGACCAGTGGCTCTCTTTTGAAACGGCTGAGTTTGCACAGGCTGAGCTTAAGAAAATACTCCCAGACCTGTTCAAGTGATCTCGGGGTCATAATGAAAACACAGCAGCCCTGTAAGGGATTTAACCCAGGAATGTTTGTTTAAAGGGTTAACTGGTGTTCGTGTGGCGCAACTTTTTTTTTTTTTTTAGGTTTTGCCTTGTAATTCGTTGGCCACTTTCCCTCTATTCTGTGTGTAGTAAGGATCGACAATGGGCTAGTTGTTCTGCGAGGCTACGTCTAATGCAACGGATATGAGACCACAACACTAACAGAGGAGTAGAACCGACATGAGGCTTTACGCTGGATGACCTCCTCTGTGCTTTTCATGCTGTAGACCCGGGCAATCTGGAAGAACGGATAAGGAGCCTCTTTAGTATATAGCCTTATTATCTTATTGGCGGCTAAAATAATGCTATGACCCGTGTACAGCTCTCCGACGGACAGTGAACTGCTTCCGTTGCTGCTTCCATTTCATTGTCAATCTTCGGCTCCCTGCCATAAGAGTAACGCCTGGATTATCTTCGCTATGTTACAACGGCACGATTTTTTTTTTTTTTCGGTACGTGCCTAGTAATACCCATCGAGTAATATGGTCGATGCAAATTTAATGGGGATTGTAAACATCACTGGATTCCACCTTTTGGACTTTTTGTGTTCGTTTCCTATATCTTAGTACTAACCTAGGGTATGAACATAATAGGGGAGTACCTGTAACATCATCTATAATACTGGTGCTGAAGCATTTAACCGATTTCAGTTTAAATTGAGAGGAATGACATGCAACTCAATGCTTGCCTTCTTGGTCTGAGACACTTTAGAAAGCACAGATGTACTGTTTTATCCTTGGGAAACCTCCTCGTTTCTTGCCTCTTCCGTGGAAGAGATATAATACCACATGGATCCTGCTAACAGCTAGTCTACCTGTTGGATTAATTACGCCAAAGACTGGGGGGGGCTGGGGATTTAATATATATATAAATTTTTTTTACATTAACTTAATACGCCTTTTTCATGTATAGGGAATACTGACTAATGGACATAGCTGGGCTACTGTGAACAATAAGTCTGGAATCTGGGCTGGGGAATGGGTTGACTTGCAGCTAGGTTGATTGTGTCATCGCAAGGCGATTTAGTAATGAATATGCAGTTGTTTGAACTGGGGGTGTTCGAGTTGGGGGTGGTTGGTTGGGCTTATAAGAGGGTTAGGAGATTTAGGAGGGTTAACATCCACATCCTACCTCAGCAGGTAACGGATAGGGTGGTTTTAATTCATCTTTGCTCGCCGAAGAAACGGAAAAGGGCACCATCAATCTTATAAGTTGGAATGTCAAAGGGGCCCGGGATAGATGCAAGAGACAAGTTGTCTTGAAACACCTATCCACCCTTAATTGCGATGCAGCTTGCTTGAAAGAAACACATTTACAGAGGCAAGATGTTAAATTCTTTGAGAAATACTGGGTGGGTCAAGCTTTTGGCTCCGGGAACTCTACAAATAAGGGGGGGGGGGTCGCCATTTTAATTCACAAAAGGGTTCCATTTTTATTGGAAAAAGAAATTTGGGATGCTCAAGGTCGTTACATTTTCGTAGTCGGGTCCCTAGAGTGTGAACAAATTGTTATTGGATCAGTTTATGGCCCCAACTCTGACTCCCCTCTTTTCTTTATGCACTTACTCGATACACTAAACAATTATGTTTCCTTGAAACTGATCATCGGGGGTGATTGGAACTTGATGCCCAATCTCTATTTGGACAGGTCAGACAATAAGAAGGTGGGACTCTCTTCTGCCCAAAGAGCACTGAAAGAGATGATGGAATGTCTGGGGTTAGTAGACATATGGAGGCTGTTTAATGGGAGAGCGAGGCAGTATTCCTTTTTCTCTATCCCACACAGATCCCTTTCTAGAATAGACTATTTTCTAGTCAGTACTGATATGATTCCCTCTGTGCTCGCGGCTAGTATTAATCCCAGGGTTATCTCGGACCACTCTCCAGTTTCAATATTGTTTGAGCCAGGTCGTACTATCAAAAGGGATTTCATGTGGAGGATTAATAATCAGTTACTTCAAGACCCTTCCACCCAGGGGCAGCTGAGAAGAAGCCTCTTATCTGATTTCCTTAGTTTTAACCTTGACTCTTCCCCTAAAATGGATATTATTTGGGCAGCCCTTAAATGCGCGATTAGAGGAGAGTGCATTAGGGTCTCCTCTACTAGAGCCAGGAAAGCCAGAGAACATATGAATCAAGTCTTAGAGGCCATAAAGTCCATCGAAACCAGTATCTCACAGCGCTCCTCTGAAGCTGATTGGGTAAAACTACAACTCCAAACTCAATATTCCGAAATCACAATGCAAAAGGCAGAATTGGCCCTCCATAGAACTAAAATAAAATATCTGGAATCCGGGCACAGAGCGGTAGCTTCTTGCTCTCAGACTAAAACAGATGGCCTCCATGCGGCACATCGCTGCTATTCAAAGGGGCAGCGATAACGCTGTGGTTCGGGACCCTAAAGAAATCGCTGAGGTATTCAGAGAATACTTTCAACAGCTATACTCTTCTAGAACATTAGAAGGGGTATCCACCGTAGAAATTCAAGACTTCTTGGACCTGGTACCCATGTGTAAGTGTGTACCCGCTGACGTAGAAGGGATAGGGTCATTAATACAGGAGAAAGAGGTAAATCAGGCGATTTCCCAATTGGCTGGGTACAAATCTCCTGGGCCTGATGGCTTGTCTACTAATTTCTATAAGAAATATGAACCTATAATTACCCCTATTTTAACCAAAGTATTTAATTTCTGGTTCAATGCAGGGCTCTCGGAGACTTCCTTTTTGGAAGCTCTGGTTGTCCTCATCCCTAAAGCCGGGCGAGATTCAGTGTTACCGAGTAGCTATCATCCCATTTCGCTTTTGAATGCTGATATTAAGATTTTGGCCAAAATTCTAGCCAATCGGCTTGCTCCATTAATGGGTAATCTGGTCAGCAATGATCAGCTGGGTTTCATGAGTGGTAGACTGTCCAGTGACCACCTGCGTAAAATTCACCACTTAATTATATGTGCACAAAACACAACTCTTCCCATGGCTCTCTTAGCACTTGATGCTGAGAAAGCATTCGACCGTGTGTCTTGGGAATTCTTATTTGCGGTACTTGATAAATTGGGATTACCTAAAGAATTCCTAAACTGGTTCAGATTTGTACGCAGCACCATCCGCCGGATTTGGTGCAACGGGTACATTATCGCCCCTTCGCACTGAGATGCGGTACGAGGCAGGGCTGTCCACTGTCTCCATTGTTGTTTAATTTATACCTTGAGCCCCTGATACGCAGACTTATCACTTCTCGGGACATTAAAGGCATCAAATTAGGTGATAATCGATATTTAGTCTCGGCTTATGTTGATGATCTCCTTATTCACCTTGAGGACCCGGAATTAGGTATCTCAACGATACTTAAAGAGATCTCAAAATTTTCTAGAGTTTCTAACTATAAGATCAACATCTCCAAAACTAAACTCTTCCCGCTTAATGCCAGATGCTGCCCAGGGATAGCGAGAGAACACGGATTGACATGGGAACCAAAAATCTTGACATATTTGGGAATCAAAATCACTAGAGGTTTAACCTCTATGATTAGAGAGAACCTCCAGGGGTTAATCAAGGTTGTTAAGCAAGACTTAGCAAGATGGAACGTAATGCCACTTTCTTTGGGAGCTCGAATACACTCGGTTAAAATGAATATCTTACCCAGGATCCTTTACCCCATAAATATGCTGGGATGTTACCTCCCCAAGGTATGGTTTGAGGCCCTACAAAGGGAAATCAATGCATATTTGTGGAAGGGGGAAGCCTACTAGGCGCGCCTATTTGAAACTCATGGCCTTTAGAGAGGCAGGAGGCCTTGCGTTGCCTTCCTTTTATAAATACTACATCACCACGCACATCAACAAGATAACACACTGGGGTAATTCGACTCACCCTCCAACCTCCGGTGCCTACATGCCCTCCTGGTTACGTATAGAGAGAGAACTGGCATCTAGATATTCGATCGACCTGAGATCAATCCCTTACATTAAACTTAAACTCCTCCCTAAGCCATTGTGGGGTACCCCCATCGGATGGTCTCTTAAAGTGCTACAGCAACTCCAAGGTACCCTTAAAGTTGACTGGTGCAATTCACCAGAACAAATGGTGACGCAGAATATGCACTTCCTTATCCAGCAAACCCCGATTCCACCTGGTTTTTTGGGTCCGTTAGGAGATTTAAAATTAGGAGACCTGGCCCCTCAAGGGGAAGACCTTATTGTATGAACAGTTTTGTTCTAAATCTCCAGAGATAAAACCTTATTGCTTCCAATTTTGCCAAGTTAGAGAAGCAATAAAGACCCATCTTAAGAGAACAAAGTGGATACAAAATAAAGTTGAATTGTCCTCCCTACTTAAGATAGCCGATCAACCCCATTCTATTTCTAAAGTTTATAAGCTGCTACAAAACTTGGATGAAGATCTTCCCTCGGGGACCTGTTATTATTGGATGCACAAGTTAAGGATACGGGAAAGCTCAAGCATATGGAAACAGATATGGACGAGCAACTATAAGTACATACGACAGGACAAATATAGATTGCAACAATTTAATATATTACACAACCTGTACTACACCCCTGTTAAACTCTGTAAAATGGGTAGGCTGAGGTCACCCTTATGTAACAGATGTGGGAATAAGGAAGGGGACCTATACCATATGTTCTGGGAATGTACCCAAATACAACCCCTCTGGCGAACAATTAGATCTTCCCTCACACAGATATCTGATATATCTGACTTGTTTACTCCTGAAGTTTGCCTATTGAATAGATACCAGAGGGGTACGACTAAGAGAGCCAAGTTGTATATGGGTATCATTTCTGCGGCTACTAAGGCAGTACTTTTAAGGCACTGGAAGGACCCAAACCCTCCATCAGTTATAGAATGGCATAGAGAATTGGTCCTTGCACTGCAAGTTGAGCTGCACATTGCTAAGATGAATAGCCTGAGATATCTACGTGATCCCATTTGGGAGGCCCTGAATACTGCTCTGTCATCGTGGGGTAGTCTAAGCATTTAATTATTGGCTCTGCTCTTTTGTCTGATACTCCACGCTGTTAGGTTGAGTCCGAGGATCGCTGTAGGTAGGATGTGGATGTTATGGTAAGATGGGGGGGACAGCGGGTGAGGGAAGGGCGATAATTGCTGGTTGATTTAGACTGGTTTTCGTTTTCCTTCTTCTTGTTGCAGTACTTAGTAGAAATTGGGAGTTGGTGGCCAGTTTTGGCTGCTTAGTTTTCCTATTGTACTCTCATCTTCTCATGGTTTTTCTATATTGTAACGTTTTGAGTGTTCTCACGATACCAGTCAAAATGAATAAAATATATTGAATTAAAAAAAAAAAAAGACTAGTTATAGCAAGATTCCATAATACAGTTTCACTTAATGCAAATTAGATAAAGGCAAGAATTGATTCTCAATCCTGATTGTCTAATACCACCTCCAAGCTGGACATTTATTTTTCAGTAGATGCCCAGCAACAAATTAGTACCAGCCCAAGTGCCACCTTACCTCATACCCTTGTGCAGGGGTGTGCAGCCTGCTTTGTCACTGGCTGAAAGCACCAGATAAAATGTTAAATCCCCACCATGTTTTCCTCTCGCTTAGTGAGAACTAATGGTCCCCTCCAATCACAACACTGTTTCCCTCAGTACCAGCCCCTTTTGCACAAAAAACAAAGAATACCAGTTCCAATTATCTTCAGGGTGGAAGAGTGTAAAACAGCCATCATTGTTTTACAATGGCACCACTCTCCCAACCACGTTTTCACACCACACACCAACCTTAAATACAAACAAAGCCAGTCAGTCGCGATCAAAGTAGTAGCACATAACTCCCTTGTGGCACAATAGCCCCACACTTAGTGACCCATCTCATATTCAGAGCCTTCACAAATAAAATAAAGAAATAATTTACCTCACACCTCACACTTGCGTCAGATGCTGAGTCCGCATCCATTAGGGTCAAAGGTCGCAACTGCACAGAGAACTTCCGAGTTCCGACCGCAACAAAATAAAAAAAAAATGTTGCAAAAGCACAGCATGACAAAAAAAAGGCCCAAACACTGATAAGGAGATTTTCTTGTGTATAGTCATTTTCTTCTTAGCGTAGCACTCTACATGTGTGTGTATACTGGTAAGGCGGGGGAGGTGATAATCCACCAGAACTGCTCTGTGGGGAGGAGTAAAAGACCTGTAACAGCCTATGGGCTACTTTTTCAAACAAAGGTTTTTTCTAATACTTATATTAATTTTTAACACTCATGTTCTCTCTTATTTCACCAATTCATTAAAATTCAGAAACATTGCCATTTTCTAAGTGCAATAATACCCTCTAGGGTGGGCATTATTGGGAAATACCAGACCTTCAAGAGGCTATAAGGCCCTCCACCTGTGGACAGGTGGTCCAGTATTTCCCAATAATGCCCACCCTGTCGGGTATTATTGCTTACGTAAATCCATAATAATGGAAGTACTGCATATAAAATATCAACAAATACAAGAGTAGAAACTGTTTTGAATTTGTGCCGCTAAATATAACATAGTCATCTAATACAATTACACCTCACTGTCAATTCATGGATCATAGCAGACTGAAAAGTTCTAGGTTTTTTTTGCATGAAATGTAATACTTTCATACAGTCTACATGTAGTGTACATTCATTGCCACTTAAAGGGACACTGCCAAACCTATTTACATCATAGTATTACTTGCTGAAAATCTATTTTTTATGATTGTTTACCTTCTCTAGAAATATTTAATGTTGCTGGTTGTTTGATCTGCTTCCTTTCTTAGTAAAACTACATTGCATGCTAGTTCTGTAATTATACTTAACCTTGTTTTACAGTATTTCAAATTCTTGATCTATTCATAAAGCATACTTCCATAACACCAGGAATACCCAATGTCAGCCACTCACGGTGCAATAAGTTGTCTCTCCTCTCACTTCATTTAGAGTGTCTGCAATGTGTTGGAGGTGTTCCCAAGTTCTGGAATGATGCGGTGGGAGATGATTCAGGACAGGTCACCCAGAATAGGGCAAAAATAATTTCTCTGAGTGTAACTGGGACATGGGAAAAAGGGCTGCTGCAAGTTGCAAGACAGGGAATTGCGTCATGCACCTGGATGGTCACACTGCAGGTTGGCTTCATTGCAGTGGGTCTTTGCGCCCCTTACCCCCCAAATAAATATGAACATCCCCCACCTGGTGCACGATGGGGGAAATGATCACAGTAAGGGCCCCATATTCCCGACATCCTATTAACTGGCACTCTGAAATCTCATGTGCTCAAAACTAATGCACCCTGACTGGTGTGTCAACATTCCCTCTCTCTGTTTCCTGCACCCAGTTGACTGTATATTGATATCAAGGACAGTAAACAAACACATTCTGGTATGGTAACACCAGTATGCTAAGCAGTCTGTTTTTCAGTTTTAAAAAGAAAAGAAAGGAACATGAATCAAACTACCATCTACTGTATATCAGCAACCCCTACAGAGTGTGACTAATCCTAAAATGTGTTTTTAAACTTGAGACACTTTGAGGCCTAAGGTGGTTTACAGTGTCCCAATAAAGAGGTTAAAGGAGAACTGCATTTAACCTGTGCACTTTTATTTTCTGTAGAGGATGTATTTCAAATACCAATGGTTGAGCCCCAAAAAGGTCCTCACTCCTATTATCAGAACCAGGATCCAGGTTAGGCTCCCATTTTAGTTCTGACTGGTACAAATTCAAATCACAACTATTAGGTAATTAATGTTAAAGGATACCTAAACAAGATTTTGACAACAAACTATTCAAAAATCTGACTTTGTAGGTGACTAAAGGAAAGGCTGCTGTATTCATTAATGCTAAAATTACATTTACATAATTTACCTAAATGTGGTTCCAGAGCATTTGAAAATTGTAAAATCAGCCTTCCAATTTCAAAAAAAAGCTGTCTTACCTGCTTCCTAAAATGGCAGCCAAATTTGTTATGTGATGACATCATTGGAGCCAAAGTGAGAGAGATATATGGCTCTCTATAGTGCTAACTAGTTATTTTTTCCCTTTGTATATAATTGTTTCACCCAAATGGTCAAAACCATATGCATTATTTTGTATAATGCACATGTTAGGCTATGGTTCTGTTCATTTTGTTTACTATAACATGCTGAAAATGTGTTTTAATCCAACCGACTTTCTCTGTGGCAAACCACAGTGCAGTACAAATCTTTAATAACCTGGTGGCTTAGTGGTTATGGTGGATCCAGAATGCTACAGTGGGGGTGCTGGGGTCGTGTGCATGCTTAATATGCACTTTTTTACATTTTTATTAAACCTTTATATTTTCTGCTATTATTATTTTCTAGTATGTTTTTGACAGAACCTACAAATGTAATCCTAGTTTGAATGTAAATAGTTGTGTAATCAATAAATTAGACTTATTCAACAAAGTGAAATGCAGCAGCAGTAAGCAAGTATGTTACTATGTGGGGGGGGGGTGCAGCCACACCATTCACCACCCCCTAGAGCCACAACCTTTTTGTAGCAAAGTTTTTGTGCAGTCAGTCTTAGAGTTCATACTTTCTCGAAACTCAGATATATGCTTGTCTTGTTTTCTTTTTCCATGGGAAATAACAATATGAAGAAGAATCCACACTTATATAGTGGTTTTCAAATACATTGCATCCCAAATTGCTTTACAAGCAACACTAGACAGGTAGGGAAGTGACTGAAAGTGTAGTGGCAGCCATTTCATACATTAATATCCTCGCAAAACCTTGGACAATTACATGAACTGGTTTTATGGGAAGGAGAATGTTGGCCAGGACAATGGGGTCAGGTAGTGATCAATGTGCTGGCAGCCCCACATCTTATTTGTCACAGTAATCTGCTCATATGTCTCTCCTTCTGCCTTCCCCCTCCCTGAATATAGCAGTACCTTGCAAGAGTGGCCTTCTCAGCCCCCTCTGGTATTCATTCTTCATTATTCCTCCTCTCACCAAAAACTGGTGAGCTCACCACCCTTCTGTATCATAAATGCAAGTAGTACAGTCCCTGTTTTATTTTTGACATGTCAAATATAAACATGTCTTCGCAGTAAGTCAGGCTCATAGCAGCAGGGAACAAAGGGGAATGGTGGGCTTTCCTATCCTTAAAAGATCTAGGCTACCTTTGATTAGGCACTATTAAATGATGGGTGTGAACATCATTATACACATCATATACCAGTGTCTAATCATAAGTGGCTTAGATCTTATATGGGAAGGAAAGCCAATTTTCCACTTGTGTCATGCTGCTACCTTTATCAGCCTGGCTTACCAGAAGAACATGTTTATTATTAATATGTAAATGTAACACGGAAGACTGTACTAAACACATTCATGATGCAGAAGGGAAGTGAACTCACCAGTTTTTGGTGTGGGAAGCAGGTAAGAAGAATGAATGCCAGAGAGGTACTGAAGAGGCCATTCCAGTAGGGTACAGCTATATTCAGATTAGCTGAAGACATGAAGGAGGACGCTGATCAGATTGCTGTGCATACCAGCACCATGATCACTACCTGACTGTGGATGAGAGTAGCCAGCGATGACAAGTACTCAGAGTAGCAGGGCTGCACCTAAACTGTTACTTGAATTCAGTGTAGGGAGATTATCCTTGTGTGGGGAGGGGGGGTGTTGACGTTTGTTAGGACAGTATTGAGGGAGTTGTGTATAGCTCATTCAAGATTTGGAAGGGTGGTAGCCAGCCAACTTGCATTGTGGAACAGAATATAGAAAAGTTCTGGAGAAGAATTGCTGAAAACTGTCCTTCAAGATTCTGCAGATCACAGGTAAAGGAGTAGACAGACACTGGCAGTCAGGTGGATTCGCTCAAGGTATGAATATGCCTCTCCTGCTAATAATAGTGTTATCCATTTTAAGTGCAGCCCTTATGAGAGCATGAACAGCAGTTTTTTCTGGTGGGTCATGATGCCTATTGCTTGGCCCTCCAGGAAGACCAAGTTGTTGGTTAATGAGGTGGAAGAAAAACACAACAGGGAACTGTACATACTACCTTCACTGTGCAGAAGGGTGGCAATCCACTCAATGTTTACTGTGGGAGCAGAAGTTAAATATTGAGAATGTGGACTGGAGTGTGATTTGGGAGGCATTTTTAACAGTGCCAGCTGATGATGCATATCAGTATACGTGTGCACAACTCTCTAAGGTACAAGATTACAATCTGAGGGTTGATAATTCTCTTCAAGAGACTGCAAGTTCATATGCGGCCCCAGGCATTACTAAGGACAGGTTATGGATGGTGGGGTTTCAACAGAAGGTAGGCTAGGTGCAGGGGGTTCACATGGAAAAAGAAAACCTTATTTGTGGATTACCAAGAAAGCATGAGCTTTGGAACTGAACAAGACTGGTACTTTGCCGTGTGACCCTGAGCAAGTCATTAAACTTCCTTGTGCTCCCAGGCCACACCTGTAAACAAGCTTTCAGTTGAGTGTGTCTCTCCTGGTTAACAAAAACAAAATTCAGTGCATTATATAACCACTAGATCATCAGGTGTTTGAAGTGTTGTACTGTAATTCAGTTTGCCAAAGAAAAAGTCAGCTGGATTGCAAAACATTTTCTGCAAGTTAAAGTAAACAAAATGAACAAAATCATAGCCTAACATCTGTAATGAGCAAAATAATCCCTGAGTTAATACATGGTGTTGATCATTCTGGTACAACAATTCAAAATAAAGAGGGAACGAAGGACTAGTTAGCACTATAGAAATATATGTGGATCTCTGGTTCTGGCTCCTATGATGTCATCATGACTCATCACTTAACACACTTGGCAGACATCTTAGGGAGAAACCAAGGCTGTTTTTTTAAAAGTGAAAGGCTGTTGTTTGCATGTTTCAAAAGCTATGAAACTGCATTTATGTTATTTACATAAATGCAGTTTTAGCATAAATGTAAACAGCAGCCTTCACTTTACCTTGCTGTGAAGACAGATTTTGGAGTTTGCAGTTTAAAAAAAAAACTGCTTGTTTAGGTACCCTTTAATAGATAAAAGTAAAAGCAACATTAACTAAAAATAGACTGTAGTAGTTTTGTAACCTGGGTGTTGTCAGTCTGGGATTCTGACCCCATTCTGTGTATTCTTTGGCTCTATCTCCCATTTTTCTTGACTTGGAGCATCCAATCATGTTTTGTTCCCTTACTCATAATGTGGGCATATACTGTAGTATTTCAGATTATCATATTGGCAGCCCCTTCCCTGCCCTAGTACACACACCCCAGCCCCTCCCATCAGTTATCAGCTTGCTTTTCCCCATTATGTACAGTATTTCCTTGATCCCATCCAATTTACTGACATCACTGGCTTCTGGAATCACATCCCTTTGTTGACACACAGCCATCCCCAATATGCATTGCACACCTCTGCCCTTCCCGTTGGCTGGCACCCTTCAAGACTCAGTACATATGTTCCTACTCCCTCCTATCTACTGGGACCCACCCTGCCCCAGTACGTACACATTTGTTCCTACACATTTGATTCTACCCACCCTGCCACAGTAGGATTGCCTCTTCTCAAGTGTATATAACCTTGGCTTTTGGATCCATTGTCACCCACACTGTCCCATTATTTACACCACTGTCTCCATCTATCATATAGCACCCACCTTGCCCAAGTATCTATGCTATTGTCCCACCTATCAGGTAATACCTAACCAACCCCACTAGTACTACTCCTGCCCAAGTGTTTACAGCCCTGCCTCTCCTATCAAAAGACTCCCACCCTGCACCTGTCCTAACACATCTAACAGTACACACTCCATCTTTGTATGAATTCCCCTGCCCCATGTAGGTACTTTCATGTTTATGAGAGCCAGTAAATATTCTGCCACTTTTTGCACAATGCACTTTAATAAAGTCAAGTAATAGGGCTTTGATATGCTTAGTGCATTTTACTACTTGTGTTAACTTGTCCTGTTGTGTGCAACGCTGTCCCCTTTTATCCACTGGCACACAGCGTGCTCCAGTTTGCACACCCCAGTCCCTACTAATCTGGCTTTACCCACCCTACCCTAGTGTGAACCCCCTATATCCTCACATCTACTAGCACCCACCCTGCCCTCAATTTAAACACCCTTTATCCCTAATTGTGTACCCCCTTTAACCCTAGTATCCCCTACCCTTTCCCATCTGCTGTCACTCACCCTGCCCAGTTTGAGCACCCCTTCCCAATACCCCCTGCCTGATCCCATCTGCCATATCTCACCCTACCAAGTACGAATACCCCTGTATATTTATCCCTGTCCTACCTACTGGCAGCCATCCTTGCTCAGTTTAAATGCAACCAAACATTTGGTCCTTGACTTGCCATATCCTAGTTCATATGGTACACACAACTCACATACACCAGATGTCCCCTGCTACTGCTGCTGCTGCCCTCACAGATCCACACTTCCCAGCACCCAAATCTTCACACACACATCACCCTATGATGCTTTCTCCACAACTGTCATGGAGGCAAAGGTCCTGAAGCACAGCCAAACCAGGAGCAGTTATAAAATTCGCAAATAGCATTTTATTATTATTATCAAAAACAATTATAAAAATAAAATTGATAAAGGATGGCTCTTATTACAGGCAGTTCAAACAAAATCTTGCATTTGAAAAAAATGTTTAACGCTAAATCTGAAAAACAAAAACCTCACTCTCATTTTAAGATGTCATTGCCTGAAAGCTTTTTATCTCTGCATCATGTCCTTGTTAAGCTGTATCTCCATTTTTTTCACAAAAATGTAACAGGATTTTGTCTTTGCCTTTCCAGTGACCAGCTTGAAGAGACTTCCAGTCTCTACCTGCATAACAAAATGGAACATCCCACCTGCTGCTGATCTACTTTAGGCAATTCTATTAGCAAGCTTGAGGAGGTCAAAAGGTTTCTCAAGGTCAACCCCTTATGTTTCAGCCTGCCCAAAAGACTTTTCAGTGTAAAACCCTTGTGTTTCAGCCTGCCCAAAAGGTTTCTCAAGGTCAACCCCTTATGTTTAAGCCTGCCCAAAAGATTTCTTAATGTCAAACCCTTGTGTTTCAGCCTGCCATCCCTTTCAACAAATTAAAATAACTGTTTGTAATATTTCAACAATATAATTACATACTGTACATTTGTAAACCAAAGGATCCCACACAAAGAAGAAAGGAAGACAGAATGAACAGAAACAACAAGTGAATGAAGGAAGATAGCAGTGGGGGGGGGGGGAGTGAGACCTTCAGACTGACCAGTTTTTCAGTGCCACAATAAAAGGTGATTGTGCAAACAGATAGGAGAGTGAGAGAGGCACGTGCCAGAAAAAGATGACAGAACAGATCAGCCTTTTAACTATCTCTGCATAACAAATGGGACATGGTCTTATCCAACCCTATTATATACCCTCTGTCTTTAAAAGTGAACCTTTTTTTAATAGTATACTAGTAACTCTTTTTATTTTTCTTTTAACATTACCTTAAAACATTTACAGTTCTTTGCATATACAGTATCCCCTTTCTGAGAATACCATTTAAAGCAAGCATTTCAGATTAAACACCTATGAGGATAATGTATGGGCATCAGTTAACAACAACACTGTATTCACTTCAAGAGGTTTATTTATTTTGTTTTTGTTAACCAGGTAGGAACACTAGATAGCATAGCTGCCTATTTTCAGGTATGACCCAGGAGAAAAAAACAAAAGGTATGTAGACAATAGTAGATACAAGAAAACATCATGGGAACAAGTAGAGGTCAGACATAGAACACTTATACAATTTTTTTTTTCAATATAAAGTTTATTGAGTTTTACATTTCACAAAGGACAGGATCACGTTTGTACATTAATACTTGTAAACAGATACAAATCAACATACATGATCCCATCCCCCCTGCCTCCCCCATGCCCCCACTTATACAAATGTTTCAGCAATGACAGTACATTTGAAGGAATCTTTATGTAGTAACAAAACAGAAATATAAGTGCAAATAACTAACAGTCATAAGTCATACAACTAGTGAGTAAGTGCTAGAAGAGAGGAAATAACACGATTTCCAGGCAGGTTTGAGAGTAGTAGAGGTTGGAGCTGGTAGGTAACTAGAAGGAACTAGCAGGAGTGGGTGGATAGAGGACAGAAGCAGGGTTTAGAGCTCAGAAGAGCCATATGAAGCTCCTGTTTGAAACTATGTGGAGAAGAGGAGATTCTTAGACTCAGTAGAAGGGAGTTCCATAGTTTAGGGGCCCAGCTAAAGAAAGCATTCTCCCCCATTTTGGTTTTATATCTCAGTTGGACAAGAAGGCATTTGTCAGCTGATCTCAGTGGGTAGGCAGAGGTCACAGGTTTGAGCAGTAGAGTCAGTTTGTCAAGTACCTGGAAGGAGATTGTATTCTTTATAAAATGGTTGGAAGTAAACTGTCAGAAGGCTGAGGGGGTAAACCATCCCAGATTGGAGTATAGTGTGCATTGGTGAGTAAATTTGGGCAAAGACAAAGCAAAATGGGTCTGTACCAGATGACATACGAAGAAAAACTAAAGGAGCATAATATGTATACCCCTGAGGAAAGAATAGAGAGAGGAGACATTATAGAAACTTTCAAGTTCCTCAAGGGAATCAACAAAGTCCAAGAGGGTAGCATCTTTCAGAAAAAGAGATGTGCAAGAACAAGGGAGCACAATTTGAAGATAGAGGGGGGACAGCTCAGAGGTAATGTGAGGTAGTATTTTTTCATGAAGAGGGTCGTGGATGCATGGAACAGCCTCCTGAGGAGGTTGTGGAGTCAAGAACAGTGGGAGAATTCAAGAATACATGGGACAGACATAAGGCAGTCCTAGTGGGGGATAGGAGGAAGTAAGCTGTTGGTTAACTAGGATCTGCAGCTTAACTTTTAGGTAGGAAAATGGGCAGACTAGGTGGGCCAAGTGGTCCTTATCTGCTGTCAAATTCTATGTTTCTATGTTTCTAATGGAAAATGCTGTTGTAGCAGATATCCCACTTTTGGAGGAGCCCTCCAGTAGTTGCCAGAAAGACTATTAACCCATACGCCAATTTGGGTCTCAGGATCCCCTGTGAAATGGCCACCCTCGCCGTGGATGTTAGGCTATGTCTCACCTTATATGCCAGTCCAAGTTGAATACTGACAGATTTAATGACTGAGGCTAGGTGAAGGTCAAAATCCATGGCAGGATCAATTGTTACTCCTAGGTATTTAAAAGAGGTAATTGTGTTAAGACGAGAGCCATCAAGCACTCTGATACTTAATGGTTGGGTGCAGGACCTAATTTTTGAATCTGAACCGAAGAGCCTAGTCACTGTTTTAGTTTTATTTAAGACAAGCTTGTTTTGCAATAGCCAGTTCTGAAAGGTATTGAAGTTACTATTGAGATTCAGGTTGATATCTGAGAGGTCTGAGGAGGATGAGTACAGTACAAGATCATCTGCATATAGCAGACCTGAGCGAGCACCAATGAGCTGTGGGATGTCGTTTATGAAGACTGTAAACAGAAGAGTACCAAGAATCGAACCCTGGGGCACTCCAATCCAAGTAGGAGCAAAAGGGTATCTTTTATCTGGACAAATTGTTGCACTTTGAAAGATAATTTTGGAACCAGGCAGTGACAGAGGGTGAGAAGCCTTGGGATGTCAACTTTGATAGGAGCAGTGGGTGGTCAACTAACATACTAACATACTAAAATGCCAGTAGAATAGGCCTAATGGTCTTTCGTGTCTGCTCCGTTTGGTCAGCCCCCACCCTGGGTGCTGACCTTGCTGTCCCCCTCGCCTTCTCTGGCTTCTCCCTTCCCAGTTCCGGATATTCTTGCTGCATTGGATTTTGCTTCCTGAACCCTTCCCCTGTACCTGTCCCACCCCCTCTTGAACCCCTCCACTGTCTCTGCCTCCACCAGCCCCCGAGGTAGTGCATTCCATGGCTCTACCACCCTCTCAGTGAAGTAGCACCTCCTCCTTTCTCCCCTGAATCTTCCCCCCCCCTCCAGCTTCCACCCATGCCCTCTAGTGGCCCCTTCCTCCTTCATTTGAAGCACCCTCACTGTTCCTCCCCTATTTACCCTCTTCATGTACCTGAAGACCTCTATCATGTCCCCCCGGTCCCTTCTCTCTTCCAAAGTGTACATATTTAGCTCTTCGAGCCTCTCCTCATAGGTCCTGTCCTCCAAGCCCCAAATCATTTTGGTTGCCCTCCTCTGGACCCTCTCCAGGAGGTTAATGTCCCTCTTTAAGTGTGGCCTCCAAAACTGCACGCAGTACTCCAGGTGCGGCCTCACCAAGCAGTTATACAGAGGGAGTATCACTTCCCTCCTTCTGGAGGTGATCCCTCTAGCGATGCATCCCAGCATCCTGTTGGCCTTGGCTGCTGCCCTCCTACAAGTCTCAGAGTTGTTCATCTTGACATCCACCACCACCCCAGGTCCCTCTCAGCCATTGAGACTTGTAGTATTCTCCCCAGGGTGTACACTTGGCCTGGGTTTCTGGCCCCCAGGTGGAGTACCTTGCATTTCCCTGCATTAAACCTCAGCTTCCACTTTCTAGACCATCTTTCCAGAGCCTCCAGGTCCCCCTGCAGGGCCACCCTCCCCTCCTCCCCATCCACCACTGCCCCCAGTTTCGAGTCATCTGCAAAGAGACTCATCTCACTCCTGATTCCTGTCCTTATGTCAGATACGTAAATCAAATGCTTTTGTAAGATCAACAAAAGTAGCCCCAGTGAGACAGCCTTTGTCCACAGCGAGTCTGACAACATTTGTAAACTGTATGAGAGCAGTGGATGTACTGTGCCCATGTGGGAAACCATGTTGGTCAGTGGTGAGGAGTTTGAAGGAGTAGAGGTAATCTGAGACCTGGGTAGCAACAATTTTCTCCAGTGTTTTAGAGAGGGTGGAGAGGATGGCAATAGGGTGGTAGTTATCCAGGTTAGTGGTGTCCCTCTTTTTGTAGACCAGTACAACTTGAGCAATCTTCCAAAGTGAAGGGATACGTCCTGTAAGAAGAGAGGTTGAAAAGTCTAGTCACTGGAGAGACTATAGATGGTGCAATGGTTCTTAGAAATTTTGGTAAGACTCCATCTGCCCCTGCCGATCCAGTAAGCATAAGATTTCACTCTCAGAGACTGGGCAAAGGGTGAAAGATGGGTTGGAAGGTATAAGATTATCCTACGGAGTGACAGGTAAAGGCCCAGGAGGTGCAGTATAGGAGGAGAGATCAGTGAATCTGGAGTTAAGAGCCTCAGCGATAGTGAGCAGATTATTGCAATTGCAACCATCCACAACCATTTACCATGGCAACTGTGTAAACCTTGACAGCGAAGCTCGAGAGGTTTACTGTTGCCTGGTAACCTCGAGACGTGAATTCAGTGATGTTGTTAACTGATGCCCATACATTACCTTGTATAGTGTATGGGCTCAGTACACTGATAATTCACTGCTGGAGGCTTACTGTATGTTTAAAAAAAATAAAAAAGATGTACTTTCTAACATTAACTGCACCCCCCTCCAACCAGTCACAATTAGTCCTGGATCCTCTCCTGATCTCACAGACAACATTTTTTGTTACATACATTTAAACATGTCTGGTGTTTGGTAGGGGGAAACTATGAATTCCCATACTTTATCTGGCATTCCTCGCGTTTGTTTTTTTTCTTACTGCCACAGCTGTTTCCCAAAAATGTGGCACTTAACTTATGCAGATGCACACTCGTGTTCCATGCTGCTGTACCACTGATGTGACATCCTCAAGATGGTACAACCACATGTTGATGTCACCTTAATGGTACAACAGCATTGTGTTTCCATCGATTTTTATACACAACAGCCTGCTCCCATACACTATACACGTTTTTCTCAACCTTCTGAATTCACAATTGCTGAACCAAATCTAGACAGAAAATCAGCACTGGCATTCTGTTTTCCAGATTTGTGCATCCCTTTGAATTTAAATGGCTGTAGTGCCAGGTACCCCTTGTGATTCTGGGATTTGTATCCTTCATTTGATTCAGCCAACAGAGAGGACTGCCTTCTGTAATAAGTGCAAAGTCAGCTCCTAGCAAATAAAATTTAAGGGAATCCTTTACCCATTTTGTAGCCAGGCATTCTTTTTCAATGGTAGGCATGCAATTTCCTGCTGATATATAGACTGAGATCTTCCTTGCCATCTATTGTGTGACTCACTTAAGCCTACCTCTGATGCATCTGTCTGTAATGGAAATTGTTTCTCAAAGTCTGGACTTCTTAAAACAGTGCCTGAACATAATGCAGCCTTGATGACCCAAAAAGCATCATCACACTCTGAGGACCACTTCACAATATTGGGGCACAGTTTTTTTTTTTCATGAATTCGGTGATGGGAGTAGCTAACTGGGCAAATTTGGGAATGAATTTCCAGTAGTAGCCAGCCAGTCCTAAAGATGATCTCACATTCTCTTTTTTTTAGGGACAGGACTGTCAGCAACAGCTTCAGTCTTGGAAATCTCTGGCTTTATTTCTCCATGTCCCACACTATAACCCAAATATATGGTTTTCAGCATGCCCAAAGCACACTTGATAGGATTAATGGTCATACATGCATTTTAGAAAGATTGTATAACTGCTTGTAGGTGTTCAATGTGTTTTTTCCAGTCTGGACTGTATACCACATCATTGAGGCAGGCAGTACAATAACCAGTGTGAGGGATTAGAATTACATCCATGTACTCAGGGGTTGATCTTAATATTGTTTTACTTAGGAATATAGGAAAGTGATGGCAGAAAAGGACCTACAGGCCCACCTAGTCTGCCCGTTTGCCTAGCTACCCCAGGACTGCCCCTGATCCCCCCTCCTTTCAACAACCCTCTGCATCTGTCCCACACCCTCTTGATCCCCCCACTGAATTCACACCCACCACCTCCCCAGGCAGCCTATTCCAGGAGTCCACCACCCTCTCTGTAAAGATGTTTTTCCTGATGTTGCCCCTAAACCTGCTCCCTTCCAGCTGGACATTATGACCTATTTTTCTGGGACATTTCTTCATCTGGAAGGGGTTCTCAGTAGCCACCTTGTTTATCCCTTTTAGATGCTTGAAGGTCCCTATAATGTCCCCCTCTCCCTCCTCAACTCCAGGGAGTACATATCCATGGCTCCCAGCCTCTCCTCATATGGCAGGTGACTAATCCCCTTCACCATCTTACTTGCCCTCCTCTGTACCCTCTCCACATTCTTCTTTTGGTAAGGCCTCTGAAACTGGACCCCATATTCCAGATGAGTCTTGACCAACAGGGGAATCAGGACCTCTTTCCTCCTGCTGGTGATTCCCTTCCCAGTACAACCCAGAACTCTACTGGCTTTCACCACCACCCTACCACGCTGCCAGGCCACCTTCAAGTCCTGAGTGATGATTATACCCAGGTCCCTCTCCTCCATTCTAACCTCTAGTTACTTCCCACCAGTATGTACTCCGCTCTCCCATTTCTTCTGCCCAGGTGAGTGACTTTGCATTTTGCAATACTGAGGGATAATCTCCACTTCTTGGTCCACTCCTCCAATTTCCCTAGGACCCTCTGCATCCTTTCTACTCCATTCTGTATGCCTACTTTATTACAGAGTTTGACATTATTCACAAACAGGATCACTCTACCCTCCACCTCCACTATGTCATTTATATAGATGCTGAACACCAGGGGTCCCAGCACTGACCCTTGTGGCACTCTGCTCATGACCCTGATTCACCCAAGGGGATGCCATTTACTAACATCTTCTGCATTTTGCCCACCAAAGAGTTTTGCACCCACCCAAGAACCACCTTCCCTAGACCCAGACACTCCAATGTGTGCACCAGCTGACCCTGCAGTAACATACCAAAGGCCCTCCTAAAATCAAGATAGGCTATGTCCACTGACCCTTCCCCCAATATCCACCTCCCTGGTGTGACCCCATCAAAAAATGCAACTAGATTTGTCTGACAAGATCTGCCCTTGGTAAAGCCATGTTCCCTTGGGTCAAGCAGGCCACATGCCTCCAGGTAGTCAGTGATTCTGCCCTTGAGCAGTTTTTCTATGAGCTTGCCAACCACTGTTGTCAGACTCACTGGCTTGTAGTTGCTCAAGTCATGTCTCCCCTCTCCCTTATGCAGGGGTAGCACATCTGTGCACTTCCTGTCCTCCAGGACTACCCCCTGTATATAAGGACTCATTGAACATATAGTGCCTCACCCAGCTTGTGCAACACCCTAGGGTGAATCCCATGCAACCTCATGGCCTTGTCCACCCTCAGGTCCTTAAGCACTTCTGAAATCTATCCACCCACACCCCTCCCTTCTCACTGGTCCTATGACCCCCTCCCACCTTACTCCTCCCTTGTGAATATTGCACTGAAATAACTGTGCAGTAGTTCAGCCTTCTTTCAGTCACCCTCTACCTTTTCCCATCTCAGCTAGCAGGATAGGTATCCCAGTCTCACCTTTCTTCCACTTCCTTATATACCTAAAAAAGGTATTGTCTGCCTTCTTGACTCCCTTCGCTATACTCTCTTCCATTCTTGCCTTTGCCCTTCTGACCACTCTCCCTGATTCTCTTTGCTTATCCCAATCCCTAGTGCAACTTGACCAGGGCTGGTGCAGCTAACTCTCTACTTGTCCGTCTTGATAGTGCATGTTTTCATAGCTGTTAATGAAGTTAAACATCCTCTACTTTAGCAGGTTGTAGTCCTCATGCTAATCTCTCTCAATGTTCCAGATGGCCTGGTGTGATTAACAGCTCATTAAAAGCTATAATTGTCTGGCAGTTCAAAAGAGGAATCCCACAAAAGGCTCAATTTGAGTCATTATCACTCTGCTGTTAGGACTTTCAGTAGTGTCCAGGGTGTGATCAATGGTAGAGTGCTGTTTAGTCACTAGCTTCCAGTTTTCTGAATGTGTCTCTGTCTAATAATTTGTCCCATATTATTAAGATTAGTTCCCCTCATTTTCCTACATTTTGAGTGCCTGTATACAACATTTCAGTGACAAGATGCATGGAGGTATAGAGGGTCAGCTTTGCAGGTGGTGGGTTTTATCCCAGCCACACCATAACTTCCCTCTCCCCTCTAAATCTCTGTGCTCTGTTCTTTCTCTGGACACGACTGCAGACCAGACTCTGAAATTACCATCCACAGATCCATAGCTTCCATTACTGGCAAGTGTATGGGGCCCCCAGCTCTTCTAAATGTACATGACAGCCATCCATCACCATCCATAAAGTTCCACTCTTATCCCACTCAACAGGTCCTTTCATCATAAAAACAAAGCTTTGGATCATGTATGGTACAAAAATAAATGTGAATAAACTACATCATTCGAAAGCTTAAAATAGACATTCCTGGGGTACATAGATCATCCTATATAGAAATAGAGATAACGTAGCATTATGTCTATGAACTGTTTCCCCATGGCTGATGAAAGGACACTATTACAGAAAATATGTTATTGTTGGGACAGAGCATGTTACAATCAAAGCTTTTAAAAATAAAAATGTCATAGTTTTCTCTTTCCCAAGCCCCCTAGGTTTGTATAGCCCCATCCCAAAGAAATCGTAGATGTGCTCCTGGCTCACTTGAGACTGTACAAAAACTTCCAGAAGCACAGGTCTCTAGATGGCTATGAGATGGTGACTGTGAGTGTCTTTCTCTATCTGACTCTGTTCATTGCCCTTTGGGTGGTGGTGACAGTTTGGTGAGGTGTATGATGATGTCAGCTATTGTATGCACAGAGCTTGGACTGTTTGATTGAACATTTTCTGTTGTAATGTCCTCTGGGTTGGTTTGGGGAGTACAAAGAAGAAGAGAGGAGACCATGGTACAAAATAGTTGGGGGGGGGCTCACTGTATGTGGTGGCATTGCAGTCTTTTTTTCTGTTGGGGAGCTGGAAGCAATGTGGTAGCAGGATAAATGTGCAATAATTAGAGGATTTCTTGACTTGTATTGTTTCCTGAATAAGTGATCAACATTTTTCCAATTTAATTGAGGGCTAGTGCATCCATTTGCTTGCTAGTTCAATTTTGATTCTACTTGCCCTGCTGGCTAGTGTGAAATAAAGATTAAGGCTGCTCATCCCTGCATGTACTGCTGGAATGTAGCACCTGTGCCATGTAAATCAAATAGCATGGTGGCGAACTGGCAGAATCCAATAGGAGTGCTAAAAGCACTTTTATCTCTGGATTCTTTAGGTAGGAGAATTTGCCATCAACCCTTGGTGAGACTGAGGGAACTGATGTACTTGACACTTCCCAATCTGTCAACCAAATCATCTATCCTGAGCAAAGGACAGCTGTCAAATTTGAAAACTTTGATTAAGTTTCCTAAACTCAAGGCAGGTTCTTACACCTCCTTCTTTTTTATTTACAAACACTATTATTTTAACTTTATATTTATTATTTTTTGTTATAAAAATAACACATCATCCTAGTACAAAGCAACAGTAAATGCAGCAATGACACAACAGTGCGCTACAATAATCATAAAGTTGATATACTTGATCTACATTTTGTAGTCATGAACAACAGTAGGTGAGGGGAATCCCAATTATTTGTTCATGCAAAGGTTCAGTGAATGCTAGCCTCTTCAGCAGCTTAGGTGTTTATCATTAGATAGAACTAGAAAGGATATGCAGCTCTCCAGTAGTTGCTGTTTAAACCTATACACTAGGGCCCGGATATTCAGACTGCACCAAGCAATGGCACAAGAGGGGGAGTAGTGGAACTGAGCTGCGCTGGGGCCAGGACAGGGTGATATTCAAAGGTGATGTACCATGGCACATCACCACTGAATATGGCACAGAATGCACGTGGCACAAGTACAAAGCACCATCACATCACACAGACAGGGAGGCCCGGGAAAGCTCCAGCACAAATGCAGTTGTGCTGGGCGCATCACCCATGATATTCAAAAGAGGGTATGCAAATGAGAACATATTATATGCAAGGTGAAAATGGGGCCATTTGCATGTCATTATAGCCCCATTTGCATGCATTGCACAGGGCAGCCCGGCAAATTCACCTAGCGCCCTGCGTAGCTGCATGCTGCAAGTGTTGGTTCTCTGGTGGGCTAGTGCACCCCCCTCCACTCCTGTATGCCCGAGCGTGGGCATTAGTAATTGAAACCCATTACCTGGTGGTCCAGTGGTCCCCCCTCCTCCCACCCTCAGAGGACCCTCTGCCACCCAGCCCCTCAGTCATCGGCAGGCAGCAGCACCCCGCCCACATACCACCCAGCCACCCACCAACTGATAGCATACAGTATGTCCTGAATGCCTATTGGTCCACAGTGTGGACCAATGTGCCTGCAGACCACACTGCACTATGCAGGCATGAAAATGTAAATGAACACTGTATAGTACCGTATGGTCTGGAGGCCCATTGGTTCACACTGTGGACCAATAGGCGGACAGCACATACTGTACACTGTCATTCGTTGGGCCTGCCAGGCGGTATTTATTTATTTAGTTTTTGTTGACCGGGTAAGTGCACTAGACAAATTCTGCCTATTTTCAGGCACGACCCGGGGGAAGGGAGATACAGATGAATGCTAACTGACTTTGAACCAGATTAAGCTGTTGGTGGTATTTTTAGTGAAATGGGGGAAATTTTGCCAGGGCACCTGGGAAATTCCCCTACTCTTTTCGAGAAGTGCCATGGGATCTTTAGCATCCTCCTGAACTACCACCAGAACAGGCAGATGGGACCTCAGTTTAACATCTCATCCGAAAGACGTCACCTCAGTAGTGCAGCATCCCCCTCATGCTGCACTACAGTGTCAGTATTGGGATATTAACCCAAGTGTCCGGTGTGGGGGTGCGGGTATGCAGGTGGGGTGCTGCCACCCAACAATGAATGAGGGGAGCTTGGTGGCGAGGATCCTTTGAGGGTGGGGAGGGAGGGGGGACCACTAAACCACCAGGTAATGGGTTTCAATTACTGATGCCCACGATTGAGCATGACAGAGGGAGGGGGGAACCACTAGACCACCAGGTAGTATTTTAATTCATACTGCCCACAATCAGGCATACTTGGGGGAGGGTGGGACCACTGGACTACCAGGTTATTATTTATTATACATAAGCCAACGATCAAGCATACGGGAGGGAGGGGAGACCGCTAGACTACCAGGGAGGGCACCTTTAACATCAATGCCCATGAACGGGCATACGGGAAGGGAGGGGGGTACACTAGACTACCAGGCAGACTGGATCAGTAACATGCTCATGAGCAGGCATACGGAAGGGTGCAGGTCACATTGGGCAATAGGGAGGTTGTGTGTGCGCTTCTGGACAGTGTCCCAGCTGGGTGGGTGACCACCCTCAGCTCGAGGGGGCTGTGTTGCACCTTGCACTGCAGTAGTCCACCTGTGGGTTGCCTGGGTTTGTTCCTTCTTTTCACAGGCTCAACTTTGCACCCCCGGATGCAGTGGACATCAGAGTTGTGCCGGCATATGCGCCGCACATCCTGGACTGAATATTGGGATGTACCACATTTGCATGGGCATGCCCCCTGCATTTGCTCCGCATACATTACCGACATGACCTGGCACATCGGGATTTGTGCCAGGCACAACCAGTGGAGTAACCAGCCATTTAAAAAGTGTACGCACAAGTCAATGACTCCACCCAACTGGCCGGGGGTCTGGGTGCCGCTTAGGTCCCCAGAAAATGTTGGCATTTTTGATGCTTTCTGTCATTTGGGGCCAATTGTGGGAGTATACAATATCGCTGTACCATACCTTTTACATACCAGCCCCTGTTCTAGCCACTAGTGGCTGCATAGTTTGATTTGGCACCTACTACTGATTAAGGCACCCTTGCAGTGCAGCCACATACAGTACTTACATGACCAGTACTGAATTCAGTGACCACACAGGGCTCAGGAGCCTGGGGTCAGACCGTTGGAGCTGAAGAAAAGACAGTCTTACATCGGTGACTGTTGCGGAGCCAGAAGAGACACAAAGTGTGTGGGTCTCAAACCAGTGGCTCTCCATCCTCTCCAGGTCCACACTCTCTCTCTCTCACCTGACTCAAGACAACAAAATGGTGATTTGACTTTCAGGGATAGTCATGGTGGGACTATACTAGTCCTGCTGTGAGTGAGGTAGCAGCCAGTGAGAAAAATTGCAGTAACTAGTTGGTGGCGCAAAGAAACACATGGACAAAAAACGGGTGTAGTTAGCTTTTTTGATGGGGGGGCAAAGGCTGATAAAAGTCCTGGTTGTCTCAAAAAAGACAAAAACAATAGGTAGGGGATCTTGGGGCTGCCTAGGCCCCAGAAGCTATCAGATTTTAGATGCATTCTGGTGCATTTTGAGGGTAATTTTGAAACTTTCTGGCTGCTTTTAAAGATTTCTTTGACTCATTGCAAGCAACAGATATCACTACCAAAATGATTAACTTCTCCATTGCTAGGGTCATCACTTTTGTTGCCACCTTTGTGCAGCTGCAGAGCAAGCAAAACTTTTTAATTTTTTGGTAAATTATAACAGGGAAAACATACTTATGTCTTTTGTTCAGGAGGAAATCAATAGGAGCAACACTCTATGCTGAACAGTAAAATGAAAATCTAGCATGTATTGTTGTAAAATCAACCCTAAGAAAAAATGTTAGAAAACAAGAATAGGCAAAATCTTGAGGATCAGCTTACTTTCTGCCATGTCACAGCCTAACAATAAAAGTTTAAACTACAAAAGAACACTACTTAAACAATAACAAGCAAGATCTGGGGCATTTCATGAGGAATTACATGACTTCACTGAAAAGCCAAGTGCTTGAGGCACTGTCTGGGTCTGGCACCCATCAGTGGCTGAACACATCAGCAGCTCAACGGTACTGTACTGACACAAGATTCAGCAACAAAAGCATCCAACAGGTGTAAGTTTGGTTTCCTGTCAAGCTGCATAACAAAAAAATGTTTCTCCCTCCCCAAAACTGACCAGCTGGCTGAGACATGACTGGGAAATCTAAATTAAAAAAAAATAATTTATCAGGAACACTCCTATCCTGGACAGGAATGTTCCTGATAAACTGTGTATTTTTTTTTCAGACCTTGTCCTCTACAGTTGGTAATTGCTGGGATATAAGAACAGAGGGGGAAGGGGAGAGGTTGGGTATACACAGCAGTTAATCATTTAGAATGTATCCTAGAGCATATGACACCACACAATATACAAACCAGAAACTTTGAATTGCCCAGCTCAGATGCAAGATTCCATTTTCTGTCAGGTCCTGCCTGTACCTATTTGTGCAGTTTATTTGTCCAGGAAAGACCAGCTGAAATGTACTTTATCATTTCCAGTGGGTGCTACCATCTGATCTAAACTGTTCTATATATTATTTCGGAATGTTTTCCTTCATTTAATCATTAAGAAATCAGGGCAGACGCTCTGCTATGTACTGTGTACTACCTGGCAACTGAGCTGCCTCCATAGTACACTGGGCATTTAAAGCAGAATTTCATACTGTTTGCTTTATTTAATGCTATGAAAGTATGAAATTACCAGTAGATACAGCCAAACTAATCCTAAGCAGAGGGGCAGTATGGATAGAGGCAGGCTCAGCTTCAAGAATTACTCTTGCTTGTGTAACCCTCCTACAAATGGGGGTTTCCGAAAAGTCTTCTGTGAGCTTACCTAAATGTTGACTGCCAGGTGGGTGTCCTGTGGTCTAATCAGTCAAAAGGTATTGCTGGAAAGTGCATGTAAAGCCCCTGTGTACTGTCTCATTAAGAGCTGCCTGACTGCAGTTATAATTGAAATGGAAGGGGGTCTGAGTGTTTCCATGCTCGAGTCCCACCTGAACTGCTGAATAAGATATGCTGATGGTGTGCTGTATGGGAGCTTCTGCACGACTGATGGAGAATGGGGCCCAGCTGGAGTTTATATCCTGTGCCCTAAGTACCACCCACCTTTTGGTTTGGCAACTATTGGCTGGGCTGGCAAAACTTACGAGTGTGCCCCCCAAACTAACACAGTGCAGTTCACATTGGAGCAATGGACATACCTCTCAACCTTCTGTCATGGAAGGAGGAACAGGGACACTCAAAATGACGGACAGTGAAGGACACTGACTCTCATACAAATGCACATCCTCAAACACAGAGATAAAAGCTCAGAACTAACTATAAACCATTAGGTTTACTTTTGCAAAGTTTATTTTTATATTTTTGCATCTTAGAATAGTATTAATGTCTACTTTCAAGTCTAAATTTACAGACCATTCTGTTTGTACGTTACTTTTTCCATGAGAGACAGATAAGGGTCAGAGCAATTTTGAGAGGTAAAACGAGAGACTTCCCTGGTAATCAAGGACAGTTGACAAGTATGACTATGGGTCCAAGTCCCCTGTGCCTCACAACACACACACACACACACACACACACACACACACACACGCACACACACACCACCACAACCACCACCAACTCAGTTTATCAAATGTGAGAGCTTTTACCATTTTTTTAGTCTATGTGACTCCCCTAAGGATGTGTGAAAATGATTTTGTGACATTGTTGCTTACCCCACACCTGCAGTTTTCAGTTACCTGAGTGTAAGTGAACCCAATGAAAGGACAGATTGACCAACCCTATATTAGGTTCCATGGACATCCCAAGTTTGTTTCCCAGTATAGATCTGCTCAAAAGTTACATAACTTATTTACAATTTTGAGACAAATAATACATGAGAAATAGCATCATGGCTCATCGACATTCAATGATGTCCCAAACTTCCCCGTTGATTTAACTTAAGCTCCAGTCTTTCCCAGTTATTGCTGTACACTGCAGTCAGTACCTGCTCTGTCTTCAACGGAGATCCACTCCACTCCCTCCCCCCAAAGACAAGGCCGGAGGAAACACAAAACGGTGGGCAGAACAGGAGGCAGCCTACCTTGTTTAACCATACCGCACTACCGCCTGTAGAGTAGTAGGCAATAAGGAGCTCTGCTTTACCTTCTCAGCTGCTTGGAAGTTCTGCCACTTGCCCTCCTTAAGTTGACCTTTACCGATTCTTCATGCCTCAACGACGACGCAACCATGGACCAGACAAGAAGAGGACAAATGGATCAGATGAACAAAGATCTCCTCCTCCTCCTCCTCCTCAGACTCAGTTGAGACAAATCGACCATGAGTCCTGGGCTGGTGAGCATCGACTCCTATTTGTCAAACTCTGACAACAATCAAGCCTGCCTGGTCTGCTTGGCTCAGGCTGGGCCACAGGAACACAGTCAATCTTGCACTAGCAGCAGGAAAAAAATACAGCAAGCAGTTGGCAGAGCAAAAACATATGTGGACAAAAACTGTCCAATTGCTCTGCTCTGTGCCAGCATGTTTGAGGAGAGGAATCGGAATTGGCTGGGATGGGAATAAGTCACCCACCACCCCGGCATCAAGTACTGGAGGACTAGGGTTTGGAATCTAGACAAGCATGGGAAAAAATTTAAAAATTAAAAAAATTGTTTTTCCTGGATTTTTTTTTGTACGCATGTGCGTACAATAAGTATGCATGGTTACTCCCCTGGGCACAACCCCTTTGAATATCTGGGTCTAAGACTTTATCAGCATATTAAAATGGCTTCTGCACCTCATGTAATCCCTTCCCCCAACAACTTCTGAACTGGTAACTTACATTAAACAGGAATACATTATAATACCTCCTATAACTTCAAGCAAATGGCAAAATCTTGTAAATTATTAAAGGGGTACTAGAAAATTAATTTTACACTTACCCATGCATTGTATTACTAAGCTTAACTGTGCTTTCAGCATGTAAGAGAATCAGAGCAAAACTCATTACCAAGTCATCAGCCACACAATCAAAATTAAAGCTGTAGGAAATGAAAAGGAAAAAATTCTCTGCAATGCAACAAGCACTTAAGAAATATAAAAAGTCTCACCCCGGAGGTGTGTTCTTTTGCTACGAATAAACAGTAAAGTTAACAGTTAGAGAATATTTAACTTGAAAATCTCACATTTAATCTGGGAATTTATGAAAGATAATCTCACAGGCAAGGATCATTCTTAACTATAATTCAGTATTGTTTGGATATAAGTCTTTCCCAGAGTCTTCCTCTCGACGGGTTAAACTTTCATCCCACCTAGCTGTAAATTCCTTCTCATAGCACTCCAGCCATCTGCTACCATTTTTTGGGTCAGTATAGTGCTATGTTTTCCCACTGTAGACTATGTGAAGGTGAACTGATAATAGAAAGACAGAAATCACTCCCAGGGCTTGGAGGCAATGCCGAATGGCATCAAGCTTCTTTCTCCTATCCCTTTTCAGAAATGTTTTTTTTTTTTTTTTAGTTGTTTAACCAGGTATAGCACACTAAGCTGAAAGCTTTTTTACAGGAGTGACCTGGGAGCACAAGGAGGTTAAGTGACTTGCTCAAGGTCACACAGTATGCAAGTGGAAGCTGTGGGATTCAAACCCAGGTCTGGTCTGCTGGATGTTACCAGATTTGCAGCTCAGAGCCTTAGACCACTGCGCTATACAGAAATGACAAATCTGTATATATTTTTACATCACTACCTTAAATTGACAGTGGATAGACAGCATGAGCAGTGGCTAGGACAACTTCCTGCACTTTGAACCCAGAGGTAAGAAGCAGGACAGTATGATGTTGATTAGGAGTCTGAGAAGCTACCCTGGAGTTGACTCTATAAGCTCATCAAAACACCAATGGATCAAAGTCGTCTGGTAAGTTGAGATGCTCTAGGGTCCATGTCTTGGTTTGCTGGCCAAGGCACCTAGCTTCACCTGAGCTCTTTCCTTCTAAGACTGCTTGAAAGGCAGAGTAGAGAAATTTACCAGAGCAAGGGAGAAGGATTAAGACTTAGTTTGGCTAAGCAGATTTACTGTGTGGTGGTGTTTTGATTTTTTACTCACAGGGATTGCTACTGTTTGTGGCTAACATTTCATTGCTTTATTTTTTCTCTGATTCAAATTGTTGTTGCTGGTATACCTTCTTCTGCATTATTACAAGGTGTGCCTACAGGTGTGTGCTAACAGATTACTGCTGTAATCTTCTGATTCAAATTGTCTTTTGCAAGGTATATCTTCTGTTACTGCTTTATTTTCTCTGGAGCAAAGTGTTTCTTACAGGGTATATCTTCTCTGAAATTACTGTATTACAGGTGGAGCTTACATTTTTGTGACTTTTTTATCATTGGGCTAAGCAAAATTACTGTTTGACACTGTGTTTTATTTTATTCTTGTTTGTTGAAAAGGTTTGTTGTCTCAGAGGTGTTTCAGTCTCCTTCTCACATTGAAGGAGCTAATTGCTTTCCTCCACAGCTCTTCCAAAGGATTAGGTGTGTATGTGGGGTGGAGCTGGCAAACTGTCAGTAATTTCCAACAGAAAGAAGGGTTAAAAAGTCAGGTTAGTTGATATCTTGTAGGTAGAAGACTTGGTTTGCTGGCCAAGGCACCTAGCTTCACCTGAGCTCTTTCCTTCTAAGACTGCTTGAAAGGCAGAGTAGAAATTTACCAGAGCAAGGGAGAAGGATTAAGACTTAGTTTGGCTAAGCAGATTTACTGTGTGGTGGTGTTTTGATTTTTACTCACAGGGATTGCTACTGTTTGTGGCTACATTTCATTGCTTTATTTTTCTCTGATTCAAATTGTTGTTGCTGGTATACCTTCTTCTGCATTATTACAAGGTGTGCCTACAGGTGTGCTAACAGATTACTGCTGTAATCTTCTGATTCAAATTGTCTTTTGCAAGGTATATCTTCTGTTACTGCTTTATTTTTCTCTGTAGCAAAGTGTTTCTTACAGGTATATCTTCTCTGAAATTATTACAGGTGGTGCTTTACAGGTTTTACAGTTTTATGTAACATTAGGATAAGCTTTCAGGGTTACTGCATTTGTTGTTGACTGATTGTTTCTGCTCTTACCTCCTTGTTCTTTTGTCCGTGGTTCTTCTTTTTAGGCAGGGAAGGGCCCAGCCACCCACCATCCCAACCACCCCGCTACACACTCCTTTTATAGGGTACCACAGTTGTGACATTTCCTGTGGCAGAGCAGGAAGGGGCGGATCAGTGGGGCCTCCACAAGGTGATCTCATTTACAGGGCACTAGTAATTTAACTTGTTATAACAAGTTAAACAAAGCACAATTAAACCATTACTTGCATTTTTTCCTTTTTTCCTTCTAATTACTCTGACTAGGTTACAAACCCAGCAACTTATTTGGAATGGATTTCATTAACTGCAGGTACTGTGGAACAATTTTCAGAAGGACAGTCTTACAGGATTTAGGACACTGTCCTACATGCTGGGCCTTTGGAGATCTTCGGTCTCAGCTCCGGGCAGCATGGGCAGAGATTGCACGCCTCAAATTTCATATTGAAGAGGAAATACATTATAAGAACCACCCACCATTTCCCCAGCATCCAATAGAAAAACCTCGACCGCAGAGGGTAGTTGGTCCAGGAGGTTGGCAGGTGGTTAGGAGGAGCAAATCAGGTGCCCCATCACTCTCTGCTCTCCAACACATTACCTCCAAAAACCATATAAGCGCTACAAACAGGTATCTGCCTCTATCTCTGAAATCAAATAAAGAGGCAGAAGACACTGCAGAGCAGGACACTGCGGCACAGGAGCTAACACAACAATACTCACCCAAATCAGGAACCAAAACTAAACAAGCACAAAGGAAATCCAAAAACTTCTGATCATAGGAGACTCCATGATTCGGGAGTTGATACCCATCTCCAGCCAGGGGTGATGGTCAGATGTCTCCAGGTACATCAGCATGGAGAGACACTGACCGCATTGCTAAAATTGTTCACAAAGCAGGAGAAAACATTGATGTCCTAGTACACATAGGGACTAATGATCTTGCCAGCCGGTCAGTTGTGGAGACCAAGGAACACCTGACTAAGCTGGGTGACAAACTATCATCTATTTAGTCCGGCATCTCCTTCTCTGAGATCCTGCCAGTCTGGGAGAAGGAGCAGATGGACGGAAGGTCAGAAGAAGGGAGATAGGGGAGCTAAACACGTGGCTCAAGGACTGGTGCAAGGAAAAAGGACACAGATTTGTAGGGAACTGGCAACAGTTCTGGGAGCGAAAGTTCTTTAAATTTGATGGACTGCATCTGACTAAAGAGGGAGTCAGTGCATTGGGGCAGAAGTTTGACGTCTTTGCAGAATATTTAAACTAGCAAATGGGGAGAGGGGTGCAGCACCCCATACGTCGAATGGGAAGAACACCCTTCCCCCCTCAGCTAGTGGTCAAACAGGAATTCAGCGTGTTTGCCATTCATTTGCATCACCAGGTAAGAAAAAGGTTTGTCTCCCCATCGATGCACAGGGTAATGCCAAACTTCACCCAACAACTAACACACCAAAATCTGGCCAATGGAAAATCATGTACACAAATGCTCACAGCCTGGGAAATAAGATCCCAGACCTGCAGGCAATAATGTCAGAGGCTAAACTGGACATAGTAGCAATTAGTGAGACGTGGTTTACCAGTAACCACACATGGAGACTTCAGTACCTGGCTATGTATTGTTCAGAAGAGACCGAGGTGCAAAAGGGGAGGGTGGCCCTGTATGTTAATGAAAATATCAAAGCTACAGAAATTCAGAATACACATAAGGAGCCAGAAGAACTGTGGGTCACCCTGGAAACAGGAAATGGGACAGCCATAAGAACTGGGGTTGTCTACAGGCCCCAGACCAGAGGAGGACATAGACACATTACTGTTAGAAGATATACAAAACATGACAGCTAAAGGGAGGTTCTGATAATGGGAGACTTCAACATGCCAGATATAGATTGGTCAATACCAGCAGGAACATCTGCCAGAACTAGACTCATAGTGGATTCCTGCAGGGAGGGCCTCAAACAACTGGTACAGCAACCCACAAGAGACAGGGCTATCCTAGATCTAGTACTGACTAACAAAGAAGGGATCACAGATCTCCAGGTAGAAGGTCACCTGAGGGCCAGTGACCATCACATGGTATGGTTCAATTTGGCTACTACATCTAAATCATCCCATTCCAAGGCAAAAATATGGGACTTCAGAGGGCTGACTTTGATAAGATGGCCAACAGAGTTAAGCTAGCCCTGGCAAAAAGAAACACAGGTGAGGAGGTACAGGCAAAGTGGGCAAGCATTAAGGATGCAATACTTGAAGCAACATCCCATTGTGTTAGACAGAAAAGGAAGTGCAAAAGAAGAAAACCACTTTGGTTCTCAAATACAGTAGCAGAAAAGGTCAGAGCCAAAAGGCTGGCCTTCAGGAAATATAAGGGAACACAGCGGGATGAAGATAGGGAGGCATACCAAACTGCCCTAAGGGAAGCAGGTAAGGCAGTAAGGCAGGCAAAGTCCCAAACTGAGGAAACACTAGCACAAACAGTAAAAGAAGGTGACAAGACTTTCTATAGCTACATTAGTGAAAGGAGAAAGTCCAGAGGGTGCTAAGCTTAATGGAGAAAGGGAGCATGTGAGGAGGAGGACCCTGTAAAGGCATCTATCCTAAATAGATACTTTTGCTCAGTATTTACTGAAGAGAAGGTAGGGCAGGGCCCACAGCTCAGCATCATGGACACAGGGGAGGGAGGTGAGCACTACTCCCTCACAAAAGAAAGGGTCCTACAAGAGCTTGGAAGCTCAGGGTGGATAAGGCAATGGGACCTGATGGCATACATCCCAGGGTACTTAAGGAGCTAAAGGAGGAACTAGCAGAGCCATTAGCAGAATTGTTTAGTGAGTCTCTGAGCACAGGAGAGGTCCCAGAAGACTGGAGAAGGGCTCATGTGATCCCGCTCCACAAGAGTGGTAGCAGGGAGGAGGCGGGGAACTACAGACCAGTCAGTCTTACCTCAGTAGTGGGCAAGATTATGGAGGCACTCCTTAAGGAAAGGATAGTGCAACACCTGGAATCCATGGGCACAGGATCCAAGACAGCATGGGTTTACAAAAGGAAGGTCCTGTCAAACTAATCTCATAGATTTCTTTGACTGGGTAACCAGAGTGGTGGACCAAGGGGGAGCAGTTGATGTCGCCTACCTTGACTTCAGCAAAGCTTTTGACACTGTTCCACATAGAAGATTGATAAATAAGCTAGGTAGGCTCGGGGTGGGTCAAGTTGGTCAACTGGGTGGCAAACTGGTTGACTGGCAGAAAACAGAGAGTGGTGGTAAATGGTATACAGTCAGAAGAGATGCAAGTCACAAGTGGGGTACCTCAGGGATCAGTCCTGGGGCCAGTCCTATTCAACATCTTCATTAGTGACCTCGCAGATGGACTAGAGGGTAAGGCTTGTCTGTTTGCAGATGACACCAAGATCTGCAACAGAGTAGATGATCCAGATGGGGTGGGCAGAATGAGAAGAGATCTGGATAAACTAGCAAAATGGTCAGAAGAGTGGCAACTTGGATTTAATGCAAAAGTACAAAATCATGCACAGGAAGAGAAACCCTAAGCCACTTATAGGCTGGGAGGAGTTGCTAGCAGTCACAAGGAAGAAAGAGACTTGGGCATCATCATCACTGATGACCTAAAATCATCAAACAGACCTCTAAAGCAGTAGGTAAGGCTAGGGGGTGTTAGGGTGTATTAGTAGGGGTATCACAAGTCGTAAGAGGAGGTAATAATCCTCTGTACAAGACATTGGTTAGGCCCCATCTGGAGTACTGCGTGCAGTATTGGAGCCACACCTTCACAAGGACATTAACCAAATTGAGGCAGTCCAGAGAACGGCAACAAAATGGTGCAGGGACTGCATCAGAAGACATATGAGGACAGATTAACGGAGCTCAATATGTATACCCTTGAGCAAAGGAGGGAGAGAGGTGATATGATCGAGACATTTAAACACCTTAAGGGCATAAACAAGGTGAAAGAGTCTAACATGTTTAAATATAAGAAAAATAGCAGGACAAGAGGACACAGCATGAGATTAGGAGGCCGATTAAGGGGAATGTGAGGAAATTCTTTTTCACAGAAAGGGTGGTAGATGCATGGAATAGCTTACCACAAGAAGTGGTGGCTATGAATACGTGCAGGGCTTCAAACAGGCATGGGATAGGCATAAGGGAGCAATACAAATGACTATGAATAGATAGGTCACTGACAGAGCAAAGGCCGATGGCACATTTATAAGGTAGAAAAAGAAATGGGCAGACTGGATGGGCCTTGCGGTCCTTATCTGCCGTCAACTTCTATGTTTCTATGTTTCTTCAAGAAAAGCATTAGATCAGTACCCTTGACCCCGTGTGGCACTCCCACAAGATGCAAGTTTCCTGCCTGTACTTCATTTTCTAGTGTCTCCAGATGTCCCTGAAGCTGGGAATTTTTCTGAGTTAACAAATCTGCTGTGGAAAGAGAGTGGAGAGGGTCTTGATGTTTGCAATCCTTGAGGAAATCTCTTTAATCTGTTTGTCACGGGCATCAAGTTTCTGTAGTGGCCTCTCCAGCTTCACATGCATCATTAGTGGCCTCTCCAGCTTCACATGCATCATTAGTGGCCTCTCTAGCTTCACATGCATCATTAGTGACCTCTCCAGCTTCACATGCATCATTAGTGGCCTCTCCAGCTTCACATGCATCACCCACATTGATTCAAGCATCTACCAAGGTGGCTCCGTGGTTCCAATCAAACTGGCAGGCCCAGTGTCAGTCGTGGTCTCTACTGTATTCCCTGGCAGGCACAGCTCTGGTTTGGTGGGGTCCTATTGCACATTTGTTAGATGCCCCATTAAAAATATTTTAGTTGTTATGCTGGTAATAGTTTCCAGAATCTGAATCAGTCATAAAAGTTTGTATTAATAATGTATAACATAAATTGTTCCAGTTTCTGTATGTCACTTTGGAGAGTTAATGTGAAGCACAACCAGCCTGAAAGATGACTCCTGCTCTCCCACTACAATCACTATTGATGATGACCATGCACTACTCGATTCTTCAATGATACCCACCTCTTTCATTTTTTGTATTTCCATAACCGTGTCTTATTTTAACAGCACTGGTAATCTGCATGACTTTTGTCTGATGGAGCTAGCATTCCCTGTCACTATAACATACTCAACCATTTTTTGCTTGCCTGGTACTGTGGAAAAAGTACTTTGACATGTCCTTACCAGTTTACGATTTTCTGAAGTTCTTTCTGAGGTTAAGGAAACATTTGTCTTTAGAGCATCAGAACTTACAGTTTGTTCCAGTTTGTCTTAAGCTATATCAATAACTTCTTGAGCAGTTTCTGGTAATAGTGTACTAACAAACAGCCTCTGGTGTTCTTTCAACCCCTTTCTTCAGGAGGTTTGCATAGTATATCTTGGTAGGAGTTTTCCTATCAGGGACTTCAGTCTCTTAGGTAACTGCACCAGTACATCTAAGCACTTTATAAGGCCCTTGCCATTTCATTAACAGTTTGTTTTCTGTAGTGGATAACAGCAACAAGACCTTTGCAGCATTTTATTATTTAGAAAAATGATACAGGATGGTTCTTATTACAGGCAGGGCAAACACAATATTTCATCTGAGAAAGTCTTTCAGTCTAAATCTGGAAAACTGAAGCATTCCTTTTGTTTTAAGATGTCTTTGAATAGCAATTTTTTTAACTCTGCATATGTCCTTGCTAAGCTATATTGCCTGTTTTTTTCTTCAGAAAAATATAACAATATTTTGTTATTTTCCTTTCAGTGATCAGCTTGAGGAGTCATCCACATGCCACAGGTGTAACAATTAAGCAATAAGGCATGACAGGGTATGGTATATCATGGGATATCGTCACACCTCAGGTGGATGGGCATGAGGCCAGAGGCCGAGTGTGTCCAATGACCTGAGAAGTGATGGTATCCCATGATTGTACCATACTCTGGACTGCTTTATTGCTGTTATAAACTGGCTTAAAAGTGTTATGAGTAAAAAATAATTTTAAAAAAGTGTAGCGTTTTGAAATGCTTTTTCAATGGGGATGGGTAGACTGGTTCAACTGAAATCAGACTCCTTCCCCAAAGATATCACATGGTCTGAAGGACCAAGGTTAATCTCAGGACACTGCTGGCACTTTATCAGGCCTTTCTTGTGCTTTTTTAAGCTGGTGATGGAGTAGTCCGTTTTCATAAAGTAGTTCCAGGAGGACTCTCTGGGTAGCTGTTGAAAGTGGAGTTTGTGTAGTGGAGGTCCGGAGTTTGTTATGTCTCCAGTAGGTGGTGCTGCTTTTTGTTGCTCCTCATGTGCATGCTGTAGTGCTCTTTCTTGTCTATTGTAGGTCATCCTCCCCCTCCACCTCATTGCCCTTTCAGTGTTTACCCATACATTGCCCAGTCAATTTCGTATTTAGCGAGCCACTACTCACTATTCTGAGTCTCATAGGGCAGAGTCAAAAGCACTGGCTGAACTGCACTTCATACAGGTAACATATGTTTGGACTGAAGGGGGGCAGCCATTGTACTGTGAGTCAAAAGGGGGGAACATGATATCTGCCGCGAGCAGCGGGTGGGTTGATGATGCATCAGTTGTACTGCAAGTTAAATGGGAAAATAGTATTTGCCATGAGCAGCGAGAGGAGCGGGCAGATCAATGATGCAAGGTTAGTGTGGTGGTCGGCAGCTGTTGTTTTGTGTGATCGACTGTTTGTTTGTTTTTCTTCCAGTAAATTTTCCCATGAGCGGAGGTTGTGTTGTTGTTGGAGGGCATGTTGCCATTGTCACATTAGGCTATGAGATGCATTTAAAGTTCAGAGCTGCTGTTGCCGTTGGAGAAATTTCTCAAAAGTGAGAAGTGAGAAGGCTGATGATCGCAGGCTTTTTGAAGCGGTGACGATGTAGCCCAATATCATCATGGCTTCAAAGACCTCTCAGCCAATCAGCTTTCTCAATTTGCGGGATCCAGTTCATAAAACAGAACATTCTATCTGGGGCTTATCTCCAGCTGGCAATCCTGTTAACAAACTTGACCAAGTCAAAAGGTTTGTCAAGGTCAAACCCATTGTGTTTCAGTCTGTCTTCTCTTCCAACAATCTCAAATAGCTGTCTGCAATATTTCTACAATATAATTGCATACATTTGCAAACCAAAGTATCCCAGGTTCACATAAACAGTTTTGCATGTTTGTTTTTTTTTAACCATAGAAAAGCAAGGGGAGAAAGAATGAACAGAAATGGCAAGTGAGTGAAGGAAGACAGCAGAATGAAAAAGTAGGACCTTTGGAGTGTCCAGTTCCTCGGGGCCACAAGAAAAGTTGATTGCACTGTCAGACAAGAGAGAGAAAGAGAGAGAGAGAGAGAGAGAGAGAAAATTGGCAGAAATAGGAGAGCACTGAACACATCCTGGCTTTTAACTCTCTCTGCACAGCAATTGGGAAAGTGTTGTATCCAGTCCTGTTAAGCAAGCCATCACTGCCACCATTGCTCTTGCACCCTTGGTATCCTACTTTAAACAAAAAAATAAAAAGTACCTTCAACTTACACATCAACTTCAGGCCATGCCTGTATGTGCCACCACCGACAGTTGGGCACCCACCTGGTAATGTGATATTAACAGCAGCAGCACTGTAAACATGTGCATGTGTAGCAAGAGAGTACCCATGAGCAGGACGATACAGTAAAGTAAAAATGCAGTTTTTTTTAGTCATTGGATTTGCAGGATAAAAGGGTGTTTTTGCAAGTGGGTGATTTTGGTGTTTTTAAAAAAGCACAAGAAAGGCCTGATAAAGTGCCAGCAGTGTCCTGAGATTAACCTTGGTCCTTCAGACCATGTGATATCTTTGGGGAGGGAGTCTGATTTCAATTGAACCAGTCCACCCATCCCCATAAAGTTCAAATAATGGTTCACATCCCCCGGGTTGCATCTGGAATCGAGCATCACTGCTCAGTATGCCTTCCTGGTAAAACTCATAAATACATAAATAAATAAATAAATTATTGTCAACTCTTTACTGACTTTTATATGGTTGTTTCTAATTTTCTCTTTGGCAGCCCCTGGGTGGGAGGGTGGCTGGGGCAGCTGGGGCAGTCGACGCACAGTGTCAATGGGCTAACACCCCACTGGAAGGAGTGCTCCAGCAGGTACTCAATTACCTTTAAGGCTCCCTTTAGTCCATGCTGCTTCCCTGGTGAGAGGCTTGTGTTTGGATGTGTGGTGTACTAGGGAGTGGGGTGCCGAGGCCTATATAGACCAGCAAACAAAGGGAGTAATTAGTATGCAGCGGGAGCTTGGCTGGGCAATTGGAGTAGGCCAAGACTCTAGTGTGCATGTGTAGACTGATGTTGGGACAGTCCTACTGCACATGTGCAAGCCAGGAGCCAACTCTGTGACAGACGAGATGGATCTGGGGCCTTAGAGAATGCCAGAGTGAGTACCAGATGAAATAACCCTCTAACAGGCAATAAATAGCCACAAATTGTAGCCTGAGATAAACATTAGTACACTACATAGTAGACAAAGCCCTGAGATAATAAATGGCAACAGCTAATGTAGGTAAGCAAACACTACACAATTACAGTGGGAGCTTGCAGAATACAGTCCCTCAAAGTGCCACTCTGGAAGCAGGCATGTCCCCGATGAAGAGAGGCAGAAATGTAGCTGGTGGACTCAATCAGTCACAGTCGGAGGGCAGGAAATAAAGTCACCCCACTGAAAGGAGCACTCCAGGAGGTACATAATTACCTTCAAGGCGCCTTTCGGTCCACACTGCTTCCCTGGTGAGAGGCTTGTGAGAGGCTTGTGTGGTGTACTAGGGAGTGGGGTTCCAAGGCCTTTAAGGCTCTTTTCAGTCCATGCTGCTTCCCTGGTGAGAGGCTTGTGTTTGGCTTGTGTGGTGCACTAGGGAGTGGGGTCCTGAGGCCTTTATGGCTCCTTTTGGTCCATGCTGCTTCCCTGGTGGGAGGCTTGTGTTCAGCTTGTGTGGTGCACTAGGGAGTGGGGTTCCAAGGCCTTTAAGGCTCTTTTCAGTCCATGCTGCTTCCCTGGTGAGAGGCTTGTGAGAGGCTTGTGTGGTGTGCTAGGGAGTGGGATCCCAAGGCCTTTAAGGCTCCTTTCAGTCCACACTACTTCCGTGGTGAGAAGCTTGTGTTTGGCTTGTGTGGTGCACTAGGGAGTGGGGTCCTGAGGCCTTTAAAGCTCCTTTTGGTCCATGCTGCTTCCCCGGTGAGAGGCTTGTGAGAGGCTTGTGTGGTGTGCTAGGGAGTGGGGTCCCAAGACCTTTAAGGCTCCTTTCAGTCCACACTGCTTCCCTGGTGAGAGGCTTGCATTTGGCTTGTGTGGTGCACTAGGGAGTGGGGTCCTGAGGCCTTTAAAGCTCCTTTCAGTCCATGCTGCTTCCCTGGTGAGAGGCTTGTGTTTGGCTTGTGTGGTGCACTAGGGAGTGGGGTCCCAAGGCCTTTAAGGCTCCTTTCGGTCCACACTGCTTTCATGGTGAGAGGCTTGTGTTTGACTTGTGTCAAACTAAGAATTTTAGATATTAAATCTAATGCTGTAAACATTAACAAAATTGTTTCAAAAAATCCAACTAATAAAACAAATTTTAGCAAGTATTCAATGCAAATGAATGAGCAATATTTATTATGATAAATGGTAATAGTTATACTAAACTTTTATCATACTTAGTACTTAACATAACCTTTATGCATTAGAACATGCAACTCAAGATTCATATTTTAGATTATTTTTGTATAAAACTTGTTTTAAAACTTTATAGCATGTAAAATGTATTTTTGAGAACCTGCGACAACTCATTACATTAGTGTTTTATACTATAGTTTCATAAAACTCAGTTTTAACTTTTAAATCATACACAGTATTTCTCAGTTTAAAGCTTAAATGAAATACCTAGGTTTTATAGTTAAAAGTAAATTTCCATATTACTTTTCCAAATAAGCCAATTTAAATTACTTAGCTATTAATTAAAAATTAATTAGTAAAAGTTTTAAAGTTATGCTTATTTTTTTGGTTCTAAAAGTGTTTTTTTCTTTTCTCAGCTTAAAACTCTTGGTTGAGTCTGGCTGTTGATGAAAAAGTCTCTTTTAGTTAGCTAATTTTCTTGACCCTAAAACATTTTGGCATGGACAAACGCTGCAAGTTAAACTTTTTGCTAAAAGTTACTTTACCAAAAGTTAGTTTTTGGATTTGTAGAATACAACTTTAATCTGCACAGTCCATAGCAATACTGAATTAAAAAAAAATTTTTTATGAATAGCAAAGTTGTTTTAATAACAAAAATGTTAATGACGTTTTCATGTTGCACATCTGCTATTAGCCTTAGACATTGGACTTTTCCTTACTCACAATGCTGTCTACAGTAGTTTGTGTAAATTTTAAAGTTAAGTCTCTGGTCTAGATATCAGCAGGCAACACTACTGCAGCCAAAATGCTCATCAAATAAAACACAGACCTTGCTTCATACACACTAAAAATGTCCTTGCATTTGATTTTTGTACCTATACCTCATGGCAGCACTGCATAAGCTTTTGCATATCCTTAGTCTAGTCCCTGTGTTTAAAACAGGTGTGGCCCAAAGCTCTTTGGCCTAGCTACAATAATAAAGCCATTAACATTCTTAGTTAAAGTAACATAGGTCTGTCTGCATTGCTGGCTGGCTCAGACTGAGATGTGACTCAGACAAATGTATTAATATAAACCTGCTTTGTTGATGTCATCACCAGATTTTAATTGACCTAAGTCACTAAAATGGTAGAACTTCTCAAAAGATAAATGATGACAAACAGACATGCTTTCTAAGACATCCCCTATTCCTCAAAATGTTTTTTATTTAAAATTGTTTTCCTTAATAACATTTTTATTTGACCTAATTTAAACATTAAATGTACATACTTAGGTATTTTGCATCAGGCAAATCATTTTAGTATAAATCTTACTTTTTTAACAATATTTTTAAGTTGCACTATTAAGGGTTATAACTTTATATTTTTTATAAAACTTTTTAAAATAAAGTAATAGTTTTGCTCTAAACATGCTAAGCTACAAAAGTAATATAAGATTTGTAAAGAAAATCAATTATTAAAGTATTTAAACAATTACTGTTTTTTTTTGTAAAAACATATACAGTTCTTGGTTTTGCTTAAAAACATTAATCTTAAACTGTCAAGAACATTCTTTTAAATGTTTTTTATAGCAACAAAATACAGACTTAAAACTCATTTTCTTAGACTTTTTACAGTGTGAGCTATTATAAAATACCAAATTTGTCTAGTTTTTAATAAAAAAATAATATTGAGCCAGCCCAGTGGCACTGATGGTTGAGGCGCTGGACACCACACCTCGCACCATGCTAGTGACCTGGGTTCGGACAAAAGCCTGGGCCATCAGGGGTTGGCAGGGGAGGGATAGGATTGAGCATCTGGAGGACTGCTTTGCTATCCCAGGGAGGGTTACAGGGTACCACCGCTATGCAGCGGCCCCTGGTGATGACCAATGGGTACTGTCAGAGCAGTGCCAGAATGGGGTGGAGTGCGGTGGATGTTGGCATACAGTGCCTGACATCATTGCACACTTGCACTCCAAGGGGTGAAAAAACAGAGGAAAATGGCAGCACCATTCAAGCAGCTTGATAGCCACTAATTTGCTGGCTGATGATGACTGGATCCATCACAGGCCAGTATTGGATCCTGGCCTGGTGCAGGGACATGGGGAGTTCCCCGTCAAGGGTACAGCTGCATATGCCAGCTGGGCGCAACCCTCTCCAGGGTTGGCCGTGGAGATGGAGCAGTGGTTGCAGATTGGCAGGCCAGTGGCTGCAGGAGGCAAAAATAAGAGCAAAAAAAATAAATAAATAAATAATATTAAAATAAGTTTTAAACATAACTCCTAAACCCCTGGTCATACACTCATGAAACCTGGCAAGCTCATTTATCATAACACTACCTGTCATTTGTTAAAATTTTAAATCAGCACCATACAGGGCTTTTAAAGTACAAGCAAAATACTTTTCTTAATATACAAAGTTAAAAAAAGGTGGATTTTGTTTACATAAGTCTATATCAGTCACTGGTTTCTTATCTGATTGTAGTCATGAATACCCCTCTCTAAAATGTCCACTTTAGCCTGGATTCAAAAAAACATGTATATAAATCAGTCAAGTTCACAGAGATGCTGCTCTGGTACTAAACTAGCTTTAGCTAAAGTCTTTTCAAAATGTATCTAGGCCCTTAAAAAAACATCACACTACATAATCTTATATATGTTCTACAGCTAAGGCACAGAGCCTTAAAGCACATTTTAAAACAGTCTTTCTTAAACACTTTTTTTCTAAACTGTAAAACTGCCTCCATTTTAAATGGCATCCTTTCTCCATTTTAGTATCTTTAAGATTTAATCAACAGTAATCTTAACTAGAAATTAAAGAAAACATTTTCTATAATTAATACCATAAAAATCACATAACAATAATAGTAGTTAAAAAATAAATTCTTAACAATAAAAATATAATTTTTCCATTAAGGGTTTTGTCCCTACAACTCCAAGCTACCTCCAGGGGCCTACTAGCAGTGATCCAATGCCCACCCACCTATCCTGGAGGGAAGCATCCAAAGGATGCTCTAAACTGCCTCCCTCCCTGCTGGACTCCACTCCTAACACATGGGCTTGAGGCATGAACCCAGGTCATCAGCATGCTAAGGGAACACCTTTGCTCTGCACCACACTGCCATCTTGAATTGTGTCTAAATATAAATGTTTACTTTTTTTTCCAAAAGTGCTGTAACCCTACCTTCCAATACTCCTAAGTGTCTCTGGTCTTCAGCGTACACTAGCTAGGGCAGGAACGGCCTGGGGAAAACCTCTGTATCCTATGTATCTAGGGTTATCCATGATAAAAGAAGGCTAGAAAAGAGGTAGGGGTGAAAACTGGAAGGTAAACCTACGTAACAGCTAGCATGAAACCAGAATCATAAATAGTGAATTGAAGCACTTGTCATGCAGTGATAACATGGTATTATGTTCATATATGTTATTCAATAAAAGCTCCATGCCTGGAAACTGTAACTGAATTCCAGCACAAAAAGAAAAAAAACAACAAAAGTAGTTGCTGAGGATCTCCATATACCACTACAATGAAACGTGCAATATTCTATACAAATTTATAGTATTTTATATAATATTGTACTTTATATAATATTAGCATAACAAATATATATCAGTGGAAATTGTAATGTGATACTTGAAAACATAGAAACATAAAAACATACAATTTGATGGCAGATAAGAACTGCTTGGCCCACCCAATCTGCCCATCTCCCTACGTACTGCATACACTCTAGATCCAATTTGATCTGCAGCTTACCTTCTCCTTCCCACCACTAGGGTTGCCTTTTGTCTATCCCATGTTTTCTTGAATTCACCTATCATTTTTGCCCCTAAAACACTCTCAGAGAGTCTGTTCCATGCTTCCACCACCCTTTCCATGAAAAAATGCTTCCTCAGGATGCCCCTGAGTCTTTCCCCATCTTTCCCCATCTAGCCTCATATTGTGACCCCTTGTTCTTGCACATCTCTTTTTGTGAAAGATGCTGCCCTCTTGAACTTTGTTTATCCTCTTTATCTACTTGACTATCTCTGTCATAATCCCCCTCTCCCTTCTCTCCTCCAGGGTATACACAATCAGGTCCTTCAGTCTTTCCTGATATGGTTTTTGGTGTAGTCCTTGCACCATTGTTGTTGTCCTCCTCTGGACTGCCTCTATTCAATGTCCTTACAAAGATGTGGTGTCCATACCTGAACACAATACTCTAGATGAGGTCTCACCTATTGTCTGTAGAGTGGTATCTCTACCTCCTGTTTTCTACTGGTGATACCTCTGCCTATGCACCCCGCCATCCTTTCTGCTTTCCTTACTGCCTTGTCACATTACTTGGCTACGTTTAGGTCATCTGTTATGACTACCCCAGGTCCTGTTCCAGTTTGGCTGTTGTCAGAATGCCCCCAACACGTGCATATTCTTCTTCTGAGGTTTTGTGCCCAAAGTGCATGATTTTGCACTTCTTTGCATTAATTTTAAGTTGCCATGCTCTTGACCACTCCTCCAACTTGCCTAGGTCTCTTTTATTCCCCCCAGAGTGTCAACCCCATTGCATATCTTGTTGTCATCTGCAAAGAGGCATACCTTCCCTTCTAGCACTTCCACAGTGACACTTATGAAGATATTGAAGAGAACTAGCCCCGGCACTGAACCCTGTGGCACCCCACTGGTTACCCCGTCTCCTTGGGATGAACTTTGTTGACCACCACCTTCTGTGTTCTATTGCTCAGCCAGTTTCTAACCCAGTTTACCATCTTGGGACCCACTCCCAGACTGCCCAACTGGTTTACTAACCTCTTGTGTGGGACAGTGTCAAATGCCTTGCTAAAATCTAGGTAGGCCACGTCTTCTGCTCCTCCCTGATCAACTACCCTGGTCACACAATCAAAGAAATCTATCAAATATGTTTGACAAGTCCTTCCTCCTGCTGTGAATTCATGTTGACTTGGGTCTTGTGCCCCACTGACCTCAAGATATTCCACAATCCTTTCCTTTAACTATGATTCCATTATTTTCCCCACCACTGAGGTCAAAGTGACTGGCCTGTAATTTCCAGCTTCCACCTTCCTCCCACCTTTGTAGAAGGATATCACATTCACTCTCCTCCATTCCTCCAGTAATATTCCCTCCTCCAGCAGTTTGTTGAATAGGGCTGTCAGTGGTGTCACTAGCACCTCTCTGAGTTACTTTAATATTTTGGGATGTATACCATCCAGATCCATGTCCTTGTCCACTTTCACTCCTCCATGAATGACATGGTGTCCACCCATCTTTCTTGCATGTTTCTACCACCTTATTGTGGTCCCTACCCTTTACATTCTTTTGTGAATGCCGAGTAGAAGTATTCGTTCAGGATTTCATCTTTCTCTAGGTCCCCCTCCACACACTCACCCATCCTTTATTTAGCCTCACAATCCCTCCCTTTGCCTTTTTTCTTTCACTAATACACCTAAGAAAGTTTTGCCTCCTTCTTTTACTGTCTGGGCTATTCTTTCCTCTGTTTGTGCATTTGCGCTCCTGACTACTCTCCCTGCCTCCCTCTGCTTTGCCTGATACAGGTCCCTGTCTTCCTCCCTCTGTATTTCTTTGTATTTTCTGAATGTCATTTTTTCCTCTCTAATCTTCCCTGCCATGTTTTTTGATAACCATATTGTTTTTTTTTTCTTTTGCTTTGATAACTTGCTTTACACAAAGGCTTGTTGCTTCTTCTAGGACTCCTTTTAGGTTCTCCCACTGTTCATCTATGCCCCTCCTTTACCAGTTTTTTTAATTTATTTATTGATTGAATTTTGGTAATTGGATAAGCCCACTGGGACTTTACAGTCCCTTTTTCAGTGGATACCTGGGAAGAGCAGTGCATTCAGAAATAGTGCATTTACAGAGAAAGGCAGGTTACATATACATAGGTTTTGGCAATTTCCAGGTTAACTGGTTAACAATTAACAACGTAGAGGTATCACATAAGTAGTACGGTAAACAATATAGGCTGACATAGTAGGACAATGTCATTAATACAATGGCTACTTAGAAAAGTATAATTTTCATTCATGGAAGAGTAGCTTCACTAAGGTAGATTAGAAGAGCAAAGGAGTAGAACCTTGAGGTAGATTGCTGCACAGATTAGGGAAAACCAGGGGAGAGTCATCTGGAGCAGGTACAAACAGTGGAAGTAAAGAGCAGAGTTAGCAATGAGGATGTGAATTTGGGGAAGGAGGAACAGGCTAGTAAGGGATGTGGCAGGGAGTCCCAGTCATAAACAGCAGAGAATGCAAATGATCTTCGTGCAACAGCTAACCACGTTATGGGCAAATAATCGGGCCAGGGGCAGACCTTAGGGCTTGTTGAGGTTGCCAAAGCCAAACAAGCTCACCAATGCAAGGAGGAGTGTATTTATAGACCAACTTCTGCATCAGGCAGAGGATAGCCATGTAAAGTTTAGATTCAAATGCTAACCAACCCAATGAAGAAAGGACATCACAGTGGTGATAACAGGCATTAACACCCAGAGTGAATCTACCCACCCTATGGTATACCTATTTAAGATGGGATATGACTGTTAAGTTAGCAGCGAGCAGTAGAGGAGCGCAATAAGTTAGAATGGGAAGGAGTGATGCAGCTGCATGCTTCTTGAAGCATTCATCCATTTTTGTAAAGTGTGCCCTCTTGAAGTCCAGGATTCCTGCTTTTATGTGGCTTTAATCTTCTCCTGCCTTCACCTTGAACCACTCTGTATCGTGATCACTGGACCCTAGATGGATTCCTACCAATACATCTGGTATTCTGACACCATTGTTGAATACCAGGTCAAATATCCCTGCCTCATGGTTGGGCTCCCCCACTAGCTGTCTAAGGCACACCCCTTGCAGGGCAAGCAGGATGTCTCTGCTCCTGCTTGTGGCTGCAGCATAGGTGTTCCAGTGAATGTCTGGCATATTAGACCCTCTACCACCAACACTTCCCCTTTCTCTATCATTTTGTGGATGGTTTCTACTAATATGCTGTCTATTTCCTACCCCTGCAGTGGAGGTCTGTAGATAACCCCTGTGCAGTTGGTGGTGCCATTTCCCATCTCCAAGGTGACCCACCGTGCCTCTTCCCCTCCCCTCCCTGTTTTTCCTTTCTGTCAGTTGCTTTGATCTCCTCTCTAATGTAGATCGCTATCCCTCCTCCCTTTTTGCCCTGCCTGTCTTTCAAAAAGACTGTTTGCCCTGGTATGGTAACATCCCAGTCATAGTTTCCCATGTACAATGTTTCCGTGACCAGCTCAATTCAGTTTATTTTATTGAAAAAGTATGTATAAAACACAGTTTGTTACATAAAATATTTAAAAAAATACAATTCACTTATGATTCATAACATCCTTAAAAGCAAAATCTGTATTAAAATGTCAATTTCCATTTTATTAAAGCTAAAATACATTAATTTACCATATACTTTAAATATAGTCTTTTAACTTCCATAAAACTTTTTGTGCAAAGCTTGCTACAACAAAGAGATCCACCGTTGAAACTGAATTTAGCATCCTTTCAATCTTCTCACCATTTCCAAACAATCTTAACCTAATAAATTGAGTTCAGTAATTCTTCTCTTTCTACCCTAAAGACTGAACATTCGAGCAATACATGTTTAGTTGTAAGTTTTGTCATCTCTTCACAGCCACATAATTGGCTCAATGTTCCAGAATTCATTGCCCTTCTATTGGCTAGAATTCCCAGTTGTAAACTTCAAGGCTCTTCTCTGGTTTACATTTCTGCAAACCATTAAATATTTTTCTATTTCAAATATATGTTTTACTTTCTTATAAGTTGCGTATTCCTATGTGTTCCTAATGTTACTAATTTCTTGCTGCATTGCAGTATCCACCAGTCTCTGGCACACTATGTCCATAAATTTACTTGGGTCAATTTGCTCTTTGTACATATAATTATATATTGCCCATATTCTGTTTAGTTCATAATTCAGTATTTTGATCCAGCTACTCTTATTTGTCAGCCTATCATATTTATCCCCTACCCAGCAATGATGTAACATGCTCTCTACTGGTGCAGTCATTATTTTTTCACAAAACTTGACAAACTTTTTTTTTTTTTTTAATTTTTGTAGCCAATGACAAGGTTCTAGTTTTTGCTCTTACGGCAGGATTTCGAGTCGACTTTGGGACTCCAAGTAATTTCTTTAGTTGCTTATTTTGCATAATTTCTAATTCTTTAATGTTAGTGCCTAGACTCCATACCTCCATCCCATACACAATTTGAGAATTTACTTTCACTTCATAACATCTTTTCTGGGCTATATAGGAATTATTTGCAAATTTATTTGCACAACTTGTAATTCTCAACATTGCTTTTGTGGCATTGCTTTTGAGTCTATTCACATGGGACTTCCAGCCTAGATTCCAATTTATTGTAACTCCTAAATATTGGAATTCTGTAGTTTCTTCAATGTGGTATCCTCTCACATTCCACTTTTTAGAACTTCTCCTCCCTCCAACATCATAATTTTTTTTTTTCAGTGTTCAATTGTAAATCCTGTTTTGTAAGGGTTTCTTTTACTTTAGCTAATGCCCTTCTTAATCTCAGTGGGGCCTGGGAAAGTAGCATTGTATCATCCACAAATAATAAGATTTTCACATCCATAGTTTTTACTTTAGGTGGAAATGTATCAGTACCTTCCAGAGCTTCTACTACTGTTTGATATTTATATCTATCTATCTATCTATCTATCTATCTATCTATCTATCTATATATATATATATATATATATATATATATATATATATATATAAAATAATGTCAGGGCCAATAAATAACACTGTTTGACTTCTGTTTTTACATTTATTTGTCCTGTCATTGCCCCCTTCTTACTATATCTTAATACTAGTCTATTATTCTCATGTAATGCTATTATTGACTCCAGGAGGTACTTGTTGATCCCCCCTTTTTAACAATATATCCCACAAAATGTGCCTATTTACTGAGTCAAATGCAGCTTTTATATCTAAAAATGCTGTGTAGAGTTTGCTTTTCTTTCCAGTCACATAATTCCCCAAGATACAACGGTAAATAAAGATTTGTTCTATTGTCGATCTCTCTCTCTCTACAGAAACCAGCTTGATTTTTAGACAATATCATTTTTTCTTCCACCCATGCTTGTAGTCTGTTTAACAATAGCCTAGAAAATATGTTTGCATTTATGTTTAATAAAGTTATTGGCCTATCATTTTCTGGATGTAACATGGATCCCTTCTTATGGAGTGGAACCACCATTCCTATACTCCATTTATCTGGTATTTTATTTATTTGAATTATATTTTCAGAAAAGGGGACCAACATCTCAGCTCACCATTCTGGATAGGCATGATACATTTCTGCACATATTCCATCAATACCTGGAGCTTTATTTTTCTTCAGTGCTTTAATTGCTATTATTACTTCCTCTTTGGAAATGTTTAAATTCCTTACATTGTCTCTTCTTTCCACTGCATCATTTCTAACCTCTAATGTTGTAAGTACTTTTATTTAAAAAGTTTTTCAAAATGCTGTTTCAAAGCTTCAGGTGCAATTACTGCTTCTAAATGTAATCTAATTTTTTCCATACCATATGCCACAAAGTGCCAAAATGATGTACTATCCTTGTTTTCTATTGATCATTGTAGCCTACTCCATAAATTGTTATTAAATAATTGTTTCTTATTCCTTAGAAGATCGTTATATTCCTTTTTCTCATGGCTTAGTGACAACCTATCATTTACTTCATTATATTTTGTAATCCTTTTCCCCAATTGTTTAATTATTTTGCATTTTGGGTCACATCCACCATCATACCATTTTGCCCTGAAAGGGCTCCTATTCCTAGTTTCTCTTTGTACTTCCATTATTCATTCATATAACTACTATTCTAGTTCTAAATAGAGCTGTTGTATCTTTTTGGCATTTCTCTTTTTCTATCTGGCAGTAAATCTTCTGGATTTGTCTTTTTTTCTTTTCCAGAATTCCTGGGTCTTCTAGTAAACTCAAAGACTTTTGTATATTGAGATGAGTCCATTCAATTATGTTCTTATTATATAGCATCATGTTATTCTCTAGTCATTCTATTGATTCTTGATTTCCCCTTGATCTTATCCCATTTATCATAATTAGCAACTTAACTGGTCTATGGTCACTGTTCCAATTATCCAATACATTTAAGCTTTAACACATTTTATAAGAGAACACATCTATGATAACATAGTCCAAGGTACTTCTAACATAATGGTTATGTGTCAATTTCCCATTCCTAGCCCCACTACATCTCCTATTTAGTATTTGCATGTTTAATATATTCAGACATTCTAGTAATAACTCTCATTGTTTATTATTTTTTTTTGTCCAATGAATTCCTCAGTGGAACTGTCAGGATATCATCCAAATTCCTATTTGCTGTCTTTTCTTTCAATTTTTTTCCCTGTACGGGCATTAAAATCACCTGCTGATATTATCATTGTACCTGGATAAGATGTTTGCAACTTTAAAATTATCTGTTTTAATGCCCTCAAGGGAGGATGCCATAATGAGAGATGTAGATGGAAGAGGATGTAAATATATATTCAGCAGAATACATACAACATATTTGTATTGTAATGACTCCCAAAATAAAGTGTTTAGAATCTCTAATGATACATGACACTTTCCATTCCTGTTCTGAATGTGTAAAGGTAGAAACTTCCCCTGAGGATCTTTCATATTTGCTGGTTTTCCTTGCCTCCATAGCCCAGCACTGACAACCTTGTAATATACATTCATCTACTGAACATAACTAGGTCTCCTGTAGCATTATTATCAAGTATTTATTCAAAAATTTGACATAACCTGTACCTCTAAATTTCCCACCATACCTGCAATGTTTCAACTCAGTATTTCCAAATTTCCCTGTGCGGGGTTCTTTTTAGCTTTTGTTTGTCAACATGCTTCTACTGAGTCTTCTAGGACATAAAACTGGTTACTATCTTGCACATATGAGCAATAGCTTACCTCACAATCAACCTCTTCTTCACTATCCCCATTATCCACCTCCCCTTCATCCTCTTCTATTAATATGTCACTGGTATTAATTCTAGGTCCTTTTTGTAACCTTCCTCTTATATTTTTCTTTTGATCTCTATATATTAGTCCTTCTTCTGGTTATAGGACATACTCTTGTACATCTGGGATCATATATGTAGTAATCCTCTGCTGGATTTTTGTGTTACTTTTCACTTGTTTAGTCTTCCTTCCTTGTATCCTGTATTCTTTTTTTCTGTAGTTTTTCAAACCTCCTGTTCATTTTGTCTCTTCATTATTGTTGTTGCTTCTATCTTTATACCCAGTTTAAGAAATGGTTCTTTTTCTTTTAACACATTTCGTCTTACCCTGGGTGTTTTAACAACTAGATATATCCACCCTTTTTCATTCCTGGCCTGGTATCTGTATAGAAAACTTGTATCAGACTAAGTAAATCCTTTACATAGGATTCACTTACATATACAGCATAATGCAATTTTTAAGATCATATTATTTTCGTTCCGTGCTTTAGGTATGCCATATATGTACAATGTAGGTAGCATTTCTCAATTTTCTATTAAGCCTCTGTCTATATACTCTATGCTAGATGTTGATTAATTCTCCCCCTTTTTTCTTTGCCCTTTGCCCTATTTAGATCTACCATTTCTGGATCAGTGTCCACCAGCTGGTAAGTTTTCCTAGTCCCACTATCATCTAAAATAATAATATTACTACAGGGATCCTTATTTTCCCTTACTTTTTTGGGTATTTTTTCCTACTAGTCTGGGTTAGTGTACCTGAGTTTTTGTATCAACCACTTTTTCCTTATTTAAATCAACTCTTTGTCCCTTAGTCTTTTGGTTATATTGTTTTTTGGGGGTTTTTTAGCTGATGAATTGATAGTGCCATGTCTCTCTCTCTCTCTCTCTGTTCCTTTTCTCCTATTTTTTTGTTGTCCTGCTGATAGAAATCTCTTTTCTTTTTTCTAGTCCTTTACCTTTCCACATCTGTACTCCACCTTCATTACTCTTCCTTTCTACATATGAACATACGAACATAGGAAATTTGCCAGCAGATAAAGGTCTAGAGGCCTATCAAGTCTGCTCAAATGTGCAGCTAGCACCCCTTATTCTGCAGCTGCCCCTCCCTTCCACCCTTCCCCTTCATTAACCCTCCCCCTTGTCCTGTCCCATCCTCATTTGGAGCAGTCCACTGTTCTACTGCATACCACTTCAGCAGGTAAGGCATTCCACCCAGCCACCACACTCTCTGTAAAAAAGTGTCTCCTCATCTCCCTCCTGAACCTTCCTCACTCCAGTCTCATATCATGGCCCCTGGTGTCCCTCCCCTCCCTTACTTTGAACAGCCCCTCTGTACCCATCTTGTTTATTCCTTTCATGTATTTAAAGGTTTCAATCATGTCACCCCTGTCTCTCCTCTCCTCCAGTGAGTGCATGTTCAACTCCTTCAACCTCGTCTCATATGATAAGTCCCCCAGCCTCTTGATCATCTTTGTCACTCTGCACTGCACCCCCTCCAGTAAATTAATGTCCCTCTTCAGATACGGATGCCAGTACTGCACGCAGTACTCCAGGTGTGGTCTTACTAATGACCTATACAGTGGCAGAATCACCTCCTCCCTCCTTGAGGATATACCCCTTGCAATACAACCCAGCATTTTGTTGGCTTTTGCAGCTGCCTTCCTACATTGTGCTGAGTTGTTCATTGAGCCTGTAATGAGCACACCCACATCCTTCTCCTCCTCCTCTGTCTGGGCTAGCTGCACTCCCCTTTGCTGGTAACTCCTCCTTGGGTTCTTCATCCCAAAATGCAGCACCTTGCACTTTTTGGCATTAAAGCCCATTTGCCAGGTGTCTGACCAGGTTTCAAGCTTTGCCAGATCATCCTGCAACCCCTACCATCCCCCTAGGTCATCCACCACCACGCCTACCTTGGTATCATCAGCAAACAGACTGATCTTGCTCTTGATGTCCCATGATATGTCTGCAATGAATATCCCAAACAACACTGGTCCCAACACTGAACCCTGTGGAACACTACTCATCACTGCTCTTGGGTGTGAGAGCTCCCCACCCACCACCACCCTCTGTTGCCTTCCCTGCAGCCAGTTTCCTACCCATCTCACCAGCTTTGCACCCACCCATGCCTACTAACTTCCTTCCCAGCCTTCTATGTGGCACTGAGTTGAATGCCTTATTGAAGTCCAGATACAGGACATCCACTGCATGGCCCCTGTCCAGTTGCCTAGTTACACAGTCATAGAACTCGACCAGGTTGGTTTGGCAGGATCTGCCATGTATGAAGCCATGCTGTCTGCTGTCCTGTAGTCCTTTAGCCTCTAGGAGAGCCACCAGCCTCTCCTTCAGGATAGTCTCCATTAGCTTACCCATGATGGATGTGAGGCTCACTGGTCTGTAGTTTCCCGGTTCATCCTTGGGGCCATTCTTGTGGAGGGGCATCACATGAGCCATCCTCCAGTCCTGAGGTACACACCACAAATGTAGTGAGGCATTAAATAGGTCTGCCAAAGGTCCTGCAAGGACCACTGCCAGCTCCTTCAGTACCCTGGGGTGGATGTCATCTGGGCCTGGTGCCTTGCCCACCCTCAGTGCCTTCAAACCCTCTCGAACTCTGCTCTCCATGATTTCCCCATCTGTCACCACTTCCCCTCCTGCTTCTGCAATTTCTCCCACCTTGGGTGTCACCCCCTCTTCTCTTTAGTAAATACTGAGCAGAAGTACTCATTTAGTACTTCCTCCTTATCGCACCCTGCTTCTACCCAACCCCCCTCCTTCCTAATCCTTACTATGTGGTCCTTACAGTCTTTTTTCCTGATGTACTTAAAGAAGTCCTTCTCCTTCTTAATGCCTTGTGCCAGCCTGAGTTCGTAGATGCTTTGGTCCCCTTATTGCCTTGTCCCTCTCGATTCTGTCAAGTACTCCTCCCTGTCCTCCCCTCCTGTTTTCTTGCACTTCCTAAAGGCAGCTCTTTTCCTCTTACCTTTCCATGACCTCCTTGCTCAACCAGATCGGTTTCTTAGCCCTAGCCTTCTTGCTCTGGACTTTGCAACAGGTTTTGTTGTCTCCACTATCCCCAGCTTTATGAGCTCCCACCTCTGGTTAGTGTCCATACTAGATTGAATTCTGGCCAGGTACCCTTTACCACTTCCCCCATCCTCCCAAAGTTGGCCCTCCTGAAGTACAGCACTATTGTGCCAGATTCCACTCCTTCCTTGCCCATATCCGATGTGAGCCATACTGAGCAGTGGTCACTCCCTGACAGCAGTTCCTCCACTGTAAGTTCTCTCACAAAGTCACCATTTGCCAGCACAAGGTCAAGAGCATTTCCTAACCTGGTTGGTTCACTGACCATTTGCAGCAGGAAGCTGTCCTGGAAGGCATCCAGCAGTACCTGCTCCCTTCAGTTCCTGGTTGTTGGGGTGCTCCAGTCCACTCCTGGCATGTTGAAGTCCCCCACAATCACCACACTACCCTTCTCGCAGGTTCTCCTGATCTGTCCCGCTAGTTCCCTGTCTAACTCCTCCATCTGAGATGGTGGCCTGTACACCACTCCCATTCTAAGAATCCTATTCTTGGAATCCTGGATTTTCATCCAAAGTGACTCCATACTGCCCTCCTCCCCTTCCTCCCTTACACACTTCAGTCCTTCCTTCACATATAGTGCCACTCCCCTTCCTTTCACAATCACTCTGTCCCTACGAAATAATCTGTACCCTGGTACAGACAGGTCCCAGTCATTGTATTGGGTGGCCCATGTTTCCGTGATGACTGCAATGTCCACCTCTCCCTTGCCATGAGAACCTGTAACTCTGCAGTTTTCCTCCCAAGGCTCCTAGCATTAAGGGTAACCACCTTCCACCCTCTCCCCCCTTCCTCCCCTCCTTTCTAGCATCACCAACAGTACTTGCCATTTGTCCTTTGTCACTGTTACGGGGGGTAAGCTCATATGGTTTCCCAACCTGTGGTCTTTGCATATCTCTTTTCCAACTGCCACCCCCCACTCCTAGTTTAAATTCCCAACTTCATCTATGTACTCCTCCATCCTCTGTTTCAACACTTTCTTTCCCTCCTCACTCAAGTGTAGTCTGTCCTTGGCATAGAGACTACTGTCCTCCCAGGTCCCTCCCCACCCCAACAGCCATACCCTTTAGCACAACACCAGGTTCTTAGCCATCCATTAAATTCCTCTATTCTCAGCTTTCTTGTTGTCTTGCCTTTGGCACAGGAAGTATCTCTGAAAAAGTTACTGATCTTCCTGCCCCCTCACGTAATCGTGCTAGTTCCTCAAACCTCCTCTGGACTATATCTACTGTCTTGTCAGCCAGATCGTTTGTCCCAAGATGTATAATTAAATGAGGCTTGTCCCTACCCTTTCTAGCATATTTCATAACAGACTGTCCCACCCTTTCTGCTGTCATTCCTGGCATGGCCTCCACCCAAATGTGACCATGCCTCTCCCCCTAGCTACCCCACCTAACTCCTCTTAGTATTAGTCCCCCAGCACTAAGATTCCACCCCTCTTACTCCCTGCTTGCTTCCGTTCATCTCCCTCTCTCATTTCCAGCTCCTCTTCTTCCTCCTGCACATTATTTCCCCCTTTTACCCCTGTTGCAAGTCTCCCAGCAGAACTTCCCCACTCCAGTCTGGTCCAGGCATTTATCAATTACTCCTCTAATTTCATCATTTCCTCCTCCACCTTCTTCCTCTCTAGCAGTGCACAACTATTTTCTGAAGGCCCTTCACAAATGCCCGCTCCCTCTCTCTTCATAGTAACCTGTTCTCTCCTTTCCACTCCATGACTTTTGCCACTTCTTCACCTCCCCTCACAAGTCCCTATCTCCTCCTTCCATTTGTCTTGTGTCTCCTGACCTGGTTTTCCCAGCAGTTGTTCTTCCTGGCCTGGGCCCCTTTGTCTCTGTATCCCTTCTTCTGACCCTCTCCTCACCACTGTTGGCTTAAATTGCCCTCCCTCATCTCCCCTTCTTCCTCCCTCCAGTATTGGGCTTACTGTATTACATGGTTAGTTTCCTGCTGTTCACCATTTGGGAACAATGTTTTACTCACAAAAGATGTGACATTTAAGAGTAATTCATTGTTCAAGATAATTCCATCTCTTATTTCTTCTAATAGTCTCACAATCTGACCATCATTGATTGTCACACTGCCACCATTACTTGCTTCATTACTGTTCTCATTACTCCTAATTCCCCTGTTTTCTATGACAGAATTCAGTACGTGAGAAATATCTGGAGGTTTGGCAGTCAGTGTATCTAATCTATCTCTTTTTGTGTAAAGTGTATAAATTCTTCAAAATCATTTAGAAAGGATCTACTGGGAAACTGGTGTGATTTATTATTATGCTCCAGGGTTTCTCTAATTTCCTCATTTCCTTTCTCCTCCATATTTACTGGTTTTCTTTAACTAATTTTTTTTGTTTTATCCGACTTACATTCACTCCCAATAATTGACTACCCTTTATTTTGTTTTTATCCACAGTTTTAATTTGTGATTCAACATGTACTTTCTTTCTTACATTTTGCTCCTCACTTTTTTTCGCACTCTCATTGTTTTCATTAGTGAATGCTCTCCTGTTCTTTCCTCTGTCCTCATTTCTCAAAATGATCTTATTGGGGATGAGCACAGTGGTGGGAGTGTGGAGCTTTGAATACTCAAAACTTCATTATTGCTTACTAAGTTCAGTTGACTACCTGGGGCTAGAATATAAATCATTATTTTCCTCTCCCCTAGGTCATTTGTGTTCTTCTGGTGTCCTCTCTTAGTTCCTTTACACTGGTTTTTACTCTAGGTCTTAACATTCCCAGTTTTTTTCCCCTTTAGCTGCTCTTGTTTCCATTGAAATTATGATGTTCTTATAAAATTCCAAGCTAAATGATGTTATACTTATATGTTCTATATACATTTAACAATATGAAAGTATATTGCCATGTAACAGAATTAGTAAAAATGCACTAATTAGTCTAGTATCTGTGTCAATTATCAGAAAGTCCTTAATAGGAAATATCTCAGATCACCTTCAATCTTATCTTCCACAAAAAAAATGTATAAATATCACTGTACTCCTCTATCAAGATATCTAGATGTCTACAGTCCACCTTTCCAATAAAGGAGATCAGCAAAAACAAATTTGTTCTAAGTCCAACTACAGTTCAGATACAGTTCACACAATCCGGATTAGATACAGGACTGACCAGTCCACCCATAACAGCAGAATCTGGGTATGTCCAATCTCCTTGCTGTTATATGGATGACAAGGTATTACCAGAAAAAGGAAGAAAAAGAATGAGTAAACTTTCAAGATCATAAAAAACTTATCTCTACTGCATGGAAGTCTTCTTTTCAAGTGGTTTCAAGTTCAAGAAGTTCTTGGCAATCACTGCATCCTTCTTGGAGTGCCACCCTCGAGCCGGGGTCTCCACTGTTGAAGTTTCCCACATTCACTTTGCCAACCAAGGCAGGTGGCAACTCAGGATAGGTATGCCTGGTCAGGATGGCTTAGGAGCTGTGCAGTGGAACCCCATGTTGTGCAACCTTCCTTACCCTCCCAGAGCCCACTGTTATCCAACCGCCCCTTCTTACTGGCATTCTCTGAGCCAACAGGGGTGGACTGGGTTGTCCCAGGGTGGGGGAAGAGGTCTCCTGAACTGTTGCCATCTCAGCACAGAGACAAGCAACCTCTACCTTCATCCCAGGCAGGTGCATGCAGGTGGAGCAGATGAATACTTGAAAAAATTAGAATATTTCTTGCACGCCATTTCTGAACATCAGAATTTGAAAATAGGAAACAAGAAGGATAAAAAAAAAGTCCAGTTTCAACATATGGTGGATTATATGAATCATAATAATAATAACTTTATTTATACAGCGCCTTTCGAAATTATCAAGGCACTTTAACAATAAAAGATAGATAAAACAAGATGAAGTTAAAACAGTATAAATACAGAATCATAACAGGGTTCAAAGTTATGTTCTTTTTGCAAGTCAGTGGGGAGGGCGCAAAATATCTAAGTTTTTTAAATGTATTTCAGATTCATTTAAACTAGGAAAGACGCCAGGAAATGCATGTGTGATTCACATGGGAAAACTCGGGGGCCTTAATTGGCTGAAATCTCAAAGCTCAGTTGGTAAGGAGCTAAAGCATGGGTTGCTTATACCTGGTTTCGAATCTCAGTGAGAGTCACACTTTTCCTTACATTTCTATAATTGGATTACCAAACCAAGACGGTTATGCAGGTTTTTGAAAGAATTAATCCCCCTTTCTTATTTTTAAAGCAAAAACTTAAGTATATTTTCTCCCATGGGCATGAATAGGACAGGTTCAATGTCCATAAAATGGATACAGGGTGGACTTTAATCAGGTTATGGCAGTGAGTGCTCCATAACAATTCAGATTTACTGTATATGATGTCTCTTAGATGCTTCCAAACTCTAGGCACTGAACTGTGGGCCCCACATATGGCATGGACCAGTGGCACAGAGTCATACTGCCGCACGCAAAAACAGCGCAACTACAAATGCTGCAAGAAAAACTGCACCGAGCACATACAGAGTCAGAAAAAATGCTGAGTTGGACCAAAAGTGCATGCCCATTAACAATAATGGGACTTTATGTTCTTTTTGTGGGGGGATTTGCCCCATGCACTGCCTGTAGCTTAAATTATCAACTCCAGGGGGGCAGATTTTGGGGATAGGGAGTAACTTGGGTGGGGGAAGTTTGCTTTTTTTATTTTATTAAAACAAACACCAGCAAAAGCAGGGGTGCCAATAGAAACTTATGAGCCCGGGACACACCTTTAAGACTGCATCTCCCCTACCCTCCCATCCTCGTAAGACACATATAAATCAATAAATGAGTAAATTTATATTTAAATAAATAATACACTACTACGCTGTTTAATGAAAGACTATAAAAATAACAGAATTAGTATCTAATATTATATTAGCAGTGCTAGGAGGAATGGTAGCTAGGTATGTAGAGCAAGGTACTGGAGGAGGTATAGACAGCTAAGTACACACAGTTACAGACAGTACAGACTACTACAGAGTGTAACAACACAAGATTAACAATTAGCCCTCACCCCCACCTTCCTCAGCTTGGCCTGTCTTAGGCCCTTAATAATTCCTACTGGTGGTATTTTACCTTTGGTAGATAGATAGACTGAGGTACTGTCTGGTGGAGGAGGTAAACTATTACGTACACAGTTACAAACCTACAGACACTAGTACAGACTAAGAGAGTGTAACGTAATGTAAGTTGTAACAGTTAGCTCCCCACCCACCTGGCCCACCTTAATAATTCCTTATATAGGTGCTGCATGGTATGGTAGCTAGGTGGTATAGTAGCATAGGTAGGTAGCAGGTAGAGTGAGATGTACCGAGGAGGTCGACTATATTAAGTTTAACAGTTACTTAGGCCACTCCCCCCACCCATCTGCCTGGCTTGCCTTAATAATTCTTTTTTTCTTCCAATCCCAACACAGCACTGTTAACTTTACTTAACTTAACCAAGTTCCTGTTCCATGTCCCTTCCACCACCATCCACCACCACTTGCCTCTTGCCTTCATCATGACTGAAGAATAATGCACTCCACAGTGGCCTCCATGTCCTTCCTTGTCACTCTCACTTCCAAGTAAGTCCAACTTATGGACTGTCGGTCGGTCCGATCGATTTATTTCAAATTAATTTAATCAGAAAAAAGAAAAGAACTAAGTTAAAGTAGTCAGTCTGTGAGTGAAAGCGAGTCTGTCCCAATCACTAGTCTGTCTCCTTCTCAAAGAACATGACATGAGGACTGAGCAGCACCACGTGCACAATGTCAGAAGTGGTAGTCATGGCCTGAAAACCATTTCTCTGACCCACCTGAGTGACCCCTTGACCTGATTCGTCCTTGTCTAGGAAGTAGAGTGGAGGAGGAGCAGCCAGGACTCAGGAGACTGCTTCTGTCTGCTGCCGGCTGGTAGCCTCCTTGGCAGCCAGCACAGTCTGCTGGCAAAGCCGGCATTGGGTCAGAGGCCCCCAGGTCCAGGGAGGGAGCGGGAGCCAGTAAGAAATATAGAGCAGGCTGCAGCCTACCCTCCTCAACCTGTGAGTAGTTATGGGGGAGGGCGGTCGCTGGGAAATAAATTGACAATCCATCAGACAGTCAGGCCTCCTTAGCCACCAGGCCCAGGACAGTTTTCCTGGCTACCCCCCCCCAAGTTGGCACCCCTGGGAAAAAGTAGTAGCATAGTAGCATTCGGGAGACCTGGGGGAAAATTGAACCACAGTCCCAGGTCTCCTGATTTCGCCATTTGCTGGTGTCTTAGCCAATCCACCACAGAAGGGGCTCAACCAGCCACCCAGCATACAGCAACTTAGTACTTTGTTAGTAACTCATACAGTGACAGAGGTAGTGCTAATTCCCTTCCACTACTATGCCCCTGTCACTCTAAATACATATGCGCTCTACCTGCATGGTTATTGCTACACAGTTCTAGTTGTCGGCTATTGACCCTGTACCTGGACAAGTCACACAACAATCATACTGTATGCCAAGGTTATAAAGCATGTAACAAATTGATGAATATCCATTTTATGAATACAGTCTGGAGGTGTGAAACTGTTACCCTGGATGGCATTCTTACACACTGAGCATCTGAGATAAATAGGAGCCAATGAACAGTATGGTTCTACAAAAGGTTTATAGAGACTGCTCACCAAAGTATTTTTGAGGTGTTTCCCTTTATGGTATGATATTCTTGGTCACTCATCAAGAATATATTTCATTTTCTCATCATTGCTTCACTCATTTTCTTTATTTCATGTCCTGCCAGCCCTCGTCTGGAAGGACCTCACCAGCCCAGTCATCCACAGTCTCTGGGACTTACCTGGTTCTCCCACTGCTTGTCATACATGGTGAGGCCTGGGGAAGTTGCCCATGTATCCTGAGGCATAATGGTGTCCAGTTGGTGATGGGAGGTCTGTAGGAGGGGTTTCTGTCATCCTGCTCTAGCAGGATGTTTTTCTTCTATCATGGCCTGTCCACAGGATGTGATGTACAATAATGCAAAGCATCCATCAATGTCTCTCATCCTTATGTGCTTCTAGTCCACTGTGATACCTAGCCTCTGCTCGGTGTTAGGGATACTGTGGGAGAAGCAACCCCAATTCCCCAAGAGAAAAGAGATGTCATTCAGATGTTCTGTCCTCCCCAACCCCGCAGCTCCCTGCCTGTGAGTCATGTTTTCTTTCTAACCCAAATTGCCAAAATGGAGATGTTAGCATAACCACTGTACCACTGGGCTACCTTAGTACAAACATATCACATTTAGTTGCCAGAGTAACAGGAGGTTTGGTATGGTCCCTTTCTCTGGAATTTACAGCTTTCCAATCTATCAGATTGTATTTCTGAAGTGTATCATCTAATACCAGTCTTGCATACCCTCTCTCCAAAAAAATCTTCACCTTAAATCCACTGCTTTCATTTGAAATGAACTTTCAGGTTGGTGGAGGAGAGAACCATATTCTCCCTTGCAGCCAATCCCTTTGTTAAGTATAGCAAGACAGCAGCTCATTTTGGTTGAGCAGTGGCTTTAAATTGACCCCAGTGGACTTCTAAAATGGGCAAAATGCTATTTAAATCTCACCCCATTCATATCAAAGTAGCCACCCCCAAGTGCGCTCTACAAACTCATTTGTTACAAATGTCAGAGTACTGGTATGGCACGCAGCACAGCTTCCAGCTAGCCACAGCAGGAGGGGCAAGGGGTCTGGCAGCTGACTCCTCTGAGCCAGGAATTATGATCCATTCTCCTTCATAATATACTCTTCAGAAAATTTCAAGATATAGACTGTTTAACTTCAGGTAGGGTAAGGCACCAGTGTGAGGGGAGGGGGGGCTTGATGGAAGCACCGTAAATGGTGCTCTTTAAATATTTAGGAAAACGTTATGTTTAATTACAGGATAGCCATGAAAGCAGGACCTTGTCCAAATGACATTTTTCCTGTGTAAAAATAAAGATTCTTGTAGTCATTCATTCAAAACCATAATCTCCAGGATAAGTAGTCTGTACTCTAGCAGCTAGACCTAGCTGATTTGTTGGTCATAGACCCAAGATGATTAGCAGCCTCTCCTGAAACATTATAAACAAGAACACACAAATGTTGGTGATGAGAGAAGGTGAAAGCTTATGCTTACGCTGACATTCGTAGGATGAATATTTCCATGTTCCATCTTTTAGACATTCTGATATAAAGGAAGTGATGGGGTTTCCCTTCTGCAAGAAAGGAAAAAAGAAAACAACAGTGGTGTTAGTAATGCAGCTTCTTGTGCCATCATAGACTAAGATTAGATGTAATAGACCGCAGCCCCTTCCGTGCTAAAGACATTTTGCTAGAAACATTTCTCTAAAGATAGGTGAATAAAGTTTCAACATTTCTTAATTTGTTCCTATACTTTGTATTTGGGACCTGTTTCATTCACTTTCCTACAGTCCCATTGTATGGCCATTACTTCTCTCCCATTTTTGTCTTAAAGCTTTTTTTTGCCTTGTGATTATCACAGGCAGTGTCTCATCTCTGTCCCTGCCCCCCCCAAATAGCATCCACTTTCCCTGAACTCCTTTGACTTGAAGACCCCCATAGATTGCTCCCCATGATGCAGCTAAAAAAGGGGAGGGCCATTCCCCCCCCACCTGGTGAGTCTCATCCAGTGATTGGTTGGTGGTCCATGTGGTGGCATACATCAGGGGTAGATGGGCAGGGCATCATGTTGCCTGTTTTGCCTGTTTTACATTTTCTTCACAGGTTCCCCTGCCAATGTGGAATGTAAGTGTGCCCACATGAAGGGGCAGATATGCTACATAACTGTGGCCCCTCCCATCTATGTTGCTTGAGCACCAGCGCTTTTCCTAGGCCTTCACCTGGTGGCAGCCCTGGGCCAAGTCAGCATGCCTCACCACCCCAAGACTGGAGACCATCTCTTGGAAGCTCAGTCCTCCCCTCCCCCCAGTGGATGACACCCAGTGGCCTGATCTCATTCCCAAATCCCATTTGCCAACATGGTAGGAGGTAAGGAGCTCAGTGCCACAGCCCTCTGTGCCACTGAGCCAGCTGTTTTTCTTCTATTTAAAAGAAAAGCACATTAATTATGAAATTATGCATTATTTTGGTTTGTTCTGATTTTTTTATTATATAGGGAATAATGGATAGTTAAGTGTGTGTTATGGATTTTTTCACATGCTCAAGGTGTGTAATGACCCATAAACCTCAAGAGCAAAGCTTGAGAGGTTGACGTGGTCATCACACACATTGAGGGTCTGTGAAAAAAATCCATACATCAAACTTACCTATCCTTTATTTTTTATAATTGCTGGTGTGGTGGTTTAGGCTGTATTTCTAGCAGCTTGAAAGTAAAAAACATTTTTTAGCAAGAGTGCAGTTTTATGTATGAAGAAATTGAACTGTACATGAATAAAACACAGCTGAAAATACTGCAGTTGAAATACATTTTGTGAAACAATGGAATGCACCAGTTTTAAAGTCTGGTTCTTTGGTAGCTGTCATACCAATCAGATTTCAAATTATTATGAAGTGCCATATCAACTGGAATTTGGGTTATTATTGCCTTTGGAGCATAATAACCAGAAATCCGGGTTTATATGCATTTTTAGCAATACAGCAATCTGGTTGATATTTATGGTCACCAGTAATTATAGTCACTTTATATGATATCCCATGGTTTTATATACCATCTGAATTTGCATTAAAACTAGCCAGCATATTTTAGTAATATACAGCTAAAGATCAGGGGCCTAATCCCAAAATGCATTACACATGACACAAGGTGATTTACACTAAACCCCATGGCACAAATCGCATCTTGCGCCATGCATTATGCAAGTCAGGATTCCAAGTCAAGGCTTGCACCAGGCGGGTTGTGCCAAAGGTGGGCTATGCCACCCACCATGCCTGCAACTGACTGCGGCATGGCACAAGGATGGATTATGGCAGCAATTGCACTCTATTCAAAAAGGGTGGCTGACGTAATCCACTTACATGATTCCAAGAGCTGCTATGGTGCAGCAGAGTTAGACCAGTAAGGAGATGGTCAAAGGGGCATCCATCATGCCAATAGAGGAATGCCCACTCTACAGCACTGTGGCATGCACATAGCCCATCTCCTCATACCCCCCAGCAAAGGCATGCCCCCACCCCCGAATGCCATTGACACCTGGGGTCCATTTCACACAGTGTCCCCCAAATATCAGTGCCACCTGGCCAGCCCCCCCCTCAATGTCCCCAGGTGCTTGCGGTGGTGTTCCATGGTGGGGACTCTGGGAGGGCAGTTATCTGTGGGCTGCAATTTGCGGCACCCAGGTCCATTGCACTATTCCTGTGGTGTTAGCCTGGAGCTGCCACAAGTCACAAGACATAGGTGCCAGAGACCCTGCCTGTCTTGAAATATAGAGTAGGGTACCCTGTGTAGCACCACATGCCACACCTCGCATACTACCGCAAGTTACGCCATGCATCTTGGAATCAGGCCTCAGGACTTGTATTGTACATCCATAGGCACTTCAAAGGTTACAGCTACACTGTCAACCACTTAGGACTCATATACTGTGGTTAAAAAAAACTGAGTGAAACAGAAGACACCTTGTTTTAACATTAAACCTTGCTATGCCATGGACTGATATATCAGTCCTGATTTCCAGTATGTTCAAATTCTGCAGGCAGTTCAAGAGTTAAATGTAGGATTACTATGGCTTTTACATTATAACACAGAAATGCAAAATTGCACATATCCCCGTAATGCAAGCACTTGGGGATGTAGATGCAAATTATTGTGAAAGAATATAGACAGTTTCTGCTTTAAGCAGCAGTGCATAGTGTCAAACGGCCTGTTACACAATCTGAAAATATAATATAACTGAGCTAAGTTCAGCCATGAGGGATGATCTTCGGTGACCACAGTCTTCATCAGAAAATAAAGAATGGCAATTGAAAGGTTGGAGAGTTCATGGCCAGCACTGTGCAAAGGGCATTCCCTGAAATTCTCTAGAATTCCAGGGTATCTTGAATGTACAGACTTAGTGCAATTGGTTTGGCACCATACATCACATTCCTTTGGTTGGAAACATATGTTATAATTGCTTGTCTACAGTAAAGTTTGTTAATGTAATAGGTTATTTTCTATTTGCTTCCATTTTCTTAAAAAAGCATAAAATCTGTAACCTTCCACTGGGTTAATATTAGTGTGCTGGGTACCATAGGGCATGTAAGGATTAAGCCTCTGCAGGCTTCCCTTGCTGCCATAACTGCAAAGACACTGGTGATGTAATACTAGAATTCTCTGCACCAGCACAAACTACTTTGTGTTAGGTTCAGGGACATTCCTGTGAGGCAGCTTTGTGGAGAGTTATCTGAAAGAGAAAGAGAGAGAGAGAGTGTGAGAGCGAGAGAGCAATTTTGCCTGTTTTTTCTCAGTCCTGTTAGATTTCTTCTTATGGAACACTTTTAGCAAGATGTAAAATAGAGGAGGCCACTGAACCACATTCCTCCACTGGGAATTAAGAGATTTGGCAGATAAATGTAAAGGGTCAGAGGGGATACAACATGGTGACAGGTCACTGCTCTCATGAGGAAAAGTTCTCACCTGTAAAGGTGACAGAAATGCATGGCAGATAAGTGCAAAGCTTTATCATCTGCCTGTTTGGAGGAGTATACTTTGCTGAGAATCAAACCACTGGAGAAGTATTTTTGGCTGGATCCTGGCAACAAAAGTAGCGGCCTGGTGAGGGAGCAGAGTCAGGTCTCTCACTCAGGCATGCCAGTTGCTGAACAGTTAGACTCCCCACAGCTGCAGAGTGCTGATAAGGTGATTGCAGAGCACAACATTCCCATTCAGAACCCTGTAAAAGACCCTCAGAAAGACTTAAGGAGTGCCTCAAGTCCTACAGCAAGTTGTGATTTTCCAGACACAGAAGCGATACCAGAAAATGTGACTGTAGAGACTGGGGAAAATACGGAGACCATGGCAGTGCAAACTGAGAAACCGACTATGAAAACATCGGGACACACCATGGATTCTATGGGTGAGATGCTTGAAAAACACTTTAATTGAACTCAGTTGTTAGACAGAAAATTCCAAGCGTTGTCAGACAAGATTGATTTTCTCCATGTAGATGCCAGGAAAAACAGAGAGAAGGTAGAGACTGTGGTTAAAGAGCTGGAGCAGGGTAAACTCAAAATACATAAAAATAGCAATAAAATTATTGGGTTGGAGGCTACCACAGCAAATTTGATGCAACAGAACCACAATTTGGAGAGGAAAATAGAGGTGTTGGAAAATCAACAGCGCTACAAAAACTTGAAGATAGTTGGGTTGCCACAATCATTGGATGGTACTTTTGAGTCTGTCAGGGACTTGGTCAAAGATATTTTTGTCTCTCTGTTTGAACTGCCCCAGGATAATTTACCCTTTATTACTAAAGTGTACTGTGTTATATCATAGTCTCAAAATAAAACTAAGACCGCAGCAACTTTGAATTTGCAAGAGAATACAGAACCTACTTAAAAGTCTCCCATTGTTATCACTTTTACGTTTGACTCTGACCAAGACCTGATAATGAGATGATCCACAATTAAAGCCCCTCTGAATTATAAAAATGTTAGATTTTCTATTTTTCCTAACTATGCCTATCCTACACAACAGAGAAGGAGACAGTTTGTGGGGTTTTGCCAAGAGATATTGGAAACGGGCGATGAATTTCAGTTGCTGTCCCCTGTTAAGGTTAAGATTAAGTACAAGGGTTTATATTGTTTATCTTCTGATGTAGATCAATTAGCTTCTTTCATACGCTCATATCTTGATAGTGGTGATACAGAATCCCCCACATAATCTGAGGAAGAGATGATTAATATGTGATTAAAAATGTAATTGTGCTTATGATGTGCTCTGAGAGTGTTAAATGTAGCTTAAGAGCCTTAAAAGGTTTTTTTGAACTAGGGATAACGGTATAAAACTATATAATTATAAGGTTATAGCGATAAAATATAAATTAAGTGGAGTGCTATTATAAATGATTACATGGAAATAATGCCTGTAATTATTTTAATTGTGCAGTTAGTACATGTTGTTTAATGTACAATTTTCCTTCTTATCCCCACCATGTTTGGTCTAGACACACCTGACATCTAAGGCATTTAATGATTTATGGTACTTGCATTTACCATTGATGATGTTATTGTCTGATGTTAAAGAAAAAGAATATAAATTCAATAAAATATTAAATGACAAATGTAAAGGTTCTGTGAGTACATCTCAGAGTCCCTGTAAATACAAACAAAAAAAGGAAAAAGTGCTGTTCCCCCTTTCTTAGCCAACTATGTATACATCTGTCAGAGCGGGATCTTCCCCCCAGTTAGGAGAAGTTCTGGAGGGTAAGGGGACCAAGCTTGGAGGGGTAGTGGACAGATGTATGGGGGGTGGGGGGGGTTAGGGCTTGTTCAGGGAGGGGCTGGAAAGTTGTCCCATTAAATACCCAGAGTATGGGAAATAAGATGCCAGAGCTGCATGCAATGTTAGTTGAAGGGGGGTCGATGTGGCTGCAGTCACAGAAACTTGGGCCACCCAGCACAGTGACTGGGACATGAAGATCCTTGGCTGTAGCACACTTAGATAGAGATGTCAATAGGGAGAAGGGCAGAGATAAATGGAGAAAGCAACCAAGGCAGTAAAGACAGGGATGGGGCAAAAAAGGCTAAGACCATCAAGAAATGGAGGTTAATGAGTACCAATGCCTGTAGTCTGGGCAACAAGCTCCCTGAACTGGTGGCCTTGATGGAAGAGGGATGCTTGGATATCGTGGCAGTCACAGAAACATGGTACACAGAGAACCATGACCGGGATGTTAACATACCAGGGTACACAACCTACAGGAGAGACAGGGAGGGTAGATGATGGGGAGGAATAGTTCTCTATGGTAGGGAAAGGATAAAAGCAACAGAACAAAAGAGTAAACAGGGAGGAGAGGAGGCACTGTGGGTCACCTTAGAGACTGGAAATGGCACCACAATCTGCACAGGGGTTGTATACAGACCCCCATCTCAGGAGAAGGGAATGGACAAGGATATGATAGAAAGCATCCTTAGGATGGCAGAGAAAGGGGAGATATTATTGGTGGGGGACCTGAATATGCCAGATGTTAACTGGAGGACCTTTTCTGCAGCCACATCCAACAGCAGGGTCATTCTTTGTGCCCTACAGGAGGTATGCCTCAAACAGCTAGTGTTCAAACCCACTTAGGAGGGAGAAATCTTAGACATCATACTCCCACATGGGGAAAGTGAGAGGATCTCAGATCTAGAAATGGGTAGCCATCTGGGAACAAGTGGCCACCAAACAGTGTGGTTCATGATAAACTCAGCTGCAGAGTCAAGCCATACAAAAGTCAAGGTACTGCACTTCGGGAGGGCTGACTTTGTCAAAATGAGAGAGTGCCTTAGAAAAGCACTTGCAAACAGGCAAAAAGGATGGGTGGAGCAACAATGAGGAAACATCAAAACTGCCTTCACAGAGGCAACAAGCTTTTGTGTGAAGCAAATAAGCAAATCAAAATGAAAGAAAAAGCCACTATGGTTCTCAAAGGAGGTGGCGGGGAAGGTTAGGAAGAGAAATACAGCATTTAGGAAGTATAAGGAAACACAGAAGGAGCACGACAGAGAACTACAGTATATCAGTTAAGACAGAAGGAAGCAGAGAAGGCAGTCAGAATAGCAAAGGCCCAAACTGAGGAAAAGAAAGCCAACTCAGTTAAGAAGGGGGATAAAACTTTTATAGGTACATTAGGGAGCATAGAAAGACAAAGGGAGGGATAGTGAGGCTGAATAGAATGGATGCTGACTGGGCAGAGAGGGACAGTGAAAAGGCAGGGATACAGAATGAATACTTCTGCTCAGTATTCACAAAAGAGTGGGCGGTACTTAGTCCAATTAACAGAAGCACTTTGGATAGGGGGTCCATCCCATTCCTTTCACAGAAGAAAGGGTTCTGAAAGAACTCCTAAAACTGAAGGTGGGCAAAGCAATGGGGCCTGATGGGATTCACCTCATAATTCTAAAATAATTGAGGTGAGAAGTAGTGACTACCCTTTTTAACAAATCATAGGAGAATGGTGTGGTACCTGAGGACTGGAGGAGGGCAGATGTGATTCCCCTTCACAAAAGTGGGAGCAGGACAGAGGCGGAAACTACAGACCAGTTAGTTTGACCTCTGTGGTAGGGAAAGTGATGGAGTCACTTCTGAAGGAAAGAAATGTTGAGTACCTAGAGACCTGTGGGACACATGATGCAAGGCATCATGGATTCACAGTGGGAAGGTCATGTCAGATTAATCTAATCAATTTCTTTGACTGGGTAACCAAAGTAGTAGACCACGGAGGGGCTATGGACATAGACTACCTAGACTTTAGCAAGGCATTTGACACAGGCCCACACAAAAGATTAATAAACAAATTAGCCAGCCTGGGAGTGGGTCCCAGGGTGGTAGCCTGGGTGAGACATTGGCTGGACAACAGGACACAGAGGTTAAAATTAAACGGAGTCCACTCTGAAGAAAGGGGAGTTACTAGTGGGGTACCACAGGGTTCAGTACTCGGTCCAGTTCTTTTTAATGTCTTCATAAGTGACATTGCAGAGGGAGTGGAAGGAAAAGTATGCCTTTTTACAGATGACACAAAGATCTGCAACAGGGTTGATACACAAGGGGGTGGAAAGGATGAGAAGGGACTTGGCAAGGTTGGAGGAATGGTCAGAAGTATGGCAGCTTGGATTCAATGAAAAGATTCAAGTGCAAAATAATGCACCTGAGAAACAAAAACCCAGGTGAACAGTACACAATGGGGGGGTAGTATCAACAACAAAAATGGAAAGGGACCTGGGGGTAATCATATTAGATGACCTTAAGGCTAGCAAGCAATTTGATTAGGCACTAGGGAGGGCTGGGGGGATACTGGAATGTATATGGATAAGCATCACCTGCAGAAAAAAGGAAGCTGTTATTTCTCTGTACAGACAGTTGGTGAGACCCCATCTGGAGTACTGCATCCAGTTCTGGAGAACCCATCTCTGCAAGGCCAGAGACTGGATGGAGGCAGTCCAGAGGAGGGCAACTAAAATGGTGCAGAGTCTGCAAGAGAGCCATAGGATGAGAGACTAAAAGGGTTTAATATGTCTACCCTTGAGGAAAGGAGAGAGAGGGGGTACATGATTGAAACTTTTAAGTACCTCAGTGAAATCAACAAAGTCTGATAGGTTAAGCATCTTTCAGAAAAAGAGATGTGCAAGAACAAGTGGACACAATTTGAAGATAGAGGGCGCACGGCTCAGGGGCAATGTGAGGAAGTATTTGTTCACAGAGGAGGTGGTGGACACATGGAACCACCTTCCTGAGGAGGTTGTGGGGTCTAACACAGTGGGAGAGTTTAAGAATGCATGAGACAGACATAAGGCAATTCTTGGTGGGGGGTAGGAAGGCATAGGCTGTTGGTTAACTAGGATCTGCAGCTTATCCAGTAGGTAGAGAAATGGGCAGACTAGGTGGGCCATGCAGTCCTTATCTGCTGTCAAAGTCTATGTTTCTATATTAGGAAAGACAGAGCAGAGGGCAGGGGGCAGAGGTAGCACTGTTTGTCAAGGATGGGATAGTGTGATGCAGGGAGGTGATGGGGAGGATGATGTGGAGGTGATATGGGCCTTGTTTCAAGATTTTGAGGGGAGGAGGGTTAGATTGGGAGTGGTATACAGGCCACCAAACCAACTGGAACAAAAGGAGGGGGATATAATTGAGTACATGAAGAGAAATTGCAGTAGGGGGAAGGAGGTGTTGTGATTGTGGGGACTTTAACATGCTAGAGGTGGGCTGGAGGTACATGGCATCTTCTACACCAAAGGAACAGAGGGTGCTCAACGTCTTCCAGGATGTGTTCCTGACTCAGCTGGTAGAACAGCCATCTAGGAAAGGTAACATCTTGGACCTTGTCCTAGCAAATGGGGACCTGATGGTGGAAGCCCTTCTGGCTGGTAGCGATCACTCCATGGTATGGTTTAACTTGGACATGAGGAGGGTGACAACCCAGACGATGACTACGGTAGTGGATATCAGGATGGTCAACTTTGGGGAGATGGCAGGCATAGTCAGGGGACACATCAGTCATACTAAGACTGGGATAGATGTAGCGAGGAAATGGGAGACCCTGAAACAGGGCATACTGGAGGTAACAAAAACCTGTACCAGGAGGCAAAACAAGATGTCCTGATCCAGGAAACCATGCTGGTGGACTCGGAAGATACAGGAGGAAGTGATAAAAAAGAGGATGGTATTTAGAAAGTTCAAATGCTCCTGGAGTGTGGAAGATCAGGAGGACTACATAAGGGTTTCCAGGGAAGCTACCGGGAAGGTTAGCAGGGCAAAGGTAGAAAAAGAGCCCAGACAAGCAAGAGGGATCAGAAATGGGGAAAAGGAATTATTTAGGTATGGGAAGGAGAGGAGGAATGGGAAGGGGCAGATAGGTAAGCTGAGGCGGGGGAAATGGATGGATGGAGAGAGGGAAGGAGCAGGCTGAAGTGTTGAAGCACTACTTCAGCTTGGTATACACTAGGGAAAGGGATGGACCATTACATCAGAAAGTGGGCAGAATAGGGCACACATATGGGGGTGGGTCTCACAGATATGGATATCCAGGAAGGGATGGTGTGAAAGGCTCTTAAGTCCTTCAGGATGGATAAAGCTCCAGTGCTAGATGGCATTCGCTGGAGGGTTCTGAAAGAGCTAGCAGATGTCTTGGCACCCCCGTTAACAAAATAATTTAATTCCTTCCTCAGAACAGGATGTGTCCCTCTAGATCATTGGTTGGCCAGTGTTGTGCCCCTCCACAAGAGTGGACCTCTGGATGATCGGGAATTACAGGTTGGTCAGCCTGACATCCATTGTGGGGAAGGTGGTGGAGGGCATCTTGAAGGAGTGGATACTGGAGTTTCTGGAGAACAATGATTCTCAGGATGCTAACCAACATGGGTTTATCATGGGGAAATCGAGTCAAACAAATCTAATTAAATTTTACAACTGGATGATACGGGCCATTGATGTGGGTAACCCAGTTTATGTCCTGTATCTGGAGTCTAGCAAGGCTTTTGATTCAGTTCCAAATCATAGACTAATTTGGAAATTGAGGGAACTGGGGCGGGGATAAAGTTGATAGAGTGGGTGGCAAGTTGGCTTAGTAATAGATAGCAGAGGGTGGTGGTTGGGGGCAAAGTATCAACTCCTTGGGATGTCATCAGTGAGGTCCCACAGGGTTCTGCATTGGGTCCTTTCCTTTGTAATGTGTACAGTTCAGACACTGGGAGGGCATTGGTAGTAGAATGAGTTTATTCACTGATGACACTAAAGTGGGGGCAGTGGTTGATAGTGAGGATGGTGGAAGGGCAATATAGTATGGACAGGCTGGAAAACTGGGCCCACACATGGCATTTGCAGGTTTAATGCACACACATGTAGTGTTCAGCACCTTGGTGTTAGGAAACCTGGGCATGCCTACCACTTGGGAGGGATACAGCTGGCTGTTGTGACAGTAGCAAAAGACCTAGGAGTAATGATTGATACTAAAGGGAACCACTCAGAGCATTCCAGGAGAGCAGCAGCTAAGGCTAATAAGATGCTTGGGTGTAATGCTAGGGGGATATTGTCCAGGAAAAGGAAAAATATACTGCCCTTATACACCACGTCGATGAGGCCATATCTGGAGTTTTGTGGGCAGTTCTGGTGACCAAACCTAGAAAAGGGACTTCACACTGTTGGAGAGAGTCCAGAGAAGGGCCACAAAGATGATTAGTGGCCTGGAGGGGTTGGCAGACAAGGATAGACTTAGAGAGCTGAGCATGAACTCTCTGGAGGACAGGAGGGGTAGAGAAGGCATGATAGAGACCTTAAAGTACTTGAAGGAGCTAAGAATGGTCTGTTCAAACTGAGGGATGAGGGGGCCTATGGGGGGGCCATAGCCTGAAGTTAGAGGGGGGCATAGTACAAAAGGAAGGTGAGGGGGCATTATTTCATGAAGAGGGTGGTGGTGCCCTGGAATGCCCTGCCGGATGATCTGGTAAAAGTGGGAACTGTGGAGGGTTTCAAGAGGGGCTAGGGTAGGTTCAAGGGTAAGGTTAAGGGGGTAGGGAGAACTAGAGGTGGAAGTAGGTTAGGAATCAAAGGGGGTGAATCAACATGGGGAGGGGTGAAGCGGCTACTGTGCAACACCAGTGTGCTGTGACAGGCAGACTTGATAGACTGATGGGCTTAATTTGCTGGCATGTATGTACTGTATGTATGTATGTATGAAGGTATCTAATTTAAAGGGGGCCACAAGGTGGGCCGTGTAAATACTGTTGGTTATCATTGTAATGCATTTTATGAAACTACTTGGTGTGGTGGAACTCGTATGTTATCTATGACAATACTGTCAATATATTTTTCCTGAAGACAGCATTATAGAGATACTACAGTATATTATTTATTCGAATTTTGGTAAATGGGCAAGTCCACTGAGGCAATTATAGTTCCTTTTTCAGGAGAAACCCGGGAGAGAACTGCAATAAAAAGAACAGTACAGTAGACAACGTATGAGATACAAAAGATAATAGTATACACTTGGGAATTGACAGCAACTAGAAGTCAACTTGGAACATGACAAACAACCAGAGATTGCAGTATAACAGGTGCTCGAAGAGCCATTCTGTAATAACAGTTATGTAAAACAGATGAGTACATAGGGCATATTGACAGTTTACTGAAGGTATGGCAGGGAAGCAGAACTGAATTTACTCAATTAATTCAGTTTTTGGAAAAAAGTAACACAAATTTTAGGTTGGCAGTCTCAACTGATGCAAATAACTTTAGTTTTTTGGATATTAAACCCATTAAAATCTCTGGGAAGGGCATTGATACTGTCCTGTTTTCCAAACCATGGACAGGAATACAATTGTGTTTGTCTAGTTCCTGCCACTACACCATACCACTAATAATATACTAATGAATCAATTCCTTATAATCAGCAGACAATGCTCAGCAGATTACATTTACAATTGAAATGCAAGGATATGGCTTGTAGGTTTAAGGACAGGGTGCATAGCAGGACACGTAAGACTAATAGGTAGTACAAGACATACTCTCTTGCAACCTTGAAAGCATTGGGATATTAAAGTAATCATCTAGGTGAAAGGTTTTCACTACCTTCAGTAGTCACATGGGTGAGACTGAGAAGATCATCAGGAACAACTATAGAATTTTGCAAGCCACTGTGCTCTTTCCACATGGTGTGAGGAGGAGATGGACTGAACTGATATTCTCATCTCACTGATAAACAAGGGAAGCAATAAAAAAAACCTTCTCCGAGTTTTTGGAAGCAGTGAAGTGAAGCCTTAGCTCACCCTAGCCTTCCCACTTGCCATGTAGACTTATATGACCCTTGTAATCTTTGATTTGAGAGGAGGGGGACTGTCTGATTAAAAAAACAGAAATAGATGGGGCACCAACTGTGTGTAAAAAAACAGACTTCTTTACAACCCATTTTATGTTAGATATTTCAAAATTCACCTTACAACCATGTGGACAGGTAAAACTTTTGTCAGATAGGCACATTTTATACCCCACCTGTCCCACAGATAGGCATCTCAAAAAAAACTATTTCTAGCCCTGGAGGGCCACCTAATCTAGGTGACACTCTTATAGCTTGCAGCCCGCAAGCAACGTAGTTGCCATTTACACTGAAAGGTGGTTTCCACTGCAGATGCTGTAAATTTTGTGAACATACAATACAAACTAAGAGTCTGGGGAGTCCCTATGACGACAGTGTTATCCATATCAAAAGGGTTATCAGCTGTGACACATAACATGTTGTCTATATGACATCATAAACAAACAGATGAGAGAAAGAAATAAGCACCTTAACTGATATTTGAACCCAAGCAACCTGAAATACTGTTCTGGTTGTGCTACCAGCTACAACACCAAGGCAATTGGAATCCTGGGATTCCACGAAGCACTTTACTCTTTCTCTAATGCACAGCCTGGTGCTGCTCTGATAATCACATTTACAATCACAGGGGTTCAGTGTGCACACATATGGAATCCAGACAAATAGAAGAGAGAAAGGTACAGTAAGTGTCTTATCTGGGTTCTACACATATGTGTAGCACACTGCACCCTTGTGATTGTTTCTACATGGCATCATGCACTTGTGGTTGCTGCTATGTTGGCCAACCCCAGAGCAACTTTAAAGAATGCATGGGGGACCACATCAAGGCAATACATAATGGCAACCATGAATACACTCTGGCATCCCACAGTATGGCATACAATAACCATGAAACTCACAAGAATGAATTTCTGAGCACAGAGAAGCTGGTCATGTGACCACAAGAGAGTGATGAGAAAGCATTATTGACAAAGAGGGAATGCTTTTGGCACTTTAGGCTGGATGCATTGGTCCCTTCAGGCTTAAATGATAGAATATAAACATCACCATATCTGCCAGTGAATAGTTTATCCTTTGAATGCAGCATAGTAATAAGCATGTAATACTTTAGGTGTTATATTAACTAATATTTCTGTGTCTTCTAGGAAATCTACAGGGATATCTTATCCTCCTGAATCATCAAAACATTATTATCCTGCATACAGTATTATTGCTTGACTGTACCTGCCTGCCTGAATTTAAACTTTTTGCCATTTTGCTTTGCACTGTTTGCAATTGGTTAAGCCCTCTGTTCATTTACATGTGTGTGTCAGTACTTCTACATATGTGAGTGGCAGCATTTTAGCTCTCATTGCCCATATTTAGGAGTTAAAGTGTGAGTGTGCAGCTTTCTTGCTTCCCTGCATCTGTTGTTTTGCTGATGCACCACATTGTGTATGTGGAGCTGCCTTTTGTTTTGGTATTTTCTCTGGCGGGTGTTCAAGTGAACATTTAAAGACAGATTACTGTAACTCCCTATATCTAGGACTACCTAAGGTGGAAATCCACTGCTTGCTGATAGTGCAGAATGCTGTGGCCCGGCTTTTGGCAGGAACTCCTAGATCCTGCCATATTTCATCAGTGCTGTGTGGACTGCACTGGCTGCTGGTACAGTGGTGGATCACCTTCAAAGTCAGTCTTCTGACTTTTAAAGCCCTACATGGACTCGGCCTGGATTACTTGAAAGAGCTTCTGGTCCCCTACTGCCCTGGACGATTGCTCCACTCTGCTGATGAGGGGTTGCTAGAGATTCCTAGGGTGTGTTTGAAATTATCTGGGGCCCGGGCATTTATGCATGCAACCCCAACCCTCTGAAATTCTCTACCCTGTCAGTTGCGGGAGTGCATGACCATGAAGGGATTCACACAAGCTTTAAAAACACACTTGTGGGTTCAAGCTTTTGGTGAATGAATAGTTTTATACTGGATTATCTGTTTTATACTATTTTGTGACCTGAATATCTGATGTGTTCTTTTAAATTTGTCAAGTGCCTTGATATTCTAAAAGGTGCCATAAAAATTAAGTTATTATTATTATTATTATAAAGTTCATTTTCATTTTTTGAAAAGAGTAAAGGAATATCTTTGGTGCCCTAGTCAAATTTCTTCCATTCAGCAAAATAGCATCAACAGCTTAATCTGGTTCATTTTCTCTTACTTTGCTTCTATATCCCACTCCCATGCACAAAAGGAATGAGGCTGAAATACTCAGTATTGTTTAGCTCTCTGTTTCCAGTCAACATTAATTTAAACAAAACGACAGACATGAATCCAACACTTGTGCCCATGACAGCACATATGGAAAGAAGGCAGATACTTTCTGGTTTCTGTCCTGAGACCTTTGCTGTCACAGCCCTTATGGACAGTTTATCACAGGCCACAAAATCTGAATTATTGGATGGTTTATACAGTCTATAGCCCGATGTGCACCCAATACCCATAACTGCAATGAGGTGGACTTCGCCAGACAGAATAAGCTGCCACAACGGTTGCATAAGTTCTGTGTTAGCATCTTATCCTCCAAAGAATTCCTAAACTAACATATACAGGAGGCCAAGTAAAGACCTTTAGAGGCTTTATCAAATGTAACACAACTGGTGTGACGATTATTTATTTAAAATTTGATGATCGGGAAAGGCAAACTGAGCCGAAGTTCATCTCCAGGTGCGACCCAGGGGCTGGGGTAAAACATACATACAGAGGGATGACAAATACAGATACAGAGTACAGCAAAGTACATAATTGAAATATTATTTACATATAAAACAATATATGCAGATAGAGATAAGCAAGTAATGTGTACATTTTGATATTTTTAGATGAATAGACAAAAATAGATAAGTTCAGTAAGCCAACCAGGGTAAAACTACAGTTTTCTAGTGTGAAAAAGGGGAAGCAAGATAAGGAGCAGGACAAGGAGAGAAAAAAAATAAGACAGGAGAAATTAAGACAAAGGACAGGTGCAAGATGAGGTAGGGGTTGGTCTGGGTAAGCATTTAAGCACTGGAAAGCAGGGAGTGAATCAGATTTGTTGGGATATTATTCCAGAAGGAAGTCTACAGGAAAAAGCAAGTTGCCATGAATAATTCCCTGCATTTAATGCATAAGTGTCAGATATGTGGAAATATCAACATCCATGGGTCAAACAAGCCATAAAACCAAGAGCCCGAAGGGCAAGGGGCCTTTATGAGTTTGTTTCACCCCAAGATGGTGATAGTTCATGAATATCTGGGACTTATCTATCAGATGTTTAATATATTATTTAAGGTTTGTCTGTTTGACTTTAAGAAAAAAGTGTGCTGGTTTGGCTTTAAGAAAAAAAAATGTGCTGGTTTGGCTTTAATAAAAATGTCCCTTTCAGAATTCCATGCTGTGATTCCTATAAAAGGAGGTGTGGTTCCAGTGTTTCTCCCTTTAGTGTTTTTAAGGACTGCGGCATGGAAAGGAGCAGCTACAATATGATTCAGGACACTTTTTTACACAGTTTAACTTTGATTTCTATGTGTGACTGTTAGTTTGGTAAGTGATATTGAGGCTGCAGTAGAAGGCGGGAAGGGGGCTGTTTGTTGCTCCAGCGACACATTTCTTACACAGTTTAACTTTGATTTCTACATGTGACTGTCAATTTGTCAAGTGATGTGGATGCAGCAGTAAAACAGAAGGATGAGTTTGTTGCTTAGGGACACTTTTTTGCACAGTTTAACTTTGATTTCTGTATGCAGCTGTTTGCTTGGCAAGTGATATGCAGCCAGCAGTAAAAGGGGGAGGATCTGAGTTTGTTGCTCAGGGACATATTTTCACACAGTTTAACTTTGAATTCCAGGTAAGTAATTGCTGTACAGGTACAGTATATGTTAATTGGATGTAATTAGTTAATTAGTTGCAACTTTTAGGTATATTGTAGCTAGGTGGTTATTAAAAATGTTAACTCTTTAAGAGCGGGTGCCGAGTATACTTGTGGCACTCCTGCTTAAGCCCTACCGCGAGTGCCAATTATACATGGCTTTCAGAGGAACCTTTGATTTTTTTGCCTTACAGTGCTTCTTTCATCAGTGACAGCCTGAGTGTGACACATGGCCATATGTGATCTGTAAAATGCATGACATGTGGCCATGTGTCATGAGACCTAGCCTTTGCAGGGACATCTGCAGAAGACATCGGTCAAAAGCTGTTCTGTCAGTTTACAGTGGGAATTTTTGACAGAGTCGGAGCTGTAAGCATCAGATCCAATCACTGTTTTGATTGTTGCAGATAAAATGTTAATATATACAACATATAAATAATTTGTAAAAAGTGATTTTTGTATAGTAATGGACACAGAAAACTAAGCTAAAACAAAAAAAAGTTGCTAGGTGTTTCTGACAGGCGGGAGTCAGATGGTAGTCAGGAACATGAGGAGGCACCAGCACTTGTTTCCTTCATTGCCGAAATCCTCTCCTTTAAGGAAAATAATTCCACAAAGTAAACAAAATCACACAGAATGTATAAAAAATAAAGTTTTGTGTTTTATTTGAGGCCATCAGCCAGGAGTCACAGGAGTCAGTAGTCCTTTTTTCCTCCGACTGATTGGCTTACATTTCGTTTGCGTCCCACACACAAAAAATTAACAGTATAACTGCACATTGCAGCCTTTTGTAAGTAAAAAAAAAAATAACAAAATGAAATTTGTGTTTACTTCTGAGCCCTCAGTCAGGATCCCAAGTAGATAGTACTACTTTTTCCCTGGCTGATTGGGTGTTACATTTCATTGCCAGTACAAACCCCCCTGCAAAAAACAAACAAGAGAGCAGCACATTGATGGTTTGCATAAGCGAAACACACACACACAAAAAAAAGGTTTGTGTCTGTTTGTGAGCCTTCAGTCAGAAGCCACAGGAGACAGCAGTAGTTTTTCACTGATTACTGCAGGATATCGTTTCCTCTTCAATAGATCTGCTAAAAATCATATAAATCTATATTGCATCTTTGCATACGAGAAAAAAGTTTCATGATTTCTTGTGAGCACTCAGACAAATGCATAAGGTGACAGCAGTCCTTTGTGTCTGACTGTGTATTTAATATGCTTTGCAATACATATAAAAAAATAAATACATTCATAGCAGAACACTGAAGAAGTGTAGTTGTGAAATTAATTCTGCCAGGTCCAGAAAAAGGTTCACTGTGAATCATGCTCTTGATGAAATATTTACGGAAGGTGACTCAGCTGGAGACGCATGTAGTAATTCTGACTCATACCCATCAGACTCAGACATGGAAGTTAGGTTTCCAGATCAAACCTATTTTCAAAATATAATACCAGAAGCACAGGTCTTACTGGGTGAGGCCAGACAAAGAGGAATTTTAGATTCACCAGGAGTGTAAGGGGTATAGATAGGCAGGTCAATTGATGGCACCCCAAACAGGACTAGGCAGGCCAAATAAAAATAATGAAGTTGCCACAACTATAAGGGGGAGAGGGAAGGCAAATGAAGGCACCACATGTATAACAGGATGAGGCAGGCCAAATAAAAATAATACAGTTGTCACGAGTGAAATGGGGTGAGGCAAGGTAAATGATGAGGTCATGGAAAGTGGCATTGGTGAAGGCAGGACAAATAAAAATGACAGAATCACAACTAGTACAAGGGCACAACACAGTGAACATAAAAAGGATGAATGCACTGAAGGTGGAATGGATTAAGGCAGAGCAAATAAAGGTGACAAAGTGTACACAGTGATAAGGGGTCAACTACAGATTATAACAACACTGCAAGTGGCACAAGCAGAGGCAGACAAAATAAAGAAAAAGGGTGAGGCACTGCATGTAGCATGGATCAGAAAATGGAATTTGAGAGTGGTCCATCCACATCTACTGAGGTGGAGCAAATGGCAGTGCAAGTAACAGAATCAGACATTGACAGGCAAACTGTATTTCAAGAAATCACACACAGTGAAAAGGAACAAAGCTATGGAAGTGAATGGGTACAGGAATCCTCAAGTGATGGAGAATCAGATTCAAAAGAGAGGAGGGGTCAAGGAATACAATGCAAGTCTAGGGGCATAGTAAGTATGCAAGGGAGAGGAAGAGGCCATGGAAGAGGTAGATTCAATGGACAAGTCCCTCAAAATTTTGTCACAGATACTAGTGGGACAAACCAGAAAAGTGTGTCTGAAATTATGTGGCATGAAAATAAGCAGGTAGGACCATTTGAGTTCCCAGGAACCCCTGGAATTAATGTCCCTTTGACTGACCTCCCAACATCACTTCAATGTTTCAAAATATTTTTTTCAGACAGAACTTGATAGTACTGGCAGTATTATAAAAGTTATATGTACTTAAACTAACAGATATGCCGAACAAGTTCTGCCTACTGCAGCTCCTCCTCCGAAATGTATGTTTTCCTTGGTATTTTCTTTTTGACTGGGTTGTTAAAAAAAACTAATTTCAGATTACTGGTCCATAAACCCATTCCTGTCCACACCTATTGTGCACTCACTTATGAGCAGGGACCAGTTCATGAATATTCTAAAATTCCTACATTTTGTGAATAATGACACTGTTGCGAAATCACCAGAGAGACTAAGCAAAATCAGAAGTGTCTTAGATTTTCTGAAGAACAAGTTCATGACAGCATACACTCCTGGCAGATACATCAGTATGGATGAATCTCCTTTACTATTCACAGGCAGGCTTGGATTTAAACAATATGTGCCCTTGAAATGTTCAAGACTCGGAATAAAAACCAAAGAGCTATGTGAAAGCTATTCAGATAATGGTGGGATGAGATGGATGGTGTGGAATTATATGGTGTATGGTAAAAACAGTGAACCAGATATAACAGTGTAGCAGACCATCACACACAAAGGGATAACCCAGGGCACTATAGGTCAGTTAACCTCACATCCATAGTGTCTAAACTAATGGACTCCATCACGAAGGAAAGGCTGCTAACATTCATGCAAGAGATTGGTCTGCAAACTGAACATAAGCATGGGTTCTATCAATGGAGTTCATGTCAGACAACTCTGGTGGGCTTCTCTGATTGGGTCACTAGGGCATTGGATGAAGGGAAAGCAGTTGAAGTCCTATACTTAGACTACAGCAAAACTTTCAATTCAGTGCTGCATTGCAGGCTAGGGGGAAGATTGAGGACCCTGGGTGTAGGAGAAAAATTGGGCAAATAGCTGGCTGCATAACAGGCAGTGGAGGATGGTGGTGGGGAGACTTTTTTTGTTTACCTGGAGAGACACACTGAGCTGAAAGCTTGTTTACAGGTACAACATGGGAGCACAAGGAAATTAAATGACTTGCTCAGGGTCACACAGTATGCAATTGGGGGCTGTGGGATTCAAACCCAGGTTTCCAGGTTTGCAGCTCAAAGCCTTAAACCACTGTGCTATACTGACTCCCTTAAAGCCCAAGCAGTTATCAGTGGGGTCCCACAGGGATCCATTCTAGGGCCTGTGCTCTTTAATATCTGCATTGCTGACATAACAGGAAGAGTTGAGTGTAAAATAAGCCTGTTCACAGATGACACCACAATTGGTGCAATAGTGGATGAATGGAAGGGGGGAGGGTTCTCCAAAGGGATTTGGATACACTAGGAGAATGGTCAAGGACTTGGCATTTGGGATCCTATGCCAAGAAGTGCAAGGTCATGCACTTCAGGTACAGCTACCACATGGGTGGGGAAAGACTGAAAAAGAAAAGGATCTGGGGGTGACAGCAACATGAGAGTTGAACCACTCAGAGCAGTGCAGAAGGGCAGCAGCCAAGGCCAACAAGATGTTGGGGTGTATAGCCAGAAGGATCACCTCCAGAACTGAAGAAGTTATCCTACCATTGTACAGATCACTGGTTAGGCCACACTTGGCGTATTGTGTGCAGTTCTGGTGCCCCTACTTACAGAAAGGCATAAAACTCCAGGAGAGGGTCCAGAGAAGGGAGACAAAAATGATAATAGGATTGAGAGGGATGCCCTATGAGGAAAGGTTGGGGAGCTCAACATGTACTCCCTGGTGGACAGAAGGGACAGGGGAGACATGATAGAGGCCTTTAAATATTTACAAGGCATAAATGGGGAGATAAGACCACGTGTTCAGGCTAAATAGGGAGGATGTCACTAGAGGACACAGCATAAAGCTGGAGGGGGTAGATTTAGGAGGGAGTTAAAATGAAACTACATATTTCACAGAGAGGGTGGTAGCAGAGTGGAACAGACTACCAGAAGAGATGGTCTCACAAAACACAGTGGAAGGTTTCAAAAGAGGATAGGATAGAGTCAAGAGCAAAATACATACCAGAGGAGACCTGTCATGGGGGGGGTCTCATATCGAAGAGGATGTGGGGAGAGGAGAAGGGGAGAGGCAGCTGTGGTATAAACTACAAGCTGAACAATCGAGCAGACAAGATAGACCAGCATAGCCTTTATCTGCTGACTTCCTTCATATGTTCATATGTACGCCTTGATGAAGAAAAAATGGAACAGAATGCTCATCCACATACAGTCAATTATCTTGAAGTAACAGCAGAGGCTGTGAATAATGTGTCGGCATCAATAACAGGGCAAACAACTCATGACATTGTAATACAGTTGTTCGGTCCACTTGCAGGTCACAGGTATGTTCTTTTCATGGACCATTTCTACTCTAGCCCTAAACTTGTTTGCCACTTATAGGAGTGGAAAACAGAGTCTATGGAACTGTCAATAAATCATGGTTTACTGTGCTGGGATATAGAGTCCACGAATCGTGCTTGGTGCCACTTGTTCGTATGTATATTTGTTTGTTTTTGCCTTACTCGTTCCCATCCTTTGTTATGAGCTGATAGCTGGAATGCCCTGAAGATGGGAAGAGGGCTGGAGAAGGAGGAGGGGAGGCTGGAGGAAACTTTGAACGCTAAGCAAGGGAGGCTAGACGTGTTGGATTTTTGTAGGGGGAATCCCTGCCCACTGAACTACAGGTGGGGCCCTTCAATTCACTGTGTGGGGATATAGAGTTCATGAATCATGCTTGGTGCCACTTGTTCGTATGTATATTTGTTTTGGCCTTACTCGTTCCCATCCTTCGTTATGAGTTGATAGCTGGAAGGCCCAAAAATAATTAGTATCCACCTCCTCCAACTCATGGAGAGTATACCTGGCAGCACTCAGGAGAGGAAAAAAACCCTTTAACGGAGGAAACCTCTGAGGAACCATGGCCACCAAGTTGCCCTCCTTCTGGGCATACTAAGAGGAGATGGAAAGAAATGCTGAATGCAATTCTGCTTTGGGATTGGGGATGTAGGTTTTGAAACAAGAAGATGTCCGTCTTCCCAAATGTTTTATGATATGAGCTAGAACTTTTTTCTGTGAAGAAGTAGTAGCGGCTCCAATTTGAAATGAGTGACCAAAATAAGCAAGAGGATTATATCCCAGACATTGTAGAAGTAATCGAACAGAGTCCACAAATTCTTTGGTAGTTAGAGGTAAATTATTAAAGGATGGTAGCAGAGGAGATTCTGGTGATGATTGCCAATGGAGAAGAAGTAGTTGGTTTAGGAAGTAAATAGGGCACCAAGCATTAGTTGTAGGAAAATAACGTACATCTATGCCATTCATAAATCTGTCAGTTTTGGATGCAGAAAGATGAAGGATGTAATGATCAGAATGTTTGGTAAGATGTTAATGGGCAGACTAGGTGGGCCAAGCGGTCCTTATCTGCTGTCAAATTCTATGTTTCTATGTTTCTATTTTTAACCTTGAAAAAGTATGTTGAAGAAGACGTCGAAACAGTGAACTCTCCTGGGCATAGAAATCCATAAAATGTGAGACAAATAGCTGCAGACAGAATGATGGACTATGAGGGAGGGATGCTCAGAACTCAGTTGATTGATCAGCTGTTTGAAATTAGTATCGTCTATGGGTAGACAAGATGGTGGTCGTTTAATTGAAAGCTTGTGGATTGCTGTGAGTAGTAATTTAACTGCTGGGTAAGACATGAAGGAGAAAGAGGCTGGATCCTGCTGGCAGAAGTGAAACTGAATGCTGCTAGGTATTAACGGATGATTGAATATGACAGCTTACAAGTCGTATTACAATAGGTCATAAAGGCAAGAATGGTAGGTAGGGACATTGGAAAGGCGAGAGAAGATGTCAAGGAGCAAAATTAAGTATATTTTCTCCAGGCTGTAGTATATGCTGATTTTGTGCTGGTAGACAAGGCAGACCACATAAGAGCTTGAGCTGTCTTGAGGTAGCCACTTATGGCATAATTAGATCCTGGAAGTGAGGAGCAAGAGTTGCTAAAAGAGCCACTGTAGGTTGAAGGAAGCGGAACTTCGGAAATTGAAAATGGGAAAGATGGTCAGCAGCTGTATTGAGATGGCCTCGAATATGACTACATGGTATACAAAAGTTATATATAAGCAAAAGCCATGTTAATCTCTGCAAGAATAGCATGATTGCAGGAGAAGATGATCTGCCCTAATTAATAATATCTACGATAGCTTCATTGTCCGTATATATTAACACCGTAGTTAAAAACCAGAGGTGTCCCCAAGTAAAGGTTGCTGCAGCTAAGGGATATATCTCCAATAAAGGGAAAGAAGTGTCTTCAGGCAACTGGAGAAATTCTACAGGCCATGTTGAAGCGATCCAGGCCTTTTGGAAGATAGCAGCAAATCCATGAATAGGTGAAGCATTCTTGTATACATAAGGAGATTGTTTGAGGAAGAGATTGTTGTAGAACATGGAGCAAATCTGACCTTGCCATGTGGTTTCTCTTCCTAGACCAATGGAATATTGGTCTAGGAAGAGAAACCACATTGCAAGGTCAGATTTTACAGTAGCTATGAGGGGAATGTGATGATGCAGGGCCAGAACAGAAGGAAGCAACTCAAGTAAGTAGGATATGAAAGCATGGCCTTGAAGGATAGTGTGAGTAGCAAAGTTAAGATAACCCAGCAGGGTCAAAAAGATAATACTAGGGCCTTAATTCGACTCAGTTTATCAACAGGAAGCCTGGCTTCCATGCATACTGAATCGAGAGTGATGCCTAAAAATTCCAGTGAGGTGATGGGACCAGTTATCTTTTCTTCTGAAATAGGAACTGCTAATTGACAGAACAAGTGACATAATGCAGAGAAGGCTGCTGCTGGAGGTGCTGAGGGAGGTTCAATGAGAAGGAAGTCATCAAGCAAGTGGATTACGGAAGTCACTTGGCAATGGTTCAGCAATAACCAACATAAAGTAGTAGAGAAAATATCGAATAATTTCAGGCTGCTTTTTCATCCGAATGTAACCAGCACAGCAAAGTAATACAATTCATTCCATTTGATACCATAGAGATGCCAAAGCGATGGATGGAAGCAATTTGAAGGCATCCAAAATGTCAGCTTTGGAGAGCCACGCACCTTTGCCTAGCTGTTTGATAGTCACTGTGGCGTCATCTATTCTGGCACAAGCCAGAGAAAAATCCTGGGAAGGAACAAGAGAGTTGATGCTTGGTATTGGAGTACCATGTGGAGTGGACAAATTGATTATGAGCCTCTTCTTACCTGAGAACTTGCGCGTAGAAACGCCAGTGGGGCTGACATGAAATACAGGAAATGGTGGACGTTTAAAAGGTCCAATTAAATAGCCTTTGTCCAGTTCTTTCTGCAGGAGTGATTTGACCACATCTGGTTGAGATAAGGTAGTTTGTAGATTAGTGTATTCATAGGAATCTTGAGGAAGAGAGCATACCCCTGCATGAAATCCAAATGTAAATCCTGAAATGAGATATTGTACCAATGATCAAGGTGGATGACTACAGAGTAATTGAGACAGCATTATGACATCAACAGGGGTTGAAGGATGTCATAATAGTCAGGATTTACTCCTCAGAGCAGGGCAGATAGATTTGGTGTGAGCATCTCTGCAATGGCTGCAAACATGCAGAAGATGGCAAGTTTGTACCATGCAACCCATGGTGTTAAAATTGTTACATACAGGTCTACCAGCAAAGAAAGTAATTGGGTGACCGTACTTATCATGAGAAAAATGAGGACTAGCATTAGGATTATGAATAGTTTGAGTAATAGTCGAGTCAGAAGAAGTAGTAGTGCATGACATACATAGATACATAGATACATAGATACATAGATACATAGACAGTGTCAGCAGATAAGGGCCTATGGCCCACCCAGTCTGCCCATTTGAGCTTGTAAGTTCAGTTTGTTTTCCTAGAAGTCTGTTGCACCTTACCCCTGACCTCCAGAATTCCTTTATGTCTATCCCATGCATTCTTAAATCCTGTGATTGTTTCAGCCCCCACCACTTCCTCTGGCAGGGTGTTCCTTGTCCACCACCCGTTCTGTGAAGAAATTCTTTCTCATGTTTCCTCTGAATCATCCTCCCTCCAACTTCATCCCATGCCCTCTAGTCCTGGAACATCTTTTTCCCTTAAAAATAGTGTTTTCCTGCACCCTGTTCCTCCCTGTAAGATACTTGTATGTCTCTATCATATCCCCTCTCTCCCTCCTCTCCTCCAGGGAGTACATGGATGCATCAGGTATGGCTAAGGGGCAAAAAGTAGCAGCATGGAAAAATAAGCCACAGACTGGGCAAGTCACTGCCTGTTGTCCAGCAAAATGGTGGCAAAACAACTCGTTATCAAGAGAACCCCAATGTAGGCACATTAAAGTGAGACAGGGCAGCAGCAGCCTTGGCAGAAAAGGACTTATGATAATCAAAGAAATAAGTACTGCCATAGATCCCACCAAGATAGAGGTAGACATCCAGTTCTTCTCTACGAGCCGGAAAGGCGGAACAAAGGATGTCCCTGTAGTGACTAAAGGCCAAAACGAATTCAGGAATAGTTAATTTCTTGGAAAGTCTGGGGATCTTTGGAATGAAGAACAACAGAGAAGTCACCACAAGATGTGACCCTGTTCTCTATGGTATCATGAGAAGATATAAGCAATGAAATAATGTTAACATCTTTCCCATGAATGATTTCCTTGCGGACATGAGTAGGTGCTAAATGAATGGGTGATACTGCCAGCACAGAGGAACCCAAAGTCAGTATACCTGGGGTGGAAGGAGCATCAGGAACAGGTGGTAAAGGCTGAGGATCTGGAGCAGGAACTGAAATAGGAATGGAGCGTCTGGAGGCTGTGGTACAGGATATGGGTTTTAATGTTTCTCAAGCACATTCAGCCAATTTAAAATATCCACTACAGATGTAGCTAGTTGTGAAAGAATATCCTTTAATTTGGCAAAAGCGTCTGCATCGGGACTAGCAGGAGGGTCAGATGGTATAGGAGAACTGTGGTTCTGATGCTCAAGTAGTAAATCATGCAGTTCCTGTTTCTTTGCGTTGGCATGAAAAGGGACACCCAGTTTCTTCAATTCAGCCGCAAGATGAGGAACAGTCCCATCCTTAATAAATGTTTAGTTTTGGCAGATTGTTTCCTGTGACTAAGGGGGGGCTACTGTAGGTCATTCAGGTGGAATTGGTGAAGCCACAGTGAGCAGCTGCAGATCTAAGCTGTAACAATAGTAAGAGTCCAAGGCAGGTTGAGTAAGGAATGTAAGGCTGTGACTGTAGACACAGGCAGGTAGGCAGACATAAACCCCTCACAAGTTCTAATAGCTGGTGAACATAAGCATCCAGGCAGAGTAAATAACTTGAACGATATGATGCAGTAACAGTGTCCGAGGAGAAGGAGCGCACTACTAGGAGTGCAACTTGCAAAGGAGGGGCAGATACAGTAGCTGGTGGTCGTAGTTAAGATTAATATATTTGATTAGGTAGCGATGAGTAATGCCAGTAGACAGCTGAATGAAGAGGCATGTTAGTGCAATGGGTAGGAAAGTGCGTTGTTGCTAGTAGAATCCAAAAACATCTGGACCCGACGTAGGAAGTAGCATGGACCGCTACTAGGACGGGCCAGGCTAGCGGAGAAGAAGAGCAGAACAGTGCGGCTCAATGCCTGGTCAAAACAAACAAGGAGAGCTCTGAATAGGAAACCCCATAAAGAGGAATCCACGGAAGGCGCAGCACAGAAGGATGGGGGGGGAGAGAGAGAAAAAAAACAAAATAAAATGGAGGGGCACCTGCAAAACACTGGTGAAGGGAGCACTGAGACCAGCAAAAAGAAATGGAGGAGCAAAGGGAGGAGCAGGCAGCAGAGAAATCCAAAGCAAGGAGACCAGAGGGAGCAGGTAAGCAAAAACAAAGGCAGCAAGGAAGAATCACATGCCCAGCCCAGCGACAACTTTGAACGTTAAGCAAAGGAGGCTGGGCGTGTTGGATTTTTATAGAGGGAATCCCGACCCACTGAACTACAGGTGGGACCCTTCAATTAGGACTACCACAACAGTTTTGCTAAGCCCAGCTGGATGTTGGAGAAAGTATTTTTCTTGTTGTGGAGGATTGTCCAAAAATAAGAGCCATCATGTGATGCACAAGGCCCAAGAAAGCACAGACCATTCACATGCTGAGTACTGTGAATAAGGGTGACATGGTGTCATGTGCTAACACATGATGGAACACCCAAGATAAAACCGGATGCTGTACTACAGTACTATTGCAGGTTGGGAGGAGTAGATGTCAGTGATCAGATGCTGAAGAACTATGCCTGTATTCGAAAAACAAGAACATGGTACAATACATAGTTTTTCCACCTAGTGGATGTTTCAGTGTTCAATTCTTCTGACATCTATAAGAGAAAGGATGGTAAAGGCACTCACTGTCAGTATGTTACAAAGCTCATAAAAGTGCTTGCAGAAGCAAACCTGTGCAATACTACTGCAAAGTACAGATCTGTGTCAAGTGCAGACACAGAAGTATGCTTTTCTGGCAGGCACTTTCCTGCACAAATCCCTCTGAAACCAAAAAAGGAGAACCCTACCAGACTTTGCAGGGTTTGCCCTGCTAACGCCTCATGTTCCCTGATGGCCAGTGGCTCTAAACATAACAGAAGAACACGTGGTGGAGCTTTGCAAAGTTGCTACTACTTTTCCGACTGCAATGTTTCACTTTGTGTGAGAAGATGCTTCCAACTGTTTCACACTGTGAAGGAATATGGACATCCAGACAAAGAATCATCTTCAACTTCAGAGTAATCATAAAAATTCAGTTCAGGAACAAAAAGAAATACAATTTACTGATATTATTTGCATATTCAGTGCTTTTATTACCCTTACAGTAGTGTACACCTTCTGCATACATTTGCATTACAGTTTATGACAATTTTCCAAAATTCATCTGATATTTTTCAAAAAATGCACACAATACCTTGATGTATTGAGATAAAAAAAGAAATATCAGGAAAATATCACTCTAATTTCTTTAAATAGTAACCAGACCAGTAAACAAACCTTCATCTGACCTTCAGCTAGCTTTTATTCTGAGCATTTAGTGCATGACATATGGATAACCATCCCTGGGAGCAGACTACATTTGGGCTGCTATGAAGTCCACAGGAACCCCCCCACAGTCGCTGACCAAACATCCCTGGAAATGGACTGCATTTGGGCTGCTATGAGGCTCACAGGAACCCCCCACAGTCACCAACCAAACATCCCTGGGAGCGGACTGCATTTGGGCTGCTATGAGGTAATTTCACCTGCTGCTTCCACACTGTGCTGGGAATACCCTGGAGGGTGTGTACCAACTTAGACAGATAGTTTCTGGCTAAAGTATTTTATGATTAATTCACCCAGTATTACAGTCATTTCTCTATTGTACTTTAAATCTCTCTACTGCATTTGCAGTGACTATAGATTACTCAGATGTGTGCTTTAAGTGTACAGCATTAGTGGATGTTACACTTTTTTTTTTATATTTCAGCTTTATTGAGTTACTCAAACAATTAACAATTGAACAATTAGGTCAGTGTCAGTGGCTCAGCAGGTAGCACACTCATCTCTGAGGCCGGGAGATCAGAAGGCTGTGGGTTCTATCCCCACACCAGGCACTTGGGTTAATATCCCAATACTGACACTGCAGTGCAGCATGAGGGTGGGGTGCTGCACTCCTGAGGTGCTGTCTTTGGATAAGACATCAAACCAAGGTCCCATCTGCCTATTCAGGTGGATGTTAAAGATCCCATGGTACTTCTCAAAAAGAGTAGGGGAATCTTTATTGAGAGGACTTAAAAATATAAAACATGTCATACATACATACAGGCCCAGATATTCAAACTGCACCAGGCTGTGGCGCAAGCCTGGGCGCAGTGCAACATGGCTGTGCAGGCGCGTTGACTGGGCAATATTCAATGGAGCTGCGCCATGGCACAGCATTATTGAATATCGCACCCTGGCCACCCGCAGTGCACATGGCGCACTGGCACTGCACAAGCGCAAGTGGCCAGAGTGAAGCAGGGGGATGTGCTAGTGCAAGTTCCATTGCGCAAGGCACAGCAACTGCAATATTCAAAAGCTGACATGCAAATGGGGCCATAATGTATGCAAGGTGCACATGGGGCCATTTGCATGCAGGTGCTCCGATCCCTGATGCCTTGCACCTGGCGCCCTGCCAGGCAGCAGCCATTAGGGACCGATGCCCCCTGCAGCACGGCAATGTGCCCCACAGCCCGATAATGGGCTGCAGTAAAAAAAGATTCATCTTATATCCCTGGTGGTCCAGTGGACCGCTGCCCACCCGATCATGGGCTGAGTAAAAAATGAGATTAATCCTATATCCCTGGTGGTCCAGTGGACCGAGGTCTGCCCGATCGTGGGCTTAAGTGAACTAGTACTGACCCCCATATCCCTGGTGGTCCAGCGGACCCACCTCCCCACCTGCCCACTGATCCCCACCACCCCACTTCCCCCACTTCCCCACCGGGTCAACAGCGGGCGGCAGCACCCAACCTGCCTGCTGCCCGCCAGCCCGCTTCCTTCAACACCGTCGGTAGGGCTGTATGCCCATTGGTCCACAGCGTGTGCCAATGCGCGTGCAGCCCATACTGTACTACACATTCCACTGGACCACCAGGGATAGCGGTATATTTCTTTATTACTTCAGCCCGTGATCAGGCAGTCAGGTCCACTGGACCACCAGGGATAGAGGTATATTTCTTTATTACTTCAGCCCGCGATCGGGCAGATAGGTCCACTGGACCACCAGGGCTATAGGAGTTCATTCTATTTTTAACTGGTGCCCACGATCGGGCATGTGGGGGCACCACTACGGAGGTGCAGCCGGAGCCCGGGTGGCCACCCACAGGTGGCAGCTGCCGTGTTGTGCCCTGCAATGTAGCAGCTCACCTGTGGGTGGCCATCCACTGTTCCTTTTTTTTTAGAATCAACTTTGTGTTGGCACAGGTAGGGGTTGCGCATGCATGGCTCCGCACATCCCGGGCTGAATATCGGGCTGTGCAGAGTATGCATGGGCATGCCCCCCTACCTGCACCTGCATACATTACTGATGCTTTCCGGTGCATCGGGATTTGTGCCAGGTGCAGTTCCTGTTGGAATATCGCACCAGAGCGCATCAGTGGGTTGCGCATGGCGCAACACTGTTGCACCATGCGCAACCCTTTTGAATATCTAGGCCTCAGTGTTTATACATATTTATACATATCTAAACTTTATGCAGTTAGTTCATTCATATTTTAAGGAGGCTTAGCCCGGTGTTCACAATTTATGCATAACATTTTCATCCCCTCTTCTGTGCATATTTTCAGATCTGAGGCGTACAGTTTCTGTGTTGAGATACCATTATTTCTATAGATTTCTACATACAATGTCACCTTCTGTTGTGTTATCCAAAGACATCTAGCTTGCCATATGTAGTACCTCGCTATAGCTAAGATTACATATATAGTTTTAGGGAAATATTTCTTCATACCTCCTTCTACTACCCTATACACCAGTGCACTATATGTTAAAGTGCTTAACAATGGCTCTTTCCACTCTTCAGCTAGCTAGGCCCAGAATCCTTTTGCATAATCACTCTTTAAAAAGATGTTCTTGCATCTCTAATTCTTGAATATATGATTGTCTTAGACAATACCTTTCTTGCAACTGTTTGTGCTTGTTATTATTCCTTACCCCTAGCTTCCCATGTAATGCCATACTGTATCCCATGCAAAGGCAGGTATACGCTTTGAAGTTAACATTTCTAGATTGTATTGTAACTGCCCTCAGGACATGACCCCAAGACAATCTCTTCTCTATCTTCTTTACTAAGTAAAACAGCATATAGTTCTTTTCGAGACTTAAGTTGTACTTTCTCCTTGGTAATTCCCCATTTAATAAGATTCTTTACTTGCTCTAACCCATATTGGACTACTGTAATTTTGCTTAGAGTGCTTACTTTCTTTTTTCTCCAGGCTATAAAGCATGCTTCTAACCATTTCAAAACTTGCCCTTTCCATATTTTCAATCCTGGACATACTGCACCCCCAACATTATATGCTATAAAAATACTACAAAAGAACCCCACTGGGTTTATCATGTTAAGTCCCACTTCCTCCAATTTTCTTTAGGTTACCATTCTTTTTACAAGGTTTAGTCTGCTCTCCCAAAGTCCCTGAAAGAACATACTATTTAATGGGACAACAGGGAAGGAGGGGAAGGAAACGTAACTAACATACAAAAAAATGGGAATCAACAATGTTTTAATAAGCATAATCCTCTTCTTTTTTTTTTTTTTTGCCAATTTGCTGGCCTTTCCAGGAATTTACTATGTACTGCCATCTTTTTATTCCTTCCTCCCAATTCTGTTTAGCCATATCTGTATCACCATAAGTTATTCCTAGTACGGGCTGAGCGGGCACCATTGCCTAACTCCCTTTTTTACTTTAATGTTTTCTCCTATCAATCCATTAACATTCGGTGTTAATGTAGCCTCTTCATATAAGATTGAAACCCATCTAATATATTCATGAGGTATGCCATAAGCTTTAAGTTCTTTTAACATATATTGGTGTCAGATTTTGTCACATGCTTTCTCCTGGTCTATTCCTAATATATATCCTTGTCGCTCTTTTCTCTCTACTTTGTTGAAAATTTCTCTTAACAGTATCAAATTATCTGTTTGTTTTCTTCCTGGAATTGCACATGTTTGATTCAGGCAAATTACTGTAGTTGTCCTGAAATGGACGCTAATCTATTTAGTAGCATTTTGCTTGGTATTTTAAAATCTGTATTTAGCAGACTTAAGGGTCTCCAATTATTCAAATCTTCGTTTTCTCCTTTCTTGAATATCAGTACCAAAGTTGCCTGATACATTGATTTTTCCAATTTCCCTTTTTGTAACATGTGGTTTTACACTATTTCTAAAACTGGCACCAACTCTTCACAAAAGATTTTGTAAAATTCAGCTCCTATCCCATCTGGCCCAGGGATGACCCATGTTTAAGTCCTTTAATCGCTATTTTTATTTCTGTTGCTGATATTGGATTGGTTAGAAATGTGCTATCACTCCCCTCTAATTTTGGCAAGTCTTGCAACATTTCTTCACATTCTTCTATGTGGGCTTCCATCTCAAAAGCTTCCTTAAAATGCTAATTTACGAACTTTAGTATTTCTTCTGGAGTGGAAACAATTTGTCCTGTTTCTGCTTTTAAACTCTTTATTATCCTATGTTCTATTCTCTTGCTACATTCTTTGAATGGGCCTAATGATCCCTTTTTGATATTAATACCAAATCTAGATTCTTGTGTTAATGTCTTTGCTCTATCATACTGTAATAGAAACATTTGTTTTTTTTATATCTCCAATTTGTGTGTCTAAATTCAATTTTGTTTGTTCTGCTTGTGGTATGAGTTTCTGTAGGTTAGCTCTTAACTGTAGGTATTTCAGGTATTTATCATTCATGTTCTCTCTCTTGTAATTCTCTGAGACAGTTGTTTCCATATTATTTTAGTGTCTTCCCACCAGAGGGCAGCACTTTCATACAAAATAGCTACTGATATTCTAGCTTGCCATTCTTGTCTCCAAACTTTTGTATTTGTTCTTCCGATAATACTGAATTATTCAGTCTCCATGCATTCTTTTTTGCTTCTTGGTGTCCCAGCCCAAGTAACTCTTACTGCTATGGATTTATGATCTGAATATTCTCTGGCTTGCAAGTTCACAGCTAAGATGCCCTAGACTGAAGAAGAAAATACAAAATCAATTCTTGTGGATGATTGTCCTTTAAAAAAGGTATTGCCTCCCATAGGGAACTTGTTTCTGTAAGAATCCACAAGTTTGCCACCTATCACTATTTTATTTAAGGCTGTTGTATCACAGAACAATTTGCCTGTTTTTAGTCCCCTATCAGCTTTCCCCATTCCACAATTAAAATCACCTGCACAAAGTATCAGTCCAGATATACAAAGAAATGACTGGATTTTATTAAAAAGAGTCGCCCTTAATGCTGTGGTCTGGGGAGCAAAGATATTGACCACCCAGAGTCTCTCCACGTGGAAGGCGATATCTAGTATTAGGGCTCTCCCAGGTTCAATATCTACAAGCTTAGTTACGTTAATGTTAGGGTTATTCAACAATATTCCTCCCCCATCACATCTTTCTTGTCCTATAGACCAAAATGTAGATCCATTAATCCAGCTCCTGGTGCCCATTTGTATTTCTGCATTTGTTTTTAACTTGGTGTCTTTTATACAGATAAGATCACTATTTTCTTGTGCTAAAATATTTAACACTGTAATCATTTTACTGTTCCTTTTAATACTGTTTACATTGGTTGTCAATAATGTAAAGGAATCCATTCTCTTTCTTATTTATGGGGAAAGGTTTAATCAGGAAGTTTTGCTACACCTTCTTCTCCTGGTTCTTTGCGATATATTAGTCTCCCCCTCCCCTTCCTCATAGTCTGACATTACTTCTGTAGTAAATGATGTTATAGAGGAGGTGTCTGACATCCCCCCCCCATGTCCTCATCTGATTTCTCTAAGCTCAAAGCAGAGAACTTGTTTCCTTTCCTCCAAGAATTTTTCATTGGATTTTTCCCTTTTTCCCTTCTGTGTTCTTGTCCATTGGAGTCTTCCCTGATCTATTTATTTTCTTTGCAGTTACCTTTTTAAATCTTTCTCCTTGACTGGGTGGGGTGGGGTGGAGGGGGCATTTCTGAAGAAGCATTTTACTCAGCATTCGGTTCACTTTCTGTCTGCTTCTGTGGGTTTGGAGCTGAATCTTTTGTCGTTTTCTCAGGTTGAGCCTCCTCTATTACTATGTTAGAAGGCTCTGGAATTGGATCTGGGAGACCATTACTGCCTTCTTTTGCTGTTCTCTGGGCTTGCATTTGTTGTGCTCTATTTATTAAGCTTTCTTGTGGAGGGCAGTCTTCATGGTTATGTAAAGCCCATGCGCATTTTCTATAACCAAGACCGGTGTTCTCACATAGGTTACACTTGAAAAGGTAAACACATGCTGCAGAAGAATGCCCATAATCTAAGCAAGCAATAATACCCGACAGGGTGGGTAGTATTGGGCAATATCGGACCACCCAGGGGCGTAATGAGGCCTGATGCTGCAGGCGGAGGGCCTTATAGCCCCTGGGTGGTCCGGTATAGCCCATATTGCCCACCCTGGAGGGTATTATTGGGCTTAGAAAATAGGTACCATAAAAAAATAAGTTTAATAAAAAAATGTTAATGAAAAATTAGTTTAAAGTTAGTTTTGTAATAAAATAGTTCCTCCGCCTGCATTAGAATGATGTGTAGAGGGTACTACAGTACTGTGTTAAAGATCTTTTTTCTCTTAGTTTCCTTTCAGATGTTTTTTCCAAGTGCCCCCACACACACACAGACACACTGGTGAAAGGCAAGAAAAAGGACTATCATTATATTAGTTTGTTTTCTGTAGCCAGTGCTGCATCTACTGGTATCCTTGCCATTACATACCAGTAGAGGGCAGTGCAGTCTTTTACAGTTGTATTGTTTCCTATTGCTGTGTACTGTGTGTACCTCCTTGGCTCCTGAAACATCAACTTGCCCCCACCAACTTTATTTGCTTTCTGTTTTTTTTTTTTTTGCTTTGTTTCTTATGTATGAGACTGCAATTTAAAACCTTTAGTCTGGGAAATTGGCGCGCAGTCAGGTGATCTGAGGGATTGTGCATTTGAAGAGGTAATAAATTTAGCAGGACTTCATTTTACTTGAAAGAAATAGTAATTAAAAAAAAAGGTAAACAGATATGGTACTGTTTTGAGGAGCAGGATTTCAGCCAGGGTGATACAGTTACAGTTACAGGAGTTGAGCTAGAGTTACGGGAGTGGAGCTTGTGGTACAGCCCCTCAATCGCTCTCAAAGACACTGCATTGGAAGGTTGAGGGCCCTCCTGGTCGGATGCTTCAAGATATGTGTCTTTGCTGCTACCTGCTCTGATTTCCTTCTGGCGGGTTCCCTCTTTAGCCGCACTCGTTCTGTTTGTGTGATTCATAGTTGTTTAGCTGAAGAGCACACAATTGAAATTTTTAGCCCACTAAGTAGCTTAAAGGGTGTTCTCTCATACAAGACCAGCCAACAATAAACTCTAGCTTGTAAATGTTATTGTAGTGCAAAAATAAACTCCTGGACGCATAGCTGTGCTAGGATGCAGTTCACAGTTCGGCTGCTGGCCATGCCCCCCCACCTCTGCTGCTCTTTAAACTAGAAAATGTAGTTGTCTCATCTCGTGTTCAGTGTGTTATTTTTTTCCCACAAACATGAACTCTTGCAATTATGCGTCACCCCCCATACACACACACACACATATCCGATCAGAGGGACTTTCAGTGACCAGAGATGGAAGGACCTGACTTTCAGTGACCGGAGATGGAGGGACCGGAATTCTGAGGCTGATTGAAGAAAAAATAAGCCTGTACAACTGTGTGCTGCTTTTCCTGTGCAGTTTTCAGCAGGGGTAGTCTTCAGCACTGCTGTGTTTATAGTCAAGGAATCGGGCAAATCGGCCCAAGGAGCAACTGCATTTCTTTCCTGAGCGTGAGAATGAACAGCAGTGGGAGAACAAAGAGCTGAGCTGGTGATTGGGAGTTTGTGTTATCATTGGGAGTACAAAATTAAAAAAGTTTTGTGTGAGCAGGTTGAAATCGATTTATTTAAACTGACAACTGTTTGGGAGGCAGCACTGCCTCCTATCTTGACTACTCAGTGTTTCCTATAGCCGTAGTGCTAACCACGTGAGGTGCTAGTGCTATGAGTTTAAACAAAAACTGTTTTCACAGCTGAGAAAATGGTAAATTTGGGGGGGGGGACATGTAGCATGTGGCAAACATCTCAAATGTCTGCTTTTTGTTTCATTAGGTGCAATGTGATTCTGAAGTGAGCACAGCGGAGGTTGGTGTGTGTGGGTTCATGCAGCAGCTGTCATTGAATTCAGGAGTGTTGGGGAGGTGGGCAGTATCTCTCGCTAAGTGATAGAAAAAATTGCATCAGTTTAAAATTGCTTTGGGTGCTTTGGGCCAGTGAGCAATGAGGGTAGGCACAGGGATATTTTAATGGATGAAGTGACCCTTAGACTGGCTCTTATTTTTAGCTGGGCATCTATTGTCTGATAGATGCCCACTTAAATAAGTGTCTCAGCCAATCAGGAGAGAGAGAATTGTCTTTGTACATTTTCTAAGCAATGAGTGCACCTAGGCGTATCACTTGTTGAGTTTATGTGTGTATGTGAACTGCACTTAAAACAAGATTGGGTTGCCCCCAAAAAATAAACATCTGTCTCTGTCCAGACAAAACATGCTTGGTAAATGTACTGGACATGTATTGTTGAATACAGTTTTACCTTTATCTTCCTGGCCACATTCCAGATCTGCTCACTGTCTAGAATGGGAGCTGGTTTGTCCAATACTTTGCATCGCTGCCTCAACCAAAAGAGGATTTCCTCCACATGGATGCCCTTGTTTTGAAACATAACCGTGACATATTTGATAGCAGGTTTCATAAGAGGGATGGCCATGTAGGGAATCCACAGTGGGTTGTTTTTTAAATGTTGATGTTGTGCCTAAAACCTGTCTAGACTTGAAATAGCCATAAAACTGATATCATAATTGCCATTACCAAGGTGTATCTATGCAAATATCTCAGATGAGAAAAATCTCATTGTGCCCTTTAAAAGCTGTTTTGCCACATACAATCTGTCGGGAGGATTTCCATTCCCCCTTTATAAATTAACCTAACTGCATTTCTCCTTGGGGCTGGTTCCCCTTTGTTTTGAAACAAGTCTGACAATTTAAACATCGGGTCCAACCAGGCTTTTTTTATTGGGTTTTGCAATATATGTTCTGCTGGATCCATTCTTTGTATTGGTTCTTTTTACAAGTCTAAAGATTGTGCTGCAGCTGCTGTACTGTTGGTGCCCTTATTTATTTCAGTACTTTGTTCCATCCTTAGCTCCTCGTTTCTTTCAGCAGGGGGTTTAGGGACATCATGTACTATAATTTCTGTCACCTTGCAATAGCTTTGAAAAGTCTTGTCCCCTGAGTCTGGGGACCAATGTCCATTTTTGTCCTGCAACCATCCCGCTCCCACTGACAGAGCAAAGGCCGATGGCACATTTATAAGGTAGAAAAAGAAATGGGCAGACTGGATGGGCCTTGTGGTCCTTATCTGCCATCAACTTCTATGTTGATGTTGTTCTATGGGAACAAGCGACCACCAAACAGTGTGGTTCATGATAAACTTACCTGTAGAGTCAAGCCACACAAAAGTGAAGGTGCTGGACTTCAGGAGGGCTGATTTTGTCAAAATGGGACAGTGCCTCAGAAAAGCACTAACAAACAGGCAAGAACGTGGGGTGGAGAAACAATGGGGAAACATCAAAACTACCATCACAGAGGCAACAAACCTTTGTGTGAAGCAAATAAACAAATCAAAATGAAATATAAAACCGCTATGGCTCTCAAAAGAAGTGGCAGGGAAAGTAAGGGAGAAAAGGATAGCATTCAGGAAGTATAAGGAAACAGAAGGAGCAGGACAGAGAACTGTACCAGTTGAAACAGAAGGAAGCGGGTAAGGCAGTTAGAATAGCAATGGCCCAAGCCAAGGAAAAGATAGCCAACTCGGTTAAGAAGGGGGATAAAATCTTTTATAGGTACATTAGGGAGCAAAGAAAGACTAAGGCAGGGATACTGAGGTTGAATAAAGAGGAAGGTGGTTGGGCAGAGAGCGACAGTGAAAAAGCAGGGATACTGACTGAATACTTCTGCTCAGTATTCACGATGGAAAATCGGGGGGAATACCAGTCAGTAGAAGCACTCTAGATAGGGGGTTGATATTAGTCCTTTCACAGAAGAAAGGGTTCTGAAAGAACTCTTAAAACTGAAGGTGGATAAAGCAATGGGGCCTGATGGGATTCACCCCAGAATTCTAAAAGAACTAAGGGAAGAACTAGTAACACCTCTGACTACCCTTTTTAATAAATCATGGGAGGATGGTGTGGTACCTGAGGACTGATGGAGGGTAGATGTGATTCCCCTTCACAAAAGTGGGAGCAAGACAGAGGCAGGAAACTACAGACCTGTCAGTTTGACCTCAGTGGTAGGAAAAATGATGAAATCACTTCTGAAGGAAAAAAATGTTGAGTACCTAGAGGCCAGTGGGGCACAGGACCCAAGGCAGCATGGATTCACAGCAGGAAGATCATGTCAGACAAATCTAATTGATTTCTTTGACTGGGTGACCAAAGCAGTAGACCAGAGAGGGGCTGTGGACATGGCCTAGCTAGACTTTAGCAAGGCATTTGACACAGTCAGGCACAAAAGATTAATAAACAAATTTGCCAGCCTGGGAGTGGGTCCCAGGGTTGTAGCCTGGGTAAAACAATGATTGGACAACAGAACACAGCAGGTAATAGTAAATGGAGTCCACAGTGAAGAAAGGAGGGTTACTAGTGGGGTACCACAAGGTTCAGTACTGGGGCCGGTCCTTTTTAATGTCTTTATAAGTGACATTGCAGAGGGACTGGAAGGGAAAGTATGTCTCTTTGCAGATGACACAAAGATCTGCAACAGGGTTGATACACAAGGTGGGTGGAAAGGATGAATAGGGCCTTGGCAAGGTTGAAGGAATGGTCAAATGTATGGCAGCTTAGATTCAATGCAAAGAAGTGCAAAGTAATGCACCTGGGAAACAAAAACCCAGGGGAAGAATACACAATGGGGGTGAAATACTGATAACAACAAAAATGGAAAGGGACCTGGGGGTAGTCATATCAGACAACCTAAAGGTGGGCCAGCAATGTGAGAAGGCAGTAAGGAGGGCTGGGGGGATCCTGGGATGCATAGGGATTGGCTTCACAAGTAGAAAACAGGAAGTTGTTGGCCCTCTGTACAGACAGTTGGTAAGACAACATCTGGAGTACTGTGTACAGTTCTGGAGACCCCTTCTCCACAAAGATATAGACAGAGTGGAGACTATCCAGTGGAGGGCAACCAAAATGATGCAGGGTCTACATCAGAAGACATATGAAGAAAGACTAAAGGAACTAAAGATGTATAGTGTTGAGGAAAGGGGGGGGGGCTTGATAGAAACTTTCAAATACCTCAAGGGAATCAACAAAGTCCAAGACGGTAGCATCTTTCAGAAAAAGAGAAGTGCAAAAACAAGGGGGCACACTTTGAAGGTAGAGGGGGGATGGCTCAGGGGTAATGTGAGGAAGTATTTCTTCCCAGAGAGGGTTGTGGATACATGGAACAGCCTTCCTGAGGAGGTCGTAGACTCAAAAATAGTGGGAGAATTCAAGAATGCATGGGACAGACTTAAGACAATTCTAGTGGGGGGCAGGAGGAAGTAGGCTGTTGGTTAACTAGGATCTGCAGCTTATCCGTTATGCAGGGAAATGGGCAGACTAGGTGAGCCAAGCGGTCCTTATCTGCTGTCAAATTCTATGTTTCTATGTTTCCAAAACATGAGTGGAGGACCAGTTATTTTTTAAATGCTCTAAATCCTTGTTCATTTCACTCGTAGCTGTTTTTTACATGTCTTTTTGTCCCGCTTCTGTCTTTTGTGCTGTGCTACTTGGGGCCTCTGTTGTAAACATTGCTGCTATGTTTTGCACCTCCGTGTACTTCACTAGCCCCAATCAGCATCTTGCTGGTCTAGGGGGTTTGCCATAACATCTAGCTTTGCCGGCTCTAGGCACTCAGCAAGCTGCCAAATTTCACTGCCAGCCAGGAAATAATTTTGCTCATCTTTGTCTATTTTGATATCCTTGGCCTCTGCTTTAGCTGCCACATCATCACATAGCTATTTGTCCAGTGAGTCATCTAGCTTTTCTGTCACAAAGTCTTGTTGCACATTTGACAGGGTTTTTTTGTAATGCCAGCCTTTGCACTCTACATTTCTCTTCCATCTGCATTAACATTTTTGGCTTGTCTTTCTTCTGCTGCAAATCTGTACCAGGTATTAAAGGAGGTATTACCTTATCAGTGCTGGCAGCTTCTTCTACTATTTGTGACCAGTCCATTTCAGTATCAAGGAAACTTACTGGAACATTATCCTCTTTGTATTCTTCATATACCAGTTGCAAATCCACTTTATCTTTAGGAGATATTAAGTCCATAAAAGGTTCATTTTCCTCCATTTGTCCTGCATGCAGAACTTCTCCTTCTGGATCCACCTGGGTAGCCATCTTGTCAGCCAGAGGTTCCCTCTCACAAGTCCACACCACTGCCACATCAGCACTTCCTCCTCTTCTACTGTCCAGCTCCAAACTGAGCTCCTTCACTCTACAGGAAGTCTAGCCCCCTGCTAGCAGAGTAGGGGAATTTCCCTGGTGTTCTGGCCAAATTTCTCCCCCATTCACTGAAATACCACCAACAGCTTAATCTGGTTCAAAGTCAATTGGCATTCATCTGTATCCTCCTCCCCAGGTCATGCCTGAAAATAGGCAGAATTTGTCTAGTGCACTTACTCGGTCAAGAAAAACTAAATAAATAAATTACTTACATCCATGTAGCATTATAACATTTAACATGGGAAGTTGCTGTTACAACATTACCACATTAATCAGGGAATTTCCCTTTTCAGCTGCATTCCTATGGGGGAAAACCTCAGGTTTTTCTAAAATACATTCACAGTTGATCTAACAGTAGAGTTTTACAACACATGACTCCTTTTAACATAGCTTTTCAACTTGATTGAGAATATATTAAGTAATACCTGAATATTCAAAATCCAGAAGAAGGAAGCCCCCACCCCCCCGAGACAAGGAACTCCTGGGGTAAGGGAGGAGGGCAGCCCCCATACTAAAAGAGAAAAACAACTTTTCTTTGGGTCTTATAACTAGGTTCTTGTGTTGGGTATACAGTACTAGTGGTCTTTATCTTATTCTATACCTTAGGTGTAAACCAGTAAGGGAGTTTGATCTAATTCATATCATCGTCAGTTCTTGCTTCTGAATTTGGATTCAGGTCCCATCTGGACTATCTATTTATGTATTGTGGGGTTCGTTGGGCTAAGGAGATGGTTATTTTTTCAAAGGTTTGGATTGTATCAACTACTTCTCTCCATTCTTGTATAGAGGGGGAGGAGGGTGACATCCACTTTTTAGTAATAGCTTTACAAGCAGCTACTATCAATCTGTTCCACAGATACCTGGCTTCTGGCCCCTTTATCCCTGTCTGGTGTAGTCCCAGGATCAAGTGTTCAGGGCCAGGGGGATGGGGAGAGAGAGAAGATATTCTGTAGCTGTAGTTCCACAGTTGCACAGCCTTCCAAAAACTGCCCAAAACAGGGTAATTACAAAAATTGTGAGTCTGGGAGGCCAAAGGAGATCCACAGCCTCGCCAACAATGTGGCCATGTCCCTGGGATACATTTGACTGCCTACTCTGGGACTCAAAAATAGCTGCTCCTGAGTTTCCAGAGGAACTCACGCCACCCCAGAGAGAAGGAGGAATGCCATGTGCTTCCCCAGATTTGTAAACATCTCCCTTCATCTCTTCCCACCCCCAGATCTGATACTCACTTCTCTTTTATATATTTAATTGAATACTACAGATCCATAATATAATTTTTGTAGAGGAGTGAGACAGCCTTCTTTTTCAACTTCGAAGTCCAAAGGGATTCAAACAGCAGTTGGTGGGGAAAGTCCCTAGTTTTCAAAGATGCCAATCTGTATTGCCTATTAATATAGTCCCTCAGCTGGTAGTAATATAGGAGATCTTTCTGCGACCAGAAGAATGTTGCTTGGGCCTCCTCAAACGAGATGACCCTTTCTCCCCTTACTAACTGCCATGGGGCCCTGCATGCCTTTAGTTCCTGTAGCACATACCAGGGGTCTGCATGTGCATTAGTGTATTTAGAACTCAGGGACCATCCCTGGTACTTCCACAAGAATGAGACACTCTCTTCTACATCCCTCTATCACTGCTAATGTTCCAGCACATGGGGGAGACCATAATTAGGTAGATTCGGTGCAAATATCTGGCTTAGTAGGGTTGGGGTATGGGGGATGACCAGGTCTATAATTTTCCACTGGGCTTGGTATTCAGGGTGTAGGAGTAACAATGCCACCCTCATCTGTGAAGCTATCCAATAACCAGCCATACAGGGAAGTCCACAGTCCCCTTCCACTTTGGGTCGTATAAGGGTTTGCTTCCTGATTCTTGGTCATTTACCAGCCCTGACAAATCTCAAAAGTATGTTCTGCCATTCATCCAGTTGTTCCCTAGGGACAGTATATGGAACACACTGAAACAGGAAAAGGAATCTGGGCAATATATAAATTTGTATTGCTTATATACTGGAATGAAAAGGTAATGGTAGTAAGGACCGTCTTTGAATATCTTGATTTATTTGTTTTATCAAAGGAGAGTAATTAAGTTGGAACAAATGTGAATTTGGGGTAGAAAGCTTAACTCCTAAGATATTTCATGTGAGGCAGGTCCCACCTTAAAGGATATTTGCCCCAGAGGGTAACAGACAGCTGGTAATTAAAGCCCATGACCCCTGTCTTGCTTGTGTTCAGCGTGTATCCAGACACCTCGAAGAATTCCTGCAAATGCATGAACAGGTTTGGCATTGAACTTTCAGGGGCTGAGAGGTAAAGCAGGGTGTCATCTGCATAAAGGGTGAATTTCTGGTATACACCACCTATTTATACCCCCCTTTATATCTGCATTCTCTCTAATTCCTTGGGCCAGGGGTCCCAGGTATAGTGCAAACAAGATTGGTGACATGGGACAACCCTGTCGAGTGCTTCTGTGCAGGGTAAAGTATGGGGAGATATGACCATTCACCCTAATAAACCCTCTAGGTGATTTGTAAATTTTAAATAGAAATTTGATAAACTGTGCTGGGAATCCAAATTTCTCTAGGACTGCATGCAAAAAAGTCCAAGAGACCTTATCAAAGACCTTTTCGGCGTCTAAACTTATCAAGGTGGTGGGGGTCTGGGTGAAGCTTACATGATCTATTGTATGTGTGGTACAGCACAAGTTGTCTTGGGCTTGACAGCCAGGGATGAACCCCGTTTGATCTAGATGGAGCAGTTGGGGTATCACCTGCTGTATCCAGTGTGTTAACACTGACATAAGCACGTTATAGTCAGTGTTGAGAATTGAGATGGAATGATAAGAGGAGCAGAGGGTGAGGTTTTTCCTGGGCTTCAGAAGTACTGAGATGATAGCCTGGTCCCATGAATCCAGAGTTCTGCCCTCCTCTTGCATTGCCTCATTGAACACTTGCAGCAACAAAGGGGATAGTTTGCCTTTAAAATGCTTGCAAACCCCGGTAATCTATCTGTGCCTGGACATTTAGCACTTTTAAGGTTGGATAATTCAGCCTGTAATTTCAGGTTAGAAATAGGGGCTACTAACTTTAAGCTGAATTGTGGAGCTACTGTTGGTAGTGTAAGTCCTTTCAAGTAATTTGACATTTTGCTTTCCTGTGAGGGGGGCAGAAGCTGTACATAAATCCATGTAGTAGATTCTAAAGGCTTCCACAATATCTGGAGTCTGTTGGAGCCTCTGATTAGTGTTAGGATGTGATAGGAAGGACATGATTGTCCTTGCTTTCTGGGAGTGCAGGTGTGCTGCCAGCAAATGCAGGGATCTTGGTCCCCCTTTGAAGTATTTTTGTTTTAAAAAAAGAACCTTTTGTTCCACCTGATTGTCTAGGATCTTATTAAGTTCTTTTTTAGCCTGGCAAAACTTTTTATAGAAGTTCATCTCATATCTATTTGTGAGTTGGAGTTTTAGAGATTCTATCTCCGTTTTTAATTACATGTGCCTAGCTTCTTGCTGCCTCTTCTTGTTTGCTGAAATGGAGACAAATTTCCCTCATAGAATAGCTTTAATTGTGTCGCACAGAAGAGCAGTTGGGATGTCTGGAGCAGCATTGTCGGCCAAGGCTTGTTCAAGAGTTGCCCCATTTGTTTCCCTGACTTCAGGGTCCTGAAGTTGTTGTCCCTCTGTTTAGACAGCTGGTGAGACCCCATCTGGAATATTGTGTGCAGTTCTGGAGAACCAGTCTCCTCAAGGACATAAACAAGATGGAAGCTGTCCAGAGGAGGGCAACTAAAATGGTGCAGGGTCTGCACCAGAAGACATATGAAGAGAGATTAAAGGAGCTTGATATGTATAGCCTCGAGGAAAGGAAGGAGAAGGGTGACAAAAGAAAGGAGAGAGGAGACATGATAGAAACTTTCAAGTACCTCAAGGGAATCAGCAAAGTCCAAGAGGGTAGCATCTTTCAAAAAAAGAGGTGTGCAAAAACAAGGGGGCACAATTTGAAGATAGAGGGGGGGCAGCTCAAAGGTAATGTAAGGAAGTATTTTTTCACAGAGAGGTTGTGGATACATGGAACAGCCTTCCGGAGGAGGTTGTGGAGTCAAAAACAGTGGCTGAATTCAAGCATGCATGGGACAGTCATAAGGCAATTCTAGGGGGTGGGGTAGAAAGAAGTAGGCTGCTGGTTAACTAGGATCTGTAGCTTATCCATTAGGTAGGAAAATGGGCAGACTGGGTGGGCCAATCGGTCCTTATCTGCCATCAAATTCTATGTTTCCATGTTAAGCAGTGAAACATTAAGTCTCCAAAAGGTACGCTTGCAAAAAGCTTCCAGATTCATCTTAATAAAGACAGGTGCATGGTCTGACAAAGCCATATCCCCAATCTAACTATCTCTGACATGTCCCATGGTGTCCTTAGGTAACAAAATATAGTCCAGTCTGGAATGTGTATGTTGGGGGGCTGAAAAGAAAGTGTAGTTCTTCTGATTGCCATGCATAGCCCTCCAAACATCAACATAGCCTATCTCAGCCAAGAGTTTAATTATCTTTTTATTGAGAGTCTGATCCCATCTGGGAACTCTAGATGAGGAGTCTATTGATGGATTCAAGGTCAAGTTAAAATCTCCACCTATAATGACCTCTCCTTCCGCCCACTCCTGTAACTTTAAAATGACGGATAGATATGTCTGGAATTCTGACCCGCGGTACATAAATCGAGGCCAACATCAGAGCCCTATTGTGCAACCAACCCTTTAAGAAGGCATATCTCCCTTCTTTATCTGTTAAGTTGTCAGTTTGCTCAAATGGAGTTCTGGCTGGAACCAGAACCGCAACCCCACGTCTTCGCCCCTTCCCATGTAAGGCACATGATGATGCACTAAATCCTAGTTTTCCCAGTTTTATGTGCTCCTGGGAGGAGGGTGCATCTCCTGTAACATTGTGAATTCTGCATCTGACTTCCTGAGAAAACATAAAATTTTACTCCGTTTAACTGGATGGGTTAATCCGTTAACATTGCAGGGGCACAGAGTCATAGCTATATCTAGCATTTATAACTGAGGGGACAATCTCACTGAAAGATACCACTCTGTGTCGGAACCTGTAGAGGAAAGGTCACTTCCCATGAAGATACCCAGAGAGACCCAACTGAACATAAAACCAACAATAGATAACCATTGTTAAACATGAGAACCTTATGAAAAAGTTAATAACTTCTTGAAACTTAACCGTACAACTCATAAGGCATAAACTATACCTGTAGTAACTTCCAAGGTAGGGGATCCAAATCTAAGAATCTCTTGCCCTCCCCTTATTTTGATGGCTTATAGGGGGGATCGAAGAGATTTGTGCCCCGATATACCGGGATCTCTTCTGCAAAGTTCTCCGTGAGGAGAGATTTGTTACTAAAATTAAACGAGCACACCACCACCACGGAGATTATGTTGCTGTCAAAAAAACAAGTAACATAAAGCAACTACCTCCACTCCACATAAGGGCTGCAAGTACTATTCAAAACTGTCATAACATCTTTTAAACCTCGCCTAGTCCTAATCCTCGAGGAGATATGGGGGGAGGGGGAACCAATAGATGTAAGATCTGATAACTTTACACTGCCCCCTATTCATTACTTCTATTTACTTCCTGGGCTGTGAATAATTCAAAAGGTGCATTCGAAACAGAACTTACTTTATATTGTACTTTGATGTTATACATTTGAGGAACTTCAGTTTAAGAATTCTGGTGCTTAAATGAGTCCCAACAGCCCACAAAAAAATAAGATCTTCATTCGAAATTATAGATCACAGTCCCAGGCTTATTAAAAGTAAGTAACCTCAGTAATGAGAAACCCCCGGTCCACAGTAGACCCAGCACTCAGAGTTTTTTAGCATTTAAAACAGTGGAGTCTTACCGCACTACAAAGCAGTATTATTAGGAGAACAATCCTTTTCAGCTCGCAGTATACAGAGGTCTTGACTTCTTCAGCTCACCGAAGATTGTGAGGAGTTCTTCACTGCTGCTCACTTTGATGTATGGAGTTGCAGCAGGGCCTCCTGCACTGCTTTCAAAGGAGAAATGCCTCTGCATCATTGTGTCACTGCAATCCAGGTCGAGGAGAAACAGCGCTGCTTGGATATTCGTTGTGCTTCAATAGGTGGCATTGAAATTCCCTTTTTCTGCAGAGCTTCCATCGCTTTCCTCAGTGTAGTGTATATTTGTAGGCCATCATACCAGTGAATCCATAGCTTAGCAGGGAATACAGTTTGATATCTAATGCCTTTTTCCCTGAGTGCCCTCAATATAGGTATGTACATCTGCCGAGCTTGCTGTATCTCGGAAGAGTAGTCGTAGTCAAGAGTGATCTTAGAAGAGAGGTATGTCAAAGCCTTCTTCACCAACGCATGCTTTAACAGATCTCCTTTCATTCTAAAACTGCTCATTTTGAAGATTGTAGATCAGGGGCGGGCATTAGGCTCCGAGGGCTTTGGACCTAAGGATCAATGGGCCCTCTCAATTGACAAATTGTAATTTGGCAGCAAGTGCAAAATGTCCTTCAGGAGATTTTCTAAAAAGGAGGTCAAAGGAGCCACTTCTGCACCCTCAGCTAGCCCATACAGCCTCAGATTACTTCCTCTGAACCACCCCTCCAAGTCTACACATCTGGCTTGGAGAGAGAGGGACTGTTGTAATAGGGCCTCCACTGCCTTGTTAAGATGCATGGATGTCTCTTCTATTTCCGTTATTCCGTCCTCCACCTCATGCACTCGAGTCTTGATTTTTGCCAGTTGTTGTGACAAGGACTGGAACTCCCTTTTAGATTCTGCCCTGGAATCTCTGATTTCTTTCAAGATTATCACGAATCTCAACCTGGACAGCTGGTCATCCTCGCTTTCTGTGTTATACCCCAAGCCATGGGTACGGCTAAGGGAGCAGTTCCTACTACGGTGAGACTGAGCAGGTGGCAATCTGTCCATGTCACACTTCTTAGATGGAATCCTTAGCATGGATGACAGTCTTGTATCCCTCCTATGGCTCTCCTTTGACATTTTCAAATGATTTTTGTTACTGGCAAGTTATCATATTTTATTGCCCACAAGGAGTGGAGGACTTAGCTCAGGCTGCTAACTGCTAAGTGGAGGAACTGGAAGTCCAGTGGATGTTACTCTTACCTGTAGCTGGGCTTATAGTCTGTTTGACCTTATTTTGTGACATTTTCCTTGTGCTGGTGTGTATTGGAAGGCAGGAGGAGCCCCCCCCCCCCACAGCGTTCTCCCAACAGTTAAGCATGCACAGTTGGGGCTCTCGCCTTTCTGCCAGAGAAGATAAATCTGATTCCCTGTCCTTTGTCTTGTCTCCTCAAACACCAGGCCCACAGGAATACCCCACAGTTGCTGACCAAACATCCCTGAGAGCGGACTGCATTTGGGCTGCTATGAGGTAATTTCTCCTGCTGCTTCCACATTGTGCTGGGAACACCCTGGAGGATGTTTGCCCATTGACACTTTGCGTCAACTCCCCACCATCCCACTCAAGGCCATCCCTGAACTTATCCATCATCATAGGTCACATGACTGACAACATGACATGCCCACAAGTTTCACCCTACTTTCCCATTTGCAATTTATACTGACTGTCCACTAGGATTCAGTATTGCACCCCCTTCTCTCTCAATTTCTCTCCTGTTTCAGACCCTGAGCTTCCCTCATTTTCTCACTGACCTAGCTGTCCCAGTGCATTTTCTTGGTGCTATCCTTCTGGAGTTGAACTCTGTACCATCTACACCTAAAGCAGGCACCTTTCCTCTTAGCCATAGTGTCTGCCCTAGTCTACCTCCTTTACACCCCATAATGTTAGAACACATTATCTTCTCTACTGGCTACCTACTGGGTCTTCTTTTCCTAATATGTAGCTTTCCAGGTACAGTTATGCCACTCCCTGCTCATCACCCAATTCTACCCTCAAGCAAGACTGCAGCTGCCTGCAACTATATATCACACGGCACTGCTAGCCATACCCCATGATAACTTTCCTGACCCCCTTATTATTCGTCTATCTCCTTCTCACCCCCTTCTCCTCATAGCCCACACTATTCTCTCCCTTTCTGCACCCACAATCGCAGCTGCCCCCCTCCACACATTCTGATGTGCACCCTGCCTTACTAATCTCATCAGAGTATCCCTGTTGCGATATACCCTCTTTCTACTTCTTCTATCTGGGAATGTCCAACCAAACCCCAGCCCCCCTATGTTTCACCCAACCTAGGCAAGAATCCTACTGGTCATCTATATGCCTCAATGAATATTCGTGGCCTGAGGAACAAAATTGCCCCTCTCCAGGCCTGGATCATTCACCACTCCCTGATATCATAGCCCTGATTGAAACCTGGCTGTCACAAAGTAACCCAGACTTTACAGTGACCCTAGACTGCTATACTATTTTCAGAGATGACAGGTTTGGGAAAAAAGGTGAGGGCTACACAATTTATATGAAAAACACCCTGCAGGCTCCTCCCCTCACCCCTCATATGGCGCACAGGCCTCCCATCAAAAATAATGTTAGCTACCAAAAAGTATACATTTTGTGGTCTCATACAAATCCCCCACATAACCAAAAGCCAGCCTTTGATGAAACCCTCTCCTCCCTAGCAACCCACCCCAACCATGGAGAAACTATTATGGCCAGTGACTTTAACGAAGACAGGCTTACTCGATCGCCTAAAGCCTTCAAAGGCTTGACCACTGCAATGGACCTTGTTCAGCTGGTCAAGTTCCCTATCTGAATAAACAACAAAACTGGTACATCTACCATGCTGGACCTCATCTTCACCAACTGCCCAACACACATCTCTCAGGTCTTTGTCCACTCCAACTCCCTTAGCAATCACTCCCCAGTTACATATCTGTGGTTAAATAAGTCCCCCACCTCTCCCCCCACCCCCACCTACATTAGAGGATTAAAAAATGCTCACTACCCAAACTTAAAGCCTTCCTTTGATTTTCAGCGCTGCTGACATGGATACTGCCCTTTCTCACTTTATCTATACTTTCAACCACATCAGCGACATCTTTGCCTCCCCCCCTAAGAAAGCAATACATGAAAAGCATAAGGAATCTCTGGGTCTCCCCAGACATACTTGAAATAATGCACTACCATAACAACCTTTGGCTTAGAGCAATCAACTCGAAGCATCCTAGGAACAGGCAATTCTACCAAGAAGCCAGAAACAAATGTATGTGGGCAATCCACCAAGCCAAAGCCTCCTACTATTGCCAAACCCTCTTGTCAACCTGGAGCTCTGGTCATGATTTCTGGTGCAATTTTAAAGAAATCACTGGGAAAGAGGTCCACCCCCACCCCAGCTTACTATTGACAGTGAACTTGTCCAGGACCCTGTTACCATCTCTAACACCCTAAATAAGGCTTTCTCGGATCTTAGCAAAGTACTGCCATTGAATTTCTTTGACACTCCCTCTACCACAAACCCTTCTCCAACTTTATCGAAATGCACCCCCATTTCCACCACAGAACAATCACCACAAGTTCATTTCAAAGATACATCTCTAACTTCATCAACAAGTACAGGCATAGTGGGGACTTGATGGACCTAGAAATTCTAAGACTCTCTCTGGATGAGGTTCTCCTCCCACTTACTAAAATCACTAACCAATCCCTCTCTCTTGGGGCAATTCCCATCTGCCTGGAAATGTGCTGTCATCACACCACTGCACAAGGGCAGAGACTACACTACCACCAATAACTATAGACCCATTTCCATTCTGCCCCCCCAAGGCACTTGAGAAGGTTGCCTTCAACCAGCTTACTGACTATTTCTCCAACCATAGCATGTTATCCCCTGTCCAACATAGACGCAGCACCACTACTGCACTATTAGAGTACACGTCCTTTGTACACCATGCTCTTGATAGTAGACAATTGGTAGGCTCTGTCTACTTAGACCTTACCAAAGTGGTTGACACAGTCAATCACGCTCTACTGCTCCACTCCCCTCCCATCACTGGGCCTCACCTCTGATGTAGTGTCCTGGTTTGCCAGCTATCTCACCCCATGAACACAAGAAGTCAGGATTGGCTCCACCCTCTCTTCTTATAATCCCATTCTCTCTGGGGTGCCCTAGGGTTCTATGCTTGGCCTCCCTCCTCTTTAGCCTGTTTCTAAACCCCATTCCCATGTCATACCCCAACATTTGCTCCTATTTACAGATGATACAGTTATCTTTGAATATCATCCAATCCCTGCTCACTCCAAAATATGCTTTAAGATTGTAACAGTACAATTGAATCCTGTTTCATTGCCAATGAACTAATTCTCAGTTGTAGGCATACAAACCCAATGGCCTTCACCCACTGCCAGAATCAACACAGCAACCTATCCCTTACCATCCGTAACTCCACGAATGTCCCCACTGAATAGGTATATTCTTTCAGGTATCTGGGGCTAACCCTTGATAACCCCCTGTCCTACCATTACCATATCCAAGGCCTCCTGACTGCACTCAACTCCAGGATTGCTTTATTGGCATAAACACTACCTGACTGCTGAAGCCCTCCAACTGACAATATTGTCATATATGTTTTCTCTCTGGTTGACTCTGGCCTTGTGATGTAGGACTCAGCTGACCCAACCTCCCTCGCCCAGGTTAAGAACTCCCTGAATAAGGCCTGCAGGCTGGTCACGGGTCATGGCAGACTGACTCATACCTGCAACTTGTACGAGTCTGCAGGATATACCCACATCCTCAGACAGGAAATGTCCCTCAAATCAACCCCTCCTGGTCTTGACTCCCTGGTCTCCATAGTACTCATGGGCCAAGCCTCCAGAAGTGCCACTAGGTCCTCCTTCTCTGTCCCTCACTGCAGAAGACTGTTATGCCAAAGAGCCTTTCTATACTGGGCCCTCTTATGGCTCAATGAGCTCCCACCTAACCACCCTTGGCCCCTTCAAATCAGCCTTAGGAGCCACCTTCTTGAGCTCTCCAGCTGTGGATACCACTGTCCATTAACCCCCCGCATTAGTTGAAATTGTTTTTTGTCTTACTCGGCCATGTATTCGGACTACCATGTTTGGTTGATACCTACTATGCTGTAACTGACTGAGGGTCACCTTAAACCCTTAACTGTATGTCAAGTGTGTTTTGCCGGTGCAACTAGGGCTGATGGCCTGCTGTATCCCCCTGTACAAATTGTATAGTACTGTACTGTTTACACTGAACTGTTTAACTATGGCCCATTTTGCCTGCTGTGTCACATTGTTCAATCTTGCTGGTAATCCTGTCTGACTATTATACCTCCTGTTACCCTCACTTGCAATATACTTTGTTGTCAAAGCTGTCCTATTGCTTCTTGACATGAAGCCTTTGTAAAAGAGTCCTTGACTCAAAGGCTGTATTCTGAATCATCAAATAAAATATATAAATAAGACAGAAAGAAAATTGAAAATAGCTTTATTTTAGGTACATATACGGGATTAGGCCTTCACTTTCCTTTAACAGTAAGAAAACAAATGTAATACTGGTAGTAGCTGTTGACCCTAACATCATATTCAGAATGTTTCATTAAGATATCTCATAGAGAAAAAATATTAGGGTGTACCTATAGGGACCAAAATCCAGCAAAATCGCCAGCAGCAGGGGGCTAAAAATTAAATTGTGACCAGCAGCTAAAGCGTTAATGGTGCTATGTAGGGATCATTATACATATCAATAGTTTGGTAATAACATGTATATTTTTTGTCCACATTTGTAATAAAGTGTTAATAGTGTGTTAATTATAATGTAATGTTCTAATTCATTTAATTACCATCAGATATGGTGAACTATCTGGGGAAAACTTCCAACCATGTAATTTTGCAGATAGCGTGCTAGATAGATGGATAGATAGATTGATAGATAGATAGATAGATAGATAGACAGACAGACAGACAGACAGATAAATTATAGTGGTGGGGTAGCACCACCATACTTAGGGTTGAGAAGGGTGTTCACTGCTAAACCCTTAACAGTCCACATTAATAGCTTTGGCACTGTTTGATGAAATCAGCTAAAATTTTCCATGTGCTGTATAAGAAGCAAGGTCTTGATCTGTGGAAAGTTTTGTGATGGCGGCTTGTGTGGTTTCTGAGATTTCCATTCAGTATGTCATCTTCTTTGAATGTACAATTTCTTTCCTATACTAAACATGTTTTTTTTATCTCACCTACAGCCTACGTGGCATGGAGTTTTTTCCTACAAACTTGCAGGGCACAGGTGTTGTGTCCTAAGGCAATACTTTTGAAAGGCCTGGTGAAAAAATATTAAAGGGTTCCAAAGTGATAAGTCTTTAAAGTTTTGTGTTTTCCAATTCTGAGTGTGTGCAGTAGTATTTTTGAGATGATGTGCTCATGTTAAATGAAAAACCGGATGGCACAGGACCCTTTTTGTGGTTGCTTGTGTGCATGTGCAAGAAACCCATTGCATCAGCTTCCTTCATAAATGGGTTGTGGAGGCGTGGCAGTGTTGCACCAAATGGCAGCAGTCCATTCCGAGGCTGGTCTGTGCTGCAGTGAACTAAAGGAGCTTGCTGTCAATAATGGCCATTAATGAGCTTGCTACTATGTTCAAAGCATTTGACCGCTGCAATCAGTGAGCACCTCGTCACTGCACAATCAGCTGTTTTTGCTGTGGGGCAGTCCCTGACCACAGCAGCCAATTTCAGTTGCATTGTGTGGTGTCTAATTTCAGTAAACATGGCAATGACTTCTCCGTTGGCCTCTTGCAATAACCACGAAGCCAACAGAAAGCTGCCGCCCTCCTCTCCCAGTTCTTAAAGCTACAGGGGTGCCCATTTGGCATGCCCCCTCCCCAGTTTATTTACCAATGGGGTGTTCTAATCCCATTGGCAAGATGCAACCCCCCCATTTGTTGTGTGTCCAGGGGGTGCCCGATTCCCCTTGGCTAATGCACACTTCCCCAAGCACACTGTATGGCCAATGGGGGTCCCAATCCCTGTTAGCTCCAGCCCCCCCCAAAAGAAACACCCAGGTGTGCCAGCACACTGGGAGCCCACCGAAGCATGCAAAAAAGTGTCCCACATCTTCTATATTTTTCTAAAACCTGTAAAAACAGAAAAAGTTCCTTAGCATTTTTTCATGCCCCCTTCCCCCAACCTGCATCCATTAACTATGCACCCACCTCCCCACACCTCCCTCACCCCATACTTACCTCCAGAGCCTGGCACTATGATCTTTGGTGGACCGGGAGCACATCTGCAGACTTCAAAGCTGACCGTGAACTGAAGAAATGCCGGTAAGCTGTATAATGGCATAAATGGTTTTTTTTTCAACTTAGGTTGATATCATGGCCATTTTGGGGAATTTTGTTCACCAAATTATCAACATGGTGTTCTTGGGAACCCACCTCATGAACTCAGTCACTGTCGTTTTGTTATTCGGACCTGAAAGGTGATTTTTCGGTCACTGTGCGGAACCACCTTTTGGGACTGATTAACAAAATAACAGTGTCACAGTTTATGAGGTAGGCTCCCAAAAAGCCTACATTGAAAATCTGGTGAATAAATTCCCAAAATGACTGTTTACCGAGCATGTGTTACTCAGTTCCCACGCACACTCGTAACTTCGATAATTTTTTATATTTTCACTCCAGATTTTCAACATTACCATTTGACCACACCTCCTTATGAATGGGACAGCTGTTATTTTTCACATTTTTGCACATGTAGTGCACAGTGGCGTGGTCAGTGTGCAAAATCAGTGTTTGGGACACATTAAGAAAATCACAGTGACACTGTTCATGAGCAGAGGTCATAAAATGCTTACATTGAAAATTTGGTAACAAAAGTCCATAAAATGACTGTGTTATGAGCGTGCAATGCGCAGCTTCCATGCACCCTCATAACTTTGGGAATTTGTAATATTTTCACTCCAGATTTTCAACATTGGCATTTTTCCACACCTCATTATAAACAGTATAGCTGTCATTTTTCACATCTTGGCTGAAATGTGTTTTCGCCCTTCTGGCACAGAATGGAATGGTCACTGTGGAAAATCAGTGTTCAGGATAGATTAAGAAAATCACAGTGACATTGTTCATGAGCGGATGTCCCAAAATGCCTATGTTGAAAGTCTGGTGTAAAAAAATCTCCCAAATAATTACACTACGAGTATATGTTGTGCAGTTTCTATGCACACTCGTGACTTCTCCAGTTTTTTTATATTTTTACTCCAGATTTTTAACATTAACATTTTTTTACACCTCCTCATGACCAGTACTGCTGTCATTTTTACATCCTCTTCAAAAATGTATTCTTGCACCTGTGGCGCCAAAATGGCTCAGTCGCTGTGCAAAATCACTTTTGGCTAACAAACTGATAGTGTCACCGTTCATATGGTGGGGTCACAAAAAGTGCATGTTAAAAACTTGGAGTAAAAATACCAAGAAATGCCCAGAGCATTAGGGTTTCTGACCATAATGCTCTACTCTGTAGGGACTGACAGGCATCAGGGGTGTGACCTGGGATTGTCGACAGTAATGCTCACACCATTCTACCCCGCACTCAGCAGCAAGTGACAGGCATTGAAGTGCTCCTTGGACTCTTTGGCCCCAGAGTTCACCTTATTCTCCTACACTGCACCTATTTCAGTGTATTTCCTTATGGAATGAGGTGAGCGTAAAGCCCAAACACCCAAGGCACACCTCGGCACTTGTCAATGTCTGCAGGGTAGGATGAGGTGAAATGTTGTGACTGTTATGGGCGATGACCCAAAGGCACACCCCAATGCCTGTCCATCTCTGTAGGGTGAGGATGGAGTTTGCGTCAGTTCAGTACTTCACTGCCATTTCTATACTGCAACTGTGTTACTCCTGCACTTCCACTGCTATCGTCAGCGAGCAACCATTCGACATTGACAAATGGTTGTTTGGTTTCTCATCACTTGTTTCTCACACAGAAATTTTTTTTTTTGTGCTGTGAGACTACCATCTTGTTGCTTTCTTCTACGAACTAACAAGCATGGAAAATACATAAAAAATGCTGTAATTTAAAAAACAAACACCAGAACCTAGATACACAGGCCCCATTTAGCTGGATTTTATACATGGATATACCTGCATTCTCTGTAGGACAACAGCAGGACTTTCTTGACTTCTGCACCTGCAGCTGGAACCCATGCTGCAGGCTGCAGTAAGAGCAATGAGCCGCTATTTCCTAGGTGTCAAGTGGCACCCCCCCATTGCCATCCCTTAATGTATGTGATGCTACATTGGTGTCTAGTGGCACCTTCCCCACCCTTCAAATGCCAACCCCATGTTTATTTAATAATTCTCTGGTGTCTAGAGGTAACCCCCCACCCTCCATTTGCCATCCCAATAATGTCTTTGTCTTTCCCTGGTGTCTTGTGGCACACCTAACTTCCAATTGCCAACCCAGTAAATTATTTCCCTTTCTTTGGGGCCTATTGTCACCACCCCAACCTCCAATCACTCCTGTTATGTATTGGGTGGTGTCTATGGACCTGACCAAGGCATTCGATCTTATTAATTATTCATTATTATGTGGTAAGCTTTGAGGTCTTGGTTTTTCTGAAGGGCCAATGCTCTGGTGTACAGATTGTCTATCAAATAGGTCTCAGTTAGTAGGTATAGGCTCTGTTTTTTCTTCAATTAAACCAATGAGTCTGGGTGTTGCTCAGGGATCCATTTTGGGCCCCTTTCTAGTCTCTGTATTTGCAAATTCCCTTCCTTCTATCCTTAAGGTCAGTAAATGTCTCTGATATGTAGATGATTTGATAATTTTCTCTTATTCTACTGCTATTTTCTCTGTTGAAGCTGATTTACAATCTGATTTCAATACAGTTTGCATCTGGTTTGGTAGTACTCATATGATACTTAATGTTTTTTTTTTTTTGATGTTATTTCTTCAGGAGCTCCGGCTACACCCCCCCCCCACACTCCACCGTTCCTCCGGCACCATCCCTGGACATGAGACCCCCTCCCTTCAGCACCCCACGACTTATCCTTCACGGAAGGGAGGTGGGGAGTGACTCAACCCACCCAAACTGGTCCATGCCAGGAAGGCGTCCTCCGGGAATGGCGACGTGCTGCCAGGCTCCATTTTTTCCGGATTTCTCTCCCGGCGGGCATGGCGTGCAATGACGCCAGCAACTGGAGTGCACGCACGCCTCCCGCGGCGCACACCAGTCAAGCTGCCCGCCACGTCTCCGCCTCCCCTGTCTCTGCGGGTTACAAGTATGTCGATCCTCAGCCTCCGCTTAGGGTCAGAGCACCGCTACCCAATCCTCACCCCGGAGATGGAGAGCAGTCCTCCGGATGCTCGATCCATCTCCTCCCGCCGACCCCGACAACCCGTGCTCGTTCCCGAACCTGGGTCGCTGGCGTGGCGCGAGGTGTAGCGACCAGCGCCTCAACCCTCAGCGCCACCGGGCCGGCCATATGATACTTAATGTTGCTAAAACAAAAGTAATGTTATTTGGCACTTCCTTTATGATGGGAGAGAATTCCTCCTTGTTAATTCATAATACTGGGGGAATTGCTGTTGAATTTGTTAATGAATTTCAATATGTGGGAGTTGTTTTAGATACTGGCCTAACTTTTTCTTCACAAGTTAAATTTTTGTGTAAAAAGGTTAATCAAAAATTGGATTTGTTGTTTAAAATGAAGCAGTATTTTTCCAAAGATACCAGAAAGTCTATTGCAATGGGAATTCTCTTACCTCATTTTGACTATGTTGCTAGTCTTTACCATCGACTCTCTATTGGGGAGCTAAATAAGCTCCATGTGTCTTACAATAATGTCTGTAGATTTGTTTTGGACTGCCCCCCTAGAGTTCAGCATTGTTCAATGTATTCCAAACTTGCTTGGCTATCATTAAGATATAGAATTACAGTATATTCTATTTTGGTTGTCAAGTTTTTAAATCAGTTTTTTTCAATTCAAAATATCCCTTATCCGATTTGGTGAAAATTTGGTCTTCCACATGAAATCTTCGTTCTTCTGATGATCTAACTCTAACCAATATTTATTTTTGAACTAAGGTTGGGACAAGATCATTTTCTGTGGCAGCACCCCAATTTTGGAACACATTACCCTTTGCTGTTCAATTATCTACTTCATTATTGCAGTTTAGGAATAATTTAAGAAGTTACTTGAATTCACTTGAAGTTTGTACATGTTATACTTAAATTGTTGTTAGTAATGTTTTGTATATTTGTATGACTATTTGTTGGGTCAGATCTGAAAATGGGCTTGTCCCAGTATCCTTACCCGGTTAACAAAATAAAAATGAAATTAAATAAAAAAAATGTGTCTTTCCCTGGTGTCTAGTGGTACCTCCACCCTCTGATCACCATCCCCGTAATGTTGTTGTTCTTTCCCTGATGTCTAGTGGCACCCCTACCATCTGATAGCCATCCATATTATAAGTGGTTCTTTCCCTGGTGTCTAGTGGCACCCCCATCTTAATGCCATCCCTGTTTCAAATGAAGAAATCAACCCCCAATGTTTTTTCTTCTAAAACCTGCAAAATAAAAAGTCCCTTGGTGATCTGACCCATCGCCCTCAACTCCCACCCAGCACCCACCAACCCACACCCTCCAGTACACCCCCACACACGCTCAATCACCTGAAAGGTCACAGGGCAAAGATCCACTCTCCAATCAAAAACACATCTGACTGCTGGAACCGCCAACTTCAATATGAGAAACTAAGTTAAGTGCAATTCAATGTATTTCTATGGCATTTTCAACTTTTATTTTAGTCTGTGGTAACAAGGTAAGACCCGCTGGGCACAAGTGCCTGTTTTCAGGGGTGAACTGAGAGCACTGGCCAGTAAGTGACTTGTTCAGAGTCACACAGTATGCATGTGGAGGTTGTGAGAATTGAACCAAGGTCTAGTCTGCTGGATGTACCAAGCTTGTTCACAGCTCATTACTCTAACCTCTAGGCTATACTGCCAGCCCAGCTTTGATGCATAACTTTGTCATGTTTGCATATTTTGAGCCCACATTTTCAGCATGGTTTTCTTGGGACCATGCCTCATGAACAATGATGGTGGAATTATACAAATCCAGCCCAAAAAGCATTTGTGTAGTCAGTTGGTGAAATCATCTTTTGGATGGGATTTCAGAATGTTCACTGCCCTTGTTCACGAGGTGGGGTCATAAGAAGGGTACAGTATGTTGCAAATTTGGGTCAAAATATGTGAAAATGGCAAAGTTATAGACATATATCGAAATTTTACTACTCTCACTCATATCTTTGGAAATCCAAAATATTTTACCCCAATTTTTAGCATAATCTTCAGGATAAACTTTATTTGGCTGTTTATTTTCAGTTTTAAATCAAATTTTAAACAATATCTGCTGGCACAGGATGTTTTAATTAATACTTTTTTTTGTGTACATTTCATTATTTGTATCTTTGTCAGGTGGACTTGAAAAAGGAGCTTGGTCCAGTGTCCATTCCCAAGTGGCCTTGTGTGAAGAAAGGAGACCATGTGTGACACTGTTTGCTTATGGAATGGGGTGGGCGATAGTGTTGACAAGCCCCAAGGAAGAGCCCATCCCTAATTTGCCATGTCTCGGGAGACACAAAACCCTAATTTTTTTTCTTTTTGCTGCTTGGGGGTGGTGGGTGGGTGTGAAGCATTAGGGTGAGAAACCCAAATGCCACATTTCCATACTTTTGTGGTGTTTAGTTATAGTAATTAGTGCATTAACAAAGTGTTTTGCAATGAAGAGAAAGAAAGAAAGAAAGAAAGAAAGAAAGAAAGAAAGAAAGAAAGAAAGAAAGAAAGAAAGAAAGAAAGAAGTGTATCATATTGGTTCGGTAGCACCAGTATAGTTAGGGTTGGCCAACAGGTTCTATGTTAAACCCTGAATCTTGCATCATAATAGTTTTGGCAGTGTTTGATGAAATTAGCTGAAATTTTGCATGCATTGTTTTGGATGCAAGGCCCAAATATATGGAAAGTTTTGTAGCAGCAGCTTGTGCAGTGTCTGAAAGTTACAAACAGTATGTCATTTTCCTGTAGACATCTAATTTTTTTCCTTTGCTTGAAATGTGTCTATATGGAAAGGAATTTTGTTTCCAAAACTTTCAAAGTAGAAAGGTATTGTGCCAAAGTAGTGCCTTTGGACAGTTTCACAGAAAAAATGTAAAACAGTTCCACTTTTAAGGATTTAAAATTTTCTTTTTTTTTAGCCGTTCTGAGCATGATCAAGTAAGGTTTTTTCGATAGCATTCTAATAAGACTCAAAACATTCCATGCCGCAAGATGTTTTTTGGTTTCTCATGCTTGCTTCCCATAGCACAAAAACATTTTTTTGTCATGATATTTGCCATCTTGTTTTTTTGTTTCCCCCCAACTCACTCTGTCTCTCTATCTCTGTCTGTCTGTCTATCTGTCTATCTATCTATCTGTAACCCCCTTGTTCCCAGGGTTTACTAGAATCCCACTTAGAATCAGTGGCAGGCAGGGAGAGGCAGCTTGTGAGATGCTGGTTAAATGAATTTCACACTGTCACACTCTGTTTTCAGTCTCAGCTGAGCTGGAGTGATGATGTCACCTTAGAATTTTCACAGCAGCATAAGCCATAATGGAATGCTAGCTGCAGGGGTTAGCAGTAGAATGTTGGGTTATAGTGAATAGTTCGAGAGAGAGGGAGTCTGGAGAGTGAGGAGTGCTGCAGAAGGCAGCTCCTCAGACTTAGCTGTGAAAGAGAGCTACCCCAGGAGGTTGTGTTGTGTGTTCTCACCCTAAAGAAGAACACAGAAGACCTGTAGAAGGAAGTGGTAGAGACTGTTCATAGAAGGTTTTCCAGTGTCCCATTCTTGGAGGGATGGGGGGAATTCTAGGATTCTGGGGCAATCCCCTGGTCCAGCCTAGAGAGTGGTGAAGCTGCCTGAGATTCGTTTGTTCTGTGAGTACCCGAGACTTGTGTGTGGGAAAAAAGCCCTGGGGCACCTGCATTCCTGTGGTGAGTTTTCTCTGACAAAGGGACTCTGTTCACCAAGACTGTGTTCGTGTTAAAAATGTCTGCCTACTATGGGATCCCAAGGGAGACCAGCCATGTACAGAACTTTTGAGACTGTGTTTCTAGTAAAAGTATCTGCCTACTGTGGGGTCCAGAGGGAGACTTGCCAAGTACATTACTTTTAGTTCATGTCTAATTTAAAAGCATCTGCAAAAGTGGGGGTCTAGAGTAAAGACATAGCCATATTACAGAACTTTTAATTTCATGACACCTCCATGGTGTGAGAAGTAGAATGTTAAATGTGAAATACATTTCAAGAGAGCATCTACAAAAGTGTTTCAGAGAAAGGTGTTGTTAACCAGATGAATGGCCGAGTATCAATTTGAAGGCAAAAGGTGGGAGACCCCCCCATCTGGAGTAACCATGTTTACCTCTCTGGATTCAGTTTCAGGGGCATAGCTACAAGGGTGCAGTGGCACCCGAGCCCATGAGGTTTGAGGGGCCCAAATCATGATTTTGATGTTTATTCAAAACTGGGGATGAGCCTTGTAACATCACCTTGCACCCAGGCCCTCTGGGTATTTGCTATGCTACTGTTCAGTTTGGGCAAGGGGGGACAGTAGGGGGAGGTTACATATCTATCTATCTATCTATCTATCTATCTATCTATCTATCTATCTATCTATCTCATTAAAATATTTGTTAAGCAGACTGGAGTGACTCTTCCTGGTACTGCTTCTTTCTCCCCCTTCCCTCCTGGTCACTCACCCCTTCCTCATGTTTATGCATTTTTTAACATCTAATATAAGTTGGCCATTGTGTCCACCCCTTGGTACTGCTTCAATTGTGTCTCCCTTCACTCCAGATCATCTGCCCCTGATCCCATCCTGCAAATGGTGGCACTGGGGTGTCCACAGACTTGCTGCCAAACAATGGTCCAACACTGGGGTGCACAATGTGAATGTCCCCTGAAATAAAAAAACACTGTCCCTCATTTATTTTTTACCTGTAAAAAAGAAAACAGTTCTCCACTGATCTGACCTCCACACGCACACCACCACAACCCACTGTAACCTCCCACTCAGCACCAAATTACCCACACCCTCACTAATCTGAACATGTCCCATGATGTACATCCACACCCTAGTTGAAGACTTGTCCTACTGCTCAAATGGGCAACTGAGATATGAGAAAATAAGGTATGTCCAGTTTAATGTATTTCAAAGGAGATTAAACTGTTATTCATAATATTGTCATTTTTACATATTTTTACAACATATTTTCAAAATGGCCTTTTTGGGACCCGCCTCATGACCAATGGTAGTTGAATTGCAAAATTACCTTTCTTTTGGGACTTGAACATTTTTAGCACATTTGTTCATGAGGTGGGGTCATAAGAAGGGACATGTTGAAAATTTGTGGTCAAAATATGTAAAAATGAAAAAGTTATAAGCATACTTGGAGCCTATTGTATGGTCACTCATAACTTTGGAAATTTTCAATATTTTGACACCACATTTTCAACATAATCATTTTTTTTCCACACAACCTCATGAACATAACAGCTGTCATTTTTCAGATACTGGCTAAAATGTGTTTTCACCCCTGTAGAGCAGAATGTGTTTCAGCAGGTACATGAAAGTTTTCACCTACCAGGTTTATTGATATTGATTTCATTGATGTTACAGAGCATTAGAAGACCAGAGTCCATAAACTCACCACATTGTACTTATAAATAACCCTTAATGCCTTTGTTAGTGCAATATTTATCAAACTTTATTTTGAATTCAGATACAGTTTTACTTTCCACCACCTCACAGGGCAATGCATTCCATATTTGTGTTGCCCTATTATTAATCCAATATCACCCTTTATTTGTTCTAGTTCTTTCTTTAGCCAATTGGTGGTCATGTGCTCTTGTATAATGCCCGTGGTCCCTGTGCACTAGTCCCATGCTATCCCAAAGATAAGTGTCCTTATGCGCCTTAAAAACCAGACACATATCCCCTCTCATCCTTCAATTTTCCAATGAATACAGCTCCAATAACTGTAGCCTCTGCTCATAACACTGTCCTTCCATCCCCTTTACTGTTTTTGTGACTCTCCTCTGCATTCTCTCCATTACTCCCACATCCTGCCTCTTGCAGGGTGCCCAGAACTGTACATAGTACTCCATCTGGGGCCTCACCAATGCAGTGTACAATGGGATCACCACTTGCCTTTCCCTACATTTAATATGTCTTTTAATACAATATGCTATAATACTAGCCTTTTTCATAGTCTTGTTACATTGCATACTGAAATTCAAACTACTACTAATGTCGATCCCCAAGTCCCTCTCTTCCTGTGAGACCTTTAATGCTGTGCCCCCCAAGATATATTTATACTGTTTGTTATTTTTACAAAATGCATAACAGAGCATTTTTCAATGTTAAATATAGATTGTTTTGGGAAGGCCCAAATTTCCAGGTTGTTTAGGGCAACTTGCAAAGTGGTGTGTTCAGCTATACTATTTATTGTACCCCCTAACCTGGTATCGTCAGCAAATTTTGAAAGCCAAACCCCTGCTTCAACCTGCATTGTTGATATATGTAGATTAAACAAGCAGGGTCCCAGCACAGATCCCTGAGGGACACTGCTGGTCATTCTGGCCTGGCCCAAGATCTGAGGTTGGATCATTAATAAGAATACTATGCTGAACATTTGCTGTACAAATATGGTAAAAATCACAGGTTATGTGTGAAGTAAGCAATAATACCCGAAAGGGTGGGTGGTATTGTGCTATACCAGACTGCGCAGGGGTATAATGAGGCCTGACGCCACAAACGGATGGCCATATAGCCACTGGAAGGTCCGGTATAGCACAATACTGCCCACCCTGGAGGGTATTATTGCACTTAGAAAATGGGCAAACTGTGGCATTTTTATATGGGATTTAATTAAAAAGAAATTAAAAAATAATACAGTAAAAATGAATTTGAAGTCTTTGTGTTGTAAGTAGTCCATCTATGTCTGTGCTGTTCTATCTCCTGTTGCCCACCCCCCAGACAGAGCCATTCTCTTATCCCCCCATCTGCTGTACCACCTTCAGAACTAGACATTACATTTTTGGCAGGGGTTCCCTTAATATTTGTAGTTATTTAAAAAAACAGTTTTCTGTCCTTCTGAGTCCTTTTGTTCATGCTCAGAAGTTACAATCTTGCCCAAACCCTACCAGGTACAATCAGGAAGTGTAGAGCGAGAAATATGAAGTGGCAGGGCAACAAAAAACTAGTAAATGCTTTTGTATGTTTACTATAAACTCACTGGTGTTGCAGTTTGACATTTAAAATGTGACGATTCCCACTGTACCTGCAGCTGAGCTGTTGTGTTGTCCTGCTGAAAGAGCTAGTATTTGGTAGTCATGGGGCATGGAGAGCTGAGGGAGATTTGCTTTTGGGCAGACATGAGTCAGTGGGAGAATGGAGTGAAGCAGGAGGCAGGGGCAATGGTGAATATGGGAAACAGTAATCTGAACATAATTTTTTTTACCATTTTAAAGTTAAATGAGGGAGTGTGTGAACAGGAAAGCTGGGGAAAATGGTAGGCTGGGACTGACTCACTCTTTTCTGTCTGGAGGCACTACAGAATGCAGAGCAGTTTCATTTTTGGGAGCAAGTGTGCGGCCAGCTGAAGATGGGAGGAGCAAAGGTGTTGTCAACTATCTGACAGTCACACTGTGGGCACTCTCAGGACATGAGACAAGAGGGAGTATAAGAGAAACAAACAAAGGTAGCCTGAAATTAGCCCAGCAGACGTTGATCTCTGGTTGTGTTAGGTAGCTAACACTGGGGGTCTGTGCCACAGGAGAGAGCCAGAGCCGGCACGGCAAGTAAAAAAATAAAGTAACATTTAAAAAAAAAAAGACTTAAGTGGAGCTACAGTTAGGAGGGAGGGTGAGACAGTAATGAAGAGGGTGTTAGGGCAATCTGCTACCATCAGGAAAAAAATTTGAAACAGCATTATTTTCAGGAGGAAGCAGGCAGCCAGCTAGAATTGTGAGGAACGAGATCGTGGTTGGCTCTTCATCCCGGACAGTAAGGGTATTGAGAATTACAGGGCATGGGATAAGAGTGAACTTTAAATATAAAGAAAAATAGATAATGTATTTGAAATGAGCTCAGGGAATGTTGTGTGCACTTTCATTATTCAGTAGGCACTGAACTATGGAGTGTTGGGGGACTAGTATCTTTCGCTAAGTGGTAGAAAACAATGGCGGCGATTTAAAATTCACTGGGGTGCTTTTGACAAATGAGAAATCAGAATGGGCACGAGGATACCTGGGGTGGGTAAAGGGGCACTGGGGCTGGTACTTTTTATTTGGTGGGCATCTATTGAAAGTTAATGTACCCCTCTGGAAGGGGTACCAGCCAATCAGATGCCTCCAAATAAAAAGCCCATTCTCTAACATTGCAAATATTGCAATGTTCACTCATAGCATTGCTGATTTTCAGTATTTTAACTCCAAACTTTCAATGCAGCCGTTTTCCCATACCATCTCCTAAACATGGCAGGTGTCATTTTCTAAATCCTGGACTAGACTTGTTTGCACACTTGTGGTGCCAAATTACATTTCAGGCAATGTACTATAAATGCCACATGTCATGTTTGTAAGGGGAGTCATAAAATGACTAGCTTTAAAATTTCAGTTCAAAATAAAAATTAATTATCAAGAAACTTTCTGTGATGTGCCAATTTTCACCTCAGCAGATATGCTTTGTGATCCCACACAGGTGAGCTGTGTTCAGGGGTGAGCTCAGTGACCCATCCCTCCATAGATGCATATAAGTTTGCAGCTGTGGAAGCACAAGCAGTGACCAAATTGTCAGCATAGCTACCTTATTACCAAACCTCATGTACCCGGTACAAAAATTTTTTGAATCCCCACCAAAATGTAATTCTGCGCAACTGCATTGCCATTCTGTGCCACTGGTGCAAAAACACATTTTGGCCAGGATTTGAAAAATGACGGCTGTGACATACATGAGGTGGGGTAATAAGAATGCTATTGAAAATCTGGGGTAAAAATATTTAACATTTCCAAAGTTATGAGTGGGTGTAGTGAAATTGCAATGAATGGTCATAACTTGTCATTTTTCATATTTTGACCCAACATTTTCAACATAATCTTCTTATGACCTCACCTCATGAACTCCATAGGTGAAAAATGTCAAATATGTGTCAAAATGCCATTTCACTCCACAGGTGCAAGAACACGTTTCAGAAAGGATGTGAAAAATGACAACTGTGCTGTTCATGAGGTGGTGGGAAAAAATGGGTATAGTGAACATTTAGACTCAAAATATTGAAAATTACCCATGTTATCCACTTGCATAGAAAAATGTAAACAGACTTCATAACTCAGCCATTTTTAGGAATTTTTCCGCCAAATTTTCAACATGGCCTTTTTGGGACCCCACCCCATGAACACTGACACTGTCATTTCATTAATTGGTCTCAAATGGTGATTTTGTGAAGGAACCATGAAATCACCTTCCAGGCACTATTAACAAAATAACAGTGGCAGTGTTCATGAGGTGTGGTCCCAAAAAGGCCAGAGTGAAGATTTGGTTAAAACATTCCTGAAAATGGCAAAGTTATGAACATACTGTAAGTCTGAAATGCCATTGCAATACATTATATGGCATTTACCTTGATTCCTCCATTTGCAATTTGGCTTTGAAGAATGCATAAGTGTCTTGTTCCATAGCAGATGACAGCCTATGACCTCCAGTGGTAAGAATAGGGTAAGAGGGGTGGGAGGCGGTGGTGGGTGCTCAGTGGGAGGGTTGGGATGGGGGAGGGGTGATGGGGATAAGGAGGGACTGTTTTCCTTTCTTCAGTTGTAAAGAAAAGACATCAGGGGATTGTTTTTCTTCATACAGGTACAGCATAAATATTTTGGGACACTGGGAGTGGGCTCTTCAATGTCCCATACTGCTGGGCAGTGATCTTGTATATGCTGACACAAGGATTGCCCCCAGTGTTGGCTATTTGTAATGAAACAATGGGCTGCAGGTGAGGGGACTAAAATAAAAATTAGGGGATGTGATCAGAGGGTGAGGGTGCCACTAGACACCAGGGACAACAATTGGCAGGTGGAGGGTGCCACTAGGCATCAGGAATAGTGATTGGTGTGTGGGTGAGGTGCTGCTAGACACCAGGGACAGTGATCACATAGTGGGGGGGTGCCACAAGACACCAGGGACAGTGATTGGTGGGTACAGGGTACCAATAAACACCAGAGACAGTGATTGGCAGGTGGCTGTGCCACTAGACACCAGTGAATCAGTGGCTCACTCCTCTCACTGCAGCCCACAGCATGAATCCGAGCTGTGGCTGCAAAATCAAGAAATTCACACTGTTCTCATATAGAAAATGCACTCCTCTCACTAAATTGGATAACCAGGATTTTGGGTGCCCAAAAAACATATATGTGGCCACAATATTTAAAAACAATCATCAAAATCTACTAGCTAAACTGGTCCCATTTAGCTAGGTTCTGATGTTTGTTTATTCAAATCACAATATTTTTGGTGTTTTTTCCACCTTTGTTGGTTCACAGAAAAGGTCAACAAGATGGTGGCTGGTCACAGCACAAAACAAATGTTTAGTGCGGTGCCAAACAAGTGACGCAAAAACAAAACGTTATCTGAAAAACTGTACTGCACATGCACAAGATGAAAAACACAAAAATGTAATGTTTAATAATTCTGGAACCCCTTGACATTTTTTCATCAGACCTGTCAAAGGCATTACCTTGGGACATGCCACATGTCCCCTGCAAGTTTGGGGTAACAATTCCTTTTTGTGTAGGCAGTAGGTGCAAGCAAAAAACAAACAATGTTAAGCATTGCAAAAAAATGTGTATATTTTTAAATGACACATGCAGATCTCAGCAACCACACAAGCTGTCATCACAAACATTTCCACACAGCAAGCACCTTGCCTACTAGACAACATATACAACATTTCAGCTCATTCTATCAAAGAGAGTCAAACATATTAAGGTGCAAAAAGAGTTTAACATTAAACAGCTTGCTGAATCCTAACTATAGTGGCACTATCACACCATTATATACATATACATATATGTATATATATATATATATATATATATATATATATATATATATATATATAATGGTAGCACAGTAGTGTTACCATACTTAGGATTGAGGAGCCATTTACATGTTAAACCTAAAATGTTGCACCTTAATAACCTTGCAACCATTCAATGGATTTGCCTGAAATTTGGAATACATGATCAAGACCCATATGCCTTGGGGTCTGCCAAGTTTTATACCAGTAGGAAATATGATTGTGGAGTTGTTAAGCATGATCTGCGCATGCATTTACGCTTTTTTTGGAATTCTACGGTCGCGCCTACAGGTTGCATGGTTTGCACGACCAGTCCAAAATCTTCAGAGAATGTGTGGCCGGGGGCCCCGATTTGCCTTTTGAAGATTTCATGAAAAAATATTAAACGGTTCAAAATATTCAAAAAACAAGTTCCCACTATAAGTCAATGGGAAAAGTTAACAAAAAGTTCAACAGTGTCGCATATGCAGTTTTTACTTTCGCAAATGGCCCTTTTACTGTCACAAATTCACCATTTTGTTTTCAGTTGGTGATCAGAAAAATGCTTGGCATTTAAATTTGGGACCCTCTAGCAACCTAATTCTTTTTGTATTCACCTAGTCGGTCCCTGAGGATGCTAGCCATGTCTTTATTTTTGGGTAAAACACCCCAGAAATATGTTTTTCACATTTCTGGAAAAAGCACTTTCACAAAGTACTTTCACACTTGCGACACTGTCGAATGAGTTTGCAAAAGCTTTCACAAATTGCGACAGTACTTTTCTAGGCTGTGGCAAAATGACAGCAATTCTTTGGCACCCCGCTGCAAAAGAACAGTTTGGTGTTTTGGGCTGAGATTTGGAAGGAACGCAGCTGACATCTCACAGATGTGCCTTTCAGTGTTTTGTTGAAAAAAATATGACACAGCGCCAAAGTTACGGCACTCCAAAGTTGACACTTTTTCCCATAGGATAACATTACGACATCCGACGCATTGCAGCAATCCTTTGGTGCCCTGCTGCAAAATAACGGTTTGGTCTTTTGGGCTGAAATTTGAAGGGAAGACAGTCAACATCCAACAGATGTGCCTTTTAGTGGTTTGTTTAAAAAATATTACAGGGAGCCAAAGTTATGGCACTCCAAACTTCTCTTTTTTTCCCATAGGATAACATTATGGTGTTCGCCGCGCCTTTCAGGGCCCATATCTCAGAAATGGTGCTAGATACGGACTTTTTGTCAAAAAATGCTTAGCCCCCTAATGGGCGCTAAGTATAAAACTAGCCAGGAAAGTCATAAATCATATGACTTTTAAATTTTTTTTCTAGCTCGTATGGTTCCTGAGATATAAGCAATTTAGTATTCCAACTCCTCATTTTCTGCTCCGAGACCCATTATTATGCATACATTCTTTGTACTCACTGTCTTTCTCTATGAAACTTTTGGGGAAAATCAGCCTGTGCGCTTACATTACTGTTACAGTTGCCCTTTCCACTTGCGGTTCCATACCCATTTCACTTACTGTTCACGTCTACGCCACCATGTGCATTATCCTTTGTGTTTTCATTTGCGCTAGCGTTTCCGTTATTTTTTACCATTTGTGACTACAGTACTGTTTCTCTTTCTGTTTCACTTTGCATCGTCATGACCATTACCATTTGCGTTTGCGGGCACCATGTTACTATGTGACAAGACAACACGTGGCAGACCGTTCCCGTCTACGCCACCGTGTGCGCTACCTTTTCTGTTCTCATTCATGCTTGCATTACCATGTGCACCACTGCTAGCACTTCTGTTTGCATTGCTGTTCCAGTTACTATGTCACAAGACATCACATGGCGGAGCACGGGGCCCCTCCGCCGCACTACATTCACTATTTCTCATTATCATTCTCAAAATGAAGGGAAATTAGAAGCAAAAAACTCCATTTAATACATCAGTTAGGGTTGTTCCACAGCAACAAAAGTGAGGAAATTCGGTGTTAGTGTTGAAAACCCCCTTGGACCCCCCAACCAGCATTGGGGTGCGCATTGGGGTCTTGGTCTAACTCTCACCCCATTCTCCTATAACTCTGCTTCTTTACACATGTGATGGGGTGAGAGTTAGGGCTGATGACCAATGTGCACCCCAATGCCAGTTGGGGGTGGGCTGGGGGTCAAGGGGGTTTTCAACCCTAACACCTAATTTCCTCACTTTTGTCACTGTGGAACAACCCTAACTGATGCATTAAATGGAGTTTTTTGCCTCTAATATATATATATATATTATGGTAGCACAGTAGTGCTACCATAGTTAGGGTTGCGTAGCACGTTTAAGGTTAAAGGGTGATACTTTGCACCTTAATAACTTTGCCACCGTTCAATGGATTTGCATGACATTTGGTATGCATGGTTGGGCATGGTACATCTTGGGATTAGCCAACGTTTATACCAGTCAGATATACGACTGCGGAGTTATTAAGCAACATCTGCATGCACAATTATGCTTTTTTGCGTATTCTTTGCTCATGCTTACAGGTCGCACAGTTTATGCTACTGGTCCAAACACTTCAGAGAACATGCGACCAGAGTCCCCAATGTGCCTTTTGAAGATTTCATGAAATAATATTGAACGGTTCAAAAGTTATTCAAAAAACAAGTTCCCATTATAAGTCAAAGGGAAAAGTTAACAAAAAGTTCAACACTTTCGCAAATGCACTTTTTAGTGTCACAAATGGCCCTAGTAGTGTCGCAAATCTGCCATTTTTTTTAGTTACTGATCAGAAAAATGCTTGGAATTTAAAATTGGGACCCTCTAGGAACACAATTCTTTTTGTGTTCACCTAGTCAGACCCTCAGGATGCTAGTTGTGTCTTTATTTTAGAGTTAAACACCCCAGAAATATGTTTTTCAAATTTCTGGAAAAATTTGTGTCACAAAGTAGTGTCGCACCTGCAAAACTTTCACAAAATTTTGCAAAAGCTTTCACAAATTGAGACATTACTTTTCCAGACTATGGCCAAAATGACAGGAGTTCTTTGCCACCCTGCTGCAAAAGAACGGTTTGGTCTTTTGAAATTAAATTTGGAGGGAAGGCAGCCAACATCTCTCAGATGTGCCTTCTGGTGGTTTGGTGACAAAATATTGCATGGCTGCCAAGTTATGGTACTCTGAATGTGACTATTTTTCTCATAGACTAACATGGTGGCATTCGCCGTACATTTCGGGGCTCATATCTCAGAAACGTTGTGAGATACGTAATTTTTGTCACAAGAATGCACAGTGAAAACCTAGCCAGGAAATTCATGAATCATGTGAAATTTTATTTTTTTTCTACATTGTACGGTTCCTTAGATATAAGCAATTTAGTATTCCAACTCCTCATTTTCTGTTCTGAGGCCCATTATTATGCATACATTCTTTGTACTTACTGTGTTCTCTATGCAGCTGTTGGAGAAAACCAGGGTGTGCGCTCCAGTTACTGTTACAAATAGCGTTTCCACTTGCATTTCCATACCCATTTGCGTTAGCATTCCCATGTACGCCACCGTGTGAGTTATCCTTTGTGTTTCTGTTTGCACTTGCATTTGCATTATTCTTACCATTTGTGTCTACAGTACTGTTTCTGTTTCTCTTCCACTTTGCATCACCGTGCACATTACCATTTGCGTTTGTGGCCTCCCTTCCATTTGCGTTTGTCTTTCATTTTGCATCATGATTGTTGTTACTGTTACCATTTATGTTTCCAATTGCATTCCCATGCCTGTGAGCATTACCGTTTGCATTTCCATGTGCACTTGCATTTACTTTTGCATTTTTGTTTCCTTTGGCGTTATCGTTGCTGTTACTGTTGCCATTTGCGTTTCCAATTAAAGTACTGTAACCGTGCATGTTACAGTTTACGTTTCCATACATGCTTGCATTTGCATTTCCATTTCTGTTTCCTTTGGCATTATTGTTGCTGATACTGTTACCATTAGCATTTACATCGCGGTACCTTGGCCATGTGCATTACAGTTTGCGTTTCTGTATAAACTTGGGTTCGCATTTCCATTTCTGTTTCCTTTGGCATTATTTTAGCTGTTACCATTACCATTTGCATTTCCAATAGTGGTACCATGACCATGCAAGTTTGGTTTGCATTTCCATGTGCACTTGCATTTGCCTTTCCGTTTATGTTTCCTTTAGTGTTATTTTTGCTGTTACTGTTACCATTTGTGTTTGCAACTGCGGTACCATGACCGTGTGCATTACACTTTGTGGTTCTGTACATGCTTGCGTTTGCCTTTCCGTTTCTGTTCTCTTTGGCATTATTGTTGTTGTAACAGTTAACATTTGCATTTACAATAGTGGTACCGTGACCATGTGTGTTACCAGTTGCATTTCCGTACATGCTTGTGTCTCCGTTTGCTTTACTGTTCTCTTTGGTGTCACTTTGCACTTGTGTTTCTATTAACGTTTGTGTTACTATTTACATTTGCATCACCATGTGCATAACCATTAGTGCTTGCATCCGTTACTATGTCACAAGACAAGGCAAATGAATGAACACATTCCGACCAAGCAAACACAGCAAGACGGTGCACTGATCTGACTGCGCAGCTGCACACTAGAGAGGCTGAGGAGGAGCACTCTAGCAGGAGCACCAGAAATGCTTGCCACTGCTCTATAGCAGATATGCCACCATTGCCTGTGCAGAGCTCAGTTTTTTAATGAGAGTCTAAACATACTGTAGAGCAGTGAGAGGCAGCGGTAGCACCTTAATTCTGGTGCTTTTTCCAGGCTAACTTATGCTGTAGAACCAAACAGGCTTGTTCGAGGAGTCCTTTTTCTCTCCCCCAGTATTAGAAGTCTAGGTGGGGAGCTATACCGGAGGAGGGGACAGCTGGAGCAATCCTGCGGAGGATCGGTATCCTCAATAAGTTCCGTGACTTTCATAGATTTGGAATTGGAGGTTCAATAATGAAGGAAACTACGATGGAAATTACAGAATAACTACAGAAATTCTAGACTTTTATTTTCCTCCATTCATCAGTGTCAGATATCAGTTGCCCTCTTCAATAATTTTTAGAAAAAATAAATTATAAATTATATAACGGAGAAGACCATGGAGGTCGGAAATTCCAAAAATATTTGAAGTCATTTAACTGCAATTTTATTATATAGCTTATTATATTTTATTAATCTGTTTCTTCTGTTGAATATTTGCTATCCAACTCAATGTATTTATTGGTTGTTTGGTTAACCTGCAATTTTATTCTGGCTAAAATAAAGGGGTTCTGGTCTGGGAATCATACAGCTGAGATCTCGATTTAAAATATTTTAAATTGATTGACTGCCTTATATTTCATTTTCATCTCATATCTGTTTTTATTGTGATTTTGTACATAGTGATTCAGTGTTTAATGTTGTGTGCATTGGGTGGATGATTTGTTTATCCTTGGGGTATATTTTAATTAACTTAGCCATACTAGTTTTACTTCTTTGATTTTGGTTTCATTGCTAAATAGAAGTCAGTTAAAGGTCTAGTTAGAAAGCACGAGGTGTTTTCTAGAAAACTCTGCAAATTGTGCAAATTGTGCTCATTGCTAATTCAGAATCAAAGTAGTTAATCCGGCTTAATTGGATATAATTGGACTAAATTGAATAAAAAAATCAATTTGAAATCTCATTAACCTTTTATATTAATCTCTGACCTGACTAATTCATCCGAAATATTTGCCAATTACCTTAATAATTATATACCAATAAGGAGGTTCTAAATTGCTGCCAGTTAGCCAACTGGGGAAGGAAAATATCAATTGCCCTGCTTTTGTAATTAAACTATGTGAGCAGATCAATTGATCAGTTTTCTTAATTAAATTATACTGAGTTTACTTAAATTGGATGCTAACGGTCGCAATTTGTACTACGTTCATTTGGCGTTATGTGAGACATCGAGTCAAAGGAGTTAAGGAGACTGAAGTGAACGACTGCGTGTAGATTGTATTCTCAGTATTCTCAGTTTAAACTACAAGCACTGCCTCTCTTTATGTTTATTCTACTCTGAATTCTACTCTAAATACAAAAGCGTAACCAGCACTGGGAAGTTAGCTTTGTGTGCCATGGATCGCCGTTGAGAAGGCTCTGCCTTTTTAAAAAATAACTTGAAATGATAAAATGTTTCAGAACACCGTTTGAGCGACTGGCGTGCGCTTTGGAATCTCTTTATAATAATAGGCGTTGACAAGTGGGTGCTATATTTTTGAGTACTGAGGGGTTTTATTGATACTACTGAGAAGTGAGTATTCTAGCATCTTATTTCAAATTTCACTTTAGTGCTTATGTTAGCATATGTTAGCACTTAGGGTTTTTTTAGGATTTACTTCAGACAAATAGTTTAGCTCTTTGGTGGTATCCTTCCTGTTAGACATATTTTGGTTTAATTATATATTAATTTATATATTGATGCATTTAAAACTGTGTTGAAAATTGCACTGAACACTGATATCCCTACCAACCTATTTTCCCTATTAGACTCTTTTTTCTTTTCATCCCCTTTTAGTGCAGAGAAGGACAGGAGGTGCCCCTGTGCTAGAATTTTCTGCTGTAGATGGTTTACCATTCCAGGGTCAAAGTCAAAAGGGGTCTCAAAGTCACTACAAGTCATTACAAGTCCAACGCTTTGATAAGGATTTCTTACTTCCCTCAGCGGTTTACTACAACAGGAATATAAAGATTCTGAAAGACTCTCTAGTGTTCTATGTTGCAAATTGTTTCTAAGTGTGCTGGTACATTGTGCTGGCATATCCTGGAGTTGGAGTTTGGTCTTTTCTCTGGACCAATATGTTTTCAGTCTATTGGCTATTGGAACTGACTAAATTACAGACTTTTATTGACAGAGATTGTTCCTGAAATTTGAATTTGTGTAAAATATATATTTTTATATATATATATTGTCTTAACATGGTTCAAACTAGAAGTAGAAAGGGAAGTTTGACCCTTGGGGCAACTTCTCCTGAAATTGAAGTTAAGGAAACAACTGGTACTGACAGTATTTTAGGCTCGAAAATAAAATTAACTCTTAAAGAACAGAAAGCTAAAGGCAATAATAGAGGGAAAAAAGTCGCTATACAGGAAAATAAAGTTAGTTTACAGTCTAAATCACTGAATTCTTTATCCAATTTAAAAAATATGTCTGTAGCTCAGGATAAAAACTATATTGATAGTAGTACAAATAAGAAACAACTGAAAATAACAGACATTTGGGCTGATAAGAAAGGAGGCCCTAGGTACCTCTCTACTCCAAAATGTACTGCCTCATTAGAAATAAATGGAGCTGGCAATTTGGGAAAAGATTATTGTTCTCTGGAAAGGGCGTATAATGAGTATTCCCAAAATTATTCTGATAAATCAGAAGAAATTTCTTTTAACAACTATGAATGGCAAACCTTTTTTCAGAAAGAAAGTGGAGAAAGTAATAGCAATAACAGTTTTAACCATTCAATTATAGCCCTTTCTACTGATGGATCCCTTAATCCCTCTAATATGGAAAGTTATCTTACCTTAAGAACTAAGAATAATACTGACTTGAGGTCTGAAGGACCATCTCTGCATCCTCCCAATTTGGATGTATCATGGAAAGGGAATAAAGGTAACAGGGAATTAAAGGGGATTATTCAAGAATTAAGTACAGCTATAAAAGGTCTCAAAAAATGGCTAAACAAAATGGGGATATTCTCATGGAAATCCATTGCCCTGAAATAAATTCTTTAGAAATTAGGGACACCCCTCAGGCTGGATTCACTGATCATGAAGAAGAACATACCTACAATAGAAGGAATTTTATTGTCAGTTCTTCATTATCAAAACAAATGTTGGAAACAATCAAAAACAGATATCATGCAGATATTACAGTTCTGGAGAACATCTTAGTTTTGAAAGAAGAACTGAGTAATATTAGGGCAGATATATTTTATAATCGAGTACTCATTCAAAACCTTAATAAAGACATTAGGACACAAGAGGAGATTACAAGTGAAAAGGATTTGTCACCTAAAATTAAAAAAACGGAGAACGGGGGGTTCAAGTCTCATTTCCATCACCTTTTAACTTAAATAAAAACAGTTTTTATTTTTGTCTAATCAAAACAACAGACAAAACAACAGACAAAGCAAAAAAAGCAACTTCTACGGTACTTAAAAATGGAAAAAGCAAGCAAGAGAAAATAACAACTAAAAAGAAACTTAAGACTACAGAACATAATAGCAAGGAAGTAAAGAAAGGGAAAACCTTGTTAGTATACAAAAAAGATAGTGGAAATATTGGAGCAGATCCAATAGAATCTAAGGAAAAAACTAATAAAGCAGAAACAAATGAAAGATTAACCTCACGTATGAGGATGCATCTAGCTTTATGATGTCAATATCAGCTAGCAGTATGGCCAAAGATAACAAGACTGATCTACTTCAGGCAACAAAATCTCAGGTCAAGTTAATAGAAGGGGAAATGGAATACTTGATTGAAATAGATGGAATTTTAAGACCTATAACAGAGACTAGGGAGGATTTAAAGGAGAGAGTGTTACATATATTGGGGATTACACCATCATTAGTGAAGGAAGAGATATTTATTATGAGACCACCAAATATGGCCTTCTATGATACAGTTGTGTTATATTGTGAAACTGAGGAAATGGCCAAATTGATTATGGATAATAAATGTCTCTAGAGGGAAAAGGAATTATAATTAAGTTACCTCTCTTAGTCCCTAAAAGTACCAGTTTAGAAAATGAATCTGATAACAACGGATCTAGGGTAGCCAAAAAATTATGTAATCCCATTGAAATGGTTTCCATGAGAATAAGCCCCAAAAGGATAAGAAAGGAAAGGAATGAGGCAAGAGATATAGCAAAGATAAGTGAAATAATTGATAAATATGGGAAAAAAACAAAATGAGAGTTGGCTGTGTAGAACAGTGGTTATATTTGGATGGGAGACAGCCAGACAGAACTCTGATTCTAGTATTAGATTGGAATTGCTCTCCTTTCTCTCAAGAATTTCTGGATCTAAAATATCTAGGAATGTGGTAGATCATATTAAAATTTATAAAAATGTATCCAGTTCTAGTCAAATTGAATGTACTTTCAAAAACTCAGAAAAGGCCAAAATATTTCTGGATTTGGCAGAAAGTTTAGACAAATTGGGTATACATATATATTATCTACCTATATGAAATGGGAAGACAAATTGGGGAGGAACCCATTAGGAAAGATGAAAAGGATATAGATTATCCCCTCATAGATCTTGAGAATTGGAGGGACTTAAATGGCTTTGAAACTCCAATAAATCTGAACTCAGAATGACATTCAGAATCTGATACATTTGTTTGGGGGAATAGTAATAAAGAGGGAAAATTAACCATCCTGTCAGGGAATATTGAAGGTCTTCATTTGAAAATCATGGACCCTGAGGTAGTTAACTTTTTGGAAACATTTGATATAATTGCTCTCCAAGAGACTGAGTGTATGAAAGAGGTAACTCCTAGACTTCCTGGTTATGCACTTTATAGTTTTCCAGCAATTAGAGATAAGAAATTTGGTAGGTATAAGGGGGGGCTTAATATTATTAGTAAAGATTTGTTTAAATTTGAAGATAGGAGAATTACCGCCTAAGACCTATAATATTTTGGCCCTCGAACTTTCTAAGGATTCTCAGAAAATAATACTGTATAATGTTTATTTTCCCCTAGAGCCCAATTCCACAGAAATAGAGGATTCCTATATTTTGAATCTTAAATGACAATTAAATATTATAGTGAAACAGAAGGAAACTGGCCTATTTTTATTTTGGGAGATTTTAATGCTAGAATAAAGGGAGGAATCTCAGAGAGCTTATATTCAACTTTAGCAGATACTCTGGAAGTAATTAACCCTAGACGGACTTCATCAAGATCTACATTGGAAAAAATATTTAATCACAGGGGTCGAGAATTATTCACAGCACTTGCCAGTAGGAATTTTTGTATTTTAAATGGAAGAACTAATGGGGACAGTACGGGAAAATTAACCTTCAGCGGTCCTTTGGGATCCTCTATTCTTGACTTGATATGGGCAAACCTGGAGGGATTAAAAATAACTTAGCAACTGGAAATTATTGAGTGATCAGAATCTTCTCATCTTCCTTTGTCTCTTACTATAGACAATAATCTTACTGGAACAATTCAAGATGTGGGGAATACTGTTGAGTATGTGGAAATAATTAATGAGAAAAGAATCAGATGGAACCCAATTTATCAAAATCAATTGCAGGAAATACTCTATTCTGGAGAAATAACTGTAATCGCCTCCCAAGATAAGGCTAATTTTGATATTTATGATATTTGGGAAAATATTCAAATAAAATTGAGTGCCTTCTATAGGAAAAATAATATAATCAAAAAAGAATGCTCAAATCATGTCAAATCATGGTTTAATCAAAGATGTAAAAAAGCAAAAGCTAGTTTTTCTAAAATATTAAGACAACAATTGAAGAATACAAATAAAAATAAAATGGATTATCAGAACTTAGGGAAAGAAATGGAGATTTATAAGAAAGTCTTAGAAGAAGAAAAAATAAAAACTATTTTCTTCTATGGGAAAAATTAAGATCAGTGATTACTGAAAGAAATAGCAAAGAATTTTGGAAAATAGTAGCACAAGGCCATAACAAATATCAAGAGAAAACAGAATGTCACATTGCACCACAAATTTGTATTGCATATTTTCAAGAGCTATATTTTTCAAAAAGTGAAGAAGAAATGGAAATAAATTTAAGATATGAGGCAAATTTCCCGAAGCCATTTGTGATCATAGAATTAGAAATATTTAACTCCCTAAACTCTTTAAAATCTAACAAAGCACCTGGACCTGATCAAATTATTGGAGATGTTTACAAGTCCTTTAAAGAATGGTGGACTCCACTCCTTTACTTAATGTATAACGGATTTGTTCAGAACTTAAGATACCCTAAGAGTTGGTCTGGTAGCATCATATTCCTGATTTTTAAAAAAGGGTAATGTAAAGGAACCGATGATGTACAGACCCATTAGCCTCATTGATGTTTCTCAAAAATTATACTCGGTGGGTTATTAATATGGTTAGAAGAGAACTCAATTCTGGATGAGGCCCAAAATGGATTTAGAAGAAATAGGTCCACAATCCACCATTGCTATGTTTTACATCATCTAGCATGGAAATATACAAAAATACGGAAATCAAAATTATATTGTTGCTTTGTGGACTTTTCAGCAGCCTTTGACAGTATTAGTAGGAAAATACTTTGGGACTACACTGGAAAAAATTGGGCTTGAGAAGACACTTTTGGACATCATTATAAGATTACATGAACATACATGGGCAAATATTCAATACAATCAATATGGCCATACTACAAAGGCATTTTGGACAAAAAGTGGGGTTTGACAAGGCTGTATATTAGCACCTACACTCTTTAATATATACTTAAATTCTATTTTATTTGAGATCAAAAATACAGAATTTCATGCACCAAAAATTAAAGAAAGTAGAATTGATAGCTTAGCATATGCAGATGATTTGGTCCTCTTATCCACCACTGCACTGGGACTCAGAAGGAAAATTAAATGTTTTGATACTCTCTGCAGAGAGAGAAATCTTTATGTAAATTTAAATAAAATAACAATTTTGATTTTTGGAAATACTTCCAGATATAAACCTAAATTCGTAATAAATTGTGAAAAACTAGAGATAGTTAAAACTTATGATTATTTGGGAGTTCATTTTTCTTATAACTTAAATTGGAATAAGCACATAGAATACAATAAAAATAGGACAATGTTGTTTGTGAATGCATTTAAAATATTTCATGCCAAAATGGGGAAGACCTCGATAAAAGGGGTTTTAAGGGTACTTAATACAAAAATCAAAACCAGTATAACATATGGAGGAGAAGTATAGGGATTTGCCAATATTAGTCCACTAGAAACTTCACCTAATAAATGTTACCATTATATTCTTATGCTACCCCTAGGCACTACTAACTGTATCCTTAGATTGGAACTCAGTCAATATTCTCTGAGTTCCTTAATAAAGGAAAAACAAATGTTGTTTTTGCTCAAATTTTTTTCACTTCAGGATTACCGATTTCCTAGAAAGTGTCTTGAGGAGGAGATTAAGATGGAAAAGTTGGGTTTTGTACGTCCCTTTATACAGTTAATTAGGAAAATTATGTTTCCTCTGGGCTTGGGACATACTCTTTATGATATATATATATATATATATATATAAAATCTTGGGAAGAGATTGCTTCCATAGTTAAATATAGAATACGCGATTTGGATTCAAATCAAACATTTTCTAAACTGGCTCAGTCTAAATTACACAATGATTACAAAAGATTCAAAGGTCTTTGGGGTTTTGAGCCATACTTAACATTTCTGACATGTCCAAAAATTAGGAGAGCATATGCTAGATTCAGAACTGAAAGTTATAACGCACAGTTCATTCTATACAGGCAAAAAAGAAGTAATGTCATGTCTCCTTTTTGTAAATGTGGTAAACCATGTAAAGATGATTTAAAACATGTCATTTTATTATGCCCTCTTTTTGAACAAAATAGAAGAAAATGGTTGGGTTCCATACTTAGTGGACTTAATCTCCCTTCAGATGAGATTGTTGAATATTTCTTTACTTGCACTGAGAAAATTGTATTACAAAATGTAGCAAAGTTTTTATCAACAACATTTCTTTAAAACTAAACTTAATAAATTATTAAATGTAAGGTTTTATATCCTTTAGATTTTTATAAATGTCTATAAGCAGCCAATCGCATGTCTATAGAATAATTGTATTTATGTGATTTTTGACTACAATAAGTAATTTGTAATAGCTTTGCTGAACAATAAAGTAACTACAGCTGCATGCCACAAGACATCATGTGGTGGGTGAGCAGGGCCCAAAGGGCCCGCGCTCCCACCACCACATTCTATTCACTATTTATAGTCCTCCTTCTCAAAAAGAAGGGAAATTCATGGCAAAAAAATGCTTTTAATGCATCAGTTAGGGTTGTTCCACAGTGACAAAAGTGAGGAAATTCGGTGTTGGGGTTGAATGCCCCCCTTGCACCCCCAAGCCCACCCCCCAACTGGCATTGGGGTGTGCGTTGGGGTCATCGGTCCTTACTCTCACCCCATTCACCTATACCTCAGCTTGTTTACACATGTGATGGGGTAAGAGTTAGGGCCGATGACCCCAATGCACACCCTGATGCCAGTTGGGGGTGGGCTGGGGATGCAATGGGGCTTTCAACCCTAACACACAATTTCCTCACTTTTGTTGCTGTGGAACAACCCTAATTGATGCATTATATGAGGTTTTTACCATGAATATATATATATATATATATATATATATATATATATGTGTGTGTATAGTATTATAGTGGCATGATATTGCCACTATACTTAGGGGTGAGTACCCCATTTAAGGTTAAACTCTGAAATTTGGCAGCTTAATAATATCACCACCATATTAAGGATTTGCCTAAAATTTGTCATGCATGGAGCAGTAACATAGATCTCTGGATCTACCAAGTTTTGTAATGCTCGGCGATACGGTTGTGGAGCTACAAAGTGCCATAAAATGTGGTAATTACGCATTTTTGTGCATTCTTTGCTCATGTCAACAGGTTGCATGGTCTGTGCAACCAGTCCAAACCCTTCAGGGAACATGCAGCTGGGGACCCCAATGTGCCTTTTGAAGATTTTGTGAAAAAATATTAAACGGTTCAAAAGTTATTAAAAAACAAGTTTCCCATTATAGTCAATGGAAAAAGTTAACAAAAAGTTCAAAGTGTCACAAATGTAGATTTTAGTGTCACAAATGACCCCTGTAGTGTTGCAAATCCTCCTTTTTTGTTTTCAGTTGGTGGTCACAGAAATGCTTAGCATTTAAATTTGGGACCCTCTAGGGACACAATTTTTGCTGTGTTCACCTAGTCGCGTCCTGAGGATGCTAGCCATGTCTTTTTTTTTGGGGGGGGGGGTTAAACACCCCAGAAATTTGTTTCTGAAATTTTTGTAAATAGTAGTGTCACAAAGTAGTGTCGCACATTCGACACTTTTGTGATTTTTTTTTTGCAAAAGTGTCGCAAATCACGACACTACTTTGCAACACTATGCCCAAAACCATAGGAAATCTTTGCTACCCTGCTGCAAAAGAATGGTTTGGTCTTTTGGGCTGAAATTTGAAGGGAAGAAAGCCAAGATCCCACAGTTGTGCCTTTTTGTGACTTGATGACCAAATATTAGATGGCTGCAAAGTTACGGCACTCTGAATTTGATGATTTTTCCCATAGACTAACATTACAGTATCCATTGTGCCTTTCGGGGCCCATATCTTGAAAACACTTCGAGATATGGACTTTTCATTGGAAAAATGAATAGCCCCCTACTATGGGGCTAAGTGCAAAACTAGCCAGGAAAGTCATAAATAATATGAGATTTTAGTTTTTTTCTGCATCATACGGTTCCTGAGATTTAAGCAATTTAGTGTTCCAAGTGTTCATTTTCTGCTCCGAGGTCCATTATTATGTATACATTCTTTGTATTCACTGTCCTTCTGAATGCAGCTTTTTGGGGAAAAAAGGGTGTGCATTTCTATTACTGTTACAGTCAGCTTTTCCACTTACGTTTCTGTAACCATTTGTCTTAGCATTTCTGTTTACGTCACCGTGTGCAATACTCTTTGCGTTTGCGCTTGCATTTGCGTTACTGTTACCATTTGCATTTCCATTACTGTTTTTATTTGCATTTCCTTTTGCATCACTGTGTGCATTACCATTTACGTTTTCGTATGTGCTTCCATTAGCGTTTACGTTTCTGTTTCCTTTGGCATCATCATTGGTGTTACCGTAAATGTTAGCATTTCCGATTGCGTTACCATGACCATGTGCATTACGATTTGTGTTTGCATATGCGCTTGCATTTGTGCTTCTGCATCTGTTACTGTTCCCTTTGGCATCATCATTGCTGTTACCAAAACCATTTCCGTTTTCAATTGCATTACCGCTACTCTTTGCATGTTCATCACCATTTGCATTTCTGTTAGCCTTAGCATTTGCATTTTCAGTAGCATTTCCCTTGTCAATTGTGTTACTGTTTCCTTCTTCATCACCGTTGCTGTACCATTTGCATTTCTGTTTGCATACCCAAATTTTATTTCACTCGGTCATACAGTTTTTGCTCAGCGAAGTGACAAAAAAATCACTTAGTGGGCCCCTCGCTCCCACCACCACATTCTATTCACTATTTATAGTGCACATTCTCAAAAAGAAGGGAAATTCATGGCAAAAAAAACTCTGTTTAATGCATCAGCTAGGGTTGTTCCACTGCGACAAAAGTGAGGAAATTCCGTGTTAGGGTTAAAAACCCTAACTGCACATTCCCCCCCCCACCACCACCACCACTACACACACATACATGCAAGTAGGGGAAGGATCAAGGCAACACAACCAATCACACACAACCACCAGCAGGTAACAGAAATAACATACAACTATGTAAACCATGAAACCACACACCTATGCTCCCATAGGGCTGTTGCATGGGGTCGTCACTGCTAGCTCTCATCCCCAACATTCCGTGTACTGCTGAACACATATCACTACAGACAACTGGACATCTTGTTCCACACACTGCCACCAACACATAACACAGACTACACATATGGTATTTTGAGGTTTGCAAGATCCAAAACAGGATTTTGCACAATCCCTGAAATAATTTTGAAAATCACTTTTGCAAATGCAAAAGTGTTGTGCTTTCATGTTTGTGAAAGTATTTTGTGAAAGTATGCTCCTAATGACTGCACATCTTTGCCATCATCCTGCAAGCAAACGGTTGGGTCCTTTGGCCTCAAATTTGCAGGATGGCAAGACCTGGTCCACAGATGTGCCCTTCCCTGTTATTGTGCTAAATTACTTAAGGATTACAAAGTTACACTGTTCCAAAATTCAGCAATTTGCCATAGACTAACATTGCAGTGCCCATGATGCCTTTCGCCAGCCATATGTTAAAAACAAATCGAGGTACACCATTTCGCTACTGCCAGCTTGTTTCACCTTTATGTGAACTAATCTCAAAGAGCAAGTTGGTAAATAATCTATGATATCTCAAGTTGGATTTCTCCACTTCCTACAGTAACACAGGTATACACCTCCTGCTGGATGTGTGTGATTGGTTGTGTTGCCTTAGTCCTTCCCCTATTTGCATGTATGTGTGTGTGGTGGTGGTGGTGGTCTGGGAGAATGAGCAGTTAGGGTTCTCAATCCTAACACCTAATTTCCTTGCTTTTGTCACTGTGGAACAACCCTAACTGATGCATTAAATGGATTTTTTTGCCATGAATATGTGTGTGTATATATATATATATATATATATATATATATAGTCCCATCTCCCTCCCCAGTCCTGGGGTCTGCTGGTACACTCCTAAAACTCTCCAGACCGATCAGCAATCCCATGGTTCCCAAGGTCAGTCCCACCCCCTCCCCATCAGCTCCCTGGCATGTGAGGTTAGTCCCATCCCACTCCCCAGTCCTGGGGTCTGCTGGTACACTCCTAAAACTCTACAGACATATCAGTAATCCCATGGTACCCAAGGTCAGTCCCACCCCTTCCCCATGAGCCCCCTGGCATGTGAGATCAGTCCCATCCCCCAGTCCCTGGGACCTGTTGGCATGCTGTATCAAATCTGCAGTCCCATGGGATCCATGGTCAATCCCACTGCCCTCCCTATCTTCCCCCTGGAATGTAAGGTCAATACCATCTCTGTCAGCAGTCTCAAGGGTCCGAGTGGCACACTCCTAAAATTCTCTAGCCCTGTCAGCTGTACCATAGGACTTATGGTCAGTTCCAGCCCTCTCCATATCTTGTCAGAAGTCTCAAGGGTACCTGGTGGCAACTGTCTCCCTCCTTGCTGCCCTATTAGCCATACCTTGGCCAGAACCATTTTGTAAATTTAAGTGGTGCCATTGTGCTTCCAATGAGCAAGTTACCACTGCAATCTTTATTTTTATAACATACAAGGGCATTTAGTTTCAAAATTTTTTTTGTTCTAAAATATTGCCATTGGCATTTGTCCACTTTAAATTTAGTAGGAAATTACTACAGCTCCCAATATGTCTATTGTTTTTAATCTCAGACTTTGCAGGACACATTCCATTTCTAATTTACTTTCGGATCAGCTGGCAGCCCCCTCCCCCAAAGCATGTAGGTGACTATTTAAAAAAGTCCTTTGTTCCATCCCCAAAACAAATGCTCAGTCAAAACAAACAAGTCTTGTAGAATATTTTAATAATCACAATTAAAAAATAAGGTACCACTAGAAGTCCCATCCATTAGTATCCAGGACCACTGGTTTCCTGAGATCTATGTTACAGACATGAATAAACTTGGTTGTGGGCTGTTAGGACAACTTTTGAAAATGCTAAAACAGATTCCAGGCTTCTTTTCACTTTAAATGCATCAGTAAATGACTACCGCACCCAATACTTCTATATTTTAATCTCAACTTTGCAGCAAATATTCCATTTATAATTTACTTTTGGATGAGCTGGCAGCCCCACCCCACCCCAAAGCATTTGAGTGGCCATTTTAAAATAAAAATTCTTTGTTACACCCCCAAACAAATGCTCACTCAAATCAAACCAAAAAGCATGTGACATCTCTTAATAATAGCAATGAAAAATAAGGCACCACCAGAAGGCTTGTTTGTAACAGGGACTGCAGGTTTCCTGAGGTCCCTGTTACAAACATGATTCAACTTGGTTGTGGGCTGTTAGGACAACTTTTAAAAATACTGTTTTGGATTCCATGATTTTTTCACTTAAAATGCATCAGTAAATGACTACAGCACCCAGTACTTTAATATTTTAATCCCATCCTTTGCAGCAAACATTCAAGAAATAATTTACTTTCAGATGAGCTGGCTGCCCCCTACCCAAAAGCATGTGAAAGATCATTTTAAAACAAAAAATATTTGTTACATCCCCCTAAACAAATGCACCCAAAAAGCAAACAAAAAAAATCTCATTAAATCTCTTAATAATCACAATTCCAAAATAAGGTACACCAAAAGTTTTGTTTGTAACTGGGGCAGAGATTTTAAGGAGGTCCCCTTTACAAACATTAGCATGCTACCTCTGTCCCTGTTACAATCAGGACAGTACCATAAGACCACTAAAAAAAGGTGTTTGGAAGCCTCCAAAAGTCATACATCCACAATGAATTACACAGCCTTACACACCTGTTTAGCACATTGCAAAACTATGAAATTCACAGCATGTCTGGCACACAGAAGGCAGTTCTTAGAGCCACAAAATAGATAACCTTGAACAACATGACAAATACTTGCCATTTTCAGACATAAATAGATATATTTAAACAACAGTCATGAACCCCAGTAAAATACATTATACATTCAAATTTTATTTAACATAATTAACCATGTCCAGTAGCTAAATCCTGTTGTAACAGGGACAAATGTATTAACTCTGTCCCTTGTTACAAACATGATTGACCTTTTCTCTGTCCCCAGAGACCTTACTGAATGCCAATTTGTGCACAGCACACTCCCATTTCAAATCCAGCAACAAAATGCAGTCAGATTTATAGCAGACAGTATAATCAGTATTTCACTGCTATGTAGCCCCATGTATGTCTGCTTACATTTCTGACCAGTTTCCATATTCCTGTTTGTAACACAGTCACACATTTGTAACGGCAAGTTTGGAGGAGACAAAGAATGTTCTCATTTGGTATTTTGGAAGAAAATTGACTGATCTGCAGGCAAAGCAAAGTTTAAAGGACTTAATCTGATGTTCTGATTGGCTATAAATAAGCCAATGACACTGTGAAAAAAGTCACACTCCTCAGGTATGATAAGCAGCTGTTACATACATAGATAGGGGTGGGACAGAACCAGATAGCCCAGTTCTACTTTTAAAGACATATCTGTAGTTTTGAAATGTTTTTTCAGCTAGTACAGCAAACTGACTGAGCCTCCTTCAGTTTCTGGCATCTACAGCCCCGATTCTTGCACAGTTTCACGTTTATACCAGTCAATCCCATATGTAACCTAGGGGGACAGAGAAGGTTACATATGAGATTGTCACTTTTTAACTAATTCTGGAAAAAAATTAAAAATAAATAAAGGCACACCCACATGGTGATGTTACAGAGCTCTTTATGTAAAATGCATAGAGAGACTTATTTTTTCAGCACAGCATTTTGGTAGGTAGAAGAAAAGCATACAACATGTGGTGTGTTGAAATGTCCCACCTAGCCAATGCAAAAACCAGGAAACAAATCTGTAAGTTTTAAAAAAAGAAAACTTTTTTTGTAAGTATTAGGTGGCTGAAGTTATTTACTGTACGTTATCCCATTAACTTCTGTAGTGGACAGCAGTGCAGTTTTGAAATATATTTAAACACTCTTTGCAGAGTTACTGAGTGTTAAAGTGTATGGGATGGAAGGGTACCCATTTAGTATGGACATTATTTATGACTTTCCAGGCTAGTTTTGTACTTAGACCCCTAGTGGGGGACTAAGCATTCTTCTGACAAAAAGTCTGTATCTCGAACCGTTTTCAAGATACGGGCTCCGAAAGACGCGGCAGACACCATAATCTTAGCCAATGTGAAAAATAATCAACTTTGGAGTGCTGTAACTTTTCAGCCCTCCAGTATTTTGTCACCAAACCAAGAAAAGGCACATTGGTGGGATCTTGACTTTCTTTCCTTCAAATTGCAGCCCAAAAGACCAAACCGTTCTTTTGCAGCAGGGTGGCAAATATTCCCTATTGTTTTGGCCATAGTGTCGCAAAGTACTTGCAAATCACAACATTCTCATAAAAAAAAAAATCATGAAAGTATCACATATTCGAAAGTACTTTGCAACACTACTGATTACAAAAATTAAAAAAACATATTTCTGGGGTGTTTTACCCCCAAAAACAGACATGGCTAGCATTCTCAGGGCTCAACTAGGTGAACACAACAATAGTTTTGCCCCTAGAGGGTCCCAAATTTAAAAGCCAAGCATTTCTGTGACCACCAACTGAAAACAAGATGGCCAATTTGCAACTCTAGAAGGTATTTGAATTATGAGTGTACCTCTTGCTTACTTCTAAAATAATGATAACCCAACCTTGACAGGTAGTGGAAATACAGGAGCTGCTGTCTGCTGGCTAAGCTCACTGTGAGAGAGGTGTTGACAGGGAAAGCCATGTTAGTTAATGTGGCGGCAAAGGGACACACTCGCTCCCTGTAAAAGTGGCCCATACAAAGAGAAACAGAGAAAAAAATACATTAGTCAAACAAAAGAACATATTATCTCTGTGAGGGGTGCTAGCCTAATTATACTATGTGGGGGGAGGTGTTGCCCTGTTAATGCATAAGTGTTGCTTTTGAAGTGACCAAAGTACAGAAATCTGATGTTAGGGTTTTCAGCCCTAACTCTGCATTGTCCCCCAAGTAGTCAAAGGGGGCAATGCAACACAAGCAACCGCAGGACATCCATCATCCGGTAAATAAAACACGAGAAATTTATCATCATGGTCCAGTGTTTCTGTAGCCATGGATACACATGGACACTTGCACACCTCATGAAAAGTGTGGTAAAAAATCCCCATAGGATCACATTTAAAATTGTAAGTAAGGAATAACACATGACAAGATGTGTGGTAATACTAAATTACTGTACGTCCCGGGTGGGTTGTGAGGCATGAAGCAAAGCTGAGTTCCTTCAACCACCTGGGAAGTGTGGTATATGTAAGCAATAAAACAGAGCAGGGTGTGCAGCAATGCTAAACTGCTGCATGCCCCAAAATGGATTCTGAGGCATGAGGTGCAGCTGGATGCCTTCAACCACCTGGGAAGTGCTGTACATGATTCCCATAGGACCACATTATAAATTTTAAGTGAGTAATGCCATATGGCAGGGTGTGTGGCAGTGCTGAATTGCTGCATGCCCCATGTGGGTTATGAGGCACGAGGCACAGCTGAGTGTCTTCAGCCACCTAGAAAGTGTGATACAAATTTCCATTGGGTCACATTATAAATTGTGAGTCAGCAATAACCCACAGCGGGGTGTGTGGCAATGCTAATTTTCTGCATGCCTTTGGGGGTTGTGAGGCATGAGGCTCATCCAGGTGCCTTCAATTACAGTAACTGTGAAGTGCGGTATATAATTCACACAGGATCATTATAAATTTTAAGTGAACAATGTCACACAGCAGGGTGTGTGGTAATGCTAAATTGCTGCATGACCCAGGTGGGCAGTGAGTCATGATGCACAGCTGAGTGCCTTCATCCACCTGGGAAGTGTGGTATAAATTTCCAATAGCATCAAACTGTACATTGTAAGTAAGCAATAACACATGACAGGAAGTGCTGTAATGCTAAATTACTGTAGGCCCCAGGTGGGTTGTAAGGCATGGGGCACAGATGAGTGGCATCAACCACCTGGGAAGTGTGGATGTCTTCACTGAGGTACCAAAGCCATCTATGCTGCCACAGAAGCACAGGACCCAAAGGGCCATGCACTTCCGCACCAACATGGATGACTGCATGCAGGTGCCAATTGCCTTCAACCATCTGTGGCATGTATCCATGGCTACAGAAGTGCTGAACCAAATTGATGATGAATGTATATGGTTGCTTGTGTTGCCTCACTCCTTTGGCTGCTTGGGAGGATGCAGAGTTAGGGTTGAAAACCTTAACATTGCATTTCCATACTTTTGTCACTTTATTATCAACCCTAAAAGATTTATTAACAGAGATTTTTGTAAAGAATTATCTTACTTTTTGAAATAGTATAACTGTATTCTCATTTGCCTGTGGAAGCACAAGGCCCAGAAGGCCCTGCACTCCCATTCCTCCATAGATACAGACATGTGTGTTGTTATAATCATATCCTCATTTATGTGTGGGTAGCAGGGCCCTCTGGGCCTTACACTTCCATCCCTTTATAGATGTGGATCTTTATTTCCCTGTGGAAGAACAAGGCCCAGACATTTATGTTGCTGTGAAAGGGCAGGGCCCTCTGGGCCCTGTGCTTTCATTTGTAGCAGAACAACAACCAAATTGTCAGTATAGCCTTCTTATTACCCCACCTAATAAACGCAGTACTGAAAATTTTCAAATCCTGGCCAAAATGTTATTCTGCACCACTGGAATGTCATTCTGCACCACGGGTGTTAAAACACAGTTTGGACAGGATTTGAAAAATGATAGCTGTCACATTCATGAGGTATTGTACAAAAATTGCTATGTTGAAAATGTGGAGCCAAAATATTTTAAATTACCAAAGTTACAAGCGACTATAGGAAAATTGCAATGGATATACATAACTTAGCCATTGTTACAGTATATATTTTTACTCCAAATATTTAACATAACATTCTTTTATCCCTACCTCATGAACAAGGGTGGTGAAAATTTTCAAAACCCACGTAAAATATGATTTTGCCAAGCAACTGCGAAATCGCCTTTCTGGCTGGATTTGCATAATTACACCAACATTGTTCATAGAAACAAAGAAGATGTCAGCAAAAAAGAACCATTTTGGTCCACCTAGTGTGCCCTAATATTCCCTACCTCCTGTGTTACTGCAGACCCTACTCGATCTCCAACCTTACCTCCCCCAGCCCTGTTACTAAGGTTTTCTTGTATCTATCCCATGCATGCATGCATGAATCCTGTCACCGTTTTGGTACCCACCACCTCTGCTTGCTGGCAGTTTGTTCCAGATATCTGCCACCCTTTCTATGAAGAAGTACTTTCTCACATCCTCTCTGAGCGTCCCCTCTTTCAGTTTCAAATCATGCCACCATGTCCTTGAGCATCTCTGTCCATGTAAACATGCTACCATCCTGTACCTTATATATACCCTTTAGGCATTTGGATGTTTCTCTCATGTCTCCCATTTCCCTTCTATCCTCAAGAGAGAACATGTTTAATTTCTTAAGTATTTCCTCATAGGGCTTCTAATGCAGTCCATGCACCATTTTGGTTGCCCTTCTCTGTACCCCCTTGACCTCATCTATGTCCTTCCTGAGATGTGGGTTCCAGAACTGGACATAGTACTTCAGCTGCAGCCTCACCATTCATCTATACAATGGTAACACAAACTCTCTCTTTCTATTTGTGATTCCCCTATCTATGCACCCCAGCATTCTATTAGCCCTTCCTACTGCCTTATCACATTGCTTTGCTGACTGCTTGTCATAAGGTGGGGTCCCAAAAAGGCCAAGTTTAAAATTTGGGTTAAACATATGCAAAAATGGCAAAGCTATGCTACAGAGTTGAAAACCCAACTGAAATACATTGAACTACATTTACCATACTTTCTCACATAGCAGTTGGCATTTCCATCAGTAAGATGTGTCTTTGACCAGAGACTGAATCTTCACCCTGGGACCTTTTCCAGTAAGCGAGGGTGTAAGGGGGTGCAGTGGTGGGTGCTGAGTGGGAGGTCAGGGTGGGGGAGTCGGATCGCTGAGGAACCATTTTCTTTTTTACAGGTTGTAAAGAAAAAAGAAACCGAGGGACCATTTTCTTTATTACTGGCAGGATGGCAATTGGAGAGAGGTGCCACTAGACACCAGGGAAAGACACACTTTTTTTTAACAGGGACAGCAATCAGAGGGTGAGCTTGCCACTAGACACCAGGGAAAACAATCTATTTATTATGGGAACAGCGCAATTGGTGGCTGGGGGTGCCACTAGACACCAGGAAACAAAATAAAAAAGTATAGGAATGGTAATCAGGGTGGGGGGTGCCACTAGACACCAGGGAAATAATACAAAATATGGGGATGGCAATTGGTGAGTGGGTGCTCCACTAGACACCATAGACAATAATTTATTTAAATATTTTCTTATTTTTTATTTATTTTTTATTTTTTTCCATTCAAATTTTATTAAGGTTTTCAATACAGAGAATACGTCCAAGCCAATGGTACATAATCTACATAGTCTGCTTACATATAACAATTGTTGCCAGGATCCATTCTCTCCCTAACCTCCCCACTCCCAACCCCCACTCCACAAAACCCCCCCTCCCTTCCACAAAACCAGCACAACGGGTAAATCCCACATCTTGTGTAATCAAACAAAGGAAGAAGTACGTTTAAAACTGTAGGGAATATAATGTATATAAAGGACCCCATATCGTGTTGAAGTTTGATCATTTATTCTGGAGAGTAGCGATGGTTCTCTCTGTTCTAAGATTGGCAAGTAATTCCTGCAACCACTCTATATAAGTAATTTCTAAAGTGTCTTTCCAATGTTTAAGGACCACTTTTTTGACCGATGCAGAAATTAAAGCCATGTAATATTTTCTGTTCCGTACTGTGATATTTGAATCATCCCCTAACAAACATACCTTAGGTGTGAAAAGGTCATTCAGACCCAGTAAGGGGTCCACTCTATGTTTAATTGTGGACCAGAGTGGGGCTACCCTGGGACAATTCCAGAAAATATGAAGGAGATCCCCCTGACCTTGGTGATGCCTAAAGCATACAGAGGAAGCTATGATGCCTAACTTAGCCAACTTCTGAGGGGAATAATAGATATTATGTAATATTTTAAATTGTGTCAGTCTGAGCCTATCCTGCAGTACATATTTATGGCAACTTTGCCATAATGCTGTCCAATTAAACACCTTATCAGGAAATAATGAGGACCAGAAGGTGGAAGGCGTGATAATTTGAGGATAGGCCCAACTATATAAGATGCGGTATAATTTAGAAACCACGTGTGCCACTCCTGCTAATAAGCCTAGTTCTTCTTGGAAGTGCACTTCAGATGTAGTCGGGGAGATTTTATCTAGCACCTTTAACAGAAGGTGCCGGAGTTGAAACACTTTAAATATGTCAACTTGCTGAAGTTGAAATTTATTCAAAATTTCAAATGAGGTGAGCAAGTGTCTTTCCGACATGACTAGATCGGCTAGTTGGCAATCTCCTAGCTGAGGAAGCCAAGAAGTATTGAGGGGCTTCCCGTTGAGTTGAAAGTGGGGATTACCTCTAATAGGTTGAGATAGGTCTTTGGTATGACTGAATTTTAAGAATGCACATAGTTGTGAATGGATTTTGATAGAGATACCTATGGGAGAGACTCAGAGCGCAGGAGGTAGAGAATTTGGGTTAATGTGTAACATAGCCTTGGGAGAAAGGCCGTGCTTCTTAATATGAGATAACTCCACAGTTAGCCAGAATGGAACATAATTACTTTGATCCAGGGAGTCTAATGCCTGTAACCACCTTATATATTTATTTGCATGGCTAGCCCAATAATATAACCCAAAGTGGGGAAGTCTAAGCCCTCCATTTATTTTGGGGGTGGCTAATTTGTAATAGGCCGTTCTGGACTTCTTGTAATCCCAAATACAATTGGTAATGATGCCATGAATTTTCTTAAACCATATTAAAGGGAGCCAAATGTTTAGCATATTTAAGGGGTAAAACAATCTGGGAAATACGTTCATTTTGATTAAATTAATTCTCTCCCATAACAAAAGAGGAAGCATTGGCCATCTTTTTAAGTCTAGTTCAATTACATGGACCAAGGAGTCCAGATTCAGTTGTTGAATAGGAGCTGGATTCCTTGTAATATTATGCCCAAGATATTTTATCATCTCGGTTTTCCAAGATAACCCTAGTGCAACAATTTTCTGTTTAAAAATTCTCTTATTGAGGGGAAATACTACTGTTTTCTCCACATTCAGTTTGTAGTTAGCAACTTCACTAAATTTCTGAATAATATCTAGTAGTGCAGGTATAGACCCATCCAGATGTGACAGGTGCAGCAGAAGGTCATCTGCATATGCAGATATCTTGGTAGTATAACCATGCACTGGAATACCCTGCACTTCCTAAGCTTGTAAGATTCTCATAATGAGAGGTTCAAGATAGAGATTAAAGAGAAGTGGGGAGAGTGGGCAGCCTTGTCTGGTTCCCACATATAACTTGAAGGGATCTGAGATAACTCCATTACAGGAAATTCTGGCAGAGGGGAACTTGTATAGAGTACCAATCCAATTACAGAATTCTAGAGGGAAGCCAAATGTTTCCATTGCAGCTAGAAGATAATTCACATAAACCCTATCGAAGGCCTTCTCTGTGTCCAGGAAGGCCAGCATCATAGGTTGGTCTGCATGTGCAAGTGTCCGCAGATGGTCTGCCAATGATCTCACCTTCATAAAGCCCACTTGCTCTGCACCAATTAGTGTAGGGAGGATTTTACTTATACGATCAGCTAATAACTTTGTAAGAATTTTAAGATCATAATTAAGTAGCGAGATGGGTCTGTAGCTTGAGACCAAGTCAGAGGGTTTATCTGGTTTGAGTAGTAAACAATAAGCTTCTAACAGAGACCGATCTGTTGCTTGACCACTGAGAATATATTGAAACAATGTTAAAAGTAGTGGAGATAACTCCTTGTAAAATGTTATAAAAATTAGAGGAGAATCCATCTGGGCCTGGAGTTTTATCTATGGAGACCTTTGATGACTTGTACTATTTCACCCTGGTAATGGGGTGATAAGCTGGGCTTATTGGTGTTCCGATAAGGAGGGTAAGTGAGATTCACCCAAATAACATTGCAAATTCTCCTCTGGGGGGGGGTTCATTGGGCTATATAGAAGTTCAAGATAGTTCTTGAACTCCCCTGCAATTTCTTTAGGGGTAGTTTTAATGGCACCACTTTCTATAGAATGGACAGCAGGTATTAGTCTGGTAGATTCTAATTGTTTGATCTGCCTTGACAATAAACGGCCGACTTTCTCCCCTTGATCAGTATAAATCGCTTTTGTTTTAATGATTGCTAACTCAGCCTGTTCACCCAGTAGTCTTAAGTATGCATCCCGCAATTTAAGTAGCTCTTGTCTATCATCCTCGGATGAAAGTGGAGAGAGTGTAGACTCTATCCCGAATCCGAGACAAAAAATCAGAAATCCGCCTTTCTCTCTCTCCTTTTTCCTCCGGGATGCCAGACCTATTAGGATTCCCCTTAGAAACACTTTGAGTGCTCCCCATTCCATGTCAGGCCATTTAGTGGAATTACAATTATTTGAAATAAATTCAGATATTTGGGAAGAAATATATTTTTTAATTTCCAGGTCCTTTAGCAACTGATTGTTAAATTTCCATCTGCCACCCTTTTTAGGAAGTGATGAAAATGAGATAAGACAAGAAACAACTGAGTGATCTGAAGGTGGTCCGGTGGCAATATCCAAGTCCACTACACCCGGTAAGAGATTTCGCGAGGTGAGAAGGTAGTCGATTCGGGATGCCGTACCATGTATCTGGGAGACAAAAGTGAATTCCCGAGCCTCTGGGTGAAGAATTCTCCATACATCACAGAGACCCGTTTGGTCTAGGAGTTCATTGACCACTCTTTAGGCTGGGGAAATACCCTTACAGGAGGGCCTGGATTTATCTAATGATGGATCCAGCACTAGATTTAAATCCTCTCCTATTATTATAGGGATGTCTAGAAAAGGTGTTAAAGCTTCCATCAACTGTACAAAAAAGCCCAGAGTATCTGTGTTTGGGCCATAAATAGACCCAAACAGAATTTCCAGGGTATGTAAGTACCCTCTTACCAAAATAAATCTCCCTAGGGTATCCTGGATTACTTGCAAGGGTTTAAAGGCCTATGCATCAACACCATTACCCCTCTACTCTGAGTATTGCCTTGAGAACGGAAGACCTGTCCTATCTGTAAATGCCTCATATTGTTAGCTTCACAGTTGAGTAAGTGGGTCTCCTGTAAAAACATTATATCAGCTTTTAAATAATTTAAATGTTTGAGAATCTTATATTGTTTGGATTTATGTCGGGCCCCATTTACATTCCAACTGGTAAATCTAATAGTCGCAGACATTAGTCGCAGACATTAGCATCTTTTCCTCTGAGATTATACTTGTCTATCTCTATATTATATGTACCTTCTTCCTTTCCTTTTTTCTTTAGTAATTTGTGCTTCCCCCCTCCCACCCAACTTCTCCAATCCCAAATGCACCTCTAACACCCAATCCCCAACATATACAAGACAGTCCCGAGCCCTCCACCCCTTCCCCTCCCAACCCGATCTATCATGGTCCATGACGACAGTTCACCCTGCCAATCCTCCTCCACTCTTTCCATCCCTCCCCCGCCCCAACCCCTCATAACAAGACTTTTGACCACTAATTATAGAAAATATCCTATCAACACTATATCAAGTCAACCCTATGAAAACTATATTTATTAAAATGATTCATAATACGAAAAGATGTAGCCCGGGAATATCTATAGTGTCCCCATATTTATTCTTTTTGCCCAGACTATTGAGGACAGTTGAAATATCTTTAGCTACAGACCCAGGTCTTATATATACCAACTTACTTAATGTAGTGGAGTATACTACCCACTTCAACTGGGTCAGGCGCCAAACTTTTTTGGGCTGAACCCGATGTTATCTTCCTGCACCCATCTATTGGGCACTAAAACCTACTTGAATATGATAAGTGATTTTCCAACAATATATGTATAAAAAAGAAAAGAAACACAATACAAATATATCTGATGCATTAAGCACAAAAGTGGAGTATCTATAATTCCTTAATGTGCAAATTAGTTTTTCTATTTTGAACAACCTAAATAGGACCATAATTTTATCTCCCTTCTAGTAACCAGGTGCAGGGATTAAAATACACCTCCCTGCTTTAAGGAAGCCTTTCGAGTAAAATAAACATTCCCCACCATAAGGTAAAATAAAGTAAAAACACCCAAAACAGCGCTAGGTGACCTTCCCATTTCTGCAATGCTCAGTCCATGACAAATATTCTTTAGTACACCCCGCGGCTGTGGCTTCACAGGGCAAAATTAAAGTTAAGTGGTGGTGAAACCTGGTATTCGGGAGACAAGAAGAGAAAACTCATCTAAAATAATGGTGAGATTTCACCCTTCAGAGATCAACTGTTACAATCGGGACAATACTGAGCATTGTAAGAGACTGCCATTCGGGAATATATATGTTTGAGTCACTTTATGCCCCCAAATAATTTTTAAGACTCTTTAGCTTGGGGTGTTTCACTGCAAGATACAGGGATCCTTGAGATGGGTAGCAGAGCGGTCTTTGGCACCATCTAGTGATGAGGTGCAGCCTTTTTTCTTTTCTTTAAAACCAACATATAGAGAAAGAAGGAGAAGAAAACAGAAAACCCCACAGCTCACTGGTCCTCCATCCCAATTCCATCACATCTGGGCAACCACAACCAGTATCTCTTCAATTCAGCAGCTGAAAAAATTGCAGGACGGGACTGCAGCTGAACCTCCGTGGAGACCGACAACAGAGAAAAAACAAAGGTAAACTCCCTTTTAGCCAGTGGGAGAATATTGCTATGTAGCGATCAGCTGGTGGGATAGGAACTATTCAGGACAAATTATGAGTTCTCCGCTGGCCGCTTTCACTATGCGAGCACTCTCAGAGCCCAGGATAACACTTGATTACCTCCCGAACTTGGGATGGCCCCCCTCTAGGAATCTTAGGGATTTTTAAAGACATCCGGAAGAGCAATCTGAAGGGCAGTTGTGGCAGCTTCCACATTATCGTAGGATTTCCATGTACCTGCCATCTGGACCTGAAACCTGGCCGGGTAACTCATTTTTAATTTGATTCCCGCAGCGATTAATTTTTTGACAAGTGGGTGGAAAGATGTCCTCTTTTGTCGGACCGATTGTGGCAGATCTTGGGCTACCCTTATCTTTGTTCCCTCCCACTGCAGCTCCTGAGTGTCTTTAACTTTTGCTAGAAATAGCTGTTTCTCTTGAAAGTTGAGAAAACAGAAAATGAGGGTGTGTGGGGGTGCTCCCCTGTGGTGGCAGTGGGCGCAGGGCACGGTGGACTCTTTCAATGGTGTAAGATGGTCCAAACGGTGAGGGACCTGTTACTTTTTCCACAAATCTCTGCACAAATTTTATTGGGTCTGACCCCTCCTTCTTCTCAAGTAATCCGATGATTACAGCATTGTTGCGGCAGCTCCGACCCTACAGGTTTTCCACTTTTAATTCCAATTTTGCAATACGCTGTTTCTTCTGAGCCAGTACTGGTTCTGTTCTTTCATTTCATCCCGCTAATGAACTTATACGTGCCTCTGAATCTGTGGCTCTTCTAGTCAGATCTTCTAACGATCGATTAATATTCTTAATTTCCCCCACTAATTCTTGCATCTCTGCTTTAAATGGGTGGAACTCTTCAAGAAATCTAGCTAGCGTGAGGGGTTCTACCTCTGTATTCCCCATCGTGGATGTCTGAGATTGCTGCATAATCGAGGCTCTGAACTTTTTCGAGGCCTTTTTTTTTTTATTTAGTTGTTTAACCAGGTATAGCACACTAAGCTGAAAGCTTTTTTACAGGAGCGACCTGAGAGCACAAGGAGGTTAAGTAATTTGCTCAGGGTCACACAGTATGCAAGTGGAAGCTGTGGGATTCAAACCCCAGGTCTGGTCTGCTGGATGTCACCAGATTTGCAGCTCAGAGCCTTAGACCACTGCGCTATACGGCCTTCTCCGGTGTTGCCGCTGGGGTATGCTTCGGCATAGATTTCAGCATTTCTGCTTCCATCGGAATTTTACCAGAATCTACACAGTCTTCTGAATTTGGTAGGATAACGGTGATTCTTATATTTAATGCTGATATTTATGTTTTAGGCTGTTAAGGGGGAAGGGTGGTCGGAGCACTTGGAGAAAGCAGCTAGCTGGTGCTCTGCATCACGTGACTCCCTTATTTTTTATTTATAAAATCTTGGATTGCAAATACCTTTGAGCCAGAAACTCATTTAATAAAAGAAGACATACAATACAAACAGCAGCAAAACAATTTTCTTCCATAACGACATAGTTTAGTTTCAGAATATATGATCAGAAGGGGTACAATAGTTAAACTAAGATGGGGATGCTTGTAGAGAGATGGAAAACAGTGAACTTTTTGATTAACAGTTCTCGTCATAAGTGCAAAAGAATTAATAATAATTGCTGAGTTTGACATTTAAGGAATAAGAGGATATGTGCTCCATGACTGCATTAGCTAGGGGAGAGGGGAAGAAAGGAAATTGCCTGATGGTTGAGGAGGATTGGGCATGCTAGGGGTGCTACTAGAGTAAAGAGACAAGTAAAGAAGATTCTACTTGATAGTGAGGCTGGGACGTTAGGAGTACTGGACTTAGTAGGTGTGTGGCCAATAGGCAAAAGTGAAGAGGAGGATGGATGGATGGGAGGTATTATCCTGCATTGATGAAAAAAGCACATGAGCTCCATAAATCTTCATGTTGTTCTTTCTTTGAAGAGTTGCAGAGCTTTAAAATCATATTCTGGCATTTACTTATTTTAAAAAAGTAAAATTAAAAAAGCCTGTTTAAAAAACTCTTATACTCAATCATGCACACCACATAGTGTCCAAGACTGAAACTGAAGTTGCCAACGGTCAGTGAGTGGAAGAATGTGAGGAGTTTGAACTGAATTCAGGTGTCAATATCAAGAGAGGAATGGACTGTGTAAGACTCCATTTTCTCTTTTTCAGTGACTATAGTGAGGGATCTGGAGTTTCAACAGAACTAAACTTGACTTTATGAGGGGGGTGCAGCAGCAACTTGTGCTTTAAGTGTATTTGTTTTTGCAATTGCAGTTTTGGCAGGATGAGAAAACATGAACTTATGCTGGTAGATGTACAGTGCTGTACTGAGCTGGTGATGGTGGTGCCATAACAAAATGCAAGTGTGAAAGGGGGCACGTAAGTCTATGTTTTCTCTTTTTCAGTAGTGAAGTCAGGAATCTGGAGTTTCAATGGAGCTAAACTGACTTTATGAAGGAGGGGGTAGTGATGGGCAAAGTGGCCCCAATTCGCTCCGCGAAGTGATTCATGGAGTGAAAGCAGTTAGGTAGATGCTCCACAATGCGGCGGGTACTCCAGCGTTATAGGTATCTGAATTCCATTGAAAACAATGACTCTAGCACACTCCGCCTTCCTAAACCACTACTCCACACCAATTCTTAAGGCGAAGTACATTGAAAACAATGTACTTCACCTCATTTCACTTTGTTTTTAAGTTCCAAAGGTGAATTTTGCAGTGATTCATGGGATTTCAGGTCACATGGGCTCTAGATTGTTCTGCACAGCCTCAGTTTGAGGTAGTGTGTGTAGGAAGCTGTAGGAGACAATCTGCTCTGAGAGCTCTCTACGATTCAAACCTTCAAAAAGCTGTTAAAAAAGCCTTTCTGAGTCATTTTTCTTTGCTGAAACTTTAGTTCACTGTACCAAGAGCCATGGAATTGGACAACTTGGCAGTTCTGTCCTGCTTTAGTTACAGTAAATCAAGTCTGTATTTTTGGCTTTAAGTCAAGGTTCGTGGTTAGGAGTAAAAACTGTAGTCAGATCAATGGACCAGCCCTGTGGATGCCAATGGAAAACATATTGTAACCTCAAATCTCGAGGTCCATCTTGCTAGTCATTCAAAACTCTGGGATGGCAACATGGTGTCGAGTCTCCTCTCTTTGCTGCATTCTATCAATACATTTTTAGGGCTGTAAGCAGCAATTAAACCTCACAATAAAAAACAACTACATGAAGCGCCTCAGTCTCCAGGAAAATCATATCATCTATCTTGCTTACTGAGGCAGCATACAGAAGTCTGGGATTGCAGCCCAATATAATCCACAAAGTGTGCATTTACTGAATATTTTACTGCAGGAACTATGGTTCCCGAGATCTTTTCAGTCAGATCATCCTGCATACACACACTCCATAGTACAAACTCAAAGTCAGATCTTTTGTGGAACATTTTTTTCATTTTCCTTATTGCATACCATTCCGTTACTTGTAAGAAATTAAATTCCACATAGAGCCATCTTCCAGAAGTTTGCTAATTTAGCTAGTCGCTGTATTGACAGTTACAAAATTAACTGCTTTGCCTTGTATCATATCTGTATGGCTAAATTCCCTTGAGGTTATTTTGTTGTATGTGGGTGTGGGTCTGAGCAAGTACTCATCCACCCTCAGTTTAAAGTTTACACCAGACTCCATTAAAGGAAACCTTAATTCTGGAACAAATGAGGAAACATAAAGCTAAACTGCATTTTAGCTGAATGTACATAAAAAGTCAAGACATTTTTGAATGACAGCCAGCTGACAGATATTTGTAAAATCTAAAGGTAATGGTTATCTATTCTATACCAATTACTCTGGTGATAAGACTTTTATTAGGAGACTGGAGAGTGATGATAAAACCTTGAGATCACTTTCAAAAGGCATAAGAATCATGGGCTTATCTCACTCTGTTAGACTTTGAGCACAGTCAGTTCAATGATGTTTTAGTTCATATTGGATGATGGACAATGAAGGCAGAAAACCTTAGTGAGTTTAGATGCAGAGCTTTATCTCCAGGGAATCTGGAACTGGATTCAGTTCATCTGGATTTATTATAGGGACACTTTTTTGTATTCTCCTAACTCTTCAAATCTGATTGACACAGTTAATTAGGAGTTCATTACAGAACAAGCATTTGTTAACGCCGAATATTGTCTTGCTGGCATTGGTAGTGCAGGAGTTAGAGAGATGCAAAATAGGAATGGCAGTGAAGTATGGAACTGACGCCAACCCCACACCACCCTGCAGAGACCGACAGACATTGAAGTGTGGCTTTGGGTTGTCGGCCATAACGCTTATGCCATTACACCTCACCCTGCCCTGCAGACCCCTACAAGTGTTGCGTTGTTTCTTGGGGTCATTGGGTCTCATGCTTACCACATTCCATAAGGAAATATGCTGAGATGGGTGCAGTAGAGGAGAATGGGGTGAACTTTGGGGCCAAAGAGTGCAAGGCACACCAAGATGCCTGTCACTGGCTGCAGGGTGGGGGAGGAGAGTGGAATGGTGTGAGCATTAAAGCCGACAATCCAAAGTCACACCCCTGATGCCTGTCAGACTCTACGGGGGGAGGTGGGGACATTATGGTTAGAAACCCTAACGATCCAGGCATTTGTTGGTATTTATACTCCAAATTTTTAACATGTGCTTTTACTGACCCTACCTCATGAAAGCATTTGGGACCTCTGCTCATGAACAGTGGCACTGTGATTTTGTTAATGTGTCCCAAACGTTGATTTCAAACAATGACTGTGCAACTCTGCACCAGATCTGCAAAAACATGTTTCGGACAGGATGTGAAAAATGACAGCTGTACCATTCATAAGGATGTGTAAAAAAATAGCAATGTTGAAAATCTGGAGTGAAAATATTACAAATTCACAGAGCATGCATGGAAACTGTGCAATGCATGCTTGTAACACAGTCATTTCATGGAATTTTTTAACCAAAGTTGCAGCAAAGGCTTTTTATGGACCCACCTCATGAACAGTGATACTGTCATTTCATTAATCAGTCCAGAAAGGTGATTCCATGCAGTGACCGCAAAAATCACCTTTCAGGACAGAATAATGAAATGACAGTGACTGAATTCATGAGGTGGGTCCCAAGAACCCCACGTTGAAAATTTGGAGACAAAAGTCACAAAAATGGCTGAGATATCCACTTAAGTTGACCCCCATTGATGCCATTATACAGTTTACCAGCATTTCTTCAGTTCGCAGTCGGCTTTAAAGAGTGCAGATATATTCCAGCTCCACCGAAGTTCATCAAGCTGGGCTCTGGAGGTAAGTATGGGGTGAAGGGGTGTGGGAAGGTGGGGAGATGGGGTGCGCAAAGCTTGGGTGCAGGTTGGGGGAGGGGACCCAACAGTGAGGGACCATTTTCTTTGTTTCAGGTAATAAAAAAAATAAATGAACATTGCAGACATAGAAACATAGACTTTGACAGCAGATAAGGACTGCTTGGCCCACGCAGTCTGCCCATTTCCCTACCTATTGGATAAGCTACAGATTCTAGTTTACCAACAGCCTACTTCCTCCTACCCCCCACTATAATCACCTTATAGCTGTCCCATGCATTCTTGAATTCCCCCACTGTTTTTGACCCCACAACCTCCTCAGGAAGGTGGTTCCATGTGTCCATCACTCTGTCCATGAAAAAATATTTCCTCACATTGCCCCTGAGTTACCCCCATCTTTAAATTGTGCCCCCTTGTTCTTGCACATCTCTTTTTCTAAAAGATGCTATCTTCTTGGACTTTGTTGATTCCCTTGTGGTACTTGAACATTTCTATCATGTCCCCTTCTCCCTCCTTTCCTCAGGGATTTACATATTAAGCTCTTAGTCTGTCTTCATATAGCTTCTGATGCAGACCCTGCACCATTTGAGCTGCCCTCCTCTGGACCACCTCCATCCTGTCTATGTCCCTACGAAGATGGAGTCTCTAAAACTGCACACAGTACTCCAGATGGGGTCTTACCAACTGTCTGAACAGAGGGATAACAACTTCCTGTTTTCTGCTGGTGATGCCTCTCCCTATGGATTCCAGTATCCCCACAGCTCTCCTTACTGTCTTCTCAAGTTGCTTGCCTACCCTACGGTCATCTGATATGACTACCCCCAGGTCCCTTTCCATTTTTGTTGTTGTTAGTACCCCCCTCCATTGTTTGCTTTTCATCTGGGTTTTTGTTTCCCAGGTGCATTACTTTGCACTTTTTTGCACTGAATCTAAGCTGCCATACTTTTGAGCATTCTTCCAACTTTTCCAAGTCCCTTCTCATCCTCCCCCTCCCCCCGTATATCAACTCTGTTGCAGATCTTTGTGTCATCTGCAAAGAGGAATATGTTTCCTTCCAGACATTCTGCAATGTCTCCTATAAAGACATTAAAGAGGAATGGTCCTAGTACTGAAACCTGCTGTACACCACTAGTAACCCCCCCCTTTCTTTGAAGTGAGTTCCATTTACTATTGCTCTCTGCATCCTGTTGTGCAGCCAGTTTGTTACCCAGGCTACCACCCTGGGACCCACTCCCAGGCTGGCTAATTTGTTTATTAATCTTTTGTGTGGGACAGTGTCAAATGCCTTGCTAAAGTCCAGGTTGGCCATATCCACAGCCCCTCCCTGGTCTACTACTTTGGTCACATAGCCAAAGAAATCAATTAGATTCATCTGATGTGACCTTTCTGCTGTGAAGCCATGCTGCCTTGGGTCCTACACCCCACTGGCCTCTAGGTACTCAACAATTCTTTCCTTCAGAAGTGATTCCATCATTTTCCCTACCATTGAGGTCAAACTAACAGGTCTGTAGTTTCCTTCGTCTGCCTTTCTCCCACTTTTGTGAAGGGGAATCATATCCACCCTCTTCCAGTCCTCAGGTACCACCCCATCCTCCCATGATTTGTTAAAAATGGTAGTCAGTGGTGTCACTAGGTCTCCCCTTAGTTCTTTTGGAATTCTGGGGTGAATCTTATCAGGCCCCATTGCTTTGTCCACCTTGAGTTTTAGGAGTTCTATCAGGACCCTTTCTTCTATGAATGAACTAGTGTCGACCCCCCTGCCTACAGTGCTTCTTTTTTTACAGGTATCAGGAAAATGTTGGGCACACTGGGGTAGGCTCCCAGTGTGCCCCATAGCTTTGGGGGGTGATGATAGCCACATTGGGGTGGGGTCCCAGTGTGGCACACAATGGGGGTGGAGCAGGAGTAGGCAAATGCTGACGGCGATCAGCTTCGGAACTCAGGGAAACACACTGGTTTGGGCTCACAGTGTGCCACACAATCTTGGGAGGGGGGTTTAAACATGCTGACAGGGGGATTGGGCACCCCCAAAGTCAGCTTTCTGGGGACTGTGAGAGGCAGACTGCAGCAGCTGCTGCCACATTTACATGAAATGTTACACCAGGCAAGGCATGCCCTGCAGTGACGGGGTGCTCTCTTATTGTAGTGGCAAATTTTTTTTCAAGTTGGTGGCACACTTCGGAACTGCTGTCATAGACAGCATGCTCATTTATTGGTGCCACACAGGCCAGCCCAAGTAAGTAGTGGCACCATTGACCACAACACAGCCTCACCTTCAGAACCTGCTACTCCAGCAAGCTGTCACAAACTTTTGCTTGGACTGCGCATGCAAGACAACATAAAAAGCAGGCATGGTCAACTTACTTCATTCCAAAAGTATGCTACAATAAAATATTGCTGTAATTCTGTCTAAAGCCACAACAGTGACAACAGAAAAGGTGCATACAGTGCTATCCTGGAGAGCATTTTCTTCTGTGAGCTGGACTCAGGGTAGCATAGTAATTTACTTCCAACAAGGGGACATAGAGCTGCCAGTGGATTTCAACCTGAGGAAGAGTGCAGTAACACTACAATCTGAAGAGGGGGTTAAAAAAAGAAAGGTAGTTGGAGCTGTGACTTAACTACCTATCCCATTAGAGATTGAGGCTCTTCATGGTGCCAGTTAGTTATTTGTCCATGAGTATGCCTATAGCACTGTATCCCCACCCACTGGGCCTGTAGAGTTAACCCACTGTCTGCACTAAGTGCAGCTTTTGTACCAGACAACAATACTGTACGAGTGACTGTGATGAGCATGACAAGGGCTGCACATGGAAGGCAAGTGGTTTGTGTTCTGGGGAGGGTTAGTCAGAGCTGTCAGACAGAGGAAGTGGGTGTCGCTTCAAAAACTGGTTACGACCCCTCCAGCATGATTTCACTGTCCTGAAAGCCAGGTAATTGGACAAGATGGCAGTTCTGTCCTACTTTAGTTACAATATAATCAAGCCTGTACCTCTGACTTTGAGCTGAGGTTCATGGTTAAGAAAAAAAACTGCAGTCAGATCAATGGGACATCCTTTTGGATGCCAATGAAAAATATACTGTAACTTCTCTCACTAGTCATTCAAAACTCTGAGACGGCAACACTGGGTTGATTTTCCTCTCTTTGCTGCCTGCTATCAATACATTTTTAAGAATGTAAGCAGCAATTAAACCGCACAGTAAAGGGGGTCACGTGATGCAGTTGAGTTGAAAACAGCTTGGCTGTCATCCTCTGTCCAACAACGTTATTATCTGCAGCAATCCTGCTTCATTCCACCCTCTAGCTGGTTAAATGTCCTACAAACTATTCCCTCCAGAGCATAGGAAGTTAGAACTGGAGGTTTTGGACACTTCAATCCAACCTAAGAAGCCAAAAATGGAGGATATTGTAACCGATATGGACTCTTCTGTACGTAATATGGCAACTGTTCTATCGGCTTCAGATATAGTTAAACAAGATTCGGTGGAAATAAAATAATTTATGGGATGCATTATGGCACAATTTTCCCATTTGAATGTGGCTTTGGACACTGTGAAGAGTGCTCTGGATAATTTAAGAATGCAGATTTCTGAAGCAGAGGAACATGTAGGCCTGCTGGAAGACTGGGCTCAGCCGAAGGGCTGATGAATTGCAGCTGTGGAGCATGATATCCCACCATTGTGGGATAAATTTGATGACCAGGTGACCTGGAGCTGTTAGAATAATTTGTGGCTCCTGGGGGTCCCAGAGTCTAGTAAATGCCAGGACATGATTCATTTCTTACAGCACCTGTTGTGAAAATTGCTGGATCATTTCTAGGACTCCCCGGTCAAAATTAATCAGGCCCACAGAGTTCCTTCAGGCCCTCCTCCTACTGCAGCCACACCCCGGCCTCACCCAATCCTCTTTTTTCTCCTCCATTATCAAGACAGGGAGATTATTTTGGCTAAAGCTCAACTGAAAAAGGAACTGATATGCCAGCACTCACGGCTTTCTATTCAGCCTGACTATCCTAAGAGGGTGGTCGATTGCCTTAAGGCCTTTGATGTGATTTGTAATCTGGCAAGGCAAAAATGATTGAAAAGCTTTCTCAGCCCTCTGGCCCCATTGAGGATCTTCACTGGCAGTGACATGGAGACCCTCACAGATCCTGCTCATGCCCAGTGCTTTTTAATGGGTTACGACCCGAAAGCCACCCGCTCTGCTTCGCTTCAGGACCCTGCCTCTAAGAACCATTTTGCACAACATCTAAACCCTTCTCTGGCTTGCAACCCAACTGTGGGTCAGCTTTCTGGGTTGCATCCTCCTCCAAAGCAGCAGCTTTCACTGAAACGGAACTCTTCCTTGCCACAGTCTCCTGCTACAGCTGTATCTGCTTTTGTAGTGCTCGACAGGCAGCCTGTTACTCGGGCAAGCTCCCCGGTGTCTGCTTCACATCAAGGTCTGTAATTCTTTTTTGAAATTCAACTTTATTGGTTTTCAATAATACAGGGCAGGTACACCATGATACAGTAGGAGAACACATTCATTAAAGATAATCAGGACCACCTGCCCCCACCCACCCTCCCAGACTCCCTTGCTGTACCACTCGAACTCTATAATAAGGAGATACCTCTAACAATGTACATACCCCAGGTTTAAGATGGTACTGGGAACCATTCTATCAAATAGATGCCATTAAGTTGGTGAGGCCGTGACCAGGGACAAATATAAAGCTTGCATTTTATCCCAAATCTTAACAAATTTGGGGAAGGTATTTCTTATACTGGCCCCCATTTGTTCTACTCAGAGATTCAAAAATAACTCCCTCAGCCATTCCGAGTAGCTCAAAGGCAGGTCATCCACCCAATGCCTCAGTATAAGCTTCTTAAAGGAAGAGGATATTAGTGCCATGTAACATCTCCATTGCTTAATTCTGATTCTCCTATAGTCCCCCACTAGGCATATCTGCGGGACATATAACTCTTCAATACCCAACAATGGATCAGCCTTAGACCTGATCAACTCCCACAGTTCTTTAACCAGAGGACAATCCCAAAAAATATGCTTTAGGGAGCCTTCCCCTTGATGACATCTATTACAAGTAGGGTGAGATACCCTCCCAATTTTGTACCGTTTCAGTGGCATCTAGTGCAAATTGTTAACAAGTTTATATTGCATTAACCATAGGTTGTCCTGTGTAATATATTTGTAGGTATCTAACCAAATTCTTGGCCATTGCACTACCAATTCCGGAAACTGTGAAGACCAATAGTTGGGGGACCCAGTAAGCACTTCTGCGATTCTGATCTGATGATTTGACAGAAAGGTTTGTGGCACACGACTGTAAAATTTTGTAACTCTATTAATGAGTAAGATCCCTCTGGCAGATCAGGAGGGTTCACTGGCCTTTCTGACTCTTTTTTTGGACTTTTATGAGGAGCAGGGATGACAGTTGTGGTTGTTGGTCTCCCCTGCTGTACTTTTTGAATCTATTGTTGTTTTCTATTGCTAGTTTTGGGGAAATAGTCAAGTCAGGTAGTGGAGGAAGGGACTTACATTTACCCTCTGTGGAGAGTTCCCCTGGGGGAGGGGGACTATTGACATGTACTTTATTTCTGGCTCGGTGTGGGTCTTAAGACATGGGGATGGGGACCTTACTAGGTATATGCGGGGGAGAGGTTCAAATGTCTCACCCTCTGCAGATTTATTCAGGGGACATTTTATGATATGCCCTGGTGTGTCCAAGTTTACTATATTTTGATGAGGCTGGAGGGTCTCATACCTGGTACTGGGCACTAGGGTTATGTTCTGCTGGAAACTCAGTCCTGCTCCATGGGGTTTTGCCCAATAGGCTTGCACTTATACTGCCAGGTAGGTTGGTTATTTCCTATAGGCTGCTGACACTTCATGGGAGAGTCCCTTGATTCAGTATTAGCTGGGCTTTTTGCCTTTCTTTGGCTATGAAGTGTTCCTGTGCTTTTATTTGGCCCATCGCTGTTATGTGCCTGTTATATGGGGATTGATAAGGTTGAATGTGCCAGCTGGTCCATTGGCCTGGTTGATATTTTTCCTTTGTTGTTACTCCCCCATGTTGGTGGTTGCCTCATGGAGCGGGGTGATTAGATTTTCTTCTTTGGGGCTGGTCATCTTTCTTGTTTTCCAGTTGGGGTAATATCAGCTGGTTTCCTATCCATGGCTATGTGCCAGGCCCCCCCACACACACATTTACTCACAGAGATAGCTGCCACATGTGTTGTCTCTCTTTGTGTTGGGATACATTTGTGGGGGAAGGGGAGTGGAGCTAGGAATATTGTGGGAGGTTGCTGGAGTGGAGGGTGGAGTGGAAGGGATTACTTACCATGTGTTCAGTTGGGGGCAATGGCTCAGTGGCCACCATGTTCTTCTCACTTGGATGAGAGAAGTTTTCCTTAAAGTGTTTGCACAGTTTTCCCGATACAGGGTTAGCTTTTTCTTGTTTTTCACTACTGCATTGGGGGGGGTGTGGGGATATGTTTATAAGGCAAGGCATACACTGAGAATCTGGATGGTGGGTTTGGGGGAGTGTGTACCATGGGGTGGCTCCTGTATGGTTTCTTATGTTGTCTTTTAAAGCTCTTATGTGGAACGTCAGGGGAGTAAACAGTCCTATCAAGAGAAGAAGGGTGCTCACACATATTCGGTGGCTGGGTGGGCAGATTGTGTTTCTACAGCAGCATGGGTTCTGAGTTGGCCACAGTACCGTCACAGCTTTACTTGAACTTTCTGGATTCATACATAGAACGTTAGACAAAGGGCACGTTGCTGGGGTGGCCTTCATTGACGTATCAAAGGCACTTGATATGGTTCATCATGCCCTCCTCCTTCAGCAACTCTAAGACATTGGATTAGCCACTGAAAATGTGCAATGGTTCAGAGGTTACCTGAGCCCATGCTCCCAGCAAGTCAGGATTGGGGATGGCCTCTCTGAAAGTAGGCCTGTTAGATTGGGGGTACCGCAAGGCTCCATTCCCGGCCCATTACTCTTCAGCATCTTCTTAAACAACCTCCCAGCATCCTGCCAATGCCGCATGCTCCTCTCTGCGGATGATGCGGTGATCTTTGCAAGTAACCCGTGACCCCTTACTCCTTGAATTGGGCTTCCAAACTGGCTTTACAGCTTGTGAAAACTGCCTCAAATGACACAAACTGGTCTTGAACTATAAAAAGACCAAGACCATGCTCTACTCATCAGCCCAAAGCAAGCATAAAGGCTTCCTCCTAGCAATCCAGAACAATGCCAGTTTCACCCTGAAACTAGTCCCCCACTTCAAATATCTGGGTATCACATTGGACTCCACCCTGTCTTTCACTCAACGTATCAACAACACTGCTAAAGCCCTCAACACCAGGATCAGCATTCTGTACCGACATAGACACAACCTAACATTTGAAGCCCTGAATCTGGCAATAAACAGCTCACTCATATCCCTCAATGACTATGGCCTGGCTATTTATGGCTCCTCAACTGACTCTGCTCTCCAATGCCTCTCAGCTGTTCTAAACAAAGCCTGCCATCTGCTCACCAATGCCCCAAAACCTTACCCATACCTGTGAGCTGTATGCTTGGACTGGCTGGCTCCAACTGAGATACAGAATCCGATATCAACCCTGCCTCCTTGCAAAAAAGGCCACTCTACGCCTACCTCCCCCTGGGGTACAGAGATTCTTAGCTCCACCTTAGAATGCCAGACACACCAGGAGCTCATTCACCCAAATCTTCTATGTGCTCAGGTGTTAAACGACCATGGCTCAGCATTCTTTTGCTCACCGTGCTCCTCTCTGCACAAATGGCCTACCTCCTGACATCTCCAATGCCACTACATGGGGATCCTTTAAACGTAGACTGCATAAGCACCTCACTGATAGTAGCTTCTATATGTATCACCGTTAAATCCCCACATGCAACATTGGACTACTACCAGCACGTTCACTCACCCGTGCCCCAACCTAATCCCTCCACTCCTGCCTTTCTTAACACTTCCCCCATCTCATTATCCCCTTCTCTGTCTTTGTCACTTTATAGGATGCAGGCATACATTGTACAATGCCTCAGCACACCTTGTTATCTGTTGTCTGAGCCACCAACTGTATTGTTTGTATACTGTATTTTGTATATATATGCCTATAAAATCTGTATTTTGTCCACCATAATTGTGACTCCTCAGTTAATGAAATGACGTAGAACCTCTCAATGAACAACAGCTCACATGTACCTTCCAAGATCTTTAATAAATAAATAAAAATAAATATGCTTGAACCTATTCTGATATTGGACCACTCCCCTGTAACCCATAGCTTTTCTCCAGGCTTCTCTGAGATATCCCATGAAACATGGAGGTTTAATGTTAGTCTATGCCACGATCTGGCCTTTGTCGCCTGGATGAGGGCAGAAATTCAACTTTATTTGGATGCTAACTTCCTGGTCGTAACTGCAGCTTGTTTGATCTTGGGAGGCGTTTAAAGCTTTTGCCCAAGGCGCAATTATTTCTTAGGCTTTTCTGAAGAATAGAAAGAAAAATTCTGATCTTAAGACCTACGAGCTGCAACTGGCCAACTTGCAGAACAGGCATAAAGAGGGAGATTGCTCCCTGGAGTTGTTTCACCAAATGAGATCTATTCAATATTATCTCAAAAAGCAGAATTTGCCTCGAATACGTTAAATCAGACCTATTGAGAGAGAGGCAAGAAGACAGGTGATCAGATCGTCTCTTAGCTTATAGGTTAAAACATTGTCTAAAGAGTCAAATATCCCTGGCATTCAGGAGGGGGGCATCCTCCGTACGGCTCCAGACAGCTGCCTGACAACTGTCTCTATTTTCTGCAGTGTCAGTGGCTCAGCAGGCAGCACACTTGCCTCTGAGGCCGGCAGATCAGAAGGATGTGGGTTCTATACCCACACAAGGCACTTGGGTTAATATCCCAATACTGACACTGCAGTGCAGTTTTTCGGATGAGACGTTAAACTGAGGTCCCATCTGCCTGTTCAGGTGGATGTTAAAGATCCCATGGCATTTCTTGAAAAGACTGGGGGAATTTCCCCAGTGCCCTGGCCAAATTTCCCCCCACTCACTATAAATACTACCAACAGCTTATTCTGGTTCAAGGTCAGTGGTATTCATCTGTATCCTCCTGCCCTGGGTCATGCCTGAAAATAGGCAGAATTTGTCTAGTGCAATAGTTCTTAGACTTTGTCACAGTGAGCCTCCCCAAATCCATGGAAAAGATTTTGAGTCCCCCCAAAAAACTGAAATAATCTTGGGCCTCTCCAAAGAAAAATAACATACTGTACTTTGCGCAGTACACCATGAATAAATTGAAATCCCTTTGAGTACTTGGCTCACATTCAGTTCTTTCATTCAGTTCTTTCCCTTATACTGATGTGGAACCTTTGAAAAAGAGCTCTTGTACTCAATAGTGTTATCTGAATAGCAAATAAATAAAATAAACAAATATTATTATTCAGCTTATTGTTACCCCCCACACAGTCCAGCCTACTTGCTCCGCTTTTTTCATTTTTGAACCATTGTTACCCCTTGTTGCAGTACCTTCATGGGTCAGACTACTTTCTCTGTTTCCTCTCTATATGAAATAACCTTCCTACATAATTTGCCTCTCCCCCTCCTTCCCTGATGCTAAACAACTTCTCTGGGATTACTTGATCCTTCCTGCTATTGCTCTTAGCACTAATATGCTCAAGCCTTGTATTTGGGATGTTCTGCCATCAGTCTACAAATTGATCAATTACCAGCACTCATTTTTAGTTTATTGTTCATATGTGTTTGCACTGTTGTTCATTGTGTATTTCTTGATTGTTTTACAGTTACCTTTTGAAATGTATTCACTACGTACCCTTCCCCGGGTACACCTGAAATCAGCCTTAGCTCATTCACTTTCCCTTGTCACCTATTAGTAAATGAATACATAAAATTCACCTACAATTATCCTCTTTCAGTTTGCTTAATCTCTTCACACAAAATACATAAGCTCAAAATTTAAATACAGTACTTTTTCAGACTTGCTTGAGCCTCCCCTGGAACAGGTTAGGACTTTCCCAGGAGGCTGGCCTCACCATTTGAGAACCCCTGGTCTAGTGCACTTACCCAGTCAACAAAAAATAAATAAAATGCCGCTTTTCAGTCTTACTATCAGGAGCTGTATTCATCTAAATTTCTGGTACTTAATTGGAAGAGGCTATTGCTTCTTTTTTGGACTCTGTGGTACTTAAAAACTCTCAGAGGAACAAGCAAGGGCCTTAGATGCCCCTATCATAGCTCTCAAAGTGCAGATGGTGATTCAACACATTTCAAGCAGTAGGGCACCAGGTCTTGAAGGCCTGCCAATAACATTTTATAAGTTGTTTCAGGATCTACTAAGCCTTTTACTTGATGCCACTCATCGGGAGATTTGGGAAATGCTTTCATTGCCAGAGTCTATGACAGAAGCCACTATTTCAGTTCTCCCCAAGAAGGGGAAAGATCCCTATCTCTGTGTCAGTTATCACCCCATCTCGCTCTTAAATGTAGGCTATGAAATTTTGGCTAAGGCATTAGAGATTTTTTTTTCCTTCTAATTACTCTGACTAGGTAACAAACCCAGCAACTTATTTGGAATGGATTTCATTAACTGCAGGTACTGTGGAACAATTTTCAGAAGGACAGTCTTACAGGACTTAGGACACTGTCCTACATGCTAGACCTTTGGAGATCTTAGGGCTCAGCTCCAGGCAGCATGGGCAGAGCTTGCACGCCTCAAATTTCATATTGAAGAGGAAATACATTATAAGAACCACCCGCCATTTCCCCAGCATCCAACAGAAAAACCTCGACCGCAGAGGGTAGTTGGTCCAGGAGGTTGGCAGGTGGTTAGGAGGAGCAAATCAGGTGCCCCATCACTCTCTGCTCTCCAACACATTACCTCCAAAAACCATATAAACACTACAAACAGGTATCTGCCTCTATCTCTGAAATCAAATAAAGTGGCAGAAGACACTGCAGAGCAGGACACTGTGGCACAGGAGCTAGCACAACAAAACTCACCCAAATCAGGAACCAAAACAAAACAAGCACAAAGGAAATCCAAAAAACTTCTGATCATAGGAGACTCCATGATTTGGGGAGTTGATACCCATCTCCAGCCAGGGGTGATGGTCAGATGTCTCCCAGGTACATCAGCATGGAGAGACACTGACCGCATTGCTAAAATTGTTCACAAAGCAGGAGAAAACATTGATGTCCTAGTACACATAGGGACTAATGATCTCGCCAGCCGGTCAGTTGTGGAGACCAAGGAACACCTGACTAGACTGGGTGACAAACTGTCATCTATTTCGTCCGGCATCTCCTTCTCTGAGATCCTGCCAGTCTGGGAGAGGGGAGCAGATGGACGGAAGGTCAGAGAAGGGGAGATAGGGGAGCTAAACACGTGGCTCAAGGGCTGGTGCCAGGAAAAAGGACACAGATTTGTAGGGAACTGGCAACAGTTCTGGGAGTGAAAGTTCTTTAAATTTGACGGACTGCATCTGACTAAAGAGGGAGTCAGTGCATTGGGGCAGAAGTTTAACGTCTTTGCAGAATATTTAAACTAGTAAATGGGGAGAGGGGTGCAGCACCCCATACGTCGCATGGGAAGAACACCCTTCCCCCCTCAGCTAGTGGTCAAACAGGAATTCAGCATGTTTGCCGCTCATTTGCATCACCAGGTAAGAAAAAAGGTTTGTCTCCCCATACGATGCACAGGGGTAATGCCAAACTTCACCCAACAATTAACACACCAAAATCTGGCCAATGGAAAATCATGTACACAAATACTCACAGCCTGGGAAATAAGATCCCAGACCTGCAGGCAATAATGTCAAAGGCTAAACTGGACATAGTAGCAATTAGTGAGACATGGTTTACCAGTAACCACACTTGGGAGACTTCAGTACCTGGCTATGTATTGTTCAGAAGAGACCGAGGTGCAAAAGGGGGGGGAGTGGCCCTGTATGTTAATGAAAATATCAAAGCTACAGAAATTCAGAATACACATAAGGAGCCAGAAGAACTGTGGGTCACCCTGAAACAGAAATGGACAGCCATAACAACTGGGGTTGTCTACAGGCCCCAGACCAGAGGGAGGACATAGACACATTACTGTTAGAAGATATACAAAACATGACAGCTAAAGGGAGGTTCTGATAATGGGAGACTTCAACATGCGGATACAGATTGGTCAATACCAGCAGGAACATCTGCCAGAACTAGACTCATAGTGGATTCCCTGCAGGGGAGGGCCCTCATACAACTGGTACAGCAACTCACAAGAGACAGGGCTATCCTAGATCTAGTACTGACTAACAAAGAAGGGATCACAGATCTCCAGGTAGAAGGTCACCTGGGGGCCAGTGATTATCACATGGTATGGTTCAATTTGGCTACTACATCTAAATCATCCCATTTCAAGGCAAAAATATGGGACTTCAGAGGAGCTGACTTTGATAAGATGGTCAACAGAGTTAAGCTAGCCCTGGCAAAAAGAAACACAGGTGAGGGGGTACAGGCAAAGTGGGATGCATAAAGGATGCAATACTTGAAGCAACATCCCACTGTGTTAGACAGAAAAGGAAGTGCAAAAGAAGAAGGAAACCACTTTGGTTCTCAAATACAGTAGCAGAAAAGGTCAGAGCCAAAAGGCTGGCCTTCAGGAAATATATAAGGAACACAGCGGATGAAGATAGGAGGCATACCAAACTGCCCTAAGGGAAGCAGGGAAGGCAGTAAGGCAGGCAAAGTCCCAAACTGAGGAAACACTAGCACTAACAGTAAAAGAAGGTGACAAGACTTCTATAGATACATTAGTGAAAGGAGAAAGTCCAGAGGGGTATTGCTAAGCTTAATGGAGAAAAGGGAGCATGTGAGGAGGAGGACCCTGTAAAGGCATCTATCCTAAATAGATACTTTTGCTCAGTATTTACTGAAGAGAAGATAGGGCAGGGCCCACAGCTCAGCATCATGGACACAGGGGGGAGGGAGGTGAGCACTACTCCCTTCACAAAAGAAAGGGTCCTACAAGAGCTTGCTAAGCTCAGGGTGGATAAGGCAATGGGACCTGATGGCATACATCCCAGGGTACTTAAGGAGCTAAAGGAGGAGCTAGCAGAGCCATTAGCAGAATTGTTTAGTGAGTCTCTGAGCACAGGAGAGGTCCCAGAAGAATGGAGAAGGGCTCATGTGATCCCGCTCCACAAGAGTGGTAGCAGGGAGGAGGCGGGAACTACAGACCGGTCAGTCTTACCTCAGTAGTGGGCAAGATTATGGAGGCACTCTTAAGGAAAGGATAGTGCAACACCTGGAATCCATAGGGGCACAGGATCCAAGACAACATGGGTTTACAAAGGAAGGTCCTGTCAAACTAATCTCATAGATTTCTTTGACTGGGTAACCAGAGTGGTGGACCAAGAGGAGCAGTTGATGTCGCCTACCTTGACTTCAGCAAAGCTTTGACACTGTTCCACATAGAAGATTGATAAATAAGCTGGGTAGGCTGGGTGGGTCAGAAGTTGGTCAACTCGGTGGCAAACTGGTTGACGGGCAGAAAACAGAGAGAGTGGTGGTAAATGGTATACAGTCAGAAGAGATGCAAGTCACAATGGGTACCTCAGGGATCAGTCCTGGGGCCAGTCCTCTTCAACATCTTCATTAGTGACCTTGCAGATGGACTAGAGGGTAAGGCTTGTCTGTTTGCAGATGACACCAAGATCTGCAACAGAGTAGATGATCCAGATGGGGTAGGCAGAATGAGAAGAGATCTGGATAACCTAGCAGAATGGTCAGAAGAGTGGCAACTGGGATTTAATGCAAAGAAGTGCAAAATCATGCACATAGGGAAGAGAAACCTGAAGCCGCCTATAGGCTGGGAGGGGAGTTGCTAGCAGTCACAAAGGAAGAAAGAGACTTGGGCATCATCATCACTGATGACCTGAAATCATCCAAGCAGACCTCTAAAGCAGTAGGTAAGGCTAGGGGGTGTTAGGTGTATTAGTAGGGTATCAAGTCGTAAGAGGGAGGTAATAATCCCTCTGTACAAGACACTGGTTAGGCCCCATCTGGAGTACTGCGCGCAGTATTGGAGGCCACACCTTCACAAGGACATTAACCAAATTGAGGCAGTCCAGAGAAGGGTAACCAAAATGGTGCAGGGACTGCATCAGAAGACATATGAGGACAGATTAACGGAGCTCAATATGTATACCCTTGAGCAAAGGAGGGAGAGAGGTGATGTGATCGAGGCATTCAAACACCTTAAGGGCATAAACAAGGTGAAAGAGTCTAACATGTTTAAATATAAGAAAAATAGCAGGACAAGAGGACACAGCATGAGATTAGAGGGGGGCCGATTAAGGGGGAATGTGAGGAAATTCTTTTTCACAGAAAGGGTGGTGGATGCATGGAATGGCTTACCACAAGAAGTGGTGGCTATGAATACAGTGCAGGGCTTCAAACAGGCATGGGATAGGCATAAGGGAGCAATACAAATGACTATGAATAGATAGGCCACTGACAGCAAAGGCCGATGGCACATTTATAAGGTAGAAAAAGAAATGGGCAGACTGGATGGGCCTTGCGGTCCTTATCTGCCGTCAACTTCTATGTTTCTATGTAGCCTTGGGATTACAACTCTATCTGCTTACTTTAGTGCATGCTGATCAAGTCAGGTTTGTTGCTGGGAGAGATGGGGCTGGTCATCTTAGGTGCTTAATTAATTTGACGTGGCTTGCACAGACTTCTCCAGAGCCAGTAGCTGCTATAACACTGGACATGGAGAAGGCAATTAATTCTGTTGAGTGGCCCTACCTTTTTGTGACCCTTCAAGGTTTTGGAATTCAGGAGGGGTTTATTGATTGGGCCTGACCCCTTGCTCTGCTCCAAAGGCCTCGGTGCTGACAAATGGGATAACTTCTGAAATGTTCCCTCTGGGGAGAGGCATGAGACAGGGGTGTCCCCTATCCCCAGCTCTTTTTGTTTTGGCACTGGAACCATTGGCACAAAAGTTGCATGATTGTCAGGAAGTGCCAGGCATGCTAGTAGAGGGTGGAGTCTTTAAGCCTATGTTATTTGCGGATGATATTCTTCTTACATTGCATCAGCTGGCCAAGGCTATTCTGGCCCTGATAAAGTTGTTGGATCAGTTTGCAGCCTTGTCTGGTCTTACGAATAACTGGGGAAAAACAGAGGTTTTACCATTGAATCACGAGTGAGTCCCTATTAAATGGGCAGAGCGTCCAATAAAATATTTGGGTATTCTTATCTCCCTGGAATGGCGGGAGTGGGTTCAGTTTAATTTCACTCCATTGTTAAAGCCCCTCCAGGAAGATGTGGAGCATTGGCAACATCTTAGTTCATCCCTTTGGGGCAAATCCTGTACTTTGCAGATGATGGTACTCCCCAAATATTGTATTTTCTCCACTTTTTACCTCTCCCTATTCCAGATACAGTTTGGACCTCCTTAGACGGGCTTTTTAGGTGGTTTCTTTGGAAGGGTGGTAAACCTAGCATTTTCCTGGCCCAGCTGGTAGCTCCTATAGACAAGGGTGGTCTTTGGATACTTTGACATTGGGGATATTACTTAGCAGTGGGCCTTTGGGTGTGGTTGTTTGCTGAGGGGTGCTGGGATTCTTCATGGCGGCTGGTGCTGGAGGAGGCACTTTTTCTGAGATTTCCCCCGAGGCTGTCTTATGGTGTCCCTCCTTAGCTCATCCGTCCCATCCCATTCATAAGTACATTTTAGCTACAGTATTTGGAAAGGGGTGTCACACCTAACCAGGCCACTGTGGCAGGCCCCTTTTGGAATAACCCTAAATTGCAGATCAGAGGGAGCCTCAGTGGGCTCAGGAAGGTATCTGGAGGGTTGCTGACCTGTTTCATTTAGACACAGGACAGTTTAAGGATTTTTCTACCATTAAGACTCAGGCATTGCTATCCCAGTCACATCTGTGAAAGTATTTCCATTTTAGACATTTGATTTTATTTTGTGGTGGGTCCACAACTCCAACTTCCCCTACATGGCATATGGGATGACATTTTGAGCATGGCGGTGGGTGGGAGGTCTTCACTGTGAACCCCTAAGATAGGCCAGATATACAAGGGGCTGCTCCAGCAATACACTCTGTCCACTTTATCTTTGAAGGCATGTTGGGAGAAACAGTTAGGCAGTCCCTTATCGGAGAGTGACTGGGAAAGTTGTTGATCTAACATTTCTAGGGGAAGTTGAGATTTGAAAAGTCAGCTTGTACAGTGGAAAATCTTTCATCTTTGTTGCAGGACTCGGCTGTGTAAAATGAGGTTGGTAGACCATGCTGAGTGTTGGCATTGTCACCAGCAGTCTGGCAATCTGCTGCATGTTCTGTGGTCATGTCCCAAGTTGATCAATTGGTGGGCTTTGATTGGGGAGAGGATCTCTGAGGTCCTCGGCTGCTCAGTTCCTTTAGATGCTTCTTTGTGGCTTTTGGATAACACTAAACAGCTCCCTGTTCAGAGCACCCCTCTTGTTATGTGCTTTTTTGATTGTAGTGACAGAGGCCAAACAGCTCATTATTAGGAAATGGAGCACTGAACAAGTTCCCACTTTGGCAGAGTGGGAGAATGGTTTGTATAAGCTGGTTAGTTATGAATGACTTTCTTATAGGGCGGCAGGGTAAACCACACTATTTGATCAGGTGTGGTCTTTTTGTTTAACCGCATGTCCTGGACAAGAAGTGTAGGGTTATATATGCAGGCTGGAGCAGTGTATGTATCTCCCCTATGTTCCTTTTGTATTTAGCAGTACTTCAATATTTACTGTTGGGTAGCGCTCCACTTATCACCCTTTCTCAGCTGAAGCAGGGGAGTGGGATCATTGACTACTGTGTATGCCTTGCCATTGCGGGTTGGTATTGTTTTAGTTTTCTTGCTATTATATAGGGTTCATTTATGGCACAGTACTTAATGCTGTGTTACCAACTGTTTTATTCATGTATTTTTTGGCCTGACCAGCTGACTGTACTGTTTGTGTCTGCTAAATTATTGGGAAGTATTAGCACTTTTAGTGGAATTATTTGGGTTAGAGGGTACCCTTATGATGTGTTAATTCGGATGTTTTGTTGGTTGAACTTGTCACTCTGTACAGTTCCCAACAGGTCTGTTCCTGAGTATGTTTATATTTATAGGGCCTATCAATATTGGTCCTGATTCATAGAGGGATTCTTGCTATAGTATTGCTAGTGGGTCACTTGTTTGCTTCTTTAGTAACAAAATTGTAATGTTCTGAAACTTTTCAATAAAATTTGAATTGTAAAAAAAATCTCACAGTAGAAAACAACTACATGAAGCATCTCACTGTCTGAAGAAATAATTTCATCTCTCTTGCTAACTGAGGCAGTGTACAGAAGTCTGGGGTTGCAGCCTGATATAATCCCCAAAGTATGCCTTTACTGAATATTTTACTGTAGGAACTAAGGCGCCAGAGATCTTTTCAGTTGGATCATCCTGCATACACATACTATAGTAAAAACTCCAATGTCAGATAACATAGAAATTGTTGGCATTTTCCTTCTTGCATGCCATCCTGTTACTTGTAAGAAATCAAATTTCACATAGAGCCATCATCCAGAAGCGTGTTAATTTATCTAGTTGCCTTATTTACTGTTGCAAAACAAACTGCCTTGCCTTGTGCTATATCACCATAGCTAAATTCCCGTGAGGTTATTTTGTTGTATGTGGGTATGGGTCTGAACAAGTACTCACCCACCCTCACTTTAAAATTTACACCGGACTCCATTAAAGCAGACCTTGAATGTCAATTAATACTTTCAGAAGTAGCATTGTTATTTCATGACCTTTATTATTATTAGTTGTATGCCATATCTATATAGTATCCTAAATATTCACTTCTTTCCCCTGTCTCCTCCAGCTGCACCTGGAAACAAGCTTTGGCTCAGTGTTCCCCTCCCAGCTACCAAAACATTAAATAAATTAGTTAGTTAAAAATAATTAATTCCAAAGAGAATGACGAAACATAAAACTAAATTATATTTTAGCTGAATGTCCATTAAAAGCGAAGACATTTTTAAAAGCCTGTCGGCTGAGAGATATTTGTTAAATATAGAGGTAGTGGTTGTCTGGACTGAGTACTCTGCAGTCAGGTGATAAAATTTTTATTAGGAGACTGGAGAGTAGCATTAATAATCCAAGAACTTTACTACTCTACTGGACTAAAGAGCTAGCACTCTACTACTGGGAACTTTAATTTAGGGTAAAAAAAAAAAAAGAGTCATTGTGTTTGTCTGAATTGTGTGAAGGAACTGTTATCTGTGCAGTTAGGTAGGTGAAAAAAGAAACTGTGAATTAGGGGGAGTGGCTTAGGTAACACGAAGCCAGGGGGGTTGCATTTAAAAACTGACCTAGATAGCTTTTGGCAGAGATCAGAAAGAGAAAGGAGCTGCTGTTATAACTTTATTGGGACTATATTGCATTACTTCCCTCTCCTTCATCCCCTCACCCCCCCTTAGCTGGTTCTACTTTTATAGGCACAGGGTTTGACTGACAACAGGAACTTCCTGTTTGAGAACAGGAAGGGAGTTATCACAGAGGCACAAAAGATTCACCATCCTAGAAGGAAAAGAGTAGCTCTCCATCCCTCCTAGCTGCTGGAGATCTGACTCTGAGCAAGTAAGAAGGAGATTACTGAGGAATATAGGGACTTCATTTCCCAGAACAGGAAGATCAGGAATTTTAAGGGCATGGAGGCAATAGGAAAGAAGGGAGAAAAAAAATGATATATGAAAAAAATAAACAGAGAGAGGAAAGAGTAAGTATGCAGAACAACTGTTAAGGAGCCACAAATAAGACATGATGGGAGTGGTGCAGTGCAGTGGCTGTGGAGCAGCAGTCTTCCAGGATATGTTCTGGAGGATGCGATGTTGTCCTATCTGCAGGCACCTCTCTGGGAGGAGGGAAGAGGTTGCTTATCTCTAGACTGAGTTGGCCAGGATTTGAGGGACCTCCTTCCCCCACCCAGGGACCACCAGAGCCACTGCTGCTGCCTCAGAGGTTGCCAAGAAAGAGGAGCAGTTGGACTACAGTGGGCTCAGGGAGGGTGAGGGTGGTGGAACAGAAGTGCATCCCTTCATTGGTACCTCTCCACAATTCATATGCTGTTCTGGCAGAGTGTGAGTGCTCTATGGAGGCATCTGCAGTGGAGACCAAGGAGGATGCTGGGAACCTCCACAAAGGAGACCCACAGGAGGGTGGCATGGGACCCAACAGGGAAAGAAAACAACTCCTGGTGAGGGACTCCATTGTTAGGAGGGTAGAACTGGGGGGGGTAAAGTGCCTGCCTGGCACCATGTCTTGGAGGGACAGGGAGTGAATCCTCATGATCGTGGTAGTAGCTCTATGGGGGAGGGAACTGGATGTCATTGTCTACCTAGGGACAAAAGACCTGGCTGGGAAAGGGATCAGAGCAGTACAGGAGGAGTTTGTGGAGTTGGGAAGGGGCCTTAGACAAGTAGCATGCATTGTAACCTTCTCGGAGGTGCTTCCTGTCTATGGCATGGGTGAGGCTAGGGTGCTCTGCACTGTCAGATACAGTCAGTGGTTGAAAACTTGGTGCAAAGCTCAGGGTTATGGCTTCATTGGAGCCTGGGGGTCTACCTGGAGGGATGCAGGCATATACTGGTATGATGGTCTGCATCTGTCCAGGAGGGGAAACAGGATCCTAGGTGATAGGTTTAAATCCTGCATTGGCAAGCATTTAAACTAGCCAAGGGGAGAGGCACTGAAAAGTAGAAGGGAAATCCTAGCCTCCCCCAAAAAATCAGGGTAGTTAGTGAGGTAAACACCAAGATAGAGAAGTCAAAAGGGAGAAGGGCAGGGGTAAATGGAGAAAAAGACAAAGACAGTAAGGACAGGGATGAGGCAAAAGAGGTAAGGCCATCAAAAAATGGAAGGTAATGAGTACCAATGCCCATAGTCTAGGTAACAAGCTCCATGAACTGGTGGCCTTGATGGAAGAGGATGCCTGGATATTGTGGCAGTCACAGAAACATAGTACACAAAGAACTATGACTGGGATGTCAGCATACCAGGGTACACAATCTACAGGAGCGACAGGGAGGGAAGAAGAGGAGGAGGAGGAGGAGTAGCTCTCTATGTAAGGGAAGGGATCAAAGCAATGTATAAAGGGAAAACAAGGAGAGGAGGCACTGTGGATCACCCTGGAGACTGGAAATGACACCCCAATCTGCACAGGGGTTGTATACAGACCCCAGTCTAAGGGGGGAGGAAATGGACAAGAAAATGATAGAAGGCATCCTTAGGATGGCATAGAAAGGGGAGATATAGCTGATGGGGACTTGAATATGCCAGATGTTAACTGGAGCACCTTTGCTGCAGCCACATCCAAGAGCAGGGCCATTCTTGATGCCCTACAGGTGGCATGCATCAGACAGCTAGTGTTGGAACCCACTCGGGAGGGAGCAATCTTAGACCTGGTACTCTTAAATGGAGACAGAGAGAGGATCTCATATCTAGAAGTGGGTAGCCACCTGGGAACAAGTGACCACCAAACAGTGTGGTTCATGATAAACTCAGCTGTAGAGTCAAGTCATACCAAAGTGAAGGTACTGGACTTCAGGAGGGCTGATATTGTCAAAATGGGAGAGTGCCTCAAAAAGCACTAGCAAACAGGCAAGAAGGAGTGGTGGAGCAACAATGGGGAAACATCAAAACTGCCATCACAGAGGCAACAAGCCTTTGTGTGAAGCAAATAAATCAAAACAAAAGAATAAAATACTATGGTGCTCAAAAGAGGTGGTGGGGAAAGTTAGAGAGAAAAAGATAGCATTCAGGACAGAGAACTGTACCAGCTAAAGCAGAAGGAAGTGGGGAAGGCAGTCAGAATAGCAAAGGCCCAAACAGAGGAAAAGATAGCCAAGTCAGTTAAGAAGGGGGATAAAACCTTTTATAGGTACATTAGGGAGTGAAGATAGACAAAGGGAGGGATAGTGAGGCTAAATAAAGAGGAGGGTGGATAGGCAGACAGGGACAGTGAAAAGGCAGGGATACTGAATGAATACTTCTGCTCAGTATTCACAAAAGAAGAGAAGGACAAGGTACCTAATCCAGTCAATAGAAGCACTCTGGATAGGGGGGTCAATATCAGTTCTGAAAGAACCCCTAAAACTGAAGGTGGACAAAGCAACGGGGCCTGATGGCAGTCAACCCAGAGTTCTAAAAGAACTAAGGGGAGAACTAGCAACACCACTGACTACACTTTTAAACAAATCATGGGAGAATGGTGTGGCACCTCAGGACTGGAGGAGGGCAGATGTGATTTTCCTTCACAAAAGTGGGAGCAAGACAGAGGCAGGAAACTACAGACCTGTCAGTTTGACCTCAGTGGTAGGGAAAATGATGGAATCATTTCTGAAGGAAAGAATTGTTGAGTACCTAGAGGCCAGTGGGGCACAGGACCCAAGGTAGCATGGATTCACAGCGGAAAGGTCATACCAGATGAATCTAATAGATTTCTCTGATTGGGTGACCAAAGTAATAGACCCAGGAGAGGCTGTGGACATGGACTAGCTAGACTTTAGCAAGGCATTTGACACAGTCCCACTCAAAAAATTAATAAACAAATTAGACAGCCTTAGAGTGGGTCCCAGGGTAGTAGCCTGGGTAAAACACTGGTTGGACAACAGAACACAGAGGGTAATAGTAAACGGAGTCCACAGTGAAGAAAGGGAGGGTTACTAGTAGGGTACAGAAGGGTTCAGTACTGGATCTGTCCATTTTTAATGTTTTTATAAGTGACATTGCGGATGGACTGGAAGGAAAAGTATGCCTCTTTGCAGACGACTCAAAAATCTGCAACAGAGTTGATACACAAGGTGGGGTAAAAAGGATGAAAATGGACATGGCAAGGTTGGAGGAATGGTCAAATGTATGGCAGCTTTGATTCAATGCAAAGAAGTGCAAAGTAATGCACCTGGGAAACAATAACCCAGAGGAAGAGTATGCAATTGGGGGGGGGGGTGAGATACTGACAATAACAAAAATGAACAAGCATTTGTCAATGCCAAATGTTTGCTTGCTGGCATTGGCATTGGTAGTGTAGGAGTTAGAGAACTGCATAATAGGAATGGCAATGAAGTACTGAACTGAAACCATCCCCCGCTACCACCCTGCAGAGACTGACAAGCATTGGGATGTGCCTTTGAGTCATCAGGCATAACGGCCATGCCATTTCACCACACCCTACCCTGCAGACACCGACAAGTGTCACAGGGTGCCTTGGGGTCTTTGGCCCTTATGCTCACCCCACTCCATCAGGAAATACGGTGAGATGGGTGCTGTACAGGAGAATGGGGTGAATGTTGGGTCCGAAGAGTCCAAGGCACACCTCTATGCCTCTCACTGGCTGCAGGGTGTGGAATGGTATGAGCATTACAGGCGAGAATCCCAAGTCACACCCCTGATGCCTGTCAATCTCTACAGGATGGGGCATTATGGTCAGAAACCCTAACATCTCAGTCATTCTTTGGCATTTTCACTCCAAATTTTTAGCATGGGTTTTTTGTGACCCCCGCTTTAAGAACAGTATCAATATCAGTTCATTAGCCAAAAGCTGATTTTGCACAGCGACTACGCCATTTGGCACCACAGGTGCAAAACACATTTCGAACAGGATGTGAAAAATGACAGCTGTACTATTCATGGGGAGGTGGAAAAAATGGCAATGTTGAAAATCTGCAGTGAAATTATTTAAAAAACTGGTGAAGTCACAAGCATGTGTAGAAACTGCTCAACACACACCCATAATGCAATTAGTTTGGGGATGTTTTACAGCAGATTGTCAACAAAGGGATATTTTAAAACCTCCACTCATGAACAGTGTCACTGTAATTTTCTTAGTCTGTCCCAAACAGTGATTTCCCACAGCGACCATGCATTTCTGCGCTGGAAGTGCAAAAACACATTTCAGCCATGGTGTGAAAAATGACAGCTGTACTGTTCATAAGGAAGTGTGGAAAAATGGCAGTTGTGAAAATCTGGACTGAAAATATTAGAAATCCATGAACTTACGAGGGTGCGTGGAAACTGTGCAATGGTTCCTCGTAACACAGTCATTTTATGGACTTTTTTCACCAGATTTTTAACATAGCCATTGTGACACCTCTTCTCATGAACAGTGTCACTGTGATTTTCTTAATCTGTCCTGAACATTGATTTCGCACACTGACTGCGCCATTGTGTGCTACACGCATGGAAACATGTTTTGGGCGAAATGTGAAAAATGACAGCTGTACTGCTCATAAGGAGGTGTGGTAAAATGGCAATGTTTAAAATCTGGAGTGAAAATATTGAAAATTAATGAGCTTATGAGTGTGCGTAGGAACAGCGCAATGCATGTTAGTAAAACAGTCATTTTGGGATTTTTTTTTATCAAATTTTCAACATAGGTTTTTGGGGCCTACCTCATGAACTGTGACACTGTCATTTCATAAAACAGTCCCAAAAGGTGGTTCCACGCAGTGACCGTGCAATCACCTTTCAGGGCTGATTAACAAAATGATAGTGACAGAATTCTTGAGGCGGAGTTCCAAAAACCCCATGTTGAAAATTTGGTGAAAAATTCCAAAAAATGCCTGAGATATGCAGCAAAGTTGAAAAAACCCTGTTTATTACATTATACAACTTACCGGCATTTCCTCAGTTCGCGGTCGGCTTTGAAGAGTGCAGACGTGTTTCCAGTCCACCAAGATCATCACGCCAGACTGGAGGCAAGCAAGTATTGGGTGGGGGTGGGGAGACAGGTGTGCAGAGGGTGGGCACGGGGGGGGATTGGGGTCAGGACAGTCAGCGAGGGAAGGTTTTCTCTTTCAGGTTTCTTTTTGTTTTCTTGGATGATGCGGGACTTTTGCCACACTGGGGTGGGCTCTCAGCATGGCAGCAGGAAGGCTGTTTGTGGCAGGGGGGCAGTGGAACTGATGGGGGATTGGACACCCCTGTTGGCCATATGGACTGTTGCCATGCTGGGATGGGATCCCAGTGTGGCACCCGCTTCTCTGTTGGGGGGGACATTGGAGCCGATGGGGGATTGGGCACCCCCGTCAGCCATACAGTGTGTGGGGGGGACCACATTAGCATGCAATATGCGTGCATGCGAGCATGTGTGTTGGGGGGAGCACATCTGGGCAGCTATTTTCTTTTAAGTTGGTGGCAATGTTCGAAACTAGTGTCACTGGCTGTGTCCCCCATTATTGGTTGCCATCACACACACCCGAAAATGCCATGCCGATATTGGCCACAACAGTGTTGCACCTCCAGAACCTGCTTTGGCATCAAGCTGCTGCAATATGTTTCTTGCGCTATGCACAAGCAAACATAAAAAGGACTAAGGGGGAGTTGTATTAGATGACCTAAAGGTGGGTAAGTAAAGTGAGAAGTCAGTAAGGAGGTCTGGGGGACCCATGGATGCATAGGGAGAGGCATCAACAGTAGAAAACAGGAAGTTGTTATCCCTCTGTGCTGACAATTGGTGAGACCCCATCTGGAATACTGCATGCAGTTCTGAAGACCCCATCTCCACAAAGACATAGACAGTATAGAGGAAGTCCAGAGGAAAGCAACCAAAATGGTGCAGGGTCTGCATCAAAAGACATATGAAGAGAGACTAAAGGAGCTTAATATGTATACCCTCAAGGAAAGGAGGGAGAGAAGGGACATGATAGAAACTTTCAAATACCTCAAGGGAATCAACAAAGTCCAAGAGGGTAGCATCTTCCAGAAAAAGAGATGTGCAAGAACAAAGGGGCACAATTTGAATATAGAGGGGAACAGCTCAAAGGTAATGTGAGGAAGTATTTTTTCATGGAGAGGGTTGTGGATGAATGCAACAGCCTTCCTGAGGAGGTTGTGGAGTCAAAAACAGTGGGGGAATTCAAGAATGTACGGAACCGACATAAGGAATTCTAGTGGGGGGGTAGGAGGAAGTAGGCTGTTGGTTAACTACGATCTGCAGCTTATCCATTAAGTAAGGAAATGGGCAGACTAGGACAGCCAAGCGGTCCTTATCTGCCATCAGATTCTATGTTTCTATGAGATCGCTCCAAAAGGCGCAAGAATAATGGACTTATCTCACCAGTTTAGGTTTTGGGCACAATCAGTTTGATGATGTTTTACTTCATATCGGATGACAGACAATGAAGGCACAAAACCTTAACAGGTTTCGATGCAGAGGATTATCTCCAGGACAGCTGGGACTGGATTTAGCTCATTGGAACTTATTATAGGGACACTTTTTTTTATTCACCTAACTCTTTATTTCTGATTGACACAGTTAATTAAGAGTTCATTACAGAAAAAACAAGCATGCTCAACTTACTTCATGCCAACATTATGCTACAATAAAATTATGCTGTAATTCTGTCTAAAAACATTTTTTTTCTCCCAAAAGAGGTAGCAGTTGCGGAATTTATCAATGCAGATCCATTAAGAATATTTATTGTTTTGTGGTTTTGGCACTTTGCCATAACAAACAATATAACCCTGTTTTGTAGGCAGTTTCGGCAAAGTGGAAAATTCACACTTTTTGATGTATTGTACTGTATTGGTGATGGTGGTGCCATAACAAATGCAAACCTGTTTTTCCAGATTCCTGTTTATCTGAACTGATTTTATGTCTCCTGGGCAGTTTGGATAAAGAGGAATGTACTTGTATAAGATTTTTCCCCTCACAAAAAATAATTTACCCCAAATGAAAAATTATTCCTTTTCCATTTCATACAGCTGGGAAGTGAGTCACAAAAAAGGATTTTAAATGTAACAGCAAACACATTTGGGGGTCATTTTTCCAACACTTAACTGCTGAATCCACCAAACAGGGTCCTGATGAGCTAGATAGATGTGTCGGTCTCCCTCTTGGCTTTAATTTTTGTGGCTTTTGAATTTTTGGTTTTTGAAAAAATCAGAAATAAGAAGGCAGCAAACACAAAAGGGTTATTCCCACATGAAAACGGGTTACATTTTTTGTTTCATATAGCTAGTTTGAAATGATTACTGAGCATGCTCTGAACAGAAATTAAGAAATTAAATAAATTTGAAATGGATTAATATGTTTTCACAAAACCAGCAAAAGGCACATCTGTGAGCCAGCCACTGTCTACCCTAAAAATTTCAGAACAAAATTCCAAACTGTCTGGGTGCTAGGCAGGTTCAAAGAAAAACTACTTAGAAACAGCAAAACACACCTGAAAAATCACATTTTGCACTCTCCAGAACTCAGAAACCACACATTTGACCAAATCAAAACTTGGCACATCCAGAGATCTACCCAATGAGATCACCCATGCAAAGTGTCATGTAAATCCATTCAATGGTTGCAAAGTTATTAAAATGCAAAATTTGGGGTTTAACATTAAAGTGCCTACTTAGCCCTAACTATAGGATGTGACTGTTCCCTATTTTATATATATATATATATATATATATATATATATATATATATATATTTATTTATTATTTATTTATGCAATGGGGTGGAGATAAACAGAATGTGATAAATCCATTTATCTGAGTAACTGTGTACATAAATTTCATCAGCCATTTATCTACACAATGCTTATGTCACTGAGCCATTTATCTATACAGTCATTTAGAATGTTTAGCCTCAGTAGCAGTATTAACCATATTCAAAATGTGAATAACGAAAAATAATAGCATGGTACTGTGAGCACGAAAGTTGTTCAGCATGGAAATATGTACAAAATGAGTGGTGTTTCATTTATTGATACCTTTTAGATTTTTTTATAAATAGCAAAAAAAACAGCAGAAAATTCATTTTTATTTTAATTTTGTCTGCAAACCAATATTAATATATATATATTATAGTGGCACAGTCATGCCACTATAGTTAGGGTTGAGCGGCCAGTTACATACTAAAGTCAAAAGTTTGGATGTTAATAACTTTGGACCCGTTCAATGGATTTGTCTGAAATGTGGTACATGCATTGGGGTGTACTGGATCTCTTGATCTGCCAAATTGCATTTTTGTCGGAGCACCGGTCTTCATGTACGAAAGCACTGCAAAATGTAAAATTATCCATTTTTGGAGGCACCTTTTGGCATTCTTAATGTGGTCCTGCACAGCCGTTGTGTAGTGTGCCACTCTGTGAGATGGCTTGTTTGAAAAAGCTTTGGTGGCTGAACATGCTGCCTTTTGTTTGGTGAAAAAATATTAAGGCATTCAAAAGTTATGGCACTTTTAATTTCCCATTATAAGTCAATGGGAAAATTTATATGTATATCTTGCAATCAAAGAATCAGGGTTCTGGCCATCTCGTCCCACCTGGCGGTCAAGGAACTTGCAGCCTCACAGTTCAAGAATTTTTGATCCTGAGGAATTTCAAAAATTCTTTGACTGCGAAGTCCGCCATCTTGTTTTCAGTTTTCCAGTTGCACAAACACAAATATCTCAGCTCAGGGGTCACATCTGAAGTAAAACTTTGATGGGTTTTTACTCAGGGGACACTGATCTATCATGCCATGGCCTTGGGTTACATCCAAATCAGTCCAAAAAAAGAGTTTTTAGCTTTTAAATTCTTTGTTCGTGGCTCGCTAACGACCTTTGATTGTGAGCCGACAAATTCTTTGATCCTGAGAATCTTTGATCGCGATCTTGCATTGTGACCTAAAAACACAAATATCTCAGCTCAGGAGTGGGCTAGGGACACAAATGAGGGTGGGTTTTTCTCAGGAGCGTCCGTTCTATTGAACCATGGTGTTGGTTCACATCAAATCGGACAAAAAATTGTGATTTACCATTTTTTATTCTTTGATCGTGAGTGTGCAATTTCTTTGATCGCGAGCCTGCAAATTCTTTGATCACAAGAATCTTTGAGCTCTGAAAATATTTCTGAGTGCCTCTTTGCATTGCCACTTGTAATGCAGACAGTCGGTGGCTGGCCGTGGAGGTGAGAGGAATGCTGTGCCAGTCACCAGCTGGCGATGGGGTGGGGGTGCTGGGTGGGTTTGGATGGATGGGTGGGGTGAGGAGCCACTAGACTGCCAGGCATATTATAAACTCATTATTTCTTTCATTATGCTGGGAGGGCTGCTAGCTACCACAGATATAAAGATTCACATATTATAAGACAATTCAGCTCAGGGGCCACTAGACTACCAGGGATCTAAAAAAACAGGGGTGGGGGCCCTAGACTACCAGGGCATTACTTTAATATATTTTATTGGGGACACTAGACTACCAGGGATGTAAATATTTTATTGGTGGGCAGTAGACTACCAGGGATTGTTATTACTATTCTTGGGCATGAGATTATCAAAGTTCTAAGCAAAAACTCACCTTTATTTCACAGTCTAGGGCACCCCTAGGCTGAGAAAATGAATTTTAAAATCTGGCCATCTGGTCCCTTGCTCTTTATTTGTGAGCGAGCAATTTCTTTGATCGTGAGGATGCAAAATCTTTGACCTCGAGATTCTTTGATTGTGATCGTAAATTGCGTGCAAAGGATGAAATGGCCAGATAAAAAATCTATTTTCGCAGGCCAGGTGTGTCGTAGGATGTCAGATGAGGGTGGGTTTTACTCAGGGGGCTTTGTTCTGATGAACCATAGTGGTGATTTACCACAATTATGTATATTTTTAAAATTATAATAGTTTAAATTCTTTGATCGTGACCCTGCAAATTCTTTGATCGTGCGATTCTTTGATCACGATTGTGCATCATGAATTAGAGACGATATGGCCCAAATAAAAAAACAATTTTCTCAGCCCAGGGGTGTCGTAGGAAGTCAAATGAGGGTGGGTTTTACTCAGCGGGCTTCGTTCTGTCGATCCATGGTGGTGGTTTACCGCAATTCCTTCAGTTTTTCGATCTATAAGGTTTTTAAATCTTTGTTCATGAACCTGCAAATTCTTTGATCGTGAGCCTGCAAATTCTTTGATAGTGAGATTCTTTGATCGCCATCTTTGATTGCAAGGGAGGGACAAGATGGCCAGATTTTTTATGATGGAATAGATGGGGAAATTTTAGTAATCTTTCATATTGAATGTCTTGGAACAGTTTGGTCTTTTGACTTGAAATTTGGAGGAAAAAAAGGCAATATCTCACAGATGTGACTTGTCATAGTTTGGTTAAGAAATAGTATAGGGCAGAAAAGTTACATCATTATGAAGTTGACATTTTTTCCCATAGGATAACATTATAGCGTTTGCCGCATTACAGGAATTCTTTGCTGCAGTGCTGCAAAATGACAGTTTGGTTGTTTGGGCTGAAATTTGGAGGAAAGAAATCCAACATCCCACAGATGTGTCATTTTGGTGCTTTGGTGAAATAATATTACAGGGCAGCAAAGTGACGGCACTCTGAAGTTAATGCTTTTTGCCACACAATAACATTATGGCGTCCATTGCGTCTTTCAGGTCCCGTATCTCGGAAACGGTGCAAGATACAGACTTTTCATCAAAATGAATGCTAACTAGCCAGGAAAGTAATAATTCATACAAAATTTTATTTTTTTCTTCTACGTCTCTCAGTTCCTGAGATATAAGCAATTTAGTATTCTAAGTCGTAATTTTCTACTCCGAAGTCAATTATAATGCATACGTTCTTTGTTTTCAGTGTGTTTTTTCAATGCAGTTTTTGGGGGAAAGAAGGGTGTGCCCTTTCATTACTGTGTCCACAGCGACAAAAGCGAGGAAATTCGATGTTAGGGTTGAAACCCCCCTTGCACTCCTCCAGCCCACCCCCCAACTGGCATCGGGGTGCACGTTAGGGTCATCGGTCCTAACTCTCACCCCATTCCCCTATTCCTCAGCTTCTTTCCACATGTGAGGGGTGAGAGAGTTAGGGCCGATGACCCCAATGCGCACCCCAATGCTGGTTTGGGGGTGGGCTGAGGGGCAAGGGGTTTCAACCCCAACATCAAATTTCTCACTTTGTTGCTGTGGAACAACCCTAACCGATGCATTATATTGAGTTTCTTGCCATATATATATATATATATATATATATATGTGTGTGTGTGTTTAGGGGATACATAATGAGCAGGAGTGTGATATGGGATAATATTCACACTCCTGCAGAGTGAGATATCTAGAGCTCATGATGCAGGAGTGTGACTATTATCCCATATCTCATGATATGCACATCATGTGTGCGATTTATACAATAGGGGCTTATAAATCTGTGTTGCGGTAAATTCTGTGTTTGTTCATAGTATTATTTTATCAGTTGAATGGCTTTCACTGGTGACTTTTGGTTTTTGAATGGAGGTGTTTTTACTGTTGTGATTGGTTGGAGTTGTGAATAGGTTGTAGTGGGATATGCTGATTGGCTGTGTATTTGGAGGTTGTGTTCTGATTGGTTGCTCTGTGCTGTGTATGCGGGACTGTTGTGGGGTTACTGGAGTGGGATCATTTACTGCAGTTTGAGGACTTTGCTGATCATGTTCTTTTCAGCAGGAATTCCATTCTGTAGTAAGTGTGATTTCTGAGTTTGGTGTGTTGCTCCTGTAACTGGTCATTTGGACTCTGTGTTGGAGTGAAGTACTCAAACTGTGTTCTATGGTTTCCTTTGTGAGGGGGAGACGAGAATATATGGCCACATTTTGCACTTGTGGTGATTTTTGGTCTTTTTAGTTTGTTGTGGAATTGTGCCACTTTTAGGAACTGAATCTGTGTTTGTCTTTATTTTCTGTTTTTCCGGTACCAGTTTCTGCAGTCTGTAAATAGTGGCTTGCGGTATACAGGATTTTCCACTGGAAGAATGTGAGTTTTTCATTAAAAGTCTACAGGTGATTTGTACATGTTACTGTGGAGACTTACAACATGTTTGGCATAGCAAGTAATGGTTTTGCAAATTAAGTGATGTAGGCATTGTTGAAATAAATGTTGCTGACGCATGCAGTGTGTGTATAAATGTGAGATGTTATCACAGTGCATACGGCAGCAGGATTTATTCAATGGGGGTGAGTGATATGTGTTTTTATTTTATGTGTTATCAACTCACCCAATTGTATAAAGATAGATAGATAGATAGATAGATAGACAGATAGATAGATAGATAGATAGATAGATAGATATTATAGTGGCACAGTAGTGCCACTATAGTTAGGGTTGAGTACTCCATTTAAGGTTGAAGTGTAAAATTTTCTTTCTTAATAACTTTGCCACCATATGATGGGTTTGCCTGAAATTTGGTAGGCACAGAGCAGTACCATAGATCTCTGGATCTGCCAAGTTTTATAATGGTCGGATATATGTTTGCGGAGTTATAAAGTAACATTCCATAGCGCATTTACGCTTTTTTGTGCATTCTTTTCTCGTACCTACAGGGTGCACAGTTTGCATGACTGTTCCAAAAACTTTAGAAAACATGCAGTCAGGGTCCCTGATATGCCTTTCAAAGATTTTGTGAAAAAATATTTAACAGTTCAAAAGTTATTCAAAAAACAAGTTTCTCATTATAGTCAATGGAAAAAGTTAACAAAAAGTTCAACAGTGTTGCAAATGCAGTTTTTAGTGTCTCAAATGACCCCTGTAGTGTTGTGAGTTAGCCATTTTTTTTTAGTTAGTGGTCACATAAATGCTTGCCATTTAAATGCGCTACCCTCTAGGGGCACAATTCTTTTTGTGTTCACCTAGTTGGACCCTGAGGATGCTAGCCATATCTTTTTTGGGGGGTTAAACACCCCAGAAATATGTTTTTGAAATTTTTGTAAAAAGTAGTGTCACACTCATGACACTTTCATGATTTCATTTGTGTGATTTGCAACACTATGCCCCAAGTAACAGGAATTCTTTGCCACCCTGCTGCAAAACAACGGTTTGGTCTTTTGGGCTGAAATTTGAAGGGAAGAAAGTCAACATCCCACAGATGTGCATTTTCATGGTTTGGTGATAAAATATTGCATGGATGGAAACTTACAGTTCTCCTAAGTTGATGCTTTTTCCCATAGACTAACACTTTCGGGCTGATCTCGAAACGCCTGAGATACGGTCTTTTTGTTGAAAATGCTTAGCCCCTCCACTAAGGGCCTAAGTAAAAAATGAGCCTGGAAAGTAATAATTTATATGAAATTTTAAGTTTTTTTCTATGTCATACGGTTCCTGAGATATAAGCAATTTAGTATTCCAAGTGCTCATTTTCTGCTCCGAGGCCCATTATTATTTTCATTCTTACTATTAAGGGGCTAGCAGGGTATTGTTTGGGGCTGTTGGAATTTTGAAACCTGTTTTGGTAGCTATAAGTTGGCTCATTTGTTTGATTCACTATGTGGCAGGCTGCATTTAGGCTTGCTGATCCAACCAATCAGCAACTTCATTACTCCCCGATAGCCAACTACCAATATCTCTCTCATAATGGGGAGTTTACTGCTGATACTCCTTTCACTGTCAGCCATGGGGTTCCACAAAGAAGAAGTTCCTGTCACACAAACTAGGGTGATCCATCCGCCCAGTCTCTCTGAACCATCCCCTTTGGCTGACGCTCAAACCCTCACATATGCTCTACCATTGCTGCATCGACTACAGTGGTATGATCACCATAAAGAGACACATACCACCACACATGTATTTCAACCAAGGCTCCTCTGCTGGATATACAAATCCCCCCAAGCCTAACCACCAAACTGCTATTTGGTGTCTCGACACAATCTCTTAAACCCACAGGGAGCACCCCAAAAGAGTGGCAACAGAATAAAAGAAGGAGGACCAAAGACAGCCCCCTCTCCCTATCGCTAGCAGCCTCACGAACTCCTGCTCTTCTATTACTCTGTATTGGTAACGTGAAATCAACCCTGGACCCCTGAATGTATCACCTCTCCATCAGACCTAACCTCAATTAAAGGCCTCAGTTTCCTGTATATTAATGTATGCAGTCTGCTGAAAAAACTCACACTGATACAAGCCTGCTGCCCATACCTTGCCAGACTTTCTTGTGGTATCTGAGACATGGCTCAAACCCACCACAGCAGACAGGGATGTTAACCTACCTAACTACCAGCTATTCAGAGCTGATCACACCAAACAAGAGGAGGTGGAGTAGCCATATATGCAAAATCTGGTATAGCTGTATCCTATATTGCTGCAACATCTATGCCCAAGGAGTTTGAATGCCTATCCCTAAAAGTCTCTCTCCCCAATTCAGCAGCTTTTCAGCTAGTTGGTTGCTACAGACCTCCCTCTGCTGAACACAAGCTCTTATCCCATCTGGGGAACCTGCTCAAACCCAGCACTGAAGAAGTCATTATTCTAGGTGACCTGAATTTCAACTGGCTTACCCAGGAAGCTGCACCTCTGGTATCATTCTATGATACATATGGGTTCACACAGCTAATTAATGAACCAACAAGAATTAATGCAAGGAATAGTAATAACAGCACACTACTTGATATCATGCTAGTGAATAAACCACATCTATTCACACACACACTGGAGTGCTTCTCTGCGATATACGTGATCACTGCCCCATCGCAGGGGTATGATCCACCAGCATAGCAACAAGCCCTGCAAAATTCCTCATGAGGAGATCCAAGAAAAACATCGATATTGAAGGATATTTACATGATCTAGCTTACTCTCCGCACTGGCAAGAGTTTTATCTTGCCCATTCTGTTGAAAAAGCTCAGCAGGTGCTAAATAGAATTATAATAAATGCCCTTAACACCCATGCCCCAATCTCTAGTATCTGAATAAAAAACAAATCCTGTTGTTGGTTTACAGCTGACCTCAAAGCTGCACTGCTGGAGAGAGACAAACTCTAGAAAATGGCAAGAAAAACCAAGAATGCAAGTGACTGGATGATCTTTAGGAAAGCCAGGAATAGATGCACCAAGAAAGTTAGGGATGCAAAGGCTGCCTTCTACTTGGCCGAACTTGACTCTTCCTACCATAATCCTGCTAGATTTTGGGGCACCATCAAGGGTATGGTGGGGCAGGATGCTAACACCCCCTTCCAACTCAATTACACAACAGTTATGGCCCTATCACTGGCAAAATGGAAATTCTGGACGCTTCAATAACCACTTCACAACGGCTGGCCTTGCCTTTGACACACCTCTCCAGCTAACCTGCTGAGGGAACAATTAAGCTCCCATTACACTGGTGATCAGAGATTTGACTCTTCCTTCAGCTTCAAATCTATACTGTTGAAACAAGTAGAGGATCTATTATGGCAACTGGATACCAAAAAGCGCAGGGGCAGACTCTGGACCCTACTCTAAAGATTGCATGCCATGTACTTGCAGTCACCCTAACACACCTCTTTAACCTATCCCTAAACTCTGGCTCTATTCCCACACTGTGGAAGACAGCCCAAGTGGTTCCCCTTCTAAAATCAGGGGACCCTACGGATCTTAATAATTACAGGCCCATTTCCATTCTACCAGTGCTATCCAAGACGCTGGAGAAATTAGTGAGTAATCAGTTAAGGGAGTATTTTGACAATGCTAACCTCCTAAACCCAGCTCAATCTGGATTCAGGGCCAAGCATAGCACTATCACTGCACTAGCCAAGGTCACAAATGACTGGCAATCCGAATTAAATAAAAAGAATAATGTCTGTGCAGTATTCCTGGACCTGAGAAAAGCATTCGATACTGTAGACCACGAGCTACTACTTTCATCTCTGTACTCCATTGGCCTAGATCCATCCTCCTTTAAGTGGTTCAGATGCTATCTCACCGGTAGGTCACAGCAGATAAAAGCTGAAGGTGACCTATCCCCATTAAAACCACTGTCAAGAGGAGTCCCCCAAGGTTCTATTCTGGGTTCAACCCTTACCAATTCCTCTGTACACCTCTTTGCTGATCACACTGTTCTGTATGTCAGCAACCCTTCGCTTGCAGCTGCTCGTGAAATCCTACAATCAGAATTCTCCTTGCTACAATATCAGCTACTTGAGAAAAAGCTTCTGTTAAATGCAAAGAAAACTAAAGCAATGATGTTCACAAATCAAAGCTCCACCAGCACATCCTCTCCAATCATTCTCCCCCAGCTATGCACTATACTTGGAGAAAATCTGAGTATGCAGAAAACTTCAAATACCTAGTGTGTGGATTGACAACAGACTTGACTTCACTCATCATTTAGAAGAACTGTTAAAAAGCTTTGCCAAAGCTTGGCCTTCTATAGATTAAAACCTTCCTAAACAGAGACTCAAAGATGAGGTTAGTCCAGGCCATTTTCTATCAGTTGTTGACTATGCAGACTTCCTTTATAGTCACTGCCCCATCTCCTACCATCACAAGTTGGATACCTTACATCATAGAGCAATAAGGTTCATTACAGATCTGCCATCTAATACTCATCATTGCTCTCTTTATGCTGCAGTTGGATGGGTTTCTCTTCACCTCAGAAGGAACAGAAATGCAGCACTATGGATTTACAGAGCGTTGTCAAAAAAACTTACAAACTATATCCTGGACTGCTTCACCCAGACCTCTCCTAGCTCCTATGCCCTAAGAAGCAACAACATCATCCTGCTCAAATTGCCCAAATTCAACACCAGGCTAGGAGGGCAGCAATCAGCTATTCTCTAGCTATAGCATGGAACACCCTACAAAAATCCCTAAACTGTCCAATATCATTCCATTTGCATCCTTTAAACAGCACTGTACGGTCTTCTTCAAAGAGAAATGCAATTGCTACCACTAGAGCTAGCATTGTCATCTCACAAATCTCCCTTCCAAACCATATGTGGCATATTCCTTCCAGACAGCACCCCAGCTTATGGCACCCAGTAATACCTTCACCATCCTAGTATTACATTATGTTGAGTGTCTGCTATGCCCCACTGGGATATGTATATACTGTACATACGTAAATATTAGCTTAACTTTCTGTAAACTGCTTTTTATTATGTGAATTTACTGTACATCACTGTGTTTATAAACGCATTTTCCCCTGTATGTATAACTGTCTTATATAAGTGTATGATGTATCTGTTGTGTATCAACTATTGAACCTTGACCTTATCAGGTCCATCTTGTAAATGAGCCTTGCTCAATGATGTTCGCCTGAATAAATAAAGATTTGATGATGATGATGATGATTATGCATACATTCTTTGTATTCACTGTGTTTCTCTATGCAGCTGTTGGTGAAAAAAGGGTGTGCACTTTCGTTACTGTCACAGTTATCATTCCCACTTTCATTTCCATAACCATTTGCTTAGCAGTTCCTGTCTATGCCACCACATGTGTTACCCTTTGCCTTTTTGTTTGCATTTGCATTTGTGTTACCATTTGTGTTTCCATTACTGTTTGTGTTTCGTTTTGCATCACCATGTGCATTACCATTTGCGTTTGCGTACACACTTCCGTTTGCATTTGCATTTCTTTTGGCGTCATGGTTGCTGTTACTGTTAGCATTTGCATATCCTATTACGGTACCGTGACCATGCACGTTACCATCTGCGTTTCTGTATGCACTTGTGTTTGCGTTTCCGATAGTGTTACCATTCCTGTGTACGCCACCGTGTACATTACCCTTTGTGTTTTCATTTGCACTTGTGTTTGCATTACTGTTAACATTTGCATTCCCATTACTGTTTTTGTTTGCATTTTGTTTTGCATCACCATGTGCATTGCCATTTGCATTTGCGTACACCCTTCCATTCGTGTTTCCTTTGGCATCATCGTTGCTGTTACTGTTAGCATTTGCATTTCCTATTGTGGTACCATGACCATGCGAGTTACCAGTTGTATTTCTATACATGCATGCATCTCCATTTGTGTTACCATTCCCATCTACGCCACCGTGTGCATTACCCTTTGCATTTTTGATTGCGCTTGCATTTGTGTTAGTGTTGATATTTGTCTTTCCATTACTGGTTTTGTTTGTATTTCATTTTGCATCACTGTGTGCATTACCATTTGCATTTGGGTATGTGCTTCCATTTGCATTCTTGTTTTTTTTGGCATCATCGTTGCTGTTACCATTAGTATTTGCATTTCCTATTGCAGTACTGCGACCGTGCACATTACCATTTGCATTTCCGAATGTACTTGCATTTGTGTTTCCATTTGCATTACCGTTCCCATCTACACCACGGTGTGCATTAGCCTTTGCATTTTCATTTGCGCTTGCATTTGCGTAACTGTTAACATTTGCGTTTCCATTACTGTTTTTGTTTGTGTTTCCTTTTGTGTCACTGTGTGCATTTCCATTTGTGTTTGTGTACATGCTTCCATTTGCATTTGCATTTCTGTTTGTGTTTCCTTTGCTGTCATCATTGCTGTTACCGTAACTGTCTGCGTTTCCAACTACGTTACCATGCCTGTGTGCATTACAGTTTGCATTTCCATATGCGCTTGCATCTGCATTTCTGTTTTCATTAACATTTGTGCTTGTGTTTGTATTACCATTTGCATTATCATTTACATTTGTGTCACCATGTGCGTTAGCATTTGTGCTTGCATTTGCATTGCCGTTATTTCACTATTTATAGTGCACATTCTCAAAAAGAAGAGAAATTCATGGCAAAAAAACTCTGTTTAATGCATCAGTTAGGGTTGTTCCACAGTGACAAAAGTGAGGAAATTCGATGTTAGGGTTCCCACCCTCTTGCACCAGACCCCCACCCTGCCCCCACTAACAGGCATCAGGGTGTGCATTGAAGCCGCCGGTCCTAACTCTCATCTCATTCTCCTATACTGCACCACCTCAGCTTGTTTGCACATGGGATGGGGTGAGAGTTAGGACCAATGACATATCCATGGTAGTCTAGTGTCCCCCCATCATAGTAAATAATGTAATGATGCCTAATGTACTGGTACTCTAGTGGCCCCCCAATGGTTTTTTTAATCCCTAGCAGTCTAGTGGCCCCCCAAGTTGTATAAAAAAATATTAAGTGTTGATATCCCTGGTAGTCTAGTGCCCCCCGTCTGTATGGAAATAATATGCAGTGTGAGTGTAGATTTCCATGGTAGTCTAGCCCCATCCATTATATCTAGTGCCCCCTTGAGTTGTATAAAAAAAATAATAAGTGTTAATATCCCTGGTAGTCTAGTGCCCCCCCCATCTGTATGAAATTATATCACTGTTCCTGTAGATATCCGTGGTGGTCTAGAGGCCCTCCCCCTCCATTATAATAAAATTAAGAATAATTTCACATTCCTGGTAGTCTAGTGGCCCCGACATCCCCACCCAGCCATGCTAGACCACCCAGCACCCTCCACCCTTCCCCAGCCAGTGACTGGCACAGCCCACCTCTCACCTCCATGGCCAGCCACCAACTGTCTGGATTACGAGCTCTAATGTAAAGAGGCGCTTAGAAATATTAACACTTTTTTTATACAACTCAGGGGACACTAGATATAATGGAGGGGGGGCCGCTAGACTACCATGGATATCTTCACTCACAGTGCATATTGTTTCACACAGATGGGGGAGCCACTAGACTACCAGGGATATCAACACTTAATATTTTTTTATAAAACTCAGGGGGGCCACTAGACTGCCAGGGATTAAAAAAATACATTGGGGGGCCACTAGAGTGCCAGGACATTAGACATTATTACATTATTTACTATTATTTACTATGATGGGGGGGCCACTAGACTACCAGGGATATGGCATTAACTATTATAATTATTTAGATGTGGCAGAACCAAGCCCTCTGACAAAATCCAGCCCCATTTGTGTTTATAGGGCACCCCTGAGCTGTGAAAAGTAGTTTTAAATCTAGCCATATCATCCCTCGCTCTTTGTTCGTGAGCGAGCAAATTGGTTTGACACAGTTCTTTCAGTTTTAAAAATTACAACCATTTTTATTCTTTGTTTGTGAGCCTGCAAATTCTTTGCTCATGACCCTGCAAATTCTGTGATTGTGATATTCTTTGATCACGATCGTGAGGGGACGTCAAGATGGCCAGATTAAAAAATCAATTTTCTCAGCCCAGGGGTGCCCTAAGAAGTCAAATGAGGGCGGGTTTTGCTCAGGGGGCTTTGTTCTGTCGAACCATGGTAGTGGTTTGCCAGAATTACCTCAATTTTTTGATTTATAGCATTTTTTCATTCTTTGTTCATGAGCTTACAAATTCTTTGATCGCGAGCCTGCAAATTCTTTGATCATGATATTCTTTGATCACCATCTTTGATTGTGAGGGCAGGACAAGATGTCCAGATTTTTTATAATGGAATAGATAGGGACATTTTACCAATTTTTAACATTGAATATCTCTTTTTGGTCTTTTTACTTGAAATTTGGAGGGTGTTTACGGCATATCCTGTGGATGTAAATTACAGTGTTTACATGTCAGAAAATTTTTTTTGCTGGAGATATGGCGTGGCACACTTTACGTGTTACGAACAGTGTTTTGCTTGTGGTGGTGGCTTAAAATTGATAGGATATCTAGCCCTAGTGTCATGGATGTAGTTTTCAGTCATTGTGTGTGTTAAATGTCAACAGGTGTGGAACTGTGCCAGTCTGACGAATGAAAATCTCATACGTTAAAATGTTATATCTCGGACACGGTTAGGTCTTTTCACCTGAAATTTGGAGGGTGTTGATGGCATGTCCTGTGGATGTAAATTACAGTGTTTCTGTGTCTGAAAATATTTCTTTGTCAGATATATGGCATGGCGCAGTTTATGTTCTGCGGACAGCATTGTTTACGGCATGTCCTGTTGATGTAAATTACAGTGTTAACATGTCATAAAAAATGTTTTGCTGGAGATATGGTGTGGCACACTTTACGTGTTGCGGACAGTGTTTTGGTTCTGGTGGTGGCTTGAAATTGATAGGATACCTAGCCTTAGTGCCATGGATGTAGTTTTCAATCATCGTGTGTGTTAACTGTCAAACAGGTGCGGAACTGTGCCACTCTGATGAATGAAAATTTCAGATTGTGACATATTATATCTTAGACACGGTTTGGTCTTTTTACTTGAAATTTGGAGGGTGTTGATGGTATGTCCTATAGATGTTAATAGAGGTGTTTATGTGTCGGACAATATATTTTCTTCGGAGATATTGTGTGGCACAGTTTACATTCTGTGGACAGCATTTTCTATTGTTCTGCTAGATTAACATGTGTTTGGTGGTTGGCCTTACTGTTGTGAATGTACTTTTTGTCATTGGGTGTGTAATGTGGCTTAGCACTTACAAGTTGGTGGGAGCACGGGGCCCTTCACCAACTTACGCAACTTTCTACTTTGCTATTCTTTCTTAAAAAGTAAGGAAATTCTATGCAACAAACTTTGTTACTGCATCAGTTAGGATTCTTCTACAGTGACAAAAGTGAGGAAATTAGATTTAAGGGTTCCCACCCCTGCACCCCACCCCACCCTGCCCCCACCAACAGGCACTCGTGGGTGCATTAAATATCAGCCCAACTCTCACCCCATTCTCCCACACTGTACCATCTCAGCTCATTTACACATGCGATGTGGTGAGAGTTAGAGCTGATGACCCCAACACACACCCCGATGCCTGCTGGTGGGGTCAGGTGGGGTGGGGTGCAAGGGTGGGAACCCTAAAATCAAATTTCCTAGCTTTTTGCTGTAGAAGAACCCTAACTGATGCAATAATGAAGTTTTTTGCATAGAATATATATATATATATATATATATATATATATACACACACACACACACACACACACACTCTCCACAGTGTAAATAGGAATTATAGAAACATAGAAACATAGAAGTTGATGGCAGATAAGGACCGCAAGGCCCATCCAGTCTGCCCATTTCTTTTTTCTACCTTATAAATGTGCCATCGGCCTTTGCTCTGTCAGTGGTCTATCTATTCATAGTCATTTGTATTGCTCCCTTATGCCTATCCCATGCCTGTTTGAAGCCCTGCACCATATTCATAGCCACCACTTCTTGTGGTAAGCCATTCCATGCATCCACCACCCTTTCTGTGAAAAAGAATTTCCTCACATTCCCCCTTAATCGGCCCCCTCTAATCTCATGCTGTGTCCTCTTGTCCTGCTATTTTTCTTATATTTAAACATGTTAGACTCATTCACCTTGTTAATGCCTTAAGGTGTTTGAATGCCTCGATCATATCACCTCTCTCCTCCTTTGCTCAAGGGTATACATATTGAGCTCTGTTAATCTGTCCTCATATGTCTTCTGATGCAGTCCCTGCACCATTTTGTTGCCCTTCTGACTGCCTCAATTTGGTTAATGTCCTTGTGAAGGTGTGGCCTCCAATACTGCATGCAGTACTCCAGATGGGGCCTAACCAGTGTCTTGTAAAGAGGGATTATTACCTCCCTCTTATGACTTGTGATACCCCTACTAATACACCCTAACACCCCCCCCTAGCCTTACCAACTGTTTTAGAGGTCTGCTTGGATGATTTCAGGTCATCTGTGATGATGATGCCCAAGTCTCTTTCTTCCTTTGTGACTGCTAGCAACCCCTCCCAGCCTATAGGTGGCTTCGGGGTTTCTCTTCCCTATGTGCATGATCTTGCACTTCTTTGCATTAAATCCCAGTTGCCACTCTTCTGACCATTTTGCTAGTTTATCCAGATCTCTTCTCATTCTGCCCACCCCATCTGGATCATCTACTCTGTTGCAGATCTTGATGTCATCTGCTAACAGACAAGCCTTACCCTCTAGTCCATCTGCAAGGTCACTAATAAAGATGTTGAAGAGGACTGGCCCCAGGACTGATCCCTGAGGTACCCCACTTGTGACTTGCATCTCTTCTGACTGTATACCATTTACCACCACTCTCTGTTGTCTGCCCGTCAACCAGTTTGCCACCCGGTTGACCAACTTCTGACCCACCCCGAGCCTACCCAGCTTATTTATCAATCTTCTATGTGGAACAGTGTCAAAATCTTTGCTGCAGTCAAGGTAGGCGACATCAACTGCTCCCCCTCGGTCCACCACTCTGGTTACCCAGTCAAAGAAATCTATGAGATTAGTTTGACAAGACCTTCCTTTTGTAAACCCATGCTGTCTTGGATCCTGTGCCCCTATGGATTCCAGGTGTTGCACTATCCTTTCCTTAAGGAGTGCCTCCATAATCTTGCCCACTACTGAGGTAAGACTGACTGGTCTGTAGTTCCCCGTCTCCTCCCTGCTACCACTCTTGTGAACCAGGATCACATGAGCCCTTCTCCAATCTTCTGGGACGTCTCCTGTGCTCAGAGACTCACTAAACAGTTCTGCTAATGGCTCTGCTAGTTCCACCTTTAGCTCCTTAAGTACCCTGGGATGTATGCCATCAGGTCCCATTGCTTTATCCACCCTGATCTTAGCAAGCTCTTGTAGGACCCTTTCCTTTGTGAAGGGAGTAGTGCTCACCTCCTTCCCCCCTGTGTCCATGATGCTGAGCTGTGGGCCCTGCCCTACCTTCTCTTCAGTAAATACTGAGCAAAAGTATCTATTTAGGATAGATGCCTTTACAGGGTATTCCTCCTCACGTGCTCCCTTTTCTTCATTAAGCTTAGCAATACCCCCTCTGGACTTTCTCCTTTCACTAATGTATCTATAGAAAATCTTGTCACCTTCTTTTACTGTTCATGCTAGTTTTTCCTCAGTTTGGGACTTTGCCTGCCTTACTGCCTTACCTGCTTCCCTTAGCAGTTTGGTATGCCTCCTATCTTCATCCTGCTGTGTTCCCTTATATTTCCTGAAGGCCAGCCTTTTGGCTCTGACCTTTTCTGCTACAGTATTTGAGAACCAAAGTGGTTTCCTTCTTCTTTTGCACTTCCTTTTATGTCTAACACAATGGGATGTTGCTTCAAGTATTGCATCCTTAATGCTTGCCCACTTTGCCTGTACCCCCTCACCTGTGTTTCTTTTTGCCAGGGCTAGCTTAACTCTGTTGGCCATCTAATCAAAGTCAGCTCCACTGAAGTCCCCTATTTTTGCCTTGGAATGGGATGATTTAGATGTAGTAGCCAAATTGAACCATACCATGTGATGGTCACACAAGAATTTTACTCTTTAAATAAATCTAGTATTTTAACTAGAATCTAACCCAAATGAAAGAAAAACTACAGTATGTTATTCACCCAATGGGTAAAGAACACTATTCATGTTTCACTTTCATACAAAATGTCAATCAAGTTGATTGATAACCCATTTTGGCCCATCCTACAGCAAATCATTCTGCCAGCTTCAGCCAATAGTTATACTCCTTTCATGTTGAAACCCCCACTCATGCCATTATATTTTCCATGATAGCCACAAGTGTAGTCAATATTAATCAAACATTTCATAAAACTTTTACTGCCACAATCTTCTACTGCTCTTTTCCACCCCTGTACACTTTTTCATTTTGAAGCAGTTATTAAAAAAAGGTATTGGCCAAGACCTGCCACAAGGTCTGTAGTATTACAAAAAAAGATCCACGTTTGCACTCATTTGGCTCGCAAAAATGGCAGAAGTATCTTTGATCAACTGTGTAAGGTAAAGAACAGCAGCAACACTACTTTCGGTGGGAGCTGAGCTGGGGGAAGGAGCCGAACTGTAACACTACTTTTAGTGAGGAGAAGATCTCAGGGCCGGATTAATGCAACCTGGGGTCCTAAGCCCAGGAGAAATCTGAGACCCCCCTCACCGCACCAGTGCCCCTTCACTATGACCACAGTCTTTGGTCATTGCATATCAGTTACTGAAATTGTTAAAACATATTTTTTACTGCCCATAAAAAGTGACATAATTACTAAAAAACCTAACTAAAATGCTTAAAAATGAATTGAACTAATAATATCAATATGAAAAAAAAACATGGGTCCTAGTTTTGACTATTTAAAGAAGATAATTTTCTAATTTTCCTGGTACAAATATTGTTTCTGGTATGAAATGTCTTGATTTGCATTTCTGACCCCCCCAACAGATGCATGTGCACTTCCAGTGTGGGAGTTAACACTCGCCTCTGAGGCTGGGAGAGCAGAAGGCTGTGGATTCTATCGCCACACCAGGCACTTGGGTTAAATCCCAATACTGACACTATAGTGCAGCATGAGGGGGGTGCTACACTCCTGAGGTGCCATCTTTCAGATGAGACAATTAAATTGAGATCCCATCTGTCTGCTGTGGTGGTAGTTCCGGTGGATGTTAATGATCCAATGGCACTTCTCAAAAGGAGTCGGGGGAATTTCCCCACTACCCTGGCTAAATCTCCCCCCATTCACTAAAAATACCACCTTCAGCATAATCTGGTTCAGGGACAGTTGGCATTCATCTGTATCCCCCTCCCCCAGGTCATTCCGAAAGATAGGCAGAATTTGTCTAGTGCACTTACCCGGTCAACAAAAACTAAATAAAATAAAAAATAAACTAGTCCTGTCAGGTAATATAAACCAGGATTTAGGAGTATTATCCGGTAGGGCCCATCACTGAAAAAGCATAGGTCCTGGGTGGCATAGGAGTTTAACTGGTGGTTTACTAAATGAGTCATGATGAATGATAAAGATTATGTTGTGAATTGAGTGACTGTTGGAAAAAATTGTTTCAGGGATCATACATTTATGTTATTGATAACATGTCAGGATCAAATACTGGCAAGATTTATTGATGGGACTCTAGAACTATACTCAGTGGTTCACTCTGAAAACAGAACCACATCAGCACCTGAACTTCAAAATAAGTGGGATGAGGGAATAAAAAAAAAGAGTACAATTCATAACATTACAACTAAAATGCATCGTAGATTTCATGATTTTAGGAGTGAGATTAAAGAGTTCCTGTCACAGCTGACATAACGTCAAAAAAAATGTAACATTCGGGCATAGATGTAGCTTAGATTTTGTATTTTATTACTAAGGGTACTTTTAAGAATACAGTATCTCTGCCCTTTTTTTCTCTGGCTGCCTGTTTACACCTGACATCATAATTGTCACATTAAAATATGTTACTGTGAAGATATTTGTGTTATCATAAACAGGGGACTGTGATGCAATAAGTAGAGAAGCAGTCAGAGTAAATACCGTATAATTCCTTAGTCTGACAGTTAATAAATTCTGTAACATTTTCTCAAAGTTTTGCTCTGTAACTATTGTATTCGTCATGTATTAATTGAACATTATTTACCACATTTTATTTATGTGCTAGTACTGTATGTGTTTGCCTGCCTTTTATTTGTATATATTCCTGATATATGTCTCGGGACCTCTTTGTGGATGAGCCTGCTCAATGGTATTCCAGCAATAAACTTGAAATGTGAAATAGTCTACTGGACAGGGATCTTGTTTTCATGCAACTGTGTTCAGTCATAAAGAAAACTGAGAATTAAGTATTTAATTATATATGAAGTAATAAAGAAATGGAATGGAGCTGAATATAAATCTTACTTGTTTAAAGTTTTCCTAATGCTCTCAAGGGCTCTTTACATATAAAGCATACATACTGAATTGCACTGTTAATCTTTTATATTTGAGAGCAAAATTTGATAAGTGGAGATTCTAAGTGGGAGGGAGAGACAAAGCAAAGGAAATGGGCATGTTCACACCTTATAGGTCAGCCTGGCCATGGGCCCCTGAAGCAATCGGCTGCACTTAACACCAAATCATTTAGGTGAGAATTACGTCACAGTTCAGTCTCTGCCTTGCTCAGGTTACCTAGCAGTTGAGTCATTTACAAACAATGCATCTCAGGTAGAAGAAAATGCTATATATACATAGTAAATATATGCTGGAGATTGCTGTAGGCTGTCTGGCAGGCAGGGCCCCAAGGCACATGTCTATGTTGCCAGTACCTTAATCCAGCCTTGGATGATCTCTAGCCTCTGCACAGCATAAGCCTGCAATGAGATACTACAGTACATTCAGCGAGGGAACTCTAGCCTCTGCACAGCACAAGCCTCACACACAAAAACACAGCATTTAATCATAAAAAAACAGAGCACATAACATTGTACACATAGAACATTGAATGGCATATGTTCAGATATGCCACTTATGTCCATTCGTGAATTGACTTTCATAACTTACTCGTGGCTTCACCACTCGTGAATTATGGTCCCACCCCTCACTCATTGTACAGTATGTCCTTTTATATAAATACAGTTGTAGTCATACAAAATTTGATTAGTACTGAGTTAATGCGGGGTTGCTGTGGTATGCTGAGGCAGAATCATATTACAGCCAATGCAAGTTGTAACTTGAATGCCGCAGCATTACCTCAGCTTTACCTTAAGGTAGTCAACTTTTAGATAACTACTACCGTGTGTGCACACAGACGCTCATTGATAAGTTTGAAATCATTATTTGATTTCTAATGACACAGTCATGTTATTGGTAAAAGTGAGTTAGTGTGATTATCTCATTGTGTGAGTACTGCTTCTGTTTGTGGTGATGTTTTGCTGTGTGTTCTGATGTTACTTACAAGAGAAATTTCGAAACCTTCAAGACAGATGACCTTCACAATGTCCTTAAACACATATTGGGGTTGAGCGGGCACCATCCTGCTGTTGTCGGTTACTGTCTTTGGACATGGTCTAGCTGTTGAAAATAATAAAGACATTTAAAAATGACCTTGAATATAAAGAAAACTGCCAAATCAAGAAGCATTTTTGGGGTGACATGAATGGTCAAATATGTGGCAGCTCAGATTCAATGCAAAGAAGTGCAAGGTAATGCATCTGAGAAACAAAAACCCAGGGAAGAGTACACAGTGGGGGGTGTGTGAGATAATAACAACAACAAACAACCAAATTGAAAGAGACCTAGGAGTAATTACATCAGATGACATAAATGTGGGCAAGCAATGTGAGAAGGCAGTAAGGAAGCCTGGGGGGATACTGGGATGCATAGGGAGAGGCATCAACAGTAGAAAACAGGAAGTTGTTATCCCTCTATACAGACAGTTGGTGATACCCCATCTGGAGTACTGTGTGCAATTCTGGAGACGTCATTTCCACAAAGACATAGACAGAGTGGGGGCTGTTCAGAGGAGGGCAACCAAAATGGTGCAGGGTCTGCACCAGAAGACATACGAGGAGAGACTAAAGGAGCTTAATATGTATACCCATGAGGAAAGGAGGGAGAGGGAGGACATGATAGAAACTTTCAAGTATCTCAAGGGAATTAACAAAGTACAAGAGGGTAGCATCTTTCAGAAAAAGAGATGTGCAAGAACAAGGGGGTACAATTTGAAGATAGAGGGGGGATGGCGCAGAGGTAATGGTAGAAAGTATTTTTTCACAGAGAGGGTTGTGGATGCATGGAACAACCTTCCTGAAGAGGTTGTTGAATCAGGAACAGTGGGAGAATTCAAGAATGCATGGGACAGGCATAAGGCAATTCTAGTGGGGTGTAGGAGGAAGTAAGCTGTTGATTAACTAGAATCTGCAGCTTATCCATCAGGTTGGGAAATGGGCAGACTAGGTGGGCCAAGCAGTCCTTATCTGCCATCAAATTATATGTTCTATGTTTCTGACATTAGTGAACCCTGGTACAACTGTGCCAATCTGTTATTTGCTTCTGCCGAAGTCCAAATACAGCTGAAAATGTCCAAAAAAGTTACTTATGTTGTAGATGTTTAAGGAAAATAAGGTCTCTAAATCTTTGAAAAGACCAGAAAGTTCAACATCATGATTTCAATTTCGTGCTTCATGACAAATGTATGAAAGTAGTGTATACAGGACTGTAGCAGGAATTTTTTTTATGAATAACATTTTTATTGAGTTTGAGAAATTATAACATCCAGTACTACCATGTAAAGCACTAGCACAGTAACCTACATAAATTAAAGTAAGTACTACTCTACAGAATAGCCGCTAAATAAACACAAAAACAGCAAACAAGAGGGCAACACAAAATGCTTGCTTGCTTGTATTTGTTGTGCAGTTGTTGGGAATAGACAGCACAGTAGTTAAAATTAACAGATTAATAACACGAATTATAATAGTGAAATTGTCATGATTGGGAAATGAAGAGGTTCAGTTGTATGTGATGACAGCAATCACAAAACCATGATTACCATTAGGGCGAGTGGATATCACACAAAATAAAAACTGTGATGTACACTCGCAGTGAGGCAACTTGTTTTTAGTATTCATGTGGGGGGGGGATTCTCCCCCCCTGCACTCCCTCAATAATAATAACAAACTCTGGGGGGTTGCATGTTGAGGAGGGGGAGGAGAACCGCCAAAAAAAAAAAAAGAAAACAACACCTGCTAAAAAGAAAAAGCCAAATAGTGTGCTATCCCCAGCCCCTAACTCCTGCAGGCTCCCCAATGTAGCCAGCCACCCTCACCACCATGCCACACAGCCAGCTCGGTGGCTTCCCACCACACCAACCCTCACATATCTTCCCTCCTCTTCTGGTATGCATGTCACTCTTCCCTTCCCCCTGTCCTTCCCCATCGCAACCCTTTCAGGATCACTGACACTACAGGCACTGAGACTGAGTCACTCAAATCAGAGTCACTCAGTCTCAGTCGCCATTTTCACTGGATAACAAGAGGTTCACACATAACATTATTGTTTTCTTAGATTGTGACCCTGAATTTTTCAGATAGTATTTTTATTATCCCAGCACGGAAACATGACAGGTGTCATTTATCAAATGCCACCTGAGTGTGATTTTGTGGAACAACTACAAAAACAGGTTTTGGAAGGAGATTTGAAAAGGACAGCTGCCATGTTCTTGAGATAGGTTAAAAAAATGGCTATGTTGAATATATAGGTTCAAAAAGTAAAATGAGGAGTGCTATTCACTATGGCAGTGGGATTGAGATCAACTGTTCTTAACAGACTGCTCGCATGGGCCAGTCTTTTTTCACAGCAAAATTTGATGCTTTGCAGAGGTGTTTGTATACAATACAAGTCTTCATTAATGATATTGCTGAAGGCCTGGAAGGGAAGGTGTGCCTATTTTGCAGATGACACAAAGATCTGCAACAGAGTAGACACTCAGGATGGGGTGGAGAGAATGAGAAGGTAATCTTGAAAAGCTGGAAAAATGGTCTGAAGCCTGACAATTAAAATTCTATGCAAAATCATACATTTGGGGTGCATAAACCCTGCAGAGAGATACAGGATAGGGGGGATTGCTGACAGTCACCTAAAAGGAAAGGGATTTGGGGATAATTATCTCAGATGACCTAAAGGTGGTCAAGCAGTGTACAAAGGTGGTAGGAAGGGTCAGTGGCATGTTGGGGTGCATAGAAAGTTATCGAGTTAAATGAGCACAACCAGAATAGCGCCACACTATACAGTGCTAGTCTGGTAAGCGCTGCAAAGGACAGCGACCAGGGATTTACAGCGCTTGCTGTAAGCACTTCTCTGATCACTGTCTGTAGTCCTGAAAAATGACAAGGGCACCAGAGATACAGTTGCTGGCCAAGCTGCTCCCATGACATGGATTGCTGAGGCATGGAACAGCTCAGTCAGCAGTAAGGAGACCTGGGTTCTAATCCTGGTCTCCTGCATTTTGGCAGCATCGGGACTTTGTTTTTTGGGAGGGGGCTGTGGAAACAGTGTTTTCATGGCCCCACACATTTTAACTTTCCCCACAATCCACTACCCCCCCAGAGTGAGAATCCTTACGTACGGGGGGATGCAGGGGGTGGAGACCCCACCCCCGTGTCCAGGGGTGTGGAGGGTGAAGTCCCCCACAAAAAAAGAAATAGCACCATTTTTGCTGCGCGCACCTTGTGTGCACTATTTTGACCAGCACTGTTTGGACCCAGTGCCTGTAGAAACAGGTGTTACTATTAGAACAATGAAGGTGGTAATGCCACTGTACAAAACACTGGTGAGGCCTCTTCTGGAGTGCTGTGTACAGTTCTGGAGGCTGCATCTCCATAAGGACATAGACAATGTGGAGGTGGTTCAGACAAGGGAATTAAGATGGTACAGAGGTTGCACCAGAATACATATGAGGAGAGATTAAAAGACCTAAACATATATACATAGGGGGAGAGGTGGGGAAAGAGGAGATATGGTAGAAACCGTCATGTACCTCAAGAGCATGAACAAGGTTCAAGTGGAAGACATCTTTCAGTATAAAAGATATGGAAGAACGAGGGGCACGATATGAGATTGGAGGAAGGGAAGCAAGATAAAGGGAACATGAGGAAGTTCTTCTTCACAGAAAGGATGGTAGATGCATGGAATAGCCTGCCACGGGAGGTGGTGAGGGTGTGCACAGTGTGGGTTTTCAAACATGCTTGGGATAGGCATAAGGGAACCACAATGGTGGGAAGGAGAGACTAAAGATGATGACCAAGTAGGGTCAGAGGCTGCTGGTACAGGTAGGGTACACAAGCAGACTGGATGGGCCCAACAGTCCTTATCTGCTGACAATTTCTATGTTTCTACATAATCTAATATAAAACAGATCTGCAGCTGTATTTAGTTAAAAGATCTAAATTAAAACTCTTATTGTCAGTTTCTTTACACCAATATCTGGCCCTCACAAGACACTGAGCTCTCGAGATCAGGGGACTGAAACACTGCAATCACACTGCAAACAAGAAACAGCACTAACAGTCTAAGATAGCAGTATTTTTTTAATTTATCATGATTTATTATAATAATGCCCATGAACTCCTCTACAAAGCATCACAGTCATCAGGACACCAAACTTTGCAGGGAAAAAAAAAAACAATCAGCGAATGCTATCTGTTAAGTATAGGTTATTTCACTTCTGCTGCAACTCTGAGCATCACTCTTTGTTTAATGTCAATGGCAGACTCAAATGGAGCAGGCAAGGCTGAAACTATAACTGTGGAGATGGGTACAGATGGAGTTAAAGGGTACCCATAAGCCTATGTAAGCAGTAAAAAGATAACAGTAACCATATAAACTTAAAAACATGAAAACTGTAATTAACATGCACATGCAATGAATAAAAATTGTGCACAATCAGTTAAAAGTATTAACACTGATGTAGTGTTATATTTTATTTTGCAGAATGATAGTGTATAATTTGAATTGTTTTTTGGTAATGTATCTTTCTTCCATTAAGGTGGACTAGAGTGCTTTCCATTTGGTTGGTATGTTGGTATGTTGGGATACATAGGCAGGGGTATCACCAGAAGGCATGAGGTAGTGATGCCTTTGTATAAAACCCTGGTCAGGCCTCACATGGAGTACTGTGTGCAGTTCTGGAGGATGCACCTTTGAAAGGACATTAAAGGGACACTGTCAACAACTGTCACTGTCAACTCCCTTAGGCCTCAAAGTTGCCATCTCAGTTAGTCTTCAGTTAATGGGAGAAGGAGGCTTTAGCTGGTGACTGTGTGTGTAAGTGGATTTGAAATATTTTCTTACCTGCCATTTCTGTGTGTTTGAAATTGTATTTGAGGGATGTTCTTGCAACATTCTGCATCCATACAGGAAGAAGGAAAGAGAGGACACGTAACAAAACACAACAGTAATAAAACATTTATTTGGGGGATATCAAATAGCCATCTTAAGTAAGCAGTTGATTGAGGAGGAAATCAGACATGATGGGAGTGGTGCAGTGCAGTGATTGTGGAGCGGCGGTCTTCAGGGAGACATTCTGGAGGCTGCAATGCTGCCCTATCTGCAGGCACCTCTCTGGGCTGAGGGAGGAGGTTGCCTGTCTCCGAGCAGAGCTGGGCAAGCTGAAGGTGGCATCCACCCCCACCCAGGGACCACCAGGTCCACAACCTTTACCTGAAAGGATGCCATGGATGAGGAGAAATTGGACTACAGTGGGCTCAGGGAGGGTGAGGGAGGGGGTCGAAAGCACATCCCCCAACTGGTCCCACTTACTAACTCCTACACTGTTCTGGAGGAACAGGAAAGACCCACTCATGAACCCAAGGCTGCATCCAGGGAGGATGGGAGGGTCCTCCAGGATGGAGCCCTAGGGAAGGGAAGCAGGGGAAACCCAGAGAATGGGGGGGGGACTTCTTCTAGTAGGGGACTCTATTGTCTGGGGAGTGGAGTTAGGGTCACCTAGCAGGGGGGAGAGAGGGCGGTCAAGTGCCTCCCAGGAAGCACTGCATGGAGGGATGGGAAGCGGATCGATAGAATCGCTATGACAATAGCAAGGAGAAAGCAGCTGGATGTCATTGTCCACCTGGGGACCACAGACCTGGCCAGGAGAAGGGTGGAGTTAGCCAGGGTCCAGGATGATTTCAGGAAGCTCAGGAGAAACCTGAAACAGATAGCAAGCTCTATCTCATTCTCAGAGGTGCTATCTATCCAGGGCACAGGGGAAGCTAGGGCACTCCACATCCATACCTTCAACTCCTGGTTGAAGGATTGATGTGTAAGGGAGGGTTTTAGCTTCATAGGGGACTGGGACCCTGGCCTGGGCAGATGCAAGCTTATATAAGGATGATGGCCTGCATCTGTTTGAAGAGGGGACCTTGGTCCTTTGTGAGAAGCTTAAAAGCTTCAGCTGTGAGCATTTAAACTGGCCAAGGAGGGAGAGCCAGGAGGCTTAGGAACACCCCCATGAGAACATGCAGGAACATAAGTTGACTATGGGAACAGCAAAAATGGGCTGGAAGGGGCAGGTAGGTAAATAATGTATAATGAGTAATATAGGGGCAGCAGGATCACATAGGAAAAGAAACTGGGGTGGGGGGAAGATGCTGGATAGGGAGAACAAGAGCAGAGGGAGGGCAGACAAAAACAAGGAAGGTCATGCTAACAAATGCCTGTAGCCTGGGAAAAAAAGGTTCCAGACCTGGAGGCCTTGTTGGCAGATGAAGACCTTGACATAGCAGCAATAACAGAGACATAGTACTCTACTAATCATGGCTGGGAAGTCAGTGTACCAGGCTATACACTGTTCAGGAGAGACAGAGAGGGTGAAAAGGGTCGGGGAGTGGCCCTGTACTTCAGAGATGGCATAAAGGCTACAGAAGTTCAGAGAAGACAGGGGGAGGCCGAGATAATGTGGGTCACCCTGGAGCCAGAGAATGGAACAGTGATATGCACTGGGGTGACCTACAGACCTGCAGCACAAAGGAAAGAAGTAGACAAGGAACTAGTGGAGAACATACACGACATGCCAACTAAGGGTGAAATCCTACTACTGGGGATTTCAATATGCCAGACGTGGATTGGGCCAGCCAGATGGCTGTTTCAGCCAGAAGCACAGCCATCCTAGAATCCCTGCAGGGGTTTGGATTCAGGCAGCTTGTGCATGAGCCAACCAGGGACAAGTCAGTTCTGAACCTGGTATGGACCAATGGGTACAGAGTCAAAGAAATACAGATGGAAGGGCAGCTGGGGTCCAGTGACCACCACATGGTATGGCTCAGCATGGAGACATGGACTCAATCAAGCCATACTAGGGCAATAGTATTATATTTCAGGAGGGCAGATATAACTGAAATGGGTAGATGTATACAAGCAGTCCTGGGGAAGGGAGAGATAGTGGGAGGGGGACAATGGAAGAAACTGAAAGGAGCCATAGTAGATATAACAAACCAGTGTATTAGGATAGTGACCAAAAGGGAAAAGAAGAAGGAAACCATCATGGTTCCCCAAAGAGATGAGGGACAAAGTCAGGGCTAAAAAGCTGAGTTTCAGGAAATATAAGGGGAGCCAAAGGGAGGAAGACAGGGAGGTGTACCTTGAATGTCTAAGGGAAGCAGGGAAGGCTGTTAGGAGGGCGAAGGAGCAGACAGAAGAGAGCTTAGCACAGTCTGTAAACAAAGGGGATAAGGCATTTCATAGGTACATTAGTGAAAGAAGAAAAATCATGGTGAGCATTGTGAGACTCAAAGGGGAGGAGGGAGAGTGTAAGGAGGGGGATCTGGACAAGGCAGAAATACTGAACAAATACTTCTGCTCAGTATTCACTGAGGAGGGAGTAGATCAAGGACCACAGTTGGGATGCAGCGGCAATGGGAAGAGAAGTGAACACCACTCACAAAGCTGAAGGTGGATAAGGCCATGGGGGCAGACGGCATCCACCCGAGGATATTAAAGGAGCTGCAAAAGGAACTAGCAGTGCCTCTGGTGGCCCTGTTCACAGAGTCACTCAACACAGGTGTCATTCCAGAGGACTGGAGGAGGGCACATGTAGTCCCACTGCACAAAAGTGGCAGTAGGGAGGAGGCAGGGAACTACAGGCCAGGCAGCCTCACCTCAGTGGTGGGAAAGATCATGGAGACACTGCTGAAAGAAAAGATAGTGACACATTTGGAATCCAGTGGTGCACAGGATCTGATGCAACATAGATTCACTGCAGGAAGGTCATGTCAAACAAATCTAATAGTTTTTTTTGATTGGGTGACAAGGGAACTTAATCAGGGAGGGGCAGTAGACATTGTCTACCTGGATTTCAGCAAAGCCTTCGACACTGTCCCACATAGGCTGATTAACAAGATGAGTAGTCTGGGCATGGTAGACAAGGTGGTGAACTGGGTTAGGAACTGGTTAACAGACAGAAGACAGAGGGTGGTGGTAAATGGGGTACAATTTGGGGAGAGGGGGTTGACCAGTGGGATACCTCAGGGATCACTACTAGGATTAGTCCTGTTCAATGTCTTCATTAGAGGTCTGTCCAGTGGCACTGAGGGTTGAGGTGCTGGATGCCACACCTTGTGCCATGCCGGTGACTGGTGTTCAGGAACGAGCACGGGTCGCTGGGGGTCAGCAGGGAGTAGATGGATTGAACATCCAATGGACTGCTCTCCATCTCCAGGGAAGGGGGGGACTCTGCAACTGGTGCTCATCTGACCACTTGCAGGGGCTGTGGCTCGAGGGCATGGAGCCACACAGTAGGGGAGGCGGGGACACAGCAGCTGCTTGACCAGGGGCATGCACGGGAGCCTGCGTGGACCCAGTCGCTGGCGGCATTGCATGCTGCACTCCCTTAAGGGAGAAAAATGAGAAAAATAGCCTGCAGAGGATGAAGGGGGAACTCGCAGGTGCCGTACCTGGCTAGCCACAACATGGCGACACTAGATCCTGTTTCGTGGGGAGGGCCCCCTCTCCAACCTCACCGGGGGGTAAGCCCAGGGAGCGAATACTGTGCTGGCTGGTTAATGCCGGGGTGACAGGGTTGGAGTTCCCCCAGAGTGAGAGGGCTGAGGGCTGGCATATAAATAATACAACAATGTCTTCATTAGTGACATTGCAGAGGGAATGGAAGGAAAGGTCTGCCTGTTTACAGATGACACCAAGATCTGCAACAGGGTGGATACTCCAGAAGGGGTACAGAAAATGAAGAGGGACCTGGAGAAGCTTAAAAGATGGTCAGAGATGTGGCAACTGAGGTTTAATGTAAAGAAGTGCAAAATAATGCACCTGGGTAGAGGGAACCCTGGGGAGAGCTACAGGTTGGGGGGAGAGGAGTTGACTGTCACCAAAGAGGAAAGGTACCTAGGGGTTATCATCTCTGATGACCTTAAGGTATCAAAACGGTGTACAAAGGCAGCAGGGAGGGCCAGTGGTATGCTGGGGTGCATAGACAGAGGTATCACTAGCAGGAGGCAGGAGGTGGTGATGCCATTGTATAAAACATTGGTAAGGCCTCACCTGGAGTACTGCATGCAGTTTTGGAGAACATACCTGTGCAAGGACATATATAAGATGGAGACTATCTGGAGAAGGGCAACAATGGTGGTGCAGGGCTTACACCACAAAACATATGAGGAGAGACTAAGGGACCTTTAATATGTACTCAGTGGAAGAGAGGAGACAGCAGGGGGACATGATTGAAACTTTCAAGTACCTTAAGGGCATAAATAAGGTGCAGGCGGGGGAGCTTTTCCAATGTAGAAAAAGTACTAGAACAAGGGGGCACAATATGAAATTGGAGCGGGTAGATTAAGAGGTAATGTGAGGAAGCTTTTCTACACAGAAAGGGTAGTCGACACATGGAATAGTCTGCCACAGGAGGTAGTGGGGGCAAGCACAGTGGAGAGGTTTAAGCATGCTTGAGACAGGCACAAGGGAAGCCTGGGGGGGGGAGTGATGACAAGCCATTGATCACATAGGGTCAGTGGCCACATACAATGTATAGGGCCATTGGGCAGACTGGATGGTCCTAAAGGTCCTTATCTGCCGACAGTTTCTTTGTTTCTATGTATGTTACCCTTGTTTAAAAAACACATGTTATGATTGCTGACATTCTATAAAGACTGCTGATGTAGCTAGTAGTTTGATTTTTATTCTTTTTTCTTTTAAAAAGTGAAAAACAGACTGTCCATCATACTGGTGTTACCACACCAAAACAAGTATGTTTAGATTCCTTGATCAACTTCCACTGCATCTTTCCTGGACTCAGGAGTGCCTCTAACACAGTCAGGCCATTCGTCATGCAGTGGCAGTTTAGGGGACTACTGCCTCATGAGTGATTGCACTGTTTGGGAGTGCTTCTAATATTTAGGAAGTATTTAAGAAGAATAGATTCAGGATTTGAAACAAACCAAAGTTGTTTATAAATATGCATTACCTTGCATTTCAGTTCTACTAAACAAGCAGACAGACAAAAAAACAGCAACATCAATGAATTTTAGAGAAGGTAAGCAATCATAAAATGTGGGGTTTTAACTAGAAATAATATGATGAAAAACAGGTTGACAGTGTCCCTTTAACAAACTGGAGATGGTCAAGAGAAGGTACAGGGCTTGCACCACAAAACATACTAGGAGAGATTAAGGGACCTCGACATGTACTCACTGGAGGAGATAAGGGAGAGAGGGGACATGCTAGAAACATTCAATTACCTCAAGATCATAAACAAGGTGCAGGGAGAAGACATCTTCTAATACAGGAGTACAAGAATGAGTGGTCATGACATGAAATTGGAAGGATGCAAGGTAAGAGGCAAGATGAAGAAGTTTTTCTTCACAGAGAGGGTAGTGGACACAAGGAATAGTCTGCCACAGGAGCAGGGGAGAGCAGAGTGAATGGCAGTGAATGGTAGAGAGAGAGAGAGAGAGAGAGAGCAAGTGCCACAGAGCAGCAAATGTATATGGAGATGTATATGGAGAATGGCAGCATGTTAGGGGAGTCAGAGATGGGGCAGAAAAGGGATAGAGCCAGTGAGCATATCATGTATATGGAGAATGATGGAATGTTGGGGTGGGATGGATTGGGGAGTAGAAGAACAAACAGCAGCTCTCACACAATGAGTTATATGAAGTATAGGTTTTCCTGGAGTCTCTTAAAACAGCTCTGGTGAGGCCTCTGTTGAAAGCAAACTCTGTCCAGAGCTAATAAGGCTGTGAAGTGCTACCAAGTGATGAAAGTTTACATGTACAAACTGTTTCAACGCCCTACAGATTAACGGCCACACCAATTGGACGAAAGTTACACGTATAATAAATTATTCTGCACCTCTAGGTGTAACTTGGCCATACCAGTGTCGAAAGTTACACATGTGCATAGAAATTATTCAATGCCCAGGTGTAACTTGGCCATACGTTGGAGGTGTTGCACCAGAGTTTCAACATGGCCTTTGTTGGATCCCTCCTCATGAACAGTGCCAGTGTTATTTTGTTCAGTTGTCCCAAAAGGTGATTGCACAGACCAAACACACTATTCTGTGCCATAGGTGCAAAAATACATTTCAAGCAGGTTGTGGAAAATGACATATGTACTGTTGTGAAGAAGGTGCACAAAAATGGCTATGTTAAAAATGTGAAGTGAAAATATTAAAAATTAGCAACGTTAGGAGCGTGCATAGAAACTTTGCAATGCACGTTGGTAACACAGTCATTTTTTTGGAATTTTTTCTTCTAATTTTCAACATGGCCTTTTGTGGACCCCTCCTCATGAACAGTGCCGGTGTCATTTTATTTGTCTCGAAAGGTGATTGCGCAGAGCAAATGCACTATTCTGCATCACAGGTGTGAAAACATGGTTCTGGCAGGTTGTGGAAAATGACAGCTGTACTGTTGTGAAGGAGGTGCGCAAAAATGACAATGTTAAAAATGTGGAGTGAAAATAATAAAAATTAGCAGTGTTAGGAGCGTGTGTAGAAACTGCCCAATGCATACTCTTGATGCAGTCATTTTTTTGAAATTTTTCATCAGATTTGCAACATGGGCTTTTGAGACCTCACCTCATGAACAGTGGCACTGTCATTTCGTGAATCGGTCCCAAAAGGTGATTCCACACAGTGACCATGAAATCACCTTTCAGGACCAAGTAACAAAATGACAGTGACAGTTTTCATGAGGTGGGGTCCCAAGAACCCCATTTTGAAATTTGGGGCAAAAATTCCAGAAAGGGCTGAGATATGAGCATAAGTTGAAAATCCCATTGACTGGCTGTATAGCATGCTTACTTTTAATTCTTCAGTTCGCAGTTGGTCTTTGAAGAATGCAAACGAGTCCAGGTACAGAGAAGATGAGAGTGTCAACCTCCAGAGGTAAGTATGGCGTAAGAGGATGTGGGGAGGTGGGTGCTCAGTGGGAGGGCGGTGAGGGGGGGAGGGTACCACAGCGATAATGAGGGACTGTTTTAAGTTTTGCAAGGAAAACAAGGCAACAATGAGGGACTGTTTTCTAATTTACAGCACAACAAACATTTCGGTACACTGGGGTGGACTCCCAATGTGGCACACGAATGCCAACATGGGGATTGGTCACCCCAATGTTGGGCATGGCATGGGCAGGGGGCACCAGGAGTCCAGGACACAAGAAACACGACGAGGGACCATTTTTTGATTGACAGACAAAAAACAACTTCTCTCACTGGGGTGGGCTCCCAGTGTTGTGATATACTGATATTAGGGATGACTTGGCAAGGGGGGCACAAAATAATGAATGGCATTGTACCATTTGCAACATATCGGCACCACAGCACAACACATGCGCACGACTCGTGCACATGCACAGTGCATGCATAGGAATGCAGAAGTATCAGCTGAAATAGTGTGGCTATTATTCCATATATCAATCGTGGAGGAAGGCTTTCAGCTCTATTGGGCTTTCGGAAAGATACTTCCAAAAGTCCAATGGAAGAGATTTTGAGATTGACCGTTTTCAGAGCAAAAAAGCTCTCACAAAATGGCTGTAGGCCCTTAACCATCTTCGGAACCAGACATCTTGGCAAATTACTGACCTGATTTAAACATCAAAGGCACATATTTTGTAAAAGCTTGAATTCCCTTGAATTCACATCCCTGTGTCATGATTAGTGTTTCCTGAAAATGTCATATTGTTTGGTTTAGTGGTTTTCTTTAAATCAGCAACTGTTAATGTGCTCTGCAGTAACTGAAAACAGTAAAAAAAACTGTGAACATGTCTCTGTCCCTGTCACTGAACAATGACATCATACCTGTTCAGCCTACTGCTTCACCAATTAAGCCCCTGATTGACTGAATAAGCTGTTGCAGTTCCTAGTTAGAGCAGTCTGTAGAGCTAATTGTTTTCACTCAAAGATTATTATTAGACCATCTGGTTAGTGTTTAGAGAGATTAGCTTAAATCATTCTGTTCTCACATAAACATACATGATGTATCTTCACACAGAATTCCATAAATAACTGAATTTTATGAGTTCATACAGCACATGTTCCTGAAATAGCAGTGTGGCAGACACATGTTTGTCAATCTGACATAAAAACAAAATTGTTCTCACATAAACCTATTTACTGAGGCTAACATAGAAACATAGAATTTGATGGCAGATAAGGACCGCTTGGCCTGCCAAGTTTGTGCATTTTCCTACCTAATAGATAAGCTGCAGAACCTAGTTAACCAACAGCCTTCTTCCTCCTACCCCCCCCCCCCCCACTAGAATTGCTTTATGTCCATGCCATGCATTCTTGAGTTCCCCCACTGTTTTGGGCTCCATGACCTCCTCAGGAGGGCTGCTCCATGCATCTACAACCCACTCCATGAAAAAATACTTCCTCACTTTACCTCTGGGCCACCCCCCCTCTATCTTCAAATTGTGCCCCCTTGTTCTTGCACATCTCTTTTTCTGAAAGATGCTACCCTCTTGGACTTTGTTGAGTCCCATGAGGTACTTGAAAGTTTGTATCATGTCCCCCTCTCCCTCCTTTCCTCAAGGGTATACATATCAAGCTCCTTTAGTCTCTCTTCGTATGTCTTCAGGTGCAGAACCTGCACCATTTTGGGTTGCCCTTCTCTGGACAGCCTCCACCCTGTGCAGAGATGGGGTCTCCAGAACTGCACACAGTACTCCAGATGGGGTCCCACCAACTGTCTGTACAGAGGGATAACAACTTCCTGTTTTCTACTGGTGATGCCTCTCCCTATGCATCCAAGTATCCCCCAGCCCTCCTTACTGCCTTCTCACATTGCTTGCCTACGTTTAGGTCATCTGATATAACTACCCCCAGGTCCCTTTCCATTTTTGTTATTGTCAGTATCTCCCACCCCCAATGCCCCCACTGTATATTCTTCCACTGGGTTTTTGTTTCCCAGGTGCATTACTCTACACTTCTTTGCATTGAATCTAAGCTGCCATACATTTGACCATTCCTCTAACTTTGTCAAGTCCCTTCTCATCCTTTCCACCCCAATTTGTGTATCAACCCTGTTGCAGATCTTTGTGTCATCTGCAAAGAGGCATACTTTTCCTTCCAGTCTCTGTGCAATGTCACTTATAAAAACATTAAAAAGGATCAGACCCGGTACTGAACTCTGCTGTACCCCACTAGTACCCCCCCTTTCTTCACTATGGACTCTTGTTTACTATTACCCTCTGTGTCCTGTTGTCCATTCAATGTTTTACCCAGGTTATCACCCTGGGACCCACTCCCAGGCTGGCTAATTTGTTTATTAATCTTTTGTGTGGGACTGTGCCAAATGCCTTGCTAAAGTCTAGGTAGGCCATGTCCACAGCCCCTCCCTGGTTAACTACTTTGGTCACCCAGTCAAAGAAATCAATTAGATTCATCTGACATGACCTTCCCACTGTGAACCCATGCTGTTTTGGGTCCTGTGCCCCATTGGCCTCTAGGTACTTAACAGTTCTTTCCTTCAGAAGTGACTCCATCATTGTCCCTACCACTGAGGTCAAACTGACAGGTCTGTAGTTTCCTGCCTCTGTCTTGCTCCCTCTTTTGTGAAGGAGAATCACATCCGCCCTCTTCTAGTCCTCAGATACCACACCATCCTCCCATGATTTGTTACATCAAAGACACAGCGCTTCTATGAATTAATGGATTGCAGATGTATTTCATATCCATTAAACAACCCTGTGTTATATAGCCATGATAGAATGCAGAGTTTTGATGACAGAGCACTACCATCTGTAATGCAGCAAAGGTAATTTCTCACAGACATTCATTCATGCCACTAAAATTCAACACTGCACCCCAAATGATCAGCTTTTTATGAGAACAGAAAGATTTTAAGCATATATCTCTAAACACAAGCCAGTTGGGTTAGTAACAAACTCTGAGTGAAAACAATTAGCACTACAGACTGCTCTAACTAGGAACTGCAACAGCTTACTCAGTCAATCAGGGGCTTAATTGGTGAAGCAGCAGTCTGGACAGGTATGATGTCATTGCTCACTGACAGGGACAGAAACATCTGCACTGTTTTTTTACAGTTTTCAGTTACTGCAGAGCACATTAACAGATGCTGATTTAAAGAAAACCCCAAAACCAAGCAACATGCTATTTTTAGGAAACACTAATCATGATGCAGGGGCATGTATTCTAGTGAATTCAAGCTTTTTATGAAATGGGTGTGCATTTGATCTTTAAACCTTCCCTTTTTGGGGAAGATTATTGAAAAGGTGGTTGCATAACAGCTTGAGATGCATCTCACAGACTTCCAGATTTATGAGCCTCTTGAGTCAGGGTTTAGGGCTATCCACAGCATGGAGACTGCACTTGTATGGATGATGAAAGATCTGCTCAGGGTGAGGGATAGGGGAGATTGAACTGTTCTTGTCCTCCTCAACCTCTCATCAGTGTTCAACACTGTGACTCATGGGTTGTTGTCTGACAGACTAAGGGATTACATTGGACTCACCAGCAAGGTCATCAGCTGGTTTAAGTCCTTCCTCCATGGCAGAACCCACAAGCTGGTATTGGTGAAATATTCCTCAAACCCAGTGGCCCAGTCCTGTAGAGTACCTCAAGGTTCTGTCCTCTCTCTCTCCCATGTTATTTGCAGTGCATATGCTGCCCCTGGGTGAGGTCATCAAGTGGTATGAGGTTGGGTTTCATTGCTATACTGATGACACCCAGCTCTACCTATCTTTCACACCGATAAGAACAGATGTGGTCAATGTGCTGAATAAGTGCTTGGCCGAGATTCCAGTCTTGGATGTCATTGAATTGGCTGGGACTCAGCTCAGGAAAGACTGATGTGTTGGAGGTTGAGCCAGGTTTGGGGAGGGGGTGGGATGGAGGTATCTGTGGAGGATCTGGAATTGTATTTAGGATCACCAAACTAGAGGCCTCTACTGAGGTGAAAAATCTGGGCATCATTCTGGACAATAAGCTAACGCTTGATGCCCAAGTATCAGCAGTTGTCCAAAATGGGTTTTTGCCATCTCCAGAATGTTGCCCAGATACATCCGAACATACTAATATACCAATTTGCCAGCAGATACAGGCCTTATGGTCTATCACATCTGGTTGAGTGTGCAGCACCCAGTTTATTAAAATTCTCTGGATGATCTAATCACACTGATACACACATTTGTCACCTCAAGGTTCAACTACTGTAATGCGCTGTACCTCAGGGTCAAGGGGGTTCACAGAACCACCTGCAGCTTCTTTAGAATGCGGCAGCTCAACTATTGTCGGGTCCTCTGAGATCTTGTCATATTTGTGTGAACTGCACTGGCTGCTGGTACGCTGGCACATCTTCTTTAAAGTGGGTTTACTGGCCTACCACCCAAGTCAATCTCCCCAGTCAGCAGGGGAGGGCCTCCTAAAGGTACCCAGGGTGAGACTGAAATTGTTGGGTCATCAGTCTTTTGAGGTGGCTGCACCAATCCTCTGGAACTCACTACCTGGGTACCTGAGGAAGGCCCCTTTTGCTGAGACTTTTAAGAGAGGACAGAAGACATGCTTATTTCAACATGCCTTTGGGGATTAACAGAGTAAACAGAGTTTAATTACTGTTTTTCATAATGATTATAGGGAACGTACTTGTAGATGGGATTAATTATTTATTCAATGTATAATGTTAATGATGTTTAGATGTATTGATTTTATGATTTTTATGTTGTTTTTCTGCAGTAAGGGCACCCTGATCCTTAGGGTAAGGGCACCTTAAAATGATAAAATCTACTACTATTTCTACAGTACTGCTACCATGAGTGGCAAGACATTTGAGGGTGTGTGGGAGAGAGTAAGTGCTGCAGAGCAGCTGATGTCTAGGGACAATTCAAGCATTTTGTGGGGCCGATATCTGGGAGAGGAGAAATACTATAAAAAGTGGCTGATGTGAATGACAGTGAAAGGCAATATTTTTGAGGGACAGAGATCAGGAAGGGAGGAAAATCAAGTGCCACAGAGCAGCTAATAGGGAAAATGTTGGCATGTTATGGGGGGGGGACAGAGACCAGGGATGGGATGGGACGGGCATAGGACATAGAACCAGAGAACATGTCATGTACTGTATATAGATAATGGTGGTATGGTGGAGGGGGATTGGGGAGGAATACACAGCAAACAACAAGTAATATGAAGTACCAGGAGTGGTGAGGTGTTTGATGGTGGGTGGGAGAGTGTAAATGGTGCAGAGTAGCTAATATATATGAAGAATGGCAGCAATTTTGATGGAGCAGAGTTTGGGGACAGGAGGGATACAGATCAAGTGACATGCAACAGATAATGTGACTTAATGGCTATGGGGGGCATTATGGAGAGCAAAGATCATGCAGTGGGTGGGTAGAATGCAAGTTTAGAAAAGCTGTTAATGAGAATTATGCAGAACATCAGCATTTCAGAGTGGTGGCATACACTGAGGAAGGTGAGAAGGGAGAGAGTAACTACTGCAGAGCAATAAGTGTATAGGTACCATGGCCTCATGTTGTGGGTTGGTCAGAGATCATACAGTGATAGAGAGCAAGTGAAGAAGAGCAGATCATGTGTTTCAAATGGGGGTGGCAGTGATCGAGAAGGGGCTGTAAGGAGAACATGCCACTGAGTGCAAACGTAAAATAGCATGGAATACCTTTTGGCTGTTCATCACAGTGCACAGTGTGTTGAAAGCATTGGGCAGAAGCACAGCGGAAGAACAAAAAGCAGGAAAAAAGGTTTTGTGCGGGTCTTAAGAACTGGAACTAGCTAGGAGATTCATGAACTCTGCGAGATGAAGAAATGACAGACCAGTTAACCTGACATCCATGGCAAGGAAGCTGCTGGAAACCATCGTAAAGGAAAGAATGGTGGAGTTCCAGGAGGCCCATGGTCTATAAGATGAACAATAGCATGGGTTCATATGGGGAAGATCGTGTCAAATAAATCAAATTGAATTCTATGACTGGGTCACCAGGTCTTTGGAATGGGAGAAGCCAGTAGATATTCTGTATATGGACTTCAGTAAGGCTTTTGACTTGGTGCTGCTCCATAGATTGTTGGAGAAGCTGAGGAGCTTGGTCTTGGGGTTGGGGGAGAAGATTCTAGGATGGATTCAGAATTGGATAATGGATAGGTATCAGAGACTGATGGTTGGGGGGAGGTCTCGTCTCCCAGAAGGGTTGTTAGTGGGGTCCCCAAGGGGCCGGTCCTATTTAATGTGTTCATCTCAGACATCGAGGTTGGAGTAAGGAGCAGGCTGAGTCTGTTCTCAGATGACTCCAAACTGGGAGCAGTGGTTGACAAGAAGAAGGGGAGAAGGATGCTGCAAGAGGACTTGTAGACAGTTGAACGGTGGTAGCATTCTTGTCAGCTGAGGTTTGATGTCAAGAAGTACAGTGTACTTGGGGGCCAGGAACCCCAGGTAGGACTACAGTCTCGAAGGGGTAAAGCTGGCAGTCTCCATGGAAGAAAAGGATCTTGGGGTGCAATAGACACCAAAATTAATAATTCTGAGTAGTGTAGGAGGGCAGCTGTGAAGGCGAATAGGATGCTGGGGTGCATAGCCAAAGGGATAACATCAAGGATAAGAGAGGTTCTACTGCCCCTGTACAACTGCCTCGTTAGGCCACACCTGGAGTACTGCATGCAGTTCTGCCACCCATACTTGAAGATGGATGTAGCCCTTCTTAAGTGGATCCAAAGGAGGGCGTCAAGGATGATTCATGGCCTAAGGGACTTGTCTTATAGGGAGAGACTATGGGATTTGAACATGTACTCCCTGCAGGCGAGGAGGGATGAGGGGGATATGACAGAGGTCTTTAAATATTTGAAGAGAATTAACCGGGTCAGCTCTGATGTGCTGTTACAGTTGAAGAAGGATGAAGCCATGAGCTGGCATAGCCTGAGACTGGTAGGGGGAGGTTTAAGAGGGAAATGAGGCATTACTACTTAACTGAGAGGGTGGTAGTGTCCTGGAACTCATTACCATCAGAGTTGGTGGGAATGGTGACATTGGGAGGATTCAAGAGAGGGTGGGACAGACACAGGGATGTAGTACAGGTGAGGAACGGGGTATGTAAAGGGTCCACAGGGGGTCACAAAGGGGGAGCGTGGGCAGCCACAAACATCTGATCAGAGTTTATATAATCTCTAGTATGTACTGCAGGCTAGTAAATCTACCAGTGCTGCAGCCCTGCTCTGATGTCAACTGCAGGTGAATCTTAGATTTGTAGTTACAGAAAATGCCAACTTGCAAGTCAAGAGAATCAGTTTGATATGATCTACTATACTTCAATAAACAGTATGTTAAAAAACAAAGTTTTTGCATGCAAAGTGCCAATTGGGACTGGCCCCACACTTCAGTGTAGAGCTCTTAGTGCTGACTGTTCCTCTTTAAAATAGAACTTCATGCACAAATTACAAAAACACATGTGGCACATTGGGTTTTTGTTTCCCTTATTGTTTCTGGCATTCTGCTCCCTGTGACTCTGGCAGGATTCTTTTGTTATTTTCCCTGCCAGCTTTATGGGCCCTTGAGATAGTCACGCAGGCTTCTTTTATTGCCTTTGCTCTGTTGGAATGTTCCCAGAATGCCTCTGAAAATTATGTTAATTAGACCTAAAACCTTTAAAAGTGTATTCTCTTCATTATCACTCAATGGCTGCAGTTTATAAAGAAAATTTCCAGGTATCTACAATGACAACAGTTGCTGCTTAGAGAAATCTGACTTCAGCTGGGGAGGGAAGATAAACACTTTCCCAAAGTGGTTAACCTTCACAAGCAGTTGCAGTTGGATGTCGTGACTAGATTTTATCTAGGATCCTGGACTCTTAGTTCTAGTCCTAGGTATAATTGACATCATTCCCAGAGGCATTCTGGGAAAATTCCAACAGCTCAAAGGCAATAAAGAAGCTTGCATGGCTACCTCTAGAGGCCATAAAACTGGCAGGGAAAAGTAGAAAAAAAGTCTTTACACAGACCCAGGGAATATAATGCCAGAAACAATCAGAGAAACAAAAACAAAATGCACAAATTGTATTTCTATAATTTTTGCATGTAGTTTTCCTTTAATGTAGAATTGTACATTATACAAGCAACAGACCCCTGATGGCCTAGAGGCAGTGCATCACATGGCTGTGCTGGTAATTTGAGACTAGGGGTGTACTCGTGGTGCAAGGAGCAGGCAGCTGTGGTCGGGAGATGCACTGCATATGGCAGCATGTCCCACCCTTGGCAGCATGGTGCCATGCTTCTAAAGTATCAATGCAACAACCCCTGTGATGAGCCAGGGAGATTGCTCTCACATAGCAGCATGCTGTATGCATACTCTCATAGGGATGTGCTGCATGTATTCTCTCTCATAAGGGCATGTTGCATGCATGCAACGGCTTCACATGGCTATATGGAATCTGCAGAGGGCTTGGAGGAAAGGGACTTACAGTAGTGCAAAAAAAAAAAAGGCAAGAGAAAAAGTGACGGTACCAAGATAAAGGCTCTAGCACACTTGGACCTCATGCTCATGCTGTATCCACAGGTCTAGTGGAACAGTGAATTAGTGTTAGGGTTGGTTGGCACTCAGTACAAAGGGATGGGGGGTAAGTATGCATTTGGCCTGGATGCAGATCCACAGATTTATGACTGACAGACCTACCAGCTTGGCCTCATGGTGCAGAGACCTGTGCACTGCACAAGAAGCTGGGTGACTGGGGATTGCATGGAAGCTTCAGAATCCCATGATGAAACCAACTGGGGCAGAGCACTTTGCAGGGGTGAAACACTTGGTTCTCCAGGATAAGAGACTGTGGACCACCTGGCATTTGCACTTCCCCTGCTGGCAGACCAAGGAATGGCCTTGGCATCAGGTGTGAAGTCAATTTCTCACCCACTCTCCTAACTGAGGAAGGAAGCAACCCCGCAGACTCCACTCAGTGGGTTGGGGGACTTGGGGACCCATGGTAGGGAAGAAAATGGAAAAAAGACAGATGTACCTGATGCTTTATATTTTATCTTCCAGCCCTTATTCTCTCCTTCCCCATCTGTGTGAAATATTATGCTGATCACATTGATGCCGGTTTCGATCGGGTCTGCAGGTTTCTCACAGAATGGTCCCAATGTTCGTTCTCCAGCTTTAATCTAGGAAGAGGATACAGTCACATCATGTTTTGCAACGCAGACAATAAGAGATAAGACAGTATGTGATGATGCAGAATGCACTGGGTCAGGATACAGTAAGGGCCCACGTGGAAAGGGACACTGGTGAGTCCTCAGAGTTAGGAATTGACCTCTGATAATACTCTGCCAGGAGAATGTAAAAGTTGATGTGAAAAGCATGAGACCATAGGGAACAGAAATTAAAATCTAATAATAAAATTAACTAGTGAATGAAGCAGAATTTAAAGCTCTAATCTTCTAGCTAAAAGTCCCTTTCCAAATAAGTGTCTTGCCTAAGGTCACACTGTAAGCCAGTAACTGAGTTGGGATTTGAACAGGGGATCTGTTAGCTCATTGTGTCTTTTGAACTAAGTGATTTGGTCAAACTGGGATCTTCTGGCTCATAGCCCTTTTTGCTCAAAACAAATGGGTTACCAAAATTCACACAGTAAACCAGTGTCTGAGCTGGGATTTGAACCTGAGATCTCCAAACTCACAGTCAGTTTTGCTCTAGCAAAGTGATTTGCCCAACATTACACAGTGAGCCAGTGACTGAGCTAGGAAACTGAATCTGGGATCACATGGTGACTTGCTCTCTACCCTTATCTGCTAGAAAACACTGACATATATTTAAATAATTGACTCATACAGTATATACTGAATTTTAAACAGATGGACAAGTCAAAAATCAAGCAAACAACAAACCTTAAGTATGTCATAGTTACATTTGGAATGTTCATCTTTCTGTACATCAAACTGATCCTCAAAACTCACGACCACCTGATATCCATCTTCTAGTTCCACCTTGTACTCACACTTGGAGTTCTCGGGGTATGCCCGGGGGTAATCTGGACTGGTAATCACCCCTGTGAGCTCAGTGTAGACTTCTCCACTGCAGTTCACTAAAGGGAAAAAGACAAGCTTGGTAGCCTCACCTTAATTGTGTATGAAGAATCTAGAGGTTAGTGGCTGCTTAGGTTTTAGATATTAGTGCGACAAAATGAACAATTATACAATGGCATAAAAAAATGCTGACCTGTGATTGGTCAGTCTGAGACTGGACCCGTGATGTTATCCCAGCACAACATCATGGGTCTAGTCCCAGCACACAGAAGACCGCATCAAATGTAAAAAAAAAAAAAAAATCACTCCACAATGCGATTCACTGCCCCACTACCCTCCTTGCTGAGACCACGATCAGTTTCACTACCAGGTCTGCCTATACACTCGCAACACTGTGTTTTACCGAACAAGGAATGAAAGTCTCCTGGTAACCTACCTGACAGAAAGAAAACTACCTTGCGATCCATCTCATTTTGACCACAACGAGCGAAGTGAGCGACATTTTAAACAGTGACCGCTGCGTCTGTCATAACGCTCGAGCCTCCTGAAACACATTTTCTTCAATTTTTTTTCAAAACCCCAAACTAACCTTTCTGACTGAAACACCGTGGCCCTCGCACTTCACACTTCACACCAGACTGACAGAGTGAATGACCATATCAAGTTATAATAAGCTATGGAAAAACGAACAGCAACGGGAGACAGCGAGTGAATGACAACATTGAGCGAGTAAATTAGGAAGGTTAAAGAAAAAATGGAACAGCAACATCTTTCTCAGTAAGAGAACAGAGTAAATAGCAAAATGACAAGTTGAACAGGGCAAAACATACAAAACCACAATGATACACATTTAAAAGAATACAGAAAAAACATGTAGGGGCAGCACCATCTCCTGCACAAGACAGGAACTGTGGACTTTTTTTTTCAATAAGTATGCCTGCCCAAACAAAATAATGAAATAAATTAATATTTAAACAGCTTTTCCCATTTTTTTTCTCAAAACAAACGAGCTATTATATTAAGTATATGCACTCCAGGGTGTGTGTTGTCTGGGGATACGCCTTCTGGGTGATTAGTCGCACTCGGCCTGCGGCCTCGTGCCTAATCACCCCAGGCGTGACGTTATCCCAGCACAACACACACCCTGTCGTGCATTATTGCTTAATTAGCTTTGGGTGCACTTTCTGTTAAACTGCAGGAACATTGTTTAAACAGTACACATTTTGTGCTAGTAGCCATAATTGCAGACTTGATGGTAATATTTGCACCTTACAATGTCTGAAAACAAAACAAGCACCGCATTGCTTGTAGCCTCATTTAACTGGAATCTGTGATGAAAGAGGCTTCAGTCTTCCCAATTTTTCACATACAGTGGTGCCAGCTAGGATGCAACACAATAGTGCAGCATACTGCTGATGAGTTACTGCAGTAAACAAGACAATATCAATATCAATGGCAGTTAATCCCTTTTGTCATGCAGTAACTCGAGATACTGTGTTGCATCCTGGCTGGTTCCATGGTAGCACTGAAGATAAAACTGGTAATATAGTTGACAGCTTTATTAGTCATGTATCTAACCTCAAGACATTAGGGCCCAGATGTTGAGACTGCACTGGGCAGTGGTGCAAGCCTAGGCGTAGTGCAACTGGGGTGTGCCGGGGGCCAGGACCAGGTGAAATTCAACGGTGATGTGCCTAGGTGCAGCACCATTGAATATGGCAAGGTCAGTACATACATTGCACAGTAGCACTACACCAGCGCAAGCCACAGATAAGGAGCATGGGGAAGCACCAGCACAAGTGCAGTTGCGCTAGGTGCATCACCTACGATATTCAGCAGGGGGCATACAAATGAGGCCATAAGATATGCAAGGTGCAAATGGGGCCATTTGCATGTCATTATGGCCCTATTTGCATGCCTTGCACAGGGCAGTGTGGTGACTTGTTCCTGGCACCCTGCACAGCATGACATGTGCAGTGGCAATCCTGGGGCATCCCTGCCCATAGCAGCAATCACTTAAAGGTGTACCACTCAATCCCTGGTGGTCTAGAGGCCCCCTCCTGAGTCCCTGAATCTCTGATAAGTGTAATGTAAGACCATCCCTGGTGGTCAAGTGGTCCCCCCCCCATCCGAGTCCCCAAGAAATGTAAAATGACTATCCCAGGTAGTCTAGTGGAACCCACCCCCACTCCTAGCTGCAATCGTGGTAATCCTCCATAAGGAAAAGCCCCAGTGATCCAGTGGCACCCCATCCCTCCCACCACACTAAACTCCTTTCCCACCCTGCACTCTCCCATCATCGGTGGGTGGCTGCAACCTGCCCACATACCGCTCGGCTGCTAGATGAATGACAGGTACAGTATGGGCTGTAAGCCAATTGGTCCCCAATATGGACCAATAGACTTGCAGGGCATACTGTACTAGACATTCCCAAATATGTGAATTAAGTTGTTCAATCTTTTCTGGGGCTCAACTTTGAGCCCCCCATGTGGCGCAATGTTGGGTTGTGCCAGCATATGCTGCACATCCCAGGCTGAATATCGGGATGTGCCAAATATGCATGGGTGCACCCCCTGCATTTGCACTGCATACATTAGCATTGCACCACCCCACATGTCGAGATTTGTGCTGCACCAGGCAGCCTTCTCAATATCCTGTCAGGGCGCAATGCGGGGTTGTGCCAGTGCAACACTGTTGCACCTGGTGCAACCCCTTTGAATATACCGGCCCTATCTATACTATTGTGTAGGCTACAACTAATATCTAAAGACTGGAGAAATCACAGTGGAATAGCAAACTACTCAGAGAGTAGCTTTCGACATCACAATAGTGCTGTGCAGCACTGAAGCCAGCAGCTGAAAGCATAATCATACAATTAAAGGGAAATTAAAGTTTGCAGGATGTCTTGAAGCCTGAAAGCTTATAAGAAGCACTTTCAAATGTGATAATGCATTTACCTGTATGTCTTACCTGTCCAATGATAGTCATATGTAATCAGCCATAAAGTAAAACAAGACAGGTGCCATGTAATGTTAAATTGAGGCAGGAAGTGAGGACTAGCTTTGCTTAATGGACAGGGGTTTGATTTTTAAAAGTGGATATATTGTGCATGTGTGGCAAAAATGTTGCCCATAGGAGGGTGTCTCCTCACACAATTTTCACAAAGGTTGCTGTTTTGTGACTGTTTCCACATTTTATAGACATGTTTATATTTTTTTGTGTGCAATTTCTGTTCCTGGCATTACAGGCATTTCTAAAAATCTGGAAAATGCCACACTGCTGAAAGTAACTTTTTCTCTGATGCTTGGATTCTGCTCCTTGCGCTGGTGAGCTGAGAATGGAGATGTAGTCCCTGAGCCTTTCAACATGATAGATGCCACTCCCTGCTGGCATCCCCTATTACAAGGTCAGGTGAAAAGTGAGGTTTTCCAGCATGGCAGTGCAGTCCTCCATGTACAGTGCCATGGAATCAGTTATGAAACGTGGTCTTTTTGATCATCTGTGAGTTTTTTTTAATGATTTAGCAGGTGTTGTTTACTTCCCAACCAGGTGTTAGATGTGTAATCATCTTGCTGCAGAATTAAACTTCCACCAGCAGAATTCTGGAGAAATTACAGTTTTGATTCCATGATATTGGTGAAATTTCCATGAAATTTTGGGGGAATTTCACCAAATTTTATTTTCAGGTTTCACTATCAAATTTTAAAATGAATTTTTCATTTGTCAAAAACTCTAGCACATTGAATTTGTACTATAGTATGGACATTTGAGCAATGTTTCCGATTCCTGGATTTTAAAGGGTTGAGTTATAAGTAGACATTCATACATTTTCAGCAAAATTTTACACATTCTTAAACTGTGAAATGGTACAGTATATGGTGCAGCATGGGTTTTGTTTGTAAAATGTATTCTTCCAGAGCTCAGAGCACTCACACAATATAAATAAAAAAGCCACAGTCAAAACAGATACGACATATACAGCCATACACATAAAAAAATAACATTAACAGTGCAGGTTTGTGGTCTTGTGTTACTCTCAGGAAAAATCTAGTATACTTGTTTGTAATACCTTTTATTAGACTGAAGAAATTTTACACAAGCTTTCAATAGTTTCCAATTCCTTTCATTAGGTGTAGTGAAAAGTAACCAGCATTCCAGAAAGTATAACAGCCATCCACAAACTCTCGTACATATTCTGAAATGCTGGTTTAGTTTTCCTTGCATCTGATAAAGGGACATGGAAAGTCTCAAAAGTGTGTGTAAAAATTCTTCATTTAGTCTAATGAAAGGTGTTACCATAAAAAAGTGTAATAAAATCAGCATTACACAAATAAAATAACAAACACATAACAAAGTACCCAAAGTCCAGGGAGAGGAGATGTTTCTTCAATTTATTTCTAACGAGTGAAACATTTCTGTCAATGTGGATCTCTTCTGGAAGCATGTTCCATAGAATGAGGTAGGTGCCACAAAGGCCTACTCCGCTCCTATTCCTCCTTGCTGGTGGCATCTGGGGAAGACCCCATTCCCTTGATCTCCGTTCCTGGGAAAATGAGTAGGACATCAGGAGCTCCCTGAGGTACTGATGTGCTGACATATTATGTCCCAGTAAATTATAATTTCACCAATTTGATGTATTCATAAACCTTAAATAGATATTTATATGCCAGCTTTGTAAACGTTTGTCTGCAGAATAGCTAAGTTATAAAAAAAGATAAATTGCGTAAAATGCAATAATTACTTAAAGTTAAATTTCATGAGTCTTTGGAAAACTGGACTTTTTGGATAGTTGTATGGAAGCTATTTCCATTCAAAATGGTGGACTTGATCTCCTCGGTAGACTTGGCTTGCATCATGGAGAACTGGCAGGACAAGAATGCTGCTCCCATTTTGGAGGCAGAGGTGCCAACTGGGTAGCCCATGATACACACCCTGAGGAAGAATTGCAGAGGCGGGGGTTGCCATTTGCATTAAAACTAGCTTGAACCTCACGGTGCTAATTGTAGATCCCACAGGATCATTTGACAGTGTTGCTGCATGGGGGGGGACCTGATGTAGGCTGCAGGGTGGTCCTGCTCTATCGTCCTCTGGGGAATGGAGATTTCCTGTGGAAGATTGGAGAGCTCATCACTGGCCTAGTGTTGGAGTTTCCCAGATGGTTGATTCTGGGGAACTTCAATGCCTGGGTCAACAATTGGATCTCAAGGTTTGGGGCTGATCTCCTGAAGAATATGGAGACAATGGGCCTGACACAACATGTTATGTCAGCAACCCGCTCATGCGGTCACACACTCATCCTTGTGTTTTCAATTGGCCTAGAGGTTATGACCTCAGAGTAGATACAGTGGTTTGGCTGGATCATAGTGTGACACTTGGCCATCTGGTTATGATTATTGTATGATATTGTTATTATAAATACATGGTCAGTGTATGACCGTTCAGTGTGTGTGTGAGTGATTTGGCCTTTAAATTACAAGGTCAGCAGCTGAAGCCACAGGATGTAATTAAAACTGAACAGGGGAACCAGTTAATTAACTACCTTCCATCCAGTGGGCATTTTATTACCTTTTATGACCTACTCATGCTTTTGAAGTTGGAAACTAAATATACATTTTATGATATCAGGAAAGGGACATCATTTAGGCTGATCCTGTATGCTTTCTATCACCTAGCTGGGAGTTGGCGACAAAGGATGAGATTGTAAAACATGAAAGGGGATGTGTTGATCAAAGACTCATAATCTGGGAAATGACTTTTGCTGATGTTCACATTTATTAAGATACCTCCTCGTAGATATTCTAGAATTAATTCTAAAAGGAGGAGCCTGCTGACCTCATCCAAAAGGGGGTGAGAAAAGATAGAGTAAAAACATGTAATATGGTATATGAATATCATATCATCATGGGCTCTGAAGAAACAAAGTTCTCTCTAACTAAAAGAGCACTTAGAAAGATAATAGAAAGCAATTACGTCTTTTGTGTAAGGAGTGTTGTTCTGAAACTTCCTTTTGTTTTATAAGATTGTAAACTGTATGACATATTGTTCTGTGTTTAATTTTACCGTTTTATCATACTTTAAGTAAACAACTATTTTCTTTAAAATACTGCCTGTGTCTTCCCAGTTTTCTTTTAGTTTTATGGCCCCAACCCTGTGGAATTCTCTACCTCGTCAGGTGCGGGACAGCCCGACTGTTCAAAGTTTTAAAGAATCTTTAAAAACTCACCTCTTTAGCAAAGCATATAATGATTTTTAATATTGTTGTTTATTCTATTTTAATTGTTTTATCTAGTATTGTACAGGCGCCTTGGTTTTAGAAAGGTGCCTTATATAAATAAATAAAGATTGAGATTGAAATTGAGATTCTTTTTGCATGTGAAGTGCCTGTATTTTTAAGTCGGACACAGTTTAAAAGGCTTGATGGTGTTACTGAGCTTGGAAAAGGTCAGAATATACCTAAGGTCTCTCACAGAGTTTTAAAGGTTCATTTTGGAGACCTGGCTAGGTGCCCCTGGCAAAGGATTGTACCACAATCCCCAAAGAGGGTACATATCTGAGCCTGTACATTGGGTATGCTAGCATAAGGTTCACAGTTTGAATCCCCCAGAACATGAGGCTAAATGGTAATTCAGACCCAAAGCAGACAGGAGGGTTACCCTGTCTGTTACCTAGTCACACTATTATGCTCTGAGGTTGGCACTGTGGTAGCAGAGGGCCTGACCTACGGAGTGCGCTTGTGACACATAGCACTGTGGGGTTCTTGTTTGGGCCCCCAATGGTCCTGCCTCTCTGGAGATCATTTGGTACCACCCTTTAAGAGGAATGCCCACAATAGGACTATTGGTGGTGCTTGACCTATTGGGTGTGGAGTCTGCCTGTGCAATTGGTACAGGGGAGGACCACCTATAACAGGGTGGTAACACCTGCCTTTTGGTGGAGTGTTTGGACTTGACTGGACCGGTTGTGGCTGAGACAGTCCAGAGTTCCTTGAGAAGTGGGGTCTTTCCATCAACCTTGAAAGAGGCTTTGGTCAGGCCCCTATTGAAAACCAAATCATTGGACCTGTAGTTTCTTGGCAACTACAGGCCAGTCTCTAACCTCCTGTTTTTAAGGGAAGATTATAGAAAAAGTGATGGCCATCCAGCTCAAGGGGCATCTTGCCTCCTTCTCCACTTATGAGATATTCCAGTTTGGGTTCTGAGCTGGGCATAGTACATAGACCACTCTGATGATGATGCTTAAGGATCTCCTGATGGCAAGGGACAGGAGGGAGCATACCATTTTAGTCCACCTGGACCTGTCAATGGAATTTGTCACTGTGGACCATGAGGTGCTACTGGACTCCTGTGGTATTGGTGTTGCCTGACAGGAAACATCATCAGTTGGTTCAGGTCATACCTGACAGGCAGAGTGCAGAGGGTGACAATGTGGCTTGCCACATCGCTCTTGTCATCCTTATTGTTCATGGTGTACATACTTCCATTAGCAGACATTATCAGGCAGTGTGGGCTGAGCTTTCACTGCTATGCAGATGATATCCAGCTAAACCTGTCTTGTGCACCTTGAAACAAGATAGCACCTTCTGTATTTATCAGCTGCCTAGAGGAAATTTAGATTTGGATGTCTCAAAACTGGCTTAAACTTAACCCAGACAAGACTGAGGTGCTAGAGGTGGATCCAGGTCATCACTCTTGTGGGGTGGTCAGGGAGACTCCCCCCTCCTGCCTAGTGCTGGGGGTGATCACTCTTACCCCATACACACAGGTGAAGGATCTGGGTGTGATCCTCAACGATGGCCTGACACTTGATGCGCAGGTGTCAGCCATTGTCAAAAGTGGATATTACCACTCTTTTAGGCTTATTGTAGGCCTTCCTCCCTGAAATATGTCTGTTAGGAGAATTCAGGGGTCACTTGATTGGCAACTAAAAACTTCATATGGCATTAATCTCTTCCTGTGTCAAAAAAGTAATCCTTAGACATTGGTGCGACCAATCTACCCTTCACTTCCTAGAGTGGTACAAAGCAATATTGTTCATGTTACAAGCAGGGTGTTTATTTTCTAATATGAAGAGATATAAGAGAGTCTGGGAACCATTATATGTTCTTCTTACCATTTGAGCTATTGCCTTCCATCTCTGGTTGCCATTTTTTTATAGAGAGCCCTGCTCCTGAACTCTAGGTTCCAACTAAAGACAATAGCTACTACATAATTGTTGCTCTAGTTTTTTTCTTTCTTCTGGTGGATGGGTGGTGGTGGAAGGGTGAGTGGGTTTGGGGAGAGGGTGGAGAGGGGAGTGGTAGAAGGATTTTTTTTAACATTAGTAATGGTAATAGTTTTTTTCTGATATGCTCGTATATAACAGTATCATGATTCTTTGTTGCTTGTTTTTACCACTATGATTCCTTCTTATTGTAAATTTAAAATTCAATAAAGCTTATTCAATATGAAAAAAAGCAGATATTACCAAATGAGGAACACTGCCCGGATCTAGGCTCTGATTCCATCTGAGGACCTGCCCACGCTGGAACACGCTTTTGTTATGTCCAGGTTGGACTACTGCAATGCTCTGTTTCTAGGGCTATCTGGAAGCAACCTCCACTGGCTATAGTTGGTGCAGAACACAATGGCAAGACTGTTGTCAGGAGCAAAAAGAAATGAGCACATTACTCCCATCCTCTGTGAACTGCACTGGTTGCCAGTTAGGTGAAGGATTGTCTTCAAGTTAGGACTCCTTACATACAAGGCCCTGCACGATATGGGACCAGTCTATCTGCAAGATCTCCTTGAGACACATCGCCTGACCTAGGCTCTCCATTCTGCCGAGGGTTGCCTCCTTGGGGTTCCCAAGTCTAGGCTGCAGGCATTTGGGTGACTGTGCATTCTCAGTTGCCATGCCTACCTTGTGAAACTCATTACATAAATATCTAAGGGAGGCACACTCAGTAGAAACCTTTAAAACAAGTTTAAAGACATTTCTATTTCAGCAGGCATTTAAATTATAATTGATTAGTCAGTCTGTTTTATTACATAGATAGATGTGTTTTAATATTGCTGATCTCTTGTTGATTTTATTGGATTAAGAAATGTTAATATTACATGTTATATTATTGTTTTAAAATGTACAGCACTCTGAGTCCCCAGAATGGGGCACTTTATAAATAAAGCATCTGTCTGTCTGTCTGTTTGTCTGTCTATCTATCTATCTATCTAGCTATCTATCTATCTATCTATTTATCTATCTACCTAGTCATTTTGCCCTGCTATACACCTGACCTACCATATAGTAGGAATTAAAAGACTGGGTACAGTGGTAATGTGGGAGCATCAGTGAGAGTCCCAATAGTGAAAGTTAATGGAGAGTTGGAGTGTATCACATGACCACAATGCTACAGGTAAACTAACATCTGCCTGCAGTAGATGTCAGCTGAGTGTGATGCATAATCAAGCACTACATCTACAGTAGTTTAAAACTTGGCAGTCATTTCTTTGTTCAGTAAAGTAGAAAACCTGATTATTTTTCTCACATCAAGAACAGTACTCCAGAAGTACAAAAAACAAAGATTCAGTTTAGTTTTGTCCATTATTGCACTTACTGTCTGCTTTCAGCCAAATTTGTACAGTACAGTTGTTATCCAGAGGCAAGCTCCCTCGCTGCAACCAGTAAACTAACTCTCTCTCTTTTAACTGGCACTCCTTTTTGAGACCACTGCAGCAGCGATCCCTTTTGCTGCTGTGCACACACACTGACTGACATTCACATTACTGGCTCCTAAAACTTATATCCACTCCCACCATAGTTGTAATATACCCCTTAAAGTTAATGAAGGGGAAGTAACTGCAACTAGGGATATGGCTGAAGAATTCAATAAATACTTCGGATCAGTGTTTAACTCAAAAGTTACTACTAACAGTTCCATATTCAGTAATGATACAGTTGAAGCACTCAAGTTTTCTAAGGCAGACATATTGGCCAAACTGAATAATCTGAATATAAATAAATCTCAAGGGCCCAATAAGTTACGCCCAAGACTATTGAAAGATATAAAGGACTGGCTAGTACAGCCTCTCTACCAGATTTCTAATATGTCCCTACATCACTATATCATACCTAATGACTGGAAAACAGCAGTAGTAATACCAATCTACAAAAAAGGGAAATCATGCAGAGATTTCTAATTATAGGCCTATCAGCTTGACCAGTGTTCTGGGTAAGTTCTTCGAAGCACTGTTCAAAGACAAATTGGAAATTGATCTAGAAATAAACAGACTAATGGATCATACCCAGCACGGTTTAAAAAAAAAAACGGATCTTGTTTAACTGGGAACCTGGTATTTTACGAACACATCAGTAAACTGTTAGAGAGCAATAATCCAGTAGATGTGATCTTTCTGGACTTTTGCAAAGCATTTGATAAGGTACCCCATGATATCCTAGTTGAAAAAGTGAGGAAACAGAAAATAAATAATACCATCACAAACTGGGTGGAAGAGTGGTTATACAAACGTACACAGAGGGTATGCATTAGGGGACATTCATCCGAATTAGGTCCAATAAGCAGTGGTGTGCCCCACGGGTTAGTATTGGGACCAATACTGTTTTCCATTTATATTTCAGATTTATCAGAGAATATCCAAAGTATTATAGTCAAATTTTCTGATGATACAAAACTAGCAGCCCAGGTAAATATTGAAGAGGAAAGATGCATGCTCACTAATGAACTAAAAAAGCTGGAGAACTGGGCACAAAATGACAAAATGTCCTTTAACATCAGTAAATGTGTCTTCATGCACTTGGGTACAACTAATAACCTACATCAGGTCATTCTAAACAATCAAGCACTTACAAGAGTTGAACTATATAGAGATCTCAGCACATTAATCTCACATGATCTATCCTCCCACAATCATTGTAATTATGTTATAAAGAAAGCTAATAGAGTGCTGGGATGTATAAAAAGGAGTTTCGATTCAAGAGATAAGTGGTGTGTATTATTGTATAGGGCCTATGTGAGACCTCATTTGAACTATTGTTCTCCCCTGTGGAGTCCCTACCACAGGAGGGATAAAATAGAATGGAGGGTGTCCAGAGGAGAGCCACAAAAATGGTTACAAATATGCACAATAAAGAATATAAAGAAAGATTGGATGAACTTAATTTGTACTCCTTGGAACAGAGAACTAGAGGAGACCTTCTTCTAATGCATAAATTGTTAAATGACACCAAACTATTGTCACAGTTAGGAATGACTTTTAGCCAATGGGAATGTAACCTTCAAAGTCACAAATATCAATTGACTCTTAGGTATCCCAGAAATGATAAATGGCACTTCTTTTTCACTCAAAGAATAGTCCCCCTATGGAACACTTTACCCATATCAGTAGTGGTATGTTCTAACCACACAGATTTTAAATATAACCTGGATCAATATTTACTGACCAAGGGATGATGCACCAGTCTGGCTGGAGATGCACACGTATGGGTTTCAGCCTTCTGTGTATCTACTTTTCTTAGATTTAGTAAACAAAAGAAACAGCACTGGGTCATTTTTAACAGAGTCACTTTTGGCAGTCTTTGTGGCCATCAGAACAACTGTAACTCACTGAATGGTCTCTTGCTGCCAGCTACTCACACACTCAGTCCTGCACACATTACCAGCTTGAACAGCCCAAACCGTATATTAGGAAAGACACACAAATTTGGTACTTCACCCATAATACAATACAAGAAAGGTGAAATGGGAAAATTTCAGTCTTTACATCAAATTAGATAAAGCATAGCTACAAGGACCTCAGTGGGACATTTTGCAAAAGGAAAAACACAGAATACAGATGCAGCAGAATAAATAACTGCACCATCCAAACTTCAGTCAGAGATTTTTATAATCACATATATAAACCTGGTTATTTTACTTAACAGATACTGTTTAAAAAGGAAAAAGAAGCTGGCCCAGTGGCACAGAGGGCTGAGGCGCTGACATCTTACCTCAAACCATGCCAGTGACCCGGGTTCAGAAATGGACTCAGGTCGCTGGAGGTCAGCGGAGGCAGGAGAGGATTGAATATCTAAAGGAAGGCTCTCCTCTCCTCTCCTGGGGTGGGTTACGGTGATGCCTCACTCTGTTAGCTGTCCCCGGTGGAGACCAGGAGCACTAAAAGATGTGGCGCGACGTCAGGGGTGTCAGGAAAATGGAAAAACCATCCAGATTGGCCAGGATGACAGCAGATGATCAGCCGACACCACCAAAAAACTCTTGAGGAGCCTAACCACCTCAGCAGCACCCTGGGGCTGAGAGAAAGAGTGTGCTGGCTGCCCTACTGGTGCCTTCCCCCTCGGAGGAGGGAGACCCACTCAGCAATGGGTTACGCCGTGCTACCCCTGGGTTGGCTGTGATCTGAGGTAGGGGGTTCCAAGAGAGGACAGTAGGTGGATATCGGGGATGATGTCTGCCTGAAGGAATTGGCAGGTCAGAGCACGTAGGAGGGGATAAAGAAATAATGCAAAAAAAAAAAAAGAAAACTTTGTATAAGCACAATAGCACACTTGAGGGACTGCATAGAGCTCAACTAACATACTTTCTGGTGGTTGAAGGCATTTGGTCCTAAGTCTTATGTCTTGTAATGCACCCGGGGTGTGAGTCAATTGAGCATGACTCACACCCTGTGTTGTGTTATTGCTTCCTTAACACCAAGGTTGCTCCCTGTAAAAGGAGAACGTTTTATCTCCAGTGAGCTTTTAGCTGGAAAAAAATAAAAATACTGTATTTCATCGATTAGAAGCCACAGTTTCTAATTGCACTTTGCAATTTGAGCCACAGCTTCAAATTCAGGGTAGTTTGTAAATGAGGACAGCTTTTACTTGTAATATAATGTATGGCAGAACATTATTCTAGGCAGAAATCCATACCTAAAATAACGTAATGCTGCAGTAGCTATGTCATTTTGTTTGTTGTGCTGTACTAGATATGTACAGTAGCTACTGCAGCACAACAACATGGAATATCTTTGCGTATGCTTTTATCAGAACTCTCCACTCTTCAGGAAATGGCCATAGTGGTGAGCACTGGACCCGGAACAGAGCGGTGCTGAATAAAAAAAGACACAGAAGTAAAGACTCAGTCATGAATTTATGGTCGCCTATACACTATAAAAGTCTACATATGAGCAATCATACACAAGGCTGTTTTTTAATCTCGAGGTTTCTGTGGTAACGAGACACCTTCAGCTGCAGTCTTGAGGTCTCCTGTTACCATGGAAACCTCTTGACTGAAACACAGCCTTGTTGTGTATGATTGCGCATACACAATCCTCTGTTTTCTCAACCTGGTCCACAATGCCCTGACCTGACCTCCATGATCAAATTCCACAGAACTTTTTCAGTTTAGAAATGAAGATCACCGGTGTACTGCTTACTCACTGAAGAAAAGTCAGTCATGGTGATAATGTTTCATGGGAAGCAGGAATCCATGATGAAGAGAAAATCTGTTGGGAGCTAATTTTCACGGCTTTTCTCTACTGCAGTACATGTTTTAGAATGACTCAGGTCACATGCAGGGCTTCATCTTCAGTTCTGTCATTGTGTGGTGCCTCCTGTGCTCTCCTATTAGTCTAATGAGTACTCCTGAATACCTGTGCTGCAACACTTTGCTGTTTAGCCTGGCCATCATTGACATCCATTAGATATCATCCTCAGTTTGAAGTCACCATGGCTACTAAATGAGGGTAGCTTTTAAGTACGTTTCTTTGCCCCAGCTACTATTCATGGGTGTATTCTAATTGTGGGTGGTTTCTAATGGACTCAATATGGTAAATAATTAAGTAAATGTTCCGTTGTCCTAAACACTGTCTTCCTCAGTTTAATAAAAAAAACGAAGCATACTACTGTCCAGTGTAACTAATCTCAGTTTTTAATTATAAACCCTATCCATTATTATTGATATAGACACTGCCGTACTGTACTGTATTGTTTTTCATTTTATTTCCTAATATTCATATAACATTTATAATTCAAAAACCCCTGTGCTATACCTCCACAGGTTCTCTGGTCCTCCTGAAGGAAGTAGCCAGGACGGCAGCTGCAACGGAAGCCCCCAATAAAATTGTTGCATTCATGGGTGCAGGCTTCTTCTCCATTGAAAGAGTCTTCACATTCATTGATATCTGTGAGCCAGGGGTAGAGAAAGAGATGACAGTGTTCTCTGGCAGTGAATATTTGTTGACAGTAATATACAGGTAGACAAACACACACTGTGAGGGAGAATGGGAACTAAGGAAGGAAGGAAGGGAGGGAGGGAGTGAGTGAGTGAGTGAGTGAGTGAGTGAGTGAGTGCGGGCAGCTAGAGATACAGAAAAAGAGAATCACACATAAAATATGAAACCTATCTAGATTCTTGTCAAAGGAAGGGAGAGGAAGAATGGCAGTGTTAAGGAGAAGCAAAACAGTGTGTGAAAGAGCGAGCAAGATGAAAAGAGAGAAAGAGAAATAGGTTAGGAAAATACAGACAGGAGGAGTTAAAAGAAGAGACTGAGTATAAAAGGAAGAGAGAAAGTAAGACGCAGGGAGATTGGAAAATGAAAAGACTGGTGTGAAATGGAAACAGAAAGTGAGAGACAGTAGGTAGAAGAAGGGGGAGAATGAGTGTGAAAGAGATAAAGTGAGAGGCAGGGAAGTAGGAGAAGAGAGAGAATGAGAGTGAAAGTGAGAGAAGGTGAGAGGCAGGAAGGTAGGAGAAGGGAGAGACTGAGTGTGAAAGGGAGAGAAAAGATGCAGGGAGACAGGAGAAAGGGAGAGATTGAGAGAGAGAGGGTGAGTGTGAAAGTAAGAGAGAAAGTGAGAGGCAAGGAGGTAGGTGAGGGGAGAGACAGTGTGAAAGGGAGAAAGAAGCAGGGAAGTAGAAGGGAAACACTGAGTGTGAAAGGAAGAGAGAAACTGAGAGGCAATGGAGACTGGAGAAGGGAGTACTGAGTGAAAATAAGAGAGAAAGTGAGAGGCAGGGAGGCAGAAGAAGGGAGAGACTGGGAGGCAGGAAAAGGGAGAGACGGTGTGAAAGGAAGAGACAAACTGAGAGGCAATGAAGGTTGGAAAAGGGAGAGACAGTATGAAAGTAAGAGAGATGGAGAAGCAGGAAGGTAGGAGAAAGGAGACATTAAGTGTGAAACAGAGAGAAAGTGAGAGGCAGGGAGACAGGAGAAGGGAAAGAATAAAAGGGAAATGGCGAGCATGAAAGGTACAGAGAGAAAGTGAGAGAGAAGGAGGTAGGAGAAGGGAGACTGAGTGTGAAAGGGAAAGGGAAAGAAAAAGTAAGAGGCAGGGAGATATGAGAACAGAGAGATAGAGTGAAAGGAAGAGAGAAAGTGGAAGGCAGGGAGAAAAGAGAAGGGAGAGACTGGGTGTGAAAGAGACACAGAAAGTGAGAGACAGGGAGGAAGGAGAAGGGAGAGACTGAGAGAGAAAGTAAGAGAGAAAGTGAGGGGCAAGTAGGCAGGAGAAGAGAGGGACTGAGTGAAAAAGAAAAAGTCAGGGGTAGGGAGGTAGGGCAAGGAAGAGACTGAGTGTGCAAGGGAGATAGAAAGCGAGAGGCAGAGAGGTTGGGAAAGGGAGAGACTGAGTGTGAAAGGGAGAGAGAGAAAGTAAGAGGCAGGTAGGCAGAAGAAGTCAGACTGATGGGAAAGTTAAAGCAGAGGATGACACAAAGATGGAAATGAAGCAAAACAAGGAGGAGAAAGAGACAGGAAGAGTGGAGAGAGTTTGAGATAAAGGAGAATGTGAGACAAGGGGTGAATGAGGGAAGGAGAGACAGAAAAATAGTAAGAGAGAAAACAGCGAGAGAGAGAGAGAAGACAAAACATAAAGCACTAATAAGGCTAAAATAACTTCTAATATCCTCAAAGTGGACTAATAAAAAATATAAATGGCAAGCCATACCCACAGCAACATAGTAAGCCATGAACCCTGTGAAGTGCTCCTGGTTGGAGAAATCTGAGTGGAATGTCACAGTCATGGAGCTGAAGGGGGATTCAGTCACGCTGAGGAATGGGCTCCCACCTGGTGTCGGAGACAGCCTGCCACAGATGACATCTAGGACCTGGCCTTCAGCACTGATCTGGAGAAAGACAGGAATAGAAAAAGAACTAAGCACCCATGGAAAATCAGCACTTTGCAATGCATGAATTTTATTCCCACAAATTTTGCAAATGGATTTGAGACCATGATACTCATATATTTAAACAAATTTGTAAGAAAGTTAAACTTGAAAGTTTATTTTGAGCAACAGTCGAGGAAAATGGGGTCATTTATGGAAAGTACTGTGAGGAATTCTCAAGCAATATAGTGGAGCAGTATCTGGTACATTATCAGGTAACAACAGCAGAATTACAGATAGTCCACCCGCTATAAGTAGATAAATTGATTACTCTTGAAAAATTGTATCTCGTTTTATACAACCTCAGAATGCAGTAGAGGATATTTTTCAAAAAAAGCTGTTAAAGAGATCTACAAGATTTGTTTGCACAAAAAGACAAACCAAGATATTTTAATATGACATACTGTACTATGAAAACAGGCACTTAAGAATCTTGAGGATGACAAAGACATTGGGCATGATTCTCAAAAGATTTGGTATGCCGCAAACCCCAGGTGCACCGTACACACAGCACATGGAACTTGTGGCATTCCCTGGCCAGCAATCGGGATTCTTGATCCCGTGTACCATGTGCTGAAAGTTAGACCAGCATTTGCTGGTCTAACTTCATAGACCTTTTAATGGAGTTTGCACCAGATATTTGGTGCAGGCTGCCGTAAAGAGGGTAAGGTGCCACGAATGTATGCAACCTTTGACAAGCAGGCACATAGCGTGGCAAAGTGTTTGGGACAGTGCAGGGTTTGACGCAATGCTTTGCAAGCCCTGCATTAACCTGTGAGAATCAAACCCATTGTCATTAAACCTGTGGACAAAGGCAGGTCTATTGTGGTACATGACCACCTCAAATATGAGGCTGAAGTAGTGAGACAATTGGCTGATGTGAATCTTTACTGTGAATTACAATCAGATCTGATGATGTTTCATAAACAGGAAATTGATTTGATTGTAAACAATGCTGTTATGAATACCATTATTTCTCCATGTGTGTGTGAATGTTTACTGTAACAGTCAATTCCTCAGGTAAACCGACATACACAGCCTAATTTTAAAATGGACTTCTTTGACACAAGGTGCCTGCACCAAATGGATATGACGCAAATGGCACCTTGCATCAAAGGTTGCTGTAATCCCAATTTTCAAACACATGCAGCATCAAAATCAGGATGCCTTGTGCCCAAGATGCCTTGCACCACCCTTGCGGCAAAAGTGCCCATGTGCTTGGTTGCAAGGGGGCTTGTGCTATGGTGGGGCCGCACCATCACATTTCTGGGAATTTTGCAAGCCATATCATGAATGCAACAGGGGGCTCTGCTTATACCAGCCAGGAGGTGGTCTAAAGGTCATGCGGCACTGTCAGCCACTGTCACAATTGGGTGCGGGAACCTGCCAGGATGGGGTAGTGCCAAAAGGAGCACAGGGGCTACCTTTGGAGGCATTGGGACTACAGTAAAAAAGACGGGGTGGTGAGATGTCACCCCACAGGGGTGCCATTGACAATGGCAGTCAGCCAATTGGATCTCTTAGAGGGGGGTTGGCATGGATGGACCATAACTTAGCCTCAAGTGGGCACAGCCTTGGCACCTGCTCCCTAGGTGCCAAAATCCCACATCATTTAGGTGGGAAACAGTAGCTATAGGTTGAAGGCTGCCGGAGGTGGAGGAGAATGTTCTACTTGCACCACAACAGTCCCCTTGTAACCAGCCCTCTGTGTTGTGGCAGGCTGATTCCTGCCTACGTGATGTAGGATTTTGGCACCTACGGGGCAGGTGCTAGGGCTCTGCACACCTGGGGCTATGTTATTGTCTGTCCATGCCAACTCCCCACTAAGATGTCTGATCAGCTGTCTGCCATTGTCAACGGCAGCCCCGCAGGGTGCCACTACACCACCCTGTAATTTCTGCCATTGTCCTGATGCCCCATAAGGCCCCCATGCTCTTTTTGGGCCTGTCCCCCTCCTGGCAGGAATATTCACTATACAACCCCCCACATCTCCTCTCCTGTTGTACCAGGTGGTGGGTGGATTCTTGCATCCAACCTTGCAGGTGCACCACATGTTTGGTGCAAGTCTGCAGCTGTGGCAACTCCTGGGTCTTTGGCACAGGGACCCCCACTTTTATAATGGGCAGAGGGTCCCTGATGCACCTGAGTTTGCCACAGCCCTGGAGTGCCACAACTTGTGTCACTCTAAGGGCTGTTTTACAATTGGGCCCACATGGTTTGCTAAAAGTCATAAGAATTTCCGAAATCCACCAGAGCGACCTATTGTAAGTGGCACAGAGTCAGTTATGGAGCCACTGGCTAAGCATCTTGACACCCCCATTAAAGAAGTAAATTGGTCCTGTCCTAGCATCTTGGCACCCCCACTGAAGACATAAATTGGTCCTATCCTAGCATCTTGACACCCCCATTAAAGAAGTAAATTGGTCCTATCCTAGCATCTTGACACCCCCATTAAAGAATTAAATTGGTCCTATCCTAGTTATTTACATGACAGCTCTGAATGTCTTTAAAATCATGAAGGAAAAAGAAGTACAGGAGGATTGATTATTTGTCATCTTGGATGGCCATGTTCTCTATACTAATATATCGCATTAGGGGGTGGACGCATTACACTAGGCTTTGTGTTCTCAGACCTCATATTCAAACCAATTGATCAAATTTTACATTTTTTATCTGAGAAAGTCCTGATTAATAATGCATTTGCATTCCTGGGATAATATTATAAACAAATTAAAGGAACAGCAATGGGGGCATCTGTTGCCTCTAAATGCTCAAGAATTTATATACACATTTGGGAACAAGTAAATGTATTGTCTGCAGAAGTTAGCCCATTTTATAATTATTTGAATTTTTACAATGATTTATTGATTATGTTTGTTTGATATGGAAAGGCTCAGTATTGTAGTTAGAGATTTTGTACAATATCTAGAAAATATGAGCTCTAATTTTAAATTTACCATGCAGTGAAGTAAGAGAGAAATTACATTTTTGGAAGGTGATGGTTGAAGGAAGGGAAGTTACAGTACAAACTAGTGTGTATTATAAAGATACTGACTGAAATGCCATATTTCACTTCAATAGTTGCCATCTGAGGCACTTAGTAGAGAATATTCCCAAGAACCAGTTTATAATGATACGGCACAATTGTTCCACCAAGAAGGGATTTGCACAGGCATGTGGAGATCTACAGGATAGAGTTTGTTCCTGAAGATACAGACCAGCCTGTATTGATGAAGCAACTGAATTTGTGAGATGAAAAGATGGGGAAAGTTTCTTAGTTAAACCACTGAACATAATACTGGGATTGGCATAGGAAGTTCTTATCCTAAGAATCAAATTCATTCTATTACCATGTATTAATCCCAGTCTCACTTAATAAGAGGCATTACAGAAAAAATTGGGGAATTCTGCAAAATGAAACATGTTTACAGAAAAAACATCACATGGTGTACAGGAGAGGTCAGATGATAGGTGACCATGTTATTAAAGTTTACATATGGAGCAGTCCAGCACAAGTGATATAACACCCTTGCCAAAGGGTAACTGTTTGTGGCAATTATAAATTGTTCTGCCACATTAAATGAAGAGACATGGTTATATATCCTGTTGCTAAAAGGAATATTGAGTGAATTATTTTATTAATTGTTCAAGAAGCAATGTGGTATATGTGGCAACTTGTTCTTGTAAAACCTTCTATATAGGGAAGAAGTCTAGAGCATTTAAAAATGGCATGGCCGAACACCTTTCAACTATTGAAAAAAGATATAGAAACAAATGCATGGACAAATCATTTTAAAAGAGAAGGAGTGCACCATTAGTTTAAATTTCAGTGGTTAAAGCATGTTAAATTAGGTATTAGAGGGGTAGACATAGAGAATGAGCTCCTCAGAAGAGAAACGTATTAGCAATATGCATTTGGTGCATGTGCGTATTCCAGCTTAAATTAATCTTTTCAATTGGCTCTTTATTTGATAACTTAATTTTTAGTTAGCTATGAATGAAAGGGTTATTACAACATTTTTTAAGATTTTTTTTACAGTTTTCTCTTATAAATTGTGTATGTTCCTACTACTTTCAAAATGCTGTCTTGACAAATATGATCAGTCACTTGGTATTTGTTCTCTGAACATAGCTTATGAATAAAAATATATAGTTAGTGTGGTATAGATTTAGTGGTAACTATAACAGTTTTGGACTTATGGGCATAGCATAAAATGTATTTATTAGACTTATTATGTACTATTTATTCATTCTTTGAAAAGCATGTTGTGCACAAAATTGTTTGAACTTTTTTACACACAAGTACAAATAACTGTTTAAGTTTCCCCTCTGCCCTTTTATTCTCTTTCCCTCTCCCTCCCTTGTCCTTTCCTCTTCCCCTTCACCCTAAATCTCCTTCCCCTCTCCCCTTTCTACCCCACCTTGTTCTCTTACTTGTAAGTACCATATTGCACATGCATAAATTTATATTTGTTAGTGTGAGTGTAGCTATATTATAATTATGTTAATGCTATATATTTATCTTATATGTATTACTATAAAGAGTTTTTTGGGGAGTGCTGTGAGGTAATATGTTGCCAGCTGACTTCTTAACGTTTTCACATTCATTGATTTGAGTCCAGGTCAGACCTGAAAAAGGGCCTTTGGTCCAGTTTCCTTACCTGGTTAACAGATGAAAAATAAAATAAAAAAATAAAATGAGACAATTAATAGGCATCAACACTTTGACAAAGAATTAAACAAAATATTGGTCATGGTTGTGTGTGTGTCACCTTGTTGCATTTTTATCCATTTTGATTTTATTAATAAAAGTAATAATTCGTATACAGTGCACATTGTGAAGTGTTGATTTTCCATGAGTGTTTAGCTATTTTCTTTATCTGTAACCACACACTTGCAGCACTGTAGAATAGGGGTTAGAGCAGCCTCTCAACTAACTTTTAATCTGAAAGACATGCATCCATATGATAGATTATTATAGCAGGTGAAGGGGTAACATTATGCTGTTCACAGACATGCATAAATGTTTAGAGTTTGAAATAGTTTTTAGTACAAACAATCCTAAAAATATCCTGAATTGTAACTTCAATTAACTTGCAGATTATGGGTGTAATGATTAGTACCCATGGGAGAGTGGAACTGAAAGAATAGATTATTCTCTGCACTAACATTGTTTCTTCTAATGGATAGGTATAGTGGTTACAGTAATGACATTTCTTCTGCAGTTAAGTGATACCCCAGAATCTTTGCTTTCAGAACAGGCTCTTCCACATTGTTTTTGTCTAGATTTCTCCATCATTACAATGGTAGTTCATTTAGATGAAGAGCCAAAGCGTCATGACCTAATTAAAAAAAAAATTAAACAAATTATTTTACTAAAAGAAATCAATCAAAATATATTTCACTAAATGCTCAGTCATTTAAATAATAGCAATGAACTGAATTTCACTGAAAAACCTATATCTATGCCCTGACAGATGAGCAAGAGACAAGGAATGGTTAGTGTAACCACCATACCCACCCAGCTGAAATGGCCATGAACTGTTCATGAAAGTTCAGGAATCACTCAGACACAGTTCATGAATTCAATTCATGTAGGTTCATCAAATGTGAATCAGCTTGATCACAGATGCTCATGAACTGTGCATGGCCATTAAATAATTACTTTTTTGTTTATGAACGTTCATAAACATTTGTGGCCGTTCATGAATTTAAAGGTCCATATGGGTCCAAGAAAGTTCCTAATTTCTTCCTATACACTGTACACTGAATCAGTCTCATTACTTACTCTGCAATACTATACTGTGGTCATTGTTTCTTCCTCATTTAAAAGAAAACACATGGATGATGAACTTTTGAATGTTTTCTTTTTCAATTGTTTCTGCCCCAGAAAGTGTCTGTTTTTTTGTTATATTCATTTCATGTGATAACCCATGGTTGTACAGTACCTGATTTTGCATTAAAATAGACAAAATAAATCAGTACTATAGAAATAAAGTTCAGGATGAACATATGCTCTTAAAGGGTTAACCCTGACAATTGAATTTTTTAACTATCTCAACATTTTCTAATGAATAGCTTTTCTTATTGTATGTTTTAGAATTAGTAACTTACTTTATATTTACTTTTTCTGTTGTTCCTCTTTCAAATGGAACCACTGCTTACATTGGTTTTACAATAGAATGACCCAGTTGTAGTTTATATCAGTATAATCTGAAACTCTTTTAAATGTGATGAGTTTAAATGTTAATTACATCAGATGTCAAAATAGTTAATTGCTATGTACAGCAAACATTTTTTCCAGTCACACACTAAAAATTTTGATTTTGTGATGCTTTATAACTCTTATTATGGGAAACTGGGATTTCTGATATGCAAATTAGTTATGCAAATTAATTTTTACCTTGGTTTATCAGGGCTGATTAAACATTCAGCAACTTCATGAACTTTATATAAATGAACAGTTTATGAACTTGACTCATGAAATGAGTTAACTCATTCAGCTCACCACTGCCATTTTGAATAAAATTAAGCATAGAACGCATACATATGTATGTATATGTTTATACAACAGGTGTGGGCCTGGATTGGCCAAGATAAAACTACTATCTTATGACCAACCTGCAAGTTAGTACTACTATCTTGCAAAGCTGGTTATGTCACAACGGAATAATAAACCAATCAGAGAGCAGCTTTAACAATGCTGATGACACCACAATAACAATATGCAGCACAAAAGCCAGCATACGTGAGATGCTTTCTAGACTTAGTTGCTTTCTACATCGCATCTATTTTGGTTGTATTGACTTGTACTGTATTGAGTGTTTTGATTTGTACTGTACTGATTGTATTGTCTTGTACTGCACTGACTGCATTGATTGGCACTGTACTGACTGTATTTACTTGTGCTGCACTGACTGTATTGATTGGCACTGTACTGATTGTATTGACTTGTACTGCACTGACTGTATTGATTGGCACTGTATTGACTGTATTGACTTTTACTGCACTGATTGTATTGATTGGCACTGTACTGACAATATTGACAATATTGACCTGTATTGATTGGTACTGAACTGACTGTATTGATTTGTACTGCACAGACTGTATTGATTGGTACTGAACTGATTGTATTGACTTGTACTGCACTGACTATATTGATTGGTACTGAACTGATTGTATTGATTTGTACTCCACAGACTGCATTGATTGGTACTGAACTGATTGTTTTGATTTGTACTGTACTGATTTGTAATCTATTGATTTGCTTCTCTTGTGCTGAGGCATTGATCAGAATTGCACAGTTTACATTTTGTACTTTTTCCTTTTTTTAACTTTTCAGCCTTTCTATCACAAAATCACCTAAGCACCTGTTGTACAAATCAAATATGACATGGGCAAGAGTGAGGTAGTTGAAAAATCTTCCCTTGCCATACTTGGCCTCTTCTGTTCTCATTTGTGGCTTTGCCACTCATGAGGTGAGGAGATCAAGTATACTTTGCACTATTTCTAGCATCTCACACTCACCCATGTGTATCTATCTATCTTCACTGCAAAAAACTTTATTGGTGCATCAGTTAAGGTTGTTACTAAATAGACAAAAGTAAGGAAATATGGCATCAAGGTTTCCAACCCCAACACCCCATGCTCACCCTGCAGACACCGACAGGCATTGGAGGGGTGCCTTGGGATCATCAGGCCTAATGCTCATCCCCTTCCATAAGTAAATAAGCTGAGATGGGTACAGTATAGAAGAATGGGGATGAGCATTAGACCTGACAAGGCACACCCCGATGCCTGTCAGTGTCTTCTGGGTGGGGGTGGGGCATTAAGGTTAGAAACCCTAATGCCATATTTCCCTACTTTTGTCACATTAGTAATAACCCTAACTGATGAATTTACAAAGTTTTATGCAATGAATTTCCTTATTTTTTCAGACAGTTTACTTGTTTCCTTATTTGACTATTGGAGCACAGGGACCATCAGGCTCTGTGCTCCCACCATCCATAACTATCCTTATGTCACAGTGGGAGTGCATGGCCCTGTGCTCCCATGCTCTGTGATTTTCCTTATTTTACTGTGGGAGTTTAGGGTCCTTCAGACACTGCACACTCACCCCTCCATAGATGCATGACCATATTATCAGCATAGCCATCTTATTACCCCATCACATGTACCCAACAGACAAAATTTTCAAAGCCCCGCCAAAACATAATTCTGCACCATGCCACAGGTGTGAAAACACATCTTGGACAGGATTTGAAAAATGACAGCTGTAATCTACATGAGCTCAGGTGATAGGAAGGCTATGTTGAAAATCTGAGGTCAAAATATTTTAAATTTCTGAAGTTATGTATGGGTGTACCAAAATTGCAATGAATGGTCATAACTTTGGCATTTTTTCTTATTTTGACCCCAAATTTTGAACATAGTCTTTTTATGACCCCACCTCATAAAACCCATAGGTAAAAAGTTTCAAATCCATGCCAAAATGCTATTGTGCGCCACAGGTGTGAAAACATGTTTTGGACAGAATGTGAAAAATTACAGCATGAGGTGGTGTGAAAAAATGGCTATGTTGAAATTTTGGAGTCAAAATATTAAAAATTACCAAAGTTATGCACATACATAGAAACATTTCAATGAACACTCATAACTCTGCCATTTTTAGGAATTTTTTCCAACAAATTTTCAGCATGGGCTTTTTGGGACCCCACCTAATGAACTATGGCACTGCCAGTTCATTAATCAGTCACAAAAGGTGATTTTGTGCAGTGACCACAAAATCGTCTTCTGGGCCTGATTAACAAAACAATAGTAACAAAACGATAGTGATAGTGTACATGAGGTAGGGTCCCAAAAAGATGATGTTGAAAATTTGGTGACAAAAAACCTAAACATAGAAACATAGAATTTGATGGCAGATAAGGATCGATTGGCTCACCTAGTCTGTCAATTTCCCTAACTAAAGGATAAGCGGCAGATCCTAGTTAACCAATAGCTTACTTCCTCCTACTCCCCACTAGAATTACCTTATGTCTGTCCCATGCATTCTTGAACTCCCCCACTGTTTATGACTCTATGACCTCCTCAGAAAGGCCATTCCATGCATCTACAACCCTCTCGGTGAAGAAATAATTCCTCAATTACCTCTGAGCCGTCCCCCCTCTATCTTCAAATTGTGCCCCCTTGTTCTTGCACATCACTTTTTCTGAAAGATGCTGTGCTCTTGGACTTTGTTGATTCCCTTGAGGTATTTGAAAGTTTCTATCATGTCTCCCTTCTCCATCCTTTCCTCGAGGCTATACATTTTAAGCTCCTTTAGTCTTTCTTCATATGTCTTCTGGTGCAGACCCTGCACCATTTTGGTTGCCCTCCTCTGGACAGCCTCCACCCTGTCTAAGTCTTTGCAGAGATGGGGTCTCCAGAACTTTACACAGTACTCCAAATGTGTTCTTACCAACTGTATGTACAGAGGGCCAACAACTTCCTGTTTTCTAGTGCTGATACCTCTCCCTATGATTCCTAATATCCCCCAACCCTCCTTACTGCTTTCTCACATTGCTGGCCAACCTTTAGGTTGTCTGATATGATTAACCCAGGCCCCTTTCCATTTTCAAAGTTCAAAATGCCATTAAAATATATTATATGGCACTTACCTTGATTCCTCAGTTTGCAGTTAAGCTTTCAAGAGTGCAGATGTGTCCCGATCCACAGAAGATGACAGTAGATGACCACTGGAGTTATGTATAGGGTAAGGGGGGTGCTCAGTGGGAGGGTCAGTATGGGGGAGGTTGTCTGGAAGTACGATGAGGACCGTTTTCTTGTTTTTCAGGTTAAACAAACAAATAGACATTGGGGACAGTTTTCTTCTTTACAGATATAACAAAGAAGTATTTGGGGACACTGGGAGTGGGCTCTCCAGTGTTCCACACTGCTGGGGGTGGGAGGCTTCTACTATCAACATGGGGATTGGGCCCCCCGTTGTCAGATTATAATACAACGGCAAGGGATGGGGGGGCATCTAACAATGGGGGTGGATATCCAGGTGTCAGAATACAGTAATAAAATATATATATATATATATATATATATATATATATATATATATATATTCGATGCAAACAACTGTGTTAATGCATCATTTAGGGTTAAAACACAAAATGTCAGGAAATGAGACCTTTAAGGTTGCCCCACCCCCCTGCATACCCCCCATCCTCCTGAGATTGACAGACACTGGGATGTGTCATTGGAGTTGTGAGGCATTAATGTCACCCCATTCCATGTGTAATCATGTTCACATGCCACAATAAAGAAGAATATTTCTGAGTGCCTCTTTAGATTAGCGCTCGTAATCCAGACAGTCGGCAGCTGGCAATGGAGGTGATAGGTGGGCTGTGCCAGTTGCTAGCTGGGAAAGGGTGGGGGGATTCTGGGTGGGCTGGCACAGCTGGGTGGGGGGCCACTAGACTACCAGGAATGTGAAATTATTTTTAATTTTATTATAACGGAGGGGGGCGCTAGACTACCATGGATATTAACACTTATTTTTTATGCAACTCAGGGGCACTAGATATAATGGAAGGGGGGCTGCTAGACTACCATGGAAATCTACACTCACACTGCATATTATTTTATACAGATGGGGGGACACCAGACTACCAGGGATATCAACATTTATTATTTTTTTATACAACCCTTGGGGGCCACTAGACTGCCAGGGATAAAAATAAACAACATTTGGGGGGCCACTAGAGTACCAGTACATTAGACATCATTACATTATTTACTTGCAGTGTCAGTGGCTCAGTAGATAGCACACTCGCCTCTGAGGCTGGGAGATCAGAGGGCTGTGGGTTCAGTTCCCACATCTGGCACTTGGGTTTATGTCCTAGTACTGACACTGTAGTGCAGCATGAGAGGGGTGCTGCACTTCTGAGGTGCCGTCTTTCAGATGAGACGTTAAACCGAGGTCCCATCTGCCTGGATTGGTGGTAGTTCAGGTGGATGTTAAAGATCCCATGGCACTTATTGAAAAGAGTAGGGGAATTTCCCCGGTGTCCCAGCCAAATTTCCCTCATTCACTAAAAATACCACCAACAGCTTAATCTGGTTCAAATTCAGTTGGCATTCATCTGTATCCCCCTCCCCCTCCCATGGGCCGTGCCTGAAAATAGGTAGGATTTGTCTAGTGCACTTACCTAATCAACAAAAACTAAATAAATAAAATAAAATAAACTATGATGGGAGGGGCACTAGACTTCCAGGGATATGTCATACACTATTATAATTATTCAGATGGGGCAGAACAAAGCACTCTGAGCAAAACCCAGCCTCTTATATGTTTTTAGGGCACCCTTGGGCTCAGAAAACTAACTTTTAAATCTGGCATTCTCATCCTTTCTTCACGATGCACAACAGCGATCAAAGAATCTTGTGATCAAAGAATTTGCAGGCTTGCGATCAAAGAAATTGCACAGTTATGAATCAAGAATAAAATCTGGTGAAACATGATTTTTTTTACCGCTTGGAACTGAACCAATGCCATGCCTCAATAGAACGAAGCCCCCTGATCAAAACCCACCCTCGTTTGTGTCCCTAGCCCACCCCTGAGCTGAGATATGTGTGAAAATAGGTTGCGATGCACGATCACAATCAAAGAATTTGCAGGCTTGTGATCAAAGATCGTTAGTGAGCCACAAACAAAGATTTTAAATGCTAATAACTCTATTTTTCGACCAATTTGGATGCAACAAAAGGCATGGCTTGATAGATCGGGGCCCCCTGAATAAAACCCACCCAAGTTTTACTTCAGGAGTGACCCCTGAGCCGAGATATTTGTGTTTTTCCGATTGGAAAATTAAAAACAAGATGGCAGACCTCGTGATCAGAGAATTTTGAAAACTCTGAGAGTCAAAGATTCTTGAACCACGTGGCTGCAAATTCTTTGATCGCCAGGTGGAACCAGATGGCCAGAACACCATTCCTTGTTCTCAAAACATACATGTAAATTTTCCAATTGACTTATAATGATAACTTAAAAGTGGCATAACTTTTGAATGCCTTAATGTTTTTTCACCAAAAGAAAAGCGGGAAGTTCAGCCACCAAATCTTTTTCAAACAAGCCATCTTGCAGAGTGGCATGCCACACAATGGCCATGCAGGACCACATCCAGAATCCCAAAAGGTGCCTTCAAAAATGGATAATTTTGCATTTTTCAGCGCTTTCATACACAAAGACCATAAGTCCGACCAAAATGCAATTTGGCAAGTCAAGAGATCTACCATGCCCCACTGTGCCCAAATTTCAGGCAAATCCATTGAATGGGTCCAAAGTTATTAGCACCCAAACTTTTGACTTCAGTATGTATGTGACCACTGAACATTAACTATAGTATGGCACGGCTCTATATATATATATATATATATATATATATATATATATATATATATACACACACATATGACAATGGGAGGTGGGGACTCCACTAGACACCAGGGAAAAATAAGGAGGGGGTGCCACTACACAATAGTGATCCGAGGGTGGGGTGCCACTAGACACCACAGAAAGGGATCGGCTCAAAGATGAATCTGCAGCTGGCAGCATGAGTTCCAGCTGCAGCTGCAGAAATCAAGAAAACCCCACTGTTTTCATACAGAGAACACGGAGAAGTGGTCCTCTCATTAAGCTCGTCACTCAGGATTTCGGGTGCCCAGAAAATGTGTTTCTGCCAGCAATGTAAAAAAAATCAGAATGTAGCTAAGTGGGTTCCATTTAGTTAAGTTCTTATGTTTCTTTTTTATTGTTCATTCATTTTTACATGTTTTCCTTATTTTCCATGTCTTGCTAATGAGAAAACAAGATAGCAGACACAACAGATCTCTGTGAACCTACAATAGTCTCTACGTGACCCTACATGCGAAAAGACAGGAGCTCCTGTGAAAACAACAAAGCTCTGCAAAAATAAACTAGGCTCTATGTGACCCTACATGAAAAATGCCGTACAGCCTAGGAAAACAAAAGTATTTTCATGCAGAACATCTAACTTTTCCCTTAGGAAATTATGGGAAAATTAAAACGCTAATAACTTTTAAATGCATTGATATTTTTCACCAAACCTTCAAAACGCACATCTGCGAGGCAAAGGTGTTCTACCCTGAAAATGTCAGACCACAGCCTAAAGCCAGTTCTGAGCTACAAGTGGACAAAGAAATGATAAAAAAAAAGATAAATTTAGGGATTTCTGAATTTTAATAACTTTAGAACCATTCAGTGGATTCACACGAAATTTGCCAAGTCAAGAGACCCATCCCTAGAGATTATGGACCTGATTCTCAAAACTCAGCACAAGCTGCACCAAAGGTGGCTTGCAGTGATTGCTCATGTGCCACAGACCCTGCTCCCAATTCTCCATCGAGTGGGGTGCCGGTGGCAAAGTCTCACAGCTTGTGGCAACCCTAGCAGTGCATCTCACAACGGGCATACCTGGACAGGATGCCACAATCCTGTGGCAATATGCAGCAATGTACAGAGAAACACCCCCCACCCCTGATCATTGTGAAAGAAATAAATAAATAGTAGTCCCAATTTCTGTGGTAGTCTAGTGGCACCCTTCCCCGATCAACGATCACTGTAATTCATTTATTTAGTTAGTTTTTGTTGACCGGGTAAGTGCACTAAACAAATCCTGCCTATTTTCAGGCATGACCCGGGGGAGGGGGATACAGATGACCGCCAACTGACCTTGAACCAGATTGAGCTGTTGAGCTGTAATATAAATATTTAACCCCCTTTTCCCTGGTAATCCAGTGGCCCCTCACCCCTCCCTGAACCCAGATCATTGTTAAAATAACAAGTAAAGAGACCCTTTTCCCTGGTAGTCTAGTGCCTCCCCATCCTGATGACTCTAAAATTACTGTAATAATTAACACCGGGTGGTCTGGTGCACCCCCCACCAGGCAGTACCCAACCACCATGCTCCCCCAACCCATAAGGGAGCCAGCAACTGGTACAGCCCACCTCTCAGCACTGTAGCCAGCCACCGACTGAGCTCAGAAGGAGCTGCATATTGTATATAGTACACACTTGAGCACATGCTATATACAGTATGTGCTCATTCTGAGCTCAGTTGGTGGCTGGCCACGGTGGTGAGAGGTGGGCTGTACCAGTTGCTGGCTCCCTTATGGGTTGGGGGAGCGGAGTAGTCAGGTATTGCTGGGTAGGGGCCCACTACATCAGCAGGTGGTAATTATTACAGTAATTTCAGGGTCATCAGGATGGAGAGCACTAGACTATCAGGGAAAGGGTCTCTATTTATTTTAACACTGACTGGGTTTGGGAGGTGGGGCCCACCTAGACTACCAGCAGAAAAAGGGATTATATATTTATTTACAATGATTGTGGATTGGGGAGGGGCACTAGACTATCAGGGAAAGGGTCTCTATTTATTTTAACACTGACTGGGGTTTGGGGAGGGTTGGGGGGCCCACTAGACTACCAGCAGAAAAAGGGATTATATATTTATTACACAATGATTGTGGATTGGGGAGGAGCACTAGACTATCAGGAAAGGGTCTCTATTTATTTTAACACTGACTGGGGTTTGGGAGGTGGGGTCCACTAGACTACCAGCAGAAAAAGGGATTATATATTTACTAACAATGATTGTGGATTGGGGAGGGAGCACTAGACTATCAGGGAAGGGTCTCTATTTATTTTAACACAGATTGGAGTTTGGGGAGGGGTGGGGGCCACTAGACCAGCGGAAAAAGGGATTATATATTTATTACACAATGATTGTGGATTGGGGAGGGGGCACTAGACTATCAGGAAAGGGTCTCTATTTATTTTAACACTGACTGGGGTTTGGGGAGGTGGGGGGCACTAGACTACCAGCAGAAAAGGGATTATATATTTATTACACAATGATTATGGATTGGGAGGAGAGCACTAGACTATCTTATTTATTTTAACACTGACTGGGGCTTGGGAGAGGTGGAGGCCACTAGACTACCAGCAGAAAAAGGATTATATATTTATTACACAATGATTGTGGATTTGGGAGGGGCACTAGACTATCAGGAAAGGGTCTCTATTTATTTTAACACTGACTGGGGTTTGGGAGGGGTGCACACTAGACTACCAGCAGAAAAAGGGATTATATATTTATTACACAATGATTGTGGATTGGGGAGGGGGGCACTAGACTATCAGGGAAAGGGTCTCTATTTATTTTAACACTGACTGGGGTTTGGGGAGGGGTGGGGGTCACTAGACTACCAGCTGAAAAAGGGATTATATATTTATTACACAATGATTGTGGATTGGGGGGCACTAGACTACCAGGGAAGTTGGGTAATGTTTATTTTTTTTTTTTAACAACGATGAGTTTGGGAAGGGGGGGGACTGCGGCACATTGCCACTACCTGGTCAACTTCCCAGGTGGCAACATTTTTGAGTACCCTTACACCTGCCAGTGCTGGTCTAAAGGTACTTAGAAATGTTACCACCAAGGGAGTTTTGTGAACTGTGATTCCAGGGATTCAGCAGCCTGTGTCTACTGCAAGCCCCTGGTGCCATGCAGCACACTGTGTTTGGTGCAAGGGTGGTGTAAGCACAGTTAGGTGCAGGCTGCATGTGGTAGGTGCAGCCTGCCTTTGTGAATTGCTCCCAGGGCATCCTTTAGTGAAAGGGGCACTTTTCGCCAATAATGTGGATGCAAGCCCCTTGCGCCACCCCAGGAGGTTTGTGAATCAGGCAAATGTATGCCACACTTTGTGCACATCTGTTGAATGGTTTCAGAATTATTAAAGTTCAAACATTTGGCTTTGACATGGAAGTTGGAAGTTTACACTCAACCCTAACTATACTGGTGCTCCCGTGTCAGTATAATATATATATATATATATATATATATATATATATATATGTTCAATCCCTCAATGGTATTATTTTTTCACATTGGATTTTGCCATCTTTTATTTTGTTATAGGGGCACAGTTGCATTCCTATAGTTAGAGTTGAACAGTTACTTCTATGTTAAACTCAAATGTTTGTACTTTAATAACTTTGCAACCGTTCAATCGATTTGCATGAAATGTTGCAAGAGCCACGAGGGACCAAGGGTCTCTTGATGTGGCAAGTTTGTTCCAGTCAGATATGTGGGCGTGGACATACAGAGTGTCAAAAAATGTGAAAATTACCATCTTTTTTGTAAAATTCTTTTGTCATGCTGCTGCTCAAAAATAGCGTGGAATTTTGGTCTGCAATATTTAGGGTAGAAAGGTTATGCATCATAGATGTGCCTTTTGTAGATTTGGTTAAAAAATATTATTCTGTTCCAAAGTTGTTAAATTTCAAAGTTTCCCATTATTTTCAAAGGGAGAAGTTAGATGTGAGCCTCAAAAAATGATTCTTTATCGCAAATGCAGAATCCTTTTTCATGCTGCTGCCATCTTGTTTTCAGTTAGCAGTGACAACAAAATGAAATTAAAAAAATACATGGCTTTAGTAGACACCAACAGTTGTCCTTACCTGATTGGGAACCATAGAATCCAATTCTGATGTTAGTTTTTTGATTACATACTTAGAAATGTGTGGGGGTTTTTTTAACATGTCAAAATCGTTTTTCGCAAATTGCAAAAAAAAGAGTCATGAAACAGGATCCTTTTTCACAATTTGTAAAAAAGGATTTTTAAGAGACTTGTTTCTTTAACACTCAACAGTTACCAAACAATTTGTGATTTTAGTCTGAAATTTTCAGGGTACAAATGGCTTGCTTCACAGATGTATCTTTTGATAGTTTGGTAAAAATATATTACTTTGATCTGGAGTTCTGCAGGGTTAAAAGTCTGTGTAATTTCCCATAGGATAACATTATAATGTGAGGTGTATGCAATTGTTTCTTCGTCACTCCACTGTGAAGAAACGGTTTGCAATTTTGTTCTGAAATTTTCGGGGTACAAAGAGCTTGCCCAACTGATGTGCCTTTCACTTGTTTCATGAAAATATATTAATCTGGTGTTGAATTACATAGTTTCAAATTTTGCTGTGTTTTGTATAGGAAAACTTTGCAATGTAAGGTGTTTATTTGGCACTGCACGCTACAGGATGGGAGCGGGATGGAAGCATAGGGCCCATAGGGCCCTGCACTCATTCAGGCAAATAAGGATACCACTACACTATCTCAAAATAAGCATGCGATCCCAAAATATCAGAAATTATCAATGGATGACACTATGTGCTCCCACATGGAAATATGAATACCATTATGGAGTTATGGGAGCGTAAGCCTTACGGATGGATGGATGGATGGCTGCGCAGGGCCCACATGTAAATATGCATAGCACTATGGAGTGATGGGAGTGCAGGGCCCAGAGAACCCTGTGCTTCCATGGGGAAATAAGGATACAAATACAATCACTCAAAAATTATGGATGGATGGGACCACAGGACCCAGAGGGCCCTGCGCGCCCACAATCAAATAAGGTTATGATTATACGCTCTCAAAATGTAAGGAAATCCTTTCCAAAAAATGTATTGATGCATCAGTTAGAGTTGCAGTGACAAAAGTTGGGAAATGTGTTATTAATGTTTCCAACCCTAACACCCCACCACCACCTTGCATGTAGCAACAGGTGTGGGGTGTGTGCCTTGGGGTTGTCAGCCCTAATGTTCACCCATTTTCCTATACTGCTCCCATTTTGGTTTATTTACTCATGGAATGGGATGAGCATTAGGGTTGACAACCCCAAAGCACACACACCCAGAACTCTTGCTGCATGCAAGGCGGGAGTGGGTTGTTAGAGTTGGAAACCCTAACATCACATTTCCCAACTTTTGTCACTGCAACCCTAAATAATGTGTTAATGAAGTTTACTGCAAAGAATATAATATGTACAGTTGGACACCTTTTGCTGTATTCTATGTGTTTTCCACTGTTTCCTATAGGTTGCCATAGTGAAGGGCTTTTCCGTAGTGCAGTGGTAATTGTTAGTGGTATTCCATAGTGTAGTAATGTTCCATAGGTAGAGCTATGTAGCATTATGTTGGTACCTAGTATCTTTCCATAGTATAGTGGGTTGATTTGGGGTGTTGCTTTTTTTTGTCCCAATAGCGTTTCCATATACAGGCCTCATATAAAAGGAGGTGTGGTTCTGGCTGTGTTCCATTTACAAAGTCAGGATGGAGAGTGACATAGCATGTGGTCAAGAGGGGTTGGCTGTGCAGTTGAAAGTGGTGTGGTGTGAGGCTGAAAGCAATTTGCAGTCAGAATGGCATGGTGTCTGCTTTGAAGTGGCATTGCTGGCTGAAGAAGACAGAGAGATCCTTGAGTGCTGAGTGGGATGAGAAAAATGGTGGCAGCAGCAGTATGAGGGTAAAAGGGCTACATGAGAGACCTGCTTGTTTGGCGAATGAATGGAGAGTGTTGAGTAGGATGTTATGTAGGCTAGGATATGTTTCTGCAGTTAAGAGTTGCAGGGGATTATAAGGTGACTGTTTCATGTGTTGCTACAGGGCTTGTCACACGTATTATTAAAGAGCTTGTCACGTGTGTTATTGAGGTTACTAGGTAACACCAATAACACTTGTAAAAAGTCCCTTAATAATACATGTAACAAGATCTTTATTAACACATTAATAGAGTATAACTAGCTAACTGGATCATAATACCTCTTCTTGAGATGGTATTAGTCTGTTGATATACTGTATCGTGAGTGGCAAAGCCACAAGTGAGATAGTTATAGACCACTACCCGCAAATGAAGATGAAAATGACATCATAAGTCAGTCCACATCATATTTGATTTATACAACAGGTGTTCAGGTGGTTTTGTGCTAGAAATGGCAAAAAGCTACATAGTCTACTGTATATTCAATCAAAAATTAAAAGGTATCTCATATTTTATTTATTAATTTAAAGAGGTTTACAAGGAAAGGTCTACTGAGTCTTTGTAGCTCATTTTCTGTGGTGTCCTGGGTTAAAATAAAGGTAGTTCTTCACTGAGTATGCTCAGAAATGTATCTTCATATGTGCGAATACATTTCCGAGCATGCTTAGTGTGGCCAAAATGAGTGTGATAAATTTATGAGCATGCTCAGTGACTAACATCATTATTCTTATTCATGTTGGCAAAAATAACAAGCTTATCACACCTGTTGTATAAATATATATACTGTATGTGATGGCTGCTGCATCAGTGGCGAATTGGGCTTTTACCTTGATGTAGTCGTATTCACAGTTCTCCGATGCCTCAATGTCCACGTGTGTGAAGTAGACACGGATACCAAACCCCTCAGGTACTGAGATGTTCCAGTCCTGATGGACATTATCCGGGTAACCCTGTGGATAATTCGGGGACTGTATCTCCCCATACAGACTGGACTCATTGCCATTAACAGAGGTTGTCAGCACCAGGAACAGGCAAAGAATAATCCTATTATTGGGAAATAAAAATAACATATGCAATATTATAAAACTTAGTGTGGAGGGCCAGGCTTCCAATCAAGTTGTACCTGTAAATATATATATATATATATATATATATATATATATATATATATATATCCTGACTTAGTATCCACATTAACCATGTGGCACTCTGCCACTGTGCGAAGCAAGCACACATGCACATGGAATGTCTGTTGAGGCCTTATAATCATGGTAAGGCACTCAGGGAGGGAGGTGCAATCAGTTTACCAGATTCCCATGAAATAACACTCCGCGTATGTCACGTCATGCTATTTGTCATGTATAGGAGTGATTATCTAACAGTAGCAACCTCCCCTCCCCCACAGTGCTTCACCACTTCCTGTATATGACAAATTAGGGAGGGGTTCGGGAGGTATCTCCTGGAGGACTTATCAAATGGGACTATTTAGAATAGTTTATGCTATATGTCACAATTCTTTGTTTTTCTCCATCCCCCATTCATTATTCTTAAGACAATTTACACTAAACTGATCTTTTTATACCCAGACTAAATCTGCACCTGCTGCTTGTCTACACCTAAGTTGCACTTCAATTGAAAGCATAATCCTTTTGAATTCACAGTCTGTTGTCATGTAACTGATTATGATATCATACTCGTCACTGAAAATAAAAATGCAAGAGCACTAGATACAGGGAAAAGGGTTCTGTGTGTAACACCCCCCCCCCCAATTTGGGGGCTTACATTTGAACCATAGCTCCCATTTTCTGCTCTCCTCCACTACGCCTCCAAATGCCTGCCATTTTTTTTTTCTGGTTCCCACAGTCTTGTATGTCCCTGATGCACCAAAGAACAGCCCCAATGTAATTTTAGCCCTTCGGGGTTCCAATAATTTAAACCACGATCTCCTGCACTGTAAATGCACTATGGCGCAGCGGGGATCACGCAGGCACAAACGGTGCCTTTGATGTGCGACTGCTCGCATCTGTGGTTTAAGGAAACAGTGTCCAGTGGTCCCGATGTCCCCATCTGCTATGTGGGGCCCGATGACCACAGCAAGGGCCATGAGAGCCCATGATTTAAGATATTTAGAGAGATTCTCAATGTGGTTATGGTTTGGCTCATGAATATTAATGAGCTAGAGCCTTGATCATCATAAATATTCATAAGGGTTTTCTACCCTCAGGGAAGCAGTGTTTGGGCAGCTGCTGAAAAAAGTAGAGAAATGTAAATAAATAATGCAGCTACTGTGTGAAACACTTGGGGGCAAATGTGAAAGGTGTAAGTGTTTAAATAAATAAATAAGTAAATAGCGTTAAACTGGATGCACCAGTGTAACATTGGGACTCAGAGTGACAGCCTGCCTGCTGCAAACAGGGGGTCTAAAATAGCAGCAGGAGCAACAGGTAAATGGACTGAGGAAATTGCTTGTGCTGGGCAACGACATTTAGGACACACATATGGCTATTGAACTGTAGGGCATTTGGGAAAATTAAATAATTATTCTGGCTGCACCTGGACTTTATCTAGGACTGTTTAATTCTGCTTAAGGGACTGTGTTAAGCAGCCATTACAAAGTAGGAACAGCCATTTGGAAAGCTAGAATTTTTAAGCCAGGCCTTGTGGGATTTTAGTCAAAGCTCATGGGGAACTTCCAAGTGCTTCTGCGGAATTGCAGGGACCTAAATTCAGGCATCAAAACTGCAAACTAACTGTGCATCGAGGAAGCTTTATGAATAAGTCATTTTTGTGATTGACAAGCCTTCCAGCCAATCAGAGTAAAAGCAACCAATAGCTTCAGCTAATAGGGAGCCTAAGGACAGCCCCATAAAAGACTGTGTTTTCAACAGATTTTCCAGATTCGAGTGGGAGTCCCCCACAGGATGGGGAATCAGGCCCCCATCAATGCAACTGGGCCTGGTGATCCAGTGTAAGCCTCTCCGCAAAGGAGGGAGAATTGTTCTTCTTTGCCAATAAATAATTTAGTTTAGTTTAAAGTAAAGCCTGCTAGCCTGGTGGTTGCCAGAAAATAGTACTCCAGGGGCTAGGCCATCCCTTCCACGTTTAGGAAAAACGTGGACTTGCAACTTAATGTCAAGCCAGCGGTGAGAGACCTGAATCTGCCTCAGTGGTGAGAGAATTGAAGACTTCAGGAACCTTTGATGAGTAATCTTGTACCACCCAGGTGCAAGGGAAAGAGAAAGCTTATTGGGGCTGCCAATGCCCTAGAGACTGGTTAACTGTTTGGAACTGTTTGTTTGGTCTGCACCGTGCATTTAAAGTGGAACTGTCATCAACAGGATTTTTTAATGTCTGAAAGCCCATGAAAAGCTAATTTGAGTGAACCATTGTGTTGATCTGTGAATCTTAGCAGCCCAGAGTTATTCATATGTAACTCACCCTGTAATTAAGGGCTGACGGCAGCCATATGTTTTGTGCTCCTGACAGGAAATGATGTTACTGAGGGTCTAGGTTCTCCTTTGACTGTATTTAATCCAACAGGTTAAACTGGAAATAAACTGTTTTATTAAGTCCATTTTAAGGTGTTATTACAACACTTCCTACATCTATAATAATTATTTTATATGTGCATTGAAACTAGTCACCTTTACATTACAAACTGTCAGTAAAAATAATCCATCTTCAGAATTGTTTTTATCTCTAGGCTATACTGCCAGTGTCAGCTGATCATCAAAAATGACAAATCTCAAGGCTGGCTCTGTGGGTGCCAACCCCTGGCTGTGTTCATGTCATTGCAGGTTTATAGCTCAGTGCCCTTAACCACTGTGCTATACTGCCTCCTAATAATCCAATATAATTCTAGCATTGTTACAGTAGAAAATCCCAATCCATTCAAAGTATTTCAGTAAGAAACTGTTATAATTTTAGCTTCATTAAAAGAAGTAAAATGTTCTTTAACAGTGGCCGGCCCAGTGGTGCAGAGGGCTGAGGCACTGGTGCCTTATCTCATGCTACAACAGTGACCCAGGTTCGGGAATGACCTCAGGTCACCAGGGGAGCCAGCTTAGGAGGGGGTTGGAGCAGGATCGAGCTGTGGCTCTCCCCCTTCAAAGGGGTGGATGCCCGCTCCGCCGTACTCCCGCTCCCACTAGGTGGAGTTCCAGTGGGCAGCACAGGCAGTTGGAATGATGACACAAGTCTGGGGAGGGGCAGATGGGGCCAACAGATCCTGGTATGCATGTGCACCTCCACGCTCGTACACTGACATGTACGCCGTGACCGCGGGGTGGGGAGGGGAGAAAAAGAACTGAAAAAATACCATACATTACAAATGAATTCATGGTGAAATTTTTTTACATACAGATAAAGACACATTTATCTCCAGTTACAACCTCTCAGTTGATATTTGTGGTTACAACCAGGAGGATGTAATCAACACCTGTCAATCAAGCATCACCACAGAAAGCTAACTGGTGTGTAGTTTCACGGTGGGTGGGCTGAACATCTTGCACAGCATGGTTGCTCCATTACTGAGCGCCAGTACCAACATTCAAGCTTTGCTACACACTGTTAAGACAAGTAAGACGTTAAATATTTTTAAATATCTATCTAACTGATTCTGCCTTTGAAAATGAAAAAAGTCAATCTGGTTGATCCTGCTGCTCATACCCTTCGAGTACGTCTTACTCTATGCAGCAGTGCTGATGGACCATAACTTTCCAGAATGGCATTACCACTGTAATGTAAAGAAACAAGCATTTGTCAATGCTGAATGTTTGCTTGCTGGCATTGGCATTGGTGGGGTGTGCCTTTGGGTCATCAGGCATAAATGCCATTTCACCAAACGCTACCCTGCAGACACCGACAAGTGTCACGGTGTGCCTTGGGTCTTTGGCCCTTATGCCCACCCCATTCCATCAGGAAAAACGGTGAGATGGGTGCAGTATAGGACAATGAGGTGAACTTTGGAGCCGAAGAGTCCAAAGCACACCTCAACACCTCTCACTGGCTGCAGGGTATGGGAGGGGATGGAATGGTATGAGCATTACAGGCAACAATCCTAAGTCACACCCCTTATGCCTGTCAGTCTCTACAGGCTGGGGCGTTATGGTCAGAAACCCTAACGCCTCAGGCGTTCGTTGGTATTTTCACTCCAAATTTTCAACATGGGTTTTGTGTGACTCCCACCTTATGAACAGTGGCAATATCAGTTTGTTAGCTGAAAGCTAATTTTGCACAGTGCTCTGTCCTGGACAAAAATGTAAAATTAAAGAAAAAAAATAATTTTTGTTGGTCAGGGGGACTTAGGATCTGTTGCCCTGTTTTGCCCATTATAACCCAACCTGAGAAATCTGCAACATCAAAAGACAGACTGTATGTGCAGTTTTGCTGAATTTGTATGGCTGGGATTCCACTGCCTTAGTCAATATGAATTTGGCAATCCTTTAAAATATCTGGTTCAATTTGGACATGAGAATGGTTTGAAGAAGTCTGCATTTCCAGACTTATTAACATAGCAACTTAGGTTCAGCTAGCTTCAACATTTTTCCCCCCACAGTCATTCATGTAGGCCCCCAGATCTTTCATATGTAACCCCTGCACCCACTTTTCCATCTTAACCAGCAGAAACAATAAGTATGCTGTGAAAAAATGTACCAGATAAAACATGTTACCTACCCCACTCTGTTAAGGTCACCACCTTTTATGAAACCCAAAGTGGGACATTTCTTACTGAAACAGGATTTTTCACAGGACAATGTGTATCTTTGACCAATTCAACAGACTTGTTTTCTCTAAATAATCAGAATTAAGACTAATTGTTGTCATCTTTTAGTTGTTTCTAGTGTTTCTTATCATTTTAAGGTATTTTAGTTCAGGCGTTATAGTTTTTTGCAGCATTTACAGGTACGTCAGAAATAATTTTTTCTACTCTAATGTCAGGACATGTAGCATTTTTTATGTTTTTTTGCAGGACACAGCTTCCCAAATCAGGACTGTCCTGCAAAAATGGGGACAGGTGGTAACCCTACATTCTGCTACCCAGGATACCCTACAATTTCCAGCGGAAAGCAGAAATTCAAAAAGCGCATTAGCTTGAGCTGCACATCTTCAAAAGTCAATTACCTAATTACCACTATAGGCTAAAATATACATTTGTATTATGTCAGTTCAGAACTTTGAAAACTGTCTCAATTCAGGGGAGAGGGATCCTCCATAATATTTTCAGAACCAGTTCAGCTGGCTTTCCTTGCTCATCAAAACCCATGAATGTTTTAACTTCTGATTTTTATATATTCAAATTCTGGCAGTGCTAGAAGTGGAATTAAGGTATTACTTTAACTAAAACAGTGTTTTACTTACCACATTTTGAGAGTCTCTACACCCAGCACAGCATGTCAAAGCAAACGCAGAAGATGACATACGACAAAGTACATTGTTTACTTAAACCACTTCTGCTGCTCTAAGTCCATTTGGCAGAAATGTGTGTTTTTTAATCAACATTTTAACTCATTCATCACTTCTTTGTTGCAAATGATGCTGTAATATAAAGGTTTCAAACACTGATTAAATACAAAGTTATCAAAGGAAGGAGGGAAGGAAGGAAGGAATAGACAGACAGCAGATAGACCGATAGCTAGACAGACAGGTAGACTGACAGATGGAGAGATAGATAATAGATAGATAGATAGATAGATAGATAGATAGATAGATAGATAGATAGACAGACAGACAGACAGCCAAACATATAGATACCTGAAGATAATAGCAGAAAGATAGGCTGAACTTTTTTGGGAGGCAGTATAGCGCAGTGGTCTAAGGTTCTGAGCTGCAAATCTGGTGACATCCAGCAGACCAGACCTGGGTTTGAATCCCACAGCTTCCACTTGCATACTGTGTGACCCTGAGCAAGTCACTTAACCTCTTTGTCCTCCCAGGTCGCTCCTGTAAAAAAGCTTTCAGCTTAGTGTGCTATACCTGGTTAAAAAATAAAATTTTTTTAGTCAGTGCCACTGTCTAGCTTTGTGCCTTACCCCATCATGATATCAGGAGGCTTACTGCAGAAGTAATTAGAAACATATAATTTGACGGCAGATAAGGACCGCTTGGCCCACCTAGTCTGCCCATTTTCCTACCTAACAGATAAGTTGCAGATCCTAGTTAACCAACAGCTTACTTCCTCCTACCCCCCACTAGGACTGCCTTATGCCTGTCCCACGCATTCTTGAAGTCCCCCACTGTTCTTGACTCCATGAACTCCTCAGGGAGGCTGTTCCATGCATCCACAACCCTCTCAGTGAAAAAATACTTCCTTACATTACCTCTGAGCCGTCCCCCCTCTATCTTCAAATTGTGCCCCCTTGTTCTTGCACATCTCTTTTTCTGGAAGATGCTACCCTCTTGGACTTTGTAATTCCCTTGAGGTACTTGAACGTTTCTATCATGTCCCCTCTCTCCCTTCTTTGCTCAAGGGTATACATATTAAGCTCCTTTAGTCTTTCTTCGTATGTCTTCTGGTGCAGACCCTGCACCATTTTGGTTGCCCATTTCTGGACAGCCTCCACTTTGTCTATGTCTTTGCGGAGATGGGGTCTCCAGAACTGCACACAGTACTCCAGATGGGGTCTCACCACCTGTCTGTACAGAGGGATAACAACTTCCTGTTTTCTACTATTGATGCCTCTTCCTATGCATCCCAGTATCCCCCAGCCTTCCTTACCACCTTCTCACATTGCTTGCCCACCTTTAGGTCATCTGATATAATTACCCCCAGGTCCCTTTCTATTTTTACTGTTGTCAGTATCTCACCCCCCATTGTGTATGCTTCCCCTGGGTTTTTGTTTCCTATGTGCATTACCTTGCACTTCTTTGCATTGAATCTGAGCTGCCATACATTTGACCATTCCTCCAACCTTGCCAAGACCCTTCTCATCCTTTCCACTCCATCTTGTGTATCAACCCTGTTGCAGATCTTTGTGTCATCTGCAAAGAGACATACTTTTCCTTCCAGTTCCTCTGCAATGTCACTTATAAAGACATTAAAAAGGACCGGTCCCAGTACTGAACCCTGCAGTACCCCACTAGTAACCCTCCTTTCTTCACTGTGTACTCCATTTACTACTACCCTTTGCATCCTGTTGTCTAGCCAATTTTTTATCCAGGCTACCACCTTGGGAACCACGCCAACGCTGGCTATCTTGTGTATTAATCTTTTGTGTGGGACTGTATCAAATGCCTTGCTAAAATCTAGGTAGGCCATGTCCACAGCCCCTCACTGGTCTACTACTTTGGTCACCCAGTTAAAGAAATCTATTAGATTCATCTGACACGCCCTTCCCATCGTGAATCCATGCTGCCTTGGGTCCTATGCCCCACTGGCCTCTAGGTACTCAACAATTCTTTCTTTCAGAAGTGATTCCATCATTTTCCCTACCACAGAGGTCAAACTAACTGGTCTGTAGTTTCCTGCCTCTGTCCTGCTCCCACTTTTGTGAAGAGGAATCACATCTGCCCTCCTCCAGTCCCCGGGTACCACCCCATCCTCCCATGATTTGTTAAAGAGAGCAGTCAGAGGTGTCACTAGTTCTACCCTTAGTTCTTTTACAGTTCTTGGGTGAATCCCATCAGGGCCCATTGCTTTGTCCACCTTCAATTTTATTAGTTCTTTCAGAACCCTTTCTTCTGTAAATGGACTGGTATCGACCCCCATCTTCAGAGTGTTTCTCTTGTTTGGTTTAGGTAACTCCCCCTCCTCTTCCTTTGTGAACACTGAGCAGAGATATTCATTCAGTATCCCTGCTTTTTCACTGTCACCCTCTGCCCACTTTCTCTCCCCTTTATTAAGCTTCAGTATCCCTCCTTTGGTCTTTCTTCACTCCCTAATGTACCTATAAAAGGTCTTATCCCCCTTCTTGACAGAATTGGCTATCCTTTCCTCGGTTTGGGCCTTTGCTATTCTGACTGTCTTCCCAGCCTCTTTCTGCTTTAACTGATAAAGTTCTCTGTCCTGCTCCTTCTGTGTTTCCTTATATTTCCTGAATACTGTCCTTTTCTCCTTAACCTTCCCTGCCACCTCTTTTGAGAACCATAGCGTTTCTTTCCTTCGTTGTGTTTTATTGATTTGCTTTACACAAAGTCTTGTTGCCTTTGTGATGGCTGTTTTGATCACTCCCCATTGTTCCTCCACCCCTCCTTCTTGCCTGTTTGCTAGTGCTTTTCTGAGGCACTCTCTCATTTTCCCAAAGTCAACCCTCCTAAAGTCCAGTACTCTTGCTTTTGTATGGCTTGATTGTATGGCTGCGTTTATCGTGAACCACACCGTTTGGTGGTCGCTTGTTCCCAGATGGCTACCCACTTCTAAATCTGAGATTCTTTCTCCATCCCCATTTGAGAGTACCAGGTCTAAGATTGTTCCCTCCCGAATGGGTTCCTCAGCAGTTACCATATTACACCTTGCAAGAAAACGTTTCAATTCATTGTTTATTTCCTGGTCTTTCTGACTGGCACCCATCTGAACCGGTCCCCCCACCACATTATCAGACTTCCATGGTGCTTACCAGACTCTTTTGTTGTCCTCTGCCACAGGATGTGATCAGTTTATGCCTAGTCATTAATGTATGGTTTGCGGGGGACCGGGCTGTCACTTCACATTAGTTGGAGGTTATTACCACCACTTTTACCCATGTGGCTTATGCACATGCAATGATGCAATGTGCATGCTCTTCCTTTACAGAGATGCTTCTGGCCATGGTTTTCCCTGCAGCCCTGAAGCACTGCCACCCAAATTCCTCCAGTTAGCACTCAACCAACGGGACATATGTTTCCTCTCCTGAGGGAGGTGAGCCTTCTAGGGACACACAGTCTTCCTTTCCTGGTCAGCACCTGAGCAACCCAACTCCATTTCTCAAGCTGGGTTGCCAGCATAGCAGGTGGTTGCTCTACCCTCCATGGCTACCAGGCCATTTGCAAACACATTTTGCTTGGCTTTCTCAGTGCTTATTAAACTTACAAATTATAGTAATGTTAATTTTAATCCAGCCCATTCCTTTAATATTGCAAACCAGTAGTGGGGTGAAGAGTTTTCAAATAATAGCAGAATGGAATTTCATGGAATTTTTTGAAATTCTGTCAAAATTCTGCCGAATTCTGACAGAAGCAGAATAGTGGAATTCTGCAGTGAAATAATGCAGAACTGGGTTTTCGCTTTAATACTGTGGAATTATATTCTGTGGTTCTTAATATATTCCATGAAAATAGTTGTGGTAAGATTTTCCACAGGAAAATGTTGTTCTGTGGAATATAATTCTGTGGATCACAGCAGGCAAAATTCCACAGAATGATCAATGAAATTCCATTTGAAAATCTGCTGGTGAAATGGTCATTCCGCTCTAATTCTGTTGCAGAATTCCGCATTCAGCGCAGCTCTACAAACCAACATGACTAGAGTCTCACAGAATGTTATCACTACCTTGCTTCTCTGATTAACTGTTTTAAATTAGATATGTTTTAACTGTTTTCTCCTAATATCTGAAAATGTGAAATTTCACAGTATCTGGCTGTTGATATTTTATTTTATGCTCACCATATTTAATTATAATTTGATATGCCCAGTACTGTACTAATGTCTATTGTAATGTTTCCGTTATTACTGTATGTATCCTGTTTTACTGTTTTTGTTACTTATTGTTCAGCGGAAAATAACAGTAAACACAGCATGCTGGTGAACTAACATGCTAAAAATGATTTCTTTTTTGGAGAGATCTTTGTCAAAAGGGTGGACTTTAGTGGGAACCAGGGGAAAAAAGTAATAACAAAAAGATATCACCCAACATGTGGTAAGTTGAGCGTATCCCTTTAATATCCAACAGAGCAGCATGGGTTTCGATTCCAGCTAATTATTGATTGTCCTTCTCGTAAGCACCCCTGATGTTGCCAAACCAGCAGCCTGAGTTGTGAGAGGTCATACCTGATGTTGTAGACAAGTCACTGTCTATCTCTCTGCTTGTGTTCCAAGAACTGTTGATATTTCTCTAGACAGGGTATAGTGAAAACTTTCCACTTTGGACTTATCAGTTATAAACATGTGGGAGGATAGAGAAACTAGTGAGCTATGTTACACTTTAAACTTGATCTACCAGGACCCTCTTTCTCTCTCTCTCTCTCTCTCTCTCTTTCTTTCCTCTCACCCCCTCTGGTAAATAAGGTTTATAAACTTGTGCTAAAGCTCCAGGGGTCAGATTTTCAAAAGATTTTGGAACTAAGTCTCACTTTGCAGCTGCTGGTGTGGAAAAAAAAAAATCTCCACACTGGTGCCAATGCTGAATTGCAGCATGGGTGGCAGGCACAACTACAGGGACCCAACTAGCCTGAGTTAGGCTGTCCTCCACCTCCCAAAGGTACTCTTTGTGAAACACACAAGAGTTAGCCATTTAGGAAAAGCATGGTGCCATACTAGGCCATGGAGGTGTTCAAATGTGGGATGTCAGCACCCCTGGAATGCTGTTCCATTTTGTGGGGGTACTACCAGGTATAGCATTGTGACACAGCTGTGCCAAAATATGTCTGCAAGCTGCCATAAATCATCGAGCCAGTCGCAAATGGCTCCACATTGAAAAATATGGCACATGCAAAAAACTTTGTGAACCCGCAAAGTTTTTTTTTACACATGTGCTGAAAGGGTAGGCTTTTGAAAATCCAGACCCAGATCTTTTCAGATGCATACAGAATTTCAGTTGTTCACAGTCTGCATTTTTCTGTTTTCCTTTTTGTACATCTTCTTTAAGCATAGGCACTAAAGTGAATAATTTGCATGACTATCAGGAATAATGGGTTATCTGTTACTCAAAAATTATGGGGTAGGAAAATGTCAGACCATTATCTGAAACATGATGTGTTGGAAAATGTCAGACCTATTTCCATCCTGTCTAACCATGTAAAATACAGTAGCAGCTGATTTTCAATCATTTAAGTACATCAATGACTACAAATGTTTGCAAATGCAAAATAAGAATCATAGTATCATGACCTCCTAGATCAGGTTCACAATATAACTTTACCAGACCATGGCAAATGGAATGTGGGATGGTGTGTTGTTTGGGGAACTGGCAAAAGCATTTGAACTAGGACCATGACTTTAGCAAATATGTGGGTATGATGAATAGGTTGATGTTCTAGGTTGCATTAGTAACTTCATTTGTATAGCAGTACCCAAGTAGTCAGAATGTAAGCTATTGTCACTATTCATTGTCTGGTTAAATATAAGGTGCCCCTGAGACCTAGCATGGGCCCTCTGTTTAATTGTCCCTATTTATTAATGAAATTCTGAGATGTTGCACAAAGTCATGTGTTCAACTTCAAATGGATAACACACCTGTGTTTACTGGTTCAAAGGACAATTCATGTCTAAATAGAAACTCAGCGTCTGACATCTATAACCTGCAGTTATGGTGACTGCTTGCGGTTCTTGCTTGAAAGGAAAAAAAAAACAAAGTCATTGGGCCTGATTTTCAAAGCCCCAAGCATGACACAAGGAACCTTCATCAAACAACAGTGGCACAAGACAGTCCTGTGTCAAACACTGCATCAGAACCAAATTTCAAAGGCGTCATAAAGCAAAGCCAGATCACCCAGCATCAAAGGTGACTGCATCAGCCGTGCACCAAACAAATGGCAGCGCCATGACGCAAGACAGTTTGCGCCACAGAAATGCTACAAGATCGCACCCGTGGGAATTTCAAAAATGCACCACTGACAGCAAACAGGTCAAATTCCTGTCAGCTGCTAGACTAGCCAGAGCTGGTCTAAGCAGCCCCAGAGCATTCAAAAAGGCACACAGTACAACAAACAATGCTGAAAGCTGGACACGGCTGAGGCCCTGAGAGAGACAGAGATGGAAGACAAGAAAGAACAATGCCAGGAGCAGCTGCAATATTCCTCCTCATGGCAGCAAGGGCAGTAAGAAGACAGTGACATGCCAGGCAGCAGTGACAGGAGGCTGCCAGGAGACAGGCACAGCAGCAACACATAGCACGGCGACCATATAGGCCATGGTTGTACTGCAGAAGAACCATGTACACAGAGATGTCAAATGAACAGTGCCTGGCACAGTACAGGCTGAACAAGAACACCATCACACAGCTCTGCAATGAGATATGGGATGACCTACAAAGCAGGACAGCAGAGGCCACCCCCTACAGGTGGAGATAAAGGTCACTGCCGCACTCTGGGTCCTCACAACGGGCACCTTCCAAACTCCCACAGGAAACATGCTGGAAATCTCACAATCAGCAGTCTCAGCATGCCTAAGGCAGTTCCTGGAGGTGCTGCACAGGACAGCATAGTACATTACATTCCCATGGGATGCCCATGAGCAGCAGGCCATCCAGCAGGGCTTCTACAGTGTTGCACAACTAGCACAGGTACTGTGTGCCATAGACTGTACCCACATCGCTATAAAAGCACCATCACTGGACGGGGATGCATATGTGAACAGAAAGGGATACCATTCAATGAACATCCAGGTCATATGTGACAGTCACTGAAGGATCCTTGACGTAGTGGCATGGTACCCAGGGTCATGCCATGATGCCTACATCTACAGGCACAGTGGCCTGTATGAAGGCTTTGAGTGTGGACTAATAAAGGATGGATGGCTAATAGGTAGGTGCATGTGCAACAGATTGCAAATGTACACACAGGTAATGCCAAAGATAGCCAACACTGAACCCATTACAAGTATGGAGTTCGACGAGACAGGGGAAAAACACCAGTGACACACAAACACACAGAGCAGGTGCACATGACAATGTGTGTGTACTAGAGGACTAGTCATTCACATAACACCCCCTTGTCAGAAAACACACATGCACACACAACCAAGTGACAGGCGACACAGGCATGGCACCGGGGGTGCCACTGTGCTGTGTGGAGCACTGCACAACACGCAACCATGACCAGGATGGTACTGCCCATGAAAATGCAACCCTGAGCCCAAGTGCACATACACAGACATGTGTGACACACAGGAAGTACTCCCCGCCCCCACACACAAACCCCAGCAGACCACCACACAGCAACACAGCCATACAGTTTAAACCAGATGTCGAATATTGGGAAGTATGCTGATCACACACACATATACAGGTGACATTGAAACAGCAGACACAGGGAACACACACGGTACACATGTGGATATGCATGAAGAGGCAGACATTGCTAGATGAGTGCAAGAACCAATGTGGTATCTTCAACACACAGCGTGCATGGTGGTTGGAGGACATATGTGGGATGGCAATAGAGATGCATACAATACCAACAATGCATTCACAACTACTAACCACTACCAACATGTTCACAGGTGATAGTGGATGCCCCCTACTGCCATGGATAATGACACCAATCAGAAGACTACAGTGCGCAGCAGAAACACAATATAATGAAGCACATGCAGCCACAAGGTCTGTGATTTAGCGAACATTCGGGCTCCTGAAAATGTGGTTTCGGTGCCTGGACCACTCTGGAGGTGCACTGCTGTATACACCCAGCACGGCACGCAAAATTGCCATGGCCAGCTGCATCCTCCACAACATTGCCATCGACAACAGAGTGAACATACCGGATGAGGAGGAAATGGATGACAGTGGTGATGAAGTGGGTGACAATGAAGACGCCAGTGCAGAACAGGACAATACACAAGACCAGCACCCAAGAGGAACAGTGACAGCCGGACATAGGGCCAGGCCACAGCTCATATGGAATAATTTTGCCTTAACACCATGCCACAGCAAACAACAACATGAGCAAGACAAAACATCCAATGCCCACAACTGAAGCACATGCCGCACAATGTGCACATGCCAAATGGGTCACATCACACCATGGTGATATACTAACATTCCAAACATACCAGGCCTAGCACCCATGGAACACAGACACTGGAATAATATCCCCTGGACATGCATGCTGTTTTATAGGGTGCCTGTCAGATAGAGACTAGTGATTATACCCAGGCACTGTCTGATGAATGACCGATAGCCCATGGCAGCAGTACACAGCAACAACCTGAGAAGGACCATGTCAACAGAGGAAGGCACACACAACGACAGTAGCAGGCAGTGTGCACCACACAGAGAGGATGTTGGCATGGTGGAGCATATGCCTGGATACCCATGCTAATCACATGCCAATGTGACCATGGTATGGCCAATGTGAGGACATTCCTGGGTGCAAATGAAGGACAACCTGACAACAGGCATGTCCAATCACAGACGTACAGAAACACACTGCTAGTGATGGGTGTAGGCACCATGGGTACATGTGTGGTGGCGTGACACTTAACTGTAACCAGGCAGGAGACATGTGCTGCCATATGTCCGCACATGTGTGCAGATGGATGCACCAGTACAATGGCACACCACCACATGGCCCATGTGCCCTGCTGACCAAGGTTGACACCACTGCTGGGTAATTTGGATACTAAACCTGACATACAGCCAGGCAGTGCACAGATGGTGGCCTGAGTCCCTGGACCATGTGCACCAATGACATAAGTTAACTGGACACACATGGCCAACGTGGATGTTGGGCACCATCACCTGTGCAGCATCACTCTTATGTTGGCACATGCAATGATGACTGGCTACACCACCAGATGGCACACCCATGGGGTGGGGTCCCAAACACCACCACTACAATGGAATCACTTGTAATACAGAGATAGGGGGCACAGGACACAGACAGGCCAGAGGTGAAGTGCAACACCCTGACAGCACTGCACCAACAGGGGCATGGCACATGTCTGTGGACAGAATGATAGGCCACAACTCCCCACCCATGAAGCATGGTGTATGGACACCCTTGTGTGTAGTGGCATTGCCAGTAATGAACACACAGAAATGCATGGCCAACCGCCATGCTACCCCATGCACCACACTGCCCATACACATCACCCCACTATCCCTGTTGTGTGCCGCCAACTGGTACAGCCCATAACACCTCCCACAGCCAGCAACAGACCCACCACTGACTGAAGGGCACCACAGCAATGTAATGCATCATGCCACATGATGCAGCAGTCATAGTGTGCTGCAGGGTGACGACATATGACAGCGTACACCAATCGCAATGCCAAACCCTGTGACAGAGGTGGTGACATGTCTGATGCTGATGCCACTGGTGGCACACAGGTGTGCTCCATCCCGTGAACATCACTGTGATGTAGTGAGTGTGTGCATGTGTGTGTGTGTGTGCAATGCAGGCACCCTAGCATCACAGCCACCATTAGACTCCAAGACCCTGTGCCACAGAGCGTCATGGCATGTGACGCAGATACCGTAGCATCAGTACCCCATCCCTGCATCACAGTACATCATGGCAGGTGATGCAGATACCATAGCATAGTTTCCATATCCCTGCATCACAGTGCATCACGGCAGGTGATGCAGATACCGTAGCATTAGTTCCCCATCCCTGCATCACAGTGCGTCACGGCAGGTGACGCAGATACCATAGTGTCAGTACCCCATCCCTGCATCACAGTGCATCACAGCAGGTGACGCAGATACCGTAGCATCAGTTCCCCATCCCTGCATCACAGTGCTTCACAGCAGGTGAAGCAGATACTGTAGCATCAGTACCCCATCCTGTGTCACAGTGCGGCATGGCATGTGATGCAAATACATTGGCATCAGTACCCCAACTCTGCGTTATGGGATCCGACGCATGTGTGTAGCTGGAGTGCATCACACTGCACAGAGGACAGCCAGTGATGTCACACTGTGCCAGGGGCGTGCATGTGGACAACTGTCACAGCACACGCTGCCCACAACAGCACTCACAGGGGTGCAATATCACCTCCCCAACCTACTGTACCACAATCCCTTGGGTAGGCACTGCAGGGCCCTTCCACATCTGGAAGCCCATGCAGGCAGGTCAAGAGGAACTGTACTCTGCAAGCACGGCACACCTCCACAGGAGTGGTTCACAGAGACCACTTCTTCCCCAGCAGGTGCAATAGGTGTGGCTGAACCAGTACTGCACATCATGGCAGGCCGAGGGTCTAGGAAACCAAATTTCACTAATGAGGAGACCGCCATGCTGATCAGCTGTGTGACAAAGTGGTCAAGGCTGCTGATGCCACCAGGCTTGGCAAGGCACCCCATGAGGGACAGGGACAGGGTGTGGCACTGCATTGCCAGCAAACTTCAGATGCTGACAGGTGTCAAGCGCACAGTCCGACAGCTGAAGCACAAACTCAATGACATGTCCTACAGGGAGCCAGAGATCCTGAAAAGCCTCACAGACCAGGCCAGAGAGGCAGACATACGGATGCGTGGTGGCCATTTTAGACAAGCAGGTGGGTGGCACACCACATGTACATAGTGTTATAGATACAATCACCAACTGGCCATGTACCATCCAGATGTCTAACCCATGTGATGTCACTGTCTCCACAGATCCACAGGTGGGTGCGACTGCAGATGACCATGGAGCCACATAGCAAGACACGGACATGACCGGGCAATGTGAGGATGGCTCAAGTACTGGCCAGGAGGGTAAGTGCCACATTCCATGTGTATGTTGCATGCATGGTCAACACGATGGATGCACAGATGAGGTACAAGGCAGTCAACCATGGATGTGCATAGGTGTACTGTCCACAGTGCAACAAGGGCAGCAACGCAACAGTGCATAGTATGTGTGTGAGGGGTCACAGGGTACATGGGCAGCTATGCACAGCACGTGCAGGTACTGTGTGCCAGTGTACTCCAAAGCACAGCACTCCAAAGCAACCACAGCAAAGTACTCTAGATGATGAATGTGTAATTAGATCATCCCATCACATCAAGCCCATAGCACCTCTGCAACAAGTGCTCTAGGGGGCGTGCCAGGGTACATGTGGTGATGTGTGTACAATGCATGACCAGCATGTAACATGCATGGCAGGGCATAGATGCAACATAACCATGCCACTGGCATGCAGGACATGAATGCCTGCACACATATGCCAGGACATGTATGACAGTACTGCTGTGGGCACATAGTCATGCACGTGGACAGTGCCATGCCACAGTGTGACACTGGACATGGTGATTGCATACAGGAACAGCTGACACCACAGCCAACAATGTACAGCTCTACGGGTGCAATGACTGGTGTCTGCAAGCATCCAGCAACCAGTGCACAGACAGAGTCAGGCAATGTGGGGGTCATACAACACCTTGAATGTGCTGGGCTGTGACACCCTGCTGTTGGCACCACTGTCACCTGTGGTAATGACAACCCAGACCATGTACAATACTCACATTGACATGGAGGGAGGGACATGACACACGAAGGTGCACAACACCAGGGCATTGGCGGTTGTGTCATGCAGGTTAGGGTGGTGGGACTGCGGCACTGGACTGGCATCATTGATGTCGGTGTGTGGTGTGTGCACACATTCAGCACCAACAGTGGGCCAACTGTACACATACGTGGTGGTGGGCAACATACATGCACACCGACTGCAAGGGCACAGGTATGTGGTCCATGATGAGCAACATATGCATGCTACACATGATGCTGAGGTACATGCCACACTGGCCATGCAACACAGCACCATGGCCACAGCCTACACTGCCAGGCATGGCCAACATATGTGACATGTGGAGTATGTCCACATATGGCTTGGGTGATACTGTGTGTGTGTATGCGCGGCTGAATGCTACTCATGTCCCACCTCCATTGTTGTTGCAGGGGACAATGATGATGATGATGAGGACAATGTGGATGAGGTGGATGAGGACATGCCAATACAGCGTCTGAGAGCTCTCACGATGGAACCTTGAGTTGCAGGAGACAGTTATGCAGAGCGCACACAGCAGATGCAGGCACATGCATGTCCAACAACTTGTACAGAACATGGCAGTGAGCAGTCATCAGTGACTCATTCTGGGTGCAGTACAGTTCAGGGCACACAGTCAGCTGCAGTGGAAAGTGTGCCCAAACAATGCACACAACAGGTGGCTGCTGCCTCTGTTACAGTGGTAGGAACCACTGCAACTGCAGATAACACAGAACGGGACATTGTGAATGGTGGAACTCATGTGGGCCAGGCCATGCTGCCTGATGCCCCTGCTGGTGATGGGCATGGACAAGATGCTGCTGGAGGCGCTGTGGGCATTGCACGCCATGATGCCCATGTGCAGCATGTCACTGCCACTGCCAGACATCAGCTACAAGATGTGGTAAAGCTGTTGGGTAGCTTACTTGTGTCCATACAGGCAGTCATAGACTCACTTGGGGAGCTTGCATGTTAGTCTGGGGAATAACGCATCTGTAGCGTGGCATGATACACAGTACTGGCATTGTTAAATATGTGTACCACATTGCCTGGGGGAATGGGTGTTCATCATAATGTTGTAGTAGATGTCTCATGTTAAGCAAAGGAGCATGTGCCAAACTGCAGAGTAGACACTGTCTCCAATGTTTGTTGGGTTTTCATATATGTGTGTTATGGGTCATGATAGGGGTGTATACAGCTGGGCTGTGGCACATGGTGGCCCCATTTCAATGTTCACTGTTGTAGTACATCTATAACAATGTTTACACATAGGCACAGATATTCAAACTGCGCCATTATGAGGCACAAGCCCCTGCGCTGCTCAAAATCGTTGCGCTGGGGTGTGGCCGGGGCGATATTCAAAGGAGTTGCGCTATTGAGCAACTCCTTTGAATATCGTTTCATTACAGCTATCATAAGACAAGACAACTTGTGCCACCGCAAGTTGCCAGAGTTCAGCATTAAACTTGCGGTGGCACAAGTACCATTGCGCCATGCGCAAATTTCCGATATTCAAAAGGTGACATGCAAATGGGGCCATAATTTATGCAAGGCACAGGGGGAGCCATTTGCATCTATTTATGGCTCCATTTGCATGCGATTAGCATGTAGGTGCGCCGATCCCCGAGGACTTCGCACTGGCCGCCCTGCCAGGCAGCAGCCGTCGGGGACTGACGCACCCTGCAGCCCGATCACCGGCAGTATCTGTGTATACATTGCCCCCCACACACATCTCCCGAAGCCCGATCGCGGGCAGAAAGTATCATGAACCCCCCCACACACATCTCCCGATGCCCGATCGCGGGCAGAAAGTAACATGAACCCCCCCACACATCTCCCAATGCCCGATCGCGGGCGAATAGCATATGACCCCCTGCCCACATCTCCGATGCCCGATCAGCGGGCAGAACATGTATCAACCCCAGTGCCCGATCGCGGGCAGAGATGTAAAAAAGCCCCCAACCCGAATATCTCCTGGTGGTCAGTGGACCGTAATGCCCGATCGCGGGCGAGAATGTCAATTACAACCCCCAAACATCTCCCTGGTGTCTAGTGTCCCCCACCCACCCGCAAAAGCCCCTCCACCCGCTCCCCCGGCAGCGGTTCATTCACAAATCTGGACTGTCATATACGGTATGGGCTGCACGCCCATTGGCTGTAGCTCTGCACCAATGGGCGGCAGCCTGACACGACAATAGTCGAGCAGGCGGGGGCAGGCGGGTGGATGCTGCCGCCACCGCTGCCGGGGGACCGGGTGGAGGGCTTCGGGTGGTGGTGGGGAGGACACTAGACACCAGGGAGATGTTTGGGGGTTGTAACTTGACATTCTGCCCGCGATCGGGCATTACGGTCCACTGGACCACCAGGGAGATATTCGGTTGGAGGGGGCTTTTTTGCATTCTGCCCACGATCGGGCACTGGAGGTTGTTTTACGTTCTGCCCGCGATCGGGCTGGTGGGGCACAGGGACTGAGTTGGGGCCAGCCACGGGTGGCAGCTGCTGTTGCGCCTGCATTACAGCAGCTCACCTGTAGGTGGCCCTCAACTTGATCCTTTTTTTTTGGCTCAAGGTTGTGCAGGCGAGGTTGGGGGTTATGATGCACAACTCTGCACAACCCGACTGAATATCGGGTTGCGCAGTTTATGCATGGTTCCTCCCCCTCCTGTTGAGCATGCATTCATTTGCATTGCGCTGTTGCGCAACCTGTTGTCAGTGGCGTAACTGCCTCCTGCTGAATATCACAGAATGGCGAAGTGTAGGACTTGCACATGCGCAACCCTGTTGCGCATGGCGCAACCCTTTTGAATATCTGGGCCATAGTGTACAGTATGTACCACACATGCATCAGAAGGATTGCACAGATGTTGGGTGTACATGTTACTGTTATCACACAATATATGCACTTTTGTGTTGCCATACCCAATGTTGTCTGTGTCATTCTTTGACTGTGGGGTGCCATGTGTTGCATTGGGGGGGCTGCAGACACAGATATGTATTGTAGGGCATTGTACCATGTACATGTATAGGCCATAACATACACAGCATGTCACAGACCAGGCACAGTCCATGTACACGCACAGGACATTGTCACACATTAAGGACTGTGGGTCTGAAGTGGTGGCTGCCATGAGCAACAGTCCATGGCCATGTATGGTATGACAGTGTACACTAGTGGCATGGACAATGGGCACGGTTGTGATGTAGGGATGGCTGAGGAAACTATGAGTGCCATGCTGCTAGGGGATAGTAGACATCGTGGTTGACTGAGGACTCACGTCTGTTCAGTATGTCAATCACCTAATGGTGATGGCTGAAATGGCTTACGTATGTGCGTGTCAGCACACTGACCTGGCATACACTACCCTGGACACAGGAGACTGTTCACAGGGTAATGGGATAGCACGCGTATTGGCCCACCACATGTGGCATATTCTCTGGCTCACAGACATACAGACCTGTAGGCCACACGGCCCATCCTGTGGACAGAGTATACAGTTGCTGTATGCACACTCTATAGTAGCTGCCCTCTGACCAATGGTACACAGCCTCACATATGGCTGTCCCCAATCGAAGGTGTATCAGGTAATTGTGTTACACCTCCATTTGATACACAGTTCATACACAGTTACATCACTTATACAAACATCTGAGACACTGTTGCATACCACTATCCAAATGGTCTTTATTCTACTATTATGTGTGTTGAACATCAAATGTGCACAGTAAGACAGACACATAGTAGTCTACTCAAAGACAGGTATAGCATCACACAGTGATAGTGGTAAGGGACGTAACGTACGGGGCTGCACATGATCCATTACGAGAGACACACATGTGTACAGTGGGTATCCCTGCCCACACATAGTGTATGTCATTATCTGCATGCAGACCTGACACAGGTGCATGCGTCCCTGTATGAGTGACCTGCCAACCGGTTATGATGTCACTATGGGCCCCTCACAGGAGGCACATGGCAGACATGCCCAAAAGGGTGGTTGGACAGGGTAATGCAGGTACTGTGTGATGTCCGTGCGATGTCCATGCATTTGTGGTATGTAGGTGTGTGTGCACCATGATATGTTAGCAGGGGTCCATGTGCAGACTGGGTGGGGGGTGGCACACTATCTGGGAGCAGGGACATGGATGTTACACTGCCATGTGCACCGTCTTCTGTTGCTGTGTCGCTGGGTGAACACTCATCCAGACATGTGTGGCTTGGCCAGTTGCCACAACGCTGCAAGCTACATCCTGTGTACAATGTGTCCACCATGATGGTTATGAAACATGGCAATAGGTGAAGGGCAGGCATCTGTATGGATGTGCCTGTGTTGGGACATTGGTGGCTGATACACTGGTGACTGGAGGACACTGGTGCACAAGAGGGGTGGTCTGTGATGGTGTACAAGGGCTTCACTACATGGCTGGGCACATGTGTGAACCACAGACCATGGAACCAGGGGAGGGTCTCACAACTGCAAGTGGATTGGATTGTGGTCAGCATGGTTGGGACAGGCTTTGGGTGCCCTCATCCAGTCACATGGGCAATGCTTCAGAGTGCAGATGGGTGGCACTGTACACAGACATGTTGTATGGTTGTATTGCATGATGACTCACAGCCAGATGTCAGCATGGGCACCTGCACCTGTTCAGGTCAACATCCACGGCACGGTAGGGGTCTGTGTCAGTGGCGCATCCGGTGGCACACATGCCACAGAGTCTGGGAGGTCAGCCGCTGTGGGTCCAGTCCCCACATCAGGAACTCCAGTCAGTACCCCAATACTGACACTGTATTGCAGCATGGGTGGGGCAGCGCTCATGGGGTTCCACTATTCAGGGTGACGTGTGACAGAGGTCCCATTGGCCAGTAGTGGTGGCTGTTCAGGTGGCTGGCAGGATTCACATGGCACATATCGCACACAGTACTGGACTGTCCCCATCGGACTGGCCAAATGTCCGCTATTCAGTGACCCACACATGAACAGCCCCATCTGGGTCAATGATACCCACCATTCATCTGTGTCAATATGTGGGGGAGAGGGTGGGATTCACTGTGTGTTGCTAGCTGCACACAGGCAGGCAGACCTGCTACACCGTGGGTCCTGTAAATGCTGGCAGTTACATATGTTTGTACGTACACCCTTTGTGCAGTATTGACCTGACCATCACTGGCAGGATGTCAGATGGCTGGATGTGATGCAGTGGGGGCACACTGAGATGGTCCAGGTGCCAGAGGGACCGACCTACATGTGATGCATACCCAGTATCACTGTACTTCCTGGAGGTGTTGTGCATTTGTGAATATTTGATTGACACCTTTGTATACATGTAGGGTACTGTCAGACCAGGCCCGTATGTGCTATTTCTGCAGGTGTGGTGATGTAGCACATGAGCACACAGAGCCATGTTGTCAGCAGGACAATATTGGAGGGTGAAGTTGGGGGGGGTGCACTGCACATTGCGGGCAGCGGGGACAGTGGACCATGTACTACACAATGTGGTATCCTGTGGGATGGTGGTCAGCTGTGACAGGGCTTGGCACCTGGTGCAACATGTGGCCAGGGCATAGGCATGTGGGCAATTAGGTGCAGCTGTGTTGTGAGGCTGTCAACTACATGTACAGACATAGTGGATGGACCACAAGGCCTGTGTCGGCCACCTGACATGTGTGTACTGTGCCCAGACCGTAGGTACACAGCTCAGCACCATGGACACAGGGGGGAGGGAGATGAGCACTACTCCCTTCACAAAAGAAAGGGTCCTACAAGAGCTCACTAAGCTCAGGGTGGACAAGGCAATGGGACCTGATGGCATACATCCCAGGGTACTTAAGGAGCTAAGGGTGGAACTAGCAGAGCCATTAGCAGAACTGTTTAGTGAGTCTCTGAGCACAGGAGAGGTCCCAGAAGACTGGAGGGCTCATGTGATCCCGCTCCACAAGAGTGGTAGCAGGAAGGGGCAGGGAACTACAGACCAGTCAGTCTTACCTCAGTGGTGGGCAAGATTATGGAGGCACTCCTGGAAAGGATAGTGCAACACCTGGAATCCATAGGGCACAGGATCTAAGACAGCATGGGTTTACAAAGGAAGGTCTTGTCAAACTAATCTCATAGATTTCTTTGACTGGGTAACCAGAGTGGTGGACCAAGGGGAGCAGTTGATGTCGTCTACCTGACTTCAGCAAAGCTTCGACACTATTCACATGAAGATTGATAAATAAGCTAGGTAGGCTCAGGGTGGATCGAAGTTGGTCAACTGGTGTGCAAACTGGTTGTGGGCAGAAAACAGAGAGTGGTGGTAAATGGTATACAGTCAGAAGAGATGCAAGTCACAAGTGGGGTACCTCAGGGATCAGTCCTGGGGCCAGTCCTCTTCAATATCTTCATTAGTGACATTGCAGCTGGACTAGAGGGTAAGGCTTGTCTGTTTGCAGATGACACCAAGATCTGCAACAGAGTAGATAATCCAGACGTGGTGGGCAGAATGAGAAGAGATCTGGATAAACTAGCAAAATGGTCAGAAGAGTGGCAACTGGGATTTAATGCAAAGAAGTGCAAGATCATGCACATAGGGAAGAGAAACCCTGAAGCCACCTATAGGCTGGGAGGGGAGCTGCTGGCAGTCACAAAGGAAGAAAGAGACTTGGGCATCATCATCATCACCAATGACCTGAAATCATCCAAGCAGACCTCTAAAGCAGTAGGTAAGGCTAGGAGGATGTTAGGGTGTATTAGTAGGGTATCACAGCTGTAAGAGGAGGTAATAATCCTCTTTACAAGACACTGGTTAGGTCCCATCTGGAGTACTGCTTGCAAGTACTGAGGCCACACCTTCACAAGGACATTAACCAAATTGAGGCAGTCCAGAGAAGGGTAACCAAAATGGTGCAGGGACTGCATCAGAAGACATGTGAGGACAAATTAACTGAGCTCAATATGTATACCCTTGAGCAAAGGAGGGAGAGAGGTGATATGATCGAGACATTCAAACACCATAAGGACATTAACAAGGTGAGAGTCTAACATGTTTAAATAAGAAAAATAGCAGGACAAGAGGACACAGCATGAGATTAGAGGGAGGCCAATTAAGGGGGAATGTGAGGAAATTCTTTTTCACAGAAAGGGTGGTGGATGCATGGAATGGCCTACCTCAGGAAGTAGTGGCTATGAAAACAGTGCAGGGCTTCAAACAGGCATGGGATAGGCATAAGGGATCAATATAGATGAGTATGAATAGATAGGCCACTGACAGAGCAAAGGTCGATGGCACATTTATAAGGTAGAAAAAGAAATGGGCAGACTGGATGGGCCTTGTGGTCCTTATCTGCCATCAACTTCTATGTTTCTATGTTTCTATGGTTGTGCATTGCATTTGCTAACCAGTCAGAGCATGTATGCTCTGTGACACTGTACCAGTTTACATGTGCAGGTATTTGGGGTTGGTGCATTCGGTGGCACAGGACAGGTGGCCAGTGGTGTACTGTTTGTTGGCCTTGTTGCAGGGGTCAGTTCTGTTCAATGGCTCCTTCATTGTTAATGGGGATGTCAATGTGGTCATTTTGTGCCTACTAGTGGGGGGCACCATGGTCTGTGGGAGAGTGGACACAGCTGATGGGCTACAGGACCTACAGGCTGAACATGCAATGCTAGTGAGGTGGTCCAGCACTTCACAGAATGGCTCCACTGACAAGACATGCAAGGGTGTGCATAGTGGGGTCATGTATCATAGGACACAGTACTGCCTGTGTGTGTGGTGCCAGTATCTGCATCAGAGGAGAAGATGGACCTGGGTGTGTCTGACACACTCTACGCAGTGCAGAACAGCAGCAGCAATGGCACGCAGGCAGCTGGGGTGCATAGCCAGGGGGATCAGTAGTGAGTGAGAGGATGTGCAGCCAGCCTTGCACGGGTCACTGCCAAGTCTGCAGCCCATGTCTGGTGGTCACTACCACTGCCCACACCTTGGAATGGACAGTGCCCTGCTAAGGTAGGTCCACAGGGGAGATACAATACTGATAGTTGGACGGCGGTGTATGGCATCTGATGGGGCATGTGATCACTGCACATGTGCACCCTGGATGACAGGGATGGGTGGAGGACATGTTTGGGACCCTCAGGTCCTTGACGGGGATCATTATGATTGATATGGATGGATTAGTCCAGCTGAGTGGCAACCTTAGCACGAGGGGGCACAGTCAGAGGCCAGCGGGTGGGGGGTGTTGGGGAGAGGTCCAGATGCACATCTTCACAGAGCTGGTGGTGGACACTTGGAATGTGCTTCCAGGGGAGGTACACTCCTGCAGGACCGGCTGTGACAGGTATTGGGCGAGGGTGAGGGCTATGTGCTCTCAGGATGGGTGGCCTGGGGGATGGGGCAGGGTCATTGACTCATGCTGTGCTGCCTGCAACACGGGCATATCTGATTGCCCATATGGCCTTCTTCCGCTGACATCTTCAGTTGATCGCATGTTCGTATGTGTCGCTGTCAACTGTTTGGGCACTGTACTGTCCTGTGTTACATGCCCTTGTGTGATCACTACACAGGTGCATACATCCATGTGAATGGTCTGGTTGGGGGACCTCAGCGGCTGCTGCATTGTGCAAGGGCCCAGCCGGGTGTGTATTGCATGTACTGCTATAGCATGTTCTCATGTGTACTGTACATTGTGCAGTCGTGACCACAGCTACATGATTGAGTTGGCAGTTGTTGCATGTAGCCTAGAGCAATGGAGGGAGAGAGGTGATATGATAGGAACATTCAAACACCTGAGGGGCATTACCACGGTGAGAGGATCTAACATGTTACAGTACAAGATACATAGCAGGACTAGAGGACACAGCATGGGATTAGAGGGTGGCTGATTACAGGGTACTGTGAGGATGTGTATTGCACAGCAAGGGTGGTGGATGCATGGAACAGCCTACTTCGGGTTGTGGTTGATATGTATACAGTGCAGGGCTTCAAACAGGCATGGGATAGGCATAAGGGAGCAATACTGATGAGTGTGAATAGATAGGCTATTGACAGTGCAAAGGCTGATGGCACATTCAAAAGATAGACATAGACATGGGAAGACTGGTTGGGCCTTGTGGTCCTCCTGTACCGTCAACCTCTATGTTTCTATGTCTCCATCCCTACAGTGGTGCATTGTGCACCTGTCATATTGGATGGTTGTGCACCATTGGATGCTACCGGAGTTCCATGGGTGAATACTAACTCATGTGTATGCATAAGTTTGTGTGTGTCACCATGCAGTGCATAATATGCACAGGGTGTGTGTCATAGGTGGGCATGTTTGTCCAGGTACCAAATTGTTGTGTCTGAGGCTTTGGACTACTATTTGTCATGTCCACCATAACAGCTACTATTCATTGCTGTGTTTGACTGTCCCATCAGCACAGAAGTCCCATTACATGTGTTGTTTGTGTGTTGTCCTGACACTGTGCATGTGCAGTGTGATAATACATGTCATTCCATGTCTGTCTTTGGCATCTTCCCTTGCTTTGCAGCAGTCACTTGTGTTTGCACTGCTGCAGCCACCCTTTTGGAGCATTGATTACCTGACACACTGGTTCCGACCCTGCTGCACATCTGCTGTTTCTCTCTAGCAGTGTCCATGGTACCAGTGGCTGCTCCAACGGATATCACATGTCTCCTTAGCGGTCACCATTGCTGTGCTTGCCCTTGCCCTGTTGACAGCTATGTGCCCATGTTGTTCTGCACTGGTTGCCTCACATGCCACTACTGTGTTCACCACTGTAGTCCTACCAGGTATGACGGATATCTTGCGTGACCTTCCTCTGGCACGTACAGGCTGTTGTGTTTTCACCTGTGCTGCCTCGCTGTGTGTACACTGCATGCTGTGGTGGACTGTGCACATTCAGTGATGCCAACAGTGTACAGTATTGTTTGTGGACTTTTGCTGTCATCCATGCTGCTAAGCCTTGCCTGTGTTGTCCCTGTTGATGTGTCTGGACATGTCTCACCTGATTGTATGTCTGTCGTGCTCTGTTGGCCAGTGGACTGTGCAGTGGTGGCTTGCTTCTCTCCCTCCATGCTGGCTGTGCTGTCATACATGATGGTAGCCTGTGCACCCTGGCCACATGTTGACTGTGTTGCTGTTGCACTTTGGGACTGTGGTGCCATGTTGGGTTGGTCGTATTCTGTTGTGCTGCTGTGGGTCTCTGTGTGTGCATGGCCCATGGTCTCTTCTGTGGTTCTGCATGTCCCACTTATGCTGTTGTCACCTGCCACAGTATAGGATGGTATGATGTTGCCCTGTGTGTTGCCAAACTCATTGAACTGTGGTGCCACTATGCCATCTGTGTGATGCTCCTGCTGACGCTGCACTCCAGCTACAGGATACACATATGTCTGGCCGATGGTTGGCTGGTCTGCATTGCCAGGTGTCAATAGGTCTTGCATTTGTAGGTGTCCTGCCTGTTGCATGACATTTCTACTGCTGTGCCCGTGACCACTGTTCATGTTTGATCCATGTAGTGTGTGTTGTATGCTTCCATACACAGGTGTCTGTCTGAATCCATGGACACATGTAGCGGTATCTCTACATGGTACCATGGTGTGTGTCATGTATGGCCCGTCCTGCATTGGCACTGGATATGTGTCAATGTGTTGGACATGTGCAGCAGGATACACACCTCTATGGATATTGCTGCTGTGTGGGCCATACCCGTAGGCATGTCCCTCCACTGCCGTTGCTGACGGCACATTGTTCACAGGTGCCATGTATGGGGTGATGTATTGTGCATGTGGTGCAATTCATGGCTGGCTTTTGTTGTGGTGTGTGTCCTGTGGTCCTGTGTCACATGGTGCATTGTGGCCTTGGCTGCCCCCATCATGCATGGCATGGCCATGTACCTGACCACTGACTGTGACCTGGGCCATCACCTGCAATGCTGTGGCCATGGTTTGTGTGGCCTGTATTTACTCCCGCTGTAACTGCACCTGTTGCTGCAGTAATGCTGTCATCATCTCCTGGCTGTTTGCCTGCTGCTGGATGCATGCCTGTATGCCCAGCAGTATGGCTTCCATGTGTGCCTGTTGCCCCTGTATATTGGCCACACTGGTCTGCACCGTTTCATGCACTGCAGCTATGGACCCCTCAATGCGGCTCAGGCTAGCTGTGGTGGCAATGGCATGTGCCTCCAGTGCTGCATGTATTCCCCTCATGCTACCCGCCATGGACTCCCCAACATGCTCCTGAAAGTAATGTCCAAGGCCCTCATCACTGGGTATCTGTCCTCCATCACCATCCTCTGTCTGTTTTGGGGTGTCCACGTGCATGTCCACTGCTGTTGTGCTCTCACTGTCTGCCTCCCCAGCTTGGCCATGCGCTCCTTGTGTGGTATCACTTTCCTCTTCTGCAGGCATTGCATGGTCCTCAACCATGTTTTTCCACATGCCCTGTTGTGGAGGATGTTGCAGGGCTGGCTGTGTCTGGCAGTTCACCTGTGTACCACACTTCCTCACACTCACTGGTCCAGGTGTTTGTGTCACTGTGGTGCTGCTGTACATCATCCTCCACTTCCTCCTTCTCTTCCTCATGTGCCGCTGCATCTCTTTGTGTGTCTGGGCTGTATGGTGGTGTTGTCATACTGCTTGTGTCACTGCCTGTCGTGGACCTTCTGTCCTCCCTGGTGTCATCTGTGGGTATAAAGCACATACATTATAAGGGTATGTCTTCATCATTTGTTCCCCATTGGTGTCTCCATGTTGTGCTGTGTGGTTGCAGTTCTGTTTGTGTTGTGTTTACACCTGCCTGTGTGCAGTCCGCAATTCATATCTGCTGCATGGTGTCATTGGGTGGAGCCTGTCCACACTCCCTCGCATACCATTGCCCGGGTCAGTGTTGTAGATGCTGTATGGCTCCCAGCTGTCAGTGCAGTGTTACAGACATGATTTGGGGACAGCATGGATGATACTCTGATGTGGGGCTCAGGGCATTGCATATTTACACATTGTTAGCTGGATGGGTGTGGGGTGCTGTGATTGTGACATTCAGTTTCCATTCCAGACAGGGACTGCACTGTGGGGTACTATGTAGCCTGTGTAACTGTTTGCAGTCACAAGGCCATGACTGGGTAGTGACAGGGGGTGGGTTCATGGGTACTGTGAAGGTGTAGTGCTATACAGACAGGGTCATGGGACTGTGGCACAGTCTGTGTGCTGCATTGGTGGGTGCATGTCTGGACAGTGCTTTCAGTGGGCCTGGGACATAATGGGGGGCATAGTGTTTACTGGGGGATCCAGGACATGCGTGCACATTGGGGGGGTATGGTGTGTGTTGATGCCCTGGTGTTTCGCTACGTACTGTTGATTGTTGGGGACCTGGGCAGCCTGGATGGGGCTCTGTTTCACTCCACCATCATTGTCTACATTTCTGTCATGTGCACCCTGCTTGGTAGGTATCTTACCCCTGTGTTCTTGTTCTGTTGTACACCTGTTGAACCCACTCCATTCTCCACTGTGGTAGGCTTGACAAAGGGAGTGTGGGGTAGGGTGTTTTGATGGTGGTGGTGTTGTCAACTCCAGGGTTTACTTTGCCTACATGTCCACCCCCCACCACCACCTCAATGCCCTGAGCTCCACATCAGAGTATCATCCATGCTGTCCCCAAATCATGTCTGTAACACAGCACTGACAGCTGGGAGCCATAGAACATCTGCAACACTGACCCGGGCAATGGTATGTGAGGGAGTGTGGACAGGTTCCACCCAATGGCACCATGCAGCAGATATGAATTGCGGAATGCTTCCAGATGTATCTTGGCTATGTTTATGACACTGCACTGTTGCAACATATGTACTGGTACTGCCACATGTGGGCTTCTGGTGATATGGCTTTGCTCAGCGTATTGTTTGTTGTGGAGTCTGGCACAGCTGACACTGACACAGGTTGACCTGCATGACACTTGCATAGGTATGCAGTGCCGGCCTCTTTGGCATATTTAGTGGGGTGGCAGGATGAATCCCATCCAGACCACTTGCATTGCCTTTCCACTGTGGTACCTCTGTTGTGTAGCTTCTGGGATGTTCATACAGGCAGGTGACACATGTCAACCTTTCAGTCTGTATTGAGGGTATATCTGTGCTTTGTCTGACTGATTGGCCCTCCCAGACATGGCTTCCTTGGCCATCTACATGGCCTATCCCTTGATACACAATTATTCGGGGATCCAGCTTTGGCATTTGCAGCATGCATGGTATACATGCCGGTGACTGCTGATGGGTCGGGGTTCTCTACATGTGTTCAGCTCACCTGGCGATGTCATTCTTGTGCCTGCCACCATGCTCCATCATCTTCGATTGCTGGTTGCCAGTGTGCCTTGAGTGCAGCAGCCATGCTGTTCTCCAGTCAAGTTCCCATTGCTGGCATGTGCTGCGATTGGTCAGCCTGCCATGGGTAGATGGTGCAGGGGCAGACTCACATTGCAGCTATGAGCATCCTACTGGCACTAAGGGGACTACTTGGCAGCAGTCGGGGAGTGCGCTTGTGGTGTTGCAGTGATGGGCCTCATGTTGCGTGCATCAGCTCTCTGTGACACCCACTATTTGGTTACCTATGCTGTACTGATGTTATGGCTGATGGTAGTCAAGGGGGGTGGGTGTCAGGTGGGGGATCTTCCGATGTCAGCACACCACCTATGACATTGACAGTGTACCCTCTGCTGTGACACTGGTATCCCACCATTCAGTATCCCAGCCTGCATGCTGCCCATGTGCATGATTTCTATCACCCCCATTGCTGTTCCCTGTGTGTTGGCTCCACAGTTGTGACCACCACTGCCTTTGTCCCCCTGGCTGGGACTTGGTGCAGCAGCAGGCTGTCTGCATATGCACATTTTTGGTTGGGCTGGTCTCAGGGTTTCCTTTGTATCAGTGCGGAGCATGGTGCCATTGGGGCCTGGAATGTTGTTTGCCCTCACATTTACCTGTGTACAGGGGCTTTCAGTGCATTTGTTATGCCTACTCCCTAGTGCTGTCCTGCTTCTGTGTGATGTGTGTAACATTTGCTTCTGTTGGTATGTACCTTGCGTGGTGGTCTGCTGCCTCAAGAGGTCAAGGTCACTGTCTCCTGCAATTGTGCATTATCTCAGGTGGCTGGTGCCACTCTCCTCCTGTGGGGTGAGCACCTGGGCTTGTGATGGGCCACCACCTGTGGCTGTGGCACAGCGTGCATTGTGTGCCATTTTATCCTTTGATCACCTCTTGAGGTCATGATACTGTTTCTCCAGTTCCCTGATCATCCGCCTCGCAGGTGCAATGGCGTTCACATTTGTTGTGTCCATGCCTACTGCCTCTTGTCCCATTGTTCCTTGTCCCCACCATGAGATAACAGTAATTCATGCTATTTGTGCACCTCCTTGATGAGGACATCTGTCTCTATTGGTGAAGTTGTGTTTGCGGCTGTGGCATGGTTCCCCTCTCTGTCTGCTAGCCTGCGCCATTCTCCTTGCCGTATGCCTTCTGGGAACCTAGCGTCATTTCCATGCCGTGCATCATATTTATGGGGCAGGCTGGACCTTGCATCATTCTCTTGATCTTTGTGGCTGCGGCACCATTTTTCACTAATTCTGGTGCATGGGCTTTGATGTACCATGTTTGACACAGGGTGACCCTTTGGCACACTGTGTGCCGCTCTACGGCACCTTTGAAATTCCAGCCCATCATGTTTGGTGCCAAACTCCAGGGTCCAGATCTAAGGAGGCAAGCACCATGGCCAGCAGTAAGGGACCCGATGGGGTGGGGGGATTATCATCCTGTGGTGGCTGGGATGATTTCTTCTTTTTATTTTCCCTAGCCTCACCCTCTGAGATGCATTTGGCAAGGACTCTACAGGGATGCATATGCTCACTCATGCCAGCGTCCAGACATGTCACCACTCCCACCAAGTGGCTGCCTCTGGCACTGCCCCCAAGGACCCCCAGAGGAATGCTCATTCCTCCTCCCCACTGCTAACCCCTGGTGCTCCAAGCTTATTTACAAACTCAAGTTGCTGATGTAGTAAGCTGCAACACTACTCCAACACTACCAAGCTGGCATCCAGAACTACTCTGGTCAGTAAATATATATATGTACATTATTATCATTATTGATTTGTTTTGTACACACATATTTGTTGGCTGTTACTGTTTACACATTGTTATAAACATTGTTCACCATAGTACAGCTGGGCAAAATTAATAAATTCGGCTTCCGTAAATTTTCTGAAATATTTTAATTGGTCATAACTCAGTCATTTATGCAGCTAGTGACTTGCAATTTGGCATTGTTATTGCTTGTAAAGATCCCTAAAGGTATCCCATGCTTCTTTGCATTTGGATGAAGGCTGTGGAACTTACAGGGGCTCAAAATTTGGCAATTTAGTATTTTTGTGATCATGTCTGAAAATATTTCTCTGCTTGCAACTTAGCCACTTTCAGAGTTAGATGATTGAAAATATATATGCATACTGTCTTGGAAGAGTCTTAGAAACTGCTAAATGGGGAGGTAGTTGGTTAAGTAAATTGTAACTTACAGGTGATCATAATTACACATTTGAATTATTTGTTAATTATGGAAAAATTGTGCCAGCTAGGTAGCAAGGATGGCTGAGGAGCTGCATGCATTACCTCCTACCACGCTGGTTACACATGTCCCAGAGCAGACCAGGATCACTCGGGAGCCTACCAGGGGACAGAGGATTGAGCATCCATTGACAGCTCTCCTCTCCAGGGAGGGGGAACAGCACATAATACTGCTTGACTGCCACCTAGTGAAGGCTAGGTGGCACTACAGTGGTGGCATACCTAGGTGCCTGGAAGCAGGCCCAGAGGTGTGCTGCATCTTTGCTCTGTATGTGCACACCATAGCACGCATTCCAGCCCAGGTTGGGGAGAAAAGAAAATACTGCCACCAAAAGTAGTCGTAGAAATGTGTATTTTTAGACAGGAAAAGTTGGTAATTACACCATTACAGCAGCAGTGCCCTGTTTACAGAGTGGTCCTGTGTACATAAAAAAATGACACACCGTAGTAGTGTTGTATCTTTCAAAGGGATCCCTAATTATGCTTAACAACTTAAATCATTTCACTAGAATGAGCTGTACTGGTGCTTTTAGAATTTTGTCCTAATGATGGAACTTAGAATGAAATTCAAACTCTGCTGTGTGGTCACGCTTATCCCTGCACTATCACATCAGATGTATTTCTAAAGCTAAGGTGGGCAGTGACCACTAAAACTAGCTAAATGATTACCAAAAAATATATAACAAAAACGCAATCCAAAAATTTTGTAAAACTCTTTAAACATGGCAGAACATTTTTAAAATGTTATAAAAAAAATAAAATAGCAGAGACCACCGAATATGAACTGTAAAGGCACAATAATAAGCAGTTCTCAAGCAAACAGAAAGAACTGATTCTTGTGTGACCCTTTTACCAGGTTCTGCAAGGGGAGATACAGTAGGCTTTAGGTATTGTTCTGCATAATGAGGAATCCCTTTAGAAGAAACAACATTACTATAGTGAGTAATTTGTTTCCTTCAAACCCCAGGAATAGCAACATAGAACACAAAGTAACATAGAAAAATATGGCAGAAGGAGACCCAGGATCCAGCATGTCTGCCCAATGTGTTCCGAGATCTCTAGCAGTCATGGGTCCTAGCCCCTTGCTGAGTTGTATACTCTTTCCAGCTCCCATGGAGTTTAAGGTAGCCCTTTCTCTGTCGCACCCGTGTTTGAACATCACCACAGACCTAGCTCCTACCACCACAGCAGGCAACCTGTTCCTTGGTTCAACCACCCTTTAAGAAAAGTAGTGTTTCCTTAACTCCCTCTTGAAGTGACCTCCTCTCAGTTTCGATTCATGTCCCCTTGTGTTTGAGTCTGATATCCTATAGAAGAGTTCTGAGTAGGACACCTTGTTTATGCCCCTCATGAATTTGAACACTTCAGTCATATCCTCCTCTCCCTCCTAGTTTCCAGTGAGTACATGTCTAGTGCCTTCAAGCGATCCCATACGAGAACTTGAGGAGCCCATGTATCATCTTGGTCACTGTTCTCTGTACAGCCTCTAGTCTATCCCTATCCTTCTTTAGGTGAGGACTCCAAAGATGAAACAGTATTCCGGGTGGAGCCACACCAGGGACCTGCAGAGTGGGAGGATCACATCCCTGTTCCTACTGTCAAAGCCTCTCCCTACACATCACAACATTTTGTTGGCTTTGCAATAAGCTCTGTTACATTGACTGGATTGCTTAAGGGTCCCCAAGATGATGACTCCTAGGACCCTTTTTTCATGTGAAGTGCAAAGTTGAATTCCATTAAGCCAGTATTCTATCATCATACTACCCTTACCCAGGTGCATCATTTTGCACACCTTCACGTTGAACACCTTCAAGTTGTGAGCCCCTGACTGGACGCACAGTCCTCCTGCCTCCCGCGGTGCAGCTCCCTGATTGCTGCAGCATGCTCTGAAGCTCTGCTCCACCAGCTCCATTCAAGTTGTGAGCCTATGACCAGGTGCACAGCCCTCCTGCTTCCTACAGCGCAGCTCCCTGATTGCTGCAGCATGCTCTGAAGCTCTGCTCCACCGGCTCCATTCAAGGTACGGATATCAGTCAGCGCCGTTTCAATTCTTAGTGCCCACTCTGCTATTGGCTACCACAAATAGAGTGAAGATTTTCATTGGCTCCTCACTGATTCCACTGCCTACTTCCAAGTTCTGTCAGTCTCGGCCTGCACCCAATCTCCTGTGCGGCTATAATCTGCCTACAATTCTCTCTCTCTCTCACTCTCTCTCTCTCTCTCTCTCTTCCCTTTTCATTTACTGTTTTCTTTTTATTTATTGTACTTTAGCTACAGTTATTTGCTGCTTTTACTGACGCTAACTTAGGATTGGTCTGACTGTTAAATGAAACTGAGCTCCTGTGTAAATTAATTCCAGTGCTCTGAACTGTTGTTATGTTGTGTAATTTAATTCTGTGCTCTGCAACCTTATTCTTCTGCCTCTCCACTGCATATTCTGCAGTCTTTTTTCTTTTTTTTCCTCATCTCTACCTCCCACTGTCTGTACTTTCTTCACTACCTAACTGGGCTCCCTGGGACCTGCCAGCAGGCTCCATGCTGATGCCCTGCCCACCTCATCTCTCACTAATTTTCTCTCCTATTCCACCAGCTTCTAATAACTCTGCCCATGAATTAGTGCCTCTTTACTAGCTCATCCTTGCCACCAGCCTCCTGCTGCTAGTCTGCAGTGTCCAGCCACCCTCGCCCCTTGTCTCTGTTTCAATTCAGTGCATTCGCCTTTGTTTCTGCCTCATCTGAACCCCCCCAATCCTGCTGCTTAAATCTAACCCTGTCTCTTTTTCCTCCCACAGTTGCGAGCCCCTGACCGGGTGCGCAGCCCTCCTGCCTCCCGTGGTGTGGCTCCCTGATTGCCGCCGCCCGCTCCATAGCTCTGCTCCACTGGCTCCATTCAAGGTACGGATATCAGTCAGCACCATTTCAATTCTTGGCACCTGCTCTGCTATTGGCTACCGCAAATAGAGCAAATATTTTCATTGGCTCCTCGCTGATTCCACTGCCTGCTTCCAAGCTCTGCCAGCCTGGGGCTGCACTGATCTCCTGTGCAACTGTAATCTGCCTAAATTTTTCTCTCATCCACAGCACTCTTTAAATCCACATTTTGCATGGTTGACTCCTCCCTGCTCTCTGCCTACCAATCGTTACTAAGCTACCATCCCCGCAGAGACTTGGCGCAGCCTAACACTCTGTGACTGTTCAATCAACCCTTTGAATTAGACTGTACAAAGATACTAATAATCAGGGCTCCTGGTGTTCTGTGGCAGAATTTTCTGATTTCTGCAGCATGATTTATTCATTTCTCTGGCAGAATGCAGTCCTGTCATTGGCTAAATATGATGTGATGTCATCGATGACATCATATACTGAGCATAGAGGAGGGGCTTCAGGATAAACGAGGTGGGAAAGAAAGCCTGACACTATGGAAAAACAGTATATTTATATGAAAATTCACCAAAAACAATAAATTCTGCGGCACTATATATATTCTGCGGCATGATGCAAATTCTGCGGCAAATTCCGCAACGGCAGAATTCCAGGGGACTTGCTAATAATTCATGGTCCAATCTGACAATTAAAACACATCTTTAGCTACAAAAAAGTGGCCCTTGACTTGCCACCTTGCAGCTCTCTACTGACTTCATTAGGGCATTAGGCCTGATCCAAAAATATACATGGACTTCTGCTATGGGAGTGTGTCTGTAGTGCCCCTTTGTGCCTGATAGAAGTATATTTCAGAATGATGTGGCATACCCCCTGTCGGGCTGTGCTCTCATTTCCAGGTGTTCTCCTTCTGAGCACCCTGCTCTCGCCCACCTACAATCCTCCCCCACCTATCCTGCTTCTGGACACTACGGCATCCGAGGTCTGTCCTGTAGCTGAAATCCCTGCTCCTCCTTTGCAATTCTACTCTTGCCTTTCCATCATTCCCCACCACCCACTCTGAACCCCCGTGGGACTTCTATACAACCATTCTGATGGCATATCTTACAGCCCTGCACCCCAAAATTTTCTGCACATCTCTAATATTTTATTCCATATATTCCATATGCCCTTCTTGCCTTCACCTTACCGGGTCGCACAAGCCACCTACCAATCACCTGTACAGGTGCCTTAAATCCATCAAAGTAAAACTTCTCTGCAGATGGATTGAAACCAAAATCTTCCTGCTGCTAATCTGCAAAGGAAATGTTGAATTAAACCCTGGCACCCCCACAATCTCTTACATCGCCAACTGCCCTTGCAAATGCCACGGTGTTGAAATGCCTGCATCCTAACGTGTGCAGCCTCCTAAAAAAGGTAGATCTAGTCCAGGCCTGGATTTCCCATACAGAACCTGACATTCTAGTCCTAACAGAAACATGGCTGAAAAATTCCACCCCTGACACGGCAGTATCTCTCCCCTCCTACATTGTCTATCATAGTGATAGACCAACCAAAGGAGAAGGCATTGCTATCTACATCAAAGATAAATTCATGGTCTCCGATATCACCCCTGCTACTATACCAAAAGAATTCAAAGCCATCCTGATAAACCTCTCCCTATCCCCCATGGAAATTGTAACTATAATAGGCTGCTACCATCCACCTTCTGGGGGTATGGAAATCTTAAATCACTTGCATAATATATCTGACTCAAGGAGAATGAAATCATCATCCTCAATGACTTAAATATTGATTGGCATTAAACCAGCAACAAATGCTCACTTCTCAAAGACTATTGCCATGAGGCTGGCTTCTCTCAATTGGTGTCCGAGCACACTCACTCAAACTCCAAAATACCCTCCAATGGATCACTGATCGACCTCATTCTTACAAACAGACCCCAAAAAGTCTCTCACTTGGCAGTGTTCCATAATGATGTCAGTGATCATTGCACTGTGGCCGTTTTAGAGGACACCAACCACTCAAGGAAGCAAATAGATTCAAGTGGAAAAAGAGCTATTGCAAATTCAACCCATCTCACTATTTAGCTGACCTAAGAGAAATAAATTGGACTGACTTTTATCTGTCTACAAACATTAACAGCACAACTTCCATTTTTAATAGCATTATAAGTTTAGCCATTGATAAACATGCCCCATGACAGAATTTAGAACCCGGAAATGTTCCTGCCCTTGGTTTACTGCGGAACTAATGGCAGCCCTTAATGCCAGGGATCGTCTCTAGGCTACGGCCAGAAGGATCAAGCTCCCAGAAGACTGGTCAGCCTTTAGAGCCTATCATAATGAGTGCACCAAAAAGATCAGAGCCATGAAAGCTTCCTATTTCCTAGCTTTCTTTGACACCACAAAGGGAAATTCCAATAAATTCTGGCAGATTGGTGGAAGGCACTAAAACCTCTTCCTCATTACCTGGTAAGAGCTCCTTCAAGGGTCAATTTGTTTCTGGTAAGTCTGATATACTTAACAGCTTTAACGACCTTTTCTCCACAGCAGGCCTAGCATTAGATTCCTCAAAAGCAGCCACCCTATTATCCAACTTACCTAGGCATTCCCCACCACCAACCAAATACACTTTCTCCTTTGCTCCCTTCCACTTCAAAGAAGTAGAGGATATCCTCCTTCGGTTAGAGATTAAAGGGGCTGGTGCTGACGCCTTAGGATCATACTTCATTAAACTCAGAGCCAGGTATCTAACGGTCCCCATACTGCAGCTGTTTAATATGTCCATCAGCTCCAGCACTGTGCCTTGAGCAATGGAAAATTGCCCAGGTACCCCCTCCATTCAAGATGGGTGACCCCATGGACCTAAATAACTACCGCCCCATATCCATCATCCCCTTACTTTCCAAACTTCTCGAAAAGCTGGTTAATATCCAAATAAGAGAATTCCTTGAAAAAAACAATCTGATAAACCTGGTACAATCTGGCTTCAGACCTGGCCATAGCATCACATCAGTCTTAGCTTCAGTCACAGGTGATTGGCTTACAGCCATGGACACTAAACAAGTCACGGGGCTCTTTTTTTAGATCTCAGCAAGGCATTCGACACTGTCGATCATTCTCTTCTCTTGGATTCACTACACGGGCATGGCATCTCTGGTCCCACACTGTCATGGTTCGATAGATACTTAACCAATAGAACACAATAGGTGAAAGCTGATGGCTCACTCTCCCGGCCCCTCCCCCTTTTGAGAGGTGTACCACAAGGCTCAATCCTTGGCAAAACTACACCTATTCTCAGACAATACAGAGCTATACTCATCGAAACCCTCAATGGCCAAAGCCCACAAGGAGCTCCAGTTGGGATTTGACCTCCTCCAGCTCAGTCTTGCACAGTCTAAACTCCTCCTAAATGCAAAAAAAAAGTAATGTACCTTCATTCCATTCACAACACTAATACTCAAAGTGAGCTAGCATCCCTGCCCCCCATAAAGACCCTCCTTGATGACAACCTAGAAGTAGTCACCGATTTCCAATACTTGGGCTGCCAACTAGACCATCACCTCACCTTCTCTGCCCACATCACCACCCTTGCTAAGAAACTGCGGCAAAGACTAGGCTTTTTCTTTAGAAATAAATCCCTGTTCACAAATGACATCAGGCTTCGACTAGTTCAGACAACCTTCTTACCACTATTTGATTATGCAAACATTCCTTATGGACATTGCGCTAACTTGCTGCTACACCAATTGGACACACTAAACCACAGATCGATACAGTTCATTTCAAATGCCCACCATCGTACACACCACTGTGTCCTATATACTACCCTGGGCTGGTCCTCCTTGCCCAACAGGTGGCTCATTCATTCCCTCACCTGGCTATACAAAGCACTGCTATTCAAGTTGCCTCCATATATAACTACTCTCTTTCTGGTGAACCACCTCTTCTTATAAACTATGTAGTTCCTCCTATATTATGCTAGATGTCCCCAGGTCATGCTCCTGCATTGGAAGTCTGGCCATAAGCCACGCTCTACCTGCTGTCTGGAACAAAACTCAGTCCAGCCTCATGCTCCAACAACTAATTCCCTTGAGCAGCTTTGAAGACCCATTCACCAGCGAGCTGCATGATTAATGTTCATGCCACTACTGCTACTACTACTACTAGGTTCAGACCTAGAAGTTTGCCACTGTCTGTTTGTCCATCCACCACTTCCTTACCCCATAGGGGCATCCTCACTCTTCATTCCCCTGATGCCCATTCCTCTAACCCACTGCTTCCTATCCCTGTCTGGTGTTACCACACCTTCTAAAATCCCTTCCCCTAAACCCACCCCTACAGCTTCCCTCTCCCAGTCAGACAACCACACCCTCCTTAAATTCCCTCCCCCTTCACCCACCCTTCATGCATACCCTTCCCTACTCCCACACCCACCACAGCCTGCTCAGCTCAACCCTGCATGCTCCCTCTCATTGAGCCCCTCCTCTTATCTACCTCTTAACCCACCCTTACCACCCTAACCCCTATCTTCTGTCCACACAACCCTTCTGAGAATCCCATCTACCTACAGTCCCCTCTTCCTTCCTCCACTTGTGGCTGACTCCTCCCTCTTCATCTATCATTGAATTCCCCTGCATCACACCTTGGGTGCCAATCTCCTCTATTAATCCACCTTATGTTGCAGTGGCACCTGCTGCAAGCTATGCTACTTGCCTGCCTGCATCCTTACATTTTCCTTCTCTCCTTTGCCTACCATATGATTCATTATGATATTCCACTATGTCCTATACCAATAAAGTGCTATTCCATGTAAGTATTTACTCCTTATATGGAAACCTCCTGATGTACATTTTGCATATATTTTATTCTGTCCTACTACACATGTTGTATATAATTTTGTCTCACATCTATTGTATGTGCTGTTCACCTATTGTCTCAGGACCCCCTTGTAAATGAGCCTGCTCAGTGGAGTTATTCCTGCCAACAAACTTTGACTTTGACTTGAACTTCATCTGCCAGACACTGGACCATCTTTCAAGCATCTGCAGGTCCTTTTGAAGGTCCCTAACTGCCTCTGCACCATCCGCCCTACCGCCAAGCTTATTGTCTTCTGCAAAGAGGGAGAGCTTACCGTGGATGCCTTCACAAATGTCGCTGATGGATATATTGAATAAGACTGGGCCTAAGACCAAGCCCTGGGGTACACCACTAGTGACATCTCCCTCCCTCTCTCCTGACTTCACCCCATTAACTATCATTGTTTGTTTCCTGCCCTTTAACCAATTATCTACCCAACTAACTATACTCTGGACCATGCCAAGATCCTCCAACTTCTTCAACAGGCACCTGTGCAGTACAGAATCCAAGGCCTTGCTGAAGTTGAAGTATAGGAGGTCTACTGGGTGGCCCTTGTCCAATTCCTTAATCAACCAGTCAAAGAACATAATTAGTTTTGTCTGGCATGACCTGCCTGTTATGAACCCATACTGTCTGCTATTCTGAAGACCGTACTTCTCTAGGTACTCTACTAAGTCCTGCTTAATTAAGGCTTCCATAAGTTTCCCCAATATTGAAGTGAGGCTAACTGGCCTGTAGTTGCCAGCTTCCTCCCTCCCTTGTGGAGAGGCACTACATCTGCTCTTCTCCAGTCACCGTGCATGACCATCAACCATTGTGAACAATTAAACAAGTAAGCCAAGGGGTTTGCAAATTTTTCTACAAGCTCTCTCAGCACCCTCAGATGCAATCCATCCAGCCCTGGTGCTTTATCCACCCTTAGTTGAACTAATGCCTCCCTGATTCTGTTGGCAGCAAAATTCAATGACTCCATTGGATAGATCCCCAAAATGGCTGCTTTAATGCCACTTTCAGGCATTGGTCTATTGTGCTCCTTCGTAAACACTGAACAGAATAAGTTGTTCAGAATGGTGGGCCTTTTGTTCATACTCCTCAACTAATGTGTAACCATCTAAGAGACAAACTATCCTCCTCCTTTATTCCTCATTCACTGAATATAATGGAAAAAATGTTCTCTTCTTTGATCCCGATCATAAGCCTCAGTTCAACTGTCACCTTTGCCAGTCTCACTACCCATTTAGCTTCTTTGTTCTTTTGATTGAAATCATCCCAATTACTGTCATTCCTATCCTTCTTATAATTGTGAAAAGTTACCCTTTTGGTCCTGATTGTATTTTTGTACCTGATCCGTGAACCACATGGGTCTTTTATGCTTATTCCTTTTTGTCACTGTCCTAATGCTACATTTTGTAGCCTCCAGTATGGCTAGTTTGATTTGCCCCAGATGTCTCCCACCTCTGTTGTTTCCTGGATCTTAGACAGCTTGTCTCTGACCAATCATCTCAACTTCTTTAAGTTGACTCCTCTGAAGCTCAAAACCTCTGCTGTGGATTGAGATCTTACATCCCCTATGGATAGTTCAAACCAGAGAGAAATGTGGTTGCTATTCACCAGTTGTTGCCCAACCTATATAGCAGCTACTGTTTCTGAGTTGGCTTTCTCAGCTAGCAGCTAGCAGCTAGCAATTAGCAGTTAAGTGATGGGGGAGAGGAAGCTGTAGCTGTTTTCCCCTGTTCCTCTCCCAAATCTACTGCTTCTAAATGGAAAAGCAAAATGGAGCCACTTATGCTTAACAACTGCAGACTCCACAGCAGTACTTTGGGAGGCTGCGTACAGAATCTACCTAGTGAAAAGGTTCTGCAAGACAGTTGTGCCAAAGCTGGCATCTCTGCTGGACTGTATGTCCAGACTGCAGTGCTTTGTGAATGTGTGTACTGTTATCCAGGTAGCTGCTTTACAGGTTTCCTGCTGGGAAACACCTCTGGATACTACCAAAAAGGCCCCTTGTAGAGTGAGCTCTTAGGCCTTCAAGTAGCAACATGCCAGCTTTGTCTTGTGAACATGCATATGAACATTTAAAGAAGACAGCAGAAGAAGGCCATTTGGTCTGTCTAGTCTGCTCATATTGCAGGGTCCACAGCTTGAGCTACTGTCCTTGTCCCCCCACTCCTCTCATCCTCCCCCCTATCAATGATCCTTACCTTTCCCCATGCCTATCCCAGCCTCTCATGAAGCTGCCCACTGTCTTCAAGGAGACCACCTCTTCTGGCAATGCATTCCATGTGTTCACCGCCCTCTCCAAGAAGAAGTGCTTCCTGACCTCCCTCTTGCACTCCCCCCAGTTTAAGACTGTTCCCCCCCTCGTGTTATGGTTGCCACTCAGCTTAAGGAGACTCTCCTTAGCTACCTTATTTATCCCTTTCAAGTACTTGCAGGTCCCAATCATGTCCCCCACTCTGTCTCTCTCTCTCTCTCTCTCTCTCTCTCTCTCTGTCTCTCTCTGTCTCTCTCTCTCTCTGTCCTCCACAGAGTACAGGTTCAGTGCCTTCAACCTCTCCCCTAATGTCTTACCCTGCTTTGGACCTTCTCCAGCAGATTAATGTCCTTTTTGAGGTGTGGGCACCAGTACTGAACTCCATACTGTAGATGTAGCCTCATCAGTGATCTGTACAAGGGCAGCATAACCTCCTCTCTCCTGCTACTGATCCCCCTAGCTATGCATCCCAGCATCTTGTTTGCCCTTGCTGCTGCTTTCTTACTTTGCATGGAGTGCTTCAAATAACTAGTGACCATCACTCCCAGGTCCTTCTCCTCCTCCTCCTCTGATGCAGATACCTGGACTCCACCCATGTGGTACTCAGTCCCGGGATTCTTGGCTCCATTGTGCATAACTTTGCATTTTTGGCATTGAAGCCAAGCTGCCTGATCCAGAACCACCTCCCAAGCTTGTCTAGATCATCTTGTAGGCCCTGTATCCCTTCAGTTGTGTCCACTCTCCTGCAGAGCTTGGTGTCATGAGTAACTAGGCACATTTTGCCCTTAATGCCATCCCCAAAGTCACTGATGAAGACATTTAACAACACTGGCACCAGCACAGAGCCCTGTGGGACCCCACTGGTGACCTCTCTGATGCCAAATAACTCTTCTCCAGCAACCATCCTCTGGGTTCTGTTCCTCAACCAGTTTTCCACCCATCTGGCCATCTTATTCCCAACCCTGAGATCTGCCAACTTCCTGATCAACAGTTTGTGGGGCACAGAGTCAAAGGTCTTGCAGATAGAGGAGGTCTACCTCTTGGCCCCTCTCTACTGTCTTAGTGACCCAGTCAAAAAAGTCAATCAGATTTATTTGACATAATTCTCCCCCTCCCATGAACCCATGCTGCCTCACATCCTGGAGACCATGTTTTTCTTAAGTATGGTCTCCATGAACTTTTTCACATGATTGAGGTCACACTGACTGTTCTGTAATTCCCTGGGTCATACTTGGGACTGCATTTGCAAAGGGTCACCACATGAGCTGTTCTCCAGTCCTGTGATACCACACCTGACTCCAGTGAACTATTAAATAGGCCTGCCAGTGGCCCTGCCAGCTCCTGAGCCAGTTTCCATAGCACCCTTAGATGTACTCTGTCTGGGCCTGGTAATTTGTCCACCTTCAATGCTAGCAGCCCCTCCCTCATTCTATCCTCCTCTATCACTACATCTGTGTTCCCCTCTCCCATCCCCACTCCTCTTCTCCCTCCTGAAGGCACTGGTCCATCCTTCTCCCTGGTGAAGACAGAACAGACATATTAATTTATTATCTCTACTTCCCCCATTATATTCCACCCACTCCTCCCCTTTCTTAAACCTCACTGTCCCATCCTTCTTGACCCTTTTCTCACTTATAGAGTGAAAGAAGACCTTCTCCCTCTTCTTAATTATTTCAGCTATCTGCAGTTACTTCTGTGCCTTAGCTCACCAGACTTCCTTACTTGCCTCACTAGCCAACCTTAGGTAATTTTCCCTGTCCACTTCTCACTTGGTCTTCCTAAATTTTCAATAGGCTAACCTCTTTTCCTTTACTGCCTGGGCGATCCCAGAACTGAACCAGCTGGGTACTTTAGCCCTTCTGTTTTTCCCCTGAGCCTAACACACTCATCTATGATAACCAGTATTCCTTCCTTTAATGATGAACCACCTTTGCTCCACCCCTATACCTGCTCTGATGCCCACCAGGCAGCTTCTTGGCACTTTGCCCATCTTCCTGAAGTCTGCCCTTCTAAACTCCAATATTTTGATCTTAGTTGGAATGTTTTCCCTGCCCATATCCAACTGGAACCACACTTTGTAATGGTCACTCCCACCCAGGAGATCCCTGACCGTTATTTCTTGTACATGCTCCCCATTATTGTCATATTATATTATTATAATGTATGGTAAGTGCCTATTAACCACTATAATAAGCAGCTACACAGCTTTGTTATGCACTGTTTAGAATTTTAAAAGTTGTTAACCACACTTCAGAACTTCCAAACAGTGGCAAAACAAAAAAGAATGCACCAGAGTTCCATAATTCTCACACATAAAATGCAAACAGTGTTTTTTTGACCATACACTATAAAAGATGATGGCTGGTGATCAGGTGACAACCACACTGAAATCGCCTCTCATGGTTGCTAGGGCTACAGTAAACCTCTCGAGCTGCGCTCTTGAGGTTTACCATGTTGCTCTAGCAACCACTCGAGGTGATTACACAGAGGATTATGTATGAGCAGCTGCGCTCTCGAGGTCATCTGTTACCAAGGAAACCTCTCGATACAAGAATATCCTTGTTTGTGTATGACTGCTCATACATAATCTTTTATAGTGTATGGGCAGTCACAGCATAGAAAATCACACAAAACCAACTGGAGAAGACAACAGAGAATATACATTTTAACATTTTATTTTTTTTAACTGACACAGTGTGCTGCAGATGTTTCTGCAAGTTCAAGTTTTAAAAAAACAGCAACTTCCAGCTTAACTGGATTGAGGAAAGCCACTGTGTGGCAGCATTCCAAGTTGTTATGCTGCAGTAGTGACATAGCTAGTGCAGCATAACAGCTGTGATGACATAGCTACTGCAGCATAACGACTCCATTCTAGTTATGGATTTCTATCCATAACAACATTCTACCATACATTACAGCATGTTTATCACCTGATCCCCAGCCATTATCCTCTATATAATGTAAGGTAAGTGCCTATTAACCACCATAATCAACAGTTACACAGTTTTGTTATGCACTGTTTAGAATTTTAAAAGTTGTTAACCACACTTCGGAACTTCCAAACAGTGGCATAAGAAAAAAGAATGCACCAGAGTTCCATAATTCTCACACATAGAATGCAAACAGTGTTTTTTTGACCATACACTATAAAAGATGATGGCTGGGATCAGGTGACAACCACGCTGAAATCCTCTCGTGGTTGCTAGGGCTACAGTAAACCTCTCGAGCTGCGTTCTCGAGATTTACCATGTTGCCCTAGCAACCACTAGAGGTGATTACAGTGTGGTTATCACCTGATCTCCAGCCATTATCCTCTATGTTATTGTCATAACAGAACTGTATGCAGAAAATTGTCCAACAAGAAATGGTTCTTTTGGATACTGGTTTCCCCTTCTCTGCTTCACCATAGGTGACCAATCATTGAGTGTTAGTGGACCTTATATCCTTGGTGTGGTCCAAGTAGTAGCGCAGGGCTCTCTTAACATCCACACTGTAGAGCTTCTATTTTCTGGAGCTGCATTTTGCTGTAAAGAATATTGGATGTGTAACGAAATGATTCCAATGGAATTCAGACACCACTTTGGGGAAGAATTTTCTATTAGTATTATGGGCTGTCTTGTCTCTGTGAAATATGATGTACTATAGTTAGAATCTGTGCAGAGGGCTTGCAGTTCGCTCACACTTCTGGCAAAATGTCGCCATCACCAGTAAAACTGTTTTCCAGGTGACATATTTCAAAGCAGGGCCCGGTGGAGGTGAGGGTTGAGGCGCTGGACACCACACCTCATGCCACGCTGGCAACCCGAGTTTGGGAGCGAGCTTGAGCATCATGGGTCAGCAGGGGAGGGATTGGATTGAGCACCCGTTGGACTGCTCTCCTGTCCTGGGGGTAGGGTATCGGGATGCCCAGTGCTCCGGCAGCCCCTGGTGGTGATTGGGGTGCCTCAGAAGCACAGGTGGCATGTTACAGTGTGCCCGACGCTGGCAGGGTTGCCATGCGCCAAGCGTCGAGGGAGTGTGCATGCAAGGGTGGGACCCAGAAAAAGGAAAAACCCAGTTTGGAGGGATAGGTGATGGCACCTACCCTCCATGCCTAGTGCTAGATCTGACTCCTCCAGGCCTCAACACTCCTCCACCCGGGCCCTGCCCACTTGCCAGAGTCTGTCTAAAGTAAGGAGCCCATGTAGGAGATGGGCTACCCTCCCCAGGTGGGTTAAACAAGGGGTGCTGGCAGTTGGGGGGGGAGAAGGCACCAGACCATAGAGGATCTCAGGCGGGCATGCACAAGGGGAGGATACCAGACAGAGTTCCCCCAAACCGTGACCGGAGGGAAATAGAGTAAAAAATATATATATATATATATATATTTCAAAGCAGCAGTTGCCACAGGCTCAAAAGGAGCCTCCATCAGTTGGGCAACTCACATATTCAGGTCCCATGGAGGGACAGGATCTCTTACAGGAGGGCACAGGTGATAATGGCTTTTAAAGAACCTTTTGAAAATGGGTTGTAAAGCCACTGACCAAACCTTGCTCACTGAAGCATAAGCTGACAGTGCTGCCAAATGAACCTTCAGGGTTGAGGGCCTGAAGCCCAAGGACTGGAGATGGACTATGTAGTCCAGGATAGTAGCCGGACTTGCTCGCAGTGGGTTGAGCTGTTTAGGGGAACACCGAAAGGAAAATATTTTCTTCTCTAAGGCATAATTTTTCATTGTTGCTGGTTTCCTGGAAACATAAGCAATTATATAACCTTCTCAGAGAGAATTAGTCTGGAGAACTCTAGTTTTTCAAGAACCATGCTCTGACATGCAGAGTTTTCAGATACAAGAATGTTACCCTGCACTGAGACATTGTGAGCAGATTGTATTTCAGAGGCAGGTTGATAGGATGCCTGTTTGAGATGGACAGGAGTAGGGAATACCAGATCTGCCTGACCAGTCTGGAGCTGTGAGAATCATTGTTGCTGACTCCCTTCTCAGTTTGAGCAGTACTCTCAACAAAAGTGGGAAAGGCTGAAAGGCATAAAGAAACTTCCCTGACCAGCTGAGGACTACAGCATCCTCTGGGACTGCACTCACCAATGGGGGGCTGCAACAAAACAGTAGGTGCTTGTTGTTCTTCCAGGATGAAAACAGACTTTCTGTGGCTGGTCCAGACTGGTATGTGAAAGTAGGCATCTTTCAGATCCATTTATCCCAGTCAGCCTCTTTCTTGCAGAGATGTGGTCACTGGGCCCAGTGTTACCATCTTGAATTTTTCTCTACGTGTTCGTTCTGATATCTCAGATCTAAAAATGTGTCACATTCCCCATTTGTATTGTGGATTAATAATTAACTTGAGTAAAGTCCCTTTCCCCATTGAGAGGAAGGTATTTGTTTCCACTGCATTTGCTTGCAGAAACTTTTTTACCTCCATTTTAGAGGATTCATTCTGTTGGGGCATGAGGATGAGATCCCTTTTGTTTCCACAGCCTTTGGAATATTCTGAAGTACAGGGTCAAAGCTTGACTTCCCAGGACCCTCTTGTCTGTGATTATTTTTTTTCTCCATTCATGAAAACAGTGAGTCAGCCTACCACCCACTGACTATGGATGGGTAACTTGTGCAGACTTGTCAGGGATTTTGCTTAGCTTGAACTTTGAGGGCTGATTGTGCAGTTGCACGCCTAGTGCCCCTTCTTCCCTTACCTCTAAACTAACCTCTCTGTGGGGGGGGTAATCATAATAGATACAATTTATGCACAGGGGCAGTGCCTCTATCTCTACCTCATCTTCCAGAAGGCATATGGAAGATGAAGGCCTTTTCCTTCTCAGTGTTGCTCTTGTAGAAGGTTTTATATTCATCCACCTTCTTTATGTAAGCCTCTGTCTTGTCACCAAACAGTGAATTTCCAACATAGGGGAAATCCATAGCTTTTGTTGGGGTTCATGGGATAGACTGGTAGTTCTAAGCCAGGAAAACCTACTTAAAGATCATGTGCAAAGGTTTTTGTACATTGCTAATAAAGCTTAATTTCAAGTCCCTGTGTCAGGATTAGTGTTTCCTGAACATTTCATGCTGTTTGGTTTTGTGGTTTTCTTTAAATCCAGCATTTTTTAACTTGCTCTACAGTGGCTGAAAACAGTGGAGTTATTTCTGTCTCTCTCAGTCAGGTTTGGAGAGCAATGATGTAATCTTGGAGTACTGTAACTTGCTGCTTCAGATTCCCAATCACAGCAGGCAATAGAGTTGATGGTATGCTCTCCAGGGTTCCTACTTACTCAGTCTGTGGTTTGTGTTTAGATAAATTAGCTTAAAAGTAATCATTCTCATCTTATAAAAGTTGATCATTTGAGATTCAGTGTTGAACTGAAGTAGTGGAACTCTTTCTCTGTGAGAGATCAGCTTGTCCGTATGACAGCTCTCAGTTCTTTCTCATCAGAACTCTGATTTTTTCTAACTATATAACACAGGGCTGTTTAATGAATATAAAATAAATCTAAATTGTGTTCATTCATAGAAATAGTTTGTCTTTGATGTAGCCTTCAAAAGTACATTCATGTAAGAACTTTTTTTTTAAGTTAGATTGACAAACAGGTGCCTGTCACACTCTACTATTTCAAGCACATGTGCTGTATGAACTCACAAATTTCAGTACTTTGGTGGTTTCTATGTGAAGATACATCAAGTATGTGTATAAGCAGAAACACTATATGGCATTGTGATGCACCATGTCTTTTCCACATGGTTGAGGCAGCTGAATTCTGCTGCCACCTGTCCCCTGCCACACAAGCCACCTGCCTTCTGCTCCATATTTGAGGCTGCTGCATCCTGCTGCCCACTGTCTTCTCCCACACAGTTGGGGACTGTGCACTCTACTGTATCCACCCCCTGCCCAAAGAATCAGGGTTGCTGCACCCTGCTGACCCCTACCTAAACTGTTGGCAAAGAAGACAGCAGCAAAATAAATTCTCTGGGCAGAGGCAGAATTGGGACTGGGAGTTGGGATCTGGGGACCTGGGCTTGGTGGAAGCACAAGACACAGCATAGTGTTGTAAGGTGCCCCGTTAGATAATGTCTTCATCTTCAGACAAGTCTGATGCTATGGGTCCAGGGCATGCCTTGGACATCTCCAAAACAGTGTTCCAGAGGCTTTTTTGGTATCCAGACACATACACCATGTAAGTTGCTTGTCTAATAGCCAAAGAGGCACCCAAATAGGACTTCTTGGCCATATAATCCATTTATCTAGAGTTCTCTGTTAAATGTGATACTGGGGAACCCTGCTTTATCACATGCAGCAGTCTGCAACACCCCTTCATGGCTGGGGTGTCTGCTCCAGACTTGGCCACCCAATACTTCTTATCCATCTTCTTGTCCACTGGGATAATGGAAGTGGGGGTCTGTAAAATCTTGGAGGCCTGTCTCTTCAAGGACTTATGGATGGGCAACAACAGCCTTTTTGTTACTGGCACATCCATCATTTCCATATAGTCTGGTTCATCTTCCTTCTCTGTAGATTCTTCAGTGGAGAGGTCCAAAGTCTGTGCCACTTGCTTTATAAAGGCAAAGTGGGATGAAAAACCTTCAGGTCCCTTCTCAAGGGAGTCAGAACAGTGAGGATCAGTGGATACTGACAGTTCAAGAGGTTCCCCATTATCTTCATCCTCATCATTGTCATCCTCATCCTCCCCTTCCACATAAACCTCAGTGAACTGTTCAAGTGAACCAGGAACTGAGGAAGAACCCAGGTCCTGAAATGAGGTCTGTGAACTGGGCCACTGAACCAGAACCACGGTACTGGTTTGATGTGCCTGAAGAATGCTTATAGCATTAGCTATTGCTTCTGCGGCTGGCACTGATGGTTTAATCAGCTGCGGTTCCCTAAACAAGTGTTTTTCTTCCTCTTTTTCTTGACAGAACTTGCCAGTTCAGCGGCAGTGTCTGCGGTTCTCTTCACACCTGTTCAACCATCATCCTAGTGAGAGGGTTGTTCAATCAGTTCCTTGGTTTTCTCCTTCTGAGAGGAGGAAGGTTTATCTGAAGCTGGGTCAGCAGCCTTTTTGGACATTTTTTTCCTTCAGTTGTTTCAAATGCCTTTCAAGCATCGACTGGGGAAAATTCTTACAGATTTCACAATCTGTCTTAAGGTAGTCAAACCCCAGATAGATAAGACAAACTAAGTGAGGATCTGCATTAGCAAATGATTCCTCACATTCTGTACAATGCTGAAAATCTGTGAATTAGAGCTATTTAGTAGCTGTTGTCTTACAGAAACCCCAGTTAGCTTGCTGTCATGTATCTGCTAAACTAACTGTTGCCATTTGTGCTCCCAGGATAAGAACAGTTACCTGCTGTTGTGAACTGACTGTAAACTGATTTTAAAGCAGTGCACATGCTAAACCTAAGGGCATGGCTGCATCAGTGTCACATGAGACAGGATGCATCGTAGGAGAAAGAAAGCCAATAAACATATTTGTGATGGAGATATCCAGGGGTCGTATAACTACTATATAGCTAGCAGGCTAATTTAGGAAAAACTCCTAATAGCAGACAGAGGAAAGGGAACACTAGGATGTAACATACATATCAAAACACTATGCATAACATATGTTTTTTGCAAATTCTGAGTGGACTACTCCTTTAACCATTTTGACTCCGGGGCATTCTTATGGTGAGACTATACTGCAGAGGTCAGAATACAGGAAGATTTCCTGGGGTTTGAATGTACTTTTTCCACTGCCTTTGCTTGCAGAAATTTATTTACCTCCATTTCCAAGAGGATTCATTCTGTTGACATGTGAGGATGGAATCCCTTGTGGTTCTGTAGTCTTGGGAATTTTCTGAAGTACAGGGTCAAAGCTTGACTTTCCAGGACACTGTTGCCTGTGATTATTTTTGTTCATTCCTGAAAATAGTGAGTCAGCCTTCCACCCACTGACAATGGATGGGCGACCTGTGCAGACTTGTCAGGGATTTTGCTTAGCTTGAACTTTGATGGCTGATTGCGCAGCTACAGATGAGTGACACTTCTTCCCCTACTTCTAAAGTAACCTCTCTGTGGGGGATAATCATAATAGAAACTGTTTATGCACAGGGGCATTGCCCCATACCTCTACCTCATCTTCCAGAAGGCCTGTGAGAAGTGAAGGCCCTTTTCTTCTCAGTGTTGCTTTTGTAGAAGGTTTTGTATTTATACACCTTCTTTAAGTAAGCCTCTGTCTTGTCATCAGACAGTGAATTTTCCTATCAGGGGAAATCCGTACCTTTTGTTTGGATCTCATGGGATAGATTGGTAGTTCTAAACCAGGCAATGCCCTTAAGGACACTGCATGGGCCATGACCCTAGGTGCGGTATCATTTGGGCACACTGCCATATGGAACTAGTACTTTGTGGCAAAAAGCAAAAGGGATCCACTTATGCTTAACAACTGCAGACTTCACAGCAGTACTTTGGGAGGCTGTGTACAGAATCTACCTGGAGAAAAGGTTCTGCAAGACAGTTGTGCCAAAGCTGGCATCTCTGCTGGACTGTATGTCCAGACTGTAGTGCTTTGTTAATGTGTGCACTGTTATCCAGATAGATGCTTTACAGGTTTCCTGCTGGGAAATACCTCTGGATGCTACCAAAAAGGCCCCTTGTAGAGTGAGCTCTAAGGCCTTCAGGTAGCAGCATGCCAGCTTTGTCTTATGAACATGTATATGAACATTTAAAGAAGACAGCAGAAGAAGAAGGTCATTTGGTCTGTCAAGTCTGCTCATATCACAGGGTCCACAGCTTGAGTTACTGTCCCTGCCCCCCTCCTCGCTCCTTTCATCCTCTCTATCAATGATCCTTACCTTCCTCCATGCCTATCCCAGCCTCTCTTGAAGCTGCCAACTGTCTTTGATGAGAACACCTCTTCTGGCAGTGCATTCCATGTGTCCACCATCCTCTCCAAGAAGAAGTGTTTCCTGACCTCCATCCTACACTCCCCCCTCAGCTTAAGACTGTTCCCCCATCATGTTATGGTTTCCACTCAGCTTAAGGAGACCTTCCTTATCCACCTTATTTATCCCTTTCAAGTGCTTGCAGGTCTCAATCATGTCCCCCCCTCCTGTCCTCCACAAAGAAAATGTTCAGTGCCCTCAACCTCTCTCCATATGTCTTACCCTGCTTGGACCTTCTCCAGCACACTAATGTCCTTTTTGTGGTGTGGGCTCCAGTACTGAACTCCATACTGCAAATGTAGCCTCATCAGTGACCTGTACAAGGGCAGCATAACCTCCTCTCTCCTACTACTGATCCCCCTAGCTATGTATCCCAGCATCTTGTTTGCCCTTGATGTTGCTTTCTTGCATTGCATGGAGTGATTCAAATAACTAGTGACCATCACTCCCAGGTCCATCTCCTCCTCCTCTGATGTAGATACCTGGACTCCAAAACAAAAATCTTTTCTACTCTAAGGCATCATTTTTCATTGTTGCTGGTTTCCTGGAAATGTAAGAACTTCTATAAACTTCTCAGAGGGAATTAGTCTGAAGAACTCTAGTTTTTCAAGAACCATGCTCTGAGATGCAGAGTTTTCAGATCCGAGAATGTTACCCTGCACTGAGACATTGTGAGCAGATTGTATCTCAGAGGCAGGTTGATAGGATGCCGGTTGGAGATGGGCAGGAATAGGGAATACTAGATCTGTCTGGAGCTGTGAGAATCATTGTTGTTGACTCCCTTTTCAGTTTGAGCAGTACTCTCAACAAAAGTGAGAAAGGTGGAAAGGCATAAAGAAACTTTCCTGACCAGTTCAGGACTACAGCATCCTCTGGGACTGTGCTCACTGATGGGGGGGGGGCTGCAACAAAACAGTGGGTGCTTGTTGTTCTTCCAGGATGAAAACAGACTTTCTGTGGCTGGTCCAGACTGGTATGTGAAAGTAGGCATCTTTCAGAATCATTTATCCCAGTCAGCCTCCTTCTTGCAGAGATGTGACCACTAGGCCCAGTGTTATCATCTTGAATTTTTCTCTAAGTGTTTGTTCACATATCTCAGATCTAAAATTTGTCACCATTTCACATTTCTATTGTGGATCAAGAATTACCTGGAGTAAAGTCTCTTTCCACATTGTGAGGAAGGTATTTTTTCCACTGCATTTGCTTGCAGAAACTTTTTTACCTCCATTTCCAAGAAGATTCATTCTGTTGGGGCATGAGGATGGGATCCCTTGTGATTCTACAGCCTTTGGAATATTCTGAAGTACAGGGTCAAAGTCTGACTTCCTATGACCCTCTTGTCTATGATTATTTTTGTCCATTCCTGAAAACAGTGAGTCAGCCTACCACCCACCGTCTATGGATGGGTAACTTGTGCAGACTTGTCAGGGACGGATTTTGCTTAGCTTGAACTTTGAGGACTGATTGTACAGCTGCACACCTAGTGCCCATTCGTCCCCTACCTCTAAACTAACTCCTCTGTGGGGGGGGAGTAATCATAATAGATACAATTTATGCATGGGGCAGTGCCCCTATCTCTACCTCATCTTCCAGAAGGCCTATGGGAGATGAAGGCTTTTTGCTTCTCAGTATTGCTCTTGTAGAAGGTTTTGTATTCATCCACCTTCTTTACGTAAGCCTATGTCTTGTCACCAAACAGTGAATTTCCATCACAGGGGAAATCCGTAGCTTTTATTGGGGCTCATTGGATAAACTGGTAGTTCTAAGCCAGGAAAACCTACTTAAAGATCATGTGCAAAGCTTTTTGTACATTGTTAATGAAGCTTAATTTCAAGTCCCAGTGTCAGGGTTAGTGTTTCCTGAACATTTCATGCTGTTTGGTTTTGTGGTTTTCTTTAAATAAGCATTTGTTAACTTGCTCTACAGTGGCTGAAAACAGTAGAGTTATTTCTGTCTCAGTCAGGTTTGGAGAGCAATGACATAATCTTGGAGTACTGTAGCTTGCTGCTTCAGATTCCCAATCACAGCAGGCTATAGAGTTAATGGTTTGCTCTCCTGGGTTCCTACATACTCAGTCTATGGTTTGCATTTACATAACTTAGCTTAAAATGTTATCATTCTCTTCTTATAAAAGTTGACCATTTGAGTTTCAATGCTGAACTGAAGTAGTGGAAATCTTTTTCTGTGAGAGATCAGCTTGTCCGTATCACAGCTTTCAGTTCTTTGTCATCAGAACTCTGATTTTTTTAACACTATAACACAGGGATGTTTAGTGAATATAAAACAAATCTCAATTATGTTCATTCATATAAATAGTTTGTCTTTGATGTAGCCTTCATAAATACATTCATGTAAGAACTTTTTTTCAAGTCAGATTGACAAACAGGTGCCTGTCACACTCTACTATTTCAATCACATGTGCTGTATGAACTCACACATTTCAGTACTTTGGTGATTTCTATGTGAAGATATATCAAGTATGTGTATAAACAGAAACACTATATGGCATTGTGATGCATCATGTCTCTTCCCCACAGTTGAGGCAGCTGAACTCTGCTGCCACCTGCCTTCTGCTCCACATTTGAGGCTGCTGCACCCTGCTGCCCACTGTCTTCTCTCAGACAATTGGGGTCTGTGCACCCTACTGCATCCATCACCTGCCTAAAGAATCAGGGTTGCTGCACCTTGCTGACTCCTACCTAAACTGTTGGCAAAGAAGATAGCAGCAAAATAAATTCTCTGGGCAGAGGCAGAATTGGGACTGGGAGTTGGGATCTGGGGACCTGGGCTTGGTGGAAGCACAAGACACAGTATAGTGTTGAGAGGTGCCCCAGCTAGATAACATCTTCACCTTCAGACATGTCTGATGCCATAGGTCCAGGACATGCCTTGGCTATCTCCAAAACAGTGTTCCAGAGGGTTGTTTTTTTTTGTATCTAGACACATAAATCATGCAAGTTGCTTGTCTAATAGCTAAAGAGGCACCCAAATAGGACTTCTTGGCCATAGAATCCATTTATCTAGAGTCTTATGTTAAATGTGATGCTGGGGGAACCCTGCTTTGTCACATGCAGCAGTCTGCACCACCTCTTCATGGCTGGGGTGTCTGCTCCAGATTTGGCCACCTAATACTCCTTATCCATCCTCTTGTCCACTGGGAAAATGGAAGTGGGAGTTTGTAGAATCTTGGAGGCCTGTCTCTTCAGGGACTTATGGATGGGCAACAACAGCGTTTTTGTTGCAGGCACATCCATTATTTCCATATAGTCTGGTTCCTCTACCTTCTCTGTAGATTCTTCAGTGGAGAGGTCCAGAGTCTGTGCCACTTGCTTTATAAAGGCAAAGTGGGATGAAAAATCTTCAGATCCCTTCTCAAGGGAGTCAGGACGTGAGGATCAGTGGATACTTACAGTTCAAGAGGTTCCCCATAATCTTCATCCTCATCCTCCCCTTCCACATAAATCTCAGCAAACTGTTCAAGTGAACCAGGAATTGAGGAGTAACCCAGGTCCTGAAACGAGGTATGTGAACTGGGCCGCTGAACCAGAACAGCGGTACTGGTTTGATGTGCCCGAAGAAGACTTATAGCAATAGCTATTGCTTTTGCGACTGGCACTGATGGGTTCATTGGTTGCAGTTCCCTAACTGTTTTTCCTTCCTCTTTTTCTTGGCCGAAATTGCCAGTTCAGTGGCAGTATCTGCGGTTCTCTTCACACCCGTTCAACCATCACCGTGGTCAGAGGGTTGTTCAATCAGTTCCTTGGGTTTCTCCTTCTGAGAGGAGGAAGGTTTATCTGAAGCTGGGCCAGCAGCCTTTTTGGACATTTTTTTCCTTCAGTTCGTTCAAACGCCTATCAAGCATTGACTGGGGAAAATTCTTACAGATTTCACAGTCTGCCTTAGGGTGGTCAAACCCCAGACAGACAAGACAAACTAAGTGAGGGTTTGCTTTAGCAAATGATTCCTCACACTCTGTACAGTGCTGAAAACCTGCTGGGCCAGTTCTTTTCTAGGGTAGTGACATAACCAGTAAAAACTCCTAAAAAGTGTTTTTTTTGAGATCTGGAAGCCCAGGTTGTGTATGCCAGTGAGACAAAAAAGATTGTGATCGTCATTACAGCAATGGGCTCCATGGTGATGGCAAGTTACTCTTGGCATGAAGCCACACTGTTTGAGAATATTTTTTACAGGTGGGGGCTTTGCTCTCCACACACCCCCGAACTAAAGGATTCTAACTCCAGGTCGGAGTTAGTTCGGGGAGGGGGTGCAAGTTGGGGAAAGTGGTTGCCCCATTCCAGTGGCACTTCTATGGTGATATGGTGCTGTAGTCTATATCGACACATGTCACCGAAGAAATGTCACTGTTAGGGTGGCATACCCAGAACCCCCCACAAATAAACAAAGATCACTCTAAATTTTATTTTAATGCATTTGGTTTAGCGGCTGATGAGAGAACCAATAGTTAGCATGCTTTCTCTCAGAAATGACAAATATCTGGCCCAAGTAAGGTTTAAATATAGAAAATTAATTTTTAAAATGTAAATAAATGTTTGGTTTTCTCCTAGTTAAATGAACCAAGAAGAAACCAAACAACTTACTGGAATAAAACTAAATCTAAACTAATCTACCTGTAAACTCAAGGACAGTGCTTTAAAAATGAACAGAAATAAATATTATTTAAAAAAAAACAAGTAAAAAAGTCTTCAAGAAAGATGAAGGAGGGCTCTCTGAGGCTTTTGTACTAGGCAGGTGGAGTAAAGAATCTGATGGCTGTAGAATGTTTACTAGGGACAGTGGTTTGAAAACCGAGCTCGAGCCTAATATTCCATGATTAGCATAGGTTCTATTAACCATTTTGGCTCCGGGGGATTCTTATGATGAGACCATACTGCAGAAGTCAGAATACAGTAAGATTTTCTGGGGTTTAAATGTACTTTTTCTACTGCATTTGCTTGCAGAAATTTATTTACCTCCATTTCCAAGAGGATTCATTCTGTTGATATGTGAGGATGGAACCCCTTGTAGTTCTGCAGTCTTGGGAATTTTCTGAAGTACAGGGTCAAAGCTTGACTTTCCAGGACCCTGTTGTCTGCTATTATTTTTGTCCATTCCTGAAAATAGTGAGTCAGCCTTCCACCCACTGACAATGGATGGGCGACCTTTGCAGATTTGTCAGGGGTTTCACTTAGCATGTACTTTGAAGGCTGATTGCGCAGCTACAGATTAGTGATCTTTTTCCCCTACCTCTAAAGTAACCTCTCTGTGGGGGGATAATCATAATTGATACTGTTTATGCAAAGGGGCAATGCCCCATACCTCTACCTTATCTTCCAGAAGGCCTGTGGGAAATGAAAGCCTTTTTCTTCAGTGTTGCTTTTGTAGAAGGTTTTGTATTTATACACCTTCTTTAAGTAAGCCTCTGTCTTGTCATCAGACAGTGAATTTCCCAAACAGGGAAATCCGTACTTTTTGTTTGGATCCCGTGGAATAGATTGGTAGTTGTAAGCCAGGCAAACATCCTCAAGGACACTGCATGGGCCATGACCCTAGATGCGGTATCATTTGTGTACACTGCCATATGGAACTGGTACTTTGTGGCATCTATGGCTGACCTAGCTGTATCAGCCATATCATGTGCCAAGTCACGAGTAGCTATCTCGCTCAGTGCCAGTATGGAGTTCCAGAGGACTTTCTCATATTATGCAGTGTAGGCCAAATCAGAAGCAGAGAAGCTGAAGTATGAACTTATTTATTCATGCTATCCAGTTTTCTGGAGTATTTCTCAGGAGGCTGTGAGGAAAGGGGCACACTGGCCTCGTCAGAGGTGGCAGTCTAAACCACATCTTCATAAGTGGGGTGAGAATACAGTTATTCAGATCCCTGTTTGTCCACCTGATACTTTTTTCAATTTTCTTGTCTATGCCAGCAGCAGAGGAGAGTGCTGACTTGATTTTGCAGGTACATTCCTTAATGGATTTATGGATGGGCAGCAGTGACCTCTTTGTGGGAGATAAGCTCATTATATCCGTAAATTCTGCCTCATCCTCATCTTCTTTAGTTTCCTGTGAGATGATGTTGATGATGTATACCATAGGCATTCCAAATGCATAGTGGAATGTATAGTCATCTAAGGGTCTCTAAGGGGCATAAAAATGTTGTTCTAGAGCAGGGGTTCTCAAATGGTGAGGCCAGCCTCCCTGGAGAGGCCCCAACCTGTTCCAGGGGAGGCTCAAGTAAGTCTGAAAAAGTACTATATTTAAATTTTGAGTTTTATATATTTTGTGTGAAGATATGAAGCAAACTGAAAGAGGATAATAGATAACACCTTTGAGCACAGGAGCTCTTTTTCAAAGGTTTCACATCGGTATAAGACAAAGAACTGAATGTGAGCCAAGTACTCAGAGGGGTTTCAATCTATTCATGGTGTACCATGCAAAGTACAGTATGTTATTTTTCTTTGGAGAAGCTCAAGATTATTTCAGTTTTAAGGGGAGGCTCAAAATATTTTCCATGGATTTGAGGAGGCTCACTGTGACAAAGTCTAAGAACTATTGTTCTAGAGAACCGTCTGTTTCAATGGATTCTCCTTCCTCCTCCTCCTCCTCCTCCACATAGTACAATTCAACCTGCTCCTCCACAAGCATGGGAAATGTAACCAGAGCCTTGGGAGGAGGGACTGTAATATTTATGAATGTGCCCATGGCCTGGAATACCTGGAGGAATTTCCCTGCCTTGGTCATGTCCTCCATGAATGGCATTTTATTTGTGTCTACTGGTGGCTCCTTTCCCTCTTCAGGAGAAGGGACAGTGTCCTGTTTTTTTTGTTTGTTTGTTTTTTTCTTGGCAGGCACTATCTCTGGTGTCTGCTCTAAGGCTGTTTTACTTTAGTTGGATTCAGGGTTCCCCCTTTCAAATACCTTCATTTCTGAGCCATGTCTTGCAGCCTTATCTTTCTTCTCTCTCCCCTCTTACAGGGACTGCTGCTTACTTAAAGGGGCTTGACCCTCATCTGATCCTTTAGGTGATGTGGAAGCAGACTGAGAAACCATAAGGCTTTCTAATTTTTAGCCCTTTTGTTTTGTGTTTTAAGGCAAAACTTGACACAAGGCTCACAATTAAAATTGTGATCTGGACCCAGGCACCTTAACCACAACTAATGGCAGTCTCCCTTTATCAGGGAGTTGAAAACAAACTTTACAATTTTGAAAGCCTGTTGGTCCCATCTTCTTTTTGGGTCTGTCAGTCATGCCAAACACTGATCACCCTGGGGGACATAAGCAGTTCCAAAAAAAATAAAATTGTTAAATTGAAAACAAATCCCTTTAGAGTTAAAAAAGGGGTTATAGTAGTAGAAATGTGGTTCAGTTCCCTAAAAATTCAAAACTCAGAATGAAATAACACTAAACTGTGTTTAGATATGTTTAACAGCCAAATGTCTCAGTTTCCACAAGATGAGGAACTGATAATAATTCAGAAGAAACTGCAAAGCAGTTTAATTCAGAGTGATTAAATATTTTAAATTTAAAAAAATAAAGTTGTTTCCTAAGAACAGGAATCAGGCTGACAAATGTTCTTCTCTGGTTCCTAGGAAACTGATGGGGAACTAGAGAAAGTAGCAAATACACAATAAGTAACAAAAATACCCTAACTAACACAGAGTAATCAGCAAACTAACTGAACAGTTAAATACTATAGAATTTAAAATAATAAACCATAAACCAGTCAGAAGTTGAAAATGAGACTGGAGCAACTGCATTTTTCAGACGGAGAAATAATCTGATGTTAGAGTACAGGGGTAAGCATGACCACACAGCAGAGCTGGAATTTCATTCTAAGTTCCATAATTAACATAAGATACTAAAAGCTCCAGGGTGCTCATTCCAGGGATATGACTGCAGTTGTTAAGCATAAGTGAGGGGTTCCTCAGGTTTGAAAAACTAGTTGCAAAAGTATAAATCAGATAAAATAAATTATAGGGCATTAATGCATTACAAACATATAATGCACACAAATCTACAAGAATTATTCTTGGCTTCTGTGGCTGAAATAAATTTGATCTCCTAAAACAGTTACAGCAAACTGTTAATTCTTAGACATGGTCAAGTTAAATGCCCTGAATTTTTTTTGCCAAGATTTTAACATTTTCCTCAGTTCTGTTCTAAAGACTTGCTGCTGAAGAAAAAAAAATGTAATTTCCCCAAAGCTACTGTATTTTGGGGTATTGGTTCTGTATTCACTCTTGGCCTATTAAATCTCAAACTGCATTTATGTAAATTTTTTTTAAGTTTTTCAATCCAACATATTGGTCATTTTGTATTAGAATTTTATTCACTTGCTTGGTCCAGAATCATTTTCTTTCATTCTCTGTTGAAAGCCACCTGAATGCATCATACATCTGGCTTTGGTGAGATTTGTAGTCACAAAGAAGTACAGTAGAAGCTGTTTAATCTGGACAACCTGGTGGCAGGCTTTTTATCCCAATTAAGCATATTTTCCAATTATGTATAAGCCTGGCTAATTGGTTGTATGTGACTTCCACTTTTTTCATAGTGGTACAGCTGGGAAATCCACAAGGAAGACTTCCATAATCTAGAACAGATATAAACTGCCTATATAAACTGTCTTCCTTCATTTCCATGTTCCCTGTTTCCATACCTCTATCCAGCTCCCATAATCCCCTACACCTTTTTTCTCTTTCTCTTTTTTCACCTCCCCCTTTCCCCTCAATTACTCTATCCCTCTACTAGCTCTCCAACTCTTCTGCTCCCCCTTCCTACTCCCCTGTCCACTAGCCCAGGACCTGAATGTCTTCTGACCTCACATCCCCCTACACCCTAAACTGTCTCCCTACACTTACGCACTCCCTCTCTTGTAAGTCTATATCAGTTTGTATCTTCAATCCCTGCTACTTTTGAAACTCTTCTACTCGTATGACAAGGCTTAATTTTGCTGCATTATAATTCTCTGTATAATTGTGTCCGTGTACTCCACTAATTGAAAGGTGCTTTGTAAATAAAAATATTATTATTATTATTTGTAAAGATATTCCCTGTTTTTTCATTGTATCTAACCTAGCTACTATGTCTAGCCATACTGTTTCTTGTGTTAAGTAACTCTGGACTGTGTAAAACAATTCCAGTGTTTTTTTATTGTCTTTGTTATGAAATTTCGATGTGGAACCTTTGTAAAAGAGCTTATGGCTCAAAGGTGTCAATTCTGAATTCCCAATAAATAAATAAACAATAGACAGTCTAGAGTTACAATAGTCTGGTCCATGTTTTGTTTATGCAATAGGCTGTGTGTCTAAAGGCACTAAGTCTATTATTTAACTTTTTGGTGACAGTGTCTATATGGTAGTTAAATTTAAAATTTTGATCCACCCAAACTAGACAGTATTTATAGTCAGAAACATGAGTAAGTTGAACCTAATCAATTGTCTTTAAAGTGAGCTTTGGATCATTGCCATTCTTGCCAATGACAGCTAGAAATAAAAAACATAACTTTGGACTTTTTGCTATTTAATACATGCTCTGAACAATCAAACCAGGTATGTAAAGTTCAGAGATCAAATTGTAATTTTCTTTCCACTTGCTCATAATCTCTACTGGCTGCCACAAAGACTGAGCCATCCTGGTAGAGATGAGTTTAAGAGTTACATATATAATTTGGCAAGCCATTCATATAAATAAGGAACAACAGGCCCAATACAGAGCCTCGGGGCATGCCCCTTATTACTTTGTCCCAAGTTGACAGGCTTCTCTCAACACCTACTCACTGTGTCCTCTCTGTAATGTAAGGGCCAAACCATCTACAGACATCACCTGAAACACCATTTTCTTTTACTCTTTCTAGTAAAATTTGATGATTGGCAAGGTCAAAGGCTTTCAACAAATCCACTAACACTGCATATACTGCCAGCCCCTCACAAGAGGCTATAGACCACATCTGATATCAGTGGTGGTGGTGTTCATGGAATGGCCCCTACTAAATTCAAATTGAAATTTGGTTATGATGCCATGTGTTTCCATGTAATCATCTAATTGACTAATTACAAGTCATTCTAGTATTTTTGATACCACTGGTAGGAGGGCAATTGGTTGAATGTTTGAAGGTGCAGTGGGTGCTCCATTTTTAAAAACTGGCACTACGTTAGCAGTCTTCTACTTTACAGGAAAGATCCCCACACTAAGACTCCAGTTAGTTTCTCAAGAATGGGTGAAATAATGTCTACAGCATCTTTTAAAAATGTAATTTCTATACTATCTAAACTGAAAGATTCATTTACTTTAAGCCTTCTTATTACATTTTTCACAGCCTTACAAGAGTCTATTCTAAATCTAAACTTAAGGATATCAGAATTAAGAAACTGTGTATTTGTTAATAACTTATTTGTTTCTGTTGCGTTTGTATTTGGATTAGGAATCTTTATGTCAGGTAAATTTGTAAAGTAGTCATTCAGAATATTTGCTGAGATCTTAGAGTTCTGTAAGATGCCATTTAATTCCATATGGATTGGGGGAAATTTAATTACAGGATTTTCAGAAGACTTAATAAGGTACCAATACTTTTTTAAATCTTTAGTTTCCTTTTCTTTCTTATTATAATACAGCCTTGTTGTTGTTTTAATCATTTGGTTAAATATATTTCTAGACTGCTTAAATTGTTCCTATTCCATGGTTTTTAAAGTTTTATTTGCAATCTTCAATAACTTTTGTTATAGCCTTTTTTTCACTTATCTGAGGGCATGTTCATTCCTCTCTTGTAACTTCCTGTAAGATGTCAAGTCATTACATACTTCAAAGAATAAGTCAGAAAACTCCTCCATAACCATATCCAGAAAGGGTATTAAAAATAATCTGAACTGATTTATCTAAGCCAGTTTATACATGCATACCTCTTTATTATACTCCTTAAAACATTGCTTCTTGGCTTCAGCTGCTCTAATCAGATTTATGAGTTTCTCTGGTAAGTGAATTCTGCAGTTTACAGTGTTGTGGTCACCCAAAATCAGAGAATCCACTTCTACTTTACAGCAATCTTTGAGGAGACAAAATGAGTATATTTCTAGGATTATGTAGTCTACATTTTCTAATGGATGTAGTAATAATTTGCATCAGATCCATGCCTTTAAAACTGTTTTCTAAACATTTACCTCTTTGGCAACCTCAAGTAGCATTGAAGTCACCAATCAGTGTTAGCTCGTAGTTATTGATAAGCCAACACTGCATGTGCAAGTTCATCAAAGCTGCTAGTTTTTGTTTTTGTTGTTGAGAATATTACACCTATAACTAAGTTTAATTTATATAAAAGTGCTAATAGAAATTCTATATTCTCAATGTTGCCTGAATATAACATTCTGATAGGCCCTAATTCCCATTTATTAAAAAGTAATACTCCCCTCCCTGTCATTTCCCCTACCAGGTCTGTAAACACAATAGTCTTCCAACTCAAATTCATTATTAGATATATATATATATACACAATTTTTGCAAGTTTTTTCCCCATTTTCTCCCTGACCCAGGAGCTGGTAATCACAGCAGTGCATGGACGTGGAGGCGCACATGCACTCCAGGTGCTAGCTCGGCCCCTTCCACCTCACCCTGGCAATTGCTGCCACCCCCTCCTGCCTACACTACCCATCGGACCTCCACCCAATAGGAGCGTAACTATGGGGGCAGACAACCTCTTCGGGAGTGGAAAGCTGCCTTTTGGCTGCTCAATCCTGCTCTCTCCCTCCCCCATGCCAGCTCTTTGATGCCCCGAGGTCATTCCCAAACCCAGGTCGCCAGCATGACATGAGGAAAGACATCCAGCACCTCAATCCTCTGCGCCACTAGGCTGGTACACATTATTAGATATTTTATAATCCAACCAGGTCTCAATGAGGGTAATGACCTCTGGTGACTCTGTGTAAGATCAAGATTTAGAGCAGCTGTGCAACAAAATTGGGCAAAAAATGTTACCCTAACTTTTTTTCACTGTAAGAGATTCCAGGCATCTTCCAGTTTTATTTGGTGGTAAAATGTTCTAGTTCCAATCAACTATGAGCATTTTATAATTGTTTTAATTATGTTTTTTTCCTAATTTAAAAAGATGGCTGCAACATTTGGTTTAGAAATACTATTGTAAATCTGGTAAAGGTTAGGATGGAGAAAATCAAAAACAGAACTTATGTTGCACAGTATAGAAGGTACCTACAAACGTAAATTTGGCTGGAATGCTAATATTTTTATTAACTGTAGCTGAAACTATATTTTTTGGAAAAAATAGTTTTTCATTGCATTGCTGTTTAAATAGACCATTTTTGTTTTTCAAACTTCTTGTGTTGTGAATTATTTTAACAGAGCCTTGTCCATAACTAGGGCCTGTATTGAGTTCTATATCCCCACTGATGATCAGGACCAAGCACAATGAGCACCCATCTGTGTTCAGGCATCAAATTTGCTTCAAATGCAAATTCGGAATTTTAACTGCATGCCTAATTAGTGAGTATGAGTTCCTTCTTTTGACCTTATTTACACTTCCAGTAATCTTTGTCAGGTGCTTTTCAATGAAGGCTCCAAGCCTCAGTGCATCCGTGGAGGACTGTTTTCTGCCAATCCGTTGCAAAGAACAAATTATTATACTAATGGTAAATAAGGATGGCAACATAAACAATTGTATTATCACTTTGTTATTTGTTTATCTGATTAATTGAACAAGCCATTCGATCTAAATTCAGACACTCTTTTCTACTACTTTAAGTTTTAATCTTAGGTAAAAATAATACATGCAATAAAAAAAAAACAGAGCTAGCCTGCTAGATAAATAAATTCAACAGTAACATTAGTATTTACAACAAAATTATACATTGTTATTGACTTCCAGTGGCCTTCCACTGGTGGATTCCTTTAGGGTGACTAATGCTACTCAAATGTATAGCCCATCCACAGGAAGTCACTAGAGTGGCCGATCTTTTAAGTGCAGTGCCTACCTCTGGGGATGTCATGGGTGTCCAGCCCAAGTATCCCTTACTTGGGACCTGGTGGAACTGGTTGTAGCTGGGCTGGGAGTCTGAACTGTCGGGAGGAAGGCAGACCTGCACTAAGCAGTTCAGTTAACAAATAGCAGTTCCAACAGTTTTGTGCACTGCTGTTTTGCTGAAACTGAAGACATGCTGGGATAAAATTCTGTCTGAAAGCACTGACTTTGGCAATGTTAACAGGCAAGGTGCTGAAAGTTGCTTGAGGACAGTTTGTCGGTGGCTGTCTCTTTTAAAGTGCAGTTTCCACCCCCGGTAATTAGACCAGTGCTGCCTCCACCCCCTGTACCCCCCCCCAACACTTACTGGTAGACTGGTGGGGCAGATTGTTTGTAGCTGGACCAGGAATTTGAGTTGTCAGGAGGGAGGACCAAACTCAGCAGTTCAGGTAACAAATAGTTCAAAGAGCCTTGTGCAGAACAGCTTGGCAGAAATGGAGGACATGCTAGCTTAAGTGCTGGCTGAAACTGCTGGGTTTGTCAATATTAACAAGCAAGGTGTTAAAAGCCAGGATGACACCAGCAACTCTGCAGGCCCTGCACCACCTCCGGAGGAAACCCACTCCCCATGGTGGTAGGAAGCAGAAGATGGGGTAAGTCCTGGGTTTGGTGGCTGATAGGACTGGGAGTCACCAGGCAGAAGGGGTTGGTGTGATAGGAGGAGATTAAAAACTGTGTGAAAACTTTCAAAATATTTGGATGTTTGTGGCTCCAGTGCTATTGCAGGTATACACCCAAAATTTGGGGTACATACCCAATGTAAGTAGGCCCTGGAATCTAATAAAGTCAGATAAATGTGATTTAGGAAGCTAAAATTTACTGTAGAAATTTCAGAAATTAAATTGTGAAAATGTGCTCAAAATTCAGAGAAACATAAAACATGATGCCCTTAGCATTTCACTTGTGGAATTTAACTTTCAGAAAGCACTTATCACCACAGAAACCATTTGCTGTGCTGAGCTGTTTGCATTCATGTAGTTCCTGTCTTTTTTGACTATTTTGTCCTCCCTACTTTTATCTCTGAGCTTGTTCAGATATACTCTGTGGAATTGCCTGTCACACTGATTTCCTCTTTGCATTTCACAGACAAGCTTTTTTCAAAAGAGAGCCACCTACTCACCAGGTGACACCTAGGTGTCAGCGTGGCTCAGTTGGTAGCACATCTGCCTCTGGATCAGACGGTTGTGGGTTCTCATCCCACACCAGGATTGGACTTGTGCCTAAAAATTGCTGGCATCCGAGTGCAGTATTGGGAGGCCTGTACTGCTGGGGTGTGCCGTCCTTCAGATAAGATGTTAAACTGAGGTCCCTTCTGCCCGTCCTGGTGGGTGTCCAGGTGGAAGTAAGAGAACCCAGGGCACTCTTTGCAAAGAGCAGGGAACATTCCCGGTGTCCTGGCCAACATTCTCCTTCCCATAAACCAGTTCATGCAATTATCCAGGCTGTGTGTGGATGATGATGTGCAATATGGCTGCCACCACACATTCAGTCACTTCACTACCAGTCTAGCATTGCTTGTAAAGTGCTTTGGGATACAGTGTATGAAAAGCGCTATATAAATGCTGCTTCTTCTTCTTCTACTCCTTTTCCTGTAGGACCTATCCTGTTGGAATAGCCAGAATGTTTCCATCTAGGTTCTCTGGTCCTTTTCTTCTCCCAGCATGTCTTTGTGAGTTCCTCTATGTTCTGGATATCCGAGTGTTTTTTCTGCTCAGACTAGTCACTTTTGTGGGGTGTGATTCACGTATGTCCTGCTTTCAAGTGAGAATTGTCCATGTGCTTTCTTGTGCCAAGTGGTTGCCTACTGTTCTTTTGTTATTTTGCCTAGCTGCCATTCTCTTGATGAACCCTTGCATCTAACTCCTGCCACTGGTAATCCCTGCACTAGCTACCTCTCCTATCCTATATTTTAAATCCCCTTGACTTCCCTTTCCATTGACATGACCACACACCCTCCCTCTTGGCAAAACTGTAGTCCATCTTGTGTTGGCATATGATCACATTCATTTCACTTGCACTGCAGGCAGGCAAATCACCTTATCTGCACTAGCATAATGGCCCTGTAATGCCCCTCCAACACTACAGCAACATTGATGCCCAGCGTCATGCTCCTTCATGACTAAAGATATCGAGATACTTCTGTCACAATGGCCTCAGTCACAACTAGTTGTAATTCTTGATAGCACTGCCTACCACTGTTTTCAAATGCTAAAAATACATATTGTTATCTGCAGGGTTGTTAAAGAGTCAGCAGCTGACATTGTCCCAGATTCCCCCCTTTTCCTCCACAAAAGACAGACCACCTGTGAGCTGTTGTGCTCAGATTGGCAATTAATTTATTATATTTCACATTCATATTTACAAATACCATCACCATTTTTCATTATTGTCTTTTCCACGATTCTTTGTTTATATTGCATTAAAATATCCATCTCTGATCACCCTTTCTCCTTCTTTCTCTTCTTCTTGCCTTCCCAGGTGAAAATCTGGGTGCCTTCTTCTCTTTTTCTTGTAGGTAACAGTGAAAACCAATACCACTTTTCTCTCCTTCTGTTGCTTCTTCTTCTCCTCATATTCCTTTATCATTCCCCCCTCCTTCCTCCCCTTCCCCCCCACTTCTGCTGCCATCCACCTCTGGTAGTCCACCAACGTCCGACCGGACACTTTCTGCCATCCACCTCTGACAGACCATCCCAGGCCTCCCAAAAAAACCCTCTCCACGTTCTCCTTTTGACAGATGGGTGGGAGGCAACAAAACTTCAGCAAAAGAGGCAGAAAACCTCCGTGCTGGCCATTATGTACCCTGTAATTTGGGCCCCTCCTATTTTCTTTTTTACCTATCCCTGTCTCTTTCTATTCTTGGCTCCTCCCCTTCCTGTTTCTTGTCCCTTGTCCTGGCTACCTGTCCCTCCCCCGTACCTCCCTCCCCCTCATCTGAGCAAACCATCCATCCACAAGGGGGGTTCACCTGGACAACTTGGTCTGCCCCTTAAAGGGCAAACTTCATTGTCCAGAATTCCCCCCTTTTCCTCCACAAAAGACAGACCACTTGTGTGTTGTTGTGCTCAGATTGGCAATTAATTTATTATATTTCACATTCATATTTACAAATACCATCACCATTTTTCATTATTGTCTTTTCCACAATTCTTTGTTTATATTGCATTAAAATATCCATCTCTGATCACGCTTCCTCCTTCTTCCTCTTCTTCTCACCTCCCCAGGTGAAAACCTGGGTGCCTTCTTCTTCTTCTCTTTTTCTTGTAGGTAACGGTGAAAACTGAGACTGCTTTTCTCTCTTTCTGTTGCTTCTTCTCCTCCTCATATTCCTTTATCATTCCCCCTCCCTTCCTCCCCCCCCTTTTTTCCCCATAGCCTGTCTCCAACTTGCGTTGGATGACTGGTTTTCCCTTCGTCCCCCTCCTCTGTCTTCCTTCCTGTCTCCTCCAAGCTTCCATAAAACCCATAATTTCCTTATTAAACATGTCTATCGCTAGGTCCAACAAATGAACCCCATCTGATCTGTAAAAATCCTCTACCCACTCTTCCGCCCTTCTCAATATTACATGCCCTCCCATGCACCTTATCAATGTCCCCACCCTTCTATTCATCTTACTTTGGCCCTATCCACTGCTACATGGCTGTGTTCATGTCTCCATACCCTCTTTGGTATCATATCTGACCATGCCATGCTCACCCCTGGCCACCATTGCTTTATTTTCTCCAGATCCTGCTTAACCTGCAAATATGTGTCAACCCATGACTTTCCTCCAACATCATTACCCCCGAGGTGTATAATGATTAAATCTGGGGTGGGTCGCCGCTCTCTCATCTCTATCAAGGTCGGAAGTAACTGTGCCCACTTCATCCCTCGACTGCCACTCCAAACCAGCCAACAATGTCTGACGTCCTGGTACAGCTGCTTTCCCCTGGGTTTCTTTCTGCTCTCCTTTCTGCCCTGTAAATGTAGGCATGCCCACAGATCCATACTTCTGTGATCCTCCCTCTGCCTAGTAAATCAAGCAAAATATGTCTTAATCTCTCAAACCATCTTTTCCTGCTCGTTCTTATTCTGTTCAATTTTCCCGTACATCCCCCCCAACTCTTAGGTTCTGTTCCTGTAAGACAAAACAACAGATGAAAGGTTAATCTCAATCTTTAAAAACCCAAATGTATCTCTTGTAACTGGCAGACCACCAGCATCCCCTTTCCAACATACTGGTCACTGACTCCCCTTCTGTTGCCCATTTTGAAGCAGCCCCTATTTGAAAAGAATGATAAGAATAACTACCTGGGTCTTCGCCCAGGAACTCCATACCTTTTTTATGTATGGCTGTTACCTGGTAACTTGTCATCTTCTTCCCATCTCCATGCACAAATAGTCTCCCTGCTTTATTATAACACTCTGCGGCATAAGCCCACAAAGCCTTTACGAGGCACAAGGTCCCGTCCAGGTGAGCCTTAATGGCTACAACACACCCCTTCCCTCCCCTCCCTGATCCATCTTGGACCTCCTAATTATGAGTTATATTTCCCTTGTCCCCCAGGTTATATCCCCCCATTTCAAACCTCCCTCTTTGTTCTTTCTGCCATGCCCCACTGCCTCGCTCACTCTCAAGGCCCCCACGAACATCACTAAATAAATCGTATGGAACAGCTGCGCCTCATCCTTGAATTTACAAATTGCAGGCAATATCCCCCCCAATCTGGCTAACCACTGATCTGCTATCGGATGCCTACCATCCTTGGCCCTTTGTTTCAGCCTACTCCAACCTTGCATTATCCTCTGTATCAGCACTGACTTCGTAGGATCCTTCCATTTTTTCAAATTACAAACAAAGCTGATCCCCACTAACTTCTGACTGTGTGGCCTAGTGGTTAGAGCACTGCACTATGATATAAATTGCCTTTCAGTCGTGGGTTTGAATCCTGTCTTCGCCATTTTTCACATTTCCCCTCCCTCCCTTTCCCCCAACTCTTAATTATATGCCCTGTTAAATCTGATTGACAGGAGCTAAACACAGGGTATAGTAAGAGGTGTGAAGTAGGAGGGGCATAAGGGGGAAGAAGCCCACCCTCAGCACGACAAGTGTTTGATTCATTTATTTATTTATTGGTTTCTTTTTCTTTAAAAAAAAAATAATCTGAGGATCAGTGGCAGGATTTTTAGGACAGTAAATTAATAAAAAGGGAACTAGGAGAGCTTCAGTAGCAGACAAGTAGTGGAACTGCAGTATAACGTGGGAAGTGGTGCAATGCAGTGGCTGTGGGGCAGCCATATTCAGGCAGACCTTCTGGACACTGAGGTGCCACCCTATCTGCATGCAACTCTCTGGACTGCGGGAGGAGGTAGCCAGACTCAAAGTGGAAGTAAACTGGGTCAGGAGTACCATCACCCCTATCCAGGGACCACCCAGTCCAATGCAACTGCCTCAAAGGATGCTGAGAACGAGGAGCACTTGGATGACAGGGGGCTCAGGGAGGGTTAGAGCAGTCAGGCAGAGGCACATCCCAGATCCTATTCCACTCAAGAACTCATATGCCACACTGGCAAATGAGGACAACCAAATAGAGGTACCCAGAGAAGTGGAAGGAAAGGATGTGGAGGTTAGCCAAGGAGGTGACCTCAGCGGGAAAGCAGGGACCCAGAGGAGAAGGAAGCAATCCTGGTGGGGGACTCCATCATAAGAGGGATCCAGCTAGGAACACAGGAGGGGAGGACAGGAGGTGAGGTGCCTACCAGGTGCCATGGCATGGAGGGATGGAAGGAAGATCCTGGGGATCACTGGGAAGGCAAGATGGGAGGTGAGCTGGATGTCATTATCCACCTAGGTACTAATGACCTGGCAAATGGGGAGCCAAAGGAAGTTCAGGAAGAGTTTAGGAAACTGGGAAGGGGTCTCAAGCAAGTAGCTACATCAGTCACTTTCTCAGAAGTACTACCTGTGAGAGGCAAGGGAGAACATAGGAGTGCATGCACCAGAAACTTTAACTCATGGTTGAAGAACTGGTGCTGTGAGGAAGGGTTTGGATTCATTGGTGACTGGGGCCCCACCTGGGAGGATGGAGGTTTGTTCAAGCCTGACTGCCTGCATCCATCCTGGAGGGAATCCAAGCACTCAATGATAAGTTTAAATGCTACATTGATAGCATTTAAACTAGCAAAGGGGGGTGGCAGGCCAGCAAGGAGGGTACCTCACTCGCTCACCCCCACAGCTAGCAGTGGAACCAGTGAACCAGAGGAGCGCTATCTCTGCAAAGCAGTGTGCAAAGATGGAGATTAGTGCCCAAGAGGTGGATAAGCAGAAAGGGCAACATTCAGCAGAAGGGCAGACAGCAAGGAGAACCAGGGATAAATGACAACCAAGGAAGGGACTGAGTAGAACAGTGAAACAGTCTAGGAGGTCAAATCATGGAAAGCCATGTGTGCAAATGCCAGGAGCCTTAGCAACAAGATGGAAGATCTGGAGGCTGTCATGGTGCAGTCAGACCTGGACATTGTGGCCATCACTGAAACCTGGTAATGATAACCGACTGAGAGATGGCCATACCTGGCTACAACATATCTAGAAGAGACAGAGCAGGCAGGAAGGGAGGAGGAGTGGCACTATATGTGAAAAATGACATAAGGGCCACAGAGATCCAGGAGGAACAAAATGGGGAGAGATACTGTGGGTTAAGCTGGAAAGGAAAATGGGACAGCCATCCACAGGTGTGATCTATAGACCACCAGCCCAGGAGGAAGAAACAGATAGGAGTTGATGCTGCCATCCAAAGGATGGCAGACAAGGTGAGGTAGTACTGGTTGGAGACTTCAATATTCCAGACGTGGACTGGAGCATCCCAGCAGCAGCATCAACTAGGAGCAGATTTATCCTGGACTCCCTTCAGGGTGCCTTCCTCAAGAAACTGGTCATGGAACCAACTAGGCAGAAGGCAATACTGAACCTTGTGCTCACAAACAGGGACAGTGTGATAGGGGTAACAGTGAGGGAGCACCTGGGAAGCAGTGACCACCAGTCATTGTGGTTTGAAATCACAGAAAGAGCAGAACCAAACCACACAAAAACACGTATCCTGGATTTTAGGGGGGCAGACTTTGGGAAAATGGGGAGATACTTGAAAGAGGCATTAAGGGAATGGGACAGGAATCAGGGTTGAGGAACAGGGGCAGTATTTAAAATGGGGATTACAAGAACAACAGAATTATGCATTAAGCAGGTTAGCAAGAGGAAAAGGAAGAGGAGACCATTATGGTTTTCAAGGAGGTAGCAAAGAAAGTGAAAGCCAAAAGATTGCATTCAGGCAATACAAAAGACACAGGCAGAAGGGGATAGGAGAAGTACCAGGAGAAGCAAAGGGAGGCAGGGAGGTCAGTAAGGAAGCCAAAGCTCAGACAGAAGAGAGCACATTGCAAAATCAGTGGGTAGAGGGACAAAACCTTTTATAGGTACATAAGAAAAAAAGAAAGACAAAGGGAGGGATAGTGAGACTGAAGGGGAGGATGGGGGCCGCGTGGAGGATGACAACAGTAAAGCTGAATATTGAACAGGTATTTCTGCTCCTGTCTTTACTGAGGAAGAGGAGGGTAATGGGTCTGAAGGAGTACAAGGTGAGAATGGTGCAGAAATGGACACAGGTCCCTTTACGAGAAAGGGTCCTGAAGGAACTGGAAGTAATAAGAGTTGATAAAGCAATGGGGCCAGATGGGTGCACCCAGGGTCCTTAAAGAACTAAGAGGTGGTGGATGAACCTCTGGCTATCCTGTTTAGCCAATCACTGGAAACAGGGGAGGTACCCAAAGACTGGAGGACAGCACATGTAGTCCCCTTATACAAAAGTGGGAACAAAGAGGAAGCAGGGATCTACAGACCAGTCAGCCTCACCTTGGTAGTGGGGAAGATCATGGAAGCACTACTGAAGGAGAGATTGGTGGAACATCTGGTTGTCAATGGACTTCAGGACCCAAGGCAGCATGGTTTCACCAGGGGGAGGTCATGTCAGACCAACCTCGTTGAATTTTTTGACTGGGTGACTAGGGAGGTGGATCAGGGGAGGGCAGTGGACATGGCCTTTCTGGACTTCAGCAAGGCCTTTGACACTGTGCCACATAGAAGACTATTACACAAACTGGGGAATATGGGTGTGGGCAGGACAGTAGTGTGGTGGGTAGGTAACTGGCTGGGTGGCAGGACACAGAGGGTGGTGGTAAATGGCTGTCACCCCACAGAGGGAAGAGTGACCGTGGGGTACCACAGGGATCAGTGCTGGGACCGGTCCTATTCAACATCTTCATCAGTGACATTACGAGGACCTAGAAGGCAGAATTTCACTGTTCGCTGATGACACAAAGCTCTGTAACAGAGTAGACACACCAGAGGGTGTAGACAGAATGAGACGCGACCTGCAGAAACTTGAAGAATGGTCAGGGTTTGGCAGTTGAAATTCAATGCAAAGAAGTGCAAGATAATGCATATGGGGCACAAAACCCTGACACAATATATCAGTTGGGGTGAGGATATAGCATGCACCAAGCAAGAAAGGGATCTTCATGTTATCATCTCTGATGACCTCAAGGTAGGGAAACAGTGTGACAAGGCAGCAGGTAAAGCAAATAGGATGCTGGGATGTATAGGCAGGGGCATCACCAGCAGGAAAAGGGAGGTCATAATTCCGCTATACAAGACACTAGTGAGGCCCCACCTGGAGTACAGTGTACAGTTCTGGAGACCATACCTACGTAAGGACATAGACAGGGTAGAGAAGGTTCAGAGGAGGGCAACAAAGATGGTGCATGGATTGCATCACAAGTCCTATGAAGACAGGTTGAAGGAACTGAACATGTACTCCCTGGAGGAGAGGAGGGAGAGAGGCCCGGGGATATGATAGAGACATACAAGTATCTTACAGGGAGGAACAGGGTGCAGGAAAACACTATTTTTAAGTGAAAAAGATGTTCCAGGACTAGAGGGCATGGGATGAAGTTGGAGGGAGGATGATTCAGAGGAAACACGAGAAAGACTTTCTTCACAAAACGGGTTGTGAACAAGTGGAACACCCTGCCAGAGGAAGTGGTGGGGGCTGAAACAATCATGGGATTTAAGAATGCATGGGATAGACATAAAGGAATTCTGGAGGTCAGGGGTAAGGGGCAACAGACTTCTAGGAAAACAAACTGAACTTACAAGCTCAAATGGGCAGACTGGGTGGGCCATAGGCCCTTATCTGCCAACACTGTCTATGTAGGTACACCCCCATTGTGATGTGAGCCGTCCCTTTTTGCCACTGGTCTACCGTAAATTTCCCTAACTGCTCTTCCGTAACTGGCCCACTTACCTCCATGTGGTGTACTTCCCTGAATGTTTGCAATGCCCGCCATGCCCCTTAATAGGCCCTCAAGGTCCATGGTGCCCATGAATTGTGGAACAGCATTTTGGCTCCCTCTTGCCAATGTCCCAGATGTTCATTGGAATGTGCGTTTTTCGCTCCTCTCCTGTAGGTGCCAGCATCCAGAACCGATCCAGCTGCAGATGGGAAAGGCTGTCAGTTAGGATATTTTTTACCCCGTCTATGTGCCTGGCCCTGAATGACATATTCAGTTGCAAGCCTCTTAATACTAACTGTCTCAACACTCACATAACTGTCTCAAACCTAGCTCCCCGTGGTGTTCACAACATCCACCACTGCTTTGTTTTCCCACCAAAATGTAACCTTCTGATTCTGCAGTTCTTCTGCCCATACCAGGGTGCAGGCCCAAATTGGCATGATTTCCAATAATGTGAAGTCCCTTACCCTTCCATCTCTTACCCAGTCTGCTGGCCATGGCTCCGAAAACCATTTTCCTCTCAAATACCCACCCATTCTTAACCCTCCTGCCGCATCCGTATACAATTCTAGATCTGTGTTATAAACCCATTCTTCCTGCCAAAAGGAACGTCCATTATAGTTGCTCAGGAACTCCTCCCATACCTTGAAATCTTCCTTAACCCCTTTTGTTATATTCACCCAGTGGTGTGGCCTTGTCACTCCTGCCATGGCCCTCGCGAGTCGCCTTGTAAACGCTCTACCTAGCCCAATTGCACTGCTAGCGAAATTCAAATGCCCCATTACTTGTTGCACCTGCCTTAATTGCACCTGCCTCCTGCTCATGTGCGCCTGGATCAGCACCCTTAGCTTCTGCACTTTGCTGTCTGGTAACCTAAATACTTCCCCCAGTGCATCTGTCTCAATCATTAAAAACTCTAGGACCTTGCTGGGGCCTTCTGTTTCTTCCGGTACTAATGGCACCCGAGCTCACCACACAGCTCTTGAAAGCTAGCCAGCATCCTCTCTGCCTCCAGGCGCCCACTGCCTATTAACAGGAAGTCATCTAAATAGTGTATGACTGTCTTGTACCCTGTTTTTTGCTGGAATATCAATTGCAGGCAGGTGTTAAATGTTTCAAATGTAGCACAAGCTGTGGAACAACCCATAGGCATAGCCTTGTCAAAGTAATACTGGTCCCCCTACTTCAAAACCCAAAAAGTCCCAGTCCTCCCTCCTAACTGGGAGCAACCAGAAGGCTGATTCTATATCTGTCTTGGCCATCCATGCATCGGGGGTCGCTTGGATAATCTGTGCTGCCTCTTCCAATGTGGCATAGGTGACCCTGCTGTGCTCTTCCCCTATAAAATCATTAACTGACTCTCCCTCTGGGAACGACAGATGGTGAATCACCCTGTATTCCCCCTTTTGTTTTTAGGGACAAAGCCCAATGGGGATATTCTCATGTTGTGTAAGGGAGGAACCAGATACGGCCCTTCCACCCTCCCTGCAGCTTTTTCTTTTTCTATTTTCCATCTCAAAATGTCTTCTTTTCCCCTGACTGACCCCAAGTTATTAACCTCCCTTGCCTGTCTTGGACCTTTGCACTGTAGAGGGAAACCTGTTCCAAAACCTCTCCTTATGGTTTCTGCCACCCCTCTATCCGGATGCCCCTTGAGCCACTTTTCCCGGACCTCTATCTTGTTGGGAGCTTTTGCCAACTGGAATTGTTCTCTTCCCCCAGTACGCCCCATCCCCCGCTACCCTCCCTGACTGTTTTTTCCTTGCCACTCCTCTCAATAAGACTGGACTCCCCTACCCTCATAACCCCTGCCTCTAGACCCCCTGCTCCATGTCTGCCCCTATACCCCAGTCCCTCCCGAAAGGGCTGGTGGCCCATCCCCAGAGCTCCCCCCACCTGGGCTTCTTGAGTCCAATATTTTCCTGCATCTTGTCGCCGGATGGGAACCATCACATCTCGAGCAGGCATGTCAGAATCGACATTGGAGCCATGAACAAAATGCCCTGTTATATCCCCAACAGCACTTCTGTTGTATTTCCCCCCCTTCCCATTTCTCCTTCCGGTGTGAATTAATCGGTAACATAGTCTGTCCACAAATCTAGCTGTCTTGTGTCCCATCTCACATCCCCATATGTCACCATCCTTTGGCGTAAAAACTTGTCATAATATATCCACCCCACCCCCCTTTAGCTTTTGCCCTACATATGATCAGGGAATATGTGATAAGTGGGACGCCCAGTTCTGATTTCTTTTCCATCACTATGGCCGAATATGTGGCAAACCCCACGAACCACCCATCCCACGTCTTTCCTTTTGTAAACTTATCCTCCTCTTTCTTACCCAATAAGACCACAGTCGCTGCCATCTCACTCTTCCCTATATTCTCAGTCTCCTCATATTTTGCTGCTGCCTCTCTACTTACTAAAGCAAATATGTCCACATACTCCCCTTTCCATATCTTCTCCTTTGTGGCCAGCGGCACATGTTCCCCAATCCTCATCCCTGGGCTCCTATATCCTTCGTCCCTTTTCCTGCTCCTTCTACCACCTTGTCCACCTCCACAATCATCTCTTCATCTGACCTAATCTCTGCCAGTGCATTTTCCATCTGTCCTAACCCACCTGTCCCAAGGGCCGCTATAATTTTACCAATGTACTCTTTGGTACTCTGTTCTATGGAACCTGATACACTACCTGCGGGCTTGTCCACTCCATGTGACCTGCTGTTGCCAAGCTGCACCGGTCTGGTTCTTGTGGTGGGACCACTGGCTGCGGCATCGGGATCAGTGGGACCATTATGGTGGGGGGCTCCGGTCTGGGTTCTGGCATCGGTACCACAGTCGGCTCTAGGGGAGGTACTAACAGTTCTGGCAAAGGGGGTTGTGGTGGTACTGGACTACCCACTCAAAGAGGAACCACCCATGGTGGCTGCAGCCTTTTCAGGGTGCGTGGCCTCCCAGTAGGTTGCTTCCCATCGCCCCCCTTTCCTTTTTTCACTTTCCCTTTCTCCCCTGACCTCCCCAGTTCTGCCTTTTCCACCAGTTGCCACATCATGTTGGCCTTCTCTGCCAACTCCACAATCGCTTTGTAAGCTTCCTCTTTTGATAGCCCTTGAGGCAATTTTCCCAGATGCTAGCAGGCGAAAGCATTCCCTTAAAGAAATACGCCGCAGCTCCTAATGCTGTCAGGCAATGTACACCCAAACCCTGGCCCATTCTGCTCTAAAGCCACTAATATGAGCAAAAATTCTGGTGCCTTCTCATTCATATCAATCAGCATCTGCAGCCTCCTTCCTAAAATAGATGCCCTACAGGCCTTCACCAGCCAACACTGCCCTGACATCCTGGCAGTTGTCAAAACCTGGCTTACACCATCAGTACCGGACCATGCAATCAGCCTTCCTGGCTAGAACGTCTTTAGGCTGGATCACCTCTCCAAAAGATGCAGGGGCTGTGCTCTCTACCTAAAAACCTCCATACGGGGCACCATATCATTACCTCACTCCAGCCCACAACTGCTCAGATACTGCCAGTGAGAATCCTCCTCAGAGCCCAAAACAAAACCCTCACTGTTGCCACCCTCTACATCCCTCCCAAAGAACAGGGGACTGGTCTAACAGCTGTTCTTGACTTTATAAAGTCACTCCCACCGGACACCGAATCCATCCTCTTAGGCGACTTCAACATCAACTGGCCTGCAGCCGATGCTGGTGCACACAGGGATACCATTGCTGCGGCGAACCTCACACAAATGGTTGACTCACCAACCAGGAAAAATTACAGGACCGGCACCAGCACACTCTTGGACTGGATCCTTACCAGTCATCCATCACGGATATCTAACACTAATGTCCTCCCTGACTCTCTCAGCGACCACTCCCCTGTTAGCCACACCTGGTCAAATAAATTCATCAAACAACCGCCAAAAACTATCACCAGCAAGGTTCTACCCCATGGTCACCTTCCTCGACTCAAATCTCACCTCCTCCATCAAGACTGGTCCACTATCTTCAAAGCAACCAATGTAAACACTGCCCTTGACCACTTCATAAACATCTACACTGTGGCCTGTGACACGTATCCTCCTATTAAGAAATGCAAAGTCAAATCACTCAGTAACCCTTGGCTCACAGATGACCCCCTCTGGATGCTAAAAACAAGAGACCACCTATGGGAACTGGCCAGAAACTCTGGAAGGCAAAACGACATCCAAAACTACAAACGTGCCCACAATGACTGCACCAAAACCATCCAGCAAACGAAGTCTGCCTACTATAAGCATGCCCCCACAAACTCCTGGGGCAATGGTCGGGAATTCTGGAAGAACATAAAGGAACTCACCGGGAATCCACCCAAAACCCTCCCATTAATACTCTACATCAATGGAACCACAACCCTCAACCCAAAAACCATTGCGGATACCTTTAACAAAGCCTTTACTGACCTCAGAGCTTTCCTACCCCAGGACTACTTCAAAGACGGTGAAGCCCCTCTGTCTGCAATGAACACTACTCCTACCAGCTCCCCCCACTTCTACTTCAAAGCAGTCAAGGCTCACCAAGTACACAAATATGTTACCAAAGGCCTTGGTAAATCAAGATTTAGTAATGACTCACTTGATCTCAAAATCCTGTCTCTCACATTTGATGAAGTGCTTAGTCCTCTGACCAGAATTTTCAACCTCTCCCTCAGCCTTAGACAGATGGAAATCTGCCCCTGTTAACCCAAATCCATAAAAGTGGTGACAAAACTGCCCACGATAACTACAGACCTATCTCCCTACTACCCCCACTCTCCAAAGCACTAGAATGCATCATCTCAGACCAGCTCACAGAATACCTGGATATGTACAACATCCTGTGCAAGCAACAAAACGGGTTCTGCAAAGGTCACAGCACCTCCACAGCCTTACTTGAATTCACCGGCGCAATCCACAACGCACTTGACTCCGGTGAACTACTAGGCTCAATCCACATTGACTTAACTAAAGCCTTTGACACCGTCAATCACCGCCTCCTGCTTGTCCAGCTTCAGAACACTGGGCTGTCAACCGACTCCATTGGCTGGTTTAAGAGCTACCTTGAAGAACGGTCCCAAACAGTAGAATCGCTGATACCTCTCGGACCCTAGACCGGTCCGCTGGAGTCCCCAGGGCTCCATTCTGGGACCCTCCTCTTCAACCTATTCTTAAACTCACTACTGGACAGCTGCCCAGAACAAATAATTCTCTACGCCGACGATGCTGTGATCCTCACCTCGGACCCTGATCCAATCCAATTACAAAATAAACTTCAGCGGGCCTTCTCCTCCATTGAATCCTGGTTTCTAAATCATAAACTGCTTCTCAATCAGAAAAAAAACAAGTCTATGGTCTTCTGCAGCCCCCACAACAAAAACAAACAACTCCACCTCTCCATTTCAACCGAACAAGGAGCCTTCCTAGAGCAAACACAATCGTTCAAGTACCTCGGCATCACACTTGATCCCCACCTCTCATACGCTGTCCATATCAGCAATGTTGCAAAGTCTGCCAATGCGAGGTAAGGCATATTATTCTGGCACAGGAAACACCTAACCCCAGAAGCACTGTCAGTGGCTATCCAAAGCTCCATCATCAGCATCATAGACTATGGTCTTATCATATATGGGTCTGCAACTACCACTGCTCTCAAACGTATCGCGACCTCCCTGAATAAGGCCTGTCGTCTCATCACTGGCTCACATCGCCATACCCACACATGTGACCTTTATTCCCAATCTGGATGGCTTCAACTGGACAAATGCATAAAATACCAAACCTGCATCTCGACCAAGAAAATTATAATGGGGCTTGCCCCACCTGGTGTCTGTGCCCTCCTTAAGCCTAGACATAGGAACGTCACTACAAGGAGATCCAATTCCCATCTACTACATATCCCACGATGTCGCAAGACCCAAGGACAAAGATCATTCACCTATCGGGCATCCAACTGGCTCAACTCTCTTGGTAGCGACATAGCGACTGCTCCAACACTCGGCCTCTTCAAGTCCAAGCTGCGCCTCTCACTGCTTGTATCCTGCGATTGCCCATCTTAACATTTCCACCATTCCAGCTGCACATGCCCCAGCACCCAGCACTTACAATCAGTCTTTGCACCCCTAGCACCTTACCTGTCTATTCCCTCGAAAAGGCCCCCTGGCTGCACTGTCTCCCGCCCTCACCCACCTCCCCCCGTATCGCCACTCCTGCCTCGTCCCCAACCACCTCCCGTACTCCCCTTTCCCCCTGCACCTCCTTCCCTTGTCTTGTTCATAGCTCAAGTCTTTGTACTGGTTATTACATGTCTGTAAGTCAATGACTATATGTTTGTAACTAAAAATGATGACTGTTGCACATGCTGACATGGAACCTTTGCAAAAGAGCCTCGGCTCAAAGGTATTGTAATCCTAGATTGAAATAAATAAATAAAAAATAAAATAAATAAAAATAGCTTGTTCTTCTTTGGTGCCATCTTGTTTCCAAATTTGCCTGAAGAAACTGCTGTGGATAAAAACTGACAAGGTGCCTCCGTTAGTGACCTACCATCATTCCATATTTATATATATATATATATATATTTTTTTTTTGTGTGTGTGTGTGTGTGTGAATAAAAGCAACCCCATTCCCCTGCTCTCCTTATTTGCGTTCTGTTCCAAACTCATGTCTGCTGCCCCTGTATTTCCTCCTTATCGGAGCTTGGGCCCCTTGCACACCATTGTCCAAACCCCTCCCCACCCTCGTACCCTCCCCTGTCACAGGCCAGCTCCTCCACATGTGCAGCCAGCAGGCCCATCTCCCTGCTGCAATGTCCCTCGCTCCAGGCCCTGTCCATGTGCTTCCACCCCCACATTTTTTATCCTTGCCAAAAACACCCATAAAATCCCATGCACCACAACATTTATTTTATTTCTACTCCTAGGCATCAAAAACACCCATCTGCATCAAGCCCCCTAGGTGCAAGTGCCTGTTTCAATAGTCTCCCCCCCTTTGTCGTTCCTACAAATGCTCGAAATTCACCCCCCCACTGTCTCCTGCACCTAGCTCAGCCCTGAACAGTTCCCCTCATTATGTCTCATCCTTCTTTAAAGCCGTAAAGCCAGGTGCCTCTTATCAAACCAACAACAAATCTTCCCAGGCCCTGCCTCTTGACTCTGTGATGCAACGCGGTGTAACATTAAACGCAGAGTTTGTAGGCCGCTTGGCCTCTCATGCAAGGCCCTTCTGGCAGGCTGCTCTTCAGACCCTCTTGCTTTTTCCCCCCACCCTGCTGCAGCTCCTGCCTTGTATCCCACTCTTTGCCCTCTAAGGAAACTCCGCTCTGCCACGGTGGCCCATGATGTCAGATGCCGAGTTTGTAGGCCACGTGGCCTCTCATGCTAGGCCCTTCTGGCAGGCTGCTGTTTGGCCCCTCTCGCTTTTTCCCTCCACCTTGCTGTGGATCCTGCATACTCCGCTCTGCCGGGTGCGTGCTCTCACCTGTCCTATGGGGCCTTTGACTGGCCCTCACTGCACTCTCCTTTTTCCCCTCTCCCCACCAACCAATTGCATCTCGTCAAAAAATGCTGAAATATGCCTCTTAGGCCGTTGTTCTCCCCCAGTCGAATCCGCATTGAAACATACCACTCTCTCTCCTTTCGTTAAGATATAATCCCCACTCTTTTTGACCAGCGCGCACTCCGCGTCTATAGCCTCTTGCTCCCGGCCTCTCCCTTTCACCCAATTCAGCCACTGCTGCTCTCGCCGCCTCCCGTCTCGCTGCTTGATTCTCTTACACTCTTCCTCCTTGCTAATAGACCAAGCCCCACCACAGAAATGCCAACAAGTTTTACCTTCCCCACACTATGCCTTCGCTTCATGGCTGCATAAAAGCACTTGTCCTATAATTCCTTCACATCATTGTTCCTTCATATGTTTCTTTATCTTTATTTCTTACCTTTTCAATAGTCCTGGTACACAAACCTTTTGTTCATCAAAAAAAGGTGAAAAAAAGCCAATCCGATATGCTGTAGCTCTATTGATTGCTTTAACCAACAAAACTTCAGCAAAAGAGGCAGAAAACCTCTGTGCTGGCCATCATGTACCCTGTAATTTGGGCCCCTCCTATTTTCTTTTTTACCTATCCCTGTCTCTTTCCCTTCTTGGCTCCTCCCCTTCCTGTTTCTTGTCCCTTGTCCTGGCTACCTGTCCCTCCCCCTACCTCTCTCCCCCCCCCAGCTGAGCAAACCAACCATCCACAAGGGAGGGGTCCACCAGGACAACTTGGTCTGCCCCTTAAAGGGCAAACTTCATTGTACAGAAACAGTGCAGCACATGCACATGTTTCCACAAGTCATGTAGTCAACGAGCTCTAGGGCTTAGCTAGCAAATTGCAAGAAGAAAGGTTAGCACACAGTGATGTCCATGACTGTTCTTCATGGTTGTTCACTCAAGATACCGACCTGAAGTTTGGCACCACTATACTTTTACTATGGAGGCTCCTATGAATGCAATCTATTTACCACACTACCCAAAGTTTTCCTTCATCCACAGCATTAGTCCAAAGATATGGCTGAGCAAAATGTATGGATATGGCTTTGACGAAAGTATTGCAAAATTCCACAATTTTCACACACACTCATGAAATTGAACTTTAATTACTGGTATTATTTTGCATTATTTGGCTGCTTATAACTTGGCCAGACTTTGAGCAATAGATTAGAGCATTGATACACAGCCTCATTTTTAGAGTCAATAGAGCTAACACAATAGATTATATTCTATTTTCAAGGTTTAAAGTTATATGGGCTTAAAATTCTGCAGTTTACATATTTGTGATGTACTTTTCAAAATTTCAGAATGTTTGGCGGCTTATAACTCAGTCATCATTAATGATACAGCTCTGACACTTAGCACACTTCTCTTTAGAAGTGATAAAATTAATCATATTAGATATGGGGTAATGTGGACAAACACTTCTTAAATTATGTGGCAATGACTGAAATTACAATTTTGTCAACATTTTGTGAACTTTTTTTGGAAATTTGCAGAAGCGTAATTGCAATATCACTGGAATTCCAGCGGCAGAAAATAAATTTTGCAGAGCCCTACCACATTGCTGTTGATTTATTTTCAGCATTTTGTTCTATCATACTTATCCTCTTTACGGCCTCCATCCCTGCAGGAGTAACCCCAGTCCCTTCCTACACCATGCCTTCAACCACTCATTGAAGAACCTGGTGTGGAGTCCCAGAGCATTCCCCTGACTGTGCATGGTATCACCTTAATGAAGGCTGCTGTGCGAGTTACCTGCTTCAGGCTCCTCCCCAGCTCCCTAAACCTATCCTGCACTACCCCTACAACTTCCCTTGCCAGATCATTCATCCACAGGTGAACAATAACACCCAATTTCTTCTCTACCCCCTCCTCCCTGGCAATCTCCAAGATCTGTTCTGCAGTCCTTCCACTGAAGCACCTGGGATGCCCTGTATGACCTTGTCCCTCCCTCCATTCCCCTGTGCCCAAATCAGTCCCCCTGATTATGGAGTTTCCTACCAGCAACTGCCTCCCCCTTGGTAGGGGGACTCTCCCACCCTCCATGGGACCTGCTTCTTTGTGGATCCCCACCTCCTCTCTTACTCCTGCCTCGGGTGGTGCTCCTTGGCTTCCCCCTCCTGCCAGAATGGCAAAGGAATTGCACAGTGATACGATCTGAGGATGTTCTCCCTCCTTCCTCCCCCCACTCTCCCGGAGCCCACCACCAATGTCCAGCCACTCTGCCTCCTTGCTGGCATAATTTAAGAGAGTGATGGTAAAATATGTGAGGCAGATGGTGCCCTGTACTTGAGCCAATTGTGCTCAGGGTCCAGCAATCTCTACTCTTAGCCCAGAGAGGTGCCTACATATGGGGCAACACTTAAGTCTCCAAAACATGTCTCTGAAGATGCCGGCCCTGCACCCATTACACTACACCACTCCCATGCTTGATGATTTAATATCCTCTGACTTTTTGCTTTCCTGCCTTTCTCTTGCCTGTAGGCTTCCTTTATCACTAACCCACCCCTTAGATTCCCTTTACTTTTCCCCTTCTGAGTATTTGTTTGATCCCTTACCCAAGATAGGGCTTTTCTTCAATTCACTTTTTGGGTCTATTGGTAATTTAGGATATTGGCTTCCTAAACTCACTTTCTCTCCCTAACCTAGATAGGGTGTTGCCTCTAGCCCCACCCTACTGTGTGTCAGTTGCCCTTAGCTTGACCTTTGTTGGTCTTACCCTCCCTACCTAAACTGATATTTACCTCTATATCACTGATAGTACACTGTTTTAAAGAGGAAAATAGCAGCTCACAGGTAGTCTGCCTTACCTTACTGGACCATCAGAGTTCCCTGCATGCCAGCTTGTGCATGCTGATGCCTACTGATGTCAGTCTTATTCCTGTTCCGCTCCTTTGCTGTTCCCATCACTAGCTTGACTCAAACATGGTGGACACATTAAGTAGGGAGTATTTTTTGTAGTGCTCTTATAAGAAGCCTAGGGAAGTCTAAATGCAGACAACTGCTTCACTTCTATCTAAGCCACATCCCCCAGTTCACAGCTCCTCCTGACCCAGCTAACTGCAAGAATGATTATCAGCCCCCTTCCCCCAACTTAGAGTAGCACACTAATTACTGTATTTTTGTTTCTACCTTGATTGAAGATTCCAAATTTACTTTGCAAACCCTACACTTCTAAAACAGTATCAATCTGCCAGCCCAGTGGCGTGGAGGGCTGAGGCATCATGTCTTATCTCCTGCCATGCCAGTGACCCTTGTTCATGGTGTGAGTGGGCCATTGGGGGTCAGCTGGGGAGGAAGAGGAGCAAGCATCCAAAGGACAGCTCTCCTCTCCCAGGGTGGGGTGGGGATGGAGTCTGCCTGACCCCTAGCGGTAGCTTGGGGCTGATACAGTGGGCCCACACATAGAAGGTGGATGCGGGGCAGATGCCCGGTGTGCTGTGTAATGAAGCATGCATAGCTTAGCCAGTGGCATCATTTCAAGCTGCAATGCCACACTCAGGGAATGGGGAAACCAAAAATGGAGAAAAAAATGTTGCCTGGCTGGATGAAGCCAGACCCTCACAGGCTCTGCACCTGGCTAGCTGGCACCTCGCTAGTGCAAAGAGAGCTAAGTCCAGTGGACATTGGAGTGATGGGGCTGGGGGGCTGGACAGAAGGGGGCCAGGAGCAGGAGCATAAAGAAATATAAAGAAAAAAATAATATCGGCCTGCTTACACCCTAGTTAGAAATGTCCTAGCAGAACTGTTGTAGCTGCCTTAGTCAGCTGTCTCCTTTCTCTGATAGCAAGATTGCTCTAAATGAAGACATCATGGGCCCAATTCTCAAAGGTCAGTGCAAGCTGTGCCAATGGCAGCTTGCACCGAGTACTGCTGCACCAGAACCCTGTGCCCAAATCTCTGTCCAGTAGGGTCCTGGATGCAAAGTCTCGTGGCTTCAAGCAAATGTTGCCATGCACCAAACAGATGGCATATCTGGACAGTGTGCTGCAAGCTGAGGGCAGTCACATGGCAATGTAACAAAGCATTCCCTGGTGGTCTAGCGGGCCCCCAGCCCCGATCCCCTGATCTTGGTGTTATTCTTGATGATCGGCTCGACCTTGAAAAACAGGTCTCGCCATTTTGTTTCCATCTCTGGAATATTGCCAGGATCTGCCTATGTTTGACTCCTACTGACCTGGCTATGGTTATCCATGCCTTTGTTACTAGCCGATTTGATTACTGTAATACTCTGTATGTAGGCTGTCTGGAGGTTTGATGCATCACCTTCAGCTAGTGCAGAATGCTGTGGCCAGGATGTTGACAGGCACCTCTGTGAGGGACCATGTCACTCCTGTTCTGTGCTCTCTGCACTGGCTGCCTGTGAGTGCCTGTGAGTGCATGCATCACCTTCAAGATAGGCTTGTTAGCATACAAGGCCCTACGTGGTCTAGAACCTGACTACCTAAAGGAGCTCCTGATTCTGTATGCTCCTATCCACCCCCTACGCTCCACTGAGGCTGGCTTATTAGTTGTTTTATCCTCCCACTTAAGAAGATCAGGAGATAGGGCCTTTGGGGTAGTTGCACCACTCCTGTGGAATTCTCTTCCACCATATATTGACTCATTGCCTCCACAGGAGCTCTCTGAAGTTGCACTACTTGTCTCCTGTATACTGTTAATAGTAAATCCTGAGCCTTTCTAAGCAAAATCAAGCTATAGTCAGCATGCCACAAACAAATCCTAATAGCTCAAGAACTGTAAGTGCTAGACACAAACTATGAGTGGCAAAGTTATTCAGCACAAAATTACCTTTCCAGTGGTGGTATGCAAAGAATAATACGTAATTTCATTTTTTTTCTATGCTGGTTGAAACAGCAACATTTTTTTCTTTTCACTAATACAGGCAACATAAGCCATACACACCATACCATAAACAAATATGAATAACTCCTAAAGTATACATGATATACACAGAATATCAGTGGCAAAGTTGTTCAGCACAAAATTTCCTTTTCAATGGTGCTATGCAGTCAAATATATATTATATTTTGTTACATTATATATTAAAATATATAAGTGACTTTTCCAGATGTTGCCAGGGCACACAGGAAGTCAGTAGCTGACTTCTGTAGGCGTCCTCAGACACACTAGTGTATTTTACTGACGCCTACAGGCGTCAGCTAAGAGACAATGAATTAAGGCTGTCAGCACGGTGGAGGCCTTAAAAGCCTCTTTGAAAAACGTATTTATTTGAAAAGGTTTTTAATCTTCTCTGAATAAGTTATTCTTGGGATGTTTTATTGCATTTTTATGTTTGCTTGTGCACATGCACAATAAATATATTGCAGCAGCTTGCTGTAGTAGTGAGTTGTGGAGTTGCAGCAGTGTTGTGGCCAATGCCAGCAGTCCATTTTGGGGTTGGTCTCTGTGGTGCCAATAGAGGATCACGCTGTCGATGACAGCAGTATTGTAGTGTGCCACCGACTTGAAAGAAACCTGATGCTGCAATCAGGGATTGCCCTGTCATTTAACAATTAGCTATTTTTGCTGCTGAGGTGGTCCCTGATTCCAGCAGAGAATCACAGCTTCCCTTGTAGAAACATAGAAACATAGAAGTTGATGGCAGATAAGAACCGCAAGGCCCATCTAGTCTGCCCATTTCTTTTTCAACCTTATAAATGTGCCATCGGCCTTTGCTCTGTCAGTGGCCTATCTATTCATAGTCATTTGTATTGCTCACTTATGCCTATCCCATGCCTGTTTGAAGCCCTGCACTGTATTCATAGCCACCACTTCTTGTGGTAAGCCATTCCATGCATCCACCACCCTTTCTGTGAAAAAGAATTTCCTCACATTCCCCCTTAATTGGCCCCCCTCTAATCTCATGCTGTGTCCTCTTGTCCTGCTATTTTTCTTATATTTAAACATGTTAGACTCTTTCACCTTGTTAATGCCCTTAAGGTGTTTGAATGTCTCGATCATATCACCTCTCTCCCTCCTTTGCTCAAGGGTATACATATTGAGCTCTGTTAATCTGTCCTCATATGTCTTCTGATGCAGTCCTGCACCATTTTGGTTGCCTTTCTCTGACTGCCTCAATTTGGTTAATATCCTTGTGAAGGTGTGGCCTCCAATACTGCACACAGTACTCCAGATGGGGCCTAACCAGTGTCTTGTAAAGAGGGATTATTACCTCCCTCTTACAACTTGTGATACCCCTACTAATACACCCTAACACCCCCTAGCCTTACCTACTGCTTTAGAGGTCTGCTTGGATGATTTCAGGTCATCAGTGATGATGATGCCCAAGTCTCTTTCTTCCTTTGTGACTGCTAGCAACTCCCCTCCCAGCCTATAGGTGGCTTCAGGGTTTCTCTTCCCTATGTGCATGATTTTGCACTTCTTTGCATTAAATCCCAGTTGCCACTCTTCTGACCATTTTGCTAATTTATCCAGATCTCTTCTCATTCTGCCCACCCCATCTGGATCATCTACTCTGTTGCAGATCTTGGTGTCATCTGCAAACAGACAAGCCTTACCCTCTAGTCCATCTGCAAGGTCACTAATGAAGATGTTGAAGAGGACTGGCCCCAGGACTGATCCCTGAGGTACCCCACTTGTGACTTGCATCTCTTCTGACTGTATACCATTTACCACCACTCTCTGTTTTCTGCCCGTCAACCAGTTTGCCACCCATTTGACCAACTTCTGACCCACCCTGAGCCTACCCAGCTTATTTATCAATCTTCTATGTGGAACAGTGTCAAAAGCTTTGCTGAAGTCAAGGTAGGCGACATCAACTGCTCCCTCTTGGCCCACCACTCTGGTTACCCAGTCAAAGAAATCTATGAGATTAGTTTGACAGGACCTTCCTTTTGTAAACCTATGCTGTCTTGGATCCTGTGCCCTATGGATTCCAGGTGTTGCACTATCCTTTCCTTAAGGAGTGCCTCCATAATCTTGCCCACTACTGAGGTAAGACTGACTGGTCTGTAGTTCCCCGCCTCCTCCCTGCTACCACTCTTGTGGAGCGGGATCACATGAGCCCTTCTCCAGTCTTCTGGGACCTCTCCTGTGCTCAGAGACTCACTAAACAGTTCTGCTAATGGCTCTGCTAGTTCCACCTTTAGCTCCTTAAGTACCCTGGGATGTATGCCATCAGGTCCCATTGCCTTATCCACCCTGAGCTTAGCAAGCTCTTGTAGGACCCTTTCTTTTATGAAGGGAGTAGTGCTCACCCCTCCCCTGTGTCCATGATGCTGAGCTGTGGGCCCTGCCCTACCTTCTCTTCAGTAAATACTGAGCAAAAGTATCTATTTAGGATAGATGCCTTTACAGGGTCCTCCTCCTCACATGCTCCCTTTTCTCCATTAAGCTTAGCAATACCCCCTCTGGACTTTCTCCTTTCACTAATGCATCTATAGAAAGTCTTGTCACCTTCTTTTACTGTTCATGCTAGTGTTTCCTCAGTTTGGGACTTTGCCTGCCTTACTGCCTTCCCTGCTTCCCTTAGGGCAGTTTGGTATGCCTCCCTATCTTCATCCCGCTGTGTTCCCTTATATTTCCTGAAGGCCAGCCTTTTGGCTCTGACATTTTCTGCTACTGTATTTGAGAACCAAAGTGGTTTCCTTCTTCTTTTGCACTTTCTTTTCTGTCTAACACAATGGGATGTTGCTTCAAGTATTGCATCCTTATGCTTGCCCACTTTTCCTGTACCCCCTCATCTGTGTTTCTTTTTGCCAGGGCTAGCTTAACTCTGTTGGCCATCTTATCAAAGTCAGCTCCTCTGAAGTCCCATATTTTTGCCTTGGAATGGGATGATTTAGAAGTAGTAGCCAAATTGAACCATACGATGGTCACTGGCCCCAGGTGACCTTCTACCTGGAGATCTGTGATCCCTTCCTTGTTAGTCAGTACTAGATCTAGGATAGCCCTGTCTCTTGTGGGTTGCTGTACCAGTTGTTTGAGGCCCTTCCCCTGCAGGGAATCCACTATGTGTCTAGTTCTGGCAGATATTCCTGCTGGTATTGACCAACCTGTATCCGGCATGTTGAAGACTCCCATTATCAGAACCTCTCCTTTAGCTGTCATGTTTTGTATCTCTTCTAACAGTAATGTGTCTATGTCCTTCCCCTGGTCTGGGGGCCTGAAGACAACCCCAGTTCTTATGGCTGTCCCATTTCCTGTTTCAGGGTGACACACAGTTCTTCTGGCTCCTTATGTGTATTCTGAATTTCTGTAGCTTTGATATTTTCATTGACATACAGGGCCACTCCTCCCCCCCTTTTTGCACCTCGGTCTCTTCTGAACAATACATAGCCAGGTACTGAAGTCTCCCAAGTATGGTTACTGGTAAATCACGTCTCACTAATTGCTACTATGTCCAGTTTAGCCTCTGACATTATTGCCTGCAGGTCTGGGATCTTATTTCCCAGGCTGTGAGCATTTGTGTACATGATTTTCCATTGGCCAGATTTTGGTGTGTTAGTTGTAGGATGAGGTTTGGCATTACCCCTGTCTGGTGTCCCATTTCAATAAACATAGCAGCAGCTGTCACCTGCTGGTTCTCACAGTCCCCATGAAAGCCAACGGGGTGCCCAATCCCCTTGTCGGCATGCCCCCTCCCCAGTTCATTCACTGACCAGTTATTTATTTTATTTATTTAGTTTTTGTTGACTGGGTAAGTGCACTAGACAAATCCTGTGTATTTTCAGGCACGACCCGGGGGAGAGGGATACAGATGAATGCCAACTGACCTTGAACCAGATTAAGCTGTTGGTGGTATTTTTAATGAATGAGGGAAATTTGTCCAGGACACCAGGGAAATTCCCCTACTCTTTTCAATAAGTGCCATGGGATCTTTAACATCCACCTGAACTACCACCAATCTAGGCAGATGGGACCTCGGTTTAACGTCTCATCTGAAAGATGGCACCTCAGAAGTGCATCACCCCTCTCATGCTGCACTACAGTGTCAGTACTGGGATATTAACCCAAGTGCCAGATGTGGGAACTGAACCCACTGCCCTCTGATCTCCCGGTCTCAGAGGCAAGTGTGTTACCTACTGAGCCACTGACACTGTTAGCCAAAATCCCCATCGGCATAATGTCCCCCTCATTTGTTTTAAATAAACATGGTGGCAGCTGTCTCCATTCACCTATCACAGTCCCCATGAAAGTCAATGGAGGGTGCCTAATTTCCCTGTTGGCATGCCCTCTCCCAAGTTCATTTGCCAATGGGAAGCCCAATCCCCATCGGCATAATGTCCCCCCATTTGTTGTGTGCTGAGGGGGGTGCCCAATTCCCCTTGACTCATGTGCCCCCCAAACACTCTGTATATGCTGATGGGGAGCCCAATCCCCGTTGGCTACAGCCCCCCCAATAAACACCAAGGTGGCATGTTGGGGTCCCTGTAATAGAAAAACCATCCTGTGTCTTTTTTTAAACCCTGTAAAAACAGAAAAACTGTCCCTTGTTGTCTCTGGTGCCCCTCCTCAACTCCAAGACTCACCTCTATGCACTGACCTCCCACACCCCTCTCACCCCATACTACCTTGGAGCCCGCTGATGATCTTCGGTATGCTGTGAACATGTCTGCACTCTTCAAAACTGATCGTGAACTGAAGAATTGCCAGTAAGCTGTATAATGGCATAAATGGGGGGGGGTCAACTTAGGTGGATATCTCAGCCATTTTTGCAACTTTTGGCACCAGATTTTCAACACAGGGTTCTTGGGACCCTATCTCATGAATTCAGTGACTGTCATCTGGTTATTCCATCCCGAAAGGTGATTTTGTGGTCACTGCATGGAACCACCTTTCGGGACCAATTAACAAAACGACAGTGTCACTGATCATGAGGTGGGCTCCCAAAAAGCCTATGTTGCAAATCTGGTGAAAAATATTCCAAAAAATGACTGTGTTATGAGCGTGCATTGTACAGTTTCCACACACACTAGTAACTTCGTGAATTTGTAATATTTTTACTCCAGATTTTCAACACTGGCATTTTTTCACACTTCCTTATGAACAGTACAGCTGTCATTTTTCACATCCTGGCTGAAATGTATTTTCACACTTCCAGTGCACAATAGTGTGGTCACTGTGGGAAATCAGTGTTTGGGACAGATTAAGAAAATCTTAATGGCACTGTTCATGAGCAGAGGTCCCAAAATGCCTATGTTGAAAATTTGGTGACAAAAGTCCATAAAATGACTATGTTATGAGTGTGCGTTGCGCAGTTTCCATGTATGCTAGGAAGTTCGAGCATTTTTTATATTTTCATTCCAGATTTTCAACATTGCCATCTCTTCACACTGCACTATGAATGGTGCAGCTGTCATTTTTCACATCCTGCCCAAACTGTGTTTTCATACATGTGATGCAGAATGGCGTGGTCGCTGTGGGAAATCAACGTTCGGGACAGATTAATAAAATCACAGTGCCACTGTTCATAAGTAGAGGTCCCAAATGCTTTCATGAGGTGGGGGCCACAAAAAGGCCATGTTGAAAATCTGTAGTGCAAATACCAACAAACGCCCAGGGCGTTAGGGTTTCTAACCATAACGTCCCACCCTGTACTGACTGACAGGTGTCAGGGGTGTGCCTTCTCCTATACTGCACCCATTTCAGCATATGCCCTTATTATATGGGGTGACTGTAAAGCCGAACACCCCAAGGCACACCTCAACACTTGTCAGTGTCTGCAGGATAGGGTGAGATGAAATGCCATTAGCATTATGGGCAATGACCCAAAGGCACACCCCAATGCCTGTCCATCTCTGCAGGGTGGAGGTGGGGTTGGCGTGAGTTCAGTACTTCGCTGCCATTCCTATTCTGCATCTGTCTAACTCCTGCATGTCCAATGCTAATATTGGCAAGCAAACATTTGGCACTGTCAAATGCTTGTTATTATTTTTGTTAAGCACTCTGAGCCTCTGGATAGGGCGCTTTATAAATAAAATTGGCCTTGCCTTGCCTATTAACATAAATCCAGTCCCTGGTGGTCTAGCAGACCCCCCAGCCCCAACCCCCTTTTATGATAATGGATAAATGCCTCTGGTGGTCTAGCGGACCCACCCCAGTCCCATACCCCTTTATGATACTGAATAAACATCCCTAGTGGTCTAGCAGACCCCAGCCCCAATCTTTCCCATATAAGAATAGTTATACTCGTGGTGGTTTAGTGACCCTCACCCTACTCCCAGCAGTAATAGCCCACCACCTTTCACTTCCCCCATCCTGCACCCCAGCCAGTGACTGGCACAGCCCTCTGCTCTCCACCACAGTTGATCACATGACTGATCTGTCAATGTGCGCCTACTGTATACAGTACACGCTCAGTGATGGACAGCCCAGCTGTCTATCACTGGGCACGTACTATATACAGTACGTGCTTTGTAACAGATCAGTTGGGTATCCAGCCATGGTGGACTGCCAATCACTGGCTGGGGTTTGGGATGGGGGAGTGGGGTGGTGGGGCACTGCCTGCTGAGGTATGGTTATGGGGATCTATTAGACCACCATGGAATAATAACTATTCCAATAGAGGCAGATCTGGGCTGGGTCTGCTAGTCTACCAGGGATGTATTTCATTATATTAACATGGGGCTCGGGGCTCGGGGGGTCCACTAGACCACCAGGGACATTTGTTATCATACAAGGGATCCGGGGTGGGTGATCCACCAGACCGCCAGTGATGGGAGTAATATTAATATTAATAACACGTGATTGGGAATGGGATACAGCAGCACCTGTTCCCTCCCACTCAGGCAGAGCTCCGAGAAAGGCACAAGTGCACTAACCCTCCCAAAGGGCTACATTCTAAGTACCCATAGACCAGCCATGGCTGGTCTAAGGATACTTAGAATTTCACACTCTGGGAGGATTTACAGATTCTCGAATTAGGTGATATGGCTGTTTGCAGCTACTGCATGCCCCCAGTGCCATGCTGCAGCCCATTTTGTGCTGCACAGATGGCACAAGCCCCTTTTGGTGCATGCAGCCTGCAGTTGATACAGGCTGCTTTTGAGAATTGCTCCCAGTGCATCTTTTGGCGCAAGTGGCACTGTGTGCTATTCCTTGTGGTGCAAGTCCCTTGCACCATTCTGGTAGCTGGTAACTCAGCTCAGTCACGGTGCCCATGCCATCTCCCTCAAACTTACCCCTGACCCCTTTAGAGCCCTTTTATATCTTACTGCGTTCTACATTCCTCCTAGGCGCCAACACCTTGCCTTTCAATCCCTCCTTGATCATCTTACCTCCTTTCCCCCCTAGATGGAGCAAATCTTTCTTGGCAATCTAAACATTAACTGGCTTGCTGACTCCACCTCCCAGGCTAGGAATGCCGCTGCCACCCTAGACCTTATTCAACTTGTTACTCTGCCCACCAGATCTAACCTGGTCACTGGTACCTCTACCTTACTGGATCTTGTTCTATCCAACAAACCCCACAAGATCTCCAACCTTGCTGTGCTCCTTGATGTGCTCAGTGATCACTCCCCTTCACTTTTTCCTAGTCGTGCATGATGCCTAAGCATCCACCCAAACTGTCGACTCATTGTCTCTTATGCCCTGGTAAAATTGCCCAACTAAAAGATTACCTTGCTGGTTGTGAATGGTCTCCCATTGATCGTGCCCCTGACATTGACTCCGCCCTGCTCTATTGTATCCAAGTTTTCAACAAGGCCTGTGGCACCTTTGTTCCCCTTTTTAAAGTTGTCTCCAAGGACCATGAATCTCCCTGGGTCACTCCATCTCTGCTTGGTCTCATGCACCACAGAGACAACCTTTGGCACAGGGCTGTTGAATCCGGTAGGACTGTGTACCTGGGCTATCCGTAAAGCCAAGGCTGAACATTACAGGTCCACGCTTGCCTCCTCCTGGGGCTCATCTCATTATTTCTGGGACAATATCAAGGAACTCTATGGCAAGGCTGTGACCCCCAGCCCATCTCTTTGTTAACGGCGCCTTGTCTACTGATCCTATGGCTATTTCGGACTGCTTAAATAGTATATTCTCTGACCTCTCAGCTGTCCTCCCTCAAAATCTTTTTGACCCAGTCCCACCCCCCTTCTCTGATCCAGTTGCTTATCCCCATTCCACTTCAAGGCCCTCTCCCCTCATGAAGCAAGGCCCTACCTGCTTAGATCACTTAAGGGCACGGATCATAGCAGTGACTCCCTCGACATCAAACTGCTAAAAAGGGTACTAGGTGCTGTCCTCAACCCCCTTACCCAATTGCTAAACCACTCCGTCTGCCTCAGTCAATTCCCTCTTGCCTGGAAAACAGCAGTGATCACCCTCTTCATAAATCTGGCAACTGGCCCCCCAGCAACTATCTCCTGATCACCATCCTCCTACCTCTCCAAGGCTCTGGAAAAAATCATGGCTGATCAGCTCTCTGACTACCTCTCCACCTATAACCTCATCTGCTGTGAACAACATGGTTTTCATCACGCATACAGTACCACTACCGCCCTTATTGAATTCTCCAGTTTCCTTCACACTGACTTGTCGAAAGCTTTCGACACTGTCCACCACTCTCTTCTCCTCTCTTCTCTCCAACCCCTTGGCCTCTTGCATGGTGTGCTGAACTGGTTCTCCAACTATCTTTTCTCCCACACCCAGTGTGTCAAAATCGGGTCTACTGTCTCCTGCCCCGACAGGTTTGTTCCGGTGTTCCCCAGGGCTCCACCCTAGAGCCCTTGCTTTTCAGCCTCTATCTGAATTCTCTCCCCTCTGCTTGTAATGGAAACCTTCTACTTCATGCGGACAATGCTGTTCTAGTTGACTCATACGCTGACCCTCTCCTCCTACAAAACTCCCTGCAGGACTCCTTCACCCAGGCTGAATGCTTGTTGTCTGACCACAGGCTGGTTTTGAACTTAAAAAAACTAAAACCATACTTTTTGTGCATAACCAGAGTAAACATAAAGATTATCCACTCTGGGTTTTATCTAGTATCCCTTTTCCCCCTTGAACAAACCTCCTTCTTCAAATATCTTGGCATTCTCTTTTTTTTTTATCATAGAAACATTTTATTGATTCTGTGACATATCCATATATGTAGGAGAACAAATGACAATTATAAGCAGAATAGTCAGTACAAGATAGTATCCATCATATAGGCAGTGATCCTTAGAGTACAAACTCGAAGGAAAGCCATATCAACCAGTTATACAGCAGTATGGAAAGGAAAGCAAGGCACGAAAGTGAGCCGAACAATAGAAACACAGTGTGCCAATGGTTCAAGTAGGGGTGTTGCTGTAAGGAAAGGGAGCTTTACATAGGGGAGACTGCAAGCAGGGTTCCCATTTAGCTAGGAATTTATCCAATCAGCCTTGGTGAACGTAAGATAGGCGTTCCAACAATGCCAGGTGAACAAGGGCCACATGCCAACTCTTCAGAAAGGGTAGCAATGCTTGGCACCAGTGCATCAACAATAGACGTTTGGTTTCCATAAAGGTCACCATCACCCATCTTCGTGGGGGGGGGATAGAGTACTAAGCTGGGTCATGTCGGCAAGCAAGAGCCTTGCATCTGTGATTGAGGTGACAGACCCCAGCACTTGGGAGCAATCAGAAGTGACTGCTGACCAAAAGGGCAAGACCAGAGGGCAAGTCCACAGGATATGCAACAGGTTCGCCTCAGGCTGACCGCATCTCCAGCAGTTCGAGTGAGTCAGAATGCCACAATGACAGAGGGCTGCCGGGGTACGATACCAGCGTTGGAGGATCTTAAGTTGAATGAATCGGCTTTTCATGTCCCTATAGTGGATGTGCATAGCCCGTAAATATTGGGACCAGCTGGCATCCAGGATATCACATTGGAGGGTTTTAGCCCACTTAAGCATACTTTGAGTAGAGGGATCCGGCTGTGCATCTTGTAGGGCACAATAAAAATTCCCTATCAGGCCTTTCAAGCTAGGAGATTTGTAGACCCATCCCGGCCACTCCCATTTGGTGTCTATGCAGAGCTGGGCTGAATGATTCTGCAGGGTACTATGTAATTGGAGATACTTCCAAAAATCCAGTGAGGGGAGACCGTATTTGGCTTGCAGTTGGTCATAGGAGAGCAAGACAGTGGAGCCTGCTATACAGACATCCTGCACTGTAGAGATCCCTCTCCATTTCCAAGGGGGCCAGTTGAAAGAAGTGCCCCCAATTGTTAAGGATGGGTTGTGCCACAGAGGAGCATAGCAAAACGGGGGGTCCAAGCTGACTGGGGAGTGCAAGATAGGGACATGAGGGTGCTCCATGCCTGATGGGTGGCCAACATGGGAGGAGAGGGGTTACAGGAGGCTTTGACCTGTGGGCTAAGCAATGTCATTAAAGGACCATGTTGGTACAGACTGGACTCCACCTGGACCCAGGGGAGGTTCTGGGGAGACCTTGGAATAAACCAGTGAATGGACACAGCTGCAAGGCAAGCAAGATGATGACCCTTGAGCCAGGGGACCCCTAAGCCTCCACAAGTCCAATGTGCCCGGAGTTTCTGTTTACTCCAGCGTAGAGGATGACCGTCCCACAGAAACTGGAATAGAGGGCGGTCCATGGAGGCAAAAAGTTTGGATTAGAGGGAGACTGGCAAGTTGTTCAGAAGATACAGAACTCTGGGAAGAAGTAACATGTGCAATGCTGCAGCTCTACCCGGTAGGGACAGCTGTAGCTTGCGCCACCACTAGACTGCTACAGAGAGTTGTGCCAATAGGGGTGAAAAGTTGGAGGACTCCAGGCCTGACCACCGATTAGGAATAAATATACCAAGGTAGGAGAAACCCTTTTCCGCCCAGGCGAGTTCTGTTCCAGCCAAGCAATCTTTGGAGCATTGAGGGTTCAGGGGAGCCAGGATAGTTTTTTTCTGATTAACGTATAAGCCCGAGAGGTGGGCAAATTCCTGTAAAATGGCTAGGACAGCAGGAAGTGCTCAGTGGGGTTGAGAGATGGCCAGTAAAAGATCATCGGCATAGGCTGCTACTAAGTGGGAGGTGCTACCAACCTCAGCTCCTGATATGGATGATGAGGCTAAAAATGCCTGGATGAGGGAGTCTAGGGTTATCAAAAAAAGGAGGGGTGATAGGGAACAGCCTTGGTGTGTCCCTCTTTGCAATAGAAAGGGAGCAGAAATGGTAGTGTTAGTAAGAATGTGGGCTGCCAGGGAGCTGTACAGAGTGTGGACCCATTGACCCATGGCTCAGGCCAAAGCCATAAATCTGCAGTGTTACTAGCAGGCAATTCCATTCTCCTGAATCGAAGGCTTTGGTAAAATCAACAGTAAGGGTCGCCATAAGGACTGAGGAATGGGCCGCTGCCCATTTGAGGTTGAGCAACAACCTGGTGTTATCAAGGCCCGATCTCCCTTTCATAAAGCCCGCCTGGGTCAGGTGGATAATGGAGGGCAGAACATTGAGCAAATGGGTGGCCAAGATTTTAGCAAGTCTTTTCGTGTCAACCGGTAATAGGGAGATGGGGTGAAAGTTTGCACAGCTCAGGGGGTCATTGGATTTTTAAGGGAGAAGGGTGATAAGAGCCTCCCTCTTTGTGGGTGGGAGCAGTTGTGTTGAGTGTGCTTCTTGGAGTGCCTCAAGTAGGGGTCCTGTGATTACTGGTCCAAGATAGAGCTCAACAGTCATACCGTCTGGACCTGGGGCCTTTCCAGGTGCCATTTGGGAGAGGGCTTGTTTCACCTCAGTTTCCTCCAGTGGGGCATCTAGTCAGGACACCTGGTCTTGAGTGAGGGTCAGTCCCTCAAAGTTTTGGGCAAACTGGGACAGTCTTTGCTGTATCTGGTGTGAGGAGAGAGGAGAATGGGATTTATATAGGGAGGCGTAAAAGGATTGCATGGTAGTACTGATTTCCTGTGGGGTATGAACCACTTTGCCTGAAGCGTCTCAGAGAACATGGATACGGGAAAAAGCTTGTTGCTTACGCAACCTAAATGTTAGTAGTCGGCCACTTTTCTCCCCCCATCCCAGTATGTGTGCTTCATCCTAAGGAGTAACCATTCCGTTTTTTGATTTAAGATAGTATTGATTTGGTATTTCAGCCCCACTATTTGGCGTAGAAGGGAAGAGTTATTGCCCGAGGAACCACCAGATTGGAACTTATGTTCCAAGACTGCAAGGTCAGTTTGAAGTGGAGTTAAAGTCACCCTACATGCCCTGTTCTTCACCGCTGAGAAGGCAATGATTCACCCCCTAAGGACCGCTTTAAAAGCCTCCCATACTGTACCCGATGTTACCTCCCCACTCGAGTTAAGGGCAAAGTAATCCCGAGCTTCTTGGGAGATAATGTTCCAGAACTCTGGGTCTTTCAGTAGGAGAGAGTTATATCTCCACTGGGTGCCCTTTGGGCGCTGGCCATCCGGAGAGTATGTAGTGAGAACCGGGGCATGGTCAGATATCAGAATACTGCCTATTTTGTTGCTGGATAAGTGCTGGGCTGCAGCCACGTTGGCCAGCCAAAAGTCAATACAACCATGCGTGGTAAGGGCATATGAGTAAAAAGTGTTGTCCCGGATGGTTGGGTGGTCCCTGCGCCAAACATCTGCCAGCCCACACTCCTCTTGAAACCCTTGGAGAGCAGCGTAGGCTTTGGGGTGAGACTGCTGGAGGGGTTTGGATTAATCCAAGAAACAGTCTAGGACCATATTAAAATCCCCACCCAGCAGGATAGGAATTTCAGATCTGTAAGCAGCCAGAGAGGCAATGGCCTGGCTAACTGCCAGGAATAAATTGGCATGATCTTCATTAGGGGCGTAGAGGTTGGCAATAATAAGAGGCCCTGCTGGGGAGAATAATCTAATCACTATCCATCTACCACCAGTATCTCTTCGAGTGTCCTCAATTTTCCAGGGAGATGACCTGCGGATCAGAATGGCTACCCCTTTAGTTTTGTTCGGGGCCAAACTTGCATGTACCTCACCCACCAAGGACTTTTTCAACCAGGGGGCAGCCCTGCTCAGGAGATGGGTTTCCTGGAGGAGGGCGATATCTGCATGCAAAGATTGAAGTAATTGAAGCACATTAGTGATTTTAATAGGGTGATTAAGGCCCTTGGCATTCCAGGAAACCAACGAGGCGCCTGAGGGGGGTGGAGGTATCGGTGGGACCATATTTGCAAACAATAGAATTCAGATAGAAAGAATACTTACTCCAGCCACTAAGCTTAGAATACTATGGCAGCAATACCAGTATGAGTAAGAGACAGGTTCCACCCCTTAGGGACTCAGGAGATCTCTGATGAACCATTGGCACTAACCCTTGTGCAGAAGAGGTGGGCAGATAACACTCTGATACAGGAAGGGAACTAGAGAGAGAACAAAATACAATACTGAATATAAACTTTTTCAACAAGAACAAAACAGTTAATATGAACTACTGTTGTTAATACAGCTGAAAACTTATATTCAAAGAACAATACAAACAGGCGTAAGTAAGCTAATGGATTCTGGGCCAAGTGCAAAAGAAGGTGTTGGTCAGCCAACACTTTCAGCTACGCCAGCCAAGGAACCCATGTAAGGGGAGGTGTAAGAAACCCAGTAACAGACCTGCTCCCTATCCAAGCATCGACCAAGTGGTCGGGCACCGGGAAATCTTGAGTTGGAGGCAGGGAGGGAGATGGACGGTGGGATTGGGGAGCAGGCAGGGGGAGGAGGAGGAGAGGAAGGGGAAGGGAGCAGAGAAGTAGTCTCTGTAGCCGAGTATATCAGCAGTGCTGGGGGCCATGTGTTAATCCCACCAAATAAGAGTTTACCACACTAGGTAGGCATACCAAAGAAAATATGGGGGGGGGGGTTAAGTCCCCAATTCCCATGTTGTAGACAGCTGCAGATGAAACCGCATAGAGCAACTGGTTTGATAGCCCTGAGCACCAGCAATTGCCCAGAAAACCACCCCAGGAGGGGGCATAATGGAAGGGTTAAAGGATAAACCAGCTGCCTAGTCTGCTCCTCTCGCATACACATGGAGGAAGCAACCCCCCGACATATGGTACCCATGGGGGGGAAGCCACAAACTCAGATCCAGTGCAACAGCGGTGGGGGGGGGACACTGGGGCAGTGCTGCATAATACTAATGAAACCTGCATATGAAGCATTGAGGGAAAGAAAAAACAGAGTTCAGTCTCTAGCCATGGGGGCCTTCAGCCTGCTCAGTGACAACCGGGGGGGAGATCCACAGGTTCTGATTGTCCAGTTGAAACCACAGCAGTATAGGACAACTCTTCGGGTTGCACTGGGGTCGAGGTGTCCACTGCCACCAGCAGCGAGTCTTCAGGGTAATTGGCCCAATCGAGAGAAGCATCCATCTCCATAGTTGATGGCTCCTGGCAGTCATGATAGGTAGGAGAAGCTTGAGAGGCATATTCCTCATGAGAGATTTTCACCAGAGGAGCATGCAGGAGAGACTCAGGAGGGATAGAGGTACCACTCCTGGACCTCTGTCTGTGTCTAGTATTAGAGATCACCTCCCGAGGAGGAAGGGACATGGTGGTGCTCATTTCAGGTAGGGCAACTGCTTGCCATGGAGAAGGCGAGTGGAGAGAGGAAGCTGCTGGCACAGGGGGACCAGAATTGGCAACTGGACATCCACCCGAATAAGAGTCTTCTAGCAACTGCTGCCGTGCTTTATGTGGCCCTCTAGCAGTAGGCAAAGGAGATGGAACCCAAAGACGTCTGGGAGTTGTAGTTGGAGATGGGAGCTTGGGCCAAAACCTGTGTAGTCACTTCTCGACTAAAGCGGGGTGGTCAGCTAGCAGTTCGCAGCCATCTTTAGAAACGAGCAAGTTGGTGAGTGATTTAAATCAAAATTGAAAGTTATGTTGGTACAAAACCTTTTTAATCGGCCCAAGCACTCTTCATCTAGCTGCTGTCTCATGGGTGAAGTCTCTGTAAAAAGACACCAAGGAGCCCTGCCACCGCACCTCTCCCAGATTCCTAACTGCCATGAGGATACACTCCTTGGTAGTATAGCATAGAAAGTAATCCACAATGGGCCTCGGAGTTTGGCTGTTCTTTTCCCTTCTTCTGGGCACCCGATGGGCCCTTTCTACATCCATAGGGCCACGTCACCTATCCCCCAATAATACCGGGAGGTTTTCGTTCAGGAAGCGCTCCACAGATGGTCCTTCCACCCCTTCTGGGAGACCTATGATGTGCAAATTATTACGCCAAGCCCTGTTTTCTTGATCTTCCACTCGGTCCCACAAGTTTGCAATCCTCTCCTATTGCAGTTGTTCCCTTTGTAAAAGAGTAGCCTGCTGAAGCTCACCAGCATCCAGACGCTGCTCTACCACATTCATTTTGTCCTGCAACTGTCTAACATCAGCCACTGTGTTGTTGAACAAGGTATTAATATCATCTACCTACACAAGTAATGTTTCAAGCATTCTGGTACTGTTTTGCAGGGAGTCTGCCACCGAGGTGGGCTGAGATGCAGGTTGATCGCTTCTGGGCTGTGTGGTCGATTGCTCTGTGCTGGACATGGTCTTGATGTACCCCAAAGGAGAGGTGTGCAAGGTAGAAATTGTAGGTTGATGAAGCCAGGCACTGTAGATTGTCTGTAGAGACTATCCCTTGTAGCGGTAGCTTAAATGCAGTAGCAAGGGCCTATGTAGCCTATGGCACCCATGCAGCTCATGGATACCCGGCACTGCCGAAAGAGCAAATCACGTCAAAATCCACTGTATACACTGCCGGTTGGCTAGAAACAGATTACCAAACCATAAAAAGGGGTTAGTGGGCTGAAATGTCTGCGGATAGCAGTGCCAGAGCATGGATGTTGCATAGATAAGGGAGATTGATAGAAATTAAGCAGCCATTTCTTCAGTGGTCAGACCACACTCCCTCGGCATTCCCTTTGAACCCTCCCTAGTCTTTCATGACCACATCCACTCCCTTTGCTCTGCCATCAACTCTGGGATAGGCTTACTGTATTGCCATCATGACTGTCTCCCCACTGAAGCACTAAGGCTGGCCATATCATCCTGGGTACTGTCCCGCGTGGATTATGGTCTGATTATTTATGGTGCCGCTGACAACATTGTTCTGCACAAAATTAAGCTATCCCTCAATAAGGCCTGCCAGCTGCTTACAGGTTCCCCACGTCTTACCTATATCTGCACACTGTATTCCCTCTCTAACTTCCCTAATCTGGAGGAAAGGTTTATCTGTCAATCTTGCCTCTTGACCCAAAAAAAATTACTGCAGGTCTGACTCCCCCTGGTCTGTCTTCTATCATAAGCCTACCTTCCCCCTCCCTCTCTCCCAGCAGCACTGTCTACTCCCCTCTGCAAGTCCCCAGAGTTATGACCTCCCTTGCACAGAGGTCATTCTGTTGCCGTGCCCCGTCCTGGTACAATTCCTTGCCTGTTGCTTCACCTCCCTACCAAGATTGGGGCCTTTTAAAACTGCTCTCAAGAACCACCTCCTCTCCTCCCACTGCTGTGACTGCCCTGGCTGAGTTTTCCCCACCTTTACTCCTCTCGGTCTGCCTATTTTTCACTCTGCCCTTCATTTGACTCATTATAGCCCACATTATTGTTTATGTCTGTTTATTATTGCTAATGTACCTTAACATGGGGCCTCTGTAAGCAGCCCTTAATTTTGACTGTTTGCTTTTATTTGAGCTCATTTACTTTGTTTTCTGTTGCTTGCTATTAATGTATTTGTCTTCTTTATAGGGAGCCTTTGTAAATGAGTACCTGACTCAAAGGGTTATAATTCTGATTACTTCTTAAAATAAATAAAGCTTTGAGAACTGAGCCCCATGTGTGTATTCAAGTCAAAAAGTCACAGTGCTTTTTTTCTTACGTGATTGAAATGATAATGTCACTTATTTACATCATACCTAGCATTTATTAATTTACATATTTCAATTTAAACTTGACCTGGATTGACCCATCACAGATGCATCAAACTCCTCACTAGGTGATTGCTGAAGGATCTCACATAGTTAGTAACCAAAACATGTTTACCATCTAGGGTTAGCCAAAATTGTTCTCATCCTTTAATTCATCCCATGAGCATATATATGAGTTGAAGTTTTTCATGCACAACCCCATTCAAAATAGCAATCTCGATCTGAGTGAGTTAAGAGCCAAAACCACTTCCTCCATTGGATAGTAGCTGACACCACTACTCCTTAGATAGTGGTCAAAACCACCATCCACATGTAAGCAGGAGTTATAACCACTAGTTTGTATAGGTAGGACCCAAAACCACTTCTCCCTTTAGGTAGGGGCCAAAATCAATAACCTCTTTATGTACCGCAGTAGCTGAAACCACTGTCTCCTTTGCATACTAGCAAATCCCAATACTTAGAACCATAGAGACATAGACAATGGGCCTGATTTTCTAACGGGTTGCAGCTGTCACAAGGGACTTACAGCTGAGAGTTTGTCACAAGTGACGACTTGCGGCAAACTGTACTGCAGGTGGAATTTTCAAAAATGATTGCCTTAAAACCCATACCACAAGTCCATTGAGGCAAATGCAGCAAAGTTAGACTAGCTCCCCGGGTCTAACTTTACATCTGACAGTGACCAGTTTTACTGGGTTTGTGCCAAAGGTTTGGTGCAAGCTACTGTAAAAATGAGGAAAATGTTGCAACTTGCTCCCTTGATTATAAAATAGGGTGCAAGTTGTGGCAGCCTCTTCGACGCAGGTGCATCAAAGTTTGTGTCAGATGCATGGCAGATGCAAGTCCTGCATCCACCATTGAAAATCAGGCCTAATGTCTACAGAAGATAACCATCAGTTCATGCAGTTTGCCCTGTTATATCCTATGCTACCCCCTCTGTCTTGCTCCTTCCTCCTCCCTCCCTCCTCTCTCTCTCTCTCTCTCTCTCTCTCTCTCTCTCTCTCTCCCCCTTCACATCTCTCCTTCTCTAAACTTCACTCCCCACCCTCATTCTTTCTTTCTCCCTGCCTGTTACCCTCCCTTTCTCCATATCTCTCTCTCTCTTCCCTCTCTTTCGTCTCTCTCCCTTATTCCATCCCTCCCCCTCTCACCCCTTTCTCTTTGTCTTATCTCTTTACCTCTTTCACTCTTTCTCAGTGTCTGTCTTTCTCACTCACACTCTCTCATGTTGCTCATTCTTTCTCTTCCATATATCTTTCTTCCTCTATCTCTTCCCCTTTCTCACTCTCCCTCCTCTTTGTCTGTCTTCACCTCACGCTCTTCTTTCCTTTTCTCTCAGTTTGTCGGATCTGAAAATCCTTGTTGATTTATTCTTATTTTGTACTATTAACATATGCACAATGGTTTCTAAAGTTTTAATTCACTTTCTGAAATCATGCATGGTGTTATTAACAACTGTGAAAAGCAACAGTTTTAGACTCTTGCTCACATAATTTAACAGTGGGAAAGCTGCTCTCTCATTGGTTAGTCATTTTATTGTGACAGCTATGATGAGACTAACAAACTGGCCTGTTAGGATAGAGTGTTGTTGACATCCTTCAGTACTGAGGTTTGAATAGAGAGACGCTGAGACCATGTTATTTGGTTGAAGCTATCTTCTTTATTGCTTTATCTATCAGATTCATACTATTGCATTCCAAGTATTATATCACAAGTTATTACATACAGCATGCATACCTAATGAACTATTGAAATGTATATGTGTGAACTAGAAACATGGTTTCTCTCGCTATTACTTACTGATTACAGGTAGCCGCATAGTACAATATGACAGAACACTAAATTCCTCCCCTGCATACAAAAAGTCAGAAAATAGCATAAGTCTAACTTTTGGATTAAAGTAGCCTATTCAAAGCCAGGCCATGTTTATTTATTTATTTAATTTAATCTTTGGTAACTGGTGGGAAAGGCCCACTAGGCACAAGTGCCTGTTTTCAGAGGCAACTTGGGAGCTCAAAGAAGATTAAGTGACTTGTTCAGAGTCACACAGTATGCAAGTGGAGGTTGTGGGAATCAAGCCCAGGTCTGCTGGATGTACCAAGCTCATTCATAGCTTGTTAGTCTAACCTCTAGGCTATACTGACAAACCAATATTATAGGGATTATTCTGCTCTTGGAAAGAACTTATTACTAACTAGGTTAGCATAACTAAATATCAAAATTGACTATACCACATGTATTCAGTTAAAAAATCAGCATGCTGTGGCATTTGCCTCTGCTGCACAGGATACCTTCCACTAGAACAATTTCTGATGCAGGTGAAACTTCTGAAAAGGGAATTATCCTGCATGTACTTTAGGTAGATTTTGGCAGTAGGAGGAATGTCCTTGACATTTCTTTCTTCTTCTGATAGAATATCATTAACTAAAGCAGAAGATGAAATATTCTAGGATAACAAGTGATTAGCAGGGACATTGATCAACTGGTGACCCACAAATACCCCATAATGCTGACATCCTGAAGACTCTTACATTGAACCATGAACCCAAGGATGTTATGGATTTTGGAAATCACAAACCACCATTCTCTCCCCTGGATGGAACACATGCCTTGTAAGGTATCAGTAGTTTGTCAAGATGTGAAATTGGTATTGTTGCCCTGGCATTTGCCACTATTACTATGTCTGTACTATACACAGTAGCTGAGACAGTGTTTCTACATTCGCATTGTCTGGAGAACACTGATTCTCAATGTTGTCATATGTGAATTGCAGCGGTTTCTCTGGGTCATAAATGTGCTAGCCAGCTGCTGTTGAGAAGTTGATGTAAGAAAAGTGTGAGACAGAAGAGTAGCTATTTACTTGCAGGGGAAGGTGTTATCTAGCAGAACCAGGTATACAAAGGGGGTGTCAACATGCAAAAAGGGCAGAATAAATGGCAGATGACGGGGGCAAAATTACTGAGGCCAGAAGAAAGGTGGGGGAAAGAAATCAGGAGGAAAGGGGGGACATAAGAGGAGTGTTGGGAGCAGATAGGGGTGGGTTAGAAGCAGCCGCAGACATGGATGGTATGGTCACAGCGGAGACTTCTCGAAGTGGTAAGGGAGGAGGCAAGTTGTATGGAGATGGGAGATTATACCAGAGCTGAGGGAAGTGGTAAGAGATGGTGGCCTCTCTTGCAGTCATTGTGGGGCAGGGAAGAGTGAAAGAGCTAAAGACGGTATACCAGAGCCGAAGGGAGTGGCAAGAGAGGATGGCTTCTCCTGCAGCGGTTATGGAGCAGGGAAGAGTGAAAGAGCTAAAGATGGAGTTTTGTATAAAGTAAGAGGAAAAAAAGGTAATGCAGTAGAGGAGAGAACTAAGGTAGTAGGAAAGGGAGCAAAGCTACAGCTCGGAGATGAATAAGACCTTGTGAGAGACATTGGCCAACAAGAGATGAGGGGAGGGGGAGGAAGGAAGGAACAGTGATGGGTATGCAGTGCCAGTTTTGAAAAAAGAGGAGGAATGGGTGGAAGTGTGATTCAACTGACTATGTTGGCTTTGGAGGGAGGTAGTATGGTATGCCCCATTCCATTAAAACAACTGGCAGTGTTTTCTGATGAAGGATTCTGTGTAATTCAAAAGCTAAAAGCACCTGTATTCTTTTGTAACAACTCTGTTGGTCCAATAAAAGGTATTAAATCATCGGTTTGTGTGGATCCTGAGTTACAAGGACCAATGCAGCAACAAGTTTTTTCTGTGCCATTCCATTAATGAATGTTGGGAGTATCCTTTTAACAATGAGCTCCCAGATACAGGGAGGGGAAGATATGCTTTATTCTGATATGGTGCCGCAAGTTTAGGAAAGAGCTTTATACTGTGGATGGATTCATTATGGCAGGAAAAGTCAAATGGCACTGTCCAGCCAAATTCACAGGTATTGAAAGGTGGAGACTTCCTCAAATGAGGAACCATCCAGGATCCTTAAAGATGGAGGGGTCTGGTATATGGCAGTGACTGTATGGTACCAAAGGTCATTTGGAAACTTTTTTTTTACATTTAGAATGCATTGTTTAGCACAGAACCAGTGTTGAACATTGCCAAAATCCCTTTTATGTTGTGTTATCAACCGTAGGGATAAAGAACCACTGGCTTGGGCACTATGTCATCTGTATATAGTTTATCAATGTTTGAGGAGACAGAGGCCTTGGATAGGTCATTCAGAGAAACTGAGAACAGGACAAGACCCAGTATGGAGACCTTGTGGACACCTGATCTGATTGGGAGGGGATGAGAAGGGAAAGTTACTCTCAAACAAAAAACACATACCGTATGGCAGAACCTGTCTATTGGGTAATAAACAAACCACCAGACTGACCATGATGTCAGAGTTCCTGGCCTTATCAAGCTTTTCTAGAAGGAGTGGGTGGGCAACTATCAGAGGCTTTGGCAAGGTCACCAAAGACAGCTACAGAAGGCATGCATTGATTCATCCTATTCATGATGTAATCAGTGAGAATGAGAAACAGGAAACTGTTAAATGGATCCAGAAACCAGACTGGAAAAGCTAAGTGGAGAAAAGTATAAAGAAGAGGGAAAAGTTAAGAGAATACAATCTTCTCCTGAAATGTATCCAGAAGACAGTGGTAAAGAAAATAGAGTAGCAGTTTCAAGGTGCTTGAAGGGTTACCACCCTTGTGAAGGGGATAACTTTAGTTGTCTTCCAAGCTATAGGAACAATACTAGCAAAGAAAGAGAGCTTAAAAGGGTCAGAGATTGGAGAGGACACATCAGAAGCAGAGAGGTAAACCCGTCTGGTGTTCAGTCCCATCAGAGCTATTATACTTGGATGGGATGTACACCACAAGGGTAGCAGCTATGGAGTAAGGGGATAAACAGAAGGTGAGAGGAAGGGAACAAGAGTTAGGGAGGATCGATAAGGAGAGGAGGGAGCTAGTGAAAACGTGAGAGAGTGCATGTAGAGAAAACGGCATTAAAGGAGGTGGCAACCTCAATATGGCAGAGGACTGTAGTGGTAGATTGGGAGGCAGATTGAATAGGGCATGGTTTCCCTACTAGAATTTAATTGCATTAGTGATACTACTCTGGAATTCAGAAGTTAAATGTTTAGCTTTGGAGAGAGTAGCTGCCATTGTGTAGTGCATTCTTAATGGCTCTGTGCTACATCCATAAGGAAGCTGTTGGACTCACATTATGAAGGCAACAAAGCAAATCCTGAGCTTTATGGCACACTATAAGCTTGGACAAGAATCAGAGGAGAGGGGAACCTTGAACTCAAATCTTACAAAGGGGGACATAGTTGTCAAAACAGCAGTGCATCATACGTTACATAGAAACATAGAATTTGACGGCATATAAGGACTGTTTGGCCCACCCAGTCTGCCCATTTCCATACCTGATGGATAAGCTGCAGATTCTAGTTAGTCAACAGCTTACTTCCTCCTGCCCCCCCCACAAGAATTGCCTTATGTCTGTCCCATGCATTCCTGAATTCTTTCACTGTTCCTGACTCCATAACCTCCTCAGGAAGGCTGTTCCATGCATCCACAACCCTCTCTGTGAAAAAATACTTTCTAACATTACCTCTGAGCTGTCACCCCTCTTTCTTCAAATTGTGCCCCCTTGTTTTTGCACATCTCTTCTTCTGAAAGATACTACCCTCTTGTACTTTGTTAATTCCATTGAGATACTTGAAAGTTTCTATCATATCCCCCCTCCCTCCTTTCCTCAAGGGTATACATATTAAGCTGCTTTAGTCTCTCCTCGTATGTTTTCAGGTGCAGACCCTGCACCATTTTGGTTGCCCTCCTCTGAACAGCCTCCATTTTGTCTATGTCTTTGAGATGGGGTCTCCAGAATTGCACGCAGTACTCTAGATGGAGTCTCACCAACTGTCTGTACAGAGGGATAACAACTTCCTGCTTTCTACTGTAGATGCCTCTCCCTGTGCATCCCAGTATCCCCCCAGCCCTCCTTACTGCCTTCTCACATTGCTTGCCCACCTTTAGGTCATCTGATATAATTACTCCTAGGTCTTCTTTGATTTTTGTTGTTGTTGTTATCTCACCCCCATTGTGTACTCTTCCCCTGGGCTTTTGTTTCCCAGATGCATTACCTTGCACTTCTTTGCATTGAATCTGAGCTGCCATATATTTCACCATTCTTCCAACCTTGCCAAGCCCCTTTTCATCCTTTGCACCTCACCTTGTGTATCAACCCTGTTGCAGATCTTTGTGTCATCTGCAAAGAGACATACTCTTCCTTCCAGGTGCTCTCCAATGTCACCTATAAAGACATTAAAGAGGACTGGTCTTAATACCGAACCCTGCGGTACCCCACTAGTTACCCTCCTTTTTTTACTGTGGACTCTGTTTAATATTACACTTTGCATCCTGTTGTCCAGCCAGTTTTTTTATCCAGGCTACCACCTTGGGACCCACTCCAAGGCTGGCTAACTTGTATATTAATCTTTTGTGTGAGACGGTGTCAAATGCCTTGCTAAAATCTTGGTAGGCCATATCCACAGCCCCTCCCTGGTCTACTACTTTGGTCACCCAGTCAAAGAAATCAATTAGGTTGGTCTGACATGACCTTCCTGCTGTGAAAACATGGTGCCTTGGGTCTTGTGCCCCACTGGCCTCTAAGTACTCAACAATTCTTTCCTTCAGAAGTGATTCCATCATTTTCCCTACCACTAAGGTCAAACTAACTGGTCTGTAGTTTCCTGCCACTGCCCTGCTCCCACTTCTGTGAAGCGGAATCACATCTGCCCTCCTCCAGTCCTCAGGTACCACCCCATCCTCCCATGACTCCCATGATTTGTTAAAGAGAGTAGTCAGTGGCATTACTAGTTCTACCTTTAGTTCATTTAGAATTCTGGGGTGAATCCCATCAGGCCCCATTGCTTTGTCCACTCTCAGTTTCATGAGTTCTTTCAAAACCCTTAAATCCCCAAATCCCTTAAAGGTACTTGAGTTTCATCTTTGTCAGAGGCTGATGAGATGGACCAGTTGGTGTTTGACAAGTCAGCCAGTATATCAAAGAAGTCAAAGGACCTGAAGCACCAGACCTTGAAAACGTTTTTGAGCAGGGGGTCTTTGGGGCTGTCAATTCTGCACACATAGCAGATAATCCTTTGAACACTGAGTGCAACCAGGGTTGTTCCACCTTTCAGTATGACATTAGGATGAGAGGACACAGTCAATAAAGGAGTAGTTGGACAAAGAAGAATTGAGTTGGGTAGGCTCCATAATCTTGTAAATGAGCTGAAAGATGGAGAAGTTTTAAACAATTTTTTCTTGAGGATGAAGAGAACCAGTTGGTATTGAAGTCCCTTAACAATAAGAGGTCGGCAGAGGTGGCAAGGATGGAAATAGAATAGAGCAGGTTAAGAATGCTATCAGGTTTGATGCCCATGTAGCAGTAGGTACTGACAGCAAAAATAGTATCTGGGAAAGGGATGGAGGGTTTAACCACCAGGAGCTTGTGAGAAGCAGAACTGGAGGAGCTGTGAACAATCTCAAATCAATAATATTTTGAGACATACACAGCTTGGCCACTATCTCTCCCTACCTGGTTGTGTCTGAACACAGAGGAAATTGGTATGGACATTTCACCATTGGGGGGAAGTAGCTCCCAAAGCATTTCATTTGGGGGTCAGAGAGCAGGCTGCTAGCCATAAGTTAGCTGTTGAAAGTGAGGGGAAAGCCTGAAACGAGGGATGGGAAGAACAATGGGAGGAGGATATGTGCTGGAGTTGTACGACTGAGTATGGAAGGTGAGAATGGGTGCAGAGAAGGAGAAGGAGGTGATAACCAGCATAGTATAGGAAAGTGGGAGATGCAATGTGCAAGGGATAAAAAGCAGAAAAAGAAACTTATGGATGGGGCAGAGGGAGGGAGGGGGAAATGAGAAGGGGAAAACAGAAAAAAGGGAGGACAGGTCTGCCAGGGAAATGAGGGGAAGGAATGGGGATATAGGGCAAGAGGATAAGATGTAGACAAGCAGCCTGAGCAGATAAAGTCCAACGGATAGCATTCCCAGGCAGGATTTTCAAAATGTCCCATCCAAGATCCACCTGCTGTTACTTTGAAAAGGCAGATCTGTTCAGACTGTTAGGCCATCAATTATAGGCCTGTATATAGTGGTGCTGTGCAGTAGCTGTGTGGCTGCAGTGTTCAGAAGAATCTTCTGGATGATGCAGTGCTGACCCATCTGTAGGAATCTCTCTGGGCTGAGGGTGGATGTTGCCAGTCTCTGAGCCGAGTTGGTCAGGATGCGAGGGCCACCTCCCGCATCCAGAGGCCACCATATCCTCACTCACTACCTCAAAGGATGCCCAGCAGTAGGCATGATTGGACTGTGGTCATCTCAGGCAGAGTAAGGGTGGTGGGTGAGAGGCACAGCCAGTGCAACTGAGGAAATTCTACATTGTATTGAAGGAATGGGAAGGCCCTTCAGGGTCACCCGAAAAAGTACCGTGGGATGATCAGCAGGACCTCCAAAATGGAGCCCAAAGGGTGGGTGGAAGAGGATCCCAAATGAAGAGGAAGCTGCTCCTGGTGGGGGACTCCATTGTCCAGAGAGTGGAGCTTGGAACAGCAGCAAAGAGGAGAGGGAGGTAAAGTGTCTACCAGAAGGCACAGCTCAGAGGGATGGAAAGCAAATCCAGAGGATCACTAGGGTGACAACAAAGAGGAAGGAGTTGGATGTCATTATCCATATGGGAATCAATGACCTAGCTGACAAGACAGAAATAAGAAGAGTGCAGGAGGAGTTCAGAGAACAGCGGAGGAGCCTGGGGCAGCTGGCAACATCCATGACCTTCTCAGAGGTGCTGCCTGTCCAGGTCAAGAGGGAGGCTAGAGATTTCTGCAACAGAGGCTTCAATGATTGGTTGGAGAGCTGGAGAAGAGAGCAAGGGTTTGGCTTCACTGGGGAATGGGGGCCCACATGGGGGAATGCAGGACTGTACAGTGGTGATGGCCTCCATCCTTCTGGGGAGGGACCGATGTCCTCAGTGAATGGTTTAAATGCTTTATTTGCAAGCATTTAAACTAGCCAATGGGGGTGGAGGAAGGAAGCAGGAGAAAGCTAAATACCCACACCCACAGGATAATGTAGCTAACATGAAAAACAATAAGGACACCAAATTGCCAGTAAACACTGAAGTCGGCAGAAGAAGGGGGGACAGGGTAAGCAAGGAGAATAGGGGGGAGGTCAGGAGAACTATTTGCAGTAAATGTACGGCCATGTGCGTGAATGCCCACAGCCCAGGTAACAAAATCCCTGATCTGACAGCCATGATATTGGAGGCTGACCTGGACATTATAGCTATTAAAGAGACATGGCACAATGGGAACCATGACTGGGACATATTTATACCAGGGTATATGGGAGGCAGTATAGCGCAGTGGTTTAAGGCTCTGAGCTGCAAATCTGGAGACCTGGGTTTGAATCCCACAGCCCCACTTGCATATACTGTGTAACCCTAAGCAAGTCACTTAACTTCCCTGTGCTCCCAGGTTGCACCTGTAAAAAAGCTTTCAGCTTAGTGTGTCTCACCTGGTTAAACAATTGGAAAAAAAAGGGGTATACTCTGTTCAGGAGGGACAGGGAGGGTAAAAAGGAAGATGGGGCGGCTCTATACATCAAGGAGGATATAAAGGTGACAGAGGTGCAAGAAAGGAAGGGGGTGGCAGAGGCACTGTGGGTCACCCTGGAGGCATTCAATGGCATAGCCATTTGTACAGGAGTAATATACAGACCCCCAGCACAAAGGGAGGAATCTTCTGGAAGTCATCCATGTGATGGCAGCCAAAGGAGAGGTGTTATTGATGGATGACTTCAACCTGCCAGAAGTTACATAGAAACATAGAAACTGTCAGCAGATAAGGACCGCTAGGCCCATCTAGTCTGTCCGTAGGCCCTATACATTGTATGTGGCCACTGACCCTACAGTATGTGATCAATGGCTTTTCATCACTCTCTTCTCTCTCAGGCTCCCCTTGTGTCTGTCCCAGGCATGCTTAAACCCCTCCACTGTGCTTGCCCCTACTACCTCCTGTGGCAGACTATTCCAAGAGTCGACTACCCTTTCTGTGTAGAAAAACTTCCTTACATTACCTCTAAATCTACCCCCTTCCAATTTCATATTGTGCCCCCTTATTCTAGTACTTTTTCTACATTGGAAAAGGTCCCCCACCTGCACCTTGTTTATGCCCTTGAGGTACTCCAAAGTTTTAATCATGTCCCCCCACTGTCTCTACACACAAAGATCTGCAATAGGATAGACAGTCCAGGAGGGGTGGAGAAAATGAGGAGAGACCTATTTAAAATGGAAGAATGGTCTAGAGTGTGGCAGCTCAGATTCAATGTGAAGAAGTGCAAAATGATGCACTTTGGGTGCAGGAACCCAGAGGAGGATTACATGATGAGTGGGGAGATATTAGTGGCACAAAACAGGAAAGGGATTTGGGGGTCATCATATCTGATGACCTAAAGGTGGCCAAACAATGTGCCAAGGCAGTGGGGAGAGCCAGTGGGATGTTGAGGTGCACAGGGAGAGGTATCACCAACAGGAGAAAAGAGGTCATAATGTCACTGTACAGGTCATTGGTGAGACCTCATTTGGAACACTGCATCCAGTTATGGATGCCGCATCTCTGGAAGGACATAGACTGGGTGGAGACAGTTCAAAGAAGGGCAACAAAAATGGTGCAGGGCCTGCACCAAAAGCCATATGAGGAGAGATTGGAGGAACTCAATATGTATACCCTGGAGGAGAGGAGGGGAGATGGGAGACTTTATAGAGACCTTCAAGTATATCAAGGGGATTAATAAGGTACAGGAGGGTAGCATCTTTCAGAAGAGAAGATGCTCTAAAACAACAAGAGGGCATGACATGAGACTGGAAGTGGGTAGACTAAGGGGCAATGTGAGAAAGTACTTTTCATGGAAAGGGTGGTGGATGCTTGGAATGGCCTGCCCCAGGAGGTGGTAGGAGCAAGCACAGTGGAGGGATTTAAACATGCATAGGATAGACATAAGGGAACCCTGGGGAGGGGGCTGTAGCCGATGACCAAGTAGGGTCAGCGGCAGCTAATTAAAGGTAGGGTATATGGGTAGACTAGATGCATCTGGTGGTCCTTATCTAACACCAATTTCTATGTTTCTAATAGAGTTGAAATTGCATGGCAACACAAAGATACAATTGCAGCAACAGAAGAAGATCAATGCATTTGCATTGTTTTGTACCACAAATCATGACTGCATGTCTCAAATGAATGCATCTTTTGAAAACAGCAGTAGGTCTGCTTCCAAACATAGACACAGGTGTAACACATATTTGCATCCACATCTGCCCTTTAAAAAAAAAATCTTATCTGTACATTCAGTCACTTCACTACCAGTCTAGCATTGCTTGTAATGCGCTTTGGATGTATGAAAAGCGCTATATAAATGCTAATTCTTCTTCTTCTTCTTATCTTCATGTTAACATGCATAAAAACAAATTTAAAGGAACTACATGAAATATGAATTGAGATGTCTAAAAATTATGTTATTTCAAACAGTCCCTTGAATTGTCAGGGCCTGGGTTCTTTATTTGTGTTTCTAGTGTGGCTGTGGAAAGAAGTTAAACCCTCCACTGGATGTCCCAAAACATAAATGGCAGATGGTGTCTGTGCATCTTGGTTTTTATTCATTATCCCCCATCCAGCCCAAGTCATCACAGAAAAACAGAAGCAATTGTTTTTGTTTCATAAAGAAGCACATTTGATTTCCTTTTCACAAATCCATCGGAACGGCCGCTGGCAATTCTCATCATTCCACTCGGATTGACAAGGGGGCCTACTCCACAGGGCAGCACAGTCCTCACCCCTGTGATTGTCACCTTTTGCATCATTAGGTTCACCTTTGCACCAAAATCTAAATGGAAAGAAAAAGGATTTCATATCTTCAGTTAAAGGAGCCTACTAATAGATCATTGCAATTAAATTTGCATGGAGTCAGATGGGCCTAGTGGTTAGAGTGCAGAGTTGTGAGACTAAGAACCCAGGTTCAAACCTTACAGTTGCAACACACTCAATGTATCACATGGAGAAGTTAATTTAACCTCTTGTGCTCAGCCTCTCTCTGATCTCTGCTGTGCTCTTGCACTCTAAAAAGCAACATTCTTCCTCTACCCTCTGCAGGATTGTAAAGCACTTCAGGGTACAGTTTTTTTTTTATAACATCTGCCATACAATTCCAAATTCTGTTCTAATCTACAGTCCCTGCATTACCACTGGTAGTATTTGTTTGTAAAGCATTTGGGGTACTGTGTGTATTAAAGCCGCTATATAAATTCAAATTCCATTCTATAGTCCCTTCACTACCACTATCGAATGAATTGCTCTGTAAAGCACATCGGTACACAATGTGCATGAAAGACACTATATACATGAAAAATCTATTTAAGCAAAATGATATGACAAGGTGTGCTTTGTGGTGGGATAATGGCAAAACTCTGGTGTGTTATGATACTTGATGCAATGCCAATTGCATTCAACCTCCCAAGAACTGCCGTTATCCCACCACAAACCACACCGTCTGGAGTATCTTTCTGCAATTATAAAATGGATCCAATATTTACTATGGTGGGATAAAAAAATTAAATAATCTTAAATATTTTCATGATTTTTTTAACAAAGTTAATTTGCCCCCATTAAAATAGTCCCAGCATATCCTAACATAAGCATGCCATCTCAGTTTCAAATATTATGCACAGCAAAAATTATCTTTTTTTAATTGAGCCCTTAAACCTCCTGTTTTACCCAACTCATCCCATTTACCTCTTCCTTCACCTTTCGCCCTTCTTTTTATGTTGATTGTGCGCATGCGCAAGAAACATGTTGCGACAGGTTTGTAAAGCAGAAGTGGTCGTGGAGGCGCCGCACTGTTGTGGCCAATGCCCCAGAGCCTGCAGAGGCTTGCCCTGGTTCCCCACGTTGCGGCACGCTGCTGCTGACACTAGTTCAGCCAGCATGCCACAACTTTCTAAAACCGCTGCAATCAGTCATCCGCTGCAATGAGGGAGCGACTCGTCATTGCAGGGCAGGATGTAAACCCTTGAGATTGTTTGTGAACATGGTGGTGGCTTGCCGCCGTGTTCACAAACAATATAACCATCCCCTCACCATGTTTAGTTGCCGATGGGGGCCCCAATCCCCGTCGGCATTCTGTCCACCCCCGGTTTTGTTCCTGCCGATGGGTGCCCAATCCCCATCGGCTGTAGTGCCCCGCTTGTATTGTTGCCAATGGGGAGCCACCTCTGTCGGCATTCTGTAACCCCCCTTTCTATTCCTGCCGACAGGTGCCCAATCCCTGTTGGCTGTAGTGCCCCCCTGTTTGTTTTGTTGCAGACAGGGAGCTCACTCCCTGTCGGCATTCTGTCACCTCCCCTTTTGTTCCTGCCAACAGGGTGCCCAATCCTCGTCGGCATAACAATACCCCCGCCCCTTTGCCAACAGGGGTGCCCAATCCCCCATCAGCTACTACTGCCCTGAATAAGAAAGCCACTGCTGGCACACTGGGAGCCCACCCCAGTGTGCCAGAGGCCCCTGCAAAGTGGAAAATGGTCCCATGACATCCATTTTTTTTTTCCCCTGGAAAGCAGGAAACTGTCCCTCGGTGCTCGCCCTGCCTCCCACCCGCACCCACCCACTGCACGCCCTGCCTCCCCACACCTCCCTCACCTATACTTACCTTAGGAGCTTGTCGCGATGATCTTCGGTGGACCGGGAACACGTCTGCACTCTTCAAAGCCAACTGCGAACTGATGAAATGCCGGCAAGCTGTATAATGTAAAACATAGGGGTTTTTCAACTTTACTGCATATCTCGGGAATTTTTGGGAATTTTTCACCAGGTTTTCAACATGGGGTTTTTGGGACCCCTCCTCATGTATTCTTGAACTGTCATGGAGTTAATCGGCCTGGAAAGGTGGACTGGGAACATGTCTGTTCTCTTCAAGGCCGACCGCGAACTGACGAAATGCCAGCAAGCTGTATAATGTAACACATAGGGGTTTTTCAACTTTACTGCATATCTCGGGCATTTTTGGGAATTGTTTCACCAAGTTTTCAACATGGGGTTTTTGGGACCCCTCCTCATGAATTCTTGAACTTTCATGGAGTTAATCGGCCCGGAAAGGTGATTTCGCGGTCACTGTGCGGAATCACCTTTCGGGACTGGTTAATGAAATGACAGTGCCAGTGTTCATCAGGTGGGCTCTTAAAAAGCCTATGTTGCAAATTTGGTGGAAAATATCCCAAAAATGACTGTTTTTCGAGCGTGCGTTGCGCAGTTGCTATACACGCTCATAACTTCGTGAATTTGCAATATTTTCATGCCAGATTTGCAAAATTGGCATTTTGTCGCACCTCCTTGTGAACAGTACAGCTGTCATTGTTCACATCCTGGTGGAAATGTGTTTTCGCACTTCTGGTGCAGAATAGCGCGGTCGCTGTGGGAAATCAGTGTTCAGGACAGATTAAAAAAATGACAGTAACACTGTTCATGAGCAGAGGTCCTAAAATGCCTATGCTGAAAATTGGGTGATGAAACTCCATGACATGACAGTGTTACAAGCGTGCACTGACCTGTTTCCACACACCCTTGTAGCTTTGCAATTTTGTGATATTTTCACCCCACATTTTCAACAGTGGCATTTTTCCACACCACCTTATGAACAGTACAGCTGCCATGTTTCACATTGTGGCTACAATGTGTTTTTGCACTCCTGCTGCAGAAGAACGGTCGCTGTGGGAAATCACTGTGTGAGACACATTAAGATCGAACAAGTGAGAGGGGGGAGTGACGGCGCTCAACTGAGCTCTGTCGGGACTGCTACAGATTTGTTTGTGGGCAGAGAAAGGGTGCAACATAAGAGCCCAGTACAAAAGGGCAGCCTGCAGCACTGGGAGAAACAGAACGAGACAGCGAGTGATGGAGGGGGAGTCAGCAAATTCACCGGAGCTCTTTCAGGACTACTGTGGATTTCCTTGTGGGCAGAAGAAGGCATCAATACAGGCAGGGGCCCAGTACAAAAGGCCAGCCTGCAGCAGTGGGAGAAACAGTATGAGCGACTGAGACAAGGGGACTGAGTGAGCTCAACGGAGCTCTGTCAGGACTGCTGCGGATTTCTTTGTGGGCAGAAAAAGGCACCAATGCAGGCAGGAGTCCCATACAAAGGGCGCTTGCAGAGCCAGTACAAACAGAAGAGCATGTGAGACAGGGAGACTGAGCGACTTCAACAGAGCTCTGTCGGGACAGCTGCGGATTTGTTTGTGGGCAGACAAAGGTGCCAGTGCATGCAGAGGCCCAGTACAAATGGGCAGCCTGCACTGGCGGGGAAACCAGAATGAGCGAGTGACAGAGGGGGAGTGAGCGAGCTCAACAGAGCTGTATTGTAAGTGCTGCAAATTTCTTTGCTGGCAGAAGAAGGCGGTAATGCAAGCAGGAGTCCAATGAAAAAGGGCAGCCTGCAGTGCCAGCGGAAACGGAATGGGTGAGTGAGAGGAGGGGAGTGTGTGAGCGTGCTAAACCGAGCTTTGTTAGGACTGCTGCAGATGTCTTTGTGGGCAGACAAAGGCACCAACAGAGGCAAGAGCCCAGTACAAAAGGGCAACCTACAGCACCAGGACAGACAGAAAGAGTGAGTGACACAGGGGGAGTGTGCGACCTTAACAGAGCTCTGTTGTGACTGCTGTGGATTTCTTTGTTGGCAGGAAAAGGTGCCAATGCAGGCAGTAGCCCAGTACAAAAGGCCACCCTGCAGCGCTGGCAGAAATGGAACAAGTGAGGGAGTGAGTGAGAGAGGGGGAGTCAGCAGGCTCAACAGACCTGTGTTGGGACTGCTGCAGATTTCTTTGTGGGCAGAAAAATCCCCCAACAGAGACAGGAGCCCAGTACAAAAGGGCAGCCTGCAACACCAAGAGAAACAGAATGCACGAGTGAGAGACGGGGAGTGAGCCACCTCAACGGAGTTCTGTCAGGACAGCTGCAGAACTCTTAGTGGCCAGAGCAAGGTGCCAACGCAGGCAGGAGACCAATACAAAACAGCAGCCTGCAGCACTGGACAAAACAGACTCAGCGACTGACAGAGGGCCAATGAGCGTGGTCAACACACCAACGCAATCAACATTCAGCATTGACAAATGCTTGTTTATATTATTTTCTCCCTTTTTTCTGCTCTGTTTCTTGTTTACCTTTCCTACACTCAATAGATGGAATGTTTCCTAAGGATGGACCACAATAATTCAAACCTCTGCTCAGTTCTACTGGCAGAATGTTCACCCCTACACTCACCCAACAGAAGGCCTCAGATGGAACCAGGGCTTCACTTTATTTGTAGCAGATTGAACAGTACAGATTTTCTGGGCAAGCAGGTAAGGATAGGGGTAGAATGTTTCATGAAAGAAACACTAGAAAGTAAAACTGTAAGTCCATTAGTAGTTTTATTTGTAGGCCTAACTGAAGGTTCTTTTAAGTAAAGGTGGCAGCCATTTTTCTGAGAATAAATTTTTATTGAAATATTACAGACAGTACATGTAAAGATACAATTTTTCAATGATTTAGAAAATAATGTGTAACTATATCATTAAATAAACATTTGTCACAAGTTCTGAGTTAAAAACTCATCAGAAAAGAACAATGGAAGACAATCTAAATTATTTTAAGAGAATTACATAAATCCTACTGTAAGAATAAATGCTTGTATGATAAATGATTGCCTATCATTTTTAAATGAGATACCCTTAAAGCTTTTATTCCATTTTAAGAGATTACATATAGCACTCAACAAGAAGCGAATTCAGAAGAAATAGAAAGATACATAAGAAATAGAGATGGTGGAGTGAAGAGCAGGGGAAGAGATAAACTACTACAAAACTTGAGAAATAAATAAATAAAAAATCAGACTGTACTCTCTATGAAATTATTATTAATGTAGTTCAGATAGAGTGAGTGCGGCTATCATATGATCAATGTAAATTTTCCATTTTTTTGTGAAAAGTTACGAATATTGTTTTTGAAGGGTGGAAGACTAGGTTTGCTGGCCAAGGCACCTAGCTTCACCTGAGCTCTTTTCTTCTAGGTTGCTTGAAAGGACAGAGTAAAGAACCTTATCAGAGCAACAACAAGGATTAAGGCTTCTTTTGGCTAGGCGGGTTTACTGTGTGTTGTTATTTTTATTTTGTACTCACAGGGACTGCTACTGTTTGTTGCTAACATTTTATTACTTTATTTTTCTCTGATTCAAATTGTTGTTGCTGGGTATACATTCTGCTGCATTATTACAGGGTGTGCCTTCAGGTGTGTGCTTACATATTACTGCTGTAATCTTCTGATTCAAATTGTCTTTTGCAAGGTATATCTTCTGTTACTGCTTTACTTTTCTCTGTAGCAAAGTGTTTCTTACAGGGTATATCTTCTGTGAAATTATTACAGGTAGTGCTTTACAAGGTGTCACAGTTTTATCTGTCAATCGGATAAGCTTTCAGGGCTACTGCATTTGTTGCTGACTGATTGTTTCTGTTCTTACCTCCTTGTTTCTTTCATCCATGGTTCTTCTTTGTTGGCAGGGGAAGGGCCCAGCACCCACCCCCATCCCCAACTATCCCACACTACAATCCTTTTATAGGTTAGCACAGTCATGACATTTCCTATAACAAAGCAGGAAGGGGCAGATCAGAGGGGTATCCACACAGTGATCTCATTTACAGGGGCACTGGTAATTTAACTTGTTATAACAAGTTATAAAAAAACAAACAAACAAAACATGAAATTAAACTTCTGCTTTCATTTTCTTCCTTCTAATTACTCTGACCAGGTTATAAACCCAGCAACTTATCTGGAATGGATATCATTAACTGCAGGTACTGTGGAACACGTTTCAGAAGGGCAGTTTTACAGGATTTAGGACACTGTCCTACATGCTGGGCCATTTGAGATCTAAGGGCTCACCTCCAGGCAGCATGGGCAGAGGTTGTGCACCTCAAATTGCATATTCAAGAGGAAATATAAGAACCACCCACTATTTCCCCAGCATCCAACAGAAGCACCTCAACCGCAGAGGGTAGCTGGCCCAGGAGGTTGGCAGGTGGTTATGAGGGGCAAATCGGATGTCAACATATCACCTCCACAAACCATATAAAAACTACAAATAGGTATCTGCCTCTGTCTCTGATATCAAACAAAGGGGCAGAGGACACTGCAGAGCAGGACACTGTAGCACAGGAGTTAGCACAACAAAATTCACCCAAAACAGGATCCAAAACAAAAAAACAAAAAGGAAATCCAAAAACTTCTGATCATAGAAGACTCCATGATTCGGGGAGTTCATACGTATCTCCAGCCAGAGGTAATGGTCAGATGTCTCCCAGGTACATCAGCTTGGAGAGACACTGACTTCATTGCTAAAATTGTTCAGGAAGCAGGAGAAAACATTGATGTCCTGGTACACATAGGGACTAACGATCTCGCCAGCCGGTCAGTTGCAGAGATCAAGGAACACCTGACCAGGCTGGGTGACAAATTATCATCCATTTCATCCAGCATCTCCTTCTCTGAGATCTTGCCAGTCTGGGGGGGGGGGACAGATGGACAGAAGGTCAGAGAAGGGAAGATAGGGGAGCTAAACATGTGGCTCAAGGGCTGGTGCCAGGAAAAAGGACACAAATTTGTAGGGAACTGGCAACAGTTTTGGGAGCAAACGTTCTTTAAATTTGATGGACTGCATCTGAGTAAGAAGGGAGTCAGTGCATTGGGACAGAAGTTTGATGTCTTTGCAGAATATTTAAATTAGCAAATGGGAAGAAGGGTGCAGCACCTGATACATTGAATGAGAAGAACACCCTTCCCCCCTCAGCTAGTGGTCAAACAGGAGTTCAGCATGATTGTAGTTCATTTGCATCACCATGTAAAGAAAAAGGTCCAGCTCCCCACACAATGAGCAGGAGAAATGCCGGAACTCTCCCAACAACTAACACACTGAAATTTGACCAATGGAAAATTATATACACAAATGCTCGCAGTCTGGGAAACAAGATCCCAGACCTGCAGGTGATAATGACAAAGGCTAAACTGGACACATTAGCCATTAGCGAGACATGGTTTACCAGTAACCACACTTGGGAGACTTCAGTACCTGGCTATGTACTGTTCAGAAGAGACAGAGGTACAAAAAGGGGAGGAGGTGGAGTGGCCCTTTATGTCAATGAAAATATCAAAGCTACAGAAATTCAGAATTCACATAAGGAGCCATAAGAACTGTGGGTCACCCTGGAAACAGGAAATGGGACAGCCATACAAACTGGGGTTGTGTACAGGCCTCCAGGCCAGTGGGAGGACATATACACGTTACTGTTAGAAGATATACAAAACATGACAGCCAAAGGGGAGGTTCTGCTAATGGGAGACTAAAACATGTCAGATACATATTGATCAATACCAGCAGAGACATCTGCCAGAACTAGACACATGGTTGATTCTCTGCAGAGGGAGGGCCTCAAGCAATTGGTACAACAGCCCACAAGAGACAGGGCTATCCTAGATCTAGTACTGACTAACAGGGAAAGGATCACAGATCTCCAGGTAGAAGGTCACCTGGGTGCCAGTGACCATCACATGGTATGGTTCAATTTGGCCCATAGAACAAAATCATCCCACTCCAAGGCAAAATATGGGATTTCAGAGTAGCTCACTTTAATAAGATGGCCAACAGAGTTAAACTAGCCCTGGCAAAAAAGAAATACAGGTGAGCGGGTACAGGCAAAGTGGGCAAGCTTTAAAGATGCAATACTTGAAGCAACATCCCATTGTGTTAGTGAGAAAAGGAAGTGCAAAAGAAAAAGGACACCACTTTGGTTCTCAAACACAGTAGCAGAAAAGGTCAGAGCCAAAAGTCTGGCCTTCAGGAAATATAAGGGAACACAGCAGGATGAAGATAGGGAGGCATACCAAACTTCCCTAAGGGAAGCAGGGAAGGCAGTAAGGCAGGGAAAGGCCCAAACTGAGGAAACACTAGCACAAACAGTAAAAGAAGGTGACAAGACTTTCTATAGATACATTAGTGAAAGGAGAAAGTCCACAGGCAGTATTGCTAAGATCAAAGGGGATAAGGGGGGCATGTGAGGAGTAGGACCATGTAAAAGCATCTATCCTAAAGAGATACTTCTGCTCAGTATTTACTGAAGAGAAGGTAGGGCAGGGTCCACAGCTCTGCACCATGGACACAGGGGGAAGGGAGGTGTGCACTAGTCCCTTCACAAAAGATTAGGTCCTACAAGAGCTCATAAGTTCAAGGTGAACAAGGCAATGGAACCTGATGGCATACATCTCAGGGTACAAAAGGAGCTAAGGGTGGAACTAGCAGAGCCATTATCAGAACTGTTTAGTGAGTCTCTGAGCACAAGAGAGGTCTCAGAAGACTGGAGAAGGGCTCACGTGATCCTGCTCCACAAGAGTGGTAGCAGGGAAGAGGCAGGGAACTACAGACCAGCAGTCTTATCTCAGTAGTGGGCAAGATTATGGAGACACTCCTTAAGGAAAGGATAGTGCAACACCTGGAATCCATAGGAGCACAGGATCCAAGACAGCATGGGTTTACAAAAGGAAGGTCCTGTCAAACTAATCTCATAGCATGTACACCAGATGGATTAGAATCCTTCTGGTAGTCGCTAGACAGGCAATGCAAAATGTTTGGACCTCAACCTCGGCACCCATGCTAGAGCAATGGAAAGAGCTCACACTAAAAGTCCTTACAGTAGATAAATTAACATACTGTTTGAAAGGAGAAGAAAATATATTTGAAAGGGCCTGGACTGAATATCTAGGCACATTGAATGTAAGGGATAGAGTATTGTTAGAAGGTAGTGGCACAGTGTACTAAAAGAGTCTAGTGGGTAAGAAAGGAGATGGGAAGGATATTCTCCACAGAGAAGCTAAAGTGAAAAAAGGAGATACACTTGTATAAATTACACTGAAACAAAGCAGACACAGACACAGACCAGATCAAATTTTAATACTAAAAGTCATCAGGTTATTGACTTTTATTTTTATTGTTCTTTTTAGTTTATAGTTTTGTTCCTGTTATATAGTTACAGCCTGTAGATAGTGGTAGACCTGGAAAACAAACAAAACAAATGCCAGTAAGAGATTGAAAGTATCTGTACAATGGAACATATAGAGCAAGATAGATTTGATCTTTTGCACTGCTATTATGGATATATTAGTCAAATATAATGACTGTGATCAATTGTTAAGCAATGTCATATGAAAACTGTCACTCAATAAATATATTAAAAAAAAACGAATCTCATAGATTTCTTTGACTTGGTAACCAGAGTGGTGGACCAAGGGGGGGCAGTTGCTGTTGCCTACCTTAACTTCAGCAAAGCTTTCAATATTGTTCTACATAGAAGATTGAGAAATAAGCCAGGTAGGCTCAGGGTGGGTCAGACGTTGGTCAACTGGGTGACAAACTGGTTGATGGGCAGAAAACAGAGAGTGGTGGTAAACAGTATACAGTCAGAAGAGATGCAAGTCACAAGTGGGGTACCTCAGGAATCAGTCCTGGGACCAGTCCTTTTCAATATCTTCATCAGTGACATTGCAGATGAACTGTAGGGTAAGGTTTGTCTGTTTGCAGATGACACCAAGATGTGCAACAGAGTAGATGATCCAGATGGGGTGTGCAGAATGAGAAGAGATCTGGATAAACTAGCAAAATGGTTATAAGAGTGGCAACTGGGGTTTAACGCAAAGAACTGCAAGATCATGCACATATGGAAGAGAAACCCTGAAGCCACCTATAGGCTGGGAGGACAGTTGTTGGCGGTCATAAGGGAAGAAAGAGACTTGGGTGTCATCATCACCAATGACCTGAAATCATCCAAGCAGACCTCTAAAGCAGCAGGTAAGGCTAGAGGGATGTTGGGGTGTATTAGTAGGGGTATGACAAGTCTGAATAGGGAGGTAATAATCCCTCTTTACAAGACACTGGTTAGGCCCCATCTGGAGTACTGCATGCAGTACTGGAGGCCACACCTTCACAAGGACATTAACCAAATTGAGGCAGTCCAGAGAAGGGCAGCCAAAATGGTGCAGGGACTGCATCAGAAAACATATGAGGACAGATTAACTGAGCTCAATATGTATACCCTAGAGCAAAAGAGGGAGAGAGGTGATATGATTGAAACATTCAAATATCTTAAGGGCATTAACAAGCTGAAAGAGTCTAACATGTTTCAATATAAGAAAAATAGCAGGACAAGAGGCCAATTAAGGGGTAATGTGAGGAAGTTCTTTTTCACAGAAAGGATGGTGGATGCATGGAATGGTCTACCCCAGGAAGTGGTGGATATGAATACAGTGCAGGGCTTCAAACAGGCATGGGATAGGCATAAGGGAGCAATCCAGATGAGTATGAATAGTTAGGCTATTGACAGAGCAAAGGCCAATGGTACATTCATAAGGTAGAAAAAGAAATGGGCAGACTGGATGGGACTTGCGGTCCTTATCTGCTGTCAACTTCTATGTTTCTATGTTTCTAACCTATATGAAAGCCTTTCCACTCTGATGTATTCTATTAATTCATTAGACCTTTTGTTTATATTGGGTGTTCTGTTGTTTGTCCATAGCTTAAGACTGCAATTCTTTGTGGCTATGGAAATCATGGCTATAGAATATTTAATTGCATTTGTAATTCCCAGGATGTAATTGAAATGTCCTATCAGACAGTTGTCTATATTCATATGATCATGTATGATTTTGAGATCAACCTGACTAGCTTTTATATTTTACTTGAATTTTTGATTTTAGGACAGTTCTAGAACATATGCAACATATCAGCGTTCCCTGGAATACATTTAGGGATGTGTCTGTAGCCATGATTTCCATATTTTTCATGTGTTCAGTAATATAATAAATGCCATTTAAGCTTTTAAATTGTATTATGTTGTGGTTAACAGAAGAAAGAATACTACAGGAAAAATTACATTTTTTTTCTCCTTCCACCTACAGACAACTTTACCCAGAGTATGTGACCCTCAATCATTTCTGTCCTCTGTTCTACCTCTTACTAAGTTGATGAAATATTTATACAATGATTTAATGGATCGAGTGCTTATTAAAACTTCTAAGAAAGCACTTGTGTTTTGGGTAACTTGGAAAAATGTATCATTGCTGGTATACAAATCTATTATTATTTCTTTAAGATTTAAATAGAAATATAAATCATTAACAGGAAGATCTCTTCCTTTTTTGAGGCTTTCAGATTTCCTAAAATGGTGGTTTCTAAGTAGTTCTCATATATTTTTAATTATTTTGCTACACCAGTCTTCTTTTACCAGTAATCTGTTATTCCTGCACAGATTTATTTAAATTTATATTGATTAATTTCAGTGTGTGGGTTAAGATTTGAGTAGAATCTAACATTACTGCATTCCCTAGAGATTTCTTATGTTTAGTAAATATTGGAGTTTGTATATTACTCAATTTAGTTTTGGCTATATCGTTCTCCATAATCACACAGTCCAAAATGTATTCCTCATCATTAGCCATACAAACAAAAAAAATCAGAGATTTGTTGAATTCTGCTTACAAGATAATAAACGTGTGAGGTCTTAAATTTTGCTCCATTTATTGGTCTAGTAGTTTATGATACATGCATTGTATTCTTTTATATAACCATACAAATCTGCTAATAGCTCCATCAGGTTGATGAACCATGTTATGGCTATTTTATGCAGGATCATACACGATTAGGTAAATTAATATGAATAATAACATCATCTTTACCACCACCAATTTTCCCCATAAACTTAAAAGGAGTTGATTCCAATTAGTTAAGTTGACTAAGATTGACTGTTTAACATTACCACGGTTAAAGGTTTTACTGTATATATATATATATATATATCTATATATATATAGATATATATATATATGTATGTGTGTATGTACGTCATGGCCAAAAATATTGGCACCCTTGCAGTTTTGTCTAATAATGCACCCTTCCTTCCAGAAAATTGTTGAAATTAAAAAATATTTTGGTATCCACATATGTATTTCTTTGGTTTGCAGTGGAATAAAACACAAAAAGCAGAAAAATTTAGTAAGTCTTAGCTTATTCCACACAGAAATCCTTAAATGACCCGGACAAAATTATTGGCACCTTTTAGAAGTAGTTAGAAATAATTAGATTTCAAGCAAGTGATTCTCCTTCACTTTGGAATTGAACTCACCTGTGGTGAGTTGCAGGTGCCTGCAATCTAAAAATCACTCATTCAACCAGTTTGAATAGAGAAAAGGACTCATTCTCCTGTCTTGTGTCACTTTGTGTACCGCAATGAGCATGGAGAAAAGAAAGACAGCCAGAGAATTGTCTGAGGAGGTCAGACAGAAGATTGTAACCAAGCATGGACAATCTCAAGGCTACAAATCAGTCTCCAGAGACCTTGATGTTCCTGTTTCCACCATATGTAATGTTATCAGGATGTTTAAGGCCCATGGCACTGTAGCCAACCTGCCTGGACGTGGCCGCAAGAGAAAACTTGATCGAAGATTGCAGCGCAGGATTGTTCTAATGGTGGAGAAAGCACCTCGATCAACTGCCAAACAGATTCAAGCTGACCTTCAGACACAAGGTACGACAGTTTTAACTCACACCATCCATCACCAACTCAATGAAAGGGAGTTATATGGTAGGAGTCCCAGGAGGACCCCACTGCTGAGAGAGAGAGACATAAGAAAGCCCGACTGAGGTTTGCCAAAACACACCTGAACAAGCCAAAATCCTTCAGGAAGAATGTCTTGTGGACAGATGAGACCAAATAGAGCTTCGTGGTAAAGCATATTATCTCTATGTTTACAGAAAACAAAATGAAGCCTTCAAAGAAAAGAACACCTTCCCTACAGTCAAACATGGAGGAGGTTCAGTGATGTTTTGGGGTTGCTGATCTACCTCTGGCACTGGGTGTCTTGAAAGTGTGCATGGCATCATGAAATCTGGAGATTACCAGGCCATTTTGGAGCGCAATGTTGAACCCAGTGTCAGAAAGCTGGGTCTCTGTCGAAGGTCATGGGTCTTCCGGCAGGACAATGACCCCAAACACACTTCAAAAAGCACCCAGTAATGGTTCAAGATAAGACGCTGGACTGTTCTGAAGTGGCCAGCAATAAGTCCAGATTTAAATCCCATTGAAAATATGTGGAGAGATCTGAAACAGCAGTTGGGAGAAGACACCCTTCAAATCTGGGAGAAATGGAGCAGTTTGCACAAGAAGAGTGGGCCAAACTGCCAGTAGGCAGGTGCAGGAAGCTCATCCATGGCTATAGGAAGCAGTTGATTGCAGTTATTTTGACCAAAGGCTGTGCTACCAAATATTAAGTCTAGGGTGTCAATAATTTTGTCAGTGCCATTTCTTTTCATTTTCTGATTTAAAAGGATATATTAAATTCTGAATCAAAAACAAAGGTTCTGTAATATTAACAGAGAAATAAAGAACTGTGGAGACCAAATACTGTACTGTTGTTAAAACTTATGTTTAGAGGAAATTGTGAGTTATTTGAAAAAGTGCAATGGTGCCAGTATTTTTGGCCACGACTGGGTACAGTATATATATATATATATATATATATATATATATATATATATATATATAAGGGTTTTAAATAATTGATTAGCAGTTTTTTTCTTGGTACTACACTAACTGCACAGAAAGTATTTATATAGAGTTTCTAGAAGTGCTGTGTTTGTTAAACACAGTGAGGCAAGAGCTATGCATTTTCACAAAGATTTAGCACTTTTAAGAGCAAAACGCTAATCAATTTTTAGAGTTAAATAAATCCCTGACATATATATATATTATATATATATACACACAGATGTAGAAGTGGGTAGCCATCTGGGAACTAGCAACCATTGAACAGTATGGTTCACAATAAATACAGCAACAGAGTCAAGCCATACAAAGACAAAAGTACTGGACTTTAGGAGGGCTGACTTTGCCAAAATGGGTGCATGCCTAAGGAATGCACTAGCAAATGGGCAGGAAGGAGGGTTGGAAGAACAATGGGGAATAATAAAAACTGCCATCACAGAGGTAACGAGCCTTTGTGTGAAGCAAATAAACAAAACAAGACGATGTAAGAAACCACTATGGTTCTCAAAGATAGCAGTGAAGGTTCAAGAAAAGAAAGCATTCAGGAAGTACAAGGAATCACAGAAGGAGCAGGACAGAGAACTGTATCAGTTAAAGCAAAGGAGGTTGGAAGGCGGCCAGAACAGCAAAGGCCCAAATCGAGGAAAAGATAGCCAACTCAGTTAAGAAGGGGATAAAACCTTTATAGGTACATCAGGAGCAAGGAAGACCAAGGGATGGATAGTGAGGCTTAATAAAGGGTAGGAGGTGGGAAGAGGGAGACTGTGAAAAGGCAGAGATACTAAACAAATATTTTTGCTCAGTATTTACAAATAAGAGGGTAGGTACATAAAACAAACAGTAGTAACACTCTGGATACAGAAGTTGATACCAGCCCGTTTATAGAAGAAAGGGTTCTGAAAGAACTCTTAAAACTGAAGGTGGACAAAGCAATGGGGCCTGATGGGATTCATCCCAGAATTCTAAAAGAGCTAAGGGTAGAACTAGTGACACCACTGACTACCCTCTTCAACAAATCATGGGAGGATGGGGTGGTACCCGAGGACCGGAGGAGGGCAGATCTGATTCCCTTTCACAAAAGTGGGAGCAAGGCAGAAGCAGGAAACTACAGACCTGTTAGTTTAACCTCAGTGATAGGGAAAATGATGGAATCACTTCTGAAGGAAAGAATTGTCAAGTATCTAGAGGCCAGAGGGGCACAGGACCCTAGGCAGCATGGATTCAGAGCGGGAAGGTCATGCCAGACAAATCTGATAGATTTCTTTGACTGGGTGACCAAAGTGTAGATCAGGGGAGGGGCTGTGGACATGGCCTACTGAACACATTACAAGGCATTTGACACAGTCTCACACAAAAGATTAATATACAAGTTAGCCAGCCTGGGAGTGGGTCCCAAGATGACATCCTGGGTAAAGAATTGGCTGGAGATAGGACACAGAGAGTAATAGTAAATGGAGTCCACTCAGAAGAAAGGAGGGTTACTAGTGGGTACCGCAGGGTTCAGTATTAGGACCGGTCTCTTCAATGTCTTTATAAGCGTTACATATGGAAGGACTGGAAGGAAAAGTATGTCTCTTTGCAGGTGACACTAAGATCTGCAACAGAGTTGATACACAGGTAGGAGTGAAAAGGGTGAGAAGGGACTTGGCAAGGTTAGAGGAATGGTCAAATGTATGGCAGCTTAGATTCAGTGCTAAGAAGTGCAAGTAATGCACCTGGGAAACAAAAACCCAGGGAAGAGTACACAAAGGGGTGAGATACTAACAACAACAAAATGGAAAGGGACCTGGGGGTAGTCATATCAGATGACCTAAAGGTGGGCAAGCAATGTGAGAGGACAGCAAGGAGGGCTGGGGGATACTGGGATGCATGAGAGAGGCATCACCAGTAGAAAACAGGAAGGTTATTATCCTCTGTACAGACAGCTGGTCAGACCCCATCTGGAGTAGTGTGTGCAGTTCTGAGACCCAGTCTCCACAAAGACATAGACAGGATGGAAGCTGTCCAGAGGAGGAGCACTAAAATGGTGCAGGGTCTGCACCAGAAGACATATGAAGAGAGACTTAAGGAGCTTAATATGTATAGCCTCGAGGAAAGGAGGGAGAGGGGGACATGATAGAAACTTTCAAATACCTCAGGGAATCAACAAAGTCCAAGAGGGTAGCATCTTTCAAAAAGAGGTGTGCAAGAACAAGAGGGCATAATTTGAAGATAGGGGGCAGCTCAGAGGTAATTTAAGGAAGTATTTTTTACAGAGAGGGTTGTGGATGCATGGACAGCCTTCCGGAGGGAAGGTTGTGAGTCAAAATCAGTGGTGGAAATTCAAAGCATGTATGGGTACAGTCATAAGGCAATTCTGGGGGGTGGGGGTAAGAAGAAGTAGGCTGCTGGTTAACTAGGATCTGCAGCTTATCCAGTAGGTAGGAAAACTGGCAGACTGGGTGGGTCAAGCGGTCCTTATCTGCCGTCAAATTCTATGTTTCTATGTTTATATATATATATATATATATTTATGTAATTTGATAAATGCCCAGTCCTAATTAGCTAATGTAACTTAAGGCTCAATCAATTCTCAAATATTATATGTCTATTTTGTCACATTTTTTTGTTAAGTGGTAAAAAGCTATTTCTGTTCTAAGTTTACTTTGTATTCAGACATTCCCTCCAAAGTCTTTTAACACTTTGAGCACTGAGCTTAGAGACTTCTTGGATTCAAAATAGAGCGAAGAATATCGTCTGCATAAAGTAAACACAAGAATTATTTACCATAGTATTTAATTCCCTTTATGTCCTTATGTGAGATCAGTTTTCTAGCTCGTGGATCAAGTAATAAACTGAATAATAGAGTGGATAATGGGCAACCCTGCCGTGCACCTCTTTCTAGCTTTAATGGGGTGGATATAAGTCTGTTGGTGAAAATCATTGATGTTGGGCCTTTGTATAAAGTATGAATCCACTTAATAAATTCTGTTGGAACACCATTCAATGACAGAATTTTAGAAAGGTATGGCCAGTGTACATGACTGAAAGCCTTTACAGCGTCAAGAGATAACAGACCCACTGGAATCTTAGTTCTTGTTGCATGCTGGATCAGATGAAATATCTCCCTTTACTTGTTAAGCCTAATAGAGAGTACTTTGGAAGCTCTATAACCACAGTCTATATAATTAAGTTTGACTTTTCTTATGCTGAGCTTTGCTTCTCCTCTTAGCATATCATTATATTCCATTTTGGCCTTTGACCATTTCCTCCATATGTCATCAGCTCCTCTGTTACGTATTTGCTCCTATGCATAGAGGTACAGCTATGTCTTTGCTGCACCTCTGGCAGACCTTTTTAACTCCTCCCTATAGACAGGTTTGGTGCTCCAGGATTGGAGGATGGCCCATGTCATGCCAATCCACAAAAGTGCTTCTTGGGAGGAGCCAGGTAACTACAGGCCTGATAGCCTTATATTGGTGGTGGGCAAGATGATGGTGGCCATCTGAAAGAGAGGCTGGAGGCGTTCCTGGAGACACAGGGCCATCTGGATGATCACTAGCGTGGCTTCATTCAGGGCAGAGTGTGTCAGACTAACCTTGTGGAGTTCTATAATTGGGTGGCAAGGCATTGCACCATGGAAGGCCAGTCAATGTCCTCTTTCTAGACTTCAGGAAGACATTTGATTCAGTGCCACACCCAGGGTTGCTGGACAAGCTGGGGGGAATGGGGTGGGTTAAAGGATAGTGAGGTGGATAGGAAACTGGCTAACTGGGTAGTTTCAGTGGATGGTGGTCGGGTGAAGGTGTCATCTCCAAGGAGGGTCATTAGTGGGGTGCCACAAGGGTCGGTGTTTGGCACACTTCTATTTAATTCTTATATCTCAGACATCAGGCATGGTATGAGGAGAGAGCTGAGCCTCTTTGCTGATGATTCAAAGCTGGGTTGGAGGTAGAAGGGGTGGATGGTACAAGAACCCTTCAAGGGGACCTGGAGACTGAAGAGGTGCTCACGCACTTGGAAATTGAGGTTCAATGCCAAGAAATGTAGTGTTCTCCACTTGGGGCTAAAGAACCTGAGTCATGAGTACTTTTTGGGTGGGGAGAAACTGCAGGCTTTGGTGGAGAAAGGATCTTGTGGTGGTTGTGGATTCCAAAATGAACATCTCTGAACAGTGTAGGAGGGCTGTGGCTAAAGCAAATAAAAATGCTCAAGTGCATAGCCAGGGGGATGACCTCGAGGAGACGGGAGGTGCTTCTCTTTCTGTATAACTGCCTGGTTAGACCGCACCTGGTGTACTGCATGCAGTTTTGGTGCCAGTACCTAAGAAAAGACATTGCACTTCTGGAAAGAGTCCAGAGTAGAGCGACCTGGATAGTACAGGGCCTGGGGGAGAGATCCTATGAGGAGAGGCTTGAGGAGCTAAACTCCCTGAAGGAGAGGAGGGACAGAGGAGATATGATCAAAGTCTTTAAATATCTAAAGGGAGTGAACATGGTCAGCCCAAATTGGGTCTTCCAGCTAAGAGAGGAGGGGGCCACCAGGGGGCATTCCATGAGACTGGTTGGTGAGTGGCTTAGGGGGAGACTAGGAGATGCTACTTTACTGAGAGGGTGGTGGACCTATGGAATGCACTGCCTGTAGAGCTGGTGGCTGTTGATACAGTGGAAGGATTCAAGAGGGCCTGGGACTGATATAAGGGGAGGGTAAAACAGAGGAATGCTGGATTGGGAGGTGTAACTCTGTTGGGGGATGGGGTCAGGGCAAGTTATGGGGGAAGAGGGGAGTGAGCACCGGTGTCCTGACCAGGTGCCGATTTTCAAGCAGACTCGATAGACCTTTAGGCCTACTCTGCTATATTAGTATGTTTTTTTTTTTAGTTTTTGATTTCTGACAGTTTGTCATTTCATTTAATTTTTCTTTCTTTTAAGAAGTTTGATGACATTCTGATAAGATATCCTCATATGTAGCATTTAAAGGCGTCCCAAGTATTGACCCAACTAGGGTCCTTAGGATCATTCAACTTAAAGAATTCTAAAATTTTATTTTTAACCTTAATGTATATTTCATCCTGAGTTGGAATGAAATTATGTACAGTAGAAATCTCTTAAAGGGACATTGTAAATGCTTTTTGTATCAAAGTATTTCAAGTTGAGACCTGCATTATATGATTGCTTAGCTTCTATAACATTCATTGATGTTTCTGATTGTTTTACCTGCTTCATTTCAATGTAGAACTTAAATGTATGCTAATGATGTAGTTATACCAAAGCTTGTTTTGTTTCAAATCTTTTATCTACTCTTATTGCAAATTACTCCCTGAACATTAGGAAAATCCCCAAATAGTGCAGCAACTTATGATGACTTTATCTCTTCTCCTCCCACTGCATCTTGAGTGTCTAGACTGTGTTGGGACAGATCCAAAAGCAAATGGTTTGATACCTTTTATTGGACCAACATAGATGTTACAAAAAGAATAAAGTGCCTAAGCTTTCAGACCAATCAAGTCCTTCCTTTAGAAAATCACATAATATTAACACACAGATCATACATAAAAAAGCCAGAAAACATTCTCATTAGTTTAAAATACTCATTTAAACCATAAAAGCAGTTTACATCAGAGGAATCCCATTTCATCAGTTTGTTTTAAACTGAGGAGCCATTGAAGGTCAAATGCCACCAATATGAGATAAGAACTCTACAAGCAGAAAGCTCCACTAACATCTCAGTGTGCTTTGTGAATACATCATTCTAATGAAAGGCAAGAACTTTGGATTCAGTACTAACTTAACAGTCAAATGCACATGTTTCATAAAAAGCTTGAATTACCTTGAATTCACATCCCTGTGTCATGATTAGCGTTTCCTGAAAATATCATGCTGTTTGGTTTTGTGGTTTTGTTTAAATCAGCATCTGTTAATGTGCTTTGCATTAACTGAAAACAGTGAAGATGTTTCTGTCCCTGTTAGTGAGCAACGGCATCATACCTGTCCAGTCTGCTGTTTCATGAATTAAGCCCCTGATTGATTGAATAAGCTGTTGCAGTTCCTAGTTAGAGCAGTCTGTAGAGCTAATTGTTTTCACTAAAGGTTTATTACTAATCCATCTGGTTTGTGTTTAGAGAGATGGGCTTAAAATCATTCTGTTCTCATAAACAATGGATCATTTGAGGTTCAGTGCTGAACTGAAGGGGTATGAATGAATGTCATGTCTGTGAGAAATTACCTTGTCTGTATCACAGATGTCAGTTCTCTGTCATCAAAACTATGCATTCTATTCTGGCTATATAACACTGGGTTGTTTAATGGATATAAAATAAATCTACATTCCAATTATTCATAGAAGCAGTATGTCTTTGTTGTAGCCTCAATAAGTATGTTCATGTAATAACAATGTTGTTAACATGTCAGACTGACAAACTTGTGTCTGCCACACTGCTATTTCAGGAACATGTACTGTATGAACTCATATAATTCAGTTCTTTGAGGGTTTCTGTGTGAAAATGGATCATGTATGTGTATAACTAGAAATACTATATGGTGGAGTCACGTGATGTTAGCAGCCTGGTAGCAGCAAGGATCTGGAGCTCCTATCCCTTCCTTTCAATCTACCTTAATCTGCTCTGAAATAACAGGAATTCATTCAGAAAACCTCCATCTATAGTGAGTACTTGCCTTCAGCAATTGTTTTCTGCTCTCTTCTGCATCACATTTGGCTTTTTAAAGTCGTGGTGGATGCTGACATGAGGCAGGCCCCCTTGAAGCATACGCCACCTCCATCACCCAAAAAATGCCAAAGAAGTCCAAGGCACAAGGATCAGGGGCTGGAAAAAATACTTCTGGGACTTCTCATTTGATCCCCCTCACTGAGGATCATTTTCTCCAAGAGCTCCTACCTTTCAAAGAAACCTTATTGGAGATCTCCACCAAGCTCAAGTATATCAGTGGAGACCTGACTGACCTGAACAGGAGAGTGAGTCACTCAGAGGCCTGCTCTTTCTCCCTCAAAACCTGGAGGGACAAGATAGATCCTGAGATTCTTCACCTTTGCCACCAGATTCAGAAACTACAATTGAAAATGGAGGACCTCGAAGGGAGAAGCAGACACAACAATATATTAATCATTGGTCTGTCAGAATCTGAGGAAGGACCAAACACCATTGCATTTCTGCAGAAGTTTCTATTGAAAATAATAGGCCCTTCGCCTCTTAACTCCACATATCAGATCGAGCGAGCCCATCGGTCTCTTAGACCCAGACCGCAACCATGCGCTCAGCCATGGCCAATCATCCTCAAGTTTCTCAGCTTTATTGAAAAACAGCATGTTCCCACTAAAGTGTGAGAGCTCCAATCTATCACCTGGGAAGGCTCTAAACTTTGTATTACACAGGATCTCCCCTACAAGACCCGCCAGAAAAGGTCTGCCTTTCACCCTACTGTTAAACTGATTGCAGCTGGTATTCCTTTTAAGATGCTCTACCCAGCTAGATTACAAGTCTCCTTTAAGGGTGTCTGGCTCTCTTATGATTCCCCTACGCAGGCCTCATTGGATTTATCCTCTAAGCTGCCTGAAGTATTTAAGACTGGCTGAACAGAACTAAACTGTCACCATGCTTCTGCTCCTGGGTGCTCATAATTTAAAGTTTGAATTTTGCCTGCGGTCTGCTTACCTGGCTGACTTTTGGACTCTCCGTCTCGATCTGTCAAGTCTTTCTGTTCAGGGAAGGGGGAGGGTGTGGGTATTGAGGTTTTTCTTGCCTTTAGGCTGGCTAGGCCTCATTCTGAGATGCTTACTGTGGCAATGGGACTTACTACACTCAGAAGGAACTGTTTTTAAGTGAGAAGTTTCCGGTGGTTGGTTTAGCGGGTGGAATGCCTTTTGATCCTGCAGCACTACCCTTCCCCAGTTAACTTCCAAAGTCATATGGACTCTGTTACCCTCAAGTACTGCTTTTTAATCCTCAACTAGCTGAAACAACTATAGCAGGAGATGGGCTGGGCTGGTTACTCATGGAGGGTGGTATTTGTTGTTCGGTCTCCCACCCTTAATATGAGGGGTTTCTTGCAGGCATGGTTTGCATCCTTTAGGTCCAGACATGCCCATCTCATCACATAGGCCTAGTGGCTGAACCCCTTGCCATAGCATCACTCCCTATGCCTCTTTATGGTTCTAAGGGGGGACCCTAAGTGACAAATATGAAGGTTTTAGGTTTGTAACCAAGATCCATGTCCTGGTGGAAAAAAGCTCAGTCTTAATTGTTTTAGGATCCTTATTCCTGGCCTGCCTCCCTACCTGGTGGCATATAGTAATAATTTCCTTTCCCCCCAAGCTATAATAAGGTCACGTCCTTGCCTTAGTATGGAGGGACGGGAATCCTATATGTAAACTATGCCTGGAGGGGGGGAAGGGAGCCAGACTGCTCAGGCTTCTGCAGGCTCAAGGGATGCTACACTGTGTACTGAAGCAGAAGGGGGATGCTTCCTGCCTTCTTGCTCCTATGTACCCTTCAGGTTATGGTCAATGAATTTAAGTACGGAAGCTATATGGGGTTGGATTGTAGTTTCAGTTGTTTCCTATCCAGTCTTTACCTATTCATCCAGTAAGTCTTTTGTAAACAGTTGTTGGGGTTTTATTGTTGTCATTTGCTTGGGGTTGGGTGGGGGAGACCCTGCTTACATTACCGCTTACCCGATTTTTGGGTTCTTGCTTCTGGATATTTTTTGGGATGAGAGGGTGGGGTGGTGGGTATTGGGTTGACACAATAATTGATGTAGCCACGGTGGTTAGTCCCTTGTTACTTCTACCAACTGTGTTTGTTATTACTGTTGTAAGTGAGTTGAGAGGGAGGGGATGAGGGGTTCTGGTCTAAGGGTAATCCTTGTCACAGTTTATACTGTTAAGTTATTGTGGTTATTATTCCTCTTGCATACTACTGAAGTGTTGGGCGGGCTAGTGGGGAAGGGTGTGGGTTGGAGTGTGCCCTATCACCGGTCGTTCCCTCTTCATTGTATCAAGTTCCTTGTCTGGATAATCCACAGGAATGGCTATCACCTCATGTAAGATTGTCACGTGGAATGTTAGGGGAGTCAGGGATCCCACAATGAGAAACCAAGTGCTGAAACATTGTGCCCTACTTAATGCCAATATTATTCTACTGCAGGAGACCCACTTGTTGGCAAGCCAAGCTGTTTGGCTGCACAGACAGGGGATATCCCAATTTTTTGCCTCAGGGGACTCTTCCTCAAGCAAAGGGGTTGCAGTACTAATTAGGAACACAATTCCCTTTTGGGTAGATTCCTCTGTGGTAGACCCTAATGGTAGATATGTTCTAGTTATGGGCTCCCTGATGTCCTCTACAGTGATATTAGGATCAATATATGGACCACCGGGGGAGACCCACCCTTTCTTATGGACCTTGCTATCAAACTTGCCCCCTTTCTCCGTACCTCTCTAGTTCTGGAGGGAGACTGGAATATCCCTCCTACCTAGGATTTGGATAGGTCCCACTGACCACTAAAGCCCCCTTCTGTGTCTCAAAGAGCATTATGCAATTTTATGCCCACACTTGGGCTCTGTGATCCATGGTGCCTACTTCACCCATCCCACTGTCTTTTTTCCTTCCACTCTACCATCCACCAATCTTGGTCCAGGCTGGATTATATATTGATCAGCATTCCCCTTCTGACCAATGTATGTCAGGCCAGAATTGAACCAATTGTTCTTTCTGATCATTCATTGGTTTGGGTGGTTCTTTCTCCTATCACAGAAATAAAAGCAGATAAGTCATGGAAGTCAAAGTCAAAGTCAAATTTATTTATAAAGCACTTTTCTATAACCAAAGCACTAATACAATATAAAAACATCAAACTGAAACAATATCCATAAAATATACACACAGATTAAAATAAGCATAAAATAAACCACAGCAGTTCCGAAGCTGACCATGTTCCCCAAAGGCCTTTTCAAATAAATAAGTCTCCAGGAGTGATTTGAAGGCCTCGATGGACAGGCACTCTCTAATCCAACAAGGTAGAGTGTTCCAAAGGATCGGGGCTACAGAGGAAAAAGTCCTAGCTCCCGATGTCTGCAAATGGACCCTTGGAACCTCTAGCAATCCCTCGTTGGCAGAACTGAGAGAGCGGAGGGGGCAGTAGGGCCAAAGGAGGTCTTGCAGGTAACCCGGTCCCTGTCCGTGTAGGGTCTTATAGGTCAGCAACGCGACCTTGAAGATGATCCTCCATTGCACCAGCAGCTAGTGCAGCTCACGTAGTACAGGTGTAATGTGGCTAGTTCTTGACAGCCCTGTCAACAACCTGGCCACCGCGTACTGCACCAGCTGCAGGCGACGGAGATCCGCCCCCAGTAACCCTAGGTACAGGGCATTGCAGTAATCCAGATGAGAGGACACAAAGGCGTGAATCAATGTAGGCAGGTCCTCAGGCAGAACTAGGTGTTTTATCCGGGCGATGTTCCTCAGATGATAGAATGAGGACTTGACAACTGATGACACCTGTGCTTTCAATGTCAATTTATTGTCAAGTACAATGCCCATATTCCCCACCTGTTCAGAGGGTCTCAACTGGTTACCACCTAGCTCAAGGCCAGATGGTTGGTCAGGAGTCAACCTCTCTACCCACTGACCTGGATCCACCACAACACCTCAGTCTTATCCGGATTCAGTTCCAACCAGTTAGCACTCATCCAGTCTTGAATTTCAGCGAGGTAGTTGCTAAAGACCAATATTGCACTATCCTGTTCGGGCACAAAGGACATGTAGAGCTGAGTATCATCTGCATAACAGTGAAAACTCAGCCCATACTGCCTTATAATGTTTCCTAATGGCACCATATACACAGTGAACAATATGGGGGACAACACTGAACCCTGCGGAACCCCACAAGGCAGGGAGAAGAAGGCTGAGAAAAAAATATCCGATACCACCCTCTGGGTCCTGCCTGTGAGGAAAGATTTAAACCACCTGAGGACTGTACCTGACAGTTCACAGAGGAGCCACAAGCATTCTAGCAACACCCCATGGTCCACGGTGTTGAATGCTGCACAGAGATCAAGGAGGACCAAGATCGAACGACTCCTCTGATCTCTCGCTATCAGGAGATCATTAAGTAATCAAACTAGTGCTGTCTCGGTACTATGCCTATTTCTGAAACCAGACTGGAGAGGATCATGGACTTTGTGAGTGGTAAGAAAGTTCTCGAGCTGCAACACGACTACCTTCTCAATAGCCTTCCCCAGAAAGGGAAGGTTAGAGACTGGTCTGTAGTTTGCAAGACAGTCTGGGTCGTAGGAAGATTTCTTTAAAAGGGGTGTCACCAGGGCCTCCTTCAGGATGTCTGGAAACACCCTCTGGTCCAGTGAGCACCAGACAATCTCTGCCAGAGCTCTGAACAATCTTCATGATATCCATGATTGCTGGCTGGTCGAAATATGTCCAGACAGACCGGGTGTCCGTGCCCTCCCATCTACCATTACTCTGCTCATTTGAACATGTCAAATGGATCTCCGACCTGATGGAGGACACATTATCTGCAAAGAATTGAGCAAACTCCTAACACTTTAATTGTGAAAAAGCTCTCCGGTCCCAAAGACAGGCTGGATTGCACAGCCTGTCCACCGTCCAAAAGAGCTGAGCTGGTTGATTCTTTGATGCAGCAATCTCCTTGGACAGGAACTCTGCCTTCTTACAGGAGATTGCTGATTGATAGTTCAAATAATGGGCCATCAATCTAAGCCTGTCCTCCTTCTTGCCGGATTTCCACCAACAATGTTCCAACCTTTGCCCTGCTCTCCTCAACTCCCTCAAAGTCCCATCAAACCAAGGGGACTGAGGGCAGAGAGGGAGCGGGTGAACTTGGATAGGAGCTATGGAATCCAGGGCCCCCAGCACCATACTATTATAGTGTACTACTAGGTCTCCTGGATCCAAGCTTTCCAATGGCCTACTCGATAGGTCCAGTACTGCCATCAGGCCCTCTGTGGTAACTCTCCTCAAATGGCGGTACCGGACCATCTCCAAAGGGGCAGGTCTCATAGGGGGAGCCCCAAAACTGAACCTTACAGGGTAATGGTCTAACCATCTGACCAGTTCCACCACCATGTCAGCAGCCTCTGTACCCAGGAGGAACACCAGGTCCAAAGTGTGACCTCGCAAATAGGTCGCAGAGATAAATACCTGTGTGAAGCCCAATGAGATCATCAGTTGGAGGAAGTTCTGAGCAAAAAGTGAAAATTCATCGTCGACCCAGGCATTGAAATCCCTCAGGACCAACCACCTGGGAGATTACAATGCCACATCGACCATGAAGTCTGCAACTTCCTGCAGGAAAACTTTCCCATCTCTGGGTAGATGGTAGATGAGAAGAATCCTGCCACCGACACCTGCTCCCATGACACACTCAAAGGATCTGGTGATTCCCATTGGAACCTCTACAAGGCCCAGTTCCATCTTAAAACAGATGGCTAGACCCCCGCCCCTATGATCCAATCTCAGGCAGTGTATCACCGCATACCCGGCTGGAACTACAGACTCCAATACCGGGGTGGCATTCTCATCCAGCCAGGTCTCAGTGATGCAAGCCAGATCAGATGTCTCAACAAGAGAAGCAATAACTGCTGTCTTGTTTTTCATTGACCTGGCATTGGATAACACCGCTCGAGTTGGATGAGTGGTGATGAAAGAGCGGGTCACTTGCCCACTACTTGTGGAGCCCTCGGGTATGGGTACTAGACAGAGAGGTCCCCTCTCCAGGCCCCGTTTTGCCCTGGGTGTCTCCTTAAACCCACTACCCCAATCCACCCACCCTGCTCCTCCCCCACCAGACCCGAGGGACCAATTTGTCCGACCCTTCCACGCAATCCCCAAAGCACGACAATGCATATACACCAAAGGGTGTAATGGGGGACAGTGAAAAGGGCGTAACTCCCTCACCCTGGTGGGGGAGTAGTGCCTGCCCGTCGACACAGAGCCCCGACAGATGCTGCTGATAACTATACCAGCAATACTGAAAACTCAGCTATTAAAAGATAAAACCATTGTTCCCAAAATCCAGTCCTCTATTCAAGCCTTTTTGGATTCTAATAGGGGATCAGTTCAGAGGGAGGATCTTACATGGTGTGCACTTAAATGCTACCTCCGTGGAGAGTTCATCAGGAGGAAGAGATTAAGAGAAAAAGAGGCTCTGTCTCTATTAACTCAAATAAAGGCAGTTGAGCTGTCCTTATCATCTTCTACTTCCCCCGATGCCCTATCGGACCTGTTAGATCTCAGGAATAAATATGCAGATTTAATTAGAGAAAAGGTAGAATGCGCCCTTTTGAAAACCAAGACCACTTATATAGACCAAGGTGACAAAGCCGGTAAACTCTTAGCTGTTCATCTCCATAAAGTGGAAAGTTCTAGGCTTATACCCTCCATTCAGGCCTGAGATGGAGCCACCAAAATGGCTCCTAGGGACATTGCCCAAATTTTTGAAAACTTTTACCATTCTCTATACAGCAAGAGAACCTCTCCGGTATCACCTCAGGACATAGATGCCTACCTAGACTCTTGCTCTTCCCTGCTTAGCTGAGCACCACCAACTCTCCCTGTCAGAACCTATTACCCTGAAGGATGTGGAGGATGCAATCCATAAGCTAGCCCTGGATAAAGAGCCCGGCCCTGATGGTTTCCCTTCCAATTTCTACAAAACTTTTGTTAAAGAGTTAGCTCCCCTGTTGCTCAAACTATATCAATACTTGCTTAAAGCTGACCTTATAGATCCTTCTCTACTAGAAGCGACTGTAATTCTTCTTCTAAAGCCTGATAAACCCCACATATCCCCGGCTAGATACTGTCTGATTTCTCTTCTAAATTGTGACATTAAGCTCCTGACCAAGATACTAGCCTTACACATCAGGAAGGTTTGGTCCCACCTCCTCAGCTCACAGCAAGTGGGATTTGTCCCAGGTCGTTCCTCCTCGGACCATCTCAGGAAACTCACTCATATATTCCAGTCAGCCCATTCCTCCTAAACTCAAATGGCTCAGATCTAATTGGATGCTGAAAAAGCTTTTGACAGAATGGATTGGGAGTTTCTCTGGCAGACATTGTGCAGGATGGGATTCCCCTCTCTTCATCCAGTGGATACAGGAGATATACTCCTCCACCTCAGCCAAGATCTACTGTAATGGGATCTTTTCTCCCTGGTTCCCTCTCTACACTGGCACACTGCAAATATGCCCCCTTTCACCTTTTCTCTTCAGCCTCTACTTGGAACCCATTCTATGCCATAGTAAGTTGTCACCCCAAATACAAGGAATTTTGCTGCTTGGCCATACCCTTACCCTCTCTGCCTATGTGGACAACATTCTTCTGCATTTAGAATACCTTGCAGTTTCTCTGAGCTATTTATTAGAGACAATAGCCCAATATAGCAGCCTTTCTAACTATAAACTCACTCACCAAAACCAAAATTTTCCCCTTTAAATCATGTTACCCACAGGGCCGATTTTAGCCACTATGATACTAAATGGTCCCCTAATTCACTTAAATACCTGGGTGTCTTCCTCTCCACTGACCCCGCACTCACCAAGAAGTTGAATCTTGATGACCTAGTGGTCACTCTCCAACAAGACCTTAGAAGATGGGAATCCCTCCCACTATCTTTATGGGGACATATTAATATCATAAAGACGAATGTACTCCCTAGGCTTTTTTTATCCATTATCCATGTTGAATATCTGGCTTCCCATGTCATTCTTTCAGAATATCCACTCTCACATTACTGATTTTATTTGGCTGTGTAAGCAACCTAGATGTTCTTTCATTAAAGTGAGTCTTCCCAAAGAGTCGGGTGGCCCCCGCCTCCCTAACTTCCTCTTATATTATTGGGCTAGCCACATTGCCAAGATTGGTAAATGGTTTTCCACCCCTACAGAGGATTACACACCTATCTGGTTACAACTCAAAACTCAACTTTTAAAGCAACACCACCTATATTCTTTTGTCATTTACTATCTCCCATGGAAAGCTTTGCCGGACCTACTTAGCAATACAATCATTGGGCTTTAGCTTAAGGTGTTTGTTCAGTGCTGTTCTTACCATAAAATAACCCCATGCCAGGACTTTGCTCAACCTCTTGTTCTCTATCCTAACATTAAAATAGGTGGCTTGTGCATCTCCCCTAGTTGGTTGCCCCCATTACGGACTGCCATGGTAGCAGATCTCTACTCCTCTGCTTCCCTTCTCTCTTCTCCAAATCTCCTGGAGAAATATAATCTAACTCCAGTGCACATTTTTAAGCACTTCCAGCTGAGACACTTAATCGGCCAAACTTTTGGCACTTCCCCTCAAACCTCTAAGCTACACCCAATTCTGGACAGCTTTCATGAGTTACCATCTAAACCTCATTGCCTGTCCCTTTTGTCTGCTTACCTCTTGTCTATGGGCCACCCAGATCCTTCACCTGGTTCTAAAGCATGGATCTCTTTGTTGCCCGGGGTAACCATCAATTGGGCCACGGTCTGGCAGGACCTCCACATCTATAACTCCCAAGATAAGTTTCGGCTCACCCAATACCAGATTTTGAATAATCTATATTGTACTCCTACCAAACTTGCCAAAATTGGACATCTTCCTAGTCCCATTTGCACTCGAGGAGGTAATGAAGAAGGGAACTTATTACACATTTTCTGGCACTGTGACAAAGTTGCCCCCCTGTGGCATACAATTCAATCCAGACTGGATCCCATATTGGGTCTGGGAGACCTGTTTATAGCAGAGATCTGTATTCTAGGCATATACACTACTATAAGGGTTAAAGAACATAAATATCCAGCCCAGTGGCACTGAGGGTTGAGGTGCTGGACGCCACACCTCGTGCCATGCTGGCGACCTGGGTTCGGGAATGAGCCTGGGTCATCGGAGGCCAGCGGGGGGGTAGGAGAGGATGTGAGAAGCTGTCAGCTGGCAGCGCTCTGCCTCAGGAGGAGGGAATCAGCTCTTTCAGAGCTTGGCTGCCCTCTGGTGGAGGCCGGAGGGACAGTGCCATGAGAGAGCTCAGACAAAGGTCGACAGGAGGGTTGAGGGGAACCAGGCCTGAGCTGCGGTGTGCATGTGCACCTCCACGCACATGCGCCACCACTTCTGGGGGTCCTGGGGTAGTGAAGGGAGAAAATGGAGGAAATGTGGGGGCCAACATGGATGATGCCCCAGACTGACTCAGGGGATCTGCTGGGGTGTGTATGGTGCTACAAAACTCCAAAAGACCCCGAGATTGGTAAGCTCTGTGGACACAGAAGTTGTCCTGCCACAGGAGAATAAAAATAGTTAGTAGAAAAAATATGAACATAAATATCACATGGCTCTAATTTCCATGGTGGTCAAGAAACTGGTATTTAAGCACTGGAGGGATCAATTACCCATAACTTACTCTGAATGGTTGACTGACCTTTCTGCATGCTTCAGGACTGAACACCTGATCGCAAGCTCTCATAATAGACTCACCCTGTTTGATAAAGAGTGGGGCAGACGTTATGCCCTATATCTGCATTAAAGAGAGTGGTCTGTGCCTCCCCTGGTATACCTTATCCTCAAAATAACTTCTCTCATAACTCCTTAGTGGCACACTGGGGGTTGTTAGGGGGAGAGGGATGGGTGGTTTTGAAGGGGAGGACAGTTAATTTTCCCAATGTACTATCACAATAGTCCAACTTGTGTTGTAATTGTTTTTATGTATTTTTATAAAATCAATAAAGATGTTGAATTTAAAAAAAAAGAAATGCTATATGGCATCCTGTTGCCCCTGTCTCCTGCCTGACAGTTGAGGCAGCAGCTTTCTGCTTCCCCTTTTCCCCTGGCCCAAAAGCCCCCTGTCTCCTGCCCTCATATGAGGCTATTGCAACCTGATGCCCACGGTCTTCTCCACACAGTCGGGGCTGCTGCACCCTGCTGCCTGCTGCACAGTTTAGGCTGCCACATCCTGTTATGCTCTGTCCCCCCTCCCTATAACACAAGATGAAAGTATTTTTTTGTATTTTCTGTTACGTAGTTTTGGGCACTGTACCAAAGGATCTGACTCTAGTGGCAGGGAGCAGCATGGTGCAACAACTCTAACTGTGGGGGCAATAAACTCTATGGTGCAGCAGGGCACAGTGGTGTCAGGGAACAGAGGACAGCATGGTGCAGAAGCCTCGATTGTGGTGCAAGACACAGTGGAGAATCAGGGTACAGCAGGCCTGACTGTGTGACGGGGTGCAAGTTGTGCAGCAGCCCTGCCCATTTAGGGCAATGGAAGTGAGTAACAGGGTGCAGCAAAAGCTCCACCTTTGGTGGCCTGGGGCAGCATGGTGCAGCAGCCCTAGATGTGAAGGCAGAGGCCCTGGGACTCTAGGACTTTGCAGAACACAGCAGCCCTGTCTGTGGAGACTGGAAAAGGGGGCAACAGTGTGCATTGGCCCTGACTGTGAGGGTGGAGGAGAGATTGAAGTGGGGTTCAGCAGCTTCAACTGGGAGGCAGGAGACAGGGGCATCAGGATGCCATACAGTATTTCTAGTTTTACACATACATGATGTATTGTCACACAGAACCCCACAAAGAACTGAATTATATGAGTTCATGCCATACATGTTCCTGAAATAGCAGTGTGGCAGACACACGTTTGTCAACCTGACATAAAAACAAAATTGTTCTCACATAAACCTATTATTGAGGATACATCAATGACACACTGCTTCTATGACTTAATGGAATGCAGATTTATTTAATATCCATTAAATAACCCTGTGTTATATAGCCAGAACAGAATGCAGAGTTTTGAAGACAGAGAACTGACATATGTGATATGGACAAAATAATTTCACACAGACATTCATTCATGCCACTAAAATTCAGCACTGCACCCCAAACGATCAATTTTTATGAGAACAGAAAGATAGATTTTATGTGCATCTCTCTAAACACAAGCCAGATGGGTTAGTAAGAAACTCTGAGTTAAGACAATTAGCTCTGCAGACTGCTTTAACTAGGAACTGCAACAGCTTATTCAGTCAATCAGGGATTTAATTGATGAGGCAGCAGGCTGGACAGGTATGATGTCACTGCTCACTGACAGGGACAGAAACATCTTCACTGTTTCTTCACTGTTTCAGTTACTGCAGAGCACATTGGCAGATGCTGATTTTTAAAAAAATCACACAAAACCAAACAGCATGCTGTTTTTAGGAAACACTAATCATGACCAGGGACATGTATTCAAGTGAATTCAAGCTTTTTATGAAATATGTGTGCATTTGATTTTTAAGTACATGTTAAAATGTGATATTAATGTATGTTAAAATAAGTTAAAAAATACAGTAAATATATATATATATATATATATATATATAACAGAAATTTTCTATATATGGCATAAAGAGGGTTTGAAGTAAAGGTTCCCTTATGTGAGCAACTGTTTCACATATTTATACATTCCACAACTTATCTGGAGACATTTTCCTGACTATACACTCAACTGGTTATTATATTATGTAAACCTTAAGAACTTCAGCATTGTAACATGGTATTATACAAGATAATATCACTTGTCAGTATAAAAGCCAAATAAAAACAAACCTGTCAAGGACCCCCAAGAAAATGAGACGATGCATCCTAATATGTTAAGGGTTCAGTATGTATCAATCACTACAATATAACCCAATGGAATTCAACCTGTCAAGAACCCCCACGTAAATGGAATTATGCATCCAAATATATACAGAGTTAAAAAATGACTGTATATAATCAAACTACTATATGTACAGTAACAGTCTAATGAATCTGAATAAAAACACATTGGAAATAAACCATCTCCCATGATTTATTTCCATTGTGTTTTTATTCAGATTCCTTAGACTGTTATTGTACATACAGCAGTTTGATTATATACTGTCACATTTGTGAACTCAGCCAATCAGATCTTATGACTTTTTAAACCTGTTTTATAACATGTTCTGGTCTAGTGTAGTCTATTCTATTCTACAGTCCCTACACCACCTGTATAGAAGTGGTTGCTTTGTGAAGCGTTTTTGGGTGTAGTTTGTACGAAAAGCACTATATAAATCCAAACGGTGTTCTAAGTCCCTTCAGTTTCTATATCTAAATACAGTATTTTGTAAAGCTCTTTGGGATACAGTGTGTATGAAAGGTACAGTACTGTATACATCTAAATTCTAGCACATAACCCCTACACTACTAATATCTAACCCATTTCCTTGTAAAGGACTTAGAGATAGGGTGAAACACAGAGACATACAAACATAGAACCTGTTAGCAGAAATAGAAGGATAACACCCTAGAGGCTCTCTCCTCTTTCCTTCATCCCTTCCTTTCTGGTGTGTTCTCTGCCAATACCTTGTATGTGAGCTGCCCTCATTTGGATTACCTACGGACGTTGCATAGATTGATTTCTCACAGACCACAGTGTGTATGAATGGTGCTATAAAATCCATATAAAATGGTTTAAAAAATCCTCAAAAAAAATCTTCCTTCTGATTGTTCAGAGCACAACACCTGACCATGCATCAAAACATTATGAAGCTAGGAGTCAGAGACTGGAAATGCAGGAACTGAAAATTAGCATATACCATGTATTTATATAGTATTTTTCATATATTCTGTATCCCAAAGTGCTTTACAACCCAAAGAGACACTGGTGGTGGAGGAGGAGCAGTAGAATAGAATTAATTTTTATGTAGTACTTTTTACATACACTGAATGTCAAAGTGCTTTACAAATCAATGAATTTGGGTCCTGGATGTACAGAACATGTAGAACAGAATATGGATTTATAAAGCATCTGCCATTAACATTGGGGAGGTAGTATAGTGCAGTGGTTTAAGGCTCTGAGCTGCAAATCTGGAGACCTGGGTTTGAATCCCACAGCCCCCACTTGCATACTGTGTGACCCTGAGCAAGTCACTTAATTTCCCTGTGCTCCCAGGTTGCACCTGTAAACAAGCTTTCAGCTTAGTGTGTCTCACCTGGTTAAACAACTGGAAAAAAAAACATTGTATCCCAAACTGGCTAACAAATCATTGAGTTAGATACTGGGAGTACCAGCATGGTAGATTAGAATAGAGTATAATTTGGGATTTGCTCTAGGGCTGTGCATGGTCTGAATAGTATTTCCTGAATACTACGAATAGTAGGCTTGCCAAATATTCAGATGGACATTCCAAATAGTTTACTATTCGGCTACTATTCGGGATGTACTATTCGGTGGGTGAGATTTCAAAATCTCACAGAGCTTCACTGGCCAATCTCACAGAGCTTCGCTGGCCAGACAGAGGCTATTTTTGGGGCTCACAGCCAGGAACACCAGGTGATCTCTTCACTCTGAGTGTGTAGATGAGAGAAGACAGTTGTTTCTCAGAGAGCTAGCTCTGTCTAGTTTACCACTTGTGACTTTTATATTTGTTTAAAGAATGTTTTGTGTGTGATCCAGTTTTGACTTCTGATCACCTTGTGACTGCATCTGACTGCAGTTTGGTTTTTCATCCTTGAAATGGGGCTCAGTTTCAAGAGAAAGGAGAGTCTGTGTGTGAGTGAATCTGTGTGTGTGTGCTGCTGCATGCTGACTCCCCTCCCCCACCACTTACAATTTCATAGCTCAGCTGAAGCAGTGTTGTATGAGTTTTTGCTTAAGAACCAATTAGTTCTTTTCAGGATTTATTTTTTTTGTCAAAAAAGTCCAGTTTGGCTTTTGCATGTAGTGAGTAACTGTTACTGGGCTCAGTAACAGTGAGTGGCTCAAGCTTTTGCTGACTGCCCCATCCCCACTACTGTGCTTGCTTAGCTTTTTATTCCAAAGCCACACACAGCCCCTGTGGTATTTTCCATTTCTTTTGTGAAGCAAATTGGTATTTTGCTGTAATTAGGTTCCGAGCTCAGTACCCTGCATAAGTGAGGTGTGATTGTCATCTGACTCCTCTTATCTGCGTTGCAGCTTACTGCGGCGCATACATCATCTGTGTGTGCATTGTATTGTTGTTCTTGTAATCTGTGTCCTGCAAGTGCATTCACAGTTGTCTACGTACACTTTTTTTCATGATATATAAAGCAGCCTATTTTTTTCTTATTGAGTTATGCTTGGCCCATTGAACTGTTATTGACTGTAGTCTGGTTCTTTGCTCAGTTCCCTGTACAACTGAGTAAGGAGGGTGTATCAGGTGACTCCTCCCTCCACAGCTCACTGCACCTGAGAGGCCTCCTGTGCATATGAGTTTTTTCTTTTTAATGTGTCTTCGCCCCCTGTGTGTGCGCTCTACAGTGAATGTGTACATGTAAATTTTCTGTGAACTGCTTTAGTATTTCTGTGTGTGTCAGGCACGACTCACTGGGTTTTGTATGTTGTAAGTTGTTTGGTGCACCTTTAAAGCTTGAATTGCTGTACTGTATGACTGCACAACTGACACCATACAAGTAAGAAGTTGTTTGCTGACTCCATCTCTTTCTAGTATCAGCTTGACTTTATTAGCTGCTAAATACGCGGTGTTGCTATTGTTGTTTTTTGCAAGAAGCACCAACATAAACAAAGACACTAATCACAAATAATATACACAGTAAGTTACAAGCCATGTCTCATCAATCCCGTAAATGTGCATGGTAGAGCCCAAGCAAATCATCATCACCACCAGTCGTAAGTGGTGAGGAACAGGGTGAGAGAAGGTCTGTTTGTATTCGCTGCTCTAAAATAGTTTTCTCCCCTGATAAGCCTTCAGGTTCTGGTGTCAGTAAGATTGGGGGTAGTACTAGTTCTACTATAGCTTCAACTGCTGCCTCTACTATTACTAGTACTGCATTTGCAGCACCATCATTTTATAAAGGTAGGAGGGCTTTACAGCTGACATCTCCAGTTATACAAGAGCAAGAACCCACCTCCATTACCAGTGGTAGTACTATTCACACAATTCCCCCCACAGAGGCAACATCACCTATCAGTGTCATCCTCCCCACCTCCACCAGTGCCGTGATTTCAGCAACCACAGCAAATCCTTTTTGTACTGTTGACACCACCACTGTCATAACAGTGTGCACAGTTATTTCTGCTCCTTGCACAGCCACTGTCACCACAACCATTGCTTCCATTAGTAGTCTTGAGTGTTCTACTGTCACCGTGACTATTGCTGCCAGTATTACAACTAGCTGTAATATGATGCCAATTTCTTCGACTGTAACTCCTGATTGTAATTCTGGCACCAGAACTACTGTTGACAGTGTTACTACCTTGCCAACTGTGTCTATGACCATAGGTACTGTGACTAGTACTGACCATGAGACTGTTACAACGACTGCACCAATTGTGTTGCCAAAATGTACTGTTGCTCAGTCTCACAAGTTTCCTCTCACCACATTTCTTTTTGCCGAAGTGGAGGATTCCAAAGAAGAGCATTCATCTGGTTCTGAATATTTACCAGAGCCTCAAGAGTTGCTAAGTAAATCATCTGGCAGTGATACCCCCAAGCGAATTTGGTGATGAGGCCGAATATGTGGCATATCGTGAGAAGCGTGAATATGCAGCTGCAAAAAAATGCAGTACTTCTTGTCATGGCAAGCAAGCCAGTCAGGGTCGCCCTCCTCCTAAAAAAATAAGCAGTCCACCCTGTCCTTTCAAAGAGTTCAACTCCATCTGATACACAAAGTAGTTTTACTACTACACTTGTTGTAGAGAAAGAAATGGGTAGAACAACTGTATCCACTGCACCCAGGTCTGATATGGGGAAAGGGGTAAAACATGCCCATGGTCGTCCTATTGGGGCCTGTACTTCCACTGTCAGTGCAAGGAAAGGTGTGGTGTGGCTGTACTTTAGTGTTGTAAAAGATGATCCAAAAAAGGCAGTATGCTGTGTGTGAGACTGTACTATAAGTCATGGTAAACACCTTTGAACTCTCACAACAACATCAATGATAAACCATCTCCGAATGGAACATCCCAGTGCACTTGAATGATCCACAGCTCTTCCTCCCCCTCCACAACATGTGCCTGTCGGCCCCTCTTCTGGTACTGGTCCAGTAGATGCACAAAGTATTGTTTGCGATTCTATTACTGAGACAGACAGTGTGCCCTCAACTCCCCTATACCACTTATAGTGCATCCCCGTACAGGAGCATCACCCATTCTGCCTTCTTCTGCTCAATCATCTATAATTGTAACACCCTCCACCATGTGTTCAAAGTCAAAATCAATGCGCTCTGGTACCTCTTTGACTACACCCCTCATACAAGTCTTCTATGCCCACACCAAATGCCAGGTGTTACACCCTACAGCACAGCAGATTGCCAATTTCATTGGTGAGATGATGGCCTTGGTTCTGCAGCCATTTTCCAATGTGGAAAACATAGATTTCCATAGGATGCTGCAACATTTGCACCCTAGGTATAATATACCATCATGGACCACACTTTCACGTACTGCAGTACCCAACATTTACCATGATTTGAGAAAAGAAGTTGTGAGACTATTAGCACAGGCTGTTGGTGGAGCTTTCCACTGCACAACTGACATATGGACCAGTATGAATTCAAATCATGCATATATGTCACTGACAGCACACTGATGTGTTGCAGATGTGGTAGCCACTGATGGTGATGGTGGTATTGGTGCTGGTTCTGTCTCTTCCCCCTCTCCCTGCAGGTCTGCTTTGCTAAATGTCAGTGTTATGGAAAAGGATCACCGGGCTATAAACATACTGTCATTCCTGCAAGAGATGTTGAGCCCATGGATTGATGGCAACAATTTGCAGGTAGGGTTTGTGGTCACAAACAATGCCACAAACAAGATAAAAGCACTTAGAGATTACAATTTTGATGGGATACGCTGCTTTGCTCATACACTAAATTTGGTGGTGACAAAGGTTTTGGCAAACACAGTAGAGGTAGATCACACAGTCAAGGTAGCCAGAAGCATATGCAGCCACTTCCATCACTCTGTGAAAGCCACAAACCATCTGCATCAGCTTCAAGAGCATCTTCAAATGTCACAGCCTAATCTCATCTAGGCCGTACAGAGCCAGTGAAATTCCACCTACTATGGAGCAAAAACAGGCCCTTCATGAGATCAACATGGAAACTGATATAGGGGGAGTCCTCGGACGTTAGGATTAAACTGTGATTGAGGGCTTGGTAAAGGTTTTATCCCCATTTGAAAGGAGCACTCATGACCTTAGTTCTGATTCTGCACTGCTAAGTCAGGTAATTCCTGCTGTACAGATCCTGAAAAATGTCATGAGGAGATTCAGTGAAAATACTGAGAAAGATCCAAACCAGACACCAGGAACAGCAATATCCCTTGTGGAAAACCTCACCACAGAACTAGAAGTTAGATTTTCTGATCTCTGTTCCAATAAGAAGAACATATTTGCCACTATGTTGGATCCACGTTTCAAGTGTGAGGTACTGCACCTTATAATGCCCACTCACAGGGTTACAGACATTCAGAAGCAGATGTGCTCAGAACTTAGTTTCTGCATCCTTGGGTCGATGAGACCAGCAGGTAACCCTATTGATGAGCCAGTCTCAGAACCACAAACTGAAAGCAGTATGGAAAACCTTGAGAAGGAGGGTGACTGTTGGGCTGAACTCAGCTCATCACTACAGGATGAGCAGTGGAAGAGAACAGAACAGCAGCCACAGTCAGCATCCAATCTGCTGAACAGTTATTTCAGTGAGCCTCTGGAGTCATTCTCCATAAATCCAGTGGAGTCCTGGATCAAAATAATGAAAGCATCTCTGCACTTGGCACAGTTGGCCCTTAAATATATCTGTTGCCCCCCTACCAGCATACCGTCTGAACAAATGTTCAGCACTGCTGGAGATGTTGTGGAACCTCACCAATCCCCACATGACCCAGTACATGTGGAACAACTTGAGTTTATAAAAATAAATCTACCTCACCTTGGGTACACATATGGCCACTAACAATTGCATTAAATAATTGTCTTGTACTGGATTCAACATTTGTGTATTGTAGCATTGACCCATACTCAAGCCATTCTGCGTTAACCATCATTGTTCTATTAGCAAATAAGTACATGTTAAAATTCTTATTCAAAGTCATACTAACACAGATCTGTGACCAGCACCCTTTTCCTTTATTACTTCCACTGTCATGGTGTATTCTTTTGAATGAGCATGCCCTGCAGTTCCCAGTGCCTAAAACTGCCACCCACCTATTGATTGCTGTTCCCAATACAAAATCCTCAACTGGTGTTGCTACATCTCTCATCCCCTGTGTTGCTCGTGCCCATATTCCATCGATCCCTTTAACAGCTTTCCAGGTGCCAGTAACCAGTGTGGCATCACCAGTCTCAAGTATTTCACGTGCATAAAATATGGCAACTAATAATGTGTCATCTCCAGTCTCAGTGTTTCCCATGCCTGAAATATGGCAGTTAACAGTGTAGCATCTCCAGTCTCAGGTATTTCACATGACTGAAATATTACGGTTACGAGTATGGTATCACTTGTCTCAAGTATTTCACATGGCTGAAATATTACAGTTACCAGTATGGCATCTCCAGTCTCCAGTATTTCACATGACTGAAATATGGCAGTTAACAGTGTAGCATCTCCAGTCTCAGGTATTTCACATAACTGAAATATTATGGTTACGAGTATGGTATCACTTGTCTCAAGTATTTCACATGGCTGAAATATTACAGTTACCAGTATGGCATCTCCAGTCTCCAGTATTTCACATGACTGAAATATGGCAGTTAACAGTGTAGCATCTCCAGTCTCAGGTATTTCACATGACTGAAATATTACGGTTATGAGTATGGTATCACTTGTCTTAAGTATTTCACATGGCTGAAATATTCCAGTTACCAGTGTAACATCACATTTCACAAGTATTTCACATGATTGAAATGTTCTGGTTGCCTGTATGGCATCACCATTCTCAAGTATTTCACATGCCTGAAATATTCCAGTTACCAGTATAGCATCTCCATCTCCAGTATTTCACATGACTGAAATATTCCAGTTACCATTATGGCATCTCCAGTCTCCAGTATTTCACATGACTGAAATATTCTAGTTACCAGTATGGCATCACCCATCTCAAGTATTTCCTATGCCTGAAATATTCCGGTTACCAGTGTGGCATCACCAGTCTCAATTATTTCCCATGCCTGAAATATTCCAGTTACCAGTGTGGTATCACCAGTCTCAGTTATTTCCCATGCCTGCAAAATCATTGCAACGTGCTGCAGTATGCTGCAAGGAGCAGTGTAATTCCATGGCAGTTAATCTCTAGTCATCCAATATTTTGTGACAGCATTTACTGCAAAGTACTGAATTGCATCTTGTCTTGCTTCACTGTATACTATTGATACATAATACAATTCCAGAGAAGGTGATGAGATAGACTACATGGACAATGACAGACAGGTGTCTCTATTAGATGGTCTCAAATATTTTTCTCCCCAAGCAAGCCTTTTACTTCTTGTAGCACTGGGAATAGTACTACTGCTACTAATACCACCAGCAGAACTATTACTACTACTGGTGTCACCACCTGTTCCATCTGTACATTCACTGTCACATCCTTTTGTGCAGTAGTAGGAGGGCATTAGTGCATACATGCTTTGTGCAGGAAGCAGCAGACACCACCACCAGTGTTTCCACTGCTATCACTAGGGCTGCTACATCTACAGTCAGTGTGCTTCCCACCACCACTGGTGCCATTCATGCAGCAGCCACCCTTTCAGCTGTCACCACCACTACAGCACCCACTGTTACCACTATTCTTATGCCCATGGCCAAAGCACCATCTACCTTGTGTCTGTGGATTTATGTGATAACCACAAAAGTGCAATAGAGATTGGTAGCAGGACAAGTATATATCACCGAAAATCTATTTCAGTGATGTACACCCCCAACGCACAGGAAAACAGTGCCAGGGACTTAAATTTTGATTATTCATGCAGTGGGCTGTGTTCCTTGCATTGCCCTACACCCCCTACTAAAGAATTCTTAACTCCAGGTGGATGACAAATCTGGAGAAGAAAATTGGGGGCCAGGTATACAAAAATGTAGGCATGCTCGGACCTGAACCGGGAACTCTTGCACCTTTAGACTGACAACCACCAACCACGCTATGGTGCCAGCTTGGCAGTCCCACACCAACCACACCAGGCCAACCCTCCCTCCCTTCCATCACACTGGACACTGCCCCCCCCACACACGTACACATATAGTGATGTCCTGTCACTATATGTACCCACCTCCCCCATCTGGTCACCCTTTCTCAGCATTAACCCCTTCGACATGCACCGGACTGAGTTGCCATTATTGCAAGCACTCAATCACTGATGCCCATGTCATGGTCTACCATGCCTGTGACCAAGAACACCTTCCAGTGCTGACCCAATGCAATGCTTGATATAATTTTCGGAGTGCTATATGTGTGGTGTGGCGGATCAAGCGTGCTGCATGTAGCTTTGTTGCATTAATGAGAGCTCTACATTGCTGGTTGAAGTCTCATTGAGGTGTATATGCTTCACCAGGTTTAATGTGTGATTAATGGTGTTGTTAAAGTGCTTTTTTAAAGTTTCCTTAAAAAATCACCTTTTCTGGGCCGAATACCGAATATTTGGGAAAAGGTATTCGCACAGCCCTAATTTGCTCAACAGGTGTGAAAATAAATCTGAGAAGATAAACATTATTTTTGGCAACATGAGCAAAATAAATGAAGCTGGTTATTGAGTATGCTCAGAAATGTATTTCATTTTTCTCTACACCAAGTATTCTCAGACCTTGATTCTCTCATGTGAGAGTCCATTTATTTTTTTATTGTCTGTTTGTGGCAACATTGGTAGCACAGTACCACATTTAACATTTTTTTTAAATGTTTTCCTTTTATTAGCTTTTGCTGTTTCTGTCACAAAAATACCCAAACATCTTTTGTATGCAATGAATATGACATGGCCTGAATTAAAATATTCTTATCTTCATTTGAGGGTATCAGTCTATTGCTATCTCACTCATGGTTTCTCCACTTCTGACATGGCAACACACCAATACCTTCTCATGAAGGTTAAAAATTAAATCTTAAGTCAGCCTCTGTCATATCATCTATTTATACAGCACCTGTTATACACACTGTATCTGTGCCTCATTTTTTGGGGCTGCAGGTAGTCGGAGCCTGCAGCCCTCTTGCATCAGCTCTAAAAATGACCAACCAGATTCAGACCTTAGAACCCTTCCTTTGGAGTTTTCCAATTATCCTTCCATGTTTTTGTAGACCTTTAATTTAACCCTTGCAGTGCTAAAGACTGAACATCTGTCCAGAGCTCAGTCAAATAGATTAATCCTAGTTCTTTCAGCAGCCTTGTAGTGCTTCAGTGAGTACAAGCAATAATCCAAGGATCCAACTTGATAAGCAGCATTTGTAGGGCTACTGCACGACAGATAACAGTGTCTAACTGCAGAGCAGCCTCAAATTACATGCATGGTCAATTCTCCTAGTGTGTGTGTGTGTGTGTGTGTGTGTGCGGCGCACACGCATGTGTATCAGGACCTAGCTAATGAGTGCATTGCAATGCTCATGGTTTTAGACTTATAGGAAGGGTACATGCTAGGCAGCTAATGCCTTAGGGAGTTTCAGAGGTTGCAAGGGACATCATAGGGGATTGCAAAGAAATCACAGGGGTGTCAGCTGTAGTGTTCCCAGATTGAACAAAGCATTTCCTTGTAAGGCACCCTCCTTTTCTCTATGTTTTCCATGTAAAACTGGGACAAAACTCCTGTACATTTTTTCTGTATGTTCAAATCAGTACATGTACACAACTGGCTTCATTATGCCTGTCAGTAAAATCACTATAAGAAATGTTAAGGCTGTTTTATGTGTTCTTTAGCCCTGTTGCAATGTACTGTCATAGGACTGCCTGGCTGAGATGCAGTATGTCATATTCAGTGGGCTCATACTTTTATCCATTTTGGCAATGTACTGACACAGGACAGGTTTGCTGAGATGCAGTATCTCATTTTCAGGGGGTCCTAATTTTACCCATTTTTACAATGTACTGATACAGCTTAGCTTGGCTGAGATGCAGTATCTCATTTTCAGTGGGGTTTTATTGTACCCATGTTTACATCTGCATGCAATGTACTGAGATGGGATAGATTTGCTGAGATACTAATGGCCACTATGTGAAACATGGCAGTGCTAACTTAAACTACGCATATGTGAGTATCACGTATATGTAATCATGTCAGTGCTGCCATGTTATAGCTGACTCTGGAGCAAACTGCACATGTGCGCGAGTATCAATCATGGGCAGTTCTGTATTCACAGCAGTATCAATTACATTGGACTCTGGTGTGGCAAGAACATGGCATATTCTTTTCAACACTCTTGCCACTCCTGAAAGTTCTCCACATCTGTATTGGCTCAATTCTGGCAAAAGCTAAGGGATGGGTCACACTGGGGACCACTCAACTATCTTCATATCCACAGGATCTATTGGCAGGTCATTATACAAGATCATCACTTTCTGGGACAAAATATGCTTCCTAATGTTACCGCTAAACTTGCCTTCTGTGACCTTCAGAGCATGTCCCTGTATCCGCCTGGAGAACATATCCATATGTTCAATCCTGTCAATACCCCTGAGAATGGGGAGCATGTGCTCATGACCCATTTCAGCCAGCTGCTCCAGAAGGACAAGCAAATGGATGAGGAGTACCCACATATGCAGAAAGCACCAGAATCACAAAAATATTATTCAAAGTCCTTTATTTAGCAAAAATGCATGGTGCACCCACACATAGTGAGCATAAAAAAGTGGCATCTGAACCTTTCTGCAACTATCATTTCTCTTGACTCCTGCCAGGTATCATCAGAGTGATTCACTCGGATGAAGCTTGGCAGAGGCCGGGAGAAGCATTACTTTCACAGCAGCTCAGTCATCACTTTTTTATGCTCACACTATGCAATTTACTTAAATAAAGAACTGTGAATAATATTTTTGTGATCCTAGTGCTTTCTGCATATGTGGGTATGCCTCATCCTTTTGCTTGTTCCAGTTTTTTCATTGCAGCAGCAAATTTCTTTTTATTTTAAGTACTGAATACATTCTCTTTACTGGTGTGGTAAATGTAAACACTGGAGGAGGTGTGAAGAAACTGTGAGAGAAGCTTACAAAAGGTGTCAGTAGGCATTTTATGTGACTGCATAAATATGCAGAACTAGAAAATGCTACATAAATTCACTGTCGCTAAGTAAGTGGCAGATGGTGGGACTGGGGGGGATTTGTCAACAGAAAGAGGTGGCTTTGTTTGCCCTCAGAGAGGAGTGAGAAGGTCAGTCTCCCTATGTAGGATAGTGACCCACAGGGTGTAAAAGGTTGAGGTTATTGAAAATATGAAGGATCATAATGATCTATATAGCACATTTTCTTAAAGCAGCAATTTTGTCATCAAAGAAGAAAAAAGGTGGCTCAGAATTGACAACCCTCAGACATGGTTTCACAATCCTAAGCTCAAAAATGAATACCAATACCCTTTAACTTGCTACACTATGAGACTGCACCAAATAATCTATCATCTATGCCAAGCTCCTTGCTGCATTCTTTCAGCAGGGTCTTTATAGAGTACAGTACCATAATAAATGTTCTTCACCTTATCCTCACCTTCATCTGAATGCACCTTAACCCCCTTTCTGCCTGATATAATGATATTTAGGGTTCAATTAAGTAAAGCTTAATAATGCACCTGGGAAACAAAAACCCAGGGGAAGAGTACACAATAGGGGTGAGATACTGACAACAGTAAAATTGGAAAGGGACCTGGGGGCAATTATATCAGATGACCTAAAGGTGGGCAAGCAATGTGAGAAGGCAGTAAAGAAGGCTATGGGGATACTGGGATGCACAGGGAGAGGCATCAATAGTAGAAAACAGGAAGTTGTTATCCCTCTGTACAGACAGTTGGTGAGACACCATCTAGAGTACTGTGTGCAGTTCTGGAGACCCCATCTCCGCTAAGACATAGACAGAGTAGAGGTTGTCCAGAGGAGGGCAACTAAAATGGTGCAGGGTCTGCACCAGAAGACATACGAAGAAAGACTAAAGAAGCTTAATATGTATACCCTTGAGGAAAGAAGGGAGAGAGGGGACATGATAGAAACTTTCAAGTACCTCAAGGGAATCAACAAAGTCCAAAAGGGTAGCATCTTTTAGAAAAAGAGATGTGCAAGAACAACGTGGCACAATTTGATGATAGCGAGGGATGTCTCAAAGGTAATGTGAGGAAGTATTTTTTAATGGGGAGGGTTATGGATGCATGGAACAGCCTCCCTGAGGAGGTTGTGGAGTCAAGTACAGTGGGGGAATTCAAGAATTCATGGGACAGACATGAGGCAGTCCTAGTGGGGGGTAGGAGGAAGTAAACTATTGGTTAACTAGGATCTGCAGCTTATCTTTTAGGTAGGAAAATGGGCAGACTGGGTGGGCCAGGCAGTCCTTATCTGCTGTCAAATTCTATGTTTCTAATCCAAATTTCCTCCATGTGGACCAAGTTAAATGTTTTCAATGCCAAAGAAAGACTGGCAATCCATTCCATGGCTTTGAATAAATGTAATATGGGGTGGTATTATACTTAGTGCATTCTTGTATTCTATGATTCTAGTATGTCCACCTATTAGGTTATGTAGCTATGCTGAATTTTGCAAATGTGGGCTCATAACTTCTATAATATTCAATAACTTTACCACAGCATTTCAACATAGCCATTTTGGTACAGTGACACATGAATGTGACAGATGTCATTTTTCAACTCCTGCCCAATATGTGTGTTTGCAGCCCAGAAGTTGATTTTGCAGTCCCTGCATGACAGCACCTTTAGGCCAGGAGTTAAACATTTTCTCTGCCCTTCTTTATGAGGCAGGTTCATCACAAGGCTGTGTTGAAAATGTGAAGCAAAAATATTTTAAAAATAACTATTTTCTATATTTTAAACTCAGATTCCTCTCCTGCAGCCTTATTGGCTCTGGCCAGAGTTTGTTTTCCCTAAGGCTTGATTCAGCAGACATCACGCTGCAGTAACTATGAGTGCTGGGATAACTACCTTTTATTTTACAAAATGGAGGGACTGCTTATTGCAGGGTGGCTGGGCTGAAGGGAGGGAGGAAGAAGGAAACTGCATTATGGAAGGCAGAGTGAAGGCAGCAGCCATGAGAAGTGCCATTGTTGAAGAGGGAAGATAGGTGACTACAGCTGGCCAATAGCTTCAATATAATTCAGTATTTATTTACAGCAGGACCAAACAAACCCCTTGTGTGAGCAGCACTGACACATGAGGATGTGATGAAGGAGAAGGACATCTGCAGTAGTGTCCATAGAGGATTTGCAGTTTCATAGGATACTGCCTACAGTAGGACTTCATAGAAAGGACTAACAGCAAGTGACACAAAAATGAACAGATTGTAAGTTTGGGATTCATCTATTTATAAACGGTACTGCTGGTAAGATTAAAACCTGTACACTGTACTGAAGGTAAGTTTGTGATTGGGACTGTGAGTACTGTAGTATTTGACTTAACACCCAATCTAGGGTAGGGTAAAACTGCAGGTTGTGAAGAAGGGTTGTAAGAGACACATGTAACTGCAACATTGAAATCTTCAAAAGGTATCATGAATAAGATCAAAATCTGACCTTCTCCAAGGACCTTCCAGTGTGTGACCAGGACATAAACACTGAGAGGCAGTAGAAGATGGGGCCTTGAACATGTAATTGAAGTGTGAGGAAGGGTTTAGATTTGTGGGTGACTGGGGTCAATTCTAGGATGGAAGGCTTTCAAGTATGATGGCATTCATCTCCCAAAGAAAGGAACAAGTGCACTGGGACAGAAGTTTGATATCCACATCTCTAGAAATGTCAGCTGAAATAGTGGAGGCAGGGGCTAGGAGATTCCTTAGAAAAAAAGGCAAGTGCTCCCTAAGGAAAATGTCAGAGCTATAAGAAAACTAGGAAGAGTGAAGACAGGAGAGGTCCAGGTGCTCTTCAATGTCACTTATAAAGACATTAAAGAGGACCGGTCCCAGTACCGAACCCTGCAGTACCCCGCTAGTTACACTTCTTTCTTCATTGTGGACTCCATTTACTATTACCCTTTGTGTCCTGTTGTCCAGCCAGTTTTTTATCCAGGCAACCACCTTGGGACCCACTCCAAAGCTGGCTAACTTGTATATTAATCTTTAGTGTGAGACTGTGTCAAATGCCTTGCTAAAATCTAGGAAGGCCATATCCACAGCCCCTCCCTGGTCTACTACTTTGGTCACCCAGTCAAAGAAATATATTAGGTTCATCTGACATGGCCTTCCTGCTGTGAAACCATGCTGCCTTCAGTCCTGTCCCCCACTGGCCTCTAGGCACTCAACAACTCTTTCCTTCAGAATTCATTCCATCATTTTCCCTACCACTGAAGTCAAACTAACTGGTCTGTAGTTTCCTGCCTTTGTCCTGCTCCCACTTTTGTGAAGAGGAATCACATCTGCCTTCCTCCTGTCCTCAGGTACCTCCCCATCCTCCCATGATTTGTTAAAGAGAGTAGTCAGTGGTGTTACTATTTATACCCTTTGTTCTTTTAGAATTCTTGGGTGAATCCCATCAGGCCCCATTGCTTTCTCCATCCTCATTTTCAAGAGTTCTTTCGAAAAGCTTTCTTCTGTGAATGGACTCCCCTATTCAGAGTTTCTCTCTTGTTCGGTTTAGGTACCTTCCCCTCCTTTTCTGTTGTGAATACTGAGCAGAAATATTCATTCGGTATCCCTGCTTTTTCATGGTCACCCTATGCCCACATTCCCTCTCCTTTGTTAAGTCTCTATATCCCTCCCTTGGTCTTTTTTCACTCCCTAATGTACCTATAAAAGGTTTTATCCCCCTTCTTAACACAGTTGGCTATCTTTTCTTCAGTTTGTGCCTTTGCTATTCTGACTGCCATCCCTGCCTCCTTCTGTTTTAACTGATAAAGTTCTCTGTCCTGCTCCTTCTGTGTTCTTATATTTCCTGAATGCCATCCTTTTCTCCTTAACCATCACTGCCACCTCTTTTGAGAACAATAGTGGTTTTTTCCTTCATTTTGTTTTGTTGATTTGCTTCACACAAAGGCTTGTTGCCTCTGCGATGGCTATTTTGATTATTCCCCATTGTTCCTCAGCCCCTCCTTCCTGCCTGTTTGCTAGTGTTTTTCTGAGGCACTCTCTCCTTTTCCCAAAGTCAGACTTCCTAAAGTCCAATACTCTTGTTTTTGTATGGCTTGACTCTATGGCTGTGTTTATTGTGAACCACACTGTTTGGTGGTCACTTGTTCCCAGATGGCTACCCACTTCTAAATCTGAGATCCTTTCTCCTTCCCCATTTGAGAGTACCAGGTCTAAGATTTCTCCCTCCCATGTGTGCTCCAATGCTAGCTGTCTGAGGCATGCCCCCTGTAGGACACCAAGAATGACCCTGCTCTTGGATGTGCCTGCAGCAAATGTACTCCAGTTAACATCTGGTATATTCAGGTCCCCCATCAACAATATCTCCCCTTTTTCTGCCATTTTAAGGATGCCTTCTATCATTTCCTTGTCCATTTCCTCCCCTTGAGATGAGGGTCTGTACACAAGCCCCTTGAGGATTGTGGTGCCATTTCCTGTCTCCAGGGTGACCCACAGTGACTCATCAACTTTCTGTTTACTCTTTAGTTCTGTTGCTTTAATCTCACTCCTTATCTAGAACTACTCCTCATCTTTTTCCCATCCTGCCCCTCCTGTAGACTGTGTTTCCTGGTATGTTGACATCCAAGTCATGGTTGTCTGTGTACCATGTTTCAGTGACTGCCACAATATCCAGGCATCTCTCTTCCATCACGACCACTAGTTCAGAGAGCTTATTACACAGACTGCAGGCATTAATACTCATCACCTTCCATTTATTTTTATGGCCTTACCCTTTTAACCCCATCCCTGTCCTTACTGCCTTTTTCTGCATTTATCCCTGTCCTGCTCCCTACTGACTTCTCTACCTTGGTGTTTACCTCTCTAACTACTGTGTTTTGTTGGGGAAGGCTGGGATTGTCCTGCTCTTTTTCAGTGCCTCCCCCCATGGCTAGTTTAAATGATTGCCAATGAAGCATTTAAACCTGTCACCTAGGATCCTGGATCCCCCCCCAGACAAATGCATACCATCGTGCCAGTATATGACTGCATCTCTCCAGGTGGCTCCCCAGTCCCCAATGAAGCCAAAACCCTGAGCTCCACACCAGTTTTTCAACCATTCATTGAATCCCATGGTGTGAAATACCCTAGCATCATCCTTGCCATAGACAGGCAGCACCTCTGAGAAGGTTACCGTACTTGCTACTTGTCTAAGGCCCCTCCCCAACTCCACAGACTCCTCATGCACTGCTCTGATCCCATTCACAGCCAGGTCATTTGTTCCTAGGTGGACAATGACATCCAGTTCCCTTCCTCATGCAGCTGCTCCCGCAATCCTGAGGATTCGCTTCCTGTCCTTCCAAGCCGTGGTGCCAGGCAGGCACCTTACCTCCCTATCCCCTTCTCCTCCACTTCTACCCCCCTAATGATTTAGTCCCCACCAGGAGTTGTTTCCTTCTCCTGTGGGGTCATCTCTCACTCTCCTGAGGTCTCCTTTGTGGAGGTTCCCACCATCCTTCTTGGGCTCCACTGCAGGTGCTCCATGGGAAGGAACCACTCTTTGCCAGAACAGCATATAGTTATAGGAGGTACAACTGGGTGATGCACCTGTTCACCACCTTCTCTCCTCGGAAGCCCACCTTGGTCCAACCACTCCCTTTTCTTGGCAACCTCTGAGGTAACGGTGGTGGCCCTGGTGGTCCCTGGGTGGGGGAAGAGGTTTCACAAATCCTAGCCAGGTCATCCTAGAGACAGGCAACCTCCTCCCTCAGACCAAAGAGGTGCCTGCAAACATGGCAGCATCACAGCCTCCAGAATGTTTCCTGGAACACTGCTGCTCCACAGCCATTGCACCACTCCCATCTTGACTTATTTTGTATCCCCTCTCCTGTTGCTTTGTATGCTTACTGTCTCCTCCCTCTATGTATTTTTACTCTTACTTTCCTACTGCCTATGTGCCCTTACAACTCTCGCCCTTCCTGTTCTGGGACAGGAACTTTCTGTAGTCTTCAGTAGTGTCCTTCTTCCATGCTTGGATTCAGACCTCCAGCAGCCGGGGGGAAGAGAAGTTATTTTTTAGGTTCCTTCAAGGTTGATGAAACTAATATGTCTTAGTGATTCTTCCCTTCCTACTGCCAAAAAGGAAGTTCCTGTTGTCAGTCAAATCCAGTGGCTATAAAACTATAACTGGCTTTGGGTGGGATGGAGGGCAATTAGTAAAAAATCTATAGTTCTAGACTGCTGTTTCTTGCTCTGAAACCAAAGTTCTCTGTCAAAAACAGCAGGAAGCTGTAATTGTAGATACTTGCTTTTGTACTCCTAAACTGCTACACCTAACCCCAATTAGATTCTCCCTCTGCTCTGACTCAGAAGATTAAGCTGATACAGCCCCTTCCTCAGAGAAACACACCATGACTTTCTTCTTTTTTTACGTAAATGAGACTCCCTTCTTCTAATAAAGTATCCGTTTGCTTAATCCAAACAGATACTGACTCCTGCTGAGATATAAGTGATTTATCAGTAAAATATCCATAGTTCTAGCTGCTGTTTCTTACTCTGAAACCACAGTTCTCCTCTGTCAAAAACAGCAGGAAGCTGTAATTGGAGACACCTGCTTTTGTACTCCTAAGCTGCTAAGCCACACCCCAATTAGATTCACCCTCTGCTCTGACTCAGTAAATTAAGCTGATATAGCCCCCTTCCTCGGAGAAACACACAGTGACTTTCTTCTTTTTTTACTTAAATGAGGCCCCCTTCTTCTAATAAAGTGTCTGTTTGCTTAATCCAAACAGGTAATGACTCCTGCTGAGATAGAAGTGATTTGTCAGTAAAATATCTGTAGTTCTAGACTGCTGTTTCTTGCTCTGAAACCAAAGTTCTCCTCTGTCAAAAACAGCAGCAACATAATTGCATTCATTCCTATCAATATATTCATTAGTCTTTCCCCTTGAACTCTGGGCAGAACACAGCCATGGTCTCAATCTTGTGTGGTTCATCTGGCCCCTTCACAATAAATGCAATCTGCACGAGCAATAGCTATCATAGGGCCTACTAGAGTCTCCTATTCCCCTGACTGATAGGCATGATTAGGGTTGAAGTGGTAGGAGCTTCAGGTGACTGTCATAAAAGGTGCAACTGATTATAGTGACTTGTAATTCACTGTCCAAGAACGCAAAGCACAGCACTTCTTCAATCAAAACTTCCACATCAGCACAGGATCCAATCAACCATGGTGGCATCTTGCTCTCTGGTGGGATCTTCAGTTCTGTCCATTTGGTGGAGCTTTTCATATTTGGAGACCTGGGATGCTCCCTCAGTGGGCTCAACTGTAGTTTCCCTGGTTCTTTTCACACTTTTTCTCACCCACTAGTTAGAGTTTTTCTGCATGAGCCCACCTATAAATGAAGAGCCCATTTTCCGCACATCTGTAACAAAACAGCCCTTCTTTGTTCACAATGGGAGGTTGTGGCCTGACCCTCAGAGCAGGAGAGGGGGTCATCTGTCATCTTTGTCCAGGCACTAGACTGTTTGACTGTGGTCAGGACTCTTCAGCCACCTGCAGAGCCCTCACACATTTGTGGATTTCTTGTAACTGTGTCATACTGGGTTGTGGCCATGACTCCTGTGCCATTTGCAATGTCCTCATACAGTCTCTGAGTATATCTCCTAGATCAACAGAGGTGTTCATTTCCATGCAGCTGGCTACTTTTGGTAGCAGGGCCACAACTGTTGCAGCAGGCACCTGGACAGAGTCTGCGTTGCCTTCTTGAGCTTCCTCCTCCTTTACTACATCAGGCAACTGCTTAAAGGTTGAGTGGTCTGTTCACCTCTCTCTCTCAACCAGAGAGATGTCAAAGTTAAATAAGAATTAACAGCACCTCTTAAAAACTGATCTAATCTCACCTGGTCAATCTGTCCTGAGGTGACCCCTCCAGTCTCAGCAATCTTCTGGATCACTGCCTCTACTCTGGTAATATACTAGGACAGCTTCTCTCCTTCTGATTGCATGATCAATCAATAAATCAATCAAACTTTATTAAACCAGGCAGATACCTCATTGAGCAGGATGGTCCTGGACCCAGAGGACATATTCATTTAAAGGGTCATAACAATTGACATTTAACAGACAGTAATACAGAGTTTTATAAAATAAAGGTCAAAAGGCATTAGAGCATAGCTTGGATGGCAAATACATACATAGACAATTTTTATTTTATTTATTAATTTTGGTAACTGGGTAGGCCCACTGGGCCCCCCGAGGTCCCTCTTTCAGGGGTGACCTGGGTGAACATTACATATTATGGACAAATTAAGTTATACAGATACAGAAAATTACCTAGATAACAGTAATTGTTGTATATATACAAGATATTCAGAGGTATATACAGTTATACAAGATATTCAGAGGTATATACAGTTATTCACAATAATACAATTCTGCTTGTACTGGTAAGTTCAATATGGTATAGGGGAGAAGAGAAAGGGAGACATAGGGGAGGTCAGAGGGAAAAGAGGGGGTAACAAGACACATACAGGAGAGGGGCAGAGCAGTTTAGTAAGGTGGAGGCCCCCATGGGAGCTAACTTGGGGCAGGAGGGTGGAAGCAATTGGGGGGATTTACCCAGAAGGGATGCCAGCCAACAGAGAGGAATAGAGAGGCCTGGTCAAGAGGGAACTAGAGAATTGTTTGACAGGAAGGGCAGTGCTTACCTGAAGCAATCACACACCACATTCAGGCATTGGTTGAGCAGCTCTCTGATCATGTGGAGGCTGCAAAGGATGGAGAGTTTAAGTGCTTTTTGCATATTATTCCAGAGCATTGGTAGAAAGGAGCTAATGGCAGTAGAACCAAGATATGTCCTGGTCTATGATGGTTTGAGGAGGATAAGAAAGGAGTTCCTTTGGCTGCAAGTACCATTTGAGCACTCAAACAGTTCACCAATATAGGGTGGTACTTTGTTTGACAAAGCCCAGAAGAGCCACTTGAGGGCATTTTTTTGCCTCCTCATGGAGAGGACTGGCCAGTCTAATGTTTTGTACTACAAGCAATGGTGAGTCTGTAAGGGCAGGCCAAGAACAAATCTCAGTGTGCGATGGTAAAGAGCATCAAGCTTTTGGAGCACGTGCTGTGGGCAGTGACTATAAAGGAAGTCAGCGTAGTCAAGCAGAGGAAAGAAGGTTGTTTGAACCAACCTAGTTCTAGCTTCCAGGGTGAGTAGGTGTTTTATTCAGTAAAATATTCCATGGTGCTGTCTTAGCTTTTTTGATAACTCACTTAGGTCTGCACTGAAGTTCATTTTGTTATCCAACCAGACTCCCAGATATTTGAATTTGTCCCTTATTTCTAAGGGTTCACTGAAGAGGGTGACAATTTGGGTAGTACCAGGGGTCTTCATATTGAGGGTGGAAGAAGGAGAGATAACCATGGCTTTTGTTTTTTTTGGCATTTAATAATAGCTTAAGGTTCAGCAGGATGTGTTGGAGTATGATAAAGTCCAGTTGTTGCTCCTTGTAGGAAACATCAAGGGAGGGGTTGGTTGTGTAGAGGGCAGTGTCATCTGCAAAGAGGTGAACACTTCCTGCTAATAGGAAGGAGTCAATACAGTTGATAAAAAGAGAGAAGAGGATAGGTCCTAGGATCAAAACTTGTGGGATGCCTCGGGGCAGAATTTTTAGTGGGGAGACTTCATCTTGGGTTTTAATTTGTTGTCTCCGATTTGTGAGGTAACAGCAGAACCACTTTACTGTAGAGGGGGTAAAGCCGATGCAACCCAATGAATCAAGTCGTATGGAATGATCAGTCGTGTCGAATGCTTTGCTAAGGCTGAGAAAGAGTGCGTAGATGTGTTGCTTATTGTCCGGGGCATGTAACCAGCCATTAGACACTTTGGCTAGAGTAGACATGGTGCTATGATTGGGTCTAAAACACGACTGAACAGGGCTGAGAATGTTTTAACTAGCCAAATACTCCCTTAGTTGAGCATTGGTGATTTTTTCAAGTAGCTTGGATAAAACAGGAAGCAGCAAGATTGGCCAGTAGTTATTTAAGTCTGTGGGGTCTCCTGATTTGAACAAGGGAATAATGTGTGCAGTTTTCCAGCTAGTTGGCAGTTCCCCTTGGATTAGTGAGCAATTAAAAAGGTGGGCAATTGGTGCTATCGGATAATAATAACCTGCCTTTAGGAAGAATGGTTCTATCAAATCAGCACCAGCACTACTTTTGGTATCCAATGAGAGGAGGGGTTTCTCCTCCTGTTTAAAGGATTCCGTCTGGAACTTGAACAAGGGGCTGTCAGGACTGGGGCAGAAGTTGGGTTAGGTATTGAGCTGGTGGAATAAGTGGTACTCAGTGCATGATGCCCCCCCAAAGCTGGAAAATGAGGGCCTCCTTTTCTACCATCCCAAACGTACTTTTCAATATTGCCAGGTGGACATCTGCAGTAAAAGTAGGGCTGGTTGGCTCACAATGATCAAATTATGTCCAATGCCATACCCCTCAAGTGCTCCACAATCCTTTTGCACTTCCTTGGGATGGCACAGGTTCCAGTTGCTTTGGTGGTGAAGCTGGTTAGCACTACCGGAACAGTATTCCGGGCAGCCTGGGTTCAAGTCCCAGCTGAGTCACTTACTGTTTTCTCTCCTTTGTTTGTATGTGTTCCATAAAATATACTCACCACACCTATATGCTTGAAAATATAGTAATTATTTGTGCAGCTAAGGCTGTGCATTGTAAAAAGAGTAATGTGTGCTCTGGGATGACCCAGGTTCCAGTAGCCTTGGTGGCGCAGCTGGTTAGTGCTACTGGGACAGTATTCCGGGCATCCTGGGCTCAAGTCCAAGCTGAGTCACTTATTTCTTTCTCTCTCTTTTTTTTTAACCAGGAAAGACACCACTAAGCTGAAAGCTTGTTTACAGGTGCGTCCTGGGAGCACAAGGAAGTTAAGTGACTTGCTTAGGGTCACACAATATGCCAGTGGGGGCTGTGAGATTCAAACCCACATCTCCAGGTTTGCAGCTCAGAGCTTTAAACCACTGTGCTATACTGCCTACTTTTTTTTGTTTGTATGTGTTGCATAAAATATGCACACCGCACCCATGTGATTGAAAATGCAGTAATTACTTGTGCAGCACCAGGTTGTGCATTGGAAAAAGAGTAATGTGTGCTCTAGGATGACCCAGGTTCCTGTTGCATGGTGGCACAGCTCATTAGCACTACTGGAACAGTATTCTGGGCAGCCTGGGTTCAAGTCCCAGCTAAGCCACCTACTTATATCTCTTCTCTGTTTTTATGTGTTCCATAAAATATGTACTTCACACCCATGTAATTGAAAATGTAGTAATTATTTGTGCAGCACCAGGTTGTGCATTGGAGAAAGAGTAATGTGTGCTCCAGGACTGCCCAGATTCCAGTTGTCTTGGAGGCACAGCTGGCTAGTGCTACTAGAATGGTATTCTGGGCAGCCTGGATTCAAGTCCCAGCTGAGCCACTTACTTCTTTCTCTCCTTTATTTGTATGTGTTCCATAAAATATGCAAACACAAAACAAGGCACACACCACCACAAATAAAGCTTTCCACCACGAGGGGAATAAAGTTAAAACAAAGTTTTATTGCACCTGACGCATTTCTGGTCTAGCTGGGCCCTTTCTCAAAGGTTAACCAGTCATAGAAAAACACATATTACATTTATAGCAAATCACAAGGTGACATCACGATTCCATCAATTTGTATACACCAATACAGTAAGAGCATACTAGTAATTAAGTTAAGCAAACAGACAATAAAAATTGCTCCATGGCAATTACTTATAAAAAGAAACAATGGTGCAGATTGTGATTGTTTCAATAAAAACAAATGTCATACAGACAATAATGAAAAACATACAAAGACTGAATTCAGTGCACGCAGAAAATAAAAATATTAAAAATAATAAAACATGAAAACTGCAAAAACCTGGGGTGGGGTGTAGAAAGAGGCAAGCACAAGATTAAAAAGCCTTACTTAAAAAAAAATTAACAATCCATATGTCATTGTAATATACTGTACTAACAGCCAAAAAAAACTAATATCTTTCTTCCAAATATGGCTTTAAGTCAAAACTGCCATTCAGACCCAGATACCTTGTTGCTTTCAGCTGTAAAATCCAAAAGGTTTCCCTCTTCAGAATTAAATTTCAAAGAAACATAGAAACATAGACTTTGACGGCAGATAAGACTTGGCCCACCTAGTCTGCCCATTTCCCTACCTACTGGATAAGCTGCAGGTCCTAGTTTACCAACAGCCTATTTCTTCCTACCCCCACAAGAATTGCCTTATGTCTGTCCCATGCATTCTTGAATTCTCCCACAGTTTTAGACCCCACAACCTCTTCAGGAAGGTGGTTCCATGCGTCCACCACCTTCTCTGTGAAAAAATACTTTCTCACATTGCCCGAGCCGTCCTACCTCTATCTTCAAATTGTGTCCCCTTGTTCTTGCACATCTCTTTTTCTGAAAGATGCTACCCTCTTGGACTTTGTTGATTCCACTGAGGCACTTAAAAGTTTCTATCATGTCCCCCTCTCTCCCTTCTTTCCTCAAGGGTATACATATTAAGCTCCTTTAGTCTCTCCTCGTATGGCTTCTCTTGCAGACACTGCACCATTTTAGTTGCCCTCTTCTGGACTGCCTCCATCCTGTCTATGTCCCTGCGGAGATGGAGTCTCCAGAACTGGACACAGTACTCCAGATGGGGCCTCATCAACTGTCTGTACAGAGGGATAACAACTTCCTGTTTTCTGCTGGTGATGCCTCTCCCTATACATCCCAGTATCCCCCCAGCCCTCCCTACTGCATTCTCGCATTGCTTTCTAACCTTAAGGTCATCTGATATGATTACTCCAGGTCCCTTTCCATGTTTGTTGTTGTTACTACCTCTCCCCCCAATTGTGTACTCTTCCCCCAGGTTTTTGTTTCCCAGGTGCATTATTTTGCACTTCTTTGTATTGAATCCAAGCTGCCATACTTCTGACCATTCCTCCAACCTTGCCAAGTCCCTTCTCATCCTTTCCACCCCCTCTTCTGTATCAACCCTGTTGCAGATCTTTGTGTCATCTGGAAAGAGGCATACTTTTCCTTCCAGTCCCTCTGCAATGTCACCTGTAAAGACATTAAAAAGGACTGGCCCAGTACTGAACATTGCGGTACCCCACTAGTAATCCCCCTTTCTTCAGAGTGGACTCCGTTAACTCTTACCTTCTGTGTCCTGTTGTCCAGCCAATGTTTTACCCAGGCTATCACCCTGGGACCCACTCCCAGGCTGGCTAATTTGTTTATTAATCTTTTGTGTGGGACTGTCAAATGCCTTGATAAAATCTAGGTAGGCCATGTCCACAGCCCTTCCCTGGTCTATTACTTTGGACACACAGTCAAAGAAATCAGTTAGATTCGTCTGACATGACCTGCCTGCTGTGAAACCATGCTGCCTTGGGTCCTGTGCCCCACTGGCCTCTAGGTACTCAACAATTCTTTCCTTCAGAAGTGATTCCATCACTTTTCCTACCACAGAGGTCAAACTGACAGTAGTTTCCTGCCTCTGTCTTGCACCCACTTCTGTGAAGGGGAATCACATCTGCCCTCCTCCAGTCCTCAGGTACCACACCATCCTCCTATGATTTGTTAAAAAGGGTAGTCAGTGGTGTCACTAGTTCTTCCCTTAATTCTTTTAGAATTATGGGGTGAATCCCATCAGTCCCCATTGCTTTGTCCACCTTCAGTTTTAGTAGTTCTTTCAGAACCCTTTCCTCTGTGAAAGGACTGGGATCGACCCCCCTATTCGGAGTGCTTCTGTTAATTGAATTAGGTGCCTCCCCCTCCTCCTCTTTTGTGAATACTAAGCAGAAGTATTCATTCAGTTTCTCTGCTTTTTCACTGTCCCTCTCTGCCTACCCACCATCCATTCTATTCAGCTTCACTATCCCTCCCTTTGTCTTTCTATGCTCCCTAATGTACCTATAAGAGGTTTTATCCCCCTTCTTAACCGACTTGGCTATCTTTTCCTCAGTTTGGGCCTTTACTATTCTGACTGTCTTTCCTGCTTCCTTCTACCTTAACTGGTACAGTTCTCTGTCCTGGTCCTTCTGTGTTTCCTTATACTTCCTAAATGCTATATTTTTATTCCTAACCTTCCCTGCCACCTCTTTTGAGAACCATAGCATTTTTTTCTTTCATTTTGATTTTTTTATTTGCTTCACACAAAGGCTTGTTGCATCAGTGATGGTAGTTCTGATGTTTCCCCATTGTTCCTCCACCCCTCCTTCTTGCCTGTTTGCTAGTGCTTTTCTAAGGCACTCTCCCATTTTGGTAAAGTTAGCCCTCCAAAAGTCCAGTACCCTCACTTTTGTATGTCTTGACTCTGCGGTTGTGTTTATCGTGAACAACGCTGTTTGGTGGTCACTTGTTCCCAGATGGCTACCCACTTCAAGATCTGAGTTCCTCTCACTGTCACCGCTTGAGAGTACCAATCTAAGACTGCTCCCTCCCAAGTGGGTTTCAACACTAGCTGTCTGAGACATGCCCCCCAGTAGGGCATCAAGAACATCTACATCCTCTCTTTCTGATTGCAAACTTCAAAATTCTCTCTGCAGCAAACTTCCACATTTTCTCTCTGTGCACACTGTCCTTCCAAGTGCTCTGACTATTATCAGCTCACTGAGGCTGGACAGGCCATGGGGTATGAGTTGAAGGCCTTGGAATGGACAGCCCACAGCAGTCCCTTCTACACTGATGGACTCCAAAAGCTCTGAGGAATCTCTCTATCTGACTGGGAAAGAGTGCCTTTTATAATTTTTGCCAGCTCTGCATCTGATTGGCTGCATGCTCCCCAGGCTTTTTCAGTGCCTTATAACTTTTATACAGCAGCCCCCTTGATTTAGAGTCACATGGGGCCTCTCATGTTTGTTTACAGTACAGTTCCAAACTATGCTGCCCTTTATTTTTGTTATTTAGCCCTTGCAAGGGCAGAAAATGTCCCCCTATATGTCTTGAGGCATTCTGACACTGATCCTGAGCTCCACTGCCTTCCCTGGAGCAGGGGATATTATAAACTTGTGGCTGCAATAATATTTCATCCCTGGAGCCATGGTTCCTTTAAACTTCTCTTTCTTGATGGCTGCGCATGATCTGTGGGGAGTGCACTGCAACATTTTTTATTTACATTGTGGTCTGGGTTTTGTGCTGCCCCTGTGACCCCAAATCTACCTCCCAAAGCATCCTAAGGCATGGAACCATTAATCCAACCTCAGCCTTTTTCAGTGGATAGGGCTGAGTAGCAGGATATTAGCAGTCACAGCTGCAGATAACAATGGGGCCGTCAGGCCCAAATCCCACCAGAAACCACTTATGTGGATGCCTTCTGGGCAGTGATGGGGTGTAGTCATCGGGTAAGCCCCAAATGGAGAGGCTTACATTAGTTGCCTAAGGAACATCCCCTGCAGGGAATCCAGGATGTTCTCACACCCAGATAAAGCTGCAGCTGGGATGCTCCAATCTATATTCAGCAGGTTGAAGTCCTCCACCAACAGCACCTCCCCCTAATTTGCCATTTTTTGGATGGCTTCCACCAGAACTGATCTAACCCCCTTCCCCCACAAGCTGAAGATTTATAGATCATTCCAGTGTGAATAGTGGCTCCATTACCCTAGGATGACCCACAGTACCTCCTCCCCTTCCTGTACCTCTGACACTTTTATGCTGTCTCTCACATTAACAGTAACTCCTCCCCCTTTTTTCCCACTGTCCTTCCTGAACAGCATAAAGCCTGGTATGGCTATAACCCAGTCATGTCTTCCTATGCACCATGACTCTGTAATGGCTACAATGTCTAGGTCCCCGTCTATCATAATGGCCTCTAAGTCCAGAATTGTATTTCTCAGACTTCAAGCACAGGCACACATTGCCTTCCATCTTCTTTTTTTTTTAAGATATCGTTATTAGTTTCCATATACAAATAACAGTAGGAGTAAACATACAGTAAAGGTATGGTGTACAGAGTTCCAGCCCCTATGTACATATACATGTTGAGATATACTTGTTGAAAAGGGAACAACATCCTTCATCTCGGTGCCCTTTCAGCTTAAATAAACTAAATCGGTAATTCTTGAATATGCAGTAAATAACCTTGATCGTAGATAAATTATACATTTGGGCATGGTGGGTTATACAAGTGAAACTGAGTCATTGCTTTAACATTTAGGAAATATAAAATGTCTACTTTCCTTATGCAGTAGGCTATAAATTTGAGCAATCTTCTATAAGAACCGTTTTTTTGCAAACTAGCTGGAATACATAACTACCACTTCAAACTTTGGATTGATGTATAGATTGATCATCTGAAATATTTAAGAGAGTGGGAAAAAAAGAGGGATAGAGACAGAGAAGATACAAGAAAAGAAGAACTGTATATAGAAGCAGCTGATAAGCTAGTAGAGAGGGAAAGGGGACTTGGAAAGTGCTTACATTGAAAGTGCCCCATCTTAGAGTACAAAATCAGGACAGTATACCAGTTGGTAAAGTACCCACTTCCTCCATCTAGATTCAAAAGAGGAGATTTGTCCTGGAACCTATATGGCATTGCTTCCAAGGTGCAGATGTTCAGCATAATTGTTCTCCAAGACTTAAGAGTAGGAAGTGTAGCAGTATGCCAGCGTCACATGATCACCTTCTTGGTGGCTATGGCCGAAACAAGAATTAATTGGGGGCTGGTGTGATCCAGTTTGGCATTGTCCAAAGGTTCCAGCAAGCCGATAGGCATGGGTGGCATATTTGTGAGCCTCACATTAAATGTGGGGTAGCTCATGGAGACAATCCTGAAAGAGAGGCTGGTGACCATTTTGGAGGACAATGGACTCCAGGATGGGCATCAGCATGGGTTTGTCTTCAGCAGATCCTGCCAGACCAACTTCATTGAGTATTACGATTGGGTGACAAGGAAACTAGACAAGGGCCATGCAGTTTGACTCTGTGCCACATGGAAGGCTGGGGGGAATGCTGGAAGCTGTGGGGGTGGGAGTGAAGATGGTGAAATAGATAAAGAATTGGTTAAGCAGTAGGCAGCAGAGGGTGGTAATGGGAGGGGAACTTTCAGCACTGAGGTCAGTGATGGGCAGGGCACCACAGAGATCGGTGCTGGGGCCGGTGTTGTTTGAGTTATTCATAGCTGATATCTCACATGGGATCCGAAGTAAGATCAGCCTGTTTGCAGATGACACCAAAATGGGGGCAGAGGTTGATGACATTAAGGGATGGAAGGGGCTACAGGATGACCTAACTAACCTGTAGGAATGGTCAGAAATATGGCAAGTGGGGTTCAATGTTAAGAAGAGCAAGGTAATGCACTTTGGAGCAAAGAACCAGGGTAGGGACTATCATCTAGGAGGGGTACAGCTGGGTAGCACCATGGAGGAAAAGAACCTGGGGTACTTATAATGAGGAGCATGAACAACTCTGCTCAGTGTAGAAAGGTGGCAGCAAAGGCCAACAAGATGCTGGGGTGCATAGTAATGGGAATCTCCTCCAGAAGTAGGGAAGTAGTCCTCCCCTGTACAGGCCACTGGTCAGGCCACACATGGAGTACTGTGTGCAGTTCTGGCACCCATATCTGAGGAAGGATGTCAGATTGTTGAAGGGGGTGCAGCATAGAATGACAAAGATGATCCAGGGATTGGAGGGCAAGCCCTATGAGGAAAGGGTGAGCAAGCTAGATACATATTCATTGGAGGAGAGGAGGAATGGGAGGACATGACTGAGACCTTTAAGTACGTGAAAGGGATGAACAAGACTCAAACAGAGGGGATCTTTCAATTTCAATTAAGAAGAGAAAGGGACACAAGAGGGCACAGTCTCAGACTGGAGAGGGGAAGATTCAGGAGGGAGGTAAGGAAAGAGTTCTTCACTGAAAGAGTGGTGGGGAAGTGAACCACTCTACCAGAAGAGGTGGTGACCTGCAATATGGTGGGCAGTTTCAAGAAGGGATTGGACAGGGTGAGGGTAAGGGTGAGGGTAAATCTAAGGAGGGGAGGAGTGAGAGGGGCAGCTGTGAGATGAGGGGCTAGCTGCACAATCAAGCATACGCCACAGACGGTAAGACCTATTTCCGCTGGCATTTTCGTATGTTCATATATTTGGACCACACATCAGTGTTATGTGAATTTTGGAGTTCTCTATTCCATCATTGCAGAATATGCAGGGTGGTGTCTTTGGGTGTCTCTTGCAATGCTCAATGCTTTATAAATATGGCCAATAATATGGTTCTGTGTATTACCCTTAATGTATGTGATTATTAACTGGGGAAGGGCAGGGAGCTTAGATAGTAGACTTCAGTAGATCATGGGTTTGTCTCCAGTGTAGGATTGTATCTGTAGATAGAAAAAGTGATCTATGTAGTGGAGATGGTAATCACTTAGTAGGGAACTGAAGGGGATGGGCCCCTGAGGGTTAAGTAATTAAAAAATAAGGCGAAGCCCCAGTTTTCCCCAGTTCCTAAAAGCATTGTCCAGGTAATTCAGTCTATAATCTGAATTGTATGCCAAGGCTCGTAGATGGAACCTATGAACTGGAGGAAAGAATTGGTTACAATTCCCCAGCCATTGCTTTAGGACGATCCCTGGGTACTGGTAAAACTTATTTAAGGGGAGACAGGAAAGTAGGCTGCCAGACAAATAAGGGTCATAGTTATGCAGGTCGTTCAGCACAAATTCAATCTGCTGCTAGTAGGGGTTGAGAGAAGGCGCTATCCACACAAGAATGGTGTATAGATGTGTTGAGAAAACATAATCATTGAGATTGAAAATGTTCACCCTTCTTTTTCTCACAGAAATGGTAATACTGATAGTCAAAGTCAGGGGTTTTTCCCATTCCATATGAAATCGGAGATTGATTTGTTCCAATCCCAGAAGTACGACTTGTCAGGCATAAGCGGTAGTGTTTGAAGAAAGTATAAGAATCGTGGAAGGATGTTCTGACATATAATGTCTATACACTGAAAGAAACCTAAATAGAGCTGTGACCATTGGGAAAGATCTTCCTTTATTTGTTGCATTAATAGTTTGAAGTTTAATAGCTCAAGGTGGTCTAAGTCGTGGCGATTTTGATTCCTAAATATTTAAAGGCCACTTTGTGGCAGTTGAATAGGAATGCCCTCTTGAGCATGGTTTATGGAGAGAAATGATATACTATGACTTCTGTTTTAGCTAGATTAAGTTTGTAACTGGACATTTGTCTGAAAGTATGAAATATACCCTACAGAGCAGGAACAGAGATCTCAGGAGAAGTGACTGTAAGAAAGAGGTCATCGGAGAATAATGAGTTTATAATCCTTTCTTCACAATGGTAGACCAGTTATTGTAGGAGTCTGGTGAATGTGGGTGGCTAGGGGCTCTAAATAAAGAGCAAATAGAATAGGGGACCAGGGACAACCCTACCGGGTTCCCTGATTTAGTTGGAAGGCGTCAGATAGGGAACCATTTAGTCGAACATAAGCTTTAGAGGGGGAGTAAATGTTTTGTAAGGAAGATATAAATGATTCTGGAAAGTCTATAGTTGATAAAGTGGCCCACAGAAAAGGCCAAGCCACCTGAATGAAAGCCTTTTCAGTGTCCAGGCTCAATCATGCCAATTGGATCTTGCAGGAAGAGGCATAGTCTAGTAGCAGAAGAGTGTACCTAATACTATAATGGGCTTGAAAGTTCCAAATAAAGCCTACTTGGTTGGGTAGACTAGGCAGGAAAGAAGAGTTTCCACTCTATGGGTTAATATAGACATGTAGAGTTTGTAATCATAGTTTAATAGAGAAACTGGTCTATAACAGGAGGCATGGTGAGGATCTTTATTTGGTTTGGAAGAGATGATATAATACTTAATGCCATGAGTGTGGAGGGGGATCACCCTGTTGCATGGCATGTTAAACTAGAAGGAGACAAGGCATCAGCTCCAATTTGATCTTTTTGAAGAATTCAGCTGGATATCTGTCCAGTCGTGGTGATTTTCTAGGACTAGCCTCCGGGAGAGCATGCTGCACCTGATCAGCTGAGATGAGTGCCTGTAGTTGCATGGCTGCTGTGTCTTCTAACTTGGGAAAAGGGAGAGACTGAAGATAATTATATTGCTGTTGGGAGGGAACTGCTGAGTCTGCAGAGTAGAGTTTTTCATAGAATGAGGCTAGGATAGAATGAACTGCCACTGGGTGAGTGACGAGATGGCCCGTGTCAGGTTCATACATGTGTGTGATACATGCTTTTGTTTTATGGATTTGTAGTTTCTTTGCTAGGTTATGTGCACCTCTCAGGCACCCTTCATATTGGTAATGCTTGAGATAAAGCAGAAATTGTTCTACCCTAGAATCCAGAATTTTGGGGATTTCTCATTTCACCTTCCATATTTGTGGGGTGAGGTAACTGTCTCCTTGCAGAGGGAATGTTTCTGAAGTTGCATGTTGGAGCTGACGCTAATTTAGATGTTTGTCTCTTACTATTTTTTGGGGGAGGAGTATGCACTAAATTCTCCTCCCAGGACAGTTTTAACCATATACCATATTACCGTGGGCAAAATAGGAAGGTCAGAATTTTCCTTCAGGATTTGGGGAATTTTCTCCTGAGTGAGTTTGATAAATGCTGGGTCCCTAAGTAAAACAAGTCTGAGTCACCAGGGGGGGCCTGGAAACGAGGACGACCAAAGTTTATCTTGGCTTTGACAGGAGTATGATCAGACAGGAGTATAGGCCATGACCAGGGCCACTGGAAAATTATGGAAACGGTTACCCAAAATTGTGAAGCATTTTCAAAAATTGTGGGAAATTATAGGGGTTCTACTATATAACCTGAGTGCTTCACAATAAATATTTTAATGTTTTCTGCAGCATATATTAGTCAGTATAAATTGCTAAATGAATACACTGACACCTGAATATGTTTAAAACATAAAGAAAAATGTACGTTCCTAAAAAGAATACTAAATTAATACACTATCATAAGCATTGTCTATCTTCCAAAATTTAAAAGCATCTTCCTCACACAGTGCTAAATAGAGTCTATAAAGTGAGCCATAGCAAATCGATATTAAATTAAGCCAGAAGAAATATATATATATATATATATATATATATATATATATATATATATATTTTGTTTCTGGCTATAGAATAATGAAGCCTAGTCAACAGCTGTTTATACTGCTCTGCCAGCTATTTGCTCACTTTGGTACAAGAAAAAATAAGCAGATAGAGTGGTGAATAATTGAGTTTTAGTAAAATGTTGTTAAAGTGTTTAATGGACATAATTTGTATTGTAGATACTATACACTGTTTTTGAAATCATATATTTAAACATTAAATCTGGGGGTTATTGGGGCTGGCAGTATAATCTAGATGTTAGAGTAACAAACTGAATGAGCTGATGACATCTAGCAGACCTGGGCTTGATTCCCACAACCTCCACTTGCATACAGTGTGATTCTGAGCAAGTCACTTAACCTCCTCAGTGTTCCTGGGTTGTACCTGAAAACAGGCACTTCTGCCTAGTGGGTCTTATGCCGTTATCAAAAAATGTACAAAAATACCAATATATTTTTACTGCATCATATAGTAGTCAGGGTACCCTACAATTTACCTTTGTTTTACTCCGGCTGCAATGGTTTTCTTTAGTTAAATATACATGTTCAGATACATTTGCATTTTATAAGCTTGTTTTTAGACTTTAGTCAGGTTTTTATTGTAGTCTTTGCATGTGAGCATCTAGGAAGTAGTTGCTAAGAGTGAGATCACTGTTAGCAACTAGCTTATTCAAGTTTAAAATTGACAATGCTATCCAATAATCCTCAGCTGCTTGAATCAAAACTAGTCTGAATGAAAGTATGCTCACAAGGAATAACTTGCCCTGCCACATACAAAAAGGTTTCATAGTTAGCACCCCATTTAAGTGAATGGGATAATTTACACCTTTTCTCCCATCTTTTGTTTCAGTTTGTGTGGCAACAAAAAGTTTTCTGAAAGACTGCTTCAACACAAAACAAATGTTAAGTATTTAAGTGTACTTATGCTTTGCCAGTGGATTTTGAAACCAAAGACAAGGATTCAAAATAAATCAGAGTCACATAAGACCCCTGACCTACATTGCACCGCGTTTTTTGTCCAAACTCAAGTCTGCACACAAAATTGTCAATATGTTGGAGAGTATTTTATTAAAAATGTTAATTCTTTTTACACAGTTCAATATAAAAACTCAAAAATTGCAAGAAATTGTGGAACATGTCTTTTTTTGTGGAGAATGGTGAAAATTGTGGATTCTGCAAAAAAATTGCAGGTACAATTTTCCAGTGGCCCTGGCCATGACTGATATCATGGGCCATATCTAGATGCTTGCCCATAGTGAAGAGATAGTCTAAATGGTCTGACATGCCAGCATGGGATGCAAAAAAAGTGTAAGCTGGAGAGGACAGGAAGAAATTTCCCAAAGGCTGACAAAACCTAAGTGTGGTACAACAGTTCAAAGGTATCTTTGTAGGCACATTGATCTACAGTATGAAGAACAGGGCCTCTCATATCCAACATAGGAGACAGTATGCTATTGAGATCACTTCCAAGAATAGTTGCCTCTGAAACATAGGTAGTAACTTATTAAAAAAAACATTTTGCAAGGATTTTGTCAGAGCACAGAGGAAAATACATGTTAGCCAAAGTTACCTGAGTGTTTTATAAATATTAGTTTGTAAGAAGGTTAAGTACATGGGGTGTGGGTCCCCTCTTCTCAGATGGGAATTAAGAAAATTGGAAAGGGAAGCGAGACAAGCTAGACAGAGAAAAAGAAAGAATGACAGAAAGAGGGTAGAACCATAGATGTATTGTACATTAAGAATTAAACAGAACAACAGTATGTATACATACACCAACCAGGTGCAGTTAAAAATGCAGTAAACATCATAATAAACTAGAACACTTATTATCTCTAAAGAAAACCAGAAAGTCAGGAAGGAGGTGCTTCCAAGGTGGAGAGAATATCAGATTCTCCTAATAAGGGGCAGATGTAGGGCCCAAAGTGGGGTTAATCTCAGCAAGAGCTGAGGGCCTCCATAGCAGCTAAATGCTGCTAGATAGGAAGGAAACATAGCAGGAGCTACTCCTCACCTTAAACTTTTAGAAAAAGATGGACTGTGAAGGAAGGACAGACTGAACTATAGCATCCAGGATCTCAAGACCACCATAATATGTATAACTAGTTATGGGGCTTGAGGACAGACATCCTGTAAGAGATTAGTGTTGTGCAAAAATTGGAATATTTTGCCGAGTGAAATATTTCGTGTAATTAACGCATTACACAAAATATTTCACTTGGTGAAATGCTAAATTATGCCCACAGCTGTGAGCAAACTTTTGCCCCAAGCTGGTGAAATTTTGCCACAGCTGGTGGAATTTCACCACTTGCAGGTGAAATTTCACCTCCCGCAGGTGAAATTTTGCCATCTGTGCTGGACTGGTGGACTGAAAAAATTGCGGGCAAAATTATGAAATACTGCCGCAGTTACACAAAACATTTCACTTAGCAAAATTGGCAACTATGCCACAATTTCGCTGGCAAAATTTAATTTCACTGCAACCTTATTAGAGGTATATAATTATAATAACTGGGGAGCATCTTCTCCTATTGGGAAACTAGGTTATAATTCCATCATTATAACCATTTGGTTATAATGACAAACACACGCCTGGTTTCACTAGTTCGGTGCATGCACCAACTGTGAACTTCCTCTTCTCTGCGCCGTCCATCCCCACTCCTTAGCATTGCAAACTTCCTCAACAGAAGAAGTCACCAATAAGTTTTTTTTTTTAAAACAAAAATATCACTGGGCACAGCAAACCTTCTTAATCAGAGTAAAGAAAAAAAAAACTGCTTCCAGTTTAGGAACTGTTACACACAGCGTTAAAACCCCAACAGTCCGCAGTTTGACTTCGTAGACAAATCCACTTATTTTGTATAATTGCTGTGGTGAAAAAATGATGCCAAGCAATTATACAAAATAAAGGATGGGTAGGTGTGCAAAACTTGGATTTTACACACCCCTCAGAGTGGGATGCCTTAATAAACCCCTCGAGCTTCACTCTCAGGGTTTATGTGGCATCCCACCTCTCGGGAGGTGTACAATCTTCATTATAACCACCTACCTATCCATTATTCTCTATATTAGATTGCAGATAAGGGTATGACCAGCCCCCCCTCCCCCAGTGGAGGGGATGTGAAATTATCTCAGGTATAACAGTGAGGGGCAGAAAGAATACATTTCCAGTATAGTATTCAAAAAGCCTGTGGGTCTAGATTTGGAGGTTTTCTCCCCTGCCAGACAAGGGCCAGGCAAAAACAACAACAAGAAAAATAATTGTTTTCCTTCCCTCTTTCTCTTTCCAGGGCTCCATTTAAAGGTGCCATTGATTTGCACCCCCCTCCCCCCTCCCGAGGATTCTCTAAGGACAATGAATTTTCCAGTCTTAAGAATTATTAAGTGGAAACCATAAATAGTGGGCTTCCAATCAATTATAGTGGGGCAAGCAAGATGAACTACAGCAAGATGAGACCACAGACATTGGGCCCCAGGGAGCATTCAAAGTATATAATATCAAGATAAGGCCTAGGTAATGAGCAACTTTAAAGGGAAATATTAACATATTCTTCTCCATCATTTATCTAGGTAACCTAAACTGGATATAGAGATCATCTGTGGTGAGTATTATTGAAAATTACAGCCAACTGCTGTGTAAAACCAATTCTTGAGTACAGCTCCCCAGATCTGCTCCTGCTGTCCCTTGAATTAAGTTGTTGGATTAATAACAGATGGCCTGCAGGTCTGTGGACTTACTTCAGCAGCACATTCCTACAACACCAGAGTGTAGCAATCAAACTGGAAGTGAGATTAAGACCTGTGCTTAATTAGGCTTACCTGAGCAGTGCACCCTGCATTGTTCATGAAAGAGACTGGCTTCGGAGTAAAACTCATAGATGTCTGCCAAGGTTTTTGCTTAAATGGGAACAGTGATGTGCTTATGTAATAGATTACCGAAAACACAGTATTTCCAGCCCATAAGAGGGGGAACACAGCTCCTCAATTAACAAGTCCCTCTTGAAGAGGGTTTTCACTGCAGTGACCAAGTTTGAAGATGGAGCCAGTTTACATTATGTATACGAAAGACTGGCTGCTGAGTAAATCACATTAATTTCTATTTGGGATTTTGCATTAAACGAGCATAGTAATCACATAACGCTGCCACTAATGACTGTGTTGGGCACACTATGTCATGGAAACATTTAAGGCAAAGAGAGAAACTCTCAATCTCCACAGCAAGATCACCCCCCCGCCCCCCACTACATCATTGTGCATTTTACCCCAGTGAAAGAGAGCTAGACAGCATATTTAATGCATTGATGGTCAGTGACATTAAAACTATGAGGGGAAGAGAGGCTAGGATGCAAAAAGCTGCAAGTAATCAGGTTGGGCTTGGGCTCCTTGAAATGAGAGTGCACAGCATTTGAATCCCAATGGAGATTAAGACTTATGCTTATGCCCAGGTTTGCCTGGGCAGTGCATCCTGCATAGTTCATGAAAGAGACTGGCTGCCAGGTAAAACACATAACGGTTTACCAAGATTTTTGCTTAAATGGGAATAGTGATGGGTTTATGTAATGGATTGCCGGGAACTTATTAATTCCAGCCCACAAGATGGGAATTGAGCTTCTTGATAAACAAGTCCCTCTCAAAGAGGGATTTCACTGCCATGACTGTTTTTAGGTGGAGCCAGTCTACATTAATTACATAAAAAACCTGTCTGCCAGTAAATCACATCAGTTTCTATTTTGGATTTTGCTTAAATGGGGACGATAAAGGACTTAAGCCACATATTGCAAGCAACACATTAATTACAGACCACAAGTGAGGGATCACAGCTCCTAAATTAACTAAGTCCCTCTTGAAGAGGAATTACCCTGCAGCAACAACATTTTTAGCAAAAGCTGATAGTCAGCCTCTTTAAGGCCTTAAAGTTCTATATATTGTCTCTTGGGGGGAATGAAAATCTTTGTTAGATAGGAATGAAGTCCCCACTTTCCCATTGGTTTATTATATTTCTCCTCCACTAGGAGTTGCCCCTATGCTCACTGATAGTACACCTTATACTGAATGCTCTGATTCTCCCTCCTTCTTTCACCTAATCCTTACCTGTCCCTCTTCGCTTATACACCTTCTGTCAGTATCCCCTTTTGCTTACACCCACCAGCCTTCTTAGATTCAAACCTTCAACCCTCTGCACCAGGGGCGAACACACTGCCCACTGTGTTACTCTAAAGGGTGCTATAGCTACCTAGGTTCATATAACCGTAGTCTGTTGACAGAGAACCCCACTTCCACCCTTTGACCTATCCTTTACCACCACCACAGTTCGCTCTTCCACCCCCTCAGTTAAGTACCTTTCTCCTTGTCTGCCTCTTCCCTTCTATCTGATCTCTAAAACAGTATGGCACTCTATTATTACATGCTTCTCAGTGCCCTTCTAACAATAGCCTGGCCGCTATCCTCTTGTCACAACCCCCCATTGACCTGTCCTCAGCACTCTCGATTCCCCAGCTTTTGGTACTGCAACCAATCTTCCCACCCCAGCCCTTAGGCCAGCTAGGCTTACCTCTCATGCTATGCATCTGACTTCCTCCATGGCTTATTATCTATTCCCCCATCTCAACTCTATTATGATCCCTACAATCCCTCCCACACCCAACAAAACTGAGCCCAAATCAAAATGTAAACTCATCAAATACATCCTGATCAGACAGCTCCTATTACTAATCCTGCTGTCCGGAAATGTGCACCCTAACCCAGACCCCCTGCAGCTGTCATCAGGTAACAACACTAGCCCTGGGGGTCTTAAAATTGCCTCCATCAACATCCAAAGCCTTCTGCCTGAGCTGGATCAACTCCAAGTCTGGGTGCTTCAGCACAGGCCTGATATCCTCTCCATAGTCGAAACTTGGCACTGGTGTCAGTGACTCAGTAGGTAGCATACTCGCCTCTGAGGCTGGGAGATCAGAGGGCTGTGGGTTCAGTTCCCACATCTGGCACTTGGGTTAATATCCCAGTATTGACACTGTAGTGCAGCATGAGAGGGGTACTGCACTTCTGAGGTGCCATCTTTCAGATGAGATGTTAAACCGAGGTCCCATCTGCCTGGATTGGTAGTAGTTCAGGTGGATGTTAAAAATCCCATGGCACTTATTGAAAAGAGTAGGGGAATTTTTTATTAAAACTTGTTGAAAGTAAAATATATACATAATACTGTTACATTACACAAAATCATAATGCAAAACTAAAGGTAAACATAAATAAGTATTACATCATACATTCAATACAAAAATTCATTTCCATAGTCCCAAAACTTATTAATAAATGCTGAACCCTCCCCACACTAAAAGAGTAGGGGAATTTTTTATTAGAAAATAGACCATACATCAGCAAATATAAATCAGAAAAACATCAGTAAAGAAACAAAAGAAAACAAACTTGGTTAACAAAAAATAGAACTCAGAAGGACCCTTTATACATCTAGAAAGAAAAAATAATAACAAAAAAAGCAGTTATAGTAGTCCAAAAAAAAAGGGGGAACCAAAGGCATCCAACGTAACAAATTACATAATCCAAGTAATATATTTCCAATAACTAAGAAACAGTTGATTATCTAAGGTACGATGCTCAAAACTCTTTTGCTTCCCCAAAGCTAGTTCAATACGGCTAAGTATTATACTATTCGGAAGAAGGGTGTGTTGTAAGGAGAACTGACATCTGGCTTGCCATAAGTGATATTTAACACATGCAAAAATCAGTCAGTGTACTTAGATGTTACCTCCCTAGAAAACTTGAATAATCCCCCAAAATTAAACTCTGGTAGGAAATGTGTCTTATAACACTCCAACCCCACCTGATGGCCAAACTCAACCAAAAGGAAATAATATAAGGACAGAACAGGAAGAAATGTTCTAACGTTTCTATCTGTTCCACACAACCCGTCCTGAGACATACTCTGTCAGCAATAGGTTTATGTTTTAAGTTACCCCGAACTCCTAACTTCCCATGACAGCAAAGCCATTGAACATCCCACATATGAGGAGGTACCCTGTGATCCATTAAAAGACGAAGGGCCTGTGAAAGTTTAGTAGGGACACAAAAGGGGAAATCTACTTGAATGTAGAAAACATTACCCATGATTTCCAAATAAAAGTATTTTCGAGGATCCTCATGCAATTGTGCCTTGCCCAACTTCCATTCCCTAAGTTTTAGTACTGCCGAATCTGCATAGTATGGAGCTGCATTAGCCATATTCTGTTTAGGAATACCTCCACCTTCCCAATGTAACAAAAGTGAAGAAAATAAAAGCTGAGTCCAAGCCAACCATGGGTGGACTCGAGGCAGGACTGTCTCTTGAAAAGAGGCTATCATAAAAAAGGAATGGAAAAACACTATAGGGTTTATCATCCCTAAACCCCCTTGACTAATTTTCAAATAAGTGAAAGCACATTTTATCGGGCTTAACCAGCTACCCCACACCATTTGAAAAAAATAACTATATAACCTAGTTTCTAAAGAAATGGGTACCGGAAAAACCGAACACACACGTAAAAAAATAGGTAATAAGAATTTCTTAATAATTAACACCCCTTTCTTTTTAGAAAATCCCCAGGATTTCCATTGCTGTACTTTCCATTCCCCTATAACGAGACACTTCTCCCAGTTAAAAAAGGCTAGACTCCCTTTTCTGAAACAGAGGCCTAAAATGGTAAAGGAATCAGAGACTAAAATACCCCCAATATCAGTAAGTAATGGAGTGTCACCAATCGCCAAACATCTACATTTCCCATAATTCAGCTTAGTGCCATTAAGAGCAGAGGAACGGGTAACCACCCATAGTGCCTCTAATCCAGAAGGCACATCTTCCACCAATAAGCATATATCATCTGCATATGCCGAGATATTTTGAGCAGGTATGATAGCTGAAGGAGATAAACTTGGAATAGACCTATTATTTTCAATCTCCCGTAAAAGGGGGTCCAATACAAATGTATACTGTAAAGGGCTGATGGGACAACCCTGCCGAATCCCTTGATTTAACAGAATTTCTGTACCTAAATAATTATTAATAAGCGGGCAAGAGCCGGCCTTGGAGTACAATGTGTTAAGAAATTGGATAAAGGGCCCAGGCATCCCATATCGACCTAACACTTGAAAAAGAAAAAGCATGAGATGCAGAATCAAAAGCTTTTGCTTGATCTAGAGCCAGAACAAAACCTGATAACTTTTTTTGGACACCAAATTCACAAACATCCCTAAGGAGTTTCAAATTTTGTTGAATCGAACGGTGGGGAACAGAACATGTCTGTGCCGGATGAAGCACCCCTTGAGCCACCACTTGAAGCCGTTTACACAGTACAGTGAAGAGAATTTTATAATCAGTATTCAGGAGACTAATCGGTCTCCAATTACCAAAATCAGTAACATCACCTGCTTTATGAATGAAGGTTAAAATGGCCAAATTAAACTTTGATTTACCAAAACCAAATTGAAGAATATCATTATAGACTGCAGCCAGTATGACACACGTCTTCCTGAAAAACTTTATAAAATTCATTCATTAGTCCATCCATTCCCGGCGAAACCCCCGTACGAAGGGTGCCAATGACTGCCTGCGCCTCCACGGGAAATGGACCTATAGATAGATCTGCTTCTTCTTGGGAAATAGCAGGGACTGGAAAATGCAAAACATCATCCCAAGAAGCAGTAGGAATAAATCCAGTACCAAACTGTGAGGAAACCTGACATTCAGCAACTTCCAGCATTCCTGCCAAATAAGTTTTCAGCTGTCCTGAGGAATCCCGAAGCCCTGTCATAAGTTTCCTCTCAATCTTCTGTTTACATGCCAAATATGGGTCCTTGAAAGGTTGCTGATAAGTACCAAACTTGAGTTCGGCATGAATCGAAACAGCCCTCTGGTATGGGTACTGAATCATGTTTCTCTTCGTAATCCTCAACTGAGACTGGATATCCAAATCCAGAGACCGAGGATGAGATTGTAATTTATAATATTGATTCCTAAAATCCAAGTATTGTAAATATTCTAAAGTACTTTTCCATTTGCCATATGCAATAAAAAAATCCTTGACTGCTAACTTAGTATCTGTCCACCAAGAAATCCAATCAGTGAAAAATACAGCCACCGATTTGCTAAGGGTCATAAAATCCCTTAGCTGAGCCAGAAAAGCTGTCTCAGACAATAAGAAATAATTCAATTTCCATCTACTGGAAAAAACAGGAAAAAAGGTAGGAATTTGATGTAAACTGAGCTCACCATATAAAAACCTGTGGTCCGAAAAATCACAAGATAGTACTAAACAAACAAAAGGGACTAAATACTGGGAAAGAAAAAGATAATCAATCCTTGTTTGAAAGGAAGCCCCTCTATAAGTAAAACCATTCGATATATGTAATCCTCTGAAAGCATCTTTCAACTTAGCCACCGCTACCGTCTGTGAGAGAGAGTACGAGCATCACAATATGTTTTCTGCTGAATATCATTTTTAAGACGGATATCCAAACTACAATTCATATCCCGACCCCAGACCACATGCTTGGAGGTGAATAAATATGGTTTAATTTGTTGAAATAAAGCAATTCGAGATGTCTTTGTTTGTGGAGCATAGGTATTTATCAATCGGAAACAAAAACCCCATAATAAGCAGTCCAGAATTAAAGCCCTTCCTGGCTGAACATCCACCAATCTTGTGATGCGAACAGCGGGGTGAGAAAAAAGAATACCCACCCCATCTGCAGCATCTTCCCCAAATGACCAAAAAGAAGGTCCATCCCACCAGAGTTTTTTTACCTGAGTCACCTCAAGCAGAGAAGACAAATGTGTCTCCTGAAGAAAGATGACATCTACTTTCAAATCCCGACACTGCTGTAAGCAAAGTAAGCGTCTTTTGTAGTTCTTTCTGCTACAGCAGTTAAGAGATACTATCTTTAAACAGGCCATGAAAACAAAAAGGTTGAAATTCAGGGTTTATCTTGTTTCTGCTTTTTTCCCTTTTTCTTCTTAATATCCAATAAATCTGTACCCCACTCATCCTCTATCTCAATAGTAGAAGTCCCATCAGACTTCATCAGCTCAGGGCCGACCTCACCCTCGAGGTCAGATAACACGGAGAAGGAATTTTGAGTCCGGCAGACCCCCACCATCCCAACAGTATGACTGCTGGCCCGAGTCACCCTCTGAGGTGTTTGGAAATGAGTGTCTGAAGAAAGTACCACTAAAGGGTCCCCTAAAGGGGGTTGCAAAACAGAGAGCTCAGAATGTTGTGAAAGAGGAGGGGGTTCTGAAACCTGTTGCGGAACCAGAGGTATTGATTGGTCTGCGGTGTCCTCTACTATACTTCTTTCTGTAACAAGGACCTCAGGAACCTGCACTTGACCCTGTCAGGTGGCCAGATTTGACTCCCTACTCTGAGAAGGGTCCAGGCGAGGCTGGCATCTACCATGTGCCTGGGATATCAACTCTTCTTTATTGAGACCCCCTGTCTATTCTGGCCTGCCCATGGGCATTGATGATAGGTGAGGCCAGTCTCATCACACAGATTACATTTAAAGACATTTCTACAAACTTCACTATCATGATCAAAATCCCCACACAGCGCGCATTTGACTTTATCGCATGCACTGCTTAAATGTCGTCAGCTACCACAACGATAGCAAGCTTTGGGCTGTCCTGGATAGAAACAAACTCCCAGGTCTTTGCCCAAGAAAAACTATTTGGAATGTGCAGGACTTCATTATTGACCACATGTAATTTAACTTTAAAATGCCAGGCCCCAGTCCAAATCCCTTCAGTGTCAAGGATTGGCTCAGGAGGGCGCAGAACCATGCATTTGTGCTCCAACCAATACAAAATGTCTCCCACATTCACCCCCTCATTCCTGAACATAACATTAATAGTCTTAAATAGAGGTTTAGTGATGGGAATAGCCCAGAAGGGTAACCATAGTGGCAGAGACTTACAGCCCTCATATTTCTGCCAGAATTTATCCAAGCCAGCCACTTGTTTAAAACTAATATCAAACGTATCCTCCCCCCAAATATTAATCAGAGCATAAATATCCACAGGCAAAAACTGCATCTAGTCCAACAATAATTTCCTTGCCACATAAAATCTGTCCGGGTGTTCTGGTAAACTGCTCCTATATCGCAGATGGACCGCATTCCATCTCGGGGCTTGTTCTAATTTGTTCTGTTTAAAGAGATCCGAGAAACAAGGACCCTTCCTTGTCTCCTGGCCTCCCGGTGACTGCACAGATGAGCACCACAGTGGACTAGCTGCCCCAGCAACCGAAACAATGTCCGGCCGAGAAATCCCCTCCAAGTAGAAGGCTGTACAATTTTGGACTGACTTGCAAAATGAGTAGACTCACCAGCCTGCATAGTTGTTCAGGCAGGACCCGATTCCAATGGGGAAAAAGTCAGCTAGGTAGGATCTGGCAACCACCTACTGTCTGGCTGTTGAACCCACCCAGCCTGCGATAAGGCTGTTTCTTCAGACCAGTCTGTCACAGAACCCTTAGCCACACTCGCACTTCCAAAGCGTCCATCTCTTGCAACCAGCGCAATCACTTCCTCATTCACTTGCGCTGCCATCGCGATATCGAACGGTCCCACCTGAACAGCATCCCGTAGTGTTTCCGGTGGCAGACTCTGCTCTAGATCAGCACCAACATCCATTGCAGGGGTAGCCAGAGCAGCAACAGTATCCCCAGGCAACACTCCAGGTAACAATTCCATAGTTTCGGTACAACTCCCGTCTGCATGCTCAGCAGCCTGCAAATCTCTGTAAATGGCTCAATAGATAGCACCGTAGCAGGCCGCGCCTGCACCACAGCCTCTTGTAATTCCATCGGCAGAGCCTCTGCCTGCACGTCCTCCTCCAGATCGATCCTCACGCCGTCTGCCATTGTAGCAAGGTCAGACGCCCTCTACGGTCCCCAGCAGAGCAGGGGAATTTCCCCGGTGTCCTGACCAAATTTCCCTCATTCACTAAACATGTCACCAACAGTTTAATCTGGTTCTGTTTCAGTTGCTTACCATCTGTATTCCCCATCCACCCCTGTAGCCCCTGAAAAAGGGACTTCTAGGCCCAGTGGGCTTACCCAGTCAACAAAATTCAACAAACAAACTGGATCTCCCTGCTGTACCTGACTCATCAGTCTCCCTAAATGGTTATATGTTATTTAAGTCAGATAGGATAGTTAAATAGGGTGGTGGCTGTGCTTTATATATCTTGGACACACTGAAATGACAGGTGCTCCCCACATTGTCCCTAAGTATGGTGCTTAATCATTAGGGGTTAAAATTGAACTAAGTAATAAAGGGAAATCTATTAACATCCTCTCAGTCTATATTCCTCCTAAGGAAAGTTACAAAGGCTTCCAAGCTGTTCTTGACTTCACTGCACATCTGCCAAAAGGTTCCAAAGTTATTGCATTGGGCGACTTTAATAGAAACTGGCTGTCTTTTGACTCTGATGCCTGTAGGGATGCTGCTGCAACCACCGACCTACTCAGCTAGTCTCTTCTCCCACTACATTGCCTGTACCTTGTAACTCTCCTGGGTCGCACCTGAAAATAGGCACTTGTCTGTCTAGTGTGCTTATCTGTTTAACAAATGCTAAATAAATAAATATAATTAACTACAAGAATGGCACTAGCACTCTAATTGACCTTATCTCCTCCAACAACCCTGAGAGGATCACCAACATCGCAGTGTTAGCGGATACCCTCAGTGACCACTCACCAATCACCTGCCACTGGTCCAATAAGACCCCTCAATGACCCTGCATAACCTCCAATCACCAGGTTCTCAAACAAATGCATCAGGAATACCTTCAAGAATATCTCCACAAATATGATTGGTCCCCAGTCTTCTTGACTGATAGTGCTGAAAAGGCACTAAGCCTCTTCATCACCCACTTAAATTCTGCTTGTAATATATTTGCCCCCATCAAGAAGCGCAAGGAGAAAGGGGTCTCGAACTCATGGATCATACAGTCTCTTCTGCACCTTATGGCCTCTTATGACCACCTCTGGAAAGTGGCATGTGCCACAGGCAAATGGAGAGACTGGCAATGTTACAGAATCACTAGAAATAATTGCACATGGGCTATACAGAAAGCAAAGGCCACATACTACCGAGGCGTGTTTACTAGCTCCTGGAACAATAGTAGAATGTTCTGGGACAATATTAAAAACCTTACTGGGAAACCCAATCAGTCCCCTCCCACCCTACTTACCACAATGGGCTCCCTGTTCAAGACCTGAGTGAGATTGCTAATATTTTCAATACTTCAGTCACTGACCTGAGTGAAGTCCTCCCCCCGCCTTCTTCGATGAACCTTCCGCTGATGACATTGCCAGCTGCAGGGCCTCTACTCCAAGTGCCCTGCAATTCTATGTCAGATTGATTTCCCCTTCCACCACCAGGAAACACCTTATGAAAGTTCTTGCTAACTCCAGGCACAGCTCCGACACCCTTGAGCCCAAGCTACTCCACCTCACCATTGATGCTGTCCTGGCCCCGCTCACCTGGATCCTGAATATGTCCCTACACCTTGGTCAGTTTCCATGTGTCTGGAAACCTGCAGTTGTGACACCAATCCATAAAAGAGGTGATAGAGCTAACCATGCAAACCACCGCCCCATTTCTATCTTACCACCTCTTTCAAAAGCCCTCGAGGACATTGTGGCCAAACAGCTAACTGCGTATCTCTCCAACCATGACATTCAGTGCTCACAGCAACATGGGTTCAAGAAGGATCATAATACCTCCACAGCCTTGCTCACCTACACTGACTTTATACACAAAGCCCTCGATAGGGGCCACCTTGTTGGGTCGATCTGTAGGAATCTTACAAAGGCTTTTGATACAGTCAATCACTCCCTTCTGCTCCTGACTCTACCCTCCCTAGGGCTCTCTAATGATGTTACCACCTGGTTCAAAAGTTATCTAGAAGACAGAACCCAGTGTGCAAAAATCTCAGACTCACTCTCCAGTAGCCGCCCTGTACTATCCAATGTGGCAATTCTAGTGGGGGGCAGGAGGAAGTAGGCTGTTGGTTAACTAGGATCTGTAGCTTATCCATTAGGTAGGGAAATGGGCAAACTAGGTGGGCCAAGTGGTCCTTATCTGCCATCAGATTCTATGTTTCTATGTTTCTATCTGGTGTCCCCCAGGGCTCAATCCATGGCCCCCTCCCATTTAGCCTATTCCTCAACACCGTCCCCCCTGCCTGCCCTAGCAACCTTCTCCTGTACGCAGAAGATGCTGTCATATATTCAAGCCAGCCTGATCCTGCACCCTTTACCAGTGAGTTGCAGCATAGTTTTACTGCAATAGGAACTTGGTTTGCAGACAAGAGATTAATCATGAATTATAAGAAGACCAAATCCATGGTCTTTGCTGGTCCACATAAAAAGTCAAAATCAGCCCAACTTCTCATCTCCAACAACATTGGTACTCTGCTCAAACAAGTATTCAGCTTTAAATACATGGACATCACGCTAGACAGCACAATCTCCTATCTAGAGCACATACAAACATCTCCAAAACTGCTAACATCAGGCTCAGCCTCCTCTATAGGCACCGGCACTGCATAACCCAAGAGGTCCTTCGGCTTGCGGTGACCAGCTCCATATTGTCCATCATAGACCATGGCATTGTATTCTATGGCACTGCATCCACCAACGCCCTCAGAAGGATTGGGATCACCCTCAACAAAGCTTGCAAATTAAGTACTGGTGCTTTCCAGGACACTCACACCTGTGATCTATACTCACTATCTAATTGGCTCACACTCCAAAACAGAATCCACTGTCACACCTGCCTCATGGCTAAAAAGGTCTCCCTAGGGTTAGCCTCCCTCTACTCAGCAGCATCTAATGAGGGCCCAGACACACTCGAGGTGTATGAGAAGCACACCCAATTAAGTTTTCTAGGTTCCGCTATGCAGGACCTTCTAAGGACAAATAGCATTTATGTACAGAGCACTCAACTGGTTTAACAGCCTCCCAACACATATCCAATCTACTCCCAGTATCGACCTCTTCAAGAACAGTCTACAAGAGCACTTAGTCAATCTCAGCAGCTGTGACTGCCATCTTTAACCCTTATCACTTCCTGCCTATAACTCCTAAGCCCCCCCACTGACAATGCCCTCCTGGGCTGCTATTTTGGGTGACCACTGAGCTTCCCTACCTTTCCTCTCCCCTCTCCCTTACCACACTGATCAATACCACAACCTTTCTTCCTCAGTGTGCCACCACTGGTGCTCCTTGACACTCTCATCCTCCTCCATTGTTCTCATCCTCCTCCATTGTTCGCTAATCAATATAGCACTTACCAGTACTTTTAGTTTGTTCATAGGTTTGTTTCACAATTTATCAAGACTTGTACTGCTCTCTGCCTGTTTATCTGAATCCAATGTACATGTGTTTGTTTTGGTATCACATCAAATCTGCACAAACGTTTCATTGAAAACATTTCGTCGAAAACAGCTGAGTGCAATAAACATCATTGCAATAAACATTATGCCGCATGGAACATTATGTTGCAAAATACGACGAAATTACTGGGTGAAAACAGATGTCATGCCTGGCCGCGAACTCTTTAGGCAACTGCAACAAAATCTGGGACAACTCCATCAATATCTAAAACAAACTTGTACCCCTACCTAGCGGGTCACCACCCAGCACCGACATACAGCTCCCTCCGTACTGGGAAAGGATAAGAAATGTAAGAGGAGATCGCCAGTGCTTTCATCACAAAGACCCCCCAAAACCCTATAACTAATACCCTCCTCCCAAGTTAGAGACACTATGGAGTAGACTATGAGACTGGCATAGGCTTTACTCATCCTAGCACGACTACTCTCAAAGGAATATGTTAACACATACCAAGAGGATACATGCTTAACCTCTCTGACTTAGATTTTTTCATTGTAGCAAGTTAAGTAAAGATGTATTATGGCCAGACAGTTAATTAACCTGAGGTAACAATGTATATAGTGCAAGACAATCTCTTGGGACATTTCAGATGAAGTTTTGGATAAACCTGATGTCTAGTGTAATTATTATGGTTAAGTTGCTAGAGTTTCTGATGAGCCCATAATGTGAACTGTAACATTACTGCAGCAGACGCACTTACTCATTCACTAACTAAACAGTATTATATATTTTTTTATTTTTCTCTGTTTATGAGATATCAGTACTAATTGTGTTTGGTAGTACTCACATCCAAATAATGTTGTTAGTTTTTTTTTTCACATGCGTAAACTGCAAGGTAGAGGGCTGCACACAGAACAGCTCATTAATATACACTGAACTGTCATGCGTTGTAGAGTATCTGCGCTAAAATGTCCGGCGCTTTAATTACCACACGGTAATTGACCATGACGAAAAGTTTTGCACTGAAAAGACATGGTACCATTTGTTTTACATCCTCTGTATAATTCATTTGTTGATGTGGAGCCTTTGCAAATGAGTCCCTGGCTCAAAGGTCTTAATTCAGAGATTCAATAAATAAATAAATAAATACAATTTAAAAAGAACAATTAAGAAGGGTTTGGAAGGAGGTCTGGACCCAGATCTCCATTCTTGTGTCACATCCTAGCCACAGCCAGAACCGGAAGTGGCCTTCCATCTTCTAGTACCACCCTGCTCCCCAGCTTCCCAGTTTCCCTTTTGCCATGTCCCTAGTGGTAGGAGGAGTGAGATAATTATTGGGTAAAGTAAAAAGAGGCAGTCAAGCTGGTCGGGAAGAAAAAGCAAACATGGAACTGTACATAGCGGAGGAAGTAAAAGGGCGGATAAGAGATTTTCAGGTATGTCAGGGAAAAATGAAAGACAAACGGAGGATAACCAGATATTCAGGTATTACAACTATGATAGACATCACTCACCATACACTCCTATTTCAGACACTGAAGAGCGAAGACACTCGCTCCACTGCTGGATGGTTTTCTTCTTTACAAAAGTTTAGAAATTAGAAACTGGAATTTTGGGGCTTGGGGAAAGGTGGTATTTACTCCCAAAAGGGTAGCAAAGGGAGTGGGTTTCTGTAATATAGTAACAGAGACAGAGGGGGGGAAGGGGGGGTACTTGGTTTTGTGGGTGGGGGAGGACACCCGAATGTTTATACCAATAATGGCCTTGTAAAACTTTGCAGGATAGAGGGGAAGAGGGAAGTGGGGGCTTGGTAGGGGCATGGAATTGAAATGTCTAAACAAAAAATATTTTGTGACTAACTGTTTTCTTTCCATTGTTCCAGATTGTTGATCCAGTTATAAAATGTTCTTGAGCTAAAGGATGGATATGAGGGAATGGACTTGGTAGTAGCTTTTAACATTTTATTTTTTATTTTTTTCACTATTGTATGCACTTTTTACTCAGCCATACCCTGTAGTTGTCCCCCATGATCAAATAGGCATCTACCTTTAAGATGATGGTATTAAAGGATGGTGGTAAGAGCGCCCACCAGTTACTGGCAAAGCACCTTTCGATGGTGCGAATCATTTTGGGATTTTTCCCGTTGAATAGGGTACTGTACTGTAATTCTGATTTCCCATTTACTGCAGTGAATTGTTATTAAAGCACTTTATTATTTCTGTTGCCATTTACCTGAGGATTCAATGTGTTTTGCAATTGTTAGGCTAGTTTAGCTGGGTGATGCACCTAATCTCCTTTGGTCTCCGCTTTTGCTTTGTACCAGCACCCTTGGGTGCTGCTTGTTCATTGCTACCAGACTGTATTGACCTCAGGTTTATTTCAGAGGCCAGTTTCAATGTGTTCATGTATCTATGCTTCAAAGCACTTTACAAAGCAATAGAACAACTCAATGTGCAGTAAACAACCCCAGACTGTCATCCTGATCAAACATTTAAAATAAAGATAAGTACGTTGAAGTGAAATGGACTCAGTTTTGTCATTGCTTCCTTACCCAGATGTACTGTTTTGACTTGTTCCATCTACCCAGTGCCACGTGCCTTCCTCACCCTCATCTGTCAGACCAATCCAAAAATTATTCTTACTGGTATTTTTTAGAAAATCCTGCAAAAAAAACAAACAAAAAATTGCACCAGAAAATGCATACATAATAATAAACTAGTTGTTAAGTATTGTTTTGTTGTGATACAGAGATGTGCTGGGTGGCATTATAGAACCACAGCAGTGAAGCTCACATAGACCTGCAGAGTGAGGAATTAAACTGGAATACAAGGGTAAAGGGACATAATCTCTTCAGGAGGGATAGGAAGGGTAAAGGAATCAGACAGGTTTCTTTAGTTTAATTTAGTTTAGTTTAGCTTAGCTTTGTTTAGCTTAGACTAGTTTACTTTAGTTCAGTTTACTTTGATATCTAGGTAAATATACTTGTGCGAAAAGCACTTTTTTTTCAGGTATGACCTGGTGTGCTACAAGGTACAATTACAAATAACACAAATATAGTCACAATACAATGCTCACTGTAAAAGACATTTGTTAAAAATCAAGAGCAAACATTTAAGCTTTTTACAGTGCCTGCTACAGTGGTAGTAATCACCACTTTCAAAGATATCATGCTACAGTATACAACAGTGCCATATTGGTCCACCAATGTGCCATCCGATGTCACAGGAGCAAATGCTGAATTTTCTATTCTTTAGCTGTCACTGGGTGTCTTGTGATCCGTTACTCATTTTGGGATGGTTGCATTGCCACTGGTGACTTGCAGTGCACATTTAAGATGCAACACCTAAATAACCAATATGCATTTGTGCCTGATATTCAAAGGGGGCCTTTGCATAGGCAAAGTGGGTTACTGCCTGTGCAAAACATAATGTATGTGAGTGGGTAAGGGGAGGGGTGTGGCCTTGAATAGCCATGCTACTCCATATTCAGTGGCTTTGCGCTATGCAAAAGCGGTTAGCATGGTCATTTTGTGCAGCACAAATACCGCCAAACAAAACTCAGACTTTTTCTGGCCAACCATAGCAGCTGCCAGAGGTAATGCAGCTAACTAGCCAGTTGGCCTCTGGAGAGCACACCCACCCCTGTGGTCCATGGCACCCCCTCCAATCACCAGCCCATACTAACAATTAAAAGTCTCCCTGGCACTAGTGTGCCCCCCCCCCACTGATCACCAGCCCATGGTAAGAAGTAAAAACATCCCTGGTGCTAGTGCCTCTCCCCACTAATTGCCAACCCACAGTAAGAAGTAAAAATCTCCATTGTGCTAGTGGTCTCCCCACCCACAAATTGCCAACCAGTAGTAAAACAGAAAAACCTCCCTGGTGCCCCCCCCATTCACCTGTCAGCTACACAAACAGATATCCCCAGTTTCCCAGTGTCCCAACCCCCCTGGTCCTGGCCCATCAATGGTAATAGAGATCCTTGTCATCCAGTGGTCCCCCATGGGCACCAATCCATGATACAACCCATCACAATTCCATAATCCCTGGTGTCTAGTGGCCTCCCCACCATGGCACCAAACACCCACCCCATCACCTTTCCAGTATCTTCTGTGTTGCTGGTTCAATATGATGACTGGCATAGCCCTCTACATACCTCCTCGGCAGGTTGCTGTATGTCCAGGCAGGGAGTGTGTATCTTATTTATAGGACAGAGTGCCCATATAAGACACACTTTCCCTGCCTGGACATATGGTGGCCAGCCAAGGAGGTATGAGGAGGGCTGCTCCAGTCATCATATGCTTGGATATATTTTGAAAGACCAAAATTCAGTATCCCAAACTTTACAAGACAGAGTTAAGGACTCTGAATTTTGGTATCCCACAAGGAACTTACATGTAACACAGGGGGGTCCACCACATGCACCCCCCACCGTAACTTACAGAACGAACTCCAAGAGGGAGCAACCCTCAGAGTATAGAAAAAAAAAGTTACGGGGGGTGAAACAGTGTGACGGCAAAATTTCTGGTGACCGGGAACAGAACTCGTGTCTACCAGACCATGCAGGTTAAGCTGCTAATGGCTTAGACCTCCATGCCATGGGAGCAGCTCGACCAGCTTCTGTATTTTTTAGTCCCTTATGGTGCCTGACATGGGGTAGGGTAGCAGTTTGTCACATCCATTACTGTACCCCTGTCAGCATCAGCTTTCTTCCTGTTGGGTGTGTGGGTGTCAGGAGACTGAACTCGGTCCCATCAGTGTCAGGATTCTGAGTTTCACTCTCCCTAATAGACACTGTATACATACCTGCAGCACTGAGAATACTAGTAAGGAGACTGTGGGTGGGTGTTCAGCGTCACAGGGGTAGCTATATGCCATAGAGGGATGTCAGTTTTCCTATTGGTTGGAAATTGAAGGGAGGGGGGACCACTAGCACCAGGGACAGTTTGATTTTATTACAGGCAGTGATCGGAGGGAGGGGGGACCATTAACACCAGGGAAGTATTCATTTCAGTTTGGGCTGTGATTGGATGGGGGGACACTAGGCCCCAGAACAGTCTTACTTTTAATACACCATGGTGACCTGAGATGGGGGACAACCACGCACCAGTGCCATTATAATTTTATTATTTGGGTTGGCAATGGTTGGGAGGGAGGACCCCTAGGCATGAGGGCAATTATAATTTTATTTTGTGGGCCAGTGATCAGAGGGAGGGGGGAACCACTAGGCACCAAGGCCATTTTACTTTTATTACTTGGGCTGACAATCGGGAGAAGGGGGACTACAAGCACCAGGGACAGTTTGATTTTATTATGGGCTAGCGATCAAAGGGAGGAGGGACAACTAGACACCAGGGACATTATATTTTTTTATTTCTTGGGCTGGCAATAGGGGGGAGGGGATACCACTGGGCACCAGGGCAGCTTTAAGTGAATTATGGGCTGGCTATCAGGGAGCGTCAATCACTAAAGGGGGTGAGTGTGCTTTCCCAGCAAACAACCCACTGGGAGGCGGTATTGCCTCTGGCAGCCACTAGAATTGCCAGGAGTAAGTCTGGGATGTGTTCAGCTGTATGTAGAAACACAAAAACAGACTTTGATGGCAGATAAGGACTGCTTGCCCCACCTAGTCTGCCCATTTCCCTACCTATTGGATAAGCTGCAGATCCTAGTTAACCAACAGCCTAATTCCTCTTACCCCCACTAGAATTGCCTTATATCTGTCCCATGCATTCTTGAATTCCCCCACTGTTTTTGACCCCATGACCTCCTCTGGAAGGCCGTTCCATGCATCCACCACCCTCTCGGTGAAAATATACTTCCTCACATTGCCCTGAGTCACCACCCCTCTATCTTCAAATTGTGTACCCTTGTTCTTGCACACCTCTTTTTCTGAAAGATGCTATCCTCTTGGACTTTGCTGATTTCCTTGAGGTACTTGAAAGTTTCTATCATGTCCCCCCTCTCCCTCCTTTCCTAAAGGGTATATGTAACCAAGGTGAATAGTGCCTCCAATTTGTAACCCACTACTTGGCTAGCCTAGGTTCGGGGGGAGAAAACATTTGCTCAGCATCATGACTAGGTTTGTACTTCTGGACAGGGGCACCCAAGTAACTCCACTACACAAGAAGCAATAACTGAGATTGTCCAAACCAGTAATGGGATTCTAGAGTGTGGCTTTTATTCACTTCAACACAAGAATAACAAAGCAAGATGGACCCCCACGGGGCTTCACTCACTGGAAGTGCAGACTTACAGAGGTCAGAGCACATCTTCTTTACTACACATAAACCCTCAAGTTCTGAACACAACAGGGCTCACACGGCCCGAACTGGTACTTCTTCTACTTGGATTCCTTGTTATGGCACCCTGGCTAGTCCTTGGGCACTTTTCCATAAATCATGGAGTTTGATGGTGGGTCCCTCAACCACCCATGAGTACTTTCTAGCTCTAAAGGGAAACAGCCAAAGCCGAGTATTTTAAATCCTCCCTTACCTCCACCTGGGGCTCAGGGCAGAATTTCTGGAACAACATAAAGAATATCTGTGGCAAATTCCCCTAACACTGTTTCCAACCAGATCTTAGTTGATGGGTGTCTGACCACTGATCCTACATGTATAGCTGCAGCCTTCAACGACACTTTCACAAACCTCAGCCAGATCCTACCTCCTAATTTCTTTGACTCACCCTCAACTAGCCACCCCTTCTCCCCCACAGAAGCCCCCCCTTCCATCTATGCTGCATTTCACCAAAGACTGCAGAGCCTTACCTCAGAAAAGCCCTCAGCCACTACCGCTATAGCAGTGACTCCTTAGATCTGAAACTCCTACGACTCATCCTACAGGAGGTACTCAACCCCCTCACACATATTCTAAATTGCTCCTTGTGTCAGGGAAAATTCCCCTCCTGGTGGAAATCTACTTCCATTACCCCAATATTTAAAAGTGGGGACTGTTCCAGCACCAACAACTATCTCCCCATCTTCATTCTCCCTCCCCTCTCCTAGGCCCTAGAGCGGATTGTCTCTGAACAGCTCACTGACCATCTCAACAAATACAACCTTCTCTGCAAACAGCAACATGGCTTCCACAAGGGGCACAGTACCACTGCTGCCCTCCTGGAGTTCACTGCCCACATTCACTCCACCTTAGACAGGGGCCATATCACTGGTGCTGTCTTCATTGATCTCACTAAGGCGTTTGACACCGTCAACCACTCTCTTTTACTAACCACACTTTCCAACTTCTGCTTCTCTTGGAATGCCCTCTGCTGGTTCACTGACTACCTCTCAAACCAATTCCAGCAGGTCAAAATAGGTAACACCTTGTCCAATAGACTGCCTATTCTCTCCGGCATCCCCCAGGGGTCCATTCTCAGGCTACTACTATGCAGCCTCTTCTTTAACTCCCTCCCCGTATCCTGCACAGGCAACCTGCTACTTAACGCGGACAATGCTGTCCTATACTCCTCCAATTCTGACCCCATTCAACTCCATCATTCCCTTCAAACCTCCTTTAGTGATGCTGAAAACTGGTTCTCCTCACAGCGCCTCATACTGAACTATAAGAAGATGAAAGTTATGATCTTCTTCCACCCACAGAACTCCCAGAGGGAGCACCGCCCCCCTCTACTAACTGTCAATCATTCCCCTCTCGAACTAGTGGACTCCTTAAATATCTGGGCACTACCTTAGACCCAGCGCTAAGCTTCCATCAACATATACACCTTCTATCCACCACCCTCAACATTCATCTTGGGATACTGCATCGCTTCAAACACTGTCTTACTCAAGACGCCCTTAGGCTCACTGTCTCCTCTTCTGTCCTCTCCCTACTTGACTATGGCTTACTTATCTATAGCGCGGTGAGCACCTCAGCCCTTTCTAGACTCCCCCTTACCCTTAATAAAGCCTGCCACCTTACCCTGGCTTGTGACCGTCTCACCCACACTTGCTCTCTATATAATACCACCAACTGGCTCAACCTCGAAAACAGAATCAGGTACTACACCTGCCTCATGGCAAATAAGGTTACTCTTGGCCTTGCCCCCCCTGGGCTCACACCTCTAATCCACTCAGCCCCGACACTTAAGCACACCCAAAACTCTGTTAAGCAGCTCCTCACAGTACCCCACTGCCATACCTCCCAATTCCAAAGGTCCTTTAGCTACAGAGCCCCATCTTGGATGAATGGCCTACCCACCTCTCTTGCTAACAAAAACTGAATTGGCACCTTCAAAACTCAGCTTAAGGAACATCTCCAGTCCTCAAATAACTTTGATTGCCACTGATCACTTTCCCTTTCCTGACTAAGGCCTCTGGCTGGCTTATTCCTCACCCCCGTTGAGTCTCCAGCCTAAGTCTGTCAGGTTCAGCTTGATTTCTGAGTATTATTAACGTATTGTTTAAGAACTGTGTGATTATTCCTAGTATCTAACTGTTAGCCTTTTTCCTGCTCTATGTATATAGTTTGCTTCGTGCCCTGGTGAAGGTGAATTGCAATGTAATGTCTGTTTTGTATCTGATTTCTGTGGCGAGGAACCTTTGTAAATGAGTCTCTGACTCAAAGGTACTTTTCCAAAACCTCAATAAATAAATAAAATAATCCCATGTCTGGGTACTTTTGGCAGACACTGGCCAAGTGCCTGGGAAAAAGCTATAGGTGCCCAAAGTGAATCCGTGGAGGTAAATCTGGTTATTCCAGATGGGGGGGTCTCCCGCCTCTTGTTCACAAATCTATACCCAGCCATTCATTTGGATCTACACCTTTCCTTGAAACTACTGGTTGTAGATGCTATATCGAAATGTATGACACATTTAACATTCTACTCTGTATTTAGGTGGTGTTCTGACTCAAACAGTTCTGTTAGTGGCTATGGCCATTCCTTAGGCCCCCGCTGTCTCAGGTACTTCCAAGCCATACACAAAGTTAAAAGCACTGTACTTGGCTAGTCTTCTCTTGACCCCACAGTAGGCAGTTACTTTTACAACACTCTGTCTTGGCGAAACACATGTGCTCTGTTTCAGAGTCTACTCTCCATGGTATGCAGGTGCCCCAGGGCTTCTTCCTATGAAACACAGATTCTCTGGTACCTCAGTACAATTTCTTCTGGCAGGTAGCTTTTTTCCTTTTCCAAGCAGGGCCAGGGGATTGCCCCTGAAATGCTGGTCTCTTTCCCCACCATTCTTCCGGGGATGGGGCACTGGAACAACTCAGGGGAGCAGCCTCTACCACTTCTTGCAGTCTCTTCTGTGTTCTTCTCTAGGGTGAGAACACACTACCCTACTTCTGGTGTAGCTCTATAACAGAGCTAGGCTATGAGGGGCTGCCGACTACAGCACACCTCCGCCTTCTCTTGAGTCTCCCTCTAGACTGACTTTGAAAATCCCCAACATTCTAACCTAACCCCTGCAGCCAACATTCCACTGTGGCTTATGCTGCTGCAAGAATTCTATGGTAATGTCATCCCTCTAGCTCAGCTGGGACTGAGGACAGAGTGAGACAGTGTGAAACCCATTTAAATGGTGTCTCAAAGCTGCCTTTCCCTGCCTGCCACTTGTTCTAAGTGGGATTCTAGTAACCCCGGATGACAGGGGGTTACACCCACCCTCAGCCAGGAAAATGACTGTCCGCAGTCATTATTTACCTGGCCCAGGCCATCCTGCCCTATGTGCTACCTATGGAGAGGGGTGATCAGGCCCTCTCTTACCATGTGCTAGGCACAGGCAGGCAACACTAAGGGCCCAGAGGCCATCGGCTGATGCATCAGCCTCTACTCTACAATCTTGCTATGGTTACCTAGTGGCCCTGGTAGAATTGCCCAGTGCATAGCCCTAATAGATCAGTACTGTGGCCCCTATCGCAGGTCAGGACCACAGCCTGTCTGTCCCCTTAACCCTCTAGGGAAAACCTATCTGACCAGAACCCAAATTACCCAAAAACAGGGAAACCTCCACCCAATCCCTGGACACCTGCAACCAAAACACAAAGGAGCTAACACTACCCTCTAAGCATTACTCCCACACTCCCCCACAACCATACCTGTGGAAGGAAACATTAAACACAGTAAACAACAACACTGCACTTTAAACACAACTACTTTAAAGCACACGAGAGACTCCAATGATTCCCTCCTCCTCTTCTTGTCTTCCCTTCTTATCTTCTTCAGGATCACCTGCAAGAGAAAAGACAAAACAACCCCTAATCTGCAAACACAGTAACTATCTGACCCCTACCATGAAAACACTGGAGAATCCCCAAAATATATTTTTTTAGAAAAGTAGAAAAACAGTAGAAACAGTGGAAACATAGAAACATAGATTTTGATGGCAGATAAGGACCGCTTGGCCCACCCAGTCTGCCCATTTCCCTACCTATTGGATAAGATGCAGATCCTAGTTAACCAGCAGCCTACTTCTTCCTACCCCCACCCCCTAGAATTGCCTTATGACTGTCCCATGCATGCTTGAATTCCACCACTGTTTTTGACTCCACAACCTCCTCCGGAAGGCCATTCCATGCATCCACAACCCTCTGTGAAAAATACTCCTTAAATTACCTCTGAGCCACCCCCCTTCTATCTTCAAATTGTGCCCCCTTGTTCTTGCACACCTCTTTTTTTGAAAGATGCTACCCTCTTGGACTTTGTTGATTCCCTTGAGATACTTGAAAGTTTCTATCATGTCCCCCCTCTCCCTCCTTTCCTCGAGGCTATACATATTCAGCTACTTAAGTCTCTCTTCATATGTCTTCTAGTGCAGACCCGGCACCATTTTAGTTGCCCTCCTCTGGACAGCCTCCATCATGTCTACGTCCTTGCGGAGATTGTGTCTCCAGAACTGCATGCAGTACTCCAGATGGGGTCTCATCAACTATCTGTACAGAGGGATAATAACTTCCTGTTTTCTACTGGTGATGCCTCTCCCTATGCATCCCAGTATCCCCCAGCCCTCCTTGCTGCCCTCTCACATTGCTTGCCCACCTTTAGGTCATCTAATATGACTACCCCCAGATCCCTTTCCATTTTTGTTGTTGTTAGTATCTCACCCCCATTGTGTACTCTTCCCCTGGGTTTTTGTTTCCCAGGTGCATTACCTTGCACTTCTTAGCATTGAATCTAAGCTGCCATACATTTGACCATTCCTCTAACCTTGCCAAGTCTCTTCTCATCCTTTCCACCCCACCTGTGCATCAACTCTGTTGCAGATCTTTGTGTCATCTGCAAAGAGACATACTTTTCCTTCCAGTCCTCTGCAATGTCGCTTATAAAGACATTGAAGAGGACCGTCCTAATACTGAACCTCGTGTACCCCACTAGTAACCCCCTTTCTTCAGAGTGGACTCCATTTACTATTACCTCTGTGTCCTATTCTCCAGCCATTTCTTTACCCAGGCTGTCATCTTGGGACCCACTCCCAGGATGGCTAACTTGTATATTAATCTTTTGTGTGGAACTGTGTCAAATGCCTTGCTAAAGTCTAGGTAGGCCATGTCCACAGCCTCTCCCTGATCTACTACTTTGGTCACCCAGTCAAAGAAATCTATCAGATTTGTCTGGCATGACCTTCCCACTGTGAATCCATGCTGCCTTGGGTCCTGAGCCCCTCTGGCCTCTAGATACTCAACAATTCTTTCCTTCAGAAGTGATTCCATCATTTCTGAAGGAAAGAATAAAGGAAGGAAAAATAACATCATTATTTACAATACAAATTTGGGGGATGGAAGGCCCTAAAAGTTCCATCTAGTGACAACAGTGCCTGAAGTCAAGTCCAGAAATGAGTCTCTCCTGGGCTGGAGCCCAGTGAAGCACAGTTCAGGTAGGACTGTAATCCTGAAGGGGAGAGTCTTTGAGGACAGTTCAAACAGTCTGAAGTCTGCTAGGTGTAGGGTGTGTACTGCAATGTGATTAAAGTAGAAAAGTCTGGACTTACCAGTCCCTTGAAGAATGAAATCAATACGGCACCTGGATTTTCAGCCGAAGACTCTCCCTAGCAGCATTCTTCAGATACAGCTGGGCAAACATCTTCTGGAAAATGACAGGATGGCACATCTGGAAACTGCTGGACTGATGTCATCTAGGAGATGGAACCTTGGAACAGGAAAGGAAACAATTGGTCTGAAGTCATCCAAAATCCCAGGCGAGGAATCAAGATACAGCTGGGCTGGCGTCCTCTCTGGATATGAAGTCATCTGGAAGGCCAGACGATGGAATCTGGAAAGCCAGTACACTCCAAGGCTGATGAATCTGGGGCACCTGGTTCCTGGAATACCAGTCTGGTGGAACAACATAGGTACAGCAATGGCTGGATGGAAGCACTGGCTACCACTGCTCTGCTTTCCACTTGGTAGGCATGGGCACATTTGCAGGAAGCTGGTTGCACTGAGGGAAGTAACACAATGGGTCAGGTGCAAGAATTATTACCTCGTCTGGGTGCTCATAATTCACATTGTAGAAGGTTTCATGGCCCACTCCCTCCACAATCTGAACAGTGTCTATGAACAGTGTTCCGCCTACTTTCCATTGTCTGAATTTTTCTTGGTACACTCTGTCTCGGACATACCGACTTGCACCTGGATGCACATGTTTTGTTGACTCTTCCACTATCCAGGATTAACTGTTTCTTTCTTTCTATCTCCTCCCAGACTCTCTGAGGAAAGGTAGGAAAGGATATCCCATAGATCTCATTCGCTTTCTTACGAACCAGTCTTTCCTCTTTACTACACTTAGTCAACTTCAGAGCTCTGGCCTGGCTTGGGGGTGGCCAGTCCTGGTTCTGCCAGCTACGCATACTCAATGCAATGTCAAATGGATCTTTGACTCCTCCTTGTGGGGACAGGGCTGTGTAGTCACCAATCTCTCCTTCTCTTTGCTCCTCCAAGGCGAGAGCCCAAGGCTGTGGACCTGCACCTTCTTCATAAGGCCACATAGGTTCCCCCTCATCCTCTTCCTGTCTGAGGATCTGAGCCCAGGAGTGATCAGTGGTCCTCACTCCTGAGACTATCAACTCTTCGCTGGGTGCAGAGGTCGATACCTCCCATTCAAGAGTCTCTCTCATCTCATCTTCTCTGATGAGACTAGGGCTTGACCCCTCTCTCCATGGATCTGCTGATGCTTCCTCAGCACTGTTTCTCTGTGACCCGGGCTCAGATACATCAGCACTTTGCTCTGCCTGTAGATCTATACCCTCTTCCTTTGTGCCACACTCTGCTGGGCTTCCCCCATCATGCTCCACCTGGTGCTGTGTGCTGCCAACTGCAGATTCTTGTAGTTTTGTCCACGTGGGAGCCAAATGAATCTCGGGTGCTTTGGTTAGTCCATGTCTCTCTAGGCACCCAGAACAGTGAGGAATCATGAAGACGTCCCTTCCAGCCTTTAAGCACATTATGCACACTCTCACTGGATATCCAGGAATCACCACATGAGGAGGCAAATGTCCCCCATAGTAACATCTCTCAATGTTTTTCAGTCTGTTAACTTCTTCTACCATCATAGCCTGGGCATGATCCAGATAGCGGGCTGATCCTGAAGCCATGACCGCAGAGAAAAAACAAAACTTACTGTTATCTCAAGTCCCACTTTGTTGGAATACTTTTACAAAATGGCTTCCCTGCTGCTGTGTTTACTTTACTACCCCACCCGGTAATGGCGGTGGCAGCACTCCTGGCACATCAACGTTCTGTTTCTGACTCAAGCCACTGCGTATCCAATTTACACGCTTTACTGATAAAGTTTACTCAGACTGCTTAAACTGCACTGTCAGCTCTCTCCGCACATTTATATGATTTTTACAGAACTTTTCATTTGCTGTAAATCACTGTTCTTGCTTAAAGTTCCTATAGCCACAGTATTTCATTGCACAGGATTGCCTGTATTTCTGTTGCATCTTTCATACAATCCACAGTCTCTCACTTTGCTTTGAAAATCATACTGTTGCTGAACCCACAATTATGCTCACAGTCTAATGCTTAGAATTCCTGCTTAGCTTGATTAACCTGACACAGTCCTTCTTTGCAAAACGATCACACTGCTACACACAGATTCAGCTGGCTTTAGTTAAAATCACACAGTTTGAGTAGTTTCTCAGGTTGGTACTCACTTAATCAGTAGCTTGTTATTGAAATGGAAAATTCGGCCTACAGCTGATCTTGGAGGCCTCTGGAATGAAGCGGGCTGGCAGTCCTGCCGATTGTCCCTCTGAACACCTTGCTTTCTTCCCAGACAATAGAAATGCAGGTTGAGCCCAATTTTAAACAGAAAAGTCTGATTTTAGTACTTTTACAGCGTTTTCAGTCATCGCGACTCTTCTCCTGGCAAGCCAGTTCACACACTGCTCTCTCTCTCCCTCTCGAACACTGTGCAGTCACTCTAGAGCTGGCTTGGGGGCGGGACTGACTGCAGTCTCACCAATCACTTGATGCCATGCAAATGAGCTTCTTTCTTCTCATGCTCTTCTTCTCCATGGCGATCATCGAGCAGGTAAAATTTAAACTGCACACCACACTTTGTTTTTTCAACTGTGACTCCTCGTTGGGATCACCATTGCAACCATTTTTCATGGCATTTTACTCAGCGACTCTCTGTCCATACAGCAAGAACTTCCAACTTCTAGGGCACAAATCTCTCTTTGTTTCCCACAGTTTTCCATACTTTCTCTTGTCACACTTAACTTTAAAAAGCTGGCAAATGTTGTATTTTTGATGCAGGACAAGGGGCATACTCAAACTGGCTTTACTGCTCCTTGGTAAACAGGTGGCACAATTACAGCAGCACATGAACAGCAGCACACAGAGGCACATTTAGGTGGCAAAGCTTCCGACTTTTTGGGCTATCTACTGCCAGACAGCCAAAACGCTAGCCATAATCCAAGCAAACCTTTCTTGTTCTCTCCCTAAAGTTCCAAATGAAATCCACAGTGGTGACTCCAATTTGTAACCCACTACTTGGCTAGCCTAGGTTTGGGAGGAGAAAACATTTGCTCAGCACCATGGCTAGGTTTGTACTTCTGGACAGGGGCACCCAAGTAACTCCACTACACAGGAGGCAATAACAGAATGTCCAAACCAGTAATGGGATTCTAGAGTGTGGGCTTTTATTCACTTCAACACAAGAATAACAAAGCAAGATGGACCCCCACAGGGCTTCACTCACTGGCAGTATAGTTACAGAGGCCAGAGCACATCTTCTTTACAACATGTAAACCCTCAGGTTCTGAACACAATAGGGCTCACATGGCCCAAACTGGTACTTCTTCTACTTGGATTTCTTGACATGGCACCCCGGCCAGTCCTTGGACACTTTTCCATAAATCATGGAGTTTGATGGTGGCTCCCTCAACCACCCATGAGCACTTTCTAGCTCTAAATGGAAAACATCCTTAATCCCACATCTGGGTACTTTCTGCAGAAAGCTATAGTGCCCAAAGTGAATCCGTGGAGGTAAATCTGGTTATTCCAGATGGGGGAGTCTCCCACCTCTTGTTCACAAATCCATACCCAGCCATTCATTTGGATCTACACCTTTCCTTGAAACTACTGGTTGTAGATGCTATATCGAAATGTATGACACATTTAACATTCTACTCTGTATTTAGGTGGTGTCCTGACTAGTGGCTATGGCCATTCATTAGGCCCCCCGCTGTCTCAGGTACTTCCAAACCATACACAAAGTTAAAAGCACTGTACTTGGCTAGTCTTCTCCTGACCCCACATTAGGCAGTTACTTTTACAACACTCTGTCTTGGTGAAACACATGTGCTCTGTTTTAGAGCCGACTCACCATGGTATGCAGGTGCCCCAGGGCTTCTTCCTATGAAACACAGATTCTCTGGTACCTCAGTACAATTTCTTCTGGCAGGTAGCTTTTTTCCTTTTCCAAGCAGGGCCAGGGGATTGCCCCTGAAATGCTGGTCTCTTTCTCCACCATCCTTCCGGGGATGGGGCACTGGAACAACTTGGGGGAGTGGTCTCTACCACTTCTTGCAGTCTCTTCTGTGTTCTTCTCTAGGGTGAGAACACACTACCCTACTTCTGGTGTAGCTCTATAACAGAGATAGGCTGTGAGGGGCTGCCAACTGCAGCACACCTCCTTCTTCTCTTGAATCTCTCTCTAGACTGACTTTAAAAATCCCCAACATTCTAACCTAACCCCTGCAGCCAACATTCCACTGTGGCTTATGCTGCTGCGAGAATTCTATGGTGATGTCATCCCTCCAGCTCAGCTAGGACTGAGGACAGAGTGAAACACTGTGAAACCCATTTAACTGGTGTTTCACAATCTGCCTTTCCCTGCCTGCCACTAGTTCTAAGTGGGATTCTAGTAACCCCAGGTGACAAGGGTGTTACATATACATATTAAGCTCTTTTATTCTCTCTTCATATGGCTTCTGGTGCACACCCTGCACCATTTTAGTTGCCCTCCTCTGGACTGCCTCCATTCTGTCTATGTCCTTGTGGAGATGGGGTCTCCAGAACTGCATGCAGTACTCCAGATGGGGTCTCACCAACTGTCTGTACAGAGGAATAGCTTCCTGTTCTCTACTGGTGATGCCTCTTCCTATACAGCCCAGTATCCCCCTGGCAATCCTTACTGTCTTCTCACATCGCTTGCTTACCTTTAAGTTTTCTGATATGACTACCCCCAGGCCCCATTCAATTTTTGTTGTTGTTAATACCCCCCCCCCACTGTGTACTCTTCCCCTGGGTTTTTGTTTCCTATGTGCATTATTTTGCACTTCTTTGCATTGAATCTAAGCTGCTATACTTTTGACCATTCCTCCAACCTTGCCAAGTCCCTTGACATCCTTTCCACCCCCCTTGTGTATCAACCCTGCTGCAGATCTTTGTGTTGTCTGCAAAGAGGCATAGTTTTCCTTCCAGTCCCTCTGTAATGTCACTTATATAAAGACATTAAAAAGGACTGGACCCAGTACTGAACCCTACGGAACCCCACTAATAACCCCTCTTTCTTCAGAATGGACTCCATTTACTATTATCCTCTTTGTCCTGTTGTCTAGCCAATCTTTTACCTAGGCTACCACCCTGGGACCCACTACCAGGCTGGTTAATGTGTTTATTAATCTTTTGTGTGGGACTGTGTCAAATTCCTTGCTAAACTCTAGGTAGGCCATGTCCACAGCCCCTCCCTGGTCTACCACTTTGGCCACCCAGCCAAAGAAATGTATTAGATTTGTCTGACATGACCTTCCCACTGTGAATCCATACTGCCTTGGGTCCTGTGCCCCACTGGCCTCTATGTGCTCAACAATTCTTTCTTTCAGAAGTAATTCCATAATTTTCCCTATCACTGATGTCAAGCTAACAGGTCTGTAGTTTCCTGCCTCTGCTTCGCTCCCACTTTTGCGAAGTGGGCTGCAAAAGAGGCCCACTAACCCCATTTTGTGCAGTGCAAATCCACTGAATTTGGGGTAGTGTGGCTATTCATGGCCATGCCCTTCCCCTTGCCACCCATATACATTATGTTTTGTGCAGGTACTAACCCTCATTGCCAGCACAAAGGCCCCCTTTTGAATATGGAGATCTGATGCAAACTCCAGCTTGTGTGGGCAAAGACCCCTTAGCATTCATGCAAAATGTTTGAGTATTGGTCCCCGGACGTAGAGTATGCAAGTCGTAATTCCCACTCTGATACCAACTGTCATAGAGACATAGGTCAGGATGCATAGACAGACTAGGAGATGTTATAAAATTTGCAAGTAGAATTTTGTTGTTATTACTGTTATTATTATCAATAACAATAAAATAAATAAAATTGTACTGGATAACTTTTCACAAAGATAATAAAGACAAAAAAATCCTCCATCTGAGAATTTTTTCTGAAATACATTGCTCTCATTGTAAGATGTTTTTGTCTAGCAGTTCAAACTGTGCCTCCTGTTCTTGTGAGTTACAGCTCCTGCTTTTTACAAAATTTGCCAACACATTGTCAGTTTCTTTCCTGATTCCAGCCTGAACAGCACATCTAGTCTTAACAGGTGCAAGAATATAATACATTTTATCCCAGAGCTGGTTTCCTGCCAACAGTTCTGTAAATAGGCATGTGTTCCAGATTGTAATCTTTTCTAATAAACCCAAATAGCTTTCTGCAATCATTTCAACAATGTAATTATGTACTGTACATTTGCAACCAAGGGATTCCACTTTCATACAAAGAGTCACATATTTTAACCACAAAGAGCAAGGGGAGAAAGAAACAGCAAGTGAAGGAAGAGAGATAATGAGGGAAATTGTGGGACCATTGGAGCAGCCACTTCCTAGATTCCACAAGGAAAATTTGATTACACAGTCATACAGGCAAGAGACAGACAAGTAGCAGAATCAGAAAGGACAAAATAAATCCTTGTGTTTAACACTGTCTGCATAACACATGGGACAGGGTCTTACCCAACCATGTAGCACCCACCTTCTGAATACCGTAGCCAGAACCTGCTGGTTCAGGGTCCACTTGTGGTTTCCTTGGCTGATTCTGCTTAAGGAGCCTACCTCTACATTGCCTTTGCCTGGCAAGTGTACTGCAGAGATATTTGCATCTAGTGAGTAAGCCAGGTCCCAAAGCCTCTGTGCACAGTTTATTTGAGGATCTTCTATGTCCCTGTTTGTTTATGTAGTACATTGTTGTGGTATTCTTAGTTCTGATCTGTATAGACTGGCCTGGCAGCTGGAAGGAGAAGGCTTGCATAGTTAGGAATACTGCCCTGAATTCCAGGAGACTGATATGTTTCTGGGACTCTTGCAGGCTTCAGGTGCCACTTACTGTGAGGTCCTCCGGGTGGGGGGACACCCCACCTAGGAGTAAAGTGTCTGTTGTGAAGACACTTGTTGGAGATAGCTGGAGGAAAGGAATGCCCTCTCTGAGGTTGCTCTATTCCCTCAACCACTGTATTGCCCTGACCAATGATTTTGTTAAGAAGTAGTTTGGAGAGAGAGTCCCATCTTTGAGACCAGTGGTCTCTTAAATGGTACTCATCCCTCATATGAAATCTGGCCCAATAGACCACAGCTGTGGAGGCAGCTACATGGCCCAGTAGTTGTAGAAAATCCTTGCAGGCCTTGGCTGGCCCACATTGAAGAATTTTGTGGTGGCAAAAAGAGTTGATAACCCCCTCCCCAAGGAAGGAAGGCTTTCTCCTGCAGGATATTCAGTTCTGCAACTATGAAGTCCAACTCCTTATCAAGTTCTGTTTGTGACTTCTGTATATTTATCTGCAACCCCAGTTTTTTCCCAGGGTGCTTTTTTGCCTTCTGGATAAAGCACCTTGTGTATTGTTCTGTTTTCCCTGAGACTACCCAGTCATCCAGGTAGGGAAAAAACATCCCACCTTGCTTTCTCAAATGTGCTGATACCTCGGCTAAACGCTTTATGAAGACACTTGGTGCTGTCGTGAGGCCAAAGGGAAGAGTTACAAACTGATATAAGTAGTTTCCTATCATGGACTTGGGGTATTTTCTGTGGGTAGGTCTGACTGGAATGTGAAAGTAGTCATCTTTCAGATCCAGTGACCGTAGCTAGCCCCCTGAATGTAATGATGGGATTATTATGCCCAGAGTGACCATCTTGAAGCTCTCTTGTTTGATGTGCTTGTTCAAATATTTATGGCCTAAATGGGTCAGCAATTCCCATTTTTCCTATGGGTTAAGAAGTACCTTGAAAACAGCCTCTTGCCCCACTGGGAGTCAAAGACCATTTCCACTGTTTTTGCTTCAAGTATTTTTATTCACTTCCAGATCCAGCATATTTCTTTCTGTGACAGACTGTGCTGGAAATTATTTGTGTTTCTGCAGTCTTGGAAATGTTTTGAACTACAGGGACAACCCTTAGCCTTTTACTTCCAGGACCTACTTGTCTGTGGTATTGGTCACCTATTCCTGGAAGCAGTGGGCCAGCCTTCCCCCCTGGCAATGGTTGAGTGACCTGGGCAGAATCATCAGGGGGTTTGTTTGGCTGGGACTTAGGGCTGGTGCTGCAGCAGCACACTTGGAGCTCCTCCTGCCTGTGCCCCTGTAGTGACCTCTGAGGGGTTGACAGACAGAGGGGAGCATAGGGAGCATAAGGTCTTGGAAAGTAGCCCTGCCCTCCCTCCTCCCTCCCCTGCCCTATGGCATGTAGGAAGCAATAATAATAAATAACATCATTATTTATACAGTGCAATTGAAAAAATAAAAGCGCTGTACGTAAAACAATCATAAAACAATTCAATAAAAACTTACAAAAATTCAGTATCAAAATATCCACAGTCCATAAAACTTCAGTTATTAAAAGATGTCTGTTTCAACAAATACATTTTCAAACTTGTCTTGAGGTAAGCCTAAGTACAGGCTTTTTCTTTTTCAATGTTACTTTTGTAAGTGTCTTTCTATTCATCCACTTCTTTCATGTATGCCTCTGTTTTGCCACTAAACAGAGCATTTCCTTCAAACAGGAAATCCATGGTCTTGGTCTTAGTGTCCTGGGAATGGATGGTTGCACTCAGCTGGGAAAATTGCCTCAAAGATACAACATGAGCTAGGACCTTTGAGGTAGTGTCATTAGTGTCCAAAGCTGAATAGAAGTGGTGTTTAGTTGCATCCAGGGCTGACTTTAATGTGGCTATTGGGTCATGTGCCAGTTCACCATTAGGCTTATAAGCCAGTGCCAACAGTGTATGTCACAGTGCCTTCTGGTACTGGGCTGTATGTGCCAAGTAGAAGACTTGGTTTGCTGGCCAAGGCACCTAGCTTCACCTGAGCTCTTTCCTTCTAAGACTGCTTGAAAGGCAGAGTAGAGAAACTTACCAGAGCAAGGGAGAAGGATTAAGACTTAGTTTGGCTAAGCAGATTTACTGTGTGGTGGTGTTTTTATTTTTCACTCACAGGGATTGCTACTGTTTGTTGCTAACATTTCATTGCTTTATTTTTTCTGATTCAAATTGTTGTTGTGGTATACCTTCTTCTGTATTATTACAAGGTGTGCCTACAGGTGTGTGCTAACAGATTACTGCTGTAATCTTCTGATTCAAATTGTCTTTTGCAAGGTATATCTTCTGTTACTGCTTTATTTTTCTCTGGAGCAAAGTGTTTCTTACAGGGTATATCTTCTCTGAAATTACTGTATTACATGGAGCTTACATTTTGTGACTTTTTATCATTGGGCTAAGCAAAATTACTATTTGACACTGTTTTATTTTATTCTTGTTTGTTGAAAAGGTTTGTTGTCTCAGAGGTGTTTCAGTCTCCTTCTCACATTGAAGGAGCTAATTGCTTTTCCTCCACAGCTCTTCCAAAGGATTAGGTGTGTATGTGGGGTGGAGCTAGCAAACTGTCAGTAATTTCAACAGAAAGAAGGGTTAAAAGTCAGGTTAGTTGATACCTTGGAGGTAGAAGACTTGGTTTGCTGGCCAAGGCACCTAGCTTCACCTGAGCTCTTTCCTTCTAAGACTGCTTGAAAGGCAGAGTAGAGAAATTTACCAGAGCAAGGGAGAGGATTAAGACTTAGTTTGGCTAAGCAGATTTACTGTGTGGTGGTGTTTTTATTTTCACTCACAGGGATTGCTACTGTTTGTTGCTAACATTTCATTGCTTTATTTTTCTCTGATTCAAATTGTTGTTGCTGGTATACATTCTTCTGCATTATTACAAGGTGTGCCTACAGGTGTGTGCTAACAGATTACTGCTGTAATCTTCTGATTCAAATTGTCTTTGCAAGGTATATCTTCTGTTACTGCTTTATTTTTCTCTGGAGCAAAGTGTTTCTTACAGTGTATATCTTCTCTGAAATTATTACAGGTAGTGCTTTACAGGTTTTACAGTTTTATCTAACATTAGGATAAGCTTTCAGGGTTACTGCATTTGTTGTTGTCTGATTGTTTCTGCTCTTACCTCCTTGTTCTTTCGTCCGTGGTTCTTCTTTTTAGGCAGGGGAAGGGCCCAGCCACCCACCCCCATCCCCAACCACCCCACGCTACACTCCTTTTATAGGGTACCACAGTTGTGACATTTCCTGTGGCAGAGCAGGAAGGGGCGGATCAGTGGAGCCTTCACAAGGTGATCTCATTTACAGGGGCACTAGTAATTTAACTTGTTATAACAAGTTAAACAAAGCACAATTAAACCATTACTTGGATTTTTTTCCTTTTTTTCCCCTTCTAATTACTCTGACTAGGTTACAAACTCAGCAACTTATTTGGAATGGATTTCATTAACTGCAGGTACTGTGGAACAATTTTCAGAAGGACAGTCTTACAGGATTTAGGACACTGTGCTACATGCTGGGCCTTTGGAGATCTTAGGGCTCAGCTCCGGGCAGCATGGGCAGAGATTGCACGCCTCAAATTTCATATTGAAGAGGAAATACATTATAAGAACCACCCACCATCTCCCCAGCATCCAACAGAAAAATCTCGACCGCAGAGGGTAGTTGATCCAGGAGGGTGGCAGGTGGTTAGGATGAGCAAATCAGGTGCCCCATCACTCTCTGCTCTCCAACACATTACCTCCAAAAACCATATAAACACTACAAACAGGTATCTGCCTCTATCTCTGAAATCAAATAAAGAGGCAGAAGACACTGCAGAGCAGGACATCATGCAGAGGAGCTAGCACAACAAAACTCACCCAAATCAGGAACCAAAACTAAACAAGCACAAAGGAAATCCAAAAGACTTCTGATCATAGGAGACTCCATGATTCGGGGAGTTGATACCCATCTCCAGCCAGGGGTGATGGTCAGATGTCTCCCAGGTACATCAGCATGGAGAGACACTGACCGCATTGCTAAAATTGTTCACAAAGCAGGAGAAAACATTGATGTCCTAGTACACATAGGGACTAATGATCTCACCAACCGGTCAGTTGTGGAGACCAAGGAACACCTGACTAGGCTGGGTGACAAACAATCATCTGTTTCATCCGGCATCTCCTTCTCTGAGATCCTGCCAGTCTGGGAGAGGGGAGCAGATGGACGGAAGGTCAGAGAAGGGGAGATAGGGGAGCTAAACATGTGGCTCAAGGACTGGTGCCAGGAAAAAGGACACAGATTTGTAGGGAACTGGCAACAATTCTGGGAGCGAAAGTTCTTTAAATTTGATGGACTGCATCTGACTAAAGAGGGAGTCAGTGCATTGGGGCAGAAGTTTGACGTCTTTGCAGAATATTTAAACTAGCAAATGGGGAGAGGGGTGCAGCACCCCATACGTCGAGTGGGAAGAACACCCTCCCTCAGCTAGTGGTCAAACGGAATTCAGTGTGTTTGCCGCTCATTTGCATCACCAGGTGAGAAAAAGGTTTGTCTCCATCACGATGCACAGGGTAATGCCAAACTTCACCCAACAACTAACACACCAAAATCTGGCCAATGGAAAATCATATACACAAATGCTCACAGCCTGGGAAATAAGATCCCAGACCTGCAGGCTATAATGTCAGAGGCTAAACTGGACATAGTAGCAATTAGTGAGACGTGGTTTACCAGTAACCACACTTGGGAGACTTCAGTACCTGGCTATGTATTGTTCAGAAGAGACCGAGGTGCAAAAGGGGGAGAGTGGGCCTGTATGTTAATGAAAATATCAAAAGCTACAGAAATTCAGAATACACATAAGGAGCCAGAAGAACTGTGGGTCACCCTGGAAACAGGAAATGGGACAGCCATAAGAACTGGGGTTGTCTACAGGCCCCCAGACCAGAGGGAGGACATAGACACATTACTGTTAGAAGATATACAAAACATGACAGCTAAAGGGAGGTTCTGATAATGGGAGACTTCAACATGCCAGATACAGATTGGTCAATACCAGCAGGAACATCTGCCAGAACTAGACTCATAGTGGATTCCTGCAGGCAGAGGGCCCTCAAACAACTGGTACAGCAACCCACAAGAGACAGGGCTATCCTAGATCTAGTACTGACTAACAAAGAAGGGATCACAGATCTCGAGGTAGAAGGTCACCTGGGGCCAGTGACCATCACATGGTATGGTTCAATTTGGCTACTACATCTAAATCATCCCATTCCAAGGCAAAAATATGGGACTTCAGAGGAGCTGACTTTGATAAGATGCCAACAGAGTTAAGCTAGCCCTGGCAAAAAAGAAACACAGATGAGGGGTACAGGCAAAGTGGGCAAGCATTAAGGATGCAATACTTGAAGCAACATCCCATTGTGTTAGACAGAAAAGGAAGTGCAAAAGAAGAAGGAAACCACTTTGGTTCTCAAATACAGTAGCAGAAAAGGTCAGAGCCAAAAGGCTGGCCTTCAGGAAATATAAGGGAACACAGCGGGATGAAGATAGGGAGGCATACCAAACTGCCGTAAGGGAAGCAGGGAAGGCAGTAAGGCAGGCAAAGTCCCAAACTGAGGAAACACTAGCATGAACAGTAAAAGAAGGTGACAAGACTTTCTATAGATACATTAGTGAAAGGAGAAAGTCCAGAGGGGGTATTGCTAAGCTTAATGGAGAAAAGGGAGCATGTGAGGAGGAGGACCCTGTAAAGGCATCTATCCTAAATAGATACTTTTGCTCAGTATTTACTGAAGAGAAGGTAGGGCAGGGCCCACAGCTCAGCAACATGGACACAGGGGGGAGGGAGGTGAGCACTACTCCCCTTCACAAAAGAAAGGGTCCTACAAGAGCTTGCTAAGCTCAGGGTGGATAAGGCAATGGGACCTGAAGGCATACATCCCAGGGTACTTAAGGAGCTAAAGGAGGAACTAGCAGAGCCATTAGCAGAATTGTTTAGTGAGTCTCTGAGCACAGGAGAGGTCCCAGAAGACTGGAGAAGGGTTCATGTGATCCCGCTCCACAAGAGTGGTAGCAGGGAGGAGCGGGGAACTACAGACCGGTCAGTCTTACCTCAGTAGTGGGCAAGATTATGGAGGCACTCCTTAAGGAAAGGATAGTGCAACACCTGGAATCCATAGGGGCACAGGATCCAAGACAGCATGGGTTTACAAAAGGAAGGTCCTGTCAAACTAATCTCATAGATTTCTTTGACTGGGTAACCAGAGTGGTGGACCAAGGGGGAGCAGTTGATGTCGCCTACCTTGACTTCAGCAAAGCTTTTGACACTGTTCCACATAGAAGATTGATAAATAGCTGGGTAGGCTCGGGGTGGGTCAGAAGTTGGTCAACTGGGTGGCAAACTGGTTGACGGGCAGAAAACAGAGAGTGGTGGTAAATGGTATACAGTCAGAAGAGATGCAAGTCACAAGTGGGTACCTCAGGGATCAGTGATGGGGCCAGTCCTCTTCAACATCTTCATTAGTGACCTTGCAGATGGACTAGAGGGTAAGGCTTGTCTGTTTGCAGATGACACCAAGATCTGCAACAGAGTAGATGATCCAGATGGGGTGGGCAAAATGAGAAGAGATCTGGATAAACTAGCAGAATGGTCAGAAGAGTGGCAACTGGGATTTAACGCAAAGAAGTGCAAAATCATGCACATAGGGAAGAGAAACCCTGAAGCCACCTATAGGCTGGGAGGGGAGTTGCTAGCAGTCACAAAGGAAGAAAGAGACTTGAGCATCATCATCACTGATGACCTAAAATCATCCAAGCAGACCTCTAAAGCAGTAGGTAAGGCTAGGGGGGTGTTAGGGTGTATTAGTAGGGGTATCACAAGTCGTAAGAGGGAGGTAATAATCCCTCTGTACAAGACACTGGTTAGGCCCCATCTGGAGTATTGCGTGCAGTATTGGAGGCCACACCTTCACAAGGACATTAACCAAATTGAGGCAGTCCAGAGAAGGGCAACCAAAATGGTGCAGGGACTGCATCAGAAGACACATGAGGACAGATTAACGGAGCTCAATATGTATACCCTTGAGCAAAGGAGGGAGAGAGGTGATATGATCGAGGCATTCAAACACCTTAAGAGCATAAACAAGGTGAAAGAGTCTAACATGTTTAAATATAAGAAAAATAGCAGGACAAGAGGACACAGCATGAGATTAGAGGAGGCCAATTAGGGGAATGTGAGGAAATTCTTTTCACAGAAAAGGTGGTGGATGCATGGAATGGCTTACCACAAGAAGTGGTGGCTATGAATACAGTGCATGGCTTCAAACAGGCATGGGATAGGCATAAGGGAGCAATACAAATGACTATGAATAGATAGGTCACTGACAGAGCAAAGGCCGATGGCACATTTATAAGGTAGAAAAAGAAATGGGCAGACTGGATGGGCCTTGCGGTCCTTATCTGCCGTCAACTTCTATGTTAAGTAAGCTGCCTGCCTGATGAGCAGTGAACCTGATGTGTATACTTTTCTGGCCACAGTATCAAGTTTTCTGCAGTCCTGTTTCAGATGGACTATGCAGAGAAGTATACCTTAGCTTTCTCACAGGCAGCCACCCAGACTAAGCCTTGATGATCAGGGTGGGCATACAGGTATCCCCCAACCCACCCATCTGTCCACCTGATACTTTTTTCCAATGTCTTTCTCTATGGCTACAGCTGAGGTAGGTGCAGAAAATATTTTTGAAGTGGCTTTTTCTAATGATTTGTGAATAGGGACCAGCAGCCTCTTTCTACGAGCTAGCAGCATTGTGTCCATAAATTCTACTTCCTCCTCATCCTGCTCTGTTTCCTGACAGTGCTCATCATTTGCCTAATCAAAGAGGAAAAGGATGAGTAGTCCTCTGTAAGCCTTGAGGAGTAGGCAAATTCCTGCTCAAGTGAACCATCTGGTACAATAGGTTCACTTCTCTCTTTGTCTTCATAATACATTTCTTCCGCCTCCTCCACAGGCAGATAGGCAAGAGTCTGAGCCTGTGGTGGGGAGCAGGTATATTTATCAACTTTCCCATGACCTGGAAGGCCTGAAAAATTGTTACATTTTGTATTGTCCTCTGATGAGAGCATCTGTCTTTGGTCCAAAGCCTGCTCCTTTAGTTTTTCAAGAGAAATGATAAGAACTAGGGATGGAAGAACCTCAAAAGGTTCTGAGGTTCTAAAAGGTTCTGATAAGCAAAAAAAGGTTTGGGTCCTTATCCGAACCATATCTGAACCTTTTATAACCTTCAATGTTGTATGGCAACTGTATTTAAAAAATATTTTTAAGCTACTTTTAATCAACATATCTGTAGAACAAAAACAAAGAAACTATTGTTTAGTAGTAGTAAACAGAATGATTGGCGAAATGAGATGAGGAGTGAACGTTGCGACTGTGGATGAGCTTACTGGAAGTGTCAGGGCTGTATTATACAACTGACACTGACTTCTAAGAAGAAGATGATGATGATGATGATGATGATTATGATGATGATTTTGTCCAAAGGCAGGCAAGTCCCAGAATGCTCTTATAGCTTAGTAGTAAAAGCACCAGTGTGAACCATGAAACTATGACAGCCACTCACCACATACTGTCTGTAGGATTTTTTTTGTCAAAAGGCAGGTAACTCCCAGAATGCTCTCTAATCACGCTTCTGTTTCTGACATTTAAGAAAGTAATACTAATACTGTGTATAAGTTAATAAGAGTAGTGATTTCTATTTCTCAACGGGCACAGGCACCACTGTGAATGTCTCTTAGTTATGTAATAAAGAAGAAGCCAGGAACACAAAAACAGCACCAGGCCAGAGCAGAAGGCAGCCAGTCAGAGAGAGAGACAGTCAGCCAGCTACCACTTCAAGACTGCTACTACCTCTGCCTACTACAATCAGGGGAAAAACCAGAAGTAGTCTACCAGCATTGGGATCAATATGGTTAAGGCACATTTACCAAAAATGGCTCATTTGGAAAGAATAAGAAAGTGACTGTGATGATGAACAAGTCCCAAACCAGATCTCTAGTTTGTAAATACTTTCCTCCTAAGTCTGATTTTTTAGAAGGGGATAGTGTGTTTAATTGTACTTTGTATAGGTAGTTTACTAGTTTTATTTCTCAGTTACGGGCACTATGTGTGTTTTTTGTTTGGCAACAAAGGCTCTCTCTCAGTGTGGAATACAACACAAAGCAATGTGAGAGAAGAGCACCAGGCAGTCTGAAAGTAGCCAATTTGCCACTCTTACTAGTTACCACTACTACTACCAGGGAGAAAAAATGGAGCTAGCAGTATTTTTCAATGTGGTTATTATGCAGATTTAGCTAAGTTATCTCCTTATAATGAGAAAGCAACTGTGTGTGTGTGTGTGTGTGTGTGTGTGTGTGTGTGTGTGTGTGTGTGTGTGTGTGTGTGTGTGTGTGTGAACAGGGACTTGTCTGCCACAGCTGCTACCAGTACAATGATGTGATGCTTTGGCTGCACCTCCCACCCACCCCCAGGATGATGATACGGATGATGATGTTGTCCCAAGGCAGGCAAATCCAAGACCTCTATTTTTTGTGTTTGCTTGCACACAGGCGCAAGAAACACATTGTGTCAGCTTCCTTCACTAGTGGGTTGTGGAGGCACGGCGGTTTTGTGGCAATGGCAGCAGTCCATTTTGGGTCCGGTCTCTGCCACACCAATAGAGGAACATGCTGTTGATGACAGCAGTTAATGAGCTTGCCACTATGCTCAAAGAAATTGACCACTGCAATCAGGGAGTGCCTCATCACTGAACAATTAGCTGTGTTTGCGGGGTGGTCCCTGACTGCAGCAGCCAATTACAGCTGCATTGTCTGGTGTCCCCTTCCAGTAAACATGGTGACGGCTTCTCCATCGGCCTCTCACAGTCCCCAGGAGCCAACAGACAGCTACTGCCTCTCACAGTCCCTGGTGAAGTCTATGGGGGTGCCCAATCCCCCCTGTTAGCATGCCCCTTCCCTAGTTAATTTGCCAATGAGGTAACCCAATCCACATTGGCATGATATACCCTTCCCCTCATTTATTGTGTGCCAAGGGGGTGCCCAATGCCCCTCAGCTGATGCACTCTCCCCTCCTAGCACACTATATGGCTGATTGGGGTGCCCAATCCCCATTGGCTCTGCCTCCAGCCCCTCCAACAACCACCCAGGTAGCACGCTGGGTGCCCAACCCAGCTTGCTTCTGCACTCCCCTGCATGCTGTATGGATGATGGGGGGGGCCCAGTCCCTGTTTTCTACACTCCCCCTAAACAAACTTCCAGATGGCACGCTTGGAGCCCACCCCAGTGTGCCAAAAATCCTGCATCGTCTTTTTTTTTTTTTAAACCCTGTAAAAAAGGACAACGGTCCCTCATTGAGTCTCTTGCCCTTCCTCCAACCCATACCCACCCTCTGTGTACCCCAGCTCTCCACCCCCCATCCCATACTTACCTCCGGAGCCTGGCATGACAATTTTCGGTGGACCGGGAACAAGTCTGCTCTGTTAAAAGCCGACCGCTAACTGAAGAAATGTTGGTAAGCTGTATAATGGCATACATTTTTTTTTCAACTTATGTGTATATCTCAGCCATTGTTTTTATTTTTGGTACCAAATGTTCAACATGGGGTTCTTGGGACCCCTCCTCATGAATTCAGTCATTGTCACGGCATTATTCAGTCCCTAAAGGTGGTTTCACGGTCACTGCGCAGAATCACCTTTCAGGACTGATTAATGAAATGACAGTGTCACTGTTCATGAGGTGGGCTCTCAAAAAGCCTATGTCACAAATTTGGTGAAGAAATTCCAAAAAAATGACTGTGCTACGAACGTGCGTTGCACAGTTTCCATGCACACTGGTCATTTCACAAATTTGTAATATTTTTACTCCAGATTTTCAACATTGGCATTTTTCACACCTCCTTATGAACAGTACAGCTATCATTTTTGACATCCTGGCCGAAATGTGTTTTCGTACTTCCAGCACAGAATAGCACAGTCACTGTAGAAAATCAGTGTTTGGGACACATTAAGAAAATAACAATGGCACTGTTCATGAGCAGAGGTCCTAAAACGTCTATGTTGAAAATTTGGTGACAAAAGTCCATAACATGACTGTGTTACGAGCGTACATTGTGCGGTTTCTACGCACTCTCGTAACTTCACAAATTTGTAATATTTTCACTCCAGATTTTCAACATTGGCATTTTTCCACACCTCCTTATGAACAGTACAGCTGTTATTTTTCACATCCTGGCTGAAATGTGTTTTCGCACTGCCAGCACAGAATAGCACGGTTGCTGTGGAAAATCAACATTTGGGACAGATTAAGAAATTTACACTGCCACTGTTCATGAGCGGAGGTCCCAAAATGCCTATGTCGAAAATCTGGTGTAAAAAAATCCCTCAAATAATTTCATTACAGGTGTGCATTGCGCAGTTTCTATGCACACTCCTGAATTCACCAATTGTTTTGTTATATCTTCACTCCAGATTTTCAACATTACCATTTTTTATACCTCCTCATGACAGTATAGCTGTCATTTTTCACATCCTGTTTGAAATGTGTTTTCTCACCTGTGGCACCAAATGACACAGTCGCTGTGCAAAATCACCTTTCTACTTATGAACTGATAGCATCATTGTTCATGCAGTGCGGTCACAAAAAGCCCATGTTGAAAAGTTGGAGTGAAAATACCAAGAAACATCCAGGGCGTTAGGGTTTCTGACCATAATGAAGTACCATGAATTGACTGACAGGCATCAGGGGTGTGACTTGGGATTGTCTACAGTAATGCTCACGCCATTCCACTCCCACCCCCACCCTGCAGCCAGTGACAGACAGGGAGGTGTGCCTTGGACTCTTCAGCCCCAAAGTTCACCCTATTCTCCTATACTACACCCATTTCTATGTATTTCCTTATGGAATTGGGTGAGTGTAAAGCCCAAACAACCCAAGGCTCATCTCGACACTTGTCGGTGTATGCAGCATAGGGTAGGTGAGGTGAAATAGCGTGAGCATTATGGGTGATGACCCAAAAACACATCCCAAAGCCTGTCCATCTCTGCAGGGGGGGTAGGGTTGGCATCAGTTCAATACTTCACTGCCATTTCTATTCTGCATCTCTAACTCCTGAACTTTCAATGCTATTGCCAGCAAGTAGACGTTCCGCATTGACAAATGCTTGTTTAAAACAGTCTCCTGAGTCTGGCTTTTTGTAGAAGGGGTCAGTGTGTTTGTGTCACCAATTATGTTGAACAACAGCTCTTTGTATGGAATGCAACATAAAGCAATGTGATAAAAGAGCACCAGGCAGTCCAAAGCGACAACTGCACCACTGCTGCTATCACTACTATCAGGGGGAAAAAATCAGAGCTAGCAGCATGCATCAGTCAATATGGTTATATAGTAATTATTCTTACTTAGTTGCATTTAGCTAAATGATCTCCTCAGAATGAGAAAGCGACTGTGTGTGAGATCAAGGATTTGTCTGCCACAGTTTCTACCGGTACAATGATGTGGTGTACTGGCTGCACCACCCACCCTTCCCTGGGGATGATGATGATGTGGTCCAAAGGCAGACAAGTCCAAAATCTTTACTTTTAACCAGTCCAGTCTGAAAAATTTAAAGCTGATGTGTCACTTAATCCACAGATGCAGTACAGGCACTGCTGCCAGTGTCATCTTCTTCAAGATTAGTATCACCTTTGTAGAAAAAGTTTGGCAAGTTAACATTCAAGAATGTTAGTTTCTCCACATTGTCTGGTGTTTATCTCGTTCATTCATCAGACAGAACATCCCCAGCAGCGCTAAATAAATGTTCATAACAGACACTGGAGGGTGGATATTTTATATATTTGCTTTGTTTACCAGGTAAGCACACTAGACAGCCAAGTGCCTATTTTCAGGAGCGACCCGGGAGATTACAAGGTACAGACGAGAACAATTTGGCAGTATACATCACTTCACATATAAAACAGTCTACATAACATCACATGTAAAACAGTATGGTACAGGTGTTTGACAGCAGTCAATATACAGAACATCACAAGTGCATATTAGTGGACTGGAGCCCAAAAGCTCGGGAATAGTACAGACTGTTCACAAAGATATGTACAGAAAGGCAAGAAAGGAACACATTTCCAGACAATACAGCTGATAGTAACAGGTTAGCCAGCAGATTTAAATGCATTCAGTACCAGGACACTCATCTCCTCACATAGTAGTGGCTAGGTTAGAGTCATCTCAGCCGGTCAGTTTGGAGTCGGGAGGGCCCTTAAGTGCAGAGACATGAGGATGCCAATTTGAGGAAACCCCACAGGGACGATTTGAAACAGGAGTGGGAGGGGGAGGAGAGAGTGCTTACTGGGAGGGAGTTCCACAATCTAGGTGCAAAGACAGCGAAGGCCCGGTCACCCATTTCAGTATGGCTTTTGGGAACCTGAAGGACATGAGAGCCATAGGCTCTTAAATGGTAGGAGGGGGTAGTAGGTTTGAGGGACAGAGTGAGAGCAGGAGGTGTGGCAGTTCTGACGATGTTGTCAATAAAGCTGCCGAGAACAAAGGTGCAATGTTTTTCTGGGGGAAGCCACTTGAGCCTGGTGTACAACTCACAGTGGTGCGTGAGGTGGGAAGCAGAGAGCGCAAAGCGACACACATTGTTGTAGGTGGTGTCCATTTTGAGACACAGGTTTTTGGGATGGGGCAAAGGAGACAAGCCCATAGCAGAGTGAGGGGATGAGGACCCCCTTGGCCAGGGCAAGTCATACAGCTGGAGTTAGATAGTTTTTTGCTCTGCATGCCAGGACCATTTTGCAGTTCGCAGCCTTGCAAATGTTGTGAATGTGCAGGGAGAGGTCAAGTTTCAGGTCAAGGGTTACACCCAGGTACTTCACAGAGTCCACATCTTGCAAGAGGTAACCATCAGCTCCTGAGATTTGTAGTGGAGCAGGGCAGGTTTCAGTTTTGGCCAGAGAGCCAAAGAGCCGAAGAGCATGGCCTGGGTCTTTTGTAGGTTGCTAGCAAGCTTGTGGCCCTTTAGTCAGATTTGGATTTGAGTGAAGTCAGAGTCCAACCTGATGTTGATGTCTTTGATGTCCTGGCAGCTGGTGAGGATGACAAGGTCATCTGCGTACAGGGTGAGGTGCCCATGGACAAGAACCAAGGGCAGCTCATTTATGTAAAGGGAAAACAGGAGGGGCCCAAGAACAGATCCCTGAGGGACCCACAATTCACAGGAGAGAGATAAGAGAGGGCTTGACTGAATCTAGTGCATTGTTTGTCTCCCGGAGAGGTAGTTGGAGAACCAGGCATGAGCTGGGGGGGGGGGATGCCAAGGGACAAGAATGTGGAGCGAGTGGCGACTAGGTCAAATGCTTTTGAGAGGTCCATGAAGAAGGCCAGCTTGCCTTGGTCAGTGGCAGACCTGATCTCTGAGGTAACCCTAGAAAGGGCGGTGGTAGTACTGTGCCCTTTTTGGAAGCCGTGTTGTGCTGGCGTGAGTAGATCATAGCTTTGTAGGTAGTTGTTGAGCTGTAAGGCAACCACCTTCTCAGTAGTTTACTAACTGCAGACAGGATTGCAATGGGGCGATAGTTCTTGAGGGTTTCGGGGTCCCCTTGTTTGAAGACCAGGACAACTCTGGCCACTTTCCACACATCAGGGATGGATCCTTAGGTCAGGGAGGTGTTAAAGATGTGGGCAATATGCCGAGCCAGAGACAAGGCCCGCAGGCAGAGCAATTTGGGCTCTATGCTGTCATGCCCAGCTCCAGTGTGAGGGGAGAAACCAACAAGGAGTTCCTGTGTCTCTGTGGCAGAGACGATTTTTAGGTAGAACTGAGGTTGAGTGGTTTTATCACTGAGCGAGTAACCTTGAGCCCTAGGGTCAGGGCTCAGAGGGGTAAGCAGGTAGGTCAGAGAACATGGAGTTAAAGGCATTGGCAATTGTATGTGGGTTGTTGCAACTAACCCCGCCAATTTACATGTCAGAGACCTGGATTCTGGCAGAGCCTCCAACAGTGTTCTTGATGTTTTGCCAGAAACTCCTTGGGTTCCTGGCCGAGGATAGCAAGGCAGATTTGCAGTATTCGCTCTTTGCAGAGCGAATGGTGCTTTTGCATTTGTTTCTCAGCTGTCTATACTCATGGAAGTCAGAGCTTGTGAGGGAGGTTTTGTACTTCACCCAGCATTTGTCCCTCCATCCATCCAATATACTTACAAGCCAGGGTAGCCAGATTTGGCCAGCATTTTTTTCTGCTGCCAGTAAGCTAAAGGGTCCTCTTAATACTAATGTTAGGCTCAGACAGATGTGCATCAACCATGCTTACTACTGAGCATGAATTTTCTCCTTGTGGAATTTCAGTGTCCCTCAGCTGGCCCCAAATGTCATCCTCCTCCTCATTGTCTGCTTCTGTACTGTTTGTTGGAACAGTCTTTTGAATTTGAGGTGATGTCATTATAGTACTGCTTGCCAATCCTCCTAATGAAGCCTCATCTACTTCATCAATCAAAAGTTGCTTGTAGTTAAGCTCCTCCATATCATCAGAAACCATATCAGGAAGGTGTCTGTTTTGGAAACGTGGATCTAGCAATGTTGCTAAGAGATACTCCTTGCTCCATGTCATGGCTGATCATTTCTCATCATTGCTAGGTCTAATAAACATGTTATTGACTAGATATTGGTTCATATCTAAGTTGTTCCTCATTTTTGCCAATCTTTTTTTTGAGAAGTAGAATGAGTGGAATAACTTGGCTAAGGATGCCTTTTCTGCATTGACCTCTTTTGTAGCACTCATGAATGGTTTCAGAATATGACACAACCATTCCAGCAAAGACCATTGAGTAGAACTGAGTACAATGCCCTCCCTAATATCATTATATATGATATACTCAGTGATAGCTGCTTTTTGTTCAAGGATGTGTTCAGTCATAAAGTAAGTTGAATTTCTTCTCGCTGGTACACCCTGAACAAACTGGAGATGAAGAAGACCTTTGTCCTTCTGGATATCAACAAGGCTGTCATAGGCTTTTACAGAATGGTTGAACTGGCCACATACTTTGCGCACTGTTCCCAAAGTGGTTGATACTTGCAGGTCATTATCTAGGAAGTATTAAACTATTAGGTTAAGACAATGTGCAAAATATAGAATAAAGTATGGGTCGGGGTGTGTAAAGAGATTTTACACACACCGAGGTTGTGAGATGCTACATAAACCCGGCGGCCCGAGGATTGTGAAAAGCATCCCACAATGAGGGTGTGTGTAAAATCGAGTTTGACATCCCGACCCATTTTTGATTTTATATAATTGCTGGGTTTCTTTTTTTTTGCCTGAGCAATTATATAAAATAAACAGCTCTCAGTGTATCCTCCCAGTGTATCCTACTGTCAGTCCTTTTAGTCCGGTGCTGAGATTTTTGTATTTTAAAACTGTTTTTTTTTCCATTTCTTCAGGTCTTTGTGTATTTCCAGGGTATAAGGGGGGAGAAAAGAAAAGGACTTATCTCTGAGTTCTTGTGGTGGTTCTGTTTCAGGAAACACGGAAGCAGTGAGCGGTCTTGGCTGGTCACGCTGCTGCCTGAGCATGCGCACAGGAAGGGAAATCATGCATGTATTTGCCATTATAAATGTTCCTTTATAATGGTAAATTACGCCACGGTTTCCCTATGGGAAAAAGGTAGAGCCAGTTATTATACAGCATTTATGTACATATCTGCCATCATAAAGTGCTTTTTTTAATATTTGAATATTTGAATCATTGTTGGCAACAAAAAAAAAAAAACTTTCAAACCCTGTGAAGTGACCCAAGCAGTATCTAGTCTTTCCTGTTCTTGCTCAATGTGTTGTGCTGTGTGTGTGTCTTGAAAGTGTGATACACGGAGAACTGCCATTTTCTGAAATGAGACTTTTGGTTTTTTAGCTCTGAGAGATAGTAGTGGTAGCACTAGTACTGGTTGAAGTGGTAGGGGTAGCAGACAGACTAGTATGTGTGGATGATGATGAGTTGTCCACAAAGTGACCCAGTATGCAGTAAGAGAATGATAGTCAATGGTCTGGCTGCTGGTCCACATATCAGTAGTAAAGTGAACTACCTTGTCATCAGCCTCTTGGAGAGCAAGCCTTACTTGAAGTATTAAGATGTCATACGTCCTGGGCACAGCAGTCACTGAGAAGTATTTTCTGTTTGGCATTAAATGTTGTGGCTCTAAGTATTCTATAAGCCTTCTGAAACCCATGTCTTCCCCAATAGAGTATGACTGCAAATCAAGTACAATCATTTCTGCTATTTTACGATTTATTGCCAGTGCTATGGGATGGTTTTGTGAATATTTAGACTTTCTTTCAAAAACTTCTTTTAACTTCAGTTGCTTCTTATCAGGTGTAAAGTTAGATGTGGCTGGGGCATTGTATGGCTATATGCTGTGCCTGGTAAAACAGAGGACCTTACAGAATTATCTTGAGGTGAAAGTGGACTTTTGGATCTTGCCTGGTGATTGCCTCCCACTGTGTCAGCAGAATTTTCCTGTTCACTGAGAGCCCTGCTAGATGTCCAGGCACCAGTGTTAGATTGCTTCCTTGAACCATAAATAATGATAGGGTGATGTTACGAAAGATGTTGCATCATTGTTGTGGTTCCAAGATGCCCTTTATTTTTCCCCCCTACTAACACAAGTATTGCAAAGTGAGTTATGCACACACTTAGCTTGTCAAGCATCCTTGGGGTTTACGTAAAAATGATTCCAAACAGTAGAGGTGGACTGTCTATGTCTCCCAACGAGCTCAGTAGGAGTTGAATGGCTGGGTTTTTGTTGGGAAGACATATCAGTGGAGGATTCAGGTTCATCAGGTGAGACAGTCATTGAATCCTCTGTAGCACCATTGCCATCATCACTGCTATCAGACTTTGTTTCAGTTTGTGCGGCTTGTGCCTTTGACTTTTTTTTCCTTTTGACACTCTACTACTGTCTTTATCTTTATCCACATTGTCATTGTCAGAACCAGAATGAGACACAGCTAAAGGTACGGTTGCAAACTCATCATCAGTCTCACCATGACTACAGCCATCACCATCATCATCATCAAATTTAGTAGAACTAATATATTCCATATGCATGTGCTGCAGATTGAGCAACCCCACTGCGAGTTGTACCTGTAAGTGCTTTAACTTTATGTACTGTACAATTGGAATACTCCTTGTTTTTGCACTTTTCTCAGAAGACTTGTTGCTATCTTTCAAAATTTTGTTTACCTAACAGAGCCCTTCTGACATAAACAGTCTGCACCCGCTTGCCAAGTTTTCAGTATTTTGAGAGTTAACCTGCAGATCGATAGTAGCAGCATTTAGCTCAGCCCCTTCAACAGACTGTGGTGCTTTTACTTTATTTTTTGGGCCACTTCTTTCTGGGCTTTTGAGTAAAATGTATTTACTTCTTTTGCTCACGACTTTTGCTTTACAATTTTTTGGAGTACTCATAATGCCAGTCTGTAGCTTGTTCAGAATCAAAAGCAAATTGTGGTGGCTGTCAGATTAATTCACACACAGGTCTGTCACACTCACACACACAGTAGTTCACACACACACACTGGACCTAAGCTACAATGACAGGTGCTGCAGTTCTATCCACAGAGATTCAGGAACCTGGCCTGACCCACTATGATACAGTATTACTTTACTTTTCCTTTAAGAATTATTATTTTTTATTATTATTGTTATTTATTCCATATGATGGAGTACCCTGCCCACTGAGCCAAAGCCTGTAGATTTACCCCACGGAGCACAGGGAGGAAGAGATGAGAGCTGACTGACTTGTTCGGGGGGGGGTCACACAGACAGTATGCGAGAAGTGGCAGTGGTGGCACACACACACACACACACACACTAGTTCATGCACTACACCCATGCTATAAGGGCTGATGCTGCAGGTCCTGCTACCCACAGAGATTCAGAGGCCTAGCCTAATCCACTCTGACACAGTAATTATTTATTTAAGGGAATCAGATGTACCTTTGAGCCAAGGGCTCTTTTACAAAGGTTCCACGTCAGGTTACTTACAACATTAGGACAGGCAGTGGTATTGTGCAAAAGAGAAATAAACATAGCAGCCGGAGGGCTTTGTCAATTACCAAAACATCACAATTGTGCAAATCACTTCTATAACAAATAAACAATATAGATTCGCATAGGCAGCCATCTGACAGAGGGTGGCGAGGCCAGAGACTGAAGTAAAGAGGGAGAAAGAGAGGGAGTGGGGGGTAGGTCAGGGGCAGGGGCAGCAAGGAGGTGTGTGGAGGGAGTAGAGGAGGAGGAAAGGAGTAGGGAGGGAAGAGCAGGGAATGGGGGATAAATCATTTAGGTGTAGCAGTCACAGGAGGCACAGGAGATGAGGTATTGACACAGGCTAAGCTTAAAGGCACGCAGGGTTGCTTTGCTGGTAACTTCTGCTGGCAGGGTGTTGAACCAGGAGGAGGCTCTGAAAAAGAAGAATTGTTGGCCTTGGGTAGTCCTGCAAAGGGGAACAGTGAAAGAGAGGTTGTTTGAATTCCTGGTTTGTCATGGGCCGCTATATGATCTCAAAAGTTCCTGTGATCCAGGGGGTAGTAGGTTCAATGTTTGCTTTTTTGCTAGGATGCAGGTTTGATATTTAATTCTGCCAGTTAGTTGGAGCCAGTTTGTGTGTTTGTAGATCTTGCAGGTGTGTGTAAGGTGGTTTGCAGATGTTTGGAGATGACATGCCTTGTTTAGTGCTGTGGTGATGCATCGGAGAGCTGTGTCAGTGGCAGACCCATAGATCACAAGCCCATAGTCTATTATAGAGATTACTGAACTGTGAATGGCAGTGCTTAAGGCTTCATCTGTGGGCAGTTCTTATGTCTATAGAGTAGGCCTATGTGGGTATTCACAGTTTTTGCTACATAGTTGATATGTTCAGAGTATCCAAGTGTTGGGTCAAGAATCATCCCAAGATATTTAAATAGATGTACTTGTTCAAGGGTGGCCCCTTTGCTGTTTGAGATAGAGAGGTCTCTGTTTTTATGTTTGCTGTGGGTACCATGGAACAGCACTGATTTGGTTTTGCTGTAGTTAAGAATAAGCTTGTGGGATTTAAACTATGCCTCTACATCAGTGAAGCTTTCTTGTAATAGCAACTGAAGAAAGGAGGGATCAGAGTGGGAAGTGAAGATGACAGCATCATCGGCATAGAATAGGATTTTTTCTGAGCAAGATGAAGGGATGCTGTTTGGGAAAATGCTGAAAAGCATAGGACCCAGGATGGATCCTTGTGGGACCAAGATGGGTGTTGACAGGGATTCGACAATTTTTACCTGCTGTGTTCGGTCACTGAGGTAGCTTTGAAACCAAAGAGTTGTGTCCAGAGATAGGCCTATTAGAGATAGTTGTTGAAGCAGTAGTGAATGGTTGATGGTGTCAAATGCCTTAGTTAGGTCGATGAAGGTGGCGCCAACGAGATCCCCTTGGTCCAGGGCAATGTGGATGTAGGAGGTAAGCTTTAGGAGTGCCATGGTTGTGCTGTGGCCCTTGTGAAATCCTTGTTGTTCTTCACATAGCAGGTTACAGTAAGTAAGGTATTCTATCAGTTGGTCAGCAGCTGTTCTCTCCAGCACTTTTGAGATAGGGAGGAGAATGGAGATTGGTCTATAGTTGCTTGTAACAGATTTATTGCCACTTTCGTGGATAGGTGTCACCATCACTGATTTCCATTTTTGTGGGAACTGTGAGAGCATGAGAGATTTGTTAAGGATTTTGCTGAGGGGGGTCAGAACTTCATTGAGGGTAAGAGTGAGGAGTTTCAGGTCGAGGGAGTCGCTGCTTGATCTAGACTTTCCAAGTACTCGAAGGAGATACTTTTTTGTGATGTCCTTGGAGATGGCTTTGAAGTAGAATGGCAGATTTCCCTCCAAATTTCTGACTTTGACTGAGTTAATGGTATCTTGAGGGGGATCAAAGAGAGTTACTGGTAAAACATGGCTACGGCTGGTAAATGCTGCATTAAAGACATTTGCCACAATGACTTGATTTGTGATGATGTGGCCTTTAAGGTGGACCATAGCGGGTGAGACTTTTTTTTTTCAGTTAGTTCCATTAGGTTGGCCCAAAACTTATTTCCATCTTCCGAAGAGTTTGTTAGCACTCTTTTGTAGTAGTCGGCCTTTTCATTTTGAATCACGCGGGTGCAGGCATTTCTTGCAACTTTGAAGGCTTGAGTGCCTGCCCTGTTTCTGGTCAGCTTAGCATGTTGCCAGAGGTATTTTTGTGGCAAGAACCTGGATGTCACTCGCAGGGTGAGGTATAGGTAGGGTGTGCCGGATTAGAGTGTCCTTTAGGTACAGGGCACAGCTTCCCCTCTTCTTGGAGCATCTGTCTTGCCTGAAAATGACATAACCCAGAATTATTATTGCATGTCGGGGATCTTAGGTGATAGCCATGTCTTGATTACTGATATTATATCTGGGTTGTAGAATGTGACCCAGGCAGTGAGAAGATCCAGCTTTTTGAGGAGGCTGCAGATATTGATGGCAGACAGGTGGAGCCCCCCAGACCTGTCAGCACCACAGGGGCTAGACTGTTGGGGGCCAGGGTTTGGGCGGATGTTACCTGAGATGATGATCAGCATCAGAATTAGGAATTTTAAGAGAGTTTTGATATACTTCTTTTGTCTCCATACTGTTACTGTATTAGGAGCCTCTTTAAAGGGATAGTGATTTGAGTGAGTGAAACCTGTTAATAGGATAGAGATGCTGAGGAGCATGGGAACATGTGTTCTTGATAGGAGAGCCATCCATAGGTGAAGTGGTCTGGGTGGGGTGTTCTGGGCAAGAGTTAGGGAGTAGTTGTACGTGATCGTCCTTGGGGTAGATAATGGGAATTCAGTGGAGAGGTCGGTGGTATTTTGAGGTTGCAGTATAGCAGCCCTTCCAGAGTAGATGATTAGACTGAGAATAATAAGCAGACTCATTTGTGAAAAAGTGGTTCCCATACTTAAGCGTAGAGAGAGTTCAGAAATATTGTTCTCTGGGGTAGAAGGTATGGGCTTTTTAGGAGGAAGTGGGCTAAGTCTACTGATAGCTAATAAGAGCAGAGTAGGTGAGAACTGGGTAGTACCCTTTTCTTACTTTTCTTTACCCTTTTATTACTTTTCTTTCAATTTTTTTCAATTTTATTTAATATTTATTCCACGTGATGGAATGCCCAGCCCCAGAGCCAAAGCTTGTAGATTTATCCCACGCAGCACAGAAAGAAAGAAATGAGAGCTGACTGACTTGTTCTTTTTGGGGGGAGTGGTCACACAGACACTATGCAAGAAGTGGCACTGGTGGCTGGCTGTCAGATTTTATTTCACACACACACACACAGTAGTTCACAGTTCACACACTGCAGCACCTAGGCCATAAGGGCTGATGCTGCAGGCGCTGCTAGCCTGTTACCCACAGAGATTCAGGGACCTACAGTATCATAACCCTCTATGACACAGTATTTACTTTTTCCTTCAATTATTATTCCATGTGATGGAATGCCCTCTGATCCAAAGCTTGTTGATTTACCCCATGGAGCACAGGAAGGAAGAGATGAGAGTTGGTTGACTTGTTCGGGGTCAAACAGATACAGTAGTATGCAAGAAGTGGCACTGGTGGTTGGCTGTCAGATTTAATTACACAGACACACACACAGCAGTTCACAGTTCTCACACTGCACCAAGGCTATAAGGGCTGATGTTGCAGGCGTTGCTACCCACAGAGATTCAGTGACGTAGACTAACCTTCTGTGACACAGTATTTAATTTTTCCTTCATGGATTATTCCATGTGATGGAATGTCCATTGAACCAAATCTTGTAGATTAAATTACCCAACTGAGAACAGGCAGGAAATGAGAGCTGACTGACTTGTTCAGGGGGCACACAGCAATGAGGTTAGTTTGGCTGGGTGAGTGATAGTAGATGGCACAGTTCACCCCCTCTGCTGCCAAAATAAAAAAAAACTGGCACTTGACTCACTCACTTAATTGCCCCCAGGCTTCCGACTTCCCGAGTCTCCTCTGACTCCTCAATCCCCTCTCCCTAACTCCAAGACCCAGTCCCCCAATCCACACCTTCAAGTTTTCTTGTTTGTTCTTGTTTAAAAAAATAAATAAATAAACTATAAAAAAAATAAATATAATTTTTTTGGAGAGTCCAGCGAGTCTGACTAGCTACTTTAGAGTTGTCAAACAGGCAAAAAAAACACTAAGCAGCAAGTTTGTCACAGCACATACGGAGCTGCCAGTTAATGCTGCTACTCTTTCTCTACTGTGTTCCTCTGTGCCAGCTTCTAAGGTGGACCATGTGGATTGTTACAGAGCAAACCCAATCAGATGCCACCTTAGGAAGACAGACATGTTGGGCATCCAGTGAGGAACCAGAGTCTTGTCTCTGGTCCCTCCTGTGCTCTTGCACTTCTTACTCTGAATTCGTATGATGGAGCTGCCCAAACTGATCCGAACAGCCAAAAGTGTATGGAAGCTGTCCGTTTCAGAACACTTCAACTTGTTCGGGTTGGTTTGTATTTTTGACAGACTGGTTCGCCCAACCCTAGTAAGAACATACTTTTCTTTGGGGGCAGACATGGTTTCCAGTGCCTGCTGTGGTGCTCTCTTAATTTATAGTCTTTCCATCACTGGACTCACTGTTGCCCAGTCGATAACTTGGTATCTTTACCATATGTACCTTGTTTATCTTATGGCATAGCAGCTTTGTCTATTGTCTCTGTCCCCTTTGACAGGGACTGCTGCTGTATTTGAGAAGATCAACACTCTGATACATGCTGTCACCATCATTAGGAACTCCCTCACAGCCTTTTTTGGGGAGTGACATAAAGGCAGACTGAGAAGCCCTAAATGCTTCACTTTTTTAGCCCTTTTCATTTGGCTTTTAGGGTAAAACTTTATGCAGAGCTCAAAATTGCTAAAAATGTGATCTGGACCCAGGCACCTTAAACAAAGCTCATGGCAGTCTGTCTTTGCTAGGAGCTGGAATCAAATTTTACAATTGTTAGAGCTTGTTGGTCCTGTCCTTTATGTAGGTCTATCAAACATGCCAGTTACTGAAGACCTATGTGAAAAAACTGCCTTGGTTCCAGAGTAAAAGTGTATCACAGAACCTGCATAGCCAAATCAATTCTGAGGGTTAAAAAGTGAAAAAAAAAAACTTGAAATGCAGTTCCTTTACCAGAAAGCATTTTAATGGCAATACCAAAGCACTATATACATGTAATCAGTGGGTGTGATGCACAGGACTTTTAAAAAGGAAAAATATTGTTGTTGTGTTCCCGTGGGGGGAATTGTTATGAACAAAGTGAATCTGCTTGGTGAAACACTTCTGAAAAGTGTTTTTTAACAGAAATGTTATTAGAATAAACAGTTTAAATGTGGTTCCCTAAGGGAGGGACCTGTGTTACACTGAGATATTCTCTGGTTCCTGGGAACTGATCGGAAATGGGAGAAACTGATAAAAAATACAAAATACACAATAACTTCCTAACTAATACTGACTTATCAAAAAATAACTAGTGATTAAATTTCAACATTTTAAAATAATAAATCATGTGTAGACCAGAAATAATAGAGCTGATTTTGGGGTGACTGCACTCTTTAGGCAGAGAAACAAGTCTGACTTTACTGGCTAGAGTGGAGCATAAAACCAGTGCAGAGTTTGAACCTTAAAGGGTCTATCTCTGGGTCATCTCTGAGTTGTTGGAGAGATGCTTATAGTGTAAACATCTAGTGGGGGATTCCTGGGCTTAGAATATAGTAGTTTTGAGATGTTGCTGAAAAATCATGGAGTTTCCATAATTTTTGAGATGTCTCCTGATGACTATATTGCTACATGCACAGGTATACTGATATACTAGTTCTGGGAGCCAGACATGGGCTGGCAAAGGAGATGAGTTTTTGGTATGTGATGAGTGTGATGTAGACAGCCAGATCTGAGTGCTGTATTAATTTTTTTTTTATTACATATAAAATAAGTGATGGGAAGGTCAGTTTGAGGAAACTAGAGTCTTGCTGAACTGACACATCAAAACCCCACAGGGATTCATAGGACAGGAGGTATTTTAAACTGCAGATATCTGGGGTGAAATTACCTTGTCAATTTGCTTTCATCCCAGGAAATAAGATTAGCCATTCATAATTCCCCCCCCCCCGGGAAAATCCTTTGACTTGAAATAGTTGTCAGAAAGAACTTGAGAAGGAGGGGTGTCAGAGAGAAGCCAGAATGGACATTGAAGAGAGGTCGCTGTCTGGGCCAGGGAGGACCCAGACAAATTTGGAAGGTCCAATATTCTTTCCCAGGGAAACCTTGAATTACATCAGAGAGACCTTTGAGGTGTAGATTCCAAGGCCTAGACAGGATTAAAAAGGCAAATACACTTTTGCTTTGAATACAGTGACTTAAATCAAAGAAACGTTTGAGATGTATATGTAGCAGAGCACAAACCGGTTTGGTCTGGTTAACCTGAGGGAGGGAGGAAAGGCAATGAGGTCACCTATTATTTTTTTTTTATATTTTATTTGGACATCCTGTGAGATAAAATATAGATGTTGTTACACCAAGGCAGAGTTAGTGACCTCATGAGAAAGGGCCGGCTCAGAACTGTGTTTAATTGCTGAGAGAACCTGGACAGAGACACACAAGACAATAACTCTGACTGAGAGAAGAAAGACCCTCAAAGCACTGAAAGAAGGTAAGCATTAGATTAGACCAGTCTGAATGTATGTATTGCAGGAACTGCACTTTACCTATTTGTTTTAAGGCTGCAAGTGTTGGGATATATTTTGTTCTGTAGTTATTGTTCTGTTTTGATATTTTAAAGTAAAAAGAGATTTTACAACAGAAACTGTCTGGAGTGCCTTGACAATTTCTTTTTATTTTAAGTGGAGCTTTTAAAGGTTATAAGTAACACTGTGTATGAGCTTTTTGTATACCAAACTGGGAAATGGATAGAGCTCTCTAAAGTCTTGCATAGAGTTCTAAGGGTTCATTGGAAAGACCTGGTTGGGTGCCCATAGGCAAAGATATTTGGCCCCCTGAAGACAGAATTATCTGAGCCTGATAATTGGGTACGCTAACAAGAGGTTATCCATTTGAATCCCTCCAGAGCTTGAGACTAAGGTGACTTGAACCCATAAAACAGACAAGTACACAAATCATACACTCAGAGGCTGGCACTTTGGGAGTAGAAGGCTCACTGGCTGAGTGAGTTTGTGACAGACTGGTTAGCAGCAGTGGCATAAAAAGTTTGGTTGTATAAGCTTCATTGTTCGGTGTGTCAGCTTGAGACCGTTTAGCTCATTTGAAAAAAAAGAAAGGCAGTGTTTTATTTAAAAAGGAAACAGAATTAGATCCCTTTGACTTACAGTTAAGTTCCCACCCATTTTATTATTTTTTTCTCTGAAGTGCCAGTCAGAATAGTATTAGTAGTGTGGGAAGAAGAAAATGGCTTCTGACTACAGCAGGCACACTGTAGATTTCTTAAACCAGCTGTGTGGGGACAGGAGAGTCCCATTTGGGATGAAAGCCAGTAAGCAGAACCTCATAGAGGACTTGGTGGTAGCAGATACCCAGAGCAGTGAGTCACAGACCGTGATTGAAAGGGACAAAACCTCAAGTCTGGAAGGACTAGCGGCCAGTGAGGGGTCCCGAGCAGATGAGGCAGACAGCAGGGCCACTGTCAGTGAAGGGCCACAGCAGTAGGGACAAGTCACCAGTATCCTGAATCCAGAAGTTCTCAGGTTGCAACTTGAGTTGCGCAGGATGGAGCTGGAGTCCCAGGAGAGGAAAGAAAGGAAAAGCAAGAGGCAGACCGTTTGGAGTGTGAGCACCAGTGAGAGGCAGAAGAAAAGAGAGAGCAAGAACGCAGAGACGCAGAGTGAGAACAGTGAGCTGCAGAGGAGAGGAGAGAGGAGTGCCAGTGGCAACACAAGCTGGAGAAGATGTGACTCTGACCAGCGGCACCACGACAGGTAAGCGGCTTGTGTTTAACTGGGACTACAGGACTAGGTTACAAATTGAACTCTAAATTAATAGCCAAGTTTAAGGAAAGGGAGGACATGGACACCTTTTTAAATTCTTTAGAAAAAGTTTGTATTCAGGCTAAAATTCCTAAAGAGTCCTGGAGCTTCCAGCTATCCCCGCTACTTACCGGAAAAGCTCGAGATGCATTGGGTCAAATGAACAATGAAGACAGTGATGATTACAGCATGTTAAAAACTGCACTGTTAAAAAAGTTTGACTTAACTGCTGAATCATACAGAGCTAAATTCAGTAAGCTCAGGAGAAGCCCTGATATGAGCTATGAGGAGCTAGCCATGAAACAATGTCAGTTTTTAAAACGTTGGTGGGAAGGAATTGAGGCAAACACTGTTGATAAAATTGAAAATGTGATTTTATTAGAACAGTTTTATTGGGCATGCCCAGCAGAGTTAAAAACCTGACTAGAGGAACGAGATCCAAAAACAGTGCAAGAGGCTGCTGAACTCTCGGACCGCTATGCTAAGAGCAGACCTGCTCTGAGAGCAAATGGGGCAAGTGTGGCAGCGCAGAAAGGGAAAAGTGCACCTTCAGAGTAGCTAAAACCCTCACTGCCTCCACCAAAACCAGTTAGCCCCAGGTTTCAAAGAAAATTTCTCTGAAGTAAGAAATGTTTGTTGGTTATATAAAGAAACTGGGCACATTGCCAGACAGTGTCCAAGAAGGGCAAGTATAATATGTAAAGTAGTACCAAAAAAGGAAGTGAGTTGTTTGAGTGTCCCTGGAAGCATGCCAGTGAACATGAGGGAACACATGCACCCAGTCATGGTAAATGGTTTACAGACACAGGGGTTAAGGGACATGGACATCCCTGACATTGGTAAAGGGGGATCTGGCACAGCCTGGTCAGCTTATACCAAACAAATACATAACTGTACAAGGGTTTACTGGTGAAGAGAAAACATTGCCACTGGCCAGTGTTCTCCTGGACTGGGGTGAAACAGGGGGAACTGTGCAACAGGTGGCTGTAGCCAACACATTAGCAGTGGATGTGACCCTGGGTAACAATCTCCAACAGGGGATGGTATGTGCAGTTACCCATAGCCAAGCAGCCAGGGAAAACTGTAGTTCTCTGAGCCCCCCCAGAAGCCATTGGGGAAGATACTGAGAGGCTGGTTCCCTAGCCTGTGTCTCCAGAGGGGGAGACTGATAAAAACAGGGTAGAAATTTCCCCAGTAGCAAGTAACCACATAGCTACAGAGGGTTACTCCAAAGAGGGAGGGGTGACCTCATGTCAGAGGGTTGGGATTGATAGTGATCCTGAGGACCCTGACGCTAGTGCTAGGGACCCTAGTTTAGTGACTGAAGGGGACCTGTCTCATGCTTTGGAAAGGTGTGAGGGGTTCGCAGCTGCTCAGAGAAGTGACCCTAGTTTACAGAAGCTGAGGGCATGGGCAAACTCAGATGGTGCACAGGGAGGTAATGGCAGACATAAGATTTATTGGGAAAATGGACTTATGTATACACAGACAGTACAGACAGAGGGAGGGATGCTAGGCAGGCAGCTTGTCGTTCCCCAGGGATATTGTGAGCAGTTGCTCAAGGTTGCCTATGATATTCCCTTGTCTGGTCATCTGGAAATTGCACACACAATGCAGCAGTTGGCCCAGAATTTCTACTGGCCTAACTTCACCTAGCAGGTGAAGGAGTATCACAGGTCTTGTCACCGGTGCCAAGAAATAGGGAAGGCAGGCAAGAAAACACAAGCCGTCCTGATCCCCTTACCCATAGTGGAGGAGCCATTCCAGAGGGTGGTAATGGATATTGTGGGGCCTTTAAATAGCCCCAGCTCCTCAAGGAAGAGATTCATCCTGACTGTGGTGGATTAAGCCAACCGGTACCCAGAGGCAGTTGCCCTATCCTCACTGAGGACCGACAAAGTGGCAGATGCCTTGCTTGAGATTTTCTCCCGTGTTGGGTTTCCGCAGGAGGTAATCACCAATTGAGGGGGTTCCTTCATGTCGGACCTAATGAAATGTCTACGGAAAAAGTGTGGGGTGGTGCAGAGATGCATGAAACCATATCCCCCACAAGCCAATGGGCTTGTGGAATGCTTCAATGGTACCCTAAAGTCAATACTCCAGGCGTTTGCTGAACAGCATGGAAGGAACTGGGAGAAATACCTTCCTCACCTGTTGTTTGCAAACAGGGAGGTGCCTGAAAAGTCAACAGGATTTTTCTCCTTCGAGCTCTTGTATGGACACCGGCTATGTGGGCCCCTAGACTTGATCCGGGAGGACTGGGAAGGCAAGCACGCCACCCAGGGAACTCCCATTGTGGATTACATCCTAAGGTTTAGGGAAAGGCTGAAGGAGCTTATGGGGACAGCGCAGAGCAACCTGGCAGCTGCCCAACAGAAACAAAAAAGTATGATATGACCACAGAGTCAGAGCTCACTCGTACATGGTGGATCAGGAAGTCATGGTCCTTATACCGGTCTGGAAAGTCAAGCTGCAAGCTGAGTGAGCAGGACCGTACAGAGTGGTTAGGAAGGTAAATGACGTAAACTACATTGTGGAGTTACCTGACCGTAGACAGACAGAAAGGATGTACCATGTCAACATGATGAAGCCATATGTAAATAGGGCTGACATGGTGTTCGCAGTATGTAGTTATGGGAAGGGGACAGACGAAGAAGACCCCCTTCTGAACTTGCTGGAGGAAAGTAAGCGGGAGTCCTCTGTGGAGGCAGTAAAATTGTCTCCCCAGCTGACCCCGGGCCAGATCCAGAAAGTGAGGGAGGTTTTAGCAGACTTTGCCCCCTTGTTTAGCGCCAAGCCTGGACTAACCCCCTAGCAACACATGATGTGGAGACAGGGACACAGACACCCAAACTGCAGACAGCATAACGGGTGTCAGAGGCTGTCCAAAAGGACATTAGGAGGGAAGTAAAGGAGATGCTGGATTTAGGGGTAATCCAGAGATCCCACAGTCCCTGGGCCTCACCCGTAGTCCTTGCACCCAAGCCAGATGGCGCAACTCATTTCTGTGTAGACTATCATGGACTGAATGGAGTCACAAAGTCAGATGCCCACCCGATGCCCTGGATGGACAAACTCCTGGACAAGTTGGAGGGGTGACCTACCTTATGACTATTGACCTGACAAAAGGGGTATTGGCAGGAAGAATTGACAGACAGAGCTGGGGAGAGGTCGGCCTTCATCACCCCAATAGGCTTATTTGAGTTTAAAGTAATGCCTTTCGGACTGAAGAACACCCCGGCCACTTTCCAAAAGTTGGTGAACTAGGTGTTAAATGGTGCTGAGGAGTACACAGTGGCATACCTGGATGACATTGCCATCTTTAGTACCAGCTGGGAGGAACACCTGTAACACCTTAGGGAAGTGCTGGGCAGGATACAGAGGGCCAGGCTCACTGCCAAAGCCGAGAAGTGCCAGGTGGCCATGGGAGAAGTGGCATACCTCGGGCATGTGGGTAGGCCGGGGACAGCTCCATCCTAACCAAATCAAGATAGCGGTAATACAGGCATGGCCCAGACCAGAAACTCAGAAGCAGGTCAGGAGTTTTCTCGGGACAGCAGGGTACTATTGAAAATTTGCACCCAATTACAGTGCCTTGGCTGCTCCCCTATCTGACCTGACAAAGAAACGGATGCCCAAGAAAATCACCTGGGACCCAGCCGGTGAGGAAGCCTTTACCAAAGTAATGGAGGCACTGTGCTGTGCTCCTGTTTTGGCAAATCCCAACTATAGTAAAGCCTTTATAGTTCAGATGGATGCCTCAGATGTGGGTATTGGGCAGTACTGAGCCAGACATCCAGCGAAGGGAGGGACCACCCCATAGCCAACCTGAGCGGAAAGCTGCTCCCCAGGGAACAAGCATACTCCATGGTGGAAAAGGAGTGTCTTTCCCTAGTGTGGGCCCTAAAGAAATTGGAGCCGTACTTATATGGGCAGCCTTTTATGGTGCAGACTGACCACAACCCCCTGGTTTGGCTAACGCAGATGGGGAAAAACAATGGCAGACTGCTCAGATGGAGTCTTGCTTTACAAGGGAATGATCTGAAAATCATACATAGGGCCGGAGTCCAGCCTCAGAACTCAGATGGACTGTCTAGGGTCTGTGAGGAGTGAACTGATTTGGGAAGCTCATCCCATGTAGGGGATAGATCCCCCAAATTCAGTCTAGGTGGGAAGGAGTGTGACGTAGACAGCCAGATCTGAGTGCTGTATTAATTATTTTTATTACATATAAAATATGTGATGGGAAGGTCAGTTTGAGGAAACTACAGTCTTGCTGAACTGACTCATCAAACCCCCCCCCAGGGATAAGTTCAAAGGACAGGAGGTATTTTAAACTGCAGATATCTGGGGTGCAATTACCTTGTCAATTTGCTTTCATCCCAGGAAATAGGATTAGCCATTCATAATTCCTCCCCCAGGGATAATCCTTTGACTTGAAATAACTGTCAGAAAGAACTTGAGAAGGAGGGGTGTCAGAGAGAAGCCAGAATGGACATTGAAGAGAGGTTGATGTCTGGGCCAGGGAGGACCCAGACAAATTTGAAAGGTCCAATATACTTTCCCGGGGAAGCCTTGAATTACATCAGAGAGACCTTTGAGGTGTAGATTCCAAGGCCCAGATGGGATTAAAAAGGCAAATACACTTTTGCTTTGAATACAGTGACTTAGATCAAATAAACTTTTGAGATGTATGTGTAGCAGAGCACAAACCGGTTTGGTCTGGTTAACCTGAGGGAGGAAAGGCAATGAGGTCATCTATCATGTTTTTTTTTAAATATTTTATTTGGACATCCTGTGAGATAAAATACAGATGTTATTACACCAAGGCAGAGTTAGTGACCTCATGAGAAAGGGCCGGCTCAGAACTGTGTTTAATTGCTGAGAGAACCTGGACAGAGACACACAAGACAATAATTCTGACTGAGAGAAGAGAGACCCTCAAATCACTGAAAGAAAGTAAGCATTAGATTAGACCAGTCTGAATGTATGTATTGTAGGAACTGCACTTTCACCTGTTTATTTTAAGGCTGAATGCACTGGGATATATTTTGTTCTGTAGTTATTGTTCTGTTTTGATATTTTAAAGTAAAAAGAGATTTTACAACGGAAACTGTCTGGAGTGCCTCGACATTTCTTTTTATTATAAGTGGAACTTTTAAAGGTTATAAGTAACACTGTGTATGAGCTTGTTGTATACCAAACTGGGAAATGGATAGAGCTCTCTAAAGTCTTGTATAGAGTTCTAAGGGTTCATTAGAAAGACCTGGTTGGGTGCCTGTAAGCAAAGATATCTGGCCCCCCGAAGACAGAATTATCTGAGCCTGATAATTGGGTATGCTAACAAGAGGTTATCAGTTTGAATCCCTCCAGAGCTTGAGACTAAGGTGACTTGAACCCACAAAACAGACAAGAGGGTTACCTTGTTCTGTTCACTGTACACAAATCATATGCTCAGAGGTTGGCACTTTGGGAGTAGAGGGCTGACCGGCTCAGCGAGTTTGTGACAATGACTGCTGTCAAGGGACTGGGACTGGGCTGGGTGGCTTAGGGGAATGGAAAGGGCCACCAGACACTAGCAATGATGATCATGGAAAGTGAGAAGGGGATGGTATGCCATCGGACCCTAGAGATAATGATAATGGAACGTGAGATGGGGATGGTGTGCCATCGGACCCTAGGGATAATGATAATGGGGAACATGAAGAGGGAGGTGGTGCCACCAGACACCAGGGAGGATAATAACAGAGACAATGAGAGAGAGAGAGAAGGGGTGCCACTAGACACTAGCAACTGGGATTCTGGGGATGGCGAGAGGAGGGCCACACCTTTTGCAGTTAGCTAAAATGTGAGTTTTGTAAACATAACATTACTTAGCACTACACAAACAGCTTATTATCACTTCACAAAAGTGACATATATGACAGTGCACCTGTATGCATGATTCCACTCTTGTAACTCCCATGCATTCCTGGGTTGGCTTAAGATTCAACACTAATGATTTTAGGCAGTGGGGTGTCAACGTGGCTCAGCTGGTAGCACATCTGCCTCTGGACCAGGAGGTCGTGGGTTCTCATCCTACACTGGAATTGGACTTGCACCTAAAATCACTGGCATCCAAGTGCAGCATTGAGGGGTGCTGTACTGCTGGGGTGTGCCATCCTTCAGATGAGACTTTAAACCGAGGTCCCTTCTGTCCATCCTGGTGTTGTCCTGGTGGGTGTCCAGGTGGAACTAAAAGAATCCAGAGCACTCTTCGCAAAGAGCAGGGAACATTCCCAGTGTCCTGGCCAACATTCCCCTTCCCATAAACAAGTTCATGCAATTATCCAGGCTGTGTGTGGATGATGATGATGTGTGATATGGCCAACACCACACATTCAGTCACTTCACTACCAGTCTAGCATTGCTTGTAAAGCACTTTGGGATACTGTGTATGAAAAGCTCTATATAAATGCTGATTCTTCTTCTTCTTCTTCAGTACTAACTCCTTCAATATGGTACTTACCATACTACATACTGTTTGCATTCACAAAGCATGCTTAGCATGGCCAAACCTCAGTTTGCACCATGCTGACTGTTCAGAAATGCTGCCTGAAGTATTTGAATTATTATGATGATAAATATTTAGCACCCTCTTGCAAGAACTACCTGTTTTCTGGGTGCCTCTACCAGATGGAAAACAAAATAATAATGAGTGTCCAGTGTAGAAATGACAATTCAAGTTACTATGAAATCCAGGTACATCTGAAAATGTCATTAAATTAGATAAGCACATCTATATTTCCTTGAAATTCTGGGTCCATCTTGGGAATTTCCCCTTCACACGCTGGGCATCTAACCTTTTATATTAAGAACTCCTCACTGATGTGCTCATAGTCTTCAGTGCCTAAATAAATTTCAAAATTACATACTGTACAATTACATTGTTAAATCCAATCCCACCTGTTCTTCCTGATTGTTGATCACCACCAAGTCAGCGCCCCTTGCCTGACACCATTTCCTGCTGTCTGACCAGTCTAGAGCAGACTCGGAGAAGAAGTACAATCTGCTGTTGAACATTTTCCAATTTGCTATCCAGAATGAGTCAATCACACACAGTTTTCCTATATTATGAAATTAAACAGACAGAATTAGCTTAAAAAACTAGGGTTGGGTGATCTTTTATTTTTCTGTGTAAAAATGTTGAGAAACCCAATTTTTACCCATTTTATTCCACAAAGATTCTTTGATTTGGTCATTTTCAAGCCAATTGCAAAAGCAAGTAAAATTCACATGAAGATCACTCTTTCTGTGCATGAAATGCTATCAATGATGTAAACTGTTTGAAAACAAAGTAATTACATACAAATGGCTGCTTTTAATTTTAGCCTGTTTAACTTAGCCCTGCTGCATAGAGTACTATTCTAGTCAAGTATTATTTTTTATTTTTTATTCTTTTTATTAAGACACAATAATAAAAGCATACATGCACATCATCTTACAGTAATCATAACAATAAATTGGTCAGACAAGGAATAAATTAAATAATATCACTTGCTTAAGAGAACAATTTTAATACCTGTCTGTGTCTGCACTTATCTTGATTACTATCAGTAATTCAATTTTCAAAAAATACAGCAGTAAAAATACAATAATTACTGGTGACCCCCTTTAATACCCTTTTTTCAGACACTGCTTAAATGCCGTAATAACTCGATTTTCAAAACATTCTTCATTCACAGTTCTCGAGCTTGAGAGCTCGAGACATTCAGAGCTCGGAATCAATTAATTTAAACCGCTAATCAGTTAAGTTACGGTCGCTACATTCAGACAGCATCCTTCCTACCTATAAAGTGTCTCGTTCATCACATCTCCTGCAAAAAAAGAAAATGGCACAAAGATTTCAGCTACCTTTAGTAAATGAGAGAGAAATCTTCATTCTTGATCAAGAGAATCAAAACACAGCACGAAAGACAGGCAGCGACTTAAAGTTGTTAAAAGCATTCATGGAACAAAAAAACGAAACAAGAGAGCTCAAATCTATAAGTGCCACAGAGTTGGATCTCCTGTTGGCAGAGTTTATTTTTTGTGTAAAAAAAGTAGATGGTTTCGAATATGAGCCCAGCACATTACGAGGGATACTAGCAAGCATTGACAGGCACCTCAGAAATGAAAAATACCCCACATCCATATTTCAAAGTACTGAATCTGATTTCATACAGACAAAAGAAACATTAAGAGCAAAACAAAAGTTCCTAAAAAAAAAAGGAAAGGGAAACCGACCACTGAAAGCGCAAGCTCTCTCAGAGGAAGACATAAACCTCCTACATACCTCTGGCACCATATCCATGCGAACTCCAACAGCACTACTGAATTTATTATTTTTCTACATTGGACTGCATTTTGCCTGCAGAACAAAGGAACAATCTGATTTAACGTGGGAGACATAAGTGAAGGAAAGACTAGATTGGCATCGCTATTTACAACATACCGAAGGCAGACAAAACAAGAACGGGAAAACCCTGTGATGTCCGCACCTGTGGCTCCCACTATATGAGAACCCCCTAATCCAAGCAGAGACTCACTTACTGCCTATGACATCTATAAATCCAACCGACCAAAATCAACACTATCAGCAGAGTCACCTTTATCTGGCACCAAACATAAATTATGTCCCTGGTAAATCACTGTGGTTCCGTTCCATGAAAATCGGAATGAACAAATTCGTAAATGATGCTTAAAATGAAGCTCTCAGCAGGAATACCAGGTGAAAATGAACAACTAATCACAGCACTCGAAAACATCAATTCAGCATCTCATAGACGCCAATTGCCCCCACAGATGTCCAGCAGGTCTCAGGACATAAAAGCTACTAGAGCATCAACAACTACTCTGTGCTAAGTGAAAAAAGCAAAGACACATCTCGAATATCCTAAACAAAGTTCAGATTCCAGACGGCATGCCAAGCACCTCAAGAAATTTCTTGTGTCCAGACCCAGTGCCCCAGAGATCACCATCGCCAACAAGACTAGCACCTACGAGGCTCTCTATGGACGACAACACTGAAAGCCTCCACAGTATGTTCGGTCCCAACTGTGTCTTCCATCAGGGAGTGACGATAAATATTACAAATCAAGCTCCCTGTCATAAAAAAACCCAAGCATCGCATCATCTATGACACTGGTTCCGACTAAACTGCAGCATGTGAGTACCACAATTTCAGTATTACATAGCACACATAAATAACCCATAAAACAGTTAATTTCCAGCCGTCACTCTAAAAAAAAATGTTACCAGTGTAAGTACTTGAACCCGGTCCCTAACAGAGATTTTTTTTTTATGTCCCTAGGTTCACCACAGCAACCGGAAGATTTAACAGACAACAACAACCACCGCTTCATAAAATATACTCTTTTAAAAACTTTTAAAAAGAAAATGTTTTGCTCGTTTCAACAGTATTTATTAATCGTTTTAAAAATGATAAAACATTCAGCCTAGCTCCAAGATGAATTCCCTGACGATGTTTTGAACTGGTAATCATAATATTTTAAAACGTTTGCATTTTTTTGCACTTCTAGTATAGCTTGAGAAACCTTGGTTTCATAGATAGACTGTTGAATAAGTTGAAATAAAAAACAAAATACACACAACAATTCTCTAAATGTTTTTGTTTATCACTTTGCAGGGTATTAAAGGGGGGGTCACCTGTTATTATAAAAAATAAAATATAGGCAAGTGTAAAGTTATGCATATTTTTTAATCATACCCTCGTTCTTTGATGAACAAAAAACCTCTCGAGCTTCGCTCTCGAGGTTTATTGTTCATCAAAGAACTTGGGTATGATTACAAAATATGCATAACACACACTTGCCTATCCATTATTCTCTATTTAACTACATCTCTAAATAACCCAACAGCCCTCCCTCTCTAACCAAAATATTCAGAACAATTCATTGGTCCAGCTGAAGAAGAATACCAATGCAGTCTGTATACCAAGATAGTGTATCATAGACTAAAAAATGTCTATTCAATGGCAGGCATTTGGCATCTTGACCCCAAGCGGACAGCTACCAGAGGGACATCTACACCCCATAACTCCATATGGGAGGAAGTCACCACCTCTGAAACAGTATGGTGACACCAAGGAGGTGACCCTATATCACACCACTACATAAAGTCTGTACCTTAACAGTGGAGAGGGTATTCAGGAAGGGTTCCTATACTGCAAAGAAATTTTGTCTTTTCCCCTTAAGGATCCAGGAACAACACTCCTGCTTTACTCCTGCTGCACAGCCTACCATTCTAGTCAAGTATTGTTAGCTAGTTATAACTACTGCATAGCCTACAATTCTAGCCTAGTATTTTAGTTAATATTTAGCACTGCTGCATAGCCTATAATTCTAGCCCAGTATTGTTAGTTAGGTACTGTTTAACCCTGCTGCATAGCCTACTGTTTTAGCCTAGTATTGTTAGATAGAGGATAATGCCTGGGTTTTGGGTGATAACCACACTGTAATCACATTGAGTGGTTGCTAGGGCAACAATGTAAACCTCGAGAGCACAGCTCAAGAGATTTGCTGTCGCCCTAGCAATCACAAGAGGTGATTACATGCCTGGTTATCACCCAAAACCCCAGTCATTGTCATTTATCATGTATGGGGGAAGAATAAACATAGTTTGACTAATACTGTTGCATTTAGTAGAAAACCTTACCTTGATAATGAATCAGAGCCTCGGGTACAGATTCAACTAAAAAGTTTATTTCCCTGAACAAGCGTAGGGGTAAAGTACTATGCTAACATTACAAGACTCTAATTAAATTTATAAAACCCTTATGCAACTAAGAGGTGAAAATTGTCTATTATGAGAAGCCGATTTAATTTAAGATTTTTTTTAAAAAGACCAAACACTCCAGCTGGTCTGTGGCAGTCACATGGGTAGGAGATGTGAAGAATTATGGGATACTCCATTGCACCCACCCAAACATCCGGAAAGTTAAGGAGATCATTACATCCTACAGAGTAGCTTCCATCAGAGGTAATCTACAAGGGAGCATAAAAAAAACTTGCAATCACTAGTCTTGGTAAACATTGACTGTCACAATGGATCTCAAGTTTAAATTATTTTCTGAGACTAGTGTTCATGTTATGAGTGTTAAGAATACTAACACTGGCATTCCATTTTGTAAACCTACTACCATGTTGTAGATGAGTTTATAAGGTTCTGATGTCATGACAGTGGGATTACAAGGTTGTAAACTGCTTACTTTCAGTGGGTAATAGGGGCTCCCCATACATTATTCAGTTATAATTTATCTCTACTGCATAGCCTACCATTCTGTCTACTGTTGTTAGCTATGAAAAGATTACACACCGAAGTAATGTTGTTTCTTCTAATGGAGTCTTGCTATATTCTGACTATATGCAGTTAGCCCCAGCAATTAACTGCTCCAGAGGGGAAAGGGTTAACTCTATGCAGCAGCATAGAATGTTGAGCTCGAGCTCAGTTTTCAAACCTCTGTCTGTGGTGCATCTCAATGTAACTGTCAGATTCTTACAAGCACTATACTAACTAATTATTAAGTATCAAAATTGTTTTTAAAATTTAAGCCAAAAGGCAATAAAAACTTGGGTCCAAAAGACTCAAGTCAAGAACCCCAAAAAGAATTTATGTAGATAGTGACTAACAACAAACAGCATAAAACAAGAACAAAATTCCCTTCTAGACAGGAAGGGTGCAAAGGTACAACTATGGGGTGCAGCACTGTTCCTGCCAACCCACATCCCAAAACAAAACTAGGTTCTGAGAGGGGAGGCAGGCAGGGAGGTTAGAATACAGCAAGACTGCATTAGGAGAAACAACATTACTTTGGTGAGTAATTTTTTTCTTCAAACAACATGAAGTCTTGCTGTATTCTAACTATATGCAGACTACCAAGCATCCCCCCAGGAGGAGGGGCTACAGAACCTATTTTGGGAACAGGCTCTGCATACTGCTGTACCAAACCTAGCATCACTTCTGGACTGGATGTCGAGAGAGTAATGCCTGGTAAAATGTATGAACAGTTTTCCAGGTGGCTGCTTTGCAGATTTACACTAAAGGGATGTCTCTAGCTGCTGCTAGCGAAGCAGCTGTACCTCTGGTGGAAGGATCCCTCAGGCATGAAGGTGGCTCTTTCCCCAACTTTGAATAGCAAAATTGGATACAGGAGACAATCCACCTGGCAATGGTTCTTTTGGTGGCAGGTTTACCTTTTCCCACTTCTCCATAAGTGAGGAACAATTGTGAACAGTCATTTCTATGGGCCTTAGTGTGCTCCATGTAGTAACTGAGGGCCCTTTTTACATCTAGACTGTGTAATCTTCACTCCCCAGAGGAAGAATGGTCAGTGTAAAATACAGGCAATGACATAGACTGGTTCAAATGAAAGTCTGTTACCACATTGGGAAGGAATTTTCTATTTGTTCGAAGGACCATCTTATCCCTATGGAATGAGATAAAATCAGGTTCCACTGACAAGGCCTGCATTTCACTGACTCTCCTGGCAGAAGCAATGGCTACCAGGAACACAGTCTTCCAAGTCAAGTACTTAAGCTCAGCTGAAGATAGTGGTTCAAAGGGGGGCTGCACAAGCTGTGCAATACAGATATTCAGGTCCCACTCAGGAGTAGGCTCCCAGGGGGGGTGGTGGTATGAGCCAAACCTTTGAAGTATTTCTTAAACACTGGATAAGAAGCCAGGGAAGAGTCCTTCCCAGCTGAAATAAACACAGATACAGCTGCCAAATGAACCTTAAGAGTGGTAGGCCTAAGGCCTAAGCTGTTAAGATGAACCAGATAATCCAAGGCAGTGGCAACATCAACTGAATCTGGCTGAATGTGCCTCTGACAGCACCAAATATCAAATCTTTTCCATTTTGAATTGTACATTTTCCTAGTGGAAGGTTTTCTACCAACCTTAAGGATATCCAAAACTGACTGAGAGAGATGCAGGCCTGCATATTCTAACTCATCAAGAGTGAGGCTTTGAGTCTGACAGACTGAAGCTTGGGGTATAGTATCCTCCCCTGAGAGGATGTCAGTAGATTGTACCTCCTAGGGAGACAAAGAGGAATTTTCAATTGTAGTAACAATAGGAGGTAGTACCATGGTTGCCTGGCCCAGTCTGGAGCCACTAGAATCACTTTGCAAGGCTGAGACCTGATCTTCATTAGCACTCTGAGAATCAGAGGAATGGGAGAAAATGCATACAGAAACCTGTTTGTCCAATCCAACAGGAGAGCATACTAAGGAACAGGCCTCAAAAGAGGGGGCCTGCAGCAAAACAGGGGAAGGGTGACTGTCTGAGGCTGCAAAGAGATTTATCTCTGGGGTGCCCCATCTCTTGAAAATGGCTTGAAGAATTTGGGGATTCAGGGAGCACTCGTGGTGACCCTGAGAAATTTTGCGGAGTGCATCTGCCAATACATTGTCCTTCCCTGGGAGATGCACTGCAATCAGAGAAGCTTAAAGAGAGCAAGCCAATGACCATACTTTCATGGACTCTATGTACAACGCCGTGGACTGAGTGCCCCTTGCTTGTTTATGTGCCACATGGTTGTGGTGTTGTCTGTCCTGATCTGCACCACTTTCCCTTTAATTGATTGTGAAGAACTAGAAAGACAACTCTGAATTTGAGAAGATTTATGTGCAAAAGAGACTCCTCCTGAGGTCACGTTCCCTGAGCAGAGAAATGGTCCAGGTGGGCTCCCCACCCCGGCAGGAAAGCATCTGTCGTCAGCATTACTGAAGGGGTCTGACTGAGAAAGGGGACACCCTGCCTCATGTTGTCCTCTTCCAGCCACCAGTGAAGAGCCTTGACAAGTGTCTGAGTCACTGGAACTAACTGGGTAAGAAGGTCCTTTCTTTGAGACCAAAAGGACCATAAATGGAACTGAATGTCCCTCATTTGGAACCTTGCTCTCTGCACCACTGCAGTGGAAGCTGCCATGTGGCCTAACAGTTGCAGGAAGTGCCTGGCTGGTCGAGAGACCAGTGGTCAAAAGGAAGAAGCCAGAGCTGTAAGGGCCTTTACCCTTGAAAGGGGGAGAAAGGACTTTGCCTGAATAGTATCCAGCTCTGCTCCTATGAAAGTGAGAAGCTGGTCTGGTTCGAGAATGGACTTTGCTAGGTTGTGGATGAATCCTAGAGACTCCAGAAGCTTCTGGGAGTTTCCAAGAGCTGACTTGACTTGGTCTGAGGACTGACCTACTATGCGTCAGTCATCCAGATAAGGAAATACAGAAATGTCTTGACGCTTGTGGAAGGCCACTACTACTGCTAGGCATTTTGTGAACACCTTTGGGACAGATGTTAGGCCAAAGGGCATTGCTCTGAACTGGTAATGACCTGAGGGAAACTCAAACCTGAGGTACTTTCTGTGGGAATCTCTGATAGGTATGTGAAAATAGGCATCCTTGAGATCCAAAGAGGCTAGCCAGTCTCCTGGTCTCAGAAAGAGAAGAATTATTCCCAGAGTCACCACTTTGAATTTTGGTTTTATGATATGTCTGTTCCGGTATCGTAGGATGGGTCACCACTCCCCTGTCTTTTTTGGGGTAAGTAAGTAACTGGAATGCAATCCTTTTCCCTTGTGCTGATGAAGTACCCTATCCACTGCCAGCAGAAGCAGTAGAGAGGAAACTTCTGTCTCTAAGGCCTCTGTTTCCAAGGGAGTAGGAAGACAGAAAGACTTTACTCTCATTTTGGGGAACCTTTTGAAACTGAGAGCGAGTCCTTGGCTTACCACTTTCGGGACCCATTTGTCTGAAGTGATAGACTACCAGGCCTGGAACTGGTAAGCCAGCCTGCCACCTACTCGAATTGAGGAGGCAACCCTGGCTGACACCTCGGGTGTCTGCTTAGCAGGGGGCTTAGACTTGAGAGGAGGATGCAGCTCTGCTCATCCCCCTCCTACCTCTTCCCCTAAAAAACCTCCTCTGCTGAAAAGAAGAGGAGGCCTGAGCTTGGTAGAAAGGCCTGAAAAAGGCCTACCCCTGCCAGCCCTAGACTGCTGCTTTTGAGGAATTGTCTGCTTCTGTTTAGCTGCAGCACCCCCGTAGGTGGTCCTATACTCTTCCATCTTTCTCATGTAGGCCTCTGTTTGTTCTCCAAACAAAGAATTACCCACAGCAGGAAAATCCATGGCCTTGGTCTGGGTATCCTGAGACAAATTCATACATCTGAGCCAAGCAAATCTCCGCATGGAGACAGATGTAGCCTTACCTCTGGAATGCACATCATTTGAGTCCACAGCAGAGTGAAACTGGACCTTGGATGCCTCAATGTCATCTGCAGCCACCTACTCCAGCTCCTTGGCTAGCTGGGGAGGGGCATTCTTAGTCAGTTCCAGAACCGTATACCACCTAGATTTCTGGTACCAAGCTGTGTATGCTGAATAGACAGCCTGCCTAAGTCCCAAAGAGGATGCCAAGTACTGTTTCTTGGCCATAGCATCCACTTTCCTGGAATTCTTATCTGGGGGTGAGATGCCAAAGGAATATTAGCCTTGCCACAAGCTGCAGCTTGCACTACCCCAACATGGCTGCAATGAGTGGTTAAGAATTCCATACCAGGGCCTGACAAAGCATACCTCCTGTCCATTTTCCTGTCCACAGGAGGTATGGATGTGGGAAATTGTAAAATTTTTTGTGTCTGTTTCCCCAGGATTTGTGCAGAGGGATAGACACTCTCTTGGACTCTGGGACATCCATAATTTCCATGTAGTCAGGCTCCTCCTGATCCTGCTCAGCTTCCGCTATAGGAAGCTGGAGAGACTCAGCCACCTTCTTGTAAAACAAGAAGTGGGAAGGAGATTCAGAAAGTCTGGGAGGAGAAACATTAGAAGATCTGTCCGGGGAGATGTCAGGCTCTACAGCCTCATCTAGGCCTTCATAGTCATCATCATCATCACTATGTTATTATTCTTCTCCTTCCCATTCGCCCTCATAAAAAGCCTCCAGATCATAATCCGAGGGAGCAGACTCCAACCAAACTGACCATCTATGTGTCAGAGCCGGTTCAGTTGGAACCAGGCAAAGCGATTGGATTATAGTGATCGCCTTAGCAATCTCCTCAGCGCTTGGACCATGGGAACAGGGATCCGAACCACTGACTTTCACTTTCTTTTACTAGGAACCAATTCTGCAGAATCAGCTGTCCTTTTGCCCTAGGAATTATCACCCGGGTCAGCGGGCACTGCCTCAGGTTCGGTCAAAACCAAACTGGGCTGGCTATCCGGATCAGAGGACTTCTCTGCCTGTCTCTCCTTCAGCCTACTTAAGCGTTTTTCCAAAGTGGCTTTGGGAACATTTTTACAGATTTGGCAGTCTTCTTTGAGGTGATTAAACCCCAGACAATATACACAGACGAGGTGGGGATCAGCCTTGGCAAATGATTTCCCACACTCGGGACAGTGCTGAAACACAGTGGGACCAATTTTCTTTTGGGGTTTCTCAGACATGCCTAAAATTTTTAACAGTTACCCTTTTTTCAGCGTTCAAGCTAGGTAACAAGAAACCTATCGGTTCCAATTGTGTCACGGGTCAGTTAAAAACTCCAGAAAAAAAAAATTGTTTTTTTTAGGAGCCGATAGGTACCAGAACACCACACCAAATTTTATAATAAAGCAGAAACAGGAATCATTTTGGTTCCCAACCAGACAGATCGGAAAGAAACCAAAGGAAAAACAATTTCTTAACAGAAACACTCACTATCTATCTACAACACTACCTGTACTGCAGACAGAGATCTGATACTGACAAATAAGAAAAAAATATTCACTCACTATAGTAATGTTGTTTCTTCTAATGGAGTCTTGCTGTATTCTGACTATATACAGTTAGCCCCAGCACTTGAACTGCTCCGGAGAGGAAAGGGTTAACTCTATGCCAGGACATAGAACGTTGAGCTCGAGCTCAGTTTTCAAACCTCTGTCCCAGGTACAGTTCAGTGTAACTGTCAGATTCTTACGTGCACTATGATATTAAATAGAAATTCTTTTAGAAATGTTGTGCCAAAAGGCAATAAACAGATTGTTAGGGTCCAAAATACTCAAGTCAAGAACCCCCAAAAGAATCCAAGGAGGTAATAAATTTAACAATATATAGTTAAAATTATAACAAAAAAAAACATTCTAAAAGAAGAGGTGACCAGGTATACCTCTGGGGTGCAGCACTGCGCCTGCCAACCCACATCCCAAAAAAGCTAGGTTCTAGGAGGAGAGGCAGGGAGGAAGGTCAGAATACAGCAAGACTCCATTAGAAGAAACAACATTACTATGGTGAGTAATTTTTTCTTCAAACAACATGAAGACTTGCTGTATTCTAACTATATGCAGACTACCAAGCAGTACCCCCTTGGAGGAGGGAGATACAGAACCTATTTGGGGAACAGGCTCTGCAGCACTGCTGTGTCAAACCTAGCATCACTTCTTGACTGAATGTCAAGAGAATAATGCTTGGTAAATGTGTGAACAGTTTTCCAGGTGGCTGCTTTACAGATTTCTACTAAGGGTATGTCTCTAGCTGCTGCAACTGAAGCAGCTGTACCTCTAGTGGAGTGAGCCCTCAGGCCTGAGGGTGGCTCTCTCCCAATTTCGAGTAGCAGAACTGGATACAGGAGACAATCCACCTGGCAATAGTTCTCTTAGTGGCAGGTTTATCTTTTCCTAATTTTCCATAAGTGAGAAATAGCTGTGAACAGTTATTTCTATGAGCCTTATATATTCTATACAATAACTAAGGGCCTTCTTTACATCAAGACTGTGCAGTCTTCTCTCCCCAGAGGAAGAATGGTCAGTGAAGAATACAGGCAATGACAAATTGGTTCAAATGAAAGTCTAATACCACCTTGGGCAGGAACTTTCTGTTTGTTCAAAGGACCACCTTATCCCTGTGAAATTAAATGAAATCACGTTCTGCTGATAAGGCCTGTAATTCACTAATTCTCCTGGCTGAGGTAATGGCTACCAGGAACACAGTTTTCCAAGTCAAGTATTTCAGCTCAGCTGAAGATAATGGTTCAAAGGGGGGCTGCATAAGCTGTGCAATACTGATATTCAGATCCCAAAAAGGAATAGGGTCCCTAAAGGGGGGATTGATATGAAACAGACCTTTGAAAAATGTATTGAAAACTGGATGGGAGGCTAGGAAAAAAGCCCTTCCCAGCTGAAAGGATGGCAGAGATAGCTGCCAAATGCACTTTGAGATTGGTAGGCCAGAGGCCCAAACAGTTAAGATGCACCAAATATTCCAAAGCAGTGGCAATGTCAACTGAATCTGGCTTACTATGCCTCTGAGAACACCAGAAACCAAATCTCTGGACTTCCGGTGACGTCATGGAACCGCTACAAGCTTAGCCCGTGAAGCTCCCCGCAGGGCAGAATTAAATATCCCCCAAAAAGTAGTCATTAACGATTCAGAGATGTCAAAAGGTGTAGGGAGACAACTCCAGACCACAAATAGAGGCAAAAATCGACACGATCCAAAAATGAGCAACAAGGATGCAGCCAGATTGAAAATGGGCCCGTCGAGCAGGCCTACCTCACTGCAGAGCTTGCAGACCCCTGATTACGATACGGATGGAGAAAATGACCAACTGCCAAGTTCAAACTTTGAGAGACTGCTGCACGAGATAACGGAATCCAGAAGAGAAAATAAACAAGAGTTCCGTGCCATGCAAACAAAAGTGTCTGCTGTTGAAAGTCGCATAAGCCATATGGAAGAGAGGCTGTCGGCTACGGAGGATGCCACCGAGCAGATGGCAACAGTAATTCAGACCTTATTAAAGCAAACGACAGACCTGCAAGCCAAATGTCTGGATTTGGAGGGCTGCTCACGCAGAGAAAACCTGTGACTGTATGGGCTGCCAGAGAATGTGGAAATACCCCCAATGGCAGCCTTCATAGAAAACCTATTGAAAGACACATTAGACCTCCCTCCGACCATGGCCTTTCATATCAAGAGGGCTCATAGATCACTCCAAGTTAAACCAACCAACCCAGCGGCTGGACCACGCTCCATCGTTTTCATAGTGAACTCATTCATAGCCAAGGAAGAGATTCTCAGATGAGCGTGGGCGAAAAAAGAAATAAAATACCTCACTCACAAGCTTTACTTGGATCATGACTACCCCTATGAAATTCAGAAGCAGAGGGTCAAATACCTGCCCATTCTGAGAGCCTTGAGAGAAAAATCAATACGCTTTCATACACCTTACCTGGCAAGGCTGAAAGTGTTTTGGGATGACAGGACAAAAATCTACACAACAGTGGAGGAAGCCTTGGAAGCCATGGAAAAATGAAACATCACTGTCAAGGAAAGGGGGAACCAAGAAGCTGAGAATCGGGGTCCTATTAAGCAAAGTGCTGCAGGCAGGAAGACTGGAGGACTTAGTGCTGAGGCACACACAGAAGTGATGCGTACTATCCAAAAGTTCCTCGCGAGGAAAGCTGCACGCAGAGATACTCAGACCTGAAAATGGGAAAAAGGGGAAATAAGGCTCCACCTGTCGCTTAAGAGGACAGACTCTCCCCTTCGATTGCTGTATCAAGATGAGTACAAATTAATTATCTTACCTTATTATACGAAGACGCCTAGAGAGGACTGGGCCTGCTCCTGTTACTAGCTCCTTTCTATAAAGCGACCAAATGCAGGCTAGAGAGCGCAAGGTTTTTGTTCCCAGCAAGAATGATGGATTCTGATCCCTTGTCTCGTGCTTGAGCGACTAGTCTGTTAAGGCCAATGAGTATAAGGCTGAATAACACGGATCACCATTTAGAACAAGAAGGTCTCGATAACCAAATAGCACTGCAAGAACACAATGGGGGGACTGTGATGACTGCGCCTGGAGGGACATTGATGAGGGGACTATGTATAAAAAAGGGTAGATAATGAGAGCAGAGGGGGGCGGTGGGTGGCCTCGATACCCCCCTCATGCTCTCCTCATACTACTCCCCATCCAGTTTCCTTTTCCTACCACTCCCCTCCCTTTTTTTTTCTTTTCTTCTTCTTCTTCTCCTTCTCTTTCTCTCCCCATTACCCTCCCCCCTTCCCTATATAACCAGATTTATCTAAACTGGGACAATTTAAGTAAATAGTAAATGCCCTGGTTATCAAGCATCACGGAAAAGCCTCTATGATACATAACGAAATTAAGCTACTAAAGAAGGCTCTGCCTAATGGGGAGTACACTATGGTACTAGAGAACCGTAGTAGACTACCTGCCCAGGGAGCCCCATGAAAACGAGGCTCTAGAGGTGGTCCCCCGGTATCGGTGGGTTTAGAAATCCTCCTCGTCCTCCTAAATATAGGAGTACAAAGGGGCTAGTGAAATACTTAGCCCCCAACCTTGGGAAGTTCAGATGTTCACATTAAGGTTTTGGTTACACCAATTATTAAATGTTATATTTGAAGGTTATGTTGATTATGGCACTACAAGACAAGTACGAATGTTTGACTCTAGGAAATGTCTCATGAAACTTGAAGGTCTAATGAAACGGAGGCTACCACCAGAGGATATAGCTTGTAAATTGAGTCTGGGCTCAGTATACAACATTAAAATTCCCCAGAAATGATGCTACATAATTATACCATCTGCACTTATAATGTGCATGTGGTTACAAACCCAATAAAAAGAACTAAGATTCTTCAATTAATGAGACGACAAGGAGTAAACATCATACTACTACAAGAGACCCATCTCTCACAGGCTGAACATGAAAAAATTTGAGAAACTAGGCTTTTCCCAGGTGGTGGCCTCATCATACAAAGGGGGCAGACATAGGGGCATGGCTATACTGATAAGGCAGGGTACTCCCTTTGAGATTAAAGATAAAATAGTAGATAAGGAAGGAAGGTTTGTTTTTCTGAAGGGTGACATGGAGGGACAACGGCTTACGTTGGCCTCAATATACATCCCCCAGCTACAGAGTTTTCAGTATATCGAAACCTCTTTACTCAACTTGCGGGGTGGATGGAGGGTAGATTGATATGTGGTGGAGATTTCAACTTAGACATCAGTGGGGGGGTGCCTGCCCCACCCAGGCCTGAACAAATAAACTAAGTCGGAAAGTCCAGAAACTACTTCAAGAACTGGGTTACGATGATATATGGAAGCATACATGTGGTCAGGGACGTAGGCACACTTTCTACTCCCAGGTACATGACTCATATTCCTGTCTTGACTTTTTAATAACTCAAAAAGAATACCTAAATACCATCCAACAAGCATGGCAGGGAGACTTCGTCCTCTCCGATCATGCACCAGTATTTTGTGTAAAATACAATCACAAACACCATATAGGAGAACGTTTTGGAGACTTAACATATCAATTCTTAGGGACAAGGAGGTAGAGGAATCAATAGTCTAGACTGTGACTCGGGCATTGGAAAATGACACTCATGAAACCTCTGTAGCCATGCTCTAGGACACAATTAAAGCTATAGTGAGGGGAAAAATCATTGCAATATCTGCCCACAAGAAAAAGCAGAGGGAAGAAAAAAAACTCTCTCTGGAATCAAAGATAGAGGCCCTAGAGGAAATGCAAAAGTTGAAACACTGTAAAATCCGAGCTCGAGCGCTTATCTCCCTTAGAAGTCAATTGAATACTATCCTAGACTATGCTGTAGAACAGAAACTGAAGTTTCTCCGACACAAATATTATGACGGGGGGCCGAGGTTTACGAAGCTTATAGCAGCTCAATTGAGAGCCCGCAAGGCAAAGTCTACTATTACAAAAATGAGGCATCCTATTACAAATGAAGTTAAAGACAAAATGCACTCAATTTCGGAAGCCTTTCATTGCTACTACTCTAAACTCTACTCAGAAGACACTAACCCCTCCTCAGATAAAATCAAGGAGTTCTTGGCGCCATTACAGCTCCCTAATTTGTCCTCCAGCCAGGGAGAACAACTGATGGCTCCAATAACAAATAAAGAAGTTGAGTCAACGATTGGAAACTTAAAAACAAGCAAATGCCCGGGTTCTGATGGGCTACCAGGAGAGTTTTATAAGACCCTTTCTAAACCACTATCCCCCATACTAACAAAGCTGTTCTCCTTTGTGACCTCTTTGGAGGGAGAGACCCCCTCATCCTGGAAGGAGGCAATAATTTCGGTGATCCCCAAAGAAGGGAAAGATTTAACACACTGCGCATCCTATCGCCCAATATATATTTTAAATACCGACTATAAAATACTGGCTTCTATATTAGCCAAGCATCTGATTCAGTATGCACCAGCCGAAATAAACATGGATCAGAGTGGCTTTATTCCAGGCCGACAAGCCCAGGATAATGCACGGAGGACAGTTTATATCATCGAGTGAATTAGAACCCAGAGAATCCCAACAATCCTTCTAGGGCTCGACGCGGAAAAAGCCTTCGATAAGGTATCATGGAAATATTTAAGAGAGGTACTTCTGAAATTTCATTTCCCATCTCAATTCATAGACACCATTTTTAAATTATATAGCAACCCTATAGGATACATATGAACAAATGGTCACATATCAGAGAGGTTCTGTCTACATAGAGGAACAAGACAGGGCTGTCCCCTCTTCCCATTACTTTTCGCTTTTTGCATAGAACCACTAGCCCAGAGTTTGAGACAGGCCACAAGCGTTGAGGGGGTGAATATGGGAGGGATGAAACAGAAACTAGCCCTGTTTGCGGATGATATACTCCTTTATTTAACTAACCCAGAATCGTCGCTGGAGGCACTTTTTAATAAGATCCAGCAATTTGCCAGCCTATCGGGGTTCACGTTGAACATGGGTAAGTTAGAGGCTTTATTATTTAACTACACGCCATCCCCATCACTCAAAAAACGGTATCCAGTCAAGTGGGACAACGAGTGTATAAAATACCTGGGCATTCAAATCCCGAGTAACCTAGATAAATTATTTACTTTGAACTTTGACCCCCTGATTATGAAGATAAAGCAAGACATTAGGAGATGGTCTTTAATCCCCTCTTCGCTTTACACAAGGAACATGGCATTAAAAATCAATGTACTCCCGAGGTTCTTACACCTGTTCCAGTGTATTCCCTGCTCCCTGTCTTCTAAGGAACTTTTGTCTTGGCAAAGCTGTTAAATGATACCTCTGGGATAATAAAAGACCGAGAATCGGTTACTTGAAACTGACTCTCCCTAAGGACGCGGGCAGGGTGGCACTCCCATCACTCCGGAACTACTGGGTGGCAGCGCAGATGCGATTAGCGTTGCTGTGGGGCAATAGAGCCTACCGAGCCAGATGGAAACAGATTGACTTAGAGAGAACCACAGTACCTGCCCTCCCAACCTGCCTATTTTCCCCATCCCATCTCAGGGAAGCCACTCAGACAGTCCCTCAGGCAACTAGGGCTGTCCTGAGAGGATGGCAAATGGGAACTAAACACAAAGTTTTCCAGCATTATTCCTGGAAATATAGACATTTTACCCTGAGCCAGGAATTCAATAATTAATGGTACAAAAACCAAGCCAAAAAAGGCCTAGAAGCCCCATGGCAACTGTTGCGGGGAATGGATATTCAGAGTTTTGAAGAAGCCCAGTTAAAATATGGGTGGTCTTGCAAAGATAGGTTGTTTTACTACCAAATGAGAACCTATATGTCTACGCATATTAGACAAAGCGAGAAGAACACTAACCTAATGGATGATGATACCCCGTTTAAGCAAATATGGTCCACACAATATGGTGAGAAGGCAATAGCAATAATATATCAATACCTTACACGACAGAAAACACATACAATGACCCCCACACAAGCTAAATGGGAAAGAGAATTGGGCCAGACTATATCTTCTAGAGACTGGAACAAGATTTGGAAGGGCTCTTGGGCTACCACCTCATCCCCTATGTGGCGAGAGTTTATCTGGAAAGTAAGAGTGAGGTACTTCCTAGTCCCCTCAGTCATATCTTTGAGAAGTCCTAGAAGCCCGGCTCACTGCTAGAGGGAGTGTAGAGAGCTGAAGGCTTCATACAAGCATATCTTCTTAGACTGCCCCAAGATAACGAATTTTTGGCTTCGAGTAACAGAGCATATAAAAAAGATACTGGATATACAAGGTGAGATAGAAGCTGCTAACTTGATGCTAGGCATACCCCCAATAGAGATAAAAGATGCAGGTAAAATATTCTTATGGGCAGTACTGTTGGGCTTGGCCTATAAATCCATTACCAAAAAATAGTTACAGACAGCAGTCCCACTAATCTCAGAGTGGAAGACGATAATATTAAACATTGACCACAATGAACAAATTTCCCTGGAGCTACAGGATCGGAGGGAGATATATATGACAAGATGGTCCAGATGGGAGCTCTACCAGGAACAGCTCCTTTAAACCACCACCAATAAGACAGCAAAAGATGAGATGAAATTAGGACCAAAAGAACTCATAGCGAGACCCTAGAACCGGAAAATAGAGGACCTAGTATGAGTATAAAATGTAATTTGTATTTAATGAATAATGATAGACATGATGATGATCTTAGATGCTAGTAAGACCTTGTCCTGTGGTAGATGCCAATGTTAATATTGTTTTTTTTTTTAAATTGTTCATCAACTCTGAAAGATTGCTTCAAGTAAGGTATATACTCATGTATGGATGTGTTTTGTTGTAACATATGATGAAATAAAGGAAGTATAAAAAAAAAAGAAACCAAATCTCTCCCATTTGGAAATGCAAGTTTTTCTAGTAGAAGGCTTCCTACTAACCTTAAGAATGTCCAAGACTGACTGTGAAAGATGCAGGCTTGCATATTCTAGCTCCTCAAGAGCCAAGCTTCGAGTCTGAGAGTCTGAAGGTTGGGATACAGTATCCTTCCCTGCGTGGAGGTGAGAAGATTGTACTGTCTGAGCAGACAAATTGGAATTGTCACTGACATTGACAATAGTAGGGGGTACTAAGGCTGCCTGGCCCAGTCTGGAGCCACTAGAATCACAGTGCAAGGCTGAGATCTGATCTTGACCAGAACTCTGAATATCAGAGGAAAAGGAGGAAAAGCATACAGAAACCTGCTTGTCCAATCCAACAGGAGAGCATCTTGAGGAACAGACCCCAAAAGAGAGAGTCTGCGGCAGAATAGGGGAAGCTGATGATTGTCCGGGGCTGCAAAGAGGTCTGTCTCTAGAGTGCCCCACCTCTTGAAAATGATGTGAAGAATTAGAGGATTCAGGGTCCATTCATGGTGACCTCGAGAAATCCTGCTGAGAGCATCTGTCAGTACATTGTCCTTCTCTGGGAGATGCACAGTTATCAGGGAAACCTGCAGGGAATAAGCTAGTGACCGTATTGTCATGGCTTCGGTGCACAAGGCCGGGGACTAAGTGCCCCCTGCTTGTTGATGAACCACATGGTTGTGGTGTTGTCTGTCCTGATCTGCATCACTTTCCCCTGGATTCTGTTCTAGAATGTCTGAAGTGCTAGAAAGACAACCCTGAGTTCAAAAATATTTATATGCAGGAAAGACTCCCGATGAGACCATGTTACCTGAACAGTAAGCTGGTCTAGATAGGCTTCCCATCCCAGTAGGGAAGCATCTTTGGTGAGAATCATTGTTGGAGCCTGAGGAAGGGGACACCTTGCCTTAGATTGCCCTCCTCCAGCCACCACCGGAGAGCATGAACCAGAGTTTGAGACAGTGGAACTAACTTGGAGAGAGGGTCTTTTTTCTGAGACCAAAAAGATTTTAGATGAAATTGAAAATCTCTCATTTGAAACCTTGCCCCTGCACTACTGTAGTACAAGCTGCCATGTGGCCTAGCAACTGCAAGAAGTGCCTGGGTGGCTGAGATACTAATGGACAAAAAGAGGAAGCCAGGGTGATAAGGGACTGAACCCTTGAAAGAGGAAGAAAGGCCTTGGCCTGGACAGTGTCCTGCTCCACCCCTACAAATGTGAGAAGCTGGGCTGGTTCCAGAACAGACTTTTCTAGATTTAGGATGAATCCTAAGGAGTCCAGAAGATTTTGCGTGTCCTCTAGAGCTGACTTGACTTGGTCTGCAGACTGATCCACTATGAGCCAGTCATCCAGGTAAGGGAACAGTAAGATGCCTTGTCTTCTGAGAAAGGCCACTACTTCTGCCAGACACTTGGCGAACACCCTTGGAGCAGATATTAGGCCTTTAAGGCACTGCTCTGAACTGATAGTCACCTGAGCGCAACTCAAACCTGAGGTACTTTCTGTGGGAATGTCTGATAGGTATGTGGAAATAGACATCCTTGAGATCCAGGGAGGCTAGCCAGTCTCCTATTCTCAGAGAGGGAAGAATTATTACCAGAGTCACCATTTTGAACGTTGGCTTTAGTTTGCTTAAGTGTCTTAGATCTAAGATGGGTCACCACTCCCCTGTTTTTTGGGGGGTAAAGAAGTATCTGGAATACAATCCTTTTCCCCTGTGATAGAGAGGTACCTTCTCCACTGCTTGTAGAAGTAGTAGAGAGGAGACTTCTGCCTCTAAGGCCTTTGTCTCCAAGGGAGAGGGAGGACTGAAAGACTTTGCTCTCATTTTTGGGAACCTTTTGAAACTGAGAGCAGGTCCATGGTTCACTACTTCCAGGACCCATTTGTCTGAGGTAATAGACTTCAAGTCCTAGAAGCAGTGAGCCAGCCTGCCCCATACCAGAACTAAGGAGGTGACACTGACTGGCACATCAGGGTGTCTGTTTGGCAGGGGGCTTAGACTGAGTGGAAGATGGAGTCCTGTTCATCCCCCTCCTGCCTCCTCCCCTAAAGAACCCCCTTTGCTGGAAAGGAGAGGAGGCCTGAGATTGGTAAAAAGACCTTGGGAAAAGCCTGCCCCTGCCAGCCCTAGATTGCTGCCTCTGAGGAGTGACCTGTTTTTCCTTGGCTCCAGCACCCCTATAGGTGGTCCTGTATTCATCCATCTTTTTCTTGTAAGCCTCTGTTTGCTCTCCAAACAGAGAATTACCCATGACAGGAAAATCCTTGGCCTTGGTCTGGGTATCCTGTGATAAACTGGTACACCTGAGCCAAGCAAATCTCCTCAGGGAGACAGATGTAGCCATGACCCTAGAATGTACATCATTCGAGTCAACAGCAGCATGAAACTGGACCTTTGATGCCTCAATACCATCCATAGCCACCTGCTCCAGCTCCTTGACCAGCTGGGGAGGGGCATTCTTAGCCAGCTCCAGAACCATATCCCACATAGATTTCTAGTATCTGGATGCATATACCATGTAATGCCATGTAATTAGCTTGCCTGAGCCCCAAAGAGGCTCAGTAGGTAGCACACTCGCCTCTGAGGCCAGGAGATCAGAGGGCTGTGGGTTCAGTTCCCATATCTGGCACTTGAGTTAATATCTCAGTACTGACACTGTAGTGTAGCATGAGAGGGGTGCTGCTCTTCTGAGGTGCCGTCTTTCAGATGAGACGTTAAACCGAGGTCCCATCTGCCTTGATTGGTGGTAGTTCAGGTGGATGTTAAAGATCCCATGGCACTTATCGAAAAGAGTAGGGGAATTTCCCCGGTGTCTTGGCCAAATTTCTCTCATTCACTAAAAATACCACCAACAGCTTAATCTGATTCAAAGCCAGTTGGCATTCATCTGTATCCCCCTCCCCCGGGTCGTGCCTGAAAATAGGTAGGAATTGTCTAGTGCACTTACCCGGTCAACAAAAACTAAATAAAATAAATAAATAAATAACTAAAATAAGTACTGTTTCTTTGCCATGGCATCCACTTTCCTGGAATCCTTATCTGGGGGTGAGATGCCAGGGGAATATTAGCCTTGTCACAGGCTGCAGCTTGCACTAACCCAACACGGCTGCAATGATTTGTAAGGAATTCAATCCCAGGACCTAACAAGGTATACCTCCTGTCCATCTTTTTATCCACGGGGGTATGGATGTTGGAAACTGAATAATTTTTTGTGTCTGTTTCCCCAGGGATTTATGCAGAGGAATAGACACCCTTTTGGACTCTGGGACATCCATCACCCCAACATAGTCAGGTTCCTCATGATCCTATTCAGCCTCTTCCACAGGAAGCTGGAGAGTATCAGTCACTTTCTTGTAGAACAAGAAATGGGAGGGGGACTCAGAAAATCTGGGAGGAGACACATGAGAAGGCCTGTCTGGGGAGATGTCAGACTCTACTGGCTCATCTAGGCCTTCATAATCTTCTTCCTCATAATCTTCTTCGCCTTCCCAATCGCTCTCATAAAATGCTTCAGGGTCATATTCAGAAGCAGAAACTTCCGACCGAACTGATCATTTTTGGGTCAATGTCGGTTCGGTTGGAACCTGGCAAAGCGATTGTACGATAATAATCGCTTTAGCTATTTCATCAACGGTCAGAACATGGGAACCGGGATCTGAACCGGCTGACTTGCACTTTCTGTTAGACTGAACCGATTCCACAGAATCGGCTCTCTTTTTGTCCACGGAGGTATCGCCCAGGTCAGTGAGCACCCCCTCAGGTTCAGTCGGAACCAAACTGGGCTGGCCATCCGGGTCAGCGGATTTCTTGGTCTCCCTTTCCTTCAGCCTACTTAAACATTTATCTAAAGTGGCTTTAGAAAAGTTTTTGCAAATTTGGCAGTCTTCTTTGAGGTGAACAAACCCCAGACAATAAACACAGATGAGGTGGGCATCAGCCTTAGCAAAGGCCTCCCCACACTCAGTACGGTGCTGAAACCCAGTGGGACCGGTTTTCTTTTTGGGTGTCTCAGACACGCCTAAAAATAATAAGTTACCCTTACCAGCGTTTAAGCCAGGCAACTACAAACCTATCAGTTCCAACCGTGTTACAAGTCAGTTAAAAAAAATGAAGAAAATATTTTTTTTTTTTAGGATCCGATAGGTACTGGGGACCACAATACAAAAGGTAGAAAAAATTACCAGAAAAAAACAATACAGAATTGCTTCAGTTCTCAACCGGACTGACCGGAAAGAAACTGAACAAAAAACAATTTCTACCAACAAAGCTCTAAACTTCTACTAAGTACACTTACTGTACCATGAACAGAGATCAGAATACTGAAAAACAATTAAAAGGTTGATAAAACTGACCAATTTTTACTTGAACCAAACCGAAGTGAAGGAGAGGATCTCCGGAGTGACGTCTCAGTTAGGCGGAGTAAAGAATCTGACAGTTACACTGAGGAGTACCTGGGACAGAGGTTTGAAAACCGAGCTCGAGCTCAACGTTCTATGCCTTGGCATAGAGTTAACCCTTTCCTCTCCGGAGCAGTTCAAGTGCTGGGGCTGACTGTATATAGTCAGAATACAGCAAGACTTCATGTTGTTTGAAATGAAAAAAACAGTTGAAACTGACCAATTTTACTTGAACCAAACTGAAGCAGTGAAGGAGAATTCTCTGGAGTGTCTTCATGGTTAGGCACAGTAAAGAATCTGACAGTTACATTGGGATGTACCAGAGACAGAGATTTGAAAACCGAGCTTGAGTTCAATGTTCTATACTGCTGCATAGAGTTAACCCTTTCCTCTCCAGAGCAGTTCAAGTGCTGGAGCTAACTGCATATAGTCAGAATACAGCAAGACGTCACATTGTTTGAATTATAATTTGTTCCGACTGCATAGCTTACCATTCTGTCTGGTAGTGTTAGCTATTTATAATTTAGCCCTGCTGCATAGCCTACTATTCTGGCATAGTACTGTTAGCCAGTTATCATTTAGCTCTGCTGCACAACCCATGACTCTAGCCTAGTATTGTTAGCTAGTAATAGTTTAGCCCTACTGCATAGCCTACAATTCTACCCTAGTACCCTTAGCTAGTTATAATTTAGCCCTGATGCATAGCCTACCATTCCAGCATAGTATTGTTAGCCAGTTATAACTAACCCGATGCATAGCCTACCATTCTAGCTTACTATTGTTAGCCAGTTATAATTTAGCCCTGCTGCATAGCCTACCATTCCAGCCTAGTATTCTTAGCGAGTTATAATTTAACCCTGATGCATACTGTAGCCTACCATTCTAGCCTAGTATTGTTAGCTAGTAATAATTTAGCCCTACTGCATAGCCCACAATTCTACCCTAGTACCCTTAGCTAGTTATAATTTAGCCCTGATGCATAGCCTACCATTCCAGCATAGTATTGTTAGCCAGTTATAACTAACCCGATGCATAGCCTACCATTCTAGCCTACTATTGTTAGCCAGTTATAATTTAGCCCTGCTGCATAGCCTACCATTCCAGCCTAGTATTGTTAGCCAGTTATAACTAACCCGATGCATAGCCTACCATTCTAGCCTACTATTGTTAGCCAGTTATAATTTAGCCCTGCTGCATAGCCTACAATTCTACCCTAGTACCCTTAGCTAGTTATAATTTAGCCCTGATGCATACTGTAGCCTACCATTCTAGCCTAGTATTGTTAGCAAGTTATAATTTAGCCCTGATGCATAGCCTACCATTCTAGCCTAGTATCATTAGCCAGTTATAATTGAGCCCTGATGCATAGCCTACCATTCTAGTCTAGTATTGTTAGCCAGTTATAATTTAACCCTGATGCATAGCTACCATTCTAGCCAAAAAATTTTAGCAAGTTATAATTTCGCCCTGCTGCATACTCTGCCATTCTAGCCTACAGTAGTATTGTTATCCAGTAATAGTTTTGCCCAGATGCATAGCCTAACATTCTAGCCTAGTGTTGTTAGCCAGTTGTAATTTAGCCCTACTTCATAGTCTACCATTTTAGCCTAGTATTGTTAATCAGTTAGCCTGCTCTGCTAAACATGTATTAGCCTATTTATATATATAATTTTTTTACCCAGGTAAGACACACTAAGCTGAAAGCTTGTTTACAGGTGCAACCTGGGAGCATAAGGAAGTTAAGTGACTTGCTCAGGGTCACACAGTATGCAAGTGGGGGCTGTGGGATTAAAACCCAGGCCTTCAGGTTTGCAGCCCAGAGCCTTAAACCATTGTACTATACTGCATCCTATTTAGCCATCCTGTACTGTCTGCTCTTCAAGTCTTGTACTGTTAGCCTGTTTAAGTTAGCCCTGTTGTTACCTGTTAAACTAGGCTTGTATTAGCCTATTAGTATTTAGCCCTGCTCCATAGCCTACTCTTCTAGTCTTGTATTGTTTATAAATATTTAATCCATCTACATAGCCTGCTAGTCTAGCCTAGCTTTGTCTGTTAGCTTGTTCAGTTCAGCCCTGCTACATAGTCTTCCCTTCTAGCCTTGTATAGTTAGCCTTCTAATATTAATCCTTACAGCATAATCTGTTCTTTTAGTCATGTATTAATATCCTACTAATGTTTTGCCTTACTTCAAATTCAGCACTTTTAGCCTTGCTCACTTTTTTCTGCTCATTCCCCCAGCAACCCACTGGACTTTTAGCAGTTATCTTCTTCAACTTCACTGGCTCTGCCTGGAAGCACTTTAGTGACTCCCACCCTTAATACCCCTCCACACTAAATTTAACCACCCTCCTTCTGCACCTTAAGCCTCAGAGGTCCACTGAGTTCTTCATTAGCCTGCTACTCCTCTCAGTAGCTGAGGTTAGGCTTAACAACTTTCCCTGCCGTTTCCCCTCTCTAAGGGCTTAGGGTCATATATCTCAATGTCTTTGTTTCTTTTAAAGATTGACCAACTGAAACTGGGGATTGATTCTCTTCTGCCAAAGCTTCTGATTATCCCTGAGACCTGGCTCCCATCTAGGATCTGTGATACTGCCATGGCCTCCCTAGTTACGTAGTCTGTAGGTAGGACACAAGAGGAGGAGGAAGTATGTCCATTAATGTTGTTCTTACTTACCAGTCTGAGGTCATGCACACTCTTTCTCTCTCATTCTCATAAGCTTCTGGTTACCAAACTCTACCTCCCATTCTCTCTCCCCATAAATAATGCTGGCATGCAGTATACTGCCACCCTGTATTCTGAACCTTGCTTTGCTTGTGACCTTCTCTCCCCATCTTTTCCTTCACAGCTGCTTGGAAGCTTCTAGTTCTGGGTGACATTAACTCAAATTAGTCTTACCTTGAAATCAAAAAGGGCTTAAAGAGGACCTTCCCCCGTCCTGTTGACAGCCATGCAATAATTCACCCTTTTGCATTAATTCTGAATGTCCAATTAATTAATCATCTCTGCATTTGATTTTTACATATTCAGCTATTAAAAAATGCATGCTGTACCAGTGCTGCTAGAGCGAGTGTGGAGTTACTTGAGAAGCACAGCTGTGCTGTCAACATCACTGTATGGAGACCTTCTACTGTGAGAGATCCTGAGTGAGAGCTTCGTCTCATTTCTCAGTGCCTCACACCGACTCATCAGCTTCTTAAAATGATTTGAGTGGACTAGAATCTTCACTAGCCCTACAAATGGACGATTCTGATGATTTTCAAGCTAGTAGTTAGGCAGGTTGGTAAAAACTTAATTTTATACAGGATGTACAGTACATGTCATTCAGACTTTGCAGTCCAGTTTACAAGACAGTCCTGTGTAATTGGTCTATTCATTTCTATAAAACACAAGAATAGTGATAGCAAGAGAAGGTCACATACAATTCCACTTGTATAATATATAGTACATAAAAGAACATCCAGCAGTATTTACAGTATATACAGATATTTATACTCTTACTGTAAGCTGCTGGTAACAGTGAGAATATTGGGGTTCTGCCGCACCATTATGAGCCTGAGGCTGATCAGCAGGAATAGGCAAGCAGCATTGCATCTGCTACTACACAGGACAGCATCAAACATCACATTGAAGATGATGATGTGACTTGGTAATAAATTCATTTATTATTTTTTGTCTAACTTATGTTGCAATTTGTGAAGTTGAATTTATGGATAGTCTGTAGTGTTTCTGTCTAACTGCCATTTATAATTACACATTTGGGGGGGAGCTTTTTGTTTCAGTTTGTTGGTGCTGAGGTATATTTTATTAGTTCAAATTACACCTCCAAAGGCAGAATGATGCTTTGAGTACATGTTGGAGATGTATGATATAATTTCTTGTCTAGTGACCCTATGAGCTGTAAGGTCATCTGATTGTCTTTCGTGGTTCCCCCTGTGCAATCTATTATGGGGACAGAAAGGGGTGTGCATAGTAATTTTTTTAAATAAGGGCAATACAAATAATGGATATCATATATGATGGGGCAGTCTTATGGTGTACACACATAAAGAAGAGTGTACTTTTTCACTAAAGTTCAAATACAGATTTTGTGACAGTGTGCCATGAATCTATGAAAACAGTGAGTGATATAGTGCAACGTTTGGCATTAGAGATACACTAAATGCAGGTGCTATAGTCAGTCACACTAAGCTTGAATTGCCCACTAACCATACTGTGACATCAGTGGGAGTGACTGCAGGGAAGCCGATTAGTGAAAGATGAGTGCCGCAGAGCTACAACACAGATACTAAATACAAAAACAACAAGATAAGAACACTTTTTATAAAAGTAAAGAATACAAACAAAATGTTTGGTATATTACTATGTAACACCATGTTTAAAATCCTACGACTGGAACATAGGGGAAGGTGCTCTTTAACATAGCCGGTCCCTATCCAGCTCCTGCAGCACATTAATGAGCTAGCCTAAGGCAGTTTTTGCATCCCCCTTCCCAGGTATTGAACCCAGTACTTTTTGCGCCAAAGTCCGTTGTCCTACCGCTGCACCATTGTGGCCACCTCAATTCTGGTTACCAATACACTACCCTTATACTTGGCATCTGACTATTCCCCATTTCTGACCATGGTCACTCCTATTGGATGGTGCTACCTGGCCTCACTGCTGCTACTGGTGCTGTCCCTCCCTCACTTGTGCCCACCGCCACTCTCCCAATGTACCATCCTTAAGCAACTTCTCACTGCTCTTCCCATCCATATCTCCCCCACCTTTGTCAACCCAGTGTCCCCTCCCTACCCCCGGACAGCCCAATTTCCCCTGTCGTCATCTCTCCCTGATTCCCCTTGGCCTTCCCTCTACCTTGCTATCCCTGCCCTCCACTCCTTTCCAGTCCCGTGCTCCCTGCTAGCAAAGGACATGTACGGCCCTCCTCTGGTGCACTGTAGATGACATCTAGCTCTTCTTAGAGTAGTCTCCCTGCTCCTCATGCTGTCCAGTAATATCCACCCCAACCCTGGTCCCAACACTGCTGACCTGCCCCACATACCCCCCGCCACAAGCCAATTGCATAGCTTCCATGAATATATGCAGCCTCTTAAAGAAATCTGCAGCCCTTCAATGCTGGATCATGCAGCACTAACCAGGCATACTAGCTCTGGTTGAAACCTAGATTTCCAAATCAACCCCTGGCTCCTTCGTTGCCTTTCCAAGGTACTCTCTATTTACATAGAAACATAGAATTTGATGCCAGATAAGGACCACTTGGCCCACCTAGTCTGCCCATTTTCCTACCTAATGGATAAGCTGCACATCCTAGTTAACCAGCAGCCTACTTCTTTCTACCACCACCCCCTAGAATTGCCTTATGGCTGTCCCATTCATGCTTGAATTCAACCACTGTTTTTGACTCCACAACCTCCTCCAGAAGGCCATTCCATGCATCCACAACCCTCTCTGTGAAAAAATACTTCCCACATTACCTCTGAGCTGCCCCCTATCTTCAAATTGTGCCCCTTGTTCTTGCACACCTCTTTTTTTGAAAGATGCTACCCTCTTGGACTTTGTTGATTCCCTTGAGGTACTTGAAAGTTTCTATCATGTCCCCTCTCCCTCCTTTCCTCGAGGCTATACATATTAAGCTCCTTTAGTCTCTCTTCATATGTCTTCCAGTGCAGACCCTGCACCATTTTAGTTGCCCTCCTCTGGACAGCTTCCATCTTGTCTATGTCCTTGCAGAGATCGGGTCTCCAGAACTGCACACAGTACTCCAGATGGGGTCTCACCAGCTGTCTGTACAGAGGGATAACAACTTCCTGTTTTCTACTGGTGATACCTCTCCCTGTGCATCCCAGTATCCCCCCAGCCCTCCTTACTGCCCTCTCACATTGCTTAACCACCTTTAAGTAATCTGATATGACTACCCCAGGTCCCTTTCGATTTTTGTTGTTGTTAGTATCTCACCCACCATTGTGTACTCTTCCCCTGGGTTTTTGTTTCCCAGGTGCATTACCTTGCACTTCTTAGCATTAAATCTAAGTTGCCATTCATTTGACCATACCTCTAACCTTGCCAAGTCCCTTCTCATCTTTTCCACCCCACCTTGTGCATCAACTCTGTTGCAGATCTTTGTGTCATCTGCAAAGAGACATACTTTTCCTTCCAGTCCCTCTGCAATGTCGCTTACAAAGACATTGAAGAGGACCAGTCCTAATACTGAACCCTGCGGCACCCCACTAGTAACCCCCTTTCTTCAAAGTGGACTCCATTTACTATTACCCTCTGTGTCCTATTCTCCAGCCAATTCTTTACCCAGGCTATCATCTTGGGACCCACTCCCAGGCTGGCTAACCTGTATATTAATCTTTTGTGTGGGACTGAGTCAAATGCCTTGCTAAAGTCTAGGTAGGCCATGTCCACAGCCCCTCCCTGATGTACTACTTTGGTCACCCAGTCAAAAAAATCTATTAGATTCGTCTGGCATGACCTTCCTGCTGTGAATCCATGCTGCCTTGGGTCCTGTGCCCCTCTGACCTCTAGATACTTGACAATTCTTTCCTTCAGAAGTGATTCCATCATTTTCCCTATCACTGAGGTTAAACTAACTGGTCTGTAGTTTCCCGCTTCTGCCCTGCTCCCACTTTTGTGAAGGGGAATCACATCTGCCCTCCTCCAGTCCCAGTCCTCAGGTACCACCCCATCCTCCCATGATTTGTTAAAGAGGGCAGTCAGTGGTGTCACTAGTTCTACCCTTAGTTCTTTTAGAATTCTGGGATGAATCCCATCAGGCCCCATTGCTTTGTCCACCTTCAATTTTAAGAGTCCTTTCAGAACCCTTTCTTCTGTAAATGGGCTGGTATCAACTTCTGTATCCAGAGTGTTTCTACTGTTTGTTTTGGTACCTCCCCTCTTCATTGTAAATACTGAGTAAAATATTTGTTTAGTATCTCTTCCTTTTCACCGTCACCTCTGCCCACCTCCCTCCCTTTATTAAACCTCACTATCCTCCCTTGGTCTTCATTCGGCTCCCTGATGTACCTATCAAAGGTTTTATCCCCTTCTTAACTGAGTTGGCTATCTTTTCCTCGGTTTGGACCTTTGCTGTTCTGACTGCCTCCCAGCTTCCTTTTGCTTTAACTGCACAGTTCTCTGTCCTGCTCCTTCTGTGATTCCTTGTACTTCCTGAATGCTTTCTTTTCTCTTGAATCTTCACTGCCACTTCCTTTGAGAACCATAGTGGTTTCTACATCATTTTGTTTTGTTTATTTGCTTCACACAAGGCTTGTTACCTCTGTGATGGCAGTTTTTATTATTCCTATTGTTCTTCCACCCTCCTTCCTGCCCATTTGCTAGTGCATTCCTTAGGCACTCACCCATTTTGCAAAGTCAGCCCTCCTAAAGTCCAGTACTTTTTGCCTTTGTATGGCTTGACTCTATTGCTGTGTTTATTGTGAACCATACTGTTCGATGGTTGCTAGTTCCCAGATGGCTACCCACTTCTACATCTGTAATCCTCTCTCCATCTCCATTTGAGAGAATCAGGTCTAAGATTGCTCCCTCTGGGTGGGCTCCAATACTAGTTGTCTAAGGCATGCCCCTGAGGGCATCTTCAATAACCCACTCTTAGAGTGGCTGCTGCAACTGCACTCCAGTTAACATCTGGCATATTCAGATCACCCATCAGCAATATCTCCCTTTTTCTGCCATTCTAAGTATACTTTCTATCATTCCTTGTCCATTTCTCTCCCCTGAGGGGTCTGTTCTAACCCCTGTGTGATTGTGGTGCCATTGCCTGCCTCAAATTATTCCACGGTGCTTCTTCTCCTCCCTGTTTACCCTTTTGTTCTGTTTCTTTGATTCCTTCTCTTATGTAGAGAGTTACTCCTCCTCCTCTTTTACCCTCCATGTCCCTCCTGTAGATAGTGTATCCTGGTATGTTTACATCCCAGTCATGGTTCTGTGAGTACCATGTTTCCATGACTGCCACGATATCCAGATGTTCCTCCTCCTTTAGGGAGGATAGAGAGGGTAAGCGGGGTGGTGGCTGTGCCATTTACATGCAAGACTCCTTGCTGGGCCATGCCTTTCCACTCCCCCAGCTGGATCATGGTACCTAAGCTATTTCACTCAAACTTACCCCAGACCCCTCTAGGGCTCCCCTTATCATCACGGTGGCCTATATTCCCCTGCAGCACCAAACTCCAGTTCTCCTCTCACTCTCAGAATACCTCTCTAACCTTCCACATAAGGTTGAGCAGCACACACGAAGGGTACCTTCACAGTCCTTGACCTAACTCAAGTAGTAACACAGACAACCAGATACAATCCCACAAATGGAACCCACACCCTGTTGGACATTGTCCTGTCTAACCAACCCCATAAAATCATGGACATCACTGTCCTTCCGAACTCCCTAAGTGACCACTCCCCAGTAATCTTCTCATGGTCTTGTCAGATACTAAAACCTGCACCTAGTCATCCATCAGCACCTCCACCCTGGTAATCTCACTAAACTCAGGCTGCATCTTGCCCATTCAGACTTGACCCTTATAAACCTTGCCTCTAGCACTGATGCTTCACTTGACTAATTTACCCGATCCTTCAACATGACCTGTGACATTTTTGCCCCTCTCTCCAAGACCCATGCTAAAAAACACAATGCTCCCTGGATTACCCCATCCCTCCTCAGACAAATGAGGCACAGAGACAAGCTGTGGCATAGAGCCATTGACTCAGTAAGCCTGCTGATAGACAGGCCTACAGTGCCAAGCATAACCAATGTACTTGGGCCATTCATAAGGCCAAAGCAGAATACCATAGTTCTACCCTTGCCTCCTCCTGGGGGTCCACCCGTAAATTCTGGGATAACATAAAAGAACTTAACGGGAAATCACGTACCCCCCCTCCATCACAACTCACATCAATGGCACGATGTCCACTGACCCTCAATGCATTGCTGACTGCCTTAATGCTTCCTTTACTGACCTTAGCAAAGTACTAAGTTCTTTGGCCCTGATAGCTGCTCCCCAGCCACCCACCCTCCCTCGCCTCCCTTCTACCTTCGCACTATCACACCTCAGGAAGCTAAGCCTTACCTATCCAAGGCCTTAAATGTCTCTAACTCTAGTAATGACCCGTTAGACATAATGCTCCTTCACCTGGTCCTAGACATAGTGCTCCTTCCACTTACTGGCCTGTTCAATCGCTCTCTCTGCCTTGGTCAGTTTCCCCTCTCCTGGAAGATGGCAGTCATTACACCCATAGTTAAAGGTGGTGACAGTTCATCCCCTGGTAACTATCGGTCTATATCCATTCTCCCCCCTCTCTCTCTAAAGCCCTGGAAAAAATAGTGGCAAACCAACTTGCAGATTACCTTGTCACCCACAACCTACTCTGCAAAGAGCAACATGGCTTCCACTCAGACCACAGCACCACTACAGCACTCCTTGAATTCACTAGCTTCCTCCACTCCACCCTTGACAAAGGTAATTTAGCTGGCACTGTTTTCATTGACCTCTCCGAGGCCTTTGATACTGTCAGTCACTCCCTTCTGTTGGACTCTCTCCTGCAACTTGGCTTTTCCCAAGGCCCCCTTTCCTGGTTTATGAGCTACCTATCTTCCCAGACCCAATCCATCAAAATAAACAGCACCTTCTCTGGCAACCGCCCCATTCACTCAGAAGTCCCACAGGCCTCCATCCTGGGTCCACTTCTTTTCAGTCTGTATCTCAATGCCCTACCCAGTTCCTGCTCTGGCAAGGTTCTCCTCTATGCTGCGACGCAGTCCTCTTTGCCTCTCACCCAAACCCCACCACTCTCCAGACTACTCTCCAGCACTCTTTCAACCTGACTAAGTGATGGTTTTCGGACTGTAGACTGGTCATTAACCTGAAAAAAACTAAAACTATGCTATTTGTTCATCACCAAAGCAGGCTCAAAGATTACCCCCTGCAGGTACTCTCCAGTTCTCTCCATCCCCTTAGGCAGGTCTCATCCTACAAATACCTGGGCATCATCTTTGATCCAGCTCTCAACTTCCACACCCACATCAGTGCCCTCTCATCTGCTATCTATGCATGTATGGACCTTCTCTACTGACACAAGGACTCTCTGCTTCCTGAAGCTCTCCGACTGGCTTTACCTCATCGGTCCTCTCCTTAGTTGACTACGGCCTCCTAGTCTATGCAGCTGCAGACAGCACCTCCCTTAGCAAAGTCAAAATGTTCATTAACAAGGCCTGCAGGCTCTTGACTAGCACACTCCCACCTGCACACTTTATTCCCTTGCTAAACTGTTCAACTTCAAGGAGAGGCTCCAGTATCAATCCTGCGACATGGCGACAAAAGTACTACTCAGTCTTACCCCCCCAGGGGTTGCAGCGTCTCTCCAGCATTCTACCCCCTCGATCCCTACTCGCAGCACCTCCAAGTTCTCACTTATGGTCCCGAGGGTTAGGACCTCCTTAGCCCAGAGGACCTTCTTGTATGGGGCCCCATCCTGGTTCAGCTCCCTTCCCACCACGGTTACCAGCTTACCAAGGATTGTCCTATTTAAAGATGCTCACAGGAACCACACCTTCTCCATTCACTCTTGTAGGTGTTGTTAGCGGTGAGTCATGGTCCCTGCAGTGCCACCCACCTACCTGCCTCACCTATGCCTTAGCTCTTCTCCATTGGCAAAGTCTCATTGCTAGACTGCATTTGTCTAATCTTATTGCACCCTGTCTGGTATAATGTTATCACTTGCTTTAGCTACCACACTGTACAGGTGCACTGTTTCACTTGTATATAAGACTGCTGCTCTGTCTGAAATATCTGATTGTATGCTATTGTCTTAGCATATTTAGCTCACTGTGCTGTCTGTGTCTGCTACCATACCTTGTACATAAACTGTATTAACTGTACTTTGTAACCTGACGTGGAGCCTTTAGAAATGAGTTTCTGACTCAAAGGGTTGTAATTCCAATGTGACAATAAATAAATAAAAAAATAAATAGAAACCTCTACTCCTCTCTTTCTCTTCCAACAGTTCCCTAATTGACTATGTTCTCTTCTCCTACTTCCAGCCCATTGTGGAAGTCGGGATTCTCCCTGATGCTTTTAGTGATCTCTGCCTGGTTAACTGCCTGCATATGGCTCACCACCCTAAAGCCCCTTTAAAGTCATTCATTTCCTGTCCTTCAGATTACTCTGGCAGTTTTGTGTTAGGGTTTGGGGGAACCACTGAAGGGTTCTGAGAGGTATGAAGGGTTCTGATTAGATATGAAAGATCCTGAGAGCAATTTGACTCATACCAGAACTTTTAGAACTTTTTTGCTTTTACTCAATTTAAAATGCATACATTGCTTTACATTTAATTACAACCCATAAACTATTAAATGGAAATAATGCTTAAAACAGTTAAGGGTGTGATCCATACTCCCCTACACACCCATACAAGGAGAGTGACAAACGAAGGAGAACAGTAGGAGAGAATTATGTTTCTTTATCTCTGAGCAAGATCTTAGATTGAGCAACATTAGGGTGAAGCAAACGAAAATGGAATTATTAGATGATTTTGTCAGACAGGAAGAAAAGGAGATAAGGCAGGGTCAGAGATGGTTGAAAGAACTGCATATTTGGTTAGACATCAGCATAGATGTGACACTTGAGAGTTAGAGATGATGTGGCCCAGAAAGAGGAATTAGAGAAGAGAAGCAGACTATGAAATATAGCCTTGGGGACCCCACAGAGAAGAATCAGGTGGAAGAAAGCAAAGATATTACCACAAGCAAAAAGTTTCAAAAAGATATGTAGGAGTAAAAGCATGAAAGAAGAGTACCAGAGCCCTGAGGACAATGCTCAAGACTGTCAAGGAGGATGTGATGGCCAAGGGTGCCAAACATTGCACTCAGGTCAAGAAGGCCACAAAGAAAAGAGCCATCATCACATGGAATAAGATGACACTGACAACCTAATGGAGAGGAGTCTCACTGCAATGAAATAAGCAAAAATCAGAGAGAGAGCGAGAGAGAGCAAGAGAGAAAGAAAGAGACAGACATGGACAGAGAAAGTGAGAAATAGGGGATAGGAAGACAAGGAGAAACAGGTGGATAAGTAAGAAAGAGAGAGAGAAAGTGAGATTGCAGAATGTCGACTGTTGCATTATAAAAAATGCCTACCAATGTCTGAGGGAAGAAAGTATCCACTTGTTAACTGTGTCTGCTGTTTCGGCACTTGACTGTAGTTACTAATTAATTCTTCATTTTTCTGTACTTCTTCTTGAAGATGTTGTGACACCAGTTGGTCTGTGTAGGGAGAAAGCAAATACAATCATATAATTTTATTAACAGAGGGTAGTTCAATGGAGTTTAATGCTTAATGGAAATTCTGTGATTTCTATGGTCTTTCTAAATTAGATTGGCAGATGCTGAGATTTCTACACAGCATTCTTGGTTACAGTTGCAGCAATTGACATGGTCAAATATTTTGTGACATTTGTAAAGAGAATTTCTCTGGTGGCCCTAGAGAGGTACTGCAGGATTGCAGGGAATTTCTCTGGATATATTATAGAAATTTCAGGAAATATCAGACCATGGAACTATAAGGGCAAGATCCAGGAGGCAGGTTGTCTCACACTTATCACTACTTGTCCTACACTGCAGTGATGTTACCACACCATCTCAGTATTTGTAGTTCGGCCTCCTGATGTTCTCTGCAACAAACTTTGCAAGTGAGCCCCCTGGTGACAGCTAAATGCTGGCAGAAACTCATTGTTACCATTTCAGCAAAATGTTTGCCAAAGTCCACAATTTTAATGCAAATCTGTAGAATTCTGCATTAGCCACTTCCAATAAATTTCAATTTTTGCCTACATACTGTATTCCTCTGTCATTCTATGAGCTAGAGACTGGGAAATTGGCATATGCACATTCTTTGCTGCAAGATCCATGAATTTTCCAAAGTTGTGCATATTCAGTTAAGTACTCTTTAAGTTACAAGGGTCAATGTTACATTGTTTAGTAATTGATGAAATTTCTCCCTCCCCCCAAAAAATGTATATGTTTGGTTGCTTATAACTCATCCATAAGGACCTGAAAACAGACACCCTTTGTGGCAGGATCCTGGAATTTACCAAATATACTGAAGTTTGTTAAGTACTGATAATGTTCCAAGGGTTACTATTTGGCATCAGTAGAGTTTCTCCAGTAGTTTATTTATTTATTTAGTTATCTGCTTTTGGTAACTGGGTGGGTGCACTCGCAGGATTGCTATTTTCAGGCAGGACCCAGGAGATTACAGTTCAAACAAGTTACAAACAATAGTAGAGGGAGGAGTGGATTCAGTGCAGGACATAAAGAGATCAACAACCTTACAAGACAGTAGAATTACTTAGCACAAAAGTTATGTCATACATAGTATAAACATTGTGGTACAAAAGAGATAAGAAGAGCTTGCAGAGATCAGTAACATAAGCGCATAACAGCAGTGCTGGTAGCATAGGACGAGGGTATGGGGCAGGGAAGGGGATATTAGTGCAACAGCAAGAAAAGAGGTATGTTCTGTGAAGTAGAGCAAGTAAAAAGGTGTAATACATGAACTAATGACATTTACATGCATCTAGGGAGGTGAGGTAGTTAAAGAGTGCATGCCTGAAGGCAAGATGAGAACTGGAGCTTCTAAGGAAGAATGGAAGGGAGTTCCAGAATTTGGGAGTGTAGACGGAGAAGGCAAGTTCACCCATTTTGGTGGAGCAATTAGGGACAGTGACCAGAGCTGAAGTCGAGGACTGGAGGAGTCGGGAGCAGTCAACTGGGGTGAACATGGATGCAAGGGAGTATGGGAGAGAAGAAAAAAAATTATATTGTTGGTCAGGCAGCTTATGGTAAATAAATGCTGGGAGGAGGGGGATAACCAGTGGAGATCAGACTAAAGTGTGCAACAGTGTTTAAGCCAATGGGCAGATGAGGCAAATCTGCAAACTTTGTTATAGGCAACATCCCATGCTTGAAGGACGTTTGACTGCACTTAAGCAAAGACTGGCAGTGCATAGCAAAGACCAGGAGGCAGAAGTCCTTGGTCAATGGAGATCCAAGCAGCAGGGGTCAAGGTGTGGTGGACATGATATGCCAACCCAATTTTGGCATTGACAGACTTGCATACTGCATTGACATGGAGAGAGAAACTGAGACATAGATCCAGAGTGATCCCTAAGTATCTGAAGGAGTCAACAACTTGTACCGGGGAGCCATCAAGACAAGAGACCAGAAATGAGGGGTTTAGGGCACTGAGCTTCCTGCAGGATCTGAAGAGCATGACCTGGGTTTTGGCAACATTTAATATGAGGTGGTAAGATGTGAGCCATGTTTGGATTCATTGCAGGTTGGAAGAGAGGTGGGAATTAATGTCAACCATGGAGCTAGAGGAGGTATAGAGGACCAAGTCATCAGTGAAGAGTAAGGTGTGACAGTGGGTGGGAATGGTAGGTAGATTGTTTATAAATATAGAAAAGAGTAGGGGCCCAAGGATGAAACTATGTGGAACACCAGTGGATAGATGGCAGGGGAGGAGAGGACTCTACAGTAGGAGACAGACTGGGTGCGATTGTGCAGGTAGCTGGAGAACCAGGCAATAGTGGGCTGGGAGGCACTCAGTGAACCTAGCTGATGCAAGAGCAGTGAATGGTTCACTGAGTCGAAAGCTTTCATTAAGTCTATAAAAACAACCCCCATAAGTTGGCCTCTATCCATGGTGGTTGAGTTGTCGTTAGTGAATTGCACTAGGGAAGTTTAGGTGCTGTGGCCTGGTCTGAAGCCATGCTGAGCAGGAGATAGTGGGTCATAGTTGGCTACGAAGACTGACACCTGATGATGAATAAGTTTCTATAGAAATGTTCTAAGGGTAGACAGGAGTGCTATAGGGCAGTGGCTCATAGTGTTTTTAGGGTCACCCTTTTTAAAGACAGGTATAACCCTGGCTTGTTTCCAGGAGCAGGGCACAGTGCCAGACCTAATGGAGAGGTTGAAGAGGTGCAAGATAGGGGTGGCAAGAACTGAGGCAACAAGTTTGAGAATTCTAGGTTCCAGACCATCAGAACCAGCACTGCCATGAGATGACATAGTGCTGAGGATCTGTAGGACATCAGCTCTAGAGACAGACCAGAGAATGGGGAGGATGGGGTGGAGGGAGGCCTGGGGAGGGAGGGAGGGAGGGATGGAAGGAATGGCTTTGTTGGAGGTCAAGGAAGGAGGAGGTAAAGAGTGAGTTAAAGGCGTTGACTATGGTGTTGGGGTTGTTACAAGAGATATTGTCAATTAGCATGTCATGAGGGGCTTGAGAAGCACTGTGACCCAGAATGTGGTTGATATGTGCCCAGTACCTTTTCATGTAATGGGCAGAGGCATGGAGAAGACCTCTATAGTAATTGCTTTTGGCAGCACGAATTGCTTTTTTGCATGAGTTTCTAAGGGAAAGATAGGCAACAAAGTCAGAAAGAAGGGAGGAGCTTTCCACCTGGCCCAGAGCTTGTCAAAAGATTTAAGCAAACGGAGAAGGGGACTAGTCAACCATTTGGTGTTAAGGCCCCTAACCCTGCACCTAATGTAAGGAATGTGCTTGGACTGCAGTGAGCGCAAAGTGTTGGAGAAATACTCCATTGCCAGATCAGTGTTGTCTGTGGTGAAAAGGGGAGACCAGTCAACCTGCTGGAGATCTGACAGAAAAGCCAAGAATTCGAAGGCAGAGTAGTCTGCCACAGAGATGCTAGGCGGGTATGAAGGGGGCAGTCATCCCAGACACAGGTTAAAGGAAAATGGTCACTAATGGAGTCAGGCAACACAGTAACTAAGGAGATCCTGTCTGGCCTATTGGTGAGGACCCAGTCAAGCAGGGTGTGACTAGTGTCTAGTGCCACTACTGACTAGTGCCACTAGTGACTAGTGCCACAGTAGGGTGTGACTAGTGCCACTGCTGGAGTGCCTAGTAGGTACAGTGACAAGCTGAGTTAGACTGGCTTTGGCAATGTTAGTGTTGAGGATAGGGGAGCTTGGGCCAAGCCAATCCTGACTGAAGTCACCTAGGCAAAGTACTTCATTGTTTTTGGTGGCATGGGGTAGAAATTCCAGAAATTCCTCAAGTTCCCTAAGAAAAAGACCAAAGAACCAGAAAACTGGCATGCTATATTGCAAGATCTTGGAATTTATCAACATTGATGAAATTTGGTTAAATCAGTTATTTGTTTGTTTGTTTTAAGATCTATAGGGTCAAAACAGCAGCATTACTCAGTTTAATATTATTGGCAAGGTTTCACAGAAAACAATATCACTGAATGGGAATCAGTAATTCTACCAAAATTAAACCAGCCGAATCTTAGTGTTTAACAACACAAGTCACAGCTGCACTCATCACTGCCACTTGCACTAAAGCAGACTTGGCACAGGCATGGTATTCATAACAGATTGCATGGGTTTATGTACACTCAGCAATAAAAAAATGTATTTCATGAGGCAGTGCTCCAGATTACCTCCTGTCCTACCTGACCCTATGTGAGAGCTCCTCTCCTTCATTTATGCACTTGCTTGAATCACAAAGTTCAAAGGATAGAAGGAAGTGTGCACAGGGGCATTCATTTGCTTTTGGCATACAGCATCAGTGCAATTTTCAGCTCACAAGCTTTCAGGTTTACACAGGCCCTATTCCAAATGTTGGGAGTAGTTCAGTAAATTCTTAAATATTGTTAAACTGTTGTGCCTTATTGCTTTGCATAAGCAAGTATTCTTTAACCCTCTTAGTGCCTATGGATGTCTAGTCAATCCTGAATTTATTTCTATAGTACTGAATCATTTTGGCTATTTTATTACAAAATCAGATGTTACACAACCATGAGATATCATACAAAATGTATATAATAATAAAACAGCTCTCCATGGCTGCAAAGATATAGGGCTATGAGGCATAGCTTGCCGCAGCCTCCTGTTGGCAACAGACACCCAGCAAAAAAGGGGGATAGTGCATCCTAAATTGATTAATGGCTTTCTTTCTGGATGTCATATTCAAACTCGAACAAGCTAATAACCATATGAGACACGACAAGATGCTAAGGGGCCAATTATATGCCTATATGTGGCCAATAGAAGCTCTGAGTGACATCTCCATGCCTTTGTAGCATTACTAACAAGAACAGTGGGGGAATTCAAGAATGCATGGGACAGACATAAGGCAGTCCTAGTGGGGGGGTAGGAGGAAGTAAGCTGTTGGTTAACTAGGATCTGCAGCTTATCTGTTAGGTAAGAAAATGTGCAGACCAGGTGGGCCAAGCGGTCCTTATCTGCTGTCAAATTCTATGTTTCTATGTCTATCTTTCAGAAAAAGAGATGTGCAAGAACAAGGGGACACAATTTGAAGATAGAGAGGGGACGGCTTGGGGCAACGTGAGGAAGTATTTTTTCACAGAGAGGGTGGTGCATGGAACAGCCTTCCTGAGGAGGTTGTGGGGTCTAAAACTGTTGGAGAATTCAAGAATGCATGGGACAGACATAAGGCAATTTTTGTGGGGGGTAGGAAGAAATAGGCTGTTGGTTAAATACGATCTGCAGCTTATCCTATAGATAGGGAAAAGGGCAGACTAGGTGGGCCAAGTGGTCCTTATCTGCCATCAAAGTCTATGTTTGTACATGTGGAGGCATTGCTCAGAGAGGCACTTGAGATTGCCCTCCTGCCCCAAACCTAGTGGCAACCATTGTGAAAGGCTAATCACTGGTAGTCTAGTGGCTCCCTCACCCTCACCTAATCCCCATATGTATTCCTTAGTAGTCCTGTGGTACCACCCTCCTTCAGCCAGTCCCCATTTGTATTCTGTAGTAGTCCATTTGTACTGCTCTCCTCACCTGATCCCAATATGTAGTCCCTGGTAGTCTAATGAAACCATCTCCGTCACATGATCTGCAATTGTATATTACAATGATTTCATGTTGTCCTGTGGTTCCTGCCCTCTCACAGTAGCCTCCAACCCCCATGCTGACCTACCAAACACCAACGGCAACCAAGACCTACCCTCCACTCACCTCCCTAGATAGCTGTCATCTGTTCTGCATAAGTCCTGCATGGATTTACAAAGCTGTGTATTGATATAGGACTTCATAACTCTGCAAAAGCACTTCCATGCATGCATAATACTGTGGATAATACAGTGGATTTATGACAATAGAAGGCATGAGGCTTGCTAACTGTCCCCAGTACTCAGTAGTAATAACTACAAGAATTAACTGGATGACTTTGTCCAATCTGTCCTTGAAAATGACATGGTTAGGTGCTTCAGCAATATCTCATGCTAACTTGTTCCACATTCTAACTGCTCTGGGCAGAAAGACGTATTTCCTAAGATCAGCTCTAGGTGTGTAGTCTATTAGATGGCATTTGTGTCCTCTCAGGTAGTAGTTGTGGTCCTTAAACTTTAGACCCAGCTCATTAGATAGCTCTGTATCTTCCAGCAACTTGTACAAAGATAAGAGATCCCCTCTTAGTTTCCTTTGTCTTAAGGATCATAGCCCCAGGTCTGAAAGTCTTTCCTCATGTGGGTTGGACCTTAACTTTGAGATTAACTTGGAAAATCTACATTGTGTCCTCTCAAGCAGATCATTATCCTTCTTTATGCAGGGACTCCACATCTGTGTACAGTAGTCAAGATGTAGCCTTATGTATGACCTGTAAAGCGGCAATAGGACAGATGCATTTTGGAGGGGGGGGAAACTTGCTTAATGCAGTTGGTTAAATGGTTAACACTATCACCTGTTTACTGTGAGTACTACTCTTCAGGTTGCTGTCAATCACCACACCTAAATCTTTTTCACTAATAGTCACCTAAAGCTTGGCTTCTAGTATGAGGTACTCTTGTCTTACGTTATTTTTGCCAAAGTGCATGACTATACACTTTCCTAAATTGAATTGCATACGATTGTTATTAGCCCATTCCACAACATCATTTAAACCATTGGCCATAATAATCCTACCAGGAATGGTGTTGACTAGTTCATACAATTTAGTATAATCTGCAAACTTGTTAAGTTTACTATCACCAATTAACTGGAGGTCTTGAGTATAAATGTTGAACAGTAATGGGCCCAGAACCAAGACCTGAGGCACCCCACTAGTCACATTCCCATCTGCAGATAGCAGTCCATTAATTATCACCCTCTGTTTTCTGTCTGACAGCCAATTGTATATCCATCTAACAACTGTTTTGTCTATCCCAAATGCTATCAGTTTGGCAATTATGCCATCATGGGGTAGTGTATCAAATGCCTTTCTGAAATCAAGAAAAATCATGTCCACATCAACATTTTGGTCAATATTCTTACTAACATACTCATAAAACCTTATCAAGTGTGTGGAACTGGACCTGTTCTTTACAAACCCATGGTGTGTATTATCAGTTAACCCTCTTACTAGTAGGTGTTTGTTTAATACACCCCTTATTATGCTCTCAATAACTTTTCCAACAATGGATGTGAGACTTGGTCTATAATTGCCTGCAGTGGATTTTCTACCTTTTTGTAGATGGGGATTACTACTGACTTTCACCACTCTGGAGGAACACAGCCTTCATTTAAAGATTTGTTTCTAATGTCAGCAAAAATTGGTGCTAATTCCCTGGCTAGCTCCCTCAGCAATCTGTGGTGCAATCTGTCTGACCCGCTGATTAGACAAACTCTCAATTAACAATATCACTGTGGTCGTTAATAGCCCCGTCCCATGTAATTGCTGCTTCAACTTCAATATCAGGATTATATACTGAACAAAAATATTGAGTTAATATCTTGGTCATGTCTTTCAGATAGGTCACCCCCTTCATGAATTAAATGACCAGTTACTCCTAGAGTTGCCTCTTGTCCTGTTGACATAGTTGTAGGATGCCTTGTGGTTGTTTTTAGTGTGTGCAAGTCTGAACTCAGTGCCCATCCTCTCTTTCCTTATTGCAGTGTTCAGCTGTCTTAGAGTAGATTTATATTTTCCTATGTTTTCAACTGACTGATTCTTTTTCATTGCGGTATAGTGGTGTTTCTTTAAGGGTATTAATTTCTTTAGCTTTTTGTTAAACCATGGTAGCTTATTTCCTTTACTGTTGTACCCTTGCCTACTGGGGACATAGTTATCCTCCAGTGACTTAATAGTACTAACAAGATGATTCCATGAGTCTTCTGTATTAAGACTGGCAATCCTACCCCTCGAGTCTATGCTTATTAAATCCTCTTTGATGGCCACTATGTTAGCTCTGAGGTAGTTCTTAAAGGTGGTTGCCCCTTTGGCATGCCTTGTGTTCCTATTAATATTAAATGATGTGGTGTTGTAGTCACTACTACCCAGGGGTGCATCTATAACAGTGCCTTGTATATCAGTAGGTATATTTGTAAATGTAACATCTAGCATGTTATCTCCCCTTGTTGGTTGGTGTACTAGCTGCTTGAGGTCTATTGAGGTTGGAATTTCTAGAATCAGGGATTCCTCTGACCCAATTGCTTTTCCTTTGATCCAATCTATACCTGGCATATTTAGAGCACCAGTATCCAGTATGTCACTATCCTCTGCTAATTCTATAATCTGACTGATTAGTAAATCTATATTCAAAAACAGTACTATCTGGTGGTCTGTAGAATACCTCCAGTTTTAATTTCCTCCTGTACAGTCCAGTTATGTTTAACAAGACTGACTGAACATTTTCAGCATCCTTATTGCAGTCAGTTCAGTGACATTCAATATTATCATTGATATAGATGGCCACCCCACCATCTTTATGACTTGGCCTTTCCCCACTGTATACTTGGTATTCCTTGATGGATTTATTCAAGTCATTGTCTTTGTCCCATCAAGTTTCAGTTACACAGATAATGTCATTAATAATGCATTCCAGTTCTGATAATGTGTCTTTATTCATGCTCCTAGCATTCAGGGATAATACTTTTGCATACTTCTTCACCTTATGCGTGGTAGTGCCAGTACTGGTAGAAATAGACTTTATGTGAACTTCTTTCATCCTATGAGTTATTAGTTTAGATTGACAGAGATCACCCTTTCCAAGTTTAGACCCACCAATCTACTATCTTTATAACTAAGGTGGAAGCCATCTTTACAATACAAAGCAGGCTTATTCCAGAAGGGATCCCAGTGTCTAATAAATTGGTAACTATTGTCTCTGGTCCAGGTCCCAAGCCAGTAACTGGTTTCACAGATTTTTTTGTTGTTTTGATGCGAGGTCCTCAGTACTGAGAGTAACTCAGAGAAGACAATTTTGTATCCCTTCCCCTCTAATTTACCTGCAAGTTTGATAAAATCACTTTGCATTTCTTTCTCACTTTTTTGCCAATGTTGTTAATACCTACACGTATCAGCATTAGTAGATTGTCACTTGCCCAGTGTAGAACGTTATCAGCCATGTCAACCAAATTACAGATGCCTGTCCCCAGGAAACTACTGACCATTATGTTTGCTTTGTCTGATTTACATATGTATCTATCTGTGTATTTTATAACTAAGCCATCAAGAACTATGGTTTGTCTAAGGCAATGGTTGATTGATTTTGTGACTTCATTGTAGAATTAACAGGGTCAGTGCTCATTTGCGGCTGTTTACCATTGTGCTGATCTCCAACAGCTGCCCTAGCTAAATATCTGTTAGATAGTGGCAAATCTAATCCCAGATCATTTGTTTCCCTCCTCAGAGAGCCGGGCAAAGATTTGCTGTTTACCTCTTTATTTTGCTGGTCCATAACCACAGTATCAGTTAACATCATATCATTGGCTGTAATGCTAAGATATTCAGGGGAAACAAGCACATTACTACCCCTCCCTTTCCTCCTTACTGATGATATATAACACCAATCTTCCTCAATCATGTCTTCTACCTCTGAATGCTTAAATTTGTGCCCCTGATCATCAAGATATTGGTGCCTTGTCCCATCTAATTGTAGTTATTAATGGTCTTTTTTTTTTTCTCACTTGACTCCATGCCCACTTGCCATTAGTTACCTACACATTCTACCCTGCACCTTTCACAATGGGATGAACCCAGGGTTACAGCTTCACAGGCAGAAATCTGACCCTGTGCCAGGAGGACGGCCTGATAGCTTTAATTTTATTAAACATTTCATCTTGGTATTTTTCCAAATATTCTAACATTTTGTAGAATTTCTTCATGACGGGATGGCCTCTGATTCGGCAACTGGCCTTGTGCTAGGGGCCGCGTCATTGTTGGCCTCCCCTTGGGTGCGAAATCTTGGTGTGATGTTTGACAGGAATTTGACCATGGAGGTTCAGATTTCTTCCGTGGTTCGTTCCTGTTTTTTCCACCTTCGTAACATCACCAGGATTAAGCCCCTTGTTCCGCCTCTGGACCTCCCTACCTTGATACATGCCTTAGTCACTTCGAGGCTTGACTACTGTAATGCCCTCTATCTCGGGATCTCTGGGGGCTCTCTCCGCAGATTGCAGCTTGTGCAGAATGCTGCTGCCCGGCTTTTAACCGGGCAGAGTAAATTTGTTACATTACACCTGTGCTATGCGAACTGCACTGGTTGCCTGTCAGGTGGAGAGTGCTCTTCAAGGTGGGGTTTCTCACCTATAAGGCCCTACACGGACAGGGCCCCGGCTACCTGTCAGATCTCCTGATACCATCCTCCTCTTCCCGTGTCTCCGTTCTTCTGATGCTGGCCTCCTAACTGTTCCAAGAGCGAGGTTAAAATCTGCAGGCGACCGAGCTTTTAGTGTCGCCGCGCCCGTTTTTTGGAATTCATTGCCAGCTGCAGTTAGGGAGGCCCCGAACCTTACTACTTTCAAGGTTTGCCTAAAGACCCACCTATTTTTATATACTTTTGGGGTTTGATCATGATTATGTATATATGTTTCTTTTGTTTTGTATTTATATGGCATGAAATGCTGAAGAATTTCTTTATCTCTTTTTAATGTACGGCGGCCAGAGCCTTTGGGATTGGGCGTCTTTTTTAAATAAAAATGACTTGACTTGACTTGACTTCAATTCCTCCTGCAACTCAAGGTTGTTTCTGCATTTCTCTCATACAAATTCACCTTTTATAGCCTGATTATTTATAAGTTTGTACACTGAACAACTGCTGCACCTGTAGCCTATTTCCCTGTCAAGAGTAAGTATCGTGACTGACATTGTATCAGGCCTTTCTTACTATGCCTAGCAGATGGGATAACCAGCTTATCAGGTTACAAGTATACTGTGAACCAATGAGCCAAGATGCAGTTGTTTCTGCCTTATTGGGCTATGTGAACCTAGTGCACAAATAGGTTAAAATAGATGCATGATGAGCCTTGAGTCACCAAGCAGCTAGTTGAGTTTAATGTAACAAAATGATGTATTGCTTTCCCTTTAATAGACTCCCCAGATAACAACATGGGAGACTACACCACGCAGAAGTCTAAGTCAAACTGTTGTTCTGATGTCAATTAAAATGCAACCAGAAGGCACCCTTTTTTGTATGTGTGTTTAATATGAATATACACCCGACACCAACTAATGGGGGGCAGGGGAGATTTCAAGCACTCTCAGTATGATACATAGATACATAGATACATAGACAGTGTCGGAAGATAAGGGCCTATGGCCCACCCAGTCTGCCCATTTGAGCTTGTAAGTTCAGTTTATGTTTTCCTAGATGTCTGTTGCCCCTTACCCCTGACCTCCAGAATTCCTTTATGTCTATCCCATGCATTCTTAAATCCCGTGATTGTTTCAGCCCCACCACTTCCTCTGGCAGGGTGTTCCTTGTCCACCACCGTTCTGTGAAGAAATTCTTCCTCATGTTTCCTCTGAATCATCCTCCCTCCAACTTCATCCCATGCCCTCTAGTCCTGGAACATCTTTTCACTTAAAAATAGTGTATTCCTCACCCTGTTCCTCCCTGTGAGATACTTGTATGTCTCTATCATATCCCCTCTCCCTCCTCTCCTCCAGGGAGTACATGTTCAGTTCCTTCAACCTGTCTTCATAGGACTTGTGATGCAATCCATGCACCATCTTTATTGCCCTCCTCTGAACCTTCTCTACCCTGTCTATGTCCTACGTGAGTATGGTCTCCAAACTGTACACTGTACTCCAGGTGGGGCCTCACTAGTGTCTTGTATAAGCGGGTCTATGACCTCCCTTTTCCTGCTGGTGATGCCCCTGCCTATACATCCCAGCATCCTATTTGCTTTACCTGCTGCCTTGTCACACTGTTTCCCTACCTTGGAGGTCATCAGAGATGATAACCCCAAGATCTCTTTCCTGCTTGGTGCATGCTATATCCTCACCCCCCAACTGATATATTGTGCCAGGGTTTTTGTGCCCCATATGCATTATCTTGCACTTCTTTGCATTGAATTTCAACTGCCAAACCCCTGGCCATTCTTCAAGTTTCTGCAGGTCCCTTCTCATTCTGTCTACACCCTCTGGTGTGTCTACTCCGTTATAGAGCTTTGTGTCATCAGCGAACAGTGAAATTCTGCCTTCTAGGTCCTGTGCAATGTCACTGATGAAGATGTTGAATAGGACCGGTCCCAGCACTGATCCCTGTGGTACCCCACTGGTCACTCTTCCCTCTGTGGAGTGACAGCCATTTACCACCACCCTCTGTGTCCTGCCACCCAGCCAGTTACCTACCCACCACACTACTGTCCTGCCCACACCATATTCCCCAGTTTGTGTAATAGTCTTCTATGTGTCAAGGCCTTGCTGAAGTCCAGATAGGCCATGTCCACTGCCCTCCCTGATCCACCTCTCTAGTCACCCAGTCAAAAATTCAATGAGGTTGGTCTGACGCGGCCTCCCCTGGTGAAACCATGCTGCCTTGGGTCCTGTAGTCCATTGACAACCAGATGTTCCACCAATCTCTCCTTCAGTAGTGCTTCCATGATCTTCCCACTACTGAGGTGAGGCTGACTTGTCTGTAGTTCCCTGCTTCCTCTTTGTTCCCACTTTTGTATAGGGGACTACATCTGCTGTCCTCCAGTCTTTGGGTACCTCCCCTGTTTCCAGTGACCGGCTAAACAGGATAGCCAGAGGTTCAGCCACCACCTCTCTTAGTTCTTTAAGGACCTTGGGGTGCACCCCATCTGGCCCCATTGCTTTATCAACTCATTACTTCCAGTTCCTTCAGGACTCTTTCTTGTGTAAATGGACTTGTGTCCATTTCTGCCCCATTCTCACCCTTTGTACTCCCTTCAGACCCATTACCCTCCTCTTCCTCAGTAAAGACTGAGCAGAAATACCTGTTCAATATGTCAGCTTTACTGTTGTCATCCTCCGTGGCCCCATCCTCCCCTTCAGTCTCACTATCCTCCTTTGTCTTTCTTTTTTCCTTATGTACCTGTAAAGGTTTTGTCCCTCTACCCACTGATTTTGCAATGTGTTCTTCTGTCTGAGCTTTGGCTTCCTTACTGACCTCCCTGCCTCCCTTTGCTTCTCCTGGTACTTCTCCCTATCCCTTCTGCCTGTGTCTTTTGTATTGCCTGAATGCAATCTTTTTGGCTTTCACTTTCTTGCTACCTCTTTTGAAAACAATGGTCTCCTCTTCCTTTTCCTTTTGCTAACCTGCTTAATACATAATTCTGTTGTTCTTGTAATCCCCATTTAAATACTGCCCACTGTTCCTCAACCCCTGATTCCTGTCCCATTCCCTTAATGCCTCTTTCAAGTATCTCCCCATTTTCCCAAAGTCTGCCCCCTAAAATCCAGGATATGTGTTTTGTGTGGTTTGGTTCTGCTCTTTCTGTGATTTCAAACCACAATGACTGGTGGTCACTGTTCCCCAGGTGCTCCCCACTGTTATCCCATCACACTGTCCCTGTTTGTGAGCACAAGGTCCAGTATTGCCTTCTGCCGAGTTGGTTCCATGACCAGTTGCTTGAGGAAGGCACCCTGAAGGGAGTCCAAGATAAATCTGCTCCTAGTTGATGCTGCTGCTGGGATGCTCCAGTCCACGTCTGGAATATTGAAGTCTCCAACCAGTACTACTTCACCCGTGTCTGCCATCCTTTGGATGGCTAGCATCAGCTCCCTATCTGTTTCTTCCTCCTGGGCTGGTGGTCTATAGACCACACCTGTGCAGATGGCTGTTCCCATTTTCCTTTCCAGCTTAACCCACAGTATCTCTCCCCCATTTTGTTCCTCCTGGATCTCTGTGGCCCTTATGCAATTTTTCACATACAGTGCCACTCCTCCTCCCTTCCTGCCTGCTCTGTCACTTCTGAAAATGTTGTAGCCAGGTATGGCCATCTCCCATTCATGGTTATCATTACACCAGGTTTCAGTGATGGCCACAATGTCCAGGTCTGACTGCACCATGACAGCCTCCAGATCTTCCATCTTGTTGCTAAGGCTCCTGGCATTAGCACACATGGCTTTCCATGATTTGACCTCCCTAGACTGTTTCGCTGTTCTACTCCATCCCCTTCCCTGGTTGTCCTTTATCCCTGATTCACCTTGCTGTCTGCCCTTCTGCTGAATGTTGCCCCTTTTCTGCTTATCCACCTCTTGGGCACTAATCTCCATCTTTTGCACACTGCTTTGCAGAGATAGCCACTCCTCTGGTTCACTGGTTCCTGCTGGCTGGGGGGTGAGAGCAAGTAGGTACCTCCTTGCTGACCTGCCACCCCTTTGCTAGTTTAAATGCTTGTCAATGTAGCATTTAAACATCATTGAGTGCTTGGATTCCCCTCCAGGATGGATGCAGGCCATCAGGCTTGAACAAACCTCCATCCCTCCAGGTGGGTCCCAGTCACCAATGAATCCAAACCCTTCCTCACAGCACCAGTTCTTCAACCATGAGTTAAAGTTCCTGGTGCATGCATCTATGCTCTCCCTTGCCTCTCACAGGTAGTACTTCTGAAAAAGTGACAGAAGTAGCTACTTGCTTGAGACCCCTCCCCAATTTCCTAAACTCTTCCTGAACTTCCTTTGGCTCCCCATTTGCCAGGTCATTAGTACCTAGGTGGATAATGACATCCAGCTCACCCTCCCGTCTTGCCTTCCCAGTGATCCCCAGGATCTTCCTTCCATCCTGCCATGCTGTGGCACCTGGTAGGCACCTCACCTCCCTGTCCTCCCCCTCCTGTGTTCCTAGCTGGATCCCTCTTATGATGGAGTCCCCCACCAGGATTCGCTTCCTCCTCCTCTGGGGTCCACTGCTTTCCCCGCTGAGGTCACCTCCTTGGCTAACCTCCACATCCTTTCCTTCCACTTCTCCGGGTACCTCTGTTTGGTTGTCCTCATTTGCCAGTGTGGCATATGAGTTCTTGAGCGGAATAGGATCTGGGATGTGCCTCTGCCTGACCGCTCTAACCCTCCCTGAGCCCACTGTCATCCAAGTGCTCCTCGTTCTCGGCATCCTTTGAGGCAGTTGCATTGGACTGGGTGGTCTCTGGATAGGGGTGATGGTACTCCTGACCCAGTTTACTTCCGCTCTGAGTCTGGCTACCTCATCCCGCAGTCCAGAGAGATGCATGCAGATAGGGCAGCACCTCAGTGTCCAGAAGGTCTGCCTGAATATGGCTGCCCCACAGCCACTGCATTGCACCACTCCCCACATTATACTACAATTTCACTACTTGTCTGCTACTGAAGCCCTCCTAGTTCCCTTTTTATTAATTTACTGCCCTAAAAATCCTGTCACTGATCCTCAGATAATTTTCTTAAAAAAAAAATGAAACCAATAAATAAATAAATGAGTCAAAACACTTGTCGTGCTGAGGGTGGGCTTCTTACCCCTTTTGCCCCGCCTACTTCACACCCCTTACTATACCCTGTGTTTAGCTTCTGTCAATCAGATTTAACAGGGCATATAATTAAGAGTTGGGGGAAGGGGAGGGAGGTGGGGTGAAAATTTGCAGCAATTAAAGACAGCACAGAATTACACCACCACTATGTTTTAAATTTTCAACAGCCCAAAAACAATTATAAGTAAAGACAACAAAGAAAGTGCAGTGTCACTAAAAGCCCACAATCTAAGTTTAAAAGAAAAATAGCAATTACCAGTTACTCTAAAGCACTGAATTGAATATGTTTCCTTCCTTCCCCTTCTAGCTTCTTCTGAGAAAATGAAACTCTACTTGCTACCTCAACTCTGACTAAGCCCCACCTCCAGTTATCACGTAGCTGAGGTCAGAGGCCAGACAATTAACACCCTTCACCCAACTACAGGGCAGTCAGACAAGCCAAGATAAAATTTGCAGCAATTAAAGACAGCACAGAATTACACCACCACTATGTTTTAAATTTTCAACAGCCCAAAAACAATTATAAGTAAAGACAACAAAGAAAGTACAGTATCACTAAAAGCCCACAATCTAAGTTTAAAAGAAAAATAGCAATTACCAGTTACTCTAAAGCACTGAATTGAATGATCACTTGTAGGATACTATAATGAGCATACTGGTACTTAAATGTTCAAACTTACATTTAATAAGTCAAAGTACCGGGTCCTGCAGTACAGCCACTCCCACTGGACATGCCAGACATGCCCACAGAGACACGCACTTGTCTCTGCACATGGCATCTATGTGCATGGTGCCTCCACACACTCACCCTGCCCACTGATGGGGTGAGATTTAAAGCACCTGTGAGCTGAATGTGAACAGACAGGGTCACACTACCACCCACCACCCATTCCAGTCAGATTTTTAAAAAATACAAATATATCACAGACAGTGCCCAATTTAACTAAAAGTTAAAGGCTATAAGCCTAAAATACAAAAACCGGTGCTTTTAAAAGTGGTCAGTGCAAGCATGTAGTTCCTGATACACACAGGAAACTATACCTACCTGTGCTCTCAGCGTAGTTCCAGATGACTAACCCCAACACAACTCTGCCTTGCAGAACCACTCTTTTCTATCACTGAAACACATTTTAACATCCAGAACTCCAAAAGACTGCTGTCAAACACTTACACAGCAGTCTCTTTCACAGTCTCACACACAGCAAGCCTCGCTCACTGAGGGGGTGAGATTTAAGGCACCCATGACCCGAATGTGAACAGAAAGGGTCACACTATTACCCTCCACCTATTCCAGTCAAACTTTTAAAAAATTCAAATATGTATTTTTTTTACCTAACAACATTTTTATTTATAAAGTATAACACCATTAGAGCTTTGAAATGCCCTGTTTGCAAGGTGAACCTGTGTAAATTGTTACATTAAATAAACCTCAAATACAAGACAATAACACCAATGTTCAAACATTCAAACATCAGTTACAAAACAATTACATAACAATTGTGTTCAATACAAAATACATAAATACAACATACTTAAATATTACAAATGTTAATACCTAAAATTTCCATACCCTTTCTGAAAAAATTCTAAGCAAATTCCACAACTTAACTAATGTTGTTGCACTTACATCCATATTATATTTCTGTTTTATAGCAGCCTTAAACGTACTCTTTGAAAGTGCCTGGTTTCTTAGTAATAGTGGAAGTGCATTCCAACTAGTTGTTGCCTTATATTCAAAAGTCATTTTACAAAATGTATTAGTTATTTTATGTTAAATAAATTCCCTAGCTGTTTTTAATCTCAAATTCAGAACATGATTAGGTCTATGCAATTTTTTCCTTAAATGTAATGGGACCTAATTTTTATGTTTGCTTGCACACAGCGCAAGAAACATATTGTGGTAGCTTGGTGCCGAAGCAGGTCCTGGAGGTGTGGTACAGTTGTGGCCAATAGCGGCACGTCATTTTGGGGCATGTGTGATGTAAACCAATAATCGGGGACACAGCCGGTGACACTAGTTTTGAACGTTGCCACCAACGTGAAAGGAAATAGCCACGTCCTCCCCCCACACACATGCATGGATGCACTCATGCATATTGTGTGCTTGTCGCTCCCCACACACACACTGTATGTGTGAGTGCAATCCACAGTGGCTCAATGCCCCCCCAACAGCCAAGCGGGTGCCGCTGGATCCCACCTCAGCATGGCAACTGTCCATAATGGCTGACAGGGGTGCCCAATCCCCTGTCAGCTCCACTGCCCCTACCCAAACAGCCTTCCAGCTGCCACACTGGGAGCCCACCCCAGAGTGGCAAAGTCCTCATCATCCAAGGAAAAAAAGAAACCTGAAAGAAAACCTTCCCTCGCTGACTGTCCTGACCCCGCTCCCCACCCGTGCCCACCCTCTGTGCACCCTGCCTCCCCACACACACCTCACCCCATACTTATCTCCGGAATCTGGCACAATGATCTTCAGTGGACCGGGAACACGTCTGTACTCTTCAAAGCTGACCACAAACTGAGGAAATGCTGGTAAGCTGTACAATGTAATAAGCAGGGTTTTTCCAACTTTGATCCATATCCCAGGCACTTTGGAGAATTTTTTCACCAAATTTTCAACATGGGGTTTTTGGGACCCCACTTCATGAATTCTGTCACTGTCATTTTGTTAATCGACCCCAAAAGGTGATTTTTTGGTCACTGTGTGAAACCACCTTTCAGGACTGATTTACAAAATGACGATGTCTATTCATGGTTAGTCCCAAAACCCTATGTTGGTAGTAATCCCAAAGCTGCCTAACTACGAGCATGTGTTGCTGTTCCTACACACACTCATAAGTTTGTGAATTTTCACTATTTTCACTCCAGATTTTCAACATTGTCATTTTACCACACCTCTTTATGAGCAGTACAGCTGTCATTTTTCACATCTCGCCCAAAGTGTGTTTCCGGGCATGTAGTGCACAATGGTGCAGTCGGTGTGCAAAATCAATGTTCGGGACAGATTAAGAAAATCACAGTGACACTGTTCATGAGCAGAGGTGTTACAATGGCTATGATAAAAATTTGGTGAAAAAATTCCATAAAATGACTGTGTTACGAGCAACCATTGAGCAGTTTCCACGCACCCTCATAAGTTCATGGATTTCTAAAATTTTCAGTCCAGATTTTCACCACTGGCATTTTTCCACACTTCCTTATGAACAGTACAGCTGTCATTTTTCACACCATGGCTGAAATGTGTTTTTGCACTTCCAGTGCAGAAATGCGTGGTCGCTATGGGAAATCACTGTTCGGGACAGATTAAGAAAATCACAGTGACACTATTCATGAGCAAAGGTTCCAAAATGCCTGTGTTGACAATCTGCTGTAAACAATTCCTAAACTAATTGCATTATGGGTGTGCGTTGCGCAGTTTCTACACATGCTTGTGACTTCACTAGTTTTTTTTTTAATATCTTCATTGCAGATTTTCAACATTGCCATTTTTTCCACTTCCCCATGAACAGTACAGCTGTCATTTTTCACATCCTGTTCAAAATGTGTTTTTGCACCTGTGGTGCCAAATGGCATAGTCGCTGTGCAAAATCAGCTTTTGGCTAACGAACTGATATTGCCATTGTTCATAAGGTGGAGGTCACAAAAAACCCAAGTTGAAAATTTGGAGTGAAAATGCCAACAAACACCTGAGATGTTAGGGTTTCCAATCATGACGCCCCAACCTGTAGAGATTGACAGGCAACAGGGGTGTGACTTGGGATTCTCGCCTGTAATGCTCATACCATTCCACACCCTGCAGCCAGTGAGAGGCATCGAGGTGTGCCTTGGACTCTTCGGCCCCAAAGTTCACCCCATTCTCCTATACAGCACCCATCTCACCATATTTCCTGATGGAATGGGGTGAGCATAAGGGCCAAAGACCCCAAGGCACACCGTGACACTTGTCAGTGTCAGCAGGGTAGGGTGTGGTGAAATGGCGTGGCCATTAGGCCTGATGACCCAAAGGCACACACCAATGCCTGTCAGTCTCTGCAGGGTGGTGGCGGAGTTGACTTCAGTTCAATACTTCACTGCCATTCCTATTATGCAGCCCTCTAACCCCTTCACTACCAATGCCAATGCCAGCAGGCAAACATTCGGCATTGACAAATGCTTGTTTAATATATCCCAGACTTGATTTATCCAGATTTTCTTTCTTCTTTGCTCTAGTGTATTCCAACTTAGTATTCTATATATATATATCACAATGGTGTGTATTAAATTTACAATTCAGTACATACCTTGCCAATCTATTGTAAGAATGGTCTAATTTAGTTAACTGTTTTTTTTATCAGCGTGCCAATATATATGGCACCCATAATTCATAATTGGAAAAATTAGTTGGTTAGCAATGATTAGACGTGCAGTTAATGTAGTACAGTTTTTAAACCACCTCATAGCTCCTATACGAGCATTTGTTTTTTTTATCAAGTCTGAGATATGACAAGCAAATGTAAGATGTTGGTCTATATAAACCTCCAAATACCTGTAGACCTCCATTTGAGTTAAAATTATTCCCTCTCCAGTCCTAATCTTTATTTCCATTAGTCTGTCTGTTTTGGTTTGTTTGGAGCTGAAAAACATGGTCTGAGTCTTTTTGCTGTTTATTACCAAGCCCAGGGAGGTGAGGTGATCCTGCATCACTAAGAATTTCATGTTGTAACTTAGATTCAACCTCTCTCAGGGAACAGTCATCAGCCACCAAAACGGTATCATTGGCGTATAGCCCAATGTTAGAAAATGATATTTTATCTGGGAAACTATTAACATATATGTTAAACAGCAATGGGCCAAGAATCGACCCTTGGGGGACTCCATGAATTATAGGCAGTATATCTGATTGATATCCACTGGCAGCTACTAACTGGGTTCTTTCTGTTAAATATGATTTAAACCATTGACATGTCTCATCAGTTAATCCCATACCTCTGAGACTACCCGGTAAGATATCATGATCCACCAGATCAAATGCTTTAGACAGGTCCACGTACACAGTGCCCACGGACCTTGCCCTACCCAAAGGGGTGACAATAACATCTAAAAGGTTCATGAGCGCCATGGCCGTGGACCTGCCTTTTCTAAAACCTGACTGAAATTTTGTCAATTTTCCATACTTTTCAAGATGAGCAACTAACTGCCCAAAAACTATCCTTTCTACTATTTTTGAGACTGCTGATAAGGCTGTGGGATGGTAATTTGATGAATCAGAGGGCTCACCTCCTTTTGCAATTGGAACAACCTTAGCCAACTTCCAGCTTTGTGGAAAATTCCCCTCCCTCAGGCTCCAGTTAATTAAATTTCTGAGTACTAGGGATATTTCCACAGCTGATTCCTTTAATAATTTATTATCTACACCATCTGCTCTACTAGTCTTGTTAATCTGCAAGTTACCAATTATTTTAATAACCTCAGCTGTAGTTACTGGGCGAAATTGAAACATAGTATGATTTTCTTGTACCTGACTGCTTACCCATCTTTTTTCATCTTGATTTACTACCTTAAGGTCTGGCAAGGTTACAAAATAGGTGTTTAACATGCCAGCAGCACCTTCCTTTTGTTGTAATATCCCATGTTCTTTAATTCTTATTTCAGGGTAATTTCTAACAGGATTTGTGAGTTTTTTTACCAGGGTCCAGTATTCTTTGGGGTCTGTTGTTATTCTGACTTTTTGCTTGTAATAATAAGCTTTTGAATTGCTGATCTCTGTAGAAATCCTATTTCTTAACTGTTTATGTTTTATCCATAATTCAGGGTCCAGCAGTTTATTAGCCCTTTTCCAAAGTTGTTTCTTTTTCATTATTAATTTTTGTATTTTTAGACTAATCCCATGGCAAGCATTTTTGCTTACATTTCATCCTTTTAAAGGGTGCAAACCTGCTGCCTGCATCTAAATACATGGCAGTGAATTCTTCCACTGCCATGTTCAAATCTGGTATACGAAACATCCTATACCATGGCATATTTACCAGATGCTCACTGAAAAGATGTGTGTTAAACTTTGCATAACTTCTCCTATATTTAATTTCCTGTTTAGCAACAGGAGTTGTCACTTGCTTCATGTCTATACTACAATGAACAACATTATGATCACCTAAATTTGGACAACAGACCCTTGTATCATTTACCCTTAAATCTGAAGAGACAAAAATTAAATCCAGCGTGCTACCATTACTATTTATAGTACTCTTCCTGGTAGGGGAAGAGATTATTTGAGTTAGATCTAAACTCTGCATTAAATTATCTAACTTTTGCCCTCTAGCCCCAACCCCCCATGCTGCATTAAAATCTCCCATAAGAATATTTTTTTTATGGCCTATATGATTTGTTAGCATATGACAAAATTTATCAAAATGCACCATTTTTACTTTTGGTGGTGAATAAACAGCACCTATGATCAGGCTTTTTGCCTCCAAACAAACCAACAGACATTCAATACCCTCCATTTTCCCAGAATACAAAACTTCTGAGTGAACCAATATACGTTTTAAATAAACTAAAATTCCACCTCCCCCGACCCTCTATCCTGCCTATGGTGATAGTAACCATCCAAATTAACCTCTGCTTGTTGTATTCTCTCCTGAAGCCAAGTTTCTGTCAAGATTATAACATCTGGGTTGTCAACAAGAACCCATGCTCTGAAGGAATCCATCTTGCCAATCAGACTCCTTTCATTATCATGTGCAAGGCTGATGGAATTTCCCTCAGGGCCAGGGTTCAGCTCAACATCCCCACATAACACCAGAGACAACCAAGGCACATTTCTAGCTTCTAAATGTCAGTGGGGTCTAAATACAAAAGACACATTTTGAGTACTTAATCTAACCAGGTTAAATGTATTTCTTCCCTTCTTACTACCCCTTCCATCATCGTTTCTCTGACCATTCATTCCAACATTTTGATATATACACATACTCCCTAAGGGTCTACAGGTCCGTATTGGGGAATGTAAATATAGCACGGCAACTAAGGCTACCAACAGTTTTAACATATTTAAAAACATAATTCCAAATTAAAATTAGCTATTTTTAATATTGTCTGTTATACCTGTATACTTAACTAAATCCTTCTATTCCAGAGCTGCCCAAGCTGTTACAAACACCCAATTTCTCTACCGAGTGGTGCTCGTGCCAGCGCAAGCTTTAAATAGGTATCTGACCCTCCTTCTCTGTAGACGCAAGCTCCAAATTTCAGCGCCCCTCTCACTTGGTGGTCAGGTGCTGCAAGGCTTGTTTACCAGGTAATGTGCACCGGAACAGCTGATGATTATAACAGAGTTGGAGCAAAGGCACAAAACACACAGCAGGTACAGTCACAACAATTAGGTATTCTCTGGCAGATGTGACAGCAGCAACAGAGTACCTGGATAGTAATTGTTCAGACTGCAGCGTGAGCTTTAAATAGATATCTACCCCTCATTCTCTGTAGACACAAGCTCCAAATTTCACCACCCCTCTCACTTGGTGGTCAGGTACTGCGAGGCTCATTTACCGGGTAATGTGCACCGGAACAGCTGATGATTATAACAGAGTTGGAGCAAAGGCACAAAACACACAGCAGGTACAGTCACAATAATTAGGCAGTATCTGGTACAAACATTGCCCCTATTTAACTAAAAGTTAAAGGCTATAAGCCTAAAATGCAAAAACAGGTGCTTTTAACAGTGATCTGTGCAAGCATGTAGTTCCTGATGCACACAGTAAACTATACCTACCAATGCTCTCAGCATGGTTGCCTGATAACTAACCCCAACACAGTTCTGCCTTGCAGAACCATGCTTTTCTATCACTGAAACACGGTTTAACATACAGAACTCCAAAAGACTGCTGTAAAACACGTACACAGCAGTCTCTTTCACATTCTCCCACACACAGCTGCAGCATACAGTCCTACAGAAGTTTAGTTTCATCATATTTTTACTTTGACCTCTTACTTGTGGATCCTTCTAAATTTTGGAAAGCAGTTTACTGCCTTCTACATAACTCCTTTTCCTCTTCAAACTCCCATGTCAATACCTCTTGCTCTACATCTGCTAATGTGACAAACTGCTTTTTCACTGATGGTTCCAGGGCACTTAGCTGTCCATCATCTGCCCTTGGTCTGCCATTATCTTCCATGGCTCATGGGAGATTCAGTAAAGTTGCAGGTGTATTAACACACACAAATGTATAAAATCACAGTCGTTCCTACATCTCTGAGTCAGCTCTTCTCCAAGAACTATCTTTGCCGAACATTTTTTCCAGTGGTGGCTGTGATGAGCTATTGCCCAGGCTCCTCACCCTAGGGGCTTCTACTTTGGCCACCCCCTTACCCACATTTTTAATCAATCCCTGGCTACTGACTCCTTTCCTGCTATTTGGAAAACATGCTTTAGCTGTTTCTCTCTGCAAAGGTGGATGCAATGATGACAATACAAACTACTGCCTCACATCTCTCTCCAAATTACACAAAAGAATGATTGGTAGGCAGCTCATCGACATTTATGACAAATCAGGTTTAATTTCTCTTTTTCAATCAGGTTTTTGTCATCTACACTCTACCACAACTTCCCTACTCAGAATCACTGACCATATCCATTCACATACAGGTACTGGTCTCAGGACTGATGTAATCTTCATTCACTTAGCTAAAGCATTCAATACAGTAAATCACTCATTGCGCCTAGCCAGACTAACATCTTCTGGTGTCTCTGCCCCCTCTATATCTTAGTTTAAATTCTACCTATCGGACAGGACCCAGTCAGTTAAATTATGATCACCACAGCTCTCTGTCTCATTAGGGGTTCCTTAAGGGTCAGTCCTGGGCCCCCTCCTCTTTTCTGTATTCATACATTATCTCCCTCACCCCTTAACTGTTTGTAATTTCCATATGTATTCTGATGATACCATCATCTTCTCATCTGGCCCCTCACTCCCTTCCACTGAGCAATCACTGTAATCCATCTTTGATAATGTACAAAAATGGTTCCTGGGCAGTCAGCTATCTATGAATCAAAAGAAAGCTTTTCCATGCTTTTTGGTGCTGCCCACTGACTGAGAGCAGTCCCTTCTACTTTGAAGTTGCACTCCTTATAAGGCAATCCAATTGACACCATAACCTCCTACAAGTACCTTGGTGTAACCCTAGACCAACATCTGGACTACTCTTTCTGCATAAACTTCACTGTGGAAACTTGGGAAACCTGAGGTAGAACGCTTAGTCTTCCCCCTGCTTGATTATGGGGATGTGGTGTTCTCTGGTGCCTCTAATATTGCTTTTGCTAAGCCCTCCCTCCTTTTTTTCACCCTTTGTAGATTTGTTCTGGCCTGCCCACCTCAGACCCACTACTACACTATATACTGTACAAGGAGTTAGACTGGGCACCACCTTCTTTTGAGGCACTTACTCCATACTGCCTTGTTTGCAACCAAATATTGCTTGAGTAAACTGCTGTAGTATCTCAGTGATTTATTCACCCTCTGCTCTAATCCTTCCTATTCCTTATGGTTAGAATCTGGTAACAGATTTCAAATCCTTTGGTACAGACACAGTACGAGCCAAGCCTCTGTCAGGTAGAGACTTCCTCAAACAGGGAATAGTCCCCTGACTACACTGACTTCCATCTCCAGTTTCCATTATGCCAAGGCCAAGCTCATGGAGCACTTCAAGGTCCTTCACACTTATCACAATTGCCCTACAGGTGGGTCTACTAGAGTGCTAGGCATACCAAAAGAGCTATCATTTACATCTGCATTGATAGACCTAGACTTTTTAGGTGCCGTGTCTCAATGTATTTGCTACCCCCATATCATTCCTGAGCAGTCTCTTCTGTCTCAACAGCAAAGGTAGTATATGACTCTGTCAGCTCTACATCCACCAGAAGGAAGAACCAGGAGTCTGCAGCGGTGCTTTCATAAAGTAAATATTAGAGGAAAGAACATGTAGCACCCGCTGCCACAAAAAGGAGACACAAGGACTGCCATAGTCAAATTTAAAAACCCTTCTTTATAGAAATTAGGCGTGTAGGTATAAGCAATATAGTGGTGGCTATAATACTGACGTTTCACTTAGCTACCTGCTAATGTGAAGTCCATATGTAGTATATGACTCTACCTACTGTAAGGTGACTGTTAGTACCACTCCATGGCAGCTATGCTCATACCTTTTTAAACTGTGACTCTGAACATTTGTTCTATCTGTACTTATTAATTTCCTTATGCCACCATTGGAATGTCTGTATTGTATCTCCTTGTTCCCATTCCCCCTCCCCAGGTTGCAACTGGAAACAATTTCATCTGTACGCTGTCTGTTCACCTGGTAAAATATGTTGCAAATAAATAAAAACTTGGTCAAAACGAAAACTTTTTCACCAAACTGCAGTGAAATATTTTGCCCCTCCCCCACACAATCACTTTATCAATGATTCATAGCTCCCATCCTAAAAGGCTGTCCATTGAACAAGTGCAGAACATCGATGTTGGGCAACAAGCAGTCAATCAAGTGTAACTGTGGGTGAGGACATCATCATTCATTCACTCTGTAGCAGGACACTGAAAGGTACATCTCACTCCAGCATGGAATGGTTTTCCTTTTTTAAAGGTTTAAACTTTAGATCCTGACTGCATCCTTTACCTTGAGTCTTGTGGAAGGAGGGAGGCTGTGTGTCAGAGGGTGATAGGGTGGAGGCTGGCTATTTTTAATCTGTGACTTGGGTACAGAAATGAGATGGGGGATGTGGGTGATATGTAATACTGTCATGTTGCAGGTGGGGGGGGGCTAGTCTATGCCTGTTTAGCTACCTTAAATTGTGCTTATTTATTTAGTTTTCATTGACCAGGTAAGCACACAAGACAATTACAATCCCTGTAATTATGATGCCATAAACAGGGGGTTTGTGATGTCACGTATAAACAAGCAACCAGAGCAGACAACGCCTAGGGACAGTGTTGTTGTCATGCAGCTGTCCTCAGTAACAAAGATAAATGATGGAAGAGAACATGCAGTACATAAAATGTACAGGGAAGGTCATCTGACCCAGAAGAACAGAAGAACTCCAGCATTCTCTACTGACCTGTGGAGACTAGGAAATGTAGTGGCATTTAGACTGTTAACCAGTATTGGAAATAATCAGAAATGCCATCTGTTGCTGAATGGGTGAGCTCATTTATGGACAGTATGAAGTTAGAAAGAACACAGTACTTTGTCAGTAGTAAAATAGCGCAGTATTTCCAGATGATCTGCAATTGCACAACCTTGGTTTCCTTTATTTTAAAACCATTACTCGCCTCCTTGGCCTGCTGACAATTCTTACCTTAAGTTATACCATTGTTTTTTTCAGGGATCATGATAGTAAGTTCTGTGGGGGGATTCACTCTGAAAGACTCTTCCTGAGAAGGATTGACCTTTATTAAGTAATATTACCACTTACATGTATAGCTACAACTGAACTATGAATAAGTGAAGATATGTCAAAGTGATATTAATTTGTGTTGCCTGATATGTCAGACTTGTAACCATCTCTCCGCTCTTTTAAATAAAGTATACAAAAAAAACATGAAGTCTTGCTGTATTCTGACAATATGCAGACTACCAAGCAGTATCCCCTGGAGGAGGGTACAGAACCTATTTAGGGAGCAGGCTCTTCAGTACCACTGTGCCAAACCTGGCATCACTCCTGGCTTGAGTGTCCATGCAATAATGTTTGGTAAATGTGTGAACATTCTTCCAGGTGGCAGCTTTACAGATCTCCATTAGGGGAATGTCCCTAGCTGCTGCCACAGAAGCAGCTGTACATCTTGTTGAGTGAGCCTTAAGGCCTGAGGAAGCTCTCTGCCCAGTTTACCATAGCAGAACTGAATACAAGAGACAATCCACCTAGCAATGGTCCTCTTGGAGGCAGGCTTTCCTTTGCCCACCTCCCCATAGGTAAGAAACAGCTGAGAACAGTCATTTTGGTGGGCTTTGGTTTGATCTAAATAATAACTTATGGCCCTCTTGACATCCAAACTATGCAGCCTTCTTTCCCCTAAGGAAGAATGATCAGTGAAGAACATTGACATTGTCACTGTTTGGTTGAGATGAAAATCTGATACCACTTTGGGAAGAAATGTTCTATTTGTCCTGATGATGACTTTATCCCTGTGGAAGGATATATAGTCAGGTTCCATAGAAAGGGCTTGTAGTTCACTAATCCTCCTGGCAGATGTAATGGCTACAAGAAAAACAGTCTTCCAAGTCAGGTATTTAAGCTCAGCTGAAGACATGGGTTAGAAGGGGGGGGGCTGCATAAATTGTGCAATGCAGACATTCAGATCCAAAGCAAGAGTGGTATCACTGTGAGGGAGATGTAAGTGCAACAACCCTTTGAAGAACTTCTTAAAAACTGGCTGAGATGCCATGGAAGAAGCCTTACCTGCAGAGAGAAAAGCAGACTCAGCTGTCAAGTGGACCTTTAAAGTATCAGGCTGAAGGCCCAGTGAATGCAGATAGACTAAATAGTCTAATGTTTTAGGTAAACCAGCTGAATTCAGGTCCAGACCCTTCTGAGAGCACCAAATGGGAAATCTCTTCCATTTAGAATTATAAGTTTTTCTGGTGGCAGGTTTTCTTGAAACCCTCAATATCTCCAGTACTCCCTAAGAAAAATGCAAGCCTGCATATTCTAACTCCTCAAGAGCCAGGCTTTGAGCCTGAGGGAGCTGAGGTTGGGGTACCAGATCCTCCCCAGGGAGGATGTCAGGAGATTATGCTTTCTGGGGAGGCAGATAGGAGGTGCCAATGACAGGGACATCAACAAGGGGTACCGAGGTTGCCTGGCCCAGTCTGGTGCAGTTAGAATCACTGTGCAGAGCTGTCCTGATCTTTATCAGTAATCTGAAGAGAAGGGGAAATGGAGGGAAAGCATACAGCAGCCTGTTCCCCCATTCCAGCACTAGAGCATCCAGTAGAACAGATCCCAAGATTAAGGGTCTGCAGCAAAATCAGGGAAGCTGATGATTGTCTGGGGCTGCAAGAGATCTATCTCTGGAGTACCCCATTCTCTGAAAATTATCTAAGTATTTGTTTGTTCAGTGACTACTCACAGTGGCTCTGAGAGATCCTGCTGAGAGCATCTGCTAACACATTGTCTTTGCCTGGGAGTTGCACTGCTATTACAGAGACCTGAAGGGAGTAGGCCATACTCCAAACTTGATGGTGTCTGTGCACAAAGCTGTGGACCTTATTCCTCCTCCTTGCTTGTTTATATAGTATATGGTGGTGGTGTTGTCTGTTCTGACTTGCACCACCTTCCCCTGAACTTCCTTTGAAAAGGCCTGAAGGGCCAGGAGCACAGACCTGAGTTCCAGAAGGTTGATATGGAGAAGAGACTCCTGCTCTGTCCATGTTCCCTGAATAGTGAGGCTCCCTAGATGGGTTCCCGACCCCAGAAGGGAAGTATCTGTAATGAAAATCACCTAGGGAGGCTGTTGGAGAAAGGGGACTCCTTGCCTGAAGTTGTCCTCCTCCAACTACCATTGGAGAGCCTGGACAAACATCGAAGTCACTGGGATCAGTTTGGAAAGAGGATCCCTCCTCTGGGATCAAAAGGACCTGAGGTGAAACTGAATATCCCTCATCTGAAACCTGGCTCCTGGGACCATTGCAGTGGATGCTGCCATGTGGCCCAGGAGTTGGAGGAAATGTCTGGCTGGCCGAGACACCAATGCTCTGAAGGATCCCGCCAGACCAATTAATGAGTTTACTCTTTGTACTGGTAGAAAAGCTTTTGCTTGAACCGTGTCCAGCTCTGCCCCATGAAGGTTAGTGCCTGGACTCATTCTAGTACTGACTTTGGCAAGTTGAGAAGAAACCCCAGAGAGCCCAGGATCTGTTGGGTTACTGACAAAGCTGCCCTCACCTGTTCGGAGGACCTGCCTACAATGAGCCAGTCATCCAGACAGGGAAATACAGACACTCCCTGCTTTCTCAGGAATGCTACTACCACTACTAGACATTTTGTGAAAGCTCTGGGAGCAGAAGAAGGGCTGAAGGGTATAGCTCTGAACTGGTAATGGCCTGAGGGTAACTCAAACCTTAGGTATTTTCTGTGGGAGCACCTGACTGGTATGTGAAAATAGGCATCCTTGAGGTCCAGGGAGGCTAACCAGTCTCCTAGCCTTACAGAGGGAAGAATAGTGCCCAGAGTCTCCATCTTGGACTTGGGTTTTGTAAGAGGTCTGTTTAAATACCTGAGGTCTAGGATGGGTCACCACTCCCCTGTCTTCTTTAGGGTAAGGAAGTACCCAGAGTACAACCCTTTCCCCCTGTATAAGAAGGGGATCTGCTCCACTACATTTAGGAGCAGCAAAGAAGAAACTTCTGCCTCTAAGGCAGCTATTTCCAGCTAGCTGGCAGACTTGAAGGACTTTGTCCTGGTTTTGGGGAATCTTTTGAAATTCAGATCAAGTACCTGGCCCACCACCTGCAGGACTCACCTGTCTGTTGTAATAGACTTCCAGGCCTGGAGGAAGTGAGCCAGCCTGCCCTCTACTGGGATAGGGGAGGCAGCCTAAACTGACACATCAGGGTGTCTGTTTGGCAGGGGTTTTAGTTGGGAAGTGGATGCAGCCCTGCTCATCCTTCTCATACCTCTCCCTTTGACTCTAAAGAAACCCCTCTGCTGAAAAGTAGAGGAGGCCTGAGCTCTGTAGAAAGGTCTTTGAAAAGGCCTACCCCTGCCAGCCCTACAATGCTGCTTCTGAGGAGTAGCAGACTTCTCTTTTGCAACTTCCCTCCTGTAAGTAGTCCTATACTCATCCATCTTTTTCATATACATCTGTTTGCTCCACAAACAGAGAGTTTTGGATAACAGGAAAATCCATGACCTTAGCCTGGATATCCTGGGAAAGAGTGGTACATCTGAGCCAAGCAAATCTCTGCAGGGAGACAGATATAGCCACAACCATGGATGATACTTCATTAGAGTCCACAGCAGCTTGAAATTGCACTTTGATACCTCAGTTCCATCAGCAGCCACCTGCGTCAGCTCCTTGGCCAGCTTGGAGGGAGCACCCTTGGCTAGGTCCATGATAGACTCCCACCTGGACTTCGGGTACCTTGCCACGTAAGCCATGTAGGAAGCCTGCCTGAGCCCCAAAGAGGATGCCAGGTACTGCTTTTTTGCCATAGCATCCACCTTCCTGGAGTCCTTATCCGGGGGTGTGAAGCCAAGGAAATATTAGCCTTATCACAGGCTGCAGCCCGCACTACCCCAACATGGCTGCAATGATTATACAGGAACTCCGTGCCTGGACCTGATAGCATATACCTTCTGTCCATCTTCCTATCCATTGGAGGCATGAAAGTAGACAATTGCAAAATGTTATTTGTCTGCTTCCTCAAACATTTGTGTAAGGGAATAGACAGTCTTTTTGACTCTGGGACATCCATCATTTCAATAAAATCAGATTCCTCTTCCTCCTCAGTTGCCTCCAACATCAGGTAGCTATAGAGTGTCAACCACTTTCTTGTAGAAGGCAAAGTGGGAAGTGGACTCACCAAATCTGGGAGGGGAAACAGAGTTGGGTCTATGTCGGGAGATATCAGGCTCTGCTGGTTCACCAAGGCCGCCTCCTCCTCCTCCCCCCCATCCCCCTCCCCCTCCTCCTCCTCCTCCTCTTCTTCTTCTTCTTCTCCTTCCCATTCAGTCTCATAATAGCCTTCCATATCGTATTCCAAAAGAACTTGAACTGACTCAATTGACTGACAAGAAGTTTGCGTCGGTCCAGTTGGTACAGATTGAAGCGATTGAACAATTTTAATCAATTTCACAATTTCATCCGCAGTTGGGGTCAAGGACCTCAGATCTGAACTAGTAGACTTTATCTTCTTTTGTGCCGGAACTGGGATATCAGTGTCAGCCTTTCTTTTGCCCAAGGAGGTATCGCCCTGGTCAGAAGGTACCTCCTCTGGTTCGGTTGAACCCGAACCGGGCTGGCCATCTGGGTCAGCAGATTTTTCGGCCATTCTTTCCTTCAGCCGGGCTAAACACTTATCCAGCATGGCTTTAGGAAAGTTATCTCACATTTGGCAGTCTGTTTTTAGGTGGTCAAACCCCAGACAATACACACACAGATGAGCTGGTGATCAGAATTAGCGAAAGCCTCTCCACAATCCGTGCAGTGCTGAAACCCAGCGGGGCCAGTCTTTCTCTTGGGTTTCTCAGACATAGCACATTGCCAAGTTACCCTAAGTGGTGGTCAGGCCAAGTAAGAAAAAAACCTTCGGTAACCCACTGGTTCAAGGGTTGTGGGAAAAAATGAAAACACTCCTTTTTTCTGTGACCGAAGGTCACCGGTACCCAAACACAAATAAAATTCACACAAAAAAAATATCAAATAGATCGGTTCCCCACCGGACCGACCAATGAAGAACTGAAACTTACCCCCAAACTATCTATTTAAACTATACTACCTGTACTGTAGACAGAGGTTTGAAGACCAAAAGAAAATAATAACAACAGTTGAAATGCCGGAAGGAAAACCACTACCGAACCGAAGCAGCGAAGGAGAAATCTCTGGAGCGTCTTCACAGTTAGGCGGAGTAAAGAATCTGACAGCTACAGAGAATGTACCAGGGACAGGGGTTTGAAAACCGAGCTCACGCTCAATGTTCTATGCTTCTGCATAGAGTTGCCTGTTTCCTCTCCGGAGCAGTTGAACTGGAAGGGCTAGCTGCATATTATCAGAATACAGCTAGACTTCATGTTGTTTGAAGTTTTCATTTAGTATCTCTGCTTTTCTCCCATTATCCTCCACCTGCTCCACCCCTCTCTTAAGCCTAACAATCCCTTCCTTCTTGTCCCTTTAGTCACTTATATAGTGAAAGAAAGCCTTCTCCCCCTTCTTAATTCCTTCAGCTATCTGCATCTCCTTCTGTGCTTTTGCTCGCCAGACTTCCTTACTTGCCTCACTACTCAACCTTAGGTAATTTTCCCTATCCATCTCTCTCTTGGTCTTCCTGAATTTTCTATAGGCCAATCTCTTTTTCCTTACTGCCTGGGCAACCCCAGAATTGAACCAGCTTGGCACTTTGGCTCTTGTGTTCTTCCCCCCCGAGCCTAACACACTCATCTATGGCAACCAGTATTCCTTCCATAATGGTGGACCACCTTTGGTCCACCCCCATATCTGCTCTGATGCCCACCATGATGCCCACTAGATGGCTCCTTAGCACCTCACTCATTTTCTTGAAGTCCGTACTCCTGAAATCCAAGATTTTGGTCTTAGTCAAGATGCTTTCCCTGCCCTTATCCAACTGGAACCACACTGTGCAATGGTCACTTCCACCCAGTGGCTCCCTGACCATTATTTCCTGTACATGTTCCCCATTTGTGAGCACCAGATCAAGAATTGCCTCAGCTCTCGTTGGTTCAGTAAAGCCCTGAGTCAGGAACCCACTCTGCAGTCCTTCCAGAATTATCTGACTCCTAGCACATGTTGTGTATGCTATGCTCCAGTCCACCTTGAGCATGTTGAATTCCCCCACAATTACCACCTCTCCTTTCCCCACAGCTTCCAATATTTGTGAGCTCAGTTCCCAGTCCCTCTCCTCATACTTATTAGGTGGTCTGTAAACCACTCTCAACCTTACCTTTCTCCCTCTATTTTATCTTAACTGAACCCAAAATGCCTCCACCTCCCCTACCTCCAACTCCTCCCTTGTGCAAGTTATTCTCTCCCTGATATAAATGACCACCCCTTCCCGACTACCCTATCCCTCCTGTATAGTTTATATGGAGGGACTGCAAGGTCCCAGTCATGGCGTGATGTTGCCCAAGTCTCAGTTACCACAACTATGTCCAGCCTCCTGTCTGCTAATAGTGCCTGCTGGTCGTCAATCTTGTTTCCAAGACTCTGCTCAATCAGAGAGAGCACCCTCCACCTAGAATCTGACCTTCCTTCTCTTCTCTCTATTCTTCTATTCACATTTATCCCCTCTGTAGGCACCCCTCCACATAGCCTTGTTATATGTTCCCAACCCCTTCCACCCTTTGCTAACTGTGTTCTCACCCTTTCCACTTCCTCCTTCCAGACCTCTTCCATCTATCCTTGTCATAATATTTTAAGGACTGTTCCTAATGTAGAAAAACTGTATAAAATGAACCTATTGCTGTACAAAGTACACTGCATGGTCATGCTGCTCATTGTAGATCAATATTGCAAATATAAATAAAATTATAATAACAAAAATGTACAGTTAAATATGGAACATCTAAGCTTATAAATATTGTTTTTTTACACTAGGAACTTTACAAGCAGGTGCAGTAAAAATATCCCATCCTCTTTAAATATTTTCCCAATTGTGTCATGGGCTCTTTAAAGATCAGGGGCTTGATATTCAGAAGTTTGCGTGGGTGCTAATCAATGTTTGCCCATGCAAACTGGGCTTTGAGCTGGAGCCCAGTATTGAAAGGGTTCTGTTGTGCTGGCAAACAGATAGTGCCCATGCAAACCAAACAGTGGAGTATACAAACACTGGGGTGGGGACAGGGGTGCAAGCTGATATTTAATGGAATTGCACGGCACGAGGGTTAACACAGTTCTTTTGTGCCATGCAAATGTTGTCGATGAAAACCTCCTCTTATTCTGTGCAACCCAAGCGGCTGCTGGAGGTCATTTATTTATTTATTTAGTTTTTGTTGACCGGATAAGTGCACTAGACAAATTCTGCCTATTTTCAGGCACGACCCAGAGGAGGAGGAGGATACAGATGAATGCCAACTGACCTAGAACCAGATTAAACTGTTGGTGGTATTTTAAGTGAATGCAGAATGCAGTAATGCAGCCAACAACCCAGTTAGCTGCTGGAGGAGCATACCCCCCTATGCTCTGTGGAATACCCCTCCCCTCTGATATCCAGCCCTGTAGTGTAATGTAAAACCCCTGGTGCTAGTGGTCCTCTGCCTATCTCCAATCCCAGCCCCATAGTTATATGTAAAATCCATGTGCTAGTGGTCCACTTACCTCGCTCTGATCCCAGCCCCATAGTAATAAGTTAAATCCCTGGCACTAGTGGTTCCCTCCCTCCGAGCCAGTCCCATAGTTACATGTAAAATCCCTGGTGGTAGTGGCACCATTGATCACAGCCCTGACGTAAAAATGATTATCCCTGGAAGCAGTGGTTTCCCACTAAGGGATTTAACTTATAACTACAGCACTTAGATTGGAGGGAGGGAGGGGACCACCAGCACCAGGGATTTAACTTATAACTATGGGGCTGTGATCAGGAGGAGGGAGGAGACCTCTAGCTCCAGGGATGGTAATTTTTAATACAGGGCTGGAGATCGGGGGGGGGCACTGCAGAAGGAGACCACTAACACCAGGGATAATAATTTTACTTTGGGGCTGGGATCTGGAGGGGACCACAGGCAGCAGGGATTTTATATGTAACTACAGGGCTGGGATCGAAGGGAAGAAGGGGACCACCTGCTCCACAGATTTTACATATTACTGTGGGGCTGGAATCAGAGGGAGAGAGGGGGCCACTAGCACTAGGGATTGAACTTGTAACTATGGGGCTGGCATTGGAGGGAGGGATGGAGGAGGGGGACCACTAGCACCAGGGATGTTAATTTTTCGTATGGGGATGGGGATCGGGGGACACAAGTACCGGGGATAGCTCAGCTATCATGGATGGTGGGGTGGGGTGCCACACTACCTGCCTCTGCTACCTTTGCAAATGGGCCCATAATGGGCATACCATGGCCCCTTAGCACTTTGCATGCCCAATGGGCTCATTTGCATGGGTACCTTTGAAAATTGTTAGTAGCGCTCCGGTGCTGTCAACTCCTGAGCCCAACTTCAACAGTCATGTCAAGGCAGTGCTACTTGATTTAGCACAGTGCCAGCATGGCCCTATATTCAGTTGGTTAGTGCCTGACTGAATACAGCATCCTCAGACCCCTGGGCAATATCAAAACACAGTGCAAACATTTGCATTACCCTTTGTGCCTTTCTGAATATCAAGCCCCAGGTATTCACCTGAGGTTATAATTTCATAATGACACGGTTCAGCTATTAAAATGTATAAGAGTACACCTTTTGTTTAAAATAATTCACTTCTTTTTCAGGTTTTGCAGTATGCTGCAGCCAACATATCTTTGAAGTCTGTATAAAAAGCATTCGTCAGGATTTTCTCACTTTTTTTACATCATACTGTAGTCCCGTCCATGAAAACAGACTGTGATGTCATAAACAGTCATTGTAAGGTCAGCTGGGGACAGAAAGATGTTTTTAACAGACAGTAAAATAAGGTATTTTTACTGTGAAATATTTAAAGGACTGACAATGGGATAATGTTACAAATTTAGAAAACATTTACTGCAAGTATGATTGGTATAAATGTAATGATTTAAAAATTCTACTTTAGAGCTGGCCCGTTGGCGCAGTGGTGGGATTTCCACTCACAACACCGGCGACCTGGGTTCGGGAATGGACCCGGATCGTCGGAGGGTCAGCCGGGGGGAGAAGGATGGAGCATTCCAAGGACTGCTCTCCTTCTCCGGGGGGAGGGTGGGGGAAGCAATCGGCGCACTGAGAACTCCTGGCAGAGGCCAGGAGATCTCAGGCGACTGACGATCACAGCTCTGGGAGGCGGGGCAGACGCTGGCGTCATTGCACGTCTCCGCCTCCGTAAGGAAAGTGGCAGAAAATCGAGGTGGGCAAGGACCACTGTCTACATGAAGCCCTCCCAGAAGACCTCGATTCACCACCATCGCTGCAGGTCCCCCGACTAGATATTGGTTCCGTGGTCACTGAAGAAGGTGGCCAATACTCCGCTCCTCGGGAATCGGGGTGACTGGGGAACCTCGGCAGCCATAGATGGTGGTGGAGGTTTCCAGGGGCCGTGACTAGGGCCGATTAATGACGGGTCCTGCCATGGAAAAAGATAAAATTGAAAAAAAAAAATTCTACTTTAGCAGATAACCTGTTCATTAACTAAGTTGCCTGACTTACCCTGTTACTACTTCCATGGGGTAAATGTTTTTTTCTCTTTTTGCACCTAAACAATCAAACAGTTTGCATCTAGACATGTAACAAGTTTCTAGTCATTCATCGTTTAAGGTATGACGACTGAGAAGCTGGTCTTTTCCATGGAATTAATGACTGGTTGGGAGTATGGGTGGCCCGAGGTGCAGCTATGGGGGCATGTCCCTTCAGCCAGTTATTAATCCAAGGAAATGACTGTCTTTAAGGCTGTTATGATATGACATACAAACATAGAATCTGAGGGCAGAAAGGACATAGAAACAGAATTTGAGGGCAGAAAGGACATTTTGACCCACAACGTCTGCCCAGATGCGCCCTGTCTAGTCTGTCTCTGCAGACCCTAACTGGTATCCGGCGAGCCAACCTCCTCCCTGACCATTTCCTAGTATTACCATATATCTATCCTACTCATGCTTGAAGCTCCCTACTGTGTTTACCTTCACTATCTTTACTGACAGCCGATTCCAGGCATCCACCATTCTTTCAGTAAAGCAGTAATTCCTCACTTCCCTCCTCAACTCTCCCCACCAGCTTCATTGCATGCCCTCTTGTTCTAGTGCTCTTTCTCATTTGAAAGAGACTCCCCTCCTGCCCCTTGTTCATCCCTCTAAGGTACTTACAGAGCTCTGTCATGTCCCTCTCGTTTATGTATCTTGGAGGACGTACATGTTGAAAGTCTCTCCTCTTAGGACTTTTGGTGCAACCTTTGCACCATTTTACTTGTCCTTCTCTGGACTGCCTCTACCATGAATATGTCCTTTTTGAGGTGCGGCCTCCAGACCTGGCCACAATACTCCAGGTGGGGTCTCACCAGTCAGCGATATAGTGGCAACATCACCTCCCTCCTCCTGCTGGAGATACCTCTCCCTATGCATCCCACTTCTTTGTCACACTGACCTACCACTTTGAGGTCATCTGATATGATAACTCCATGGTCCCTTTCATTCTTAGTGATAGGCAGTACCTCCCCCCATCCTATACTCATTTCTTGGGTTCCGATGCCCCAGGGACATGATTTTGCACTTTTTAGCATTGAACACCAACTACCATGCTCTTGACTGCTCCTTGAGTTTCCCAAGACCCCTATGCATTCTTTCCACCTCTTCCTTCAGCACCTCCCTGAGTTCTTTCAATATCCTTGTGTATACTTTCAGTCTCCCAGTCTTGTCCACTCTCAGAGCTGCAAGTCCCTTCAAGACTCTTTCCTCTTAAAATGGACTTGAGTCAACCTCCTCTCCCACTTTGTTCCTGCTGATCACTGGTGGTCTGTTTCCCCCTCCATTGAGAAGACTGAGCAAAAGTACCTGTTCAGGATGTCTGCCTTCCCTTGGTCCTCTTCTGCAGAGTCTTCCTTTGCCACCCTCCTTATCCTCACGATCCCTCCCCTTATTGACCGTTTCTCACTTATGTACCTGAAGAAAGTCTTATTCCCATTTGCTACCCCATTGGCTATCCTTTCCTCTGTCTGCGTCTTTGCTCCCCTCATTGCCTTACCTGCTTCACTCTGTTTTATCTGTTATACTTCTATGTCTTCTTACCTCTGTGTTTCCTTATGCCTCCTGAATGCCATCTTTTTTCCTTCACTACCATGGCCACTTCCCTAGGGTGCCACAACAGTCACTTTTTCCTTTTGCTTTTACTCAGTTACATCTTGCAGATGCTCGTTGCCTTAATTATGCCCTCCCCTTATCTTTCCCCATTGTTACTCTACCCCCGCCCGGCTTCCTCCCCTACTAGGCAGTTTCATAGGCAGTCTCACATTTCCTTAAAATTCACCCTCCTGAATTCCAGGACCCTCGTCCTCGAGTGGTTTGTCTCTCCTCCCAGCTTAAAAAATTATTTCATTTTTAATTAATTGATTAAAATTAATCACCAACTGCTTTTGGCACATTTATGCTTTCATGGGTTTTCCTCTAATGTAGTCACTTGATTTTCATCCTGCTTACTTGGCAGAACTCAGTCTATTCTTTGGAACAGTTGCCTGTCTTCTCCTTTTTCAATATCCACAGGGGTACCTTAGGGGCCTATTCTGGGTTCGTATACCATTGCCACAGTGGCGGACATACCACAAAGACTATTACAGCAATAAAATCGGCAGTTAACTGTAATGGTCTGTGGTACTGCTGACACTGCTTTCTCTGGGATTTTGCCCTCTCCCAGAATTAACTCCAACTTGGAGTTAATAATCTATAATGCAAGGGGTGTGGGGTGGCAGAGCCCCCTGCAAAAACACTTGCTTCCCCTGATGGCACAATGACAACTGACTGCATAGTGCCATCGCTGTAATGCCAATTGACAAAATTCCTGTCTATGCAGCTTGGTGGAACCTTCTGGGTCCTGTTCTTTTTAAATTGTTTGCAGATCCTTTGCCTTCTGTAGTTAATAGTTGTTCGGTTTGATTTTATGCCAATGATACAATTCTTATTTTGGCCACAAGAACCTCTCTCTTCTTACTACTACTCTCCAGGGGGACTTTAATAACATCATCCACTGGTTTACTAATAACCTCCTACTCTTAAACAGTAGAAAGACTCAAATAATGTTGTTTGGACCCCCCGTTGACTGTGAACTAAGCAAACCTTTCTTTTTCTATCACCATAAACAATATTCCTTTACAACTTGTAAGTGAATTCAAGTACCTTGGCCTTATCTTCGACTCCACTTTAACCCACATTGATAAAACCATTTAAAAAATCCGCCAATGCTTAAGTCACTTAAGACAGGCCAGGCACTGTTTGTCATCATCGGATTGCAAATTAATTGCCGCTCAGGCCATTCTTCCCCTTCTAGATTATGGTGACACAATTTACTGCAATGCCAATGCCTCCAGTCTTTCCCTAGTGAATACTGTTTATTATCAGCTTTTGTGGTTTATTTTAAAATCCAGATGGAAATTAAACCACTGTACCCTACTTACCCCCGTTAAACTAGCTATCGCTCTCATCCAGACACACCTTTCATTGGCTAGCTCTAATTTACAAAACTGTAAATAAGCAGACACCAACTTATCTATCTGACAAACTCTCAGTTTCTACCCACAGTCACAACCTGAGGGACGTACCTAATCAAGGCATTTCTTTGCCTAGGCTCCAAACTCATGTTGGGAAAGATTGTTTTTTGCGCAATGATCCACTCTCACAGAACAAATTTCCTGCTGGCCTGGTAGCGCTGAGGGCAGAGGTGCTGGTTGCTGCACCTCGCACCATGCTGGTGACCTGTGTTTGGGAATGAGCATGGGTTGCTGGGGGTCGGCAGTCAAGGAGTTGGATTGAGCATCTGATGGACTGCTCTCCAGCTCTGGGGAGGGGGGTGCCTTGAGGTCGGTGCATGTCTGACCCCTGGCAGAGGTTGGGGCTCAGCGCAGCACTGCCACCATAACATGGGGGGTGGGAGCATGGCAGACACCAGGTGGAGATACGCACGGGTCTGTGCTTGTGCCCATAACCAGCGTCATTGCACACTGTGCTCTTGCAGGGGAGAAAATGGAAAAACTGACCGTGGTGGCTTGGTTGCTGTCCCCTGGTGCTCCATCCCCAGAGGTGATACCCTGAGCCAGATCCTGATGGGCGAGAGAGTAGGGGGACTCCCTGTCACCCTGCCACAGGGGGTAAGCTGTGGGGGTTTTACAAGGGTGAGGGCCTGAAGGGGATGGAGCCTGGGGTGGTAGCCAGATGGAGGCCAAGCAGGGCCAGGGGGGGAGAAAGAAGATAGCAAACAAACAAAAAAAAACAGAACAAACTTCCTCCCCTGTTATGGAATTCTCACTCTCTCAATATTTTTAAACACAATTTTAAAAAGTAACTCCTATAGGAACAATTTACATGCACTCCCCCCCCCATGCTGACCAGCACCTTCTACTGGTCCCCCCCAGCCCTTTTACCCCAAAATCCACCGGGACTTATCTCAATGGCGTGGAGGTGCCCAGCTAGTTGGGTACACAGCCTGTGGGGGACCGGTGTCATCCTGCTGGTTGGCACCATTTTCCACCTGTTTTTTTCTCTGTATCACCAGTTGTAGCCATGTATGCACATTTGGAGGCATGCACATGCCACGAACCTGTGACACCCTCCCAATGTGTGCTGCATCCCGTCCTGCACCATCACCAGACCTCCACCCAGTGGTGGCAATGTGGCGGGAGCAACTGGGACCCTCCCTGGGACAGGAGAGCTGCCTCCCAGCTGCTGGATCCAGCTCCCAGCCTCCCCCCCCAGCTGACCCCCTGATGGCCCTGGCTCACTCCCGAACCCGGGTCACCAGCATGGCATGAGGTGTGGCATCCAGCGCCTTAATCCTGCGCATCACTGGGCTGGCCTACATGCACTTGTTTTAACTGATTTGCCCAGACCAATTGTTGTATTTATCATCATTGTACTTTGTGGTTTATACAGTATCTTGGGATTGGGTTTTTGTGTATTTGTGCTGCATGTACTTTACATTTTGTGTAAGCAGATGTTGTTTGTTCTTGTATCTAAGATTTGGGACATTCTGTAAAGAAGACTTTTGTAGTGTCCCAGAGTTCCTAGTGCCCTCCAGAAATGGGCATCCAGGTGCTCCAGGGCTTATGCTGGGGGTTAGGTACCCCAGGGGAGGTGCTTCAGAGTAGTAAGGTGATCGGAGTTTAGGTGCCCCTGTTTAGTAGCCCCAGTTAGGTGTCCCCCTTCCAGAAATGTAAAGCCCCAGCTGGGCTGCATTTTAAAATATTTATTTCTGTGCTTGTTTTCCCTGCCTTCTGCATCTGTTAGAATCCCCCACAAACCCAGTTACCTCATGCTGGGAACCTGAGCTCATGGTTCCCAGTCACAAGGACAGGCAGACAGAGATGGACCTGTGAGGTTTCCAAGATGGACTCCTCAGCCCATTTGAATGGCAATAGCCTTTCACCTCAGTTAAGTGGAGGAGCCGCAAGAGAGAGCAGCAGCATTGAGAGGGAAGCATTAGGCTGTCCGGGGCTCAGCCAAAGGGATGGACTTACCTGATGTCCTTGTATCCCTCCCAATATCCCAGCCAGTCCAGCAGTGCAATGCTCCCTAGCCTTCCAGTCCATGGGTCCCCTAAGGCCACTGTGCTGAATGTCCCTCAGGAGGGGTGGCAACAGCAGAGTACGGCCACCCCTCCCTCAGCAACAGACCAGCAAAAGGCTGTGGAGGTGAGTGGGATGAGGCGGGGCAAGACCGCCCCACATTCCACAGCATCAGCCCCAGCCCCAAGGAGGAATGAGGGCGGCAGCACCACAGTCGGGTGCTGGCCCCAGAAAAGTAAAGCAAAGACTTTTTTTTTTAAAAAATAAAAAAAAATGGAAAATCAAATAAACTTTGGGTGCTTTCAGGTGCTGGGTGCAGCAGCAACCTTTTGGTCCGAGCAAGGCCCCAGTCATGGACTGCCCACAGGGCGAAGCATCAAGGAGAGCTTCACTGAGCCAGGAACTGTGCGGCAGGCAAGGCGAGATAGAATCCTCAGCCTGTTTGAATGGCAGTAGCAGGAGGAGCTACAAGAGATGGCAGCAGCATCGAGAGGGGAGCATGAGGCCGGCCGGGGCACATCCAAAGGTAGGGACTTACCTGATGTCCCTGCATCCTCCCAATGTCCTAGCCAGTCCAGCTGTGCAGTGCTGCCTCTCCTTCCAGTCATGGGTCCCCAGAGGCCACGGTGCTGAATGTCCATCGGAAGGGTCAGCAACAGCAGAGTAAGACCAGCCCCTCCATCAGCAGCAGACCAGCAATAGTCTGTGGAGGTGAATGGGGGGAGGTGGGTCTAGGCCTCCCCATGTTCTGCAGTATCAGCCCCACCCCAAGAAGGAATGAGGATGGCAGGGTGAGTGGCAGCAGCATCGCAGTCGGGTGCTAGCCACTGAAAAGTGAAGTTAAGACTTTTTTTTTTAAATAAAAAAAATGGAAAATCAAATACATTTTGGGCGCTTTCAGGCGCCAGCCGCACAAGCAACCATTTGGGCTGAGCAAGACTCCAGTCATGGACTGCACACAGGGTGGAGTATCAAGGAGAGCTCCTTTGAGCCAGTGACTGTGGAGACAGGCAAGGTTCCAGTCATGGACCACCTATGGGGTGGAGAAAAGTGAAAGGCTCCTTTGAGCCAGGAACTGCGGGACAGGCAAGGTTCCAGTCATGGACCACCTATGGGGTGGAGAAAAGTGAAAGGCTCCTTTGAGCCAGGAACTGCGGGACAGGCAAGGTTCCAGTCATGGACCACCTATGGGGTGGAGAAAAGTGAAAGGCTCCTTTGAGCCAGGAACTGCGTGGGACAGGCAAGGTTCCAGTCATGGACCACCTATGGGTGTGGAGAAAAGGAAAGGTTTCCTTTGAGCCAGGAACTTCGGGACAGGCAAGGTCCCACCTATGGAGTCGCCTACTGGATGGAGCAAAAAGGAGAGCCTATTAGAGACAGTGAAAGGGGACAGAAAACTATGTGAATAAGGCATTAAATATGTATGAATGGCCAGAAAGCTGAATTTAAAGTGGCAATGCACCAGGGGCTAGATTTAAAGAACCAATGCACCCCATTGCTGAACTATCTGTCCGAACTGTATGAAAATGATAAGTTGATGTCTGGGACCCTGTGATTTGATTGTTTTTATTGCCTGCAACTACTTCAATTGTGCTATGCAACCTGCAGGTGCCTGAACTGTGTGAATGCAGTGCACAGAAAACTTTGCCAGAAATAACTACCACCACAAGGTTTACAGAAATGTTTTATTGTACGGCTGAACTGGACCGAGTCTGGACTACAAGCACACTTGGCCAATACGAATGTTTGTAATTGCCTTTAATTACCATTACCCTCTCCTGCTCCTACCTCTACTCCTGCCCTGGCCCCACTATACCCCTTCATACGTCTACCATACTCCCCTGTATTGCTCACTCAGCTGCTGTCCCTGCTCCCGCCTCGATTCCTTACCCCCTCCTCACAGAGCCCCCCTTAAACCCTCCCTCTCTCCAGCATCTGTTCCCCCACCCCACCCTTCTCCTTGTTTTACTACTCTCCCCATCCTCTTGGTCTTTTCTAGCCTCCTTAACACACTCCTCCCATGGCTTAGCTGACAAAGCCTGTCTCTGGCTGCTCCTCTACACCTATCTAGTCCTCTGCTTGTTAGTACCTGAGAACTCTGCTCTTCCCCTCTGCTCACTATACATTCCTACTCCCTGTTCTCACACTTCGCACTCTTCCTGAACCAATACTTCACCCCTCCTATTTGCACTTATGTATATAAAAAATATGTGGCCTCCTGAATGACTAGTTTCACTGACAGCCCTTTGCTGCTGTTTGCACCAGCAGTAACTCATTTGGCAACTGCTTTGTATACACTCCTTACATTGTGTACCAATCTGTAACTGTGTTTTGTCTGTCTATCCTTGTACCTGTATTGACCTGGAACCTTTGTAAATGAGTCCCAGACTCAAAGGTCTTAATCCCAATCTGAAATAAATAAATAAAATACTACTACCTCTGCCTGCGCGTCATCCCAGTGTGTCCCAGTCCTGCTTTCCTAGACCAGCTGTTTTGTCCTTTTCAGTTCCTTCTGATGATCCTGCTTTGTCCTGGCAGTCCACAGAGGGGCTGTGGCTGGGTGATGTTCATCCAGTATTGGGTAAGTTATTTTTTCTATTACTTTCTATTACTTTTGGAAACTTGTTCCAGGAAGCTCTGTGCAGTCACTAACAAGGATGGAGAAGTACTAGAACAAGTAACACACCTTACAGTTACAGTTACTTATTTCTCTTTATTCAAAAACAATACAAAAATAATAAATATCTATAAAAGATTAATTTTTTTGAAAGTAATAGGTTAGTTACTAGTTACTTTCAAATAAATGTAATCAGTTGCAGTTATGTAATTCATTTGTATAAAGAGAAATAAGTAACTGTAACTATAAGGTGTGTTACTTGTTCTAGTACTTCTCCATCTTTGTTAGTGACTGCACAGAGCTTCCTGGAACAAGTTTCCAAAAGTAATAGAAAGTAATAGAAAAAGTAACTTACCCAACACTGTGTTCATCTGACTCGTTCCTGGAGGGGTGTCTTGTCCCGATGGTCTGTTGGAGACCTGCAGCCATTGATCCTCACTGCCTCAGAAGAGTTCTACATCCAGTATCCTTGTTTGGTGTTCTTCTTCTCCTGTGTAAGTGACCTTCCTGAACTGGAACTGCCTTGGACAGCTTTGGTCTCACAACCTGTTCCTTTTCCCCCAAAAGACATATGCAGTAGTGGCTGGTTTCAGTATGAACTGCAAAGTTTCTGTCATGTTTTAGTTAGAGTATAGAATGTAGAGCCATAGAAATGACTGATCTTTATGTGGGCCATAGGAATGATGGATCCTTAGTATAGAACCTAGTATGGCAGTAATACCATTTTAGTAATGTTATAGATCTTTTTAGCTTTTAGAGTTTATATATTTAGTGTGATGTTATTATTTTAGCAATGTTAAATAAAATGTTGCCTTGTTTGCATTCGAGTCAGCTTCCCGCCTCTCCTTGTATGTTCCAGCTAGTGGCTATTTAGCCTGGGCCCCCTTCCCCTAAATTCCCCGACACCTGCTGGCTGGGTGTCACCTGAAAAATCCACCTCTGGGTGGTTGGCATAGTCGGAATTCATGTTTCCCTCCAAGTAGTAGCTGGGTGGATCTGTGCCCTGACCCGGCCAGGCCATTTAGAGAGCGGTCAGCATAAGTGGCTTCCCTCACCCTTTACACTTGTTTCTCGTGGAACTTATCCTATAAATTACCTAACTTTTAAATAAATAAATAAAATAAAAGGAAAGCCCCCTCAACCTTTTTTTCTGTATACCTGTGCAGATTTTAGGCAAGAACAATGTTTCCCTCTCTTGCATCCCCCTAATTTCATCCTAATTTAAATGTAAATGAGGTTGCTTCACTCTGTTACAAGGTCATGATGTCACTCATGCAAGGCATCACTGGAGTTGACAATGCATATCTGGACAAGTCAGCAGAAGTTATAGTCAGCCAGTTCTGTTACATGTCTTGTAAAGTCTCTGCATTCTCTAAAAAAATGTTTTCTAACTCAATCAAATACACTTTACAGAAAACAGCAGGGCACTTATTATACCTTGAAAAGTTTCATAGCCAGCATAAGACAAGAACACAGTGACTGCAGAGGACAGCAGGAGCGCTGATGGATGTCGTATAAGTACTGCAGGCTTTAGCTTTAAAACATCATAAAATTCTAGGACACCTTACTGTAAGTTGAGTCACAACCTTTACAATGGAATCAATCAGGCTTTCACACCAGACTTAAGTAATTAAATTTACATTTAAATCCTGATGAAATTAGGAGGGTGCAATAGAGGCAAACATTATTCATGCCTACAAACAAGGGGACCTTTGCTTTAATGTTAAGCCACACTGTACAGTGATCACTGGTACATAGGGGACTGCCCACTGTGACATCTGCAGTGCTGTACCTCTTTGTAAGTACGAAATGTAGCACTGCCCCTTCCTTAGTGAGTTCAATGACAAGCTGCCTGAAAAAGGAGAAAGGCACTTTGTACAGAGTCAGAGATGGCCCTTTTCCTTGCAGAAGCTGTAGCTGGAAGGCTTCAATCCACCTCTGGCAGATTGAAGTCACCAACTAGCAGTACATTTGGTATCCTGATTATATCATCCCGAAGTGCCTTATCCAACTCCTCTCCATGTGCTGGAGGTCTGTTTACCACCCCAGCATGAATAACGGCCCCAATGCTTGTCTCCAGGATGACCCACAGCACCTCCAGTCCTCCCCTTTCCTCCAGGTGTCCCTACACTTCCATGGCCTTGATGCCCTCCCTCACACATAGTACAACCCTTCCTCCCCTTCCTCCCCTTCTCCCTTCCCTGAATCTCCTGAACAGAGAGTAGCCTGGTATGGCCACACCCCACTCATGTCTGTCAGTGCACCACAACTCCATCATGGCCACCAAATCCAGGCCAGTATTCTCCATGATGGCCTTCAGTTCTGAAATGTAATGTTCTAGACTCATTGCATTGGAACATATGGCTCTCTATACCTTACACCCTCCCCATCTGCCTCCTCACTTTCTCCACCCTCCTTCCTGTGCTGTTTCCTGAACATCTCCCAACCCCCCTTTGCCTTGCTGCCCTATCTGTTACCTGTTTCCTTGGCTCCTCTCATAGAAACATAGAAGTTGACGGCAGATAAGGACCTCAAGGCCCATCCAGTCTGCCCATTTCTTTTTCTACCTTATAAATGTGCCATCGGCCTTTGCTATGTCAGTGACCTATCTATTCATAGTCATTTGTATTGCTCCCTTATGCCTATCCCATGCCTGTTTGAAGCCCTGCACTGTATTCATAGCCACTACTTCTTGTGGTAAGCCATTCCATGCATCTACCACCTTTCTGTGAAAAGAATTTCCTCATTCCCCTTAATCGGCCTCCCTCTAATCTCATGCTGTGTCCTCTTGTCCTGCTATTTTTCTTATATTTAAACATGTTAGACTCTTTCACCTTGTTTATGCCCTTAAGGTGTTTAAATGTCTCGATCATATCACCTCTCTCCCTCCTTTGCTCAAGGGTATACATATTGAGCTCCGTTAATCTGTCCTCATATGTCTTCTGATGCAGTCCCTGCACCATTTTGGTTGCCCTTCTCTGGACTGCCTCAATTTGGTTAATGTCCTTGTGAAGGTGTGGCCTCCAATACTGCACGCAGTACTCCAGATGGGGCCTAACCAATGTTCTTGCTATCCTTGTCCTCCACCTTGTCCCTTTCCCTGTGTAACCTCCTTGCAAATGGGAGTTCCTAGAAATGCCAGTCTGTGCTTACTTTAGCTCTGCTCCTCTGTTTTCTCATGCTGTCTCCCGATCTAGCCTCCTATTTTTTTCTGGTCCCCCAGGTCTGTTTGCTCCTCCAATGCCCTGCCATGCTGCCCAACTTGAAAATCCAGCCCCTCAGGGCTTGAAATGCCAACCGCAAACTCCCGCTGTGAAAGTGCTGCCTCCAGGGCAGCAGGAGTTGCGCTGGCATTCTAAGTGCCTTTGATGTACAGTCGCATGGTTTGCGGTCACCTTGGGGACTGTGCCATGGGTCCTGGGATCCCTTCCACCTAATTGGAACCCATTAACCACAGACAGCCTGCTGGGGGTTGCTCCCATGCAAATTGAGTGAGTTTGACCGGGGCCCATGGCCAATATGTCTGGGCCAGGCCCCGGTCACCTGAATAATAAATAACTTGGGTCTGGCTGCCTCCAGGATAGCCCTAAATGGCTTCTGCTGAAAAGTACAGAATTTAAATGTTTTAAGTAATGGAACTTGTTGCTGCATATTGGAGACTGACTGTGTGGGGGGGGGCAGAGCGTTTTGAAATTAAAATAGTTGCTTTTCCCTGTATTAACTAGCCTTTGTGGGACTCTATGTGTCAGCCTGTCAGCTGCTATAAGGGGGAGCTTGCATAAGTGCAGTAGTGACAGGAAAACCCAAGGGGCCACCTCCTTCATCTGTGCAGCCACTGTAAGTACAGCATCTGGGCTGCTGAACGGTGGGGCATTTGGGGCAAATAATTATTTCTTTCTGGCTAAACCAGCACATTTTTCAGGACTGTATCAGATCTGCTATAAGGGACAGTGGGTTAAGCAGCCATTGTCAGCAGCTACAGCCAATTGAGAGCCAGGAATAAAATGCCAGGACTTGTGGGGCATTCACTACACCTCATGGGTAACCACTCAAGTGTGCATGGGAACTTTCAGTTTCAGGGACATTATTTTAGGTGCCAAATCTACAACCCAATTATGCCTCGAGTGTTCTGATTGAAAGGCCCCTCAGCCATTTAAAGACCTGTCACCCCATCTCTGCTGTCAATCATGAGTCATACTAGGGGCCCTATAAGAGACAGTGTATGCCAGCAGTTTTCCAGATTCGAGAGAGTGAGAAAAAGGATGGCAGGTTCCAGCCTGCTGGGAGCCCCCCACAAGGGTGAGGACTCAGGCCCCTGCCATGCCACCAGGCCTGGGCCACTTAGCTGTACCCCTCCAGTCATCAGGGGGTGTTTGTTATTTTTTGTTTCCAGTTTAAAAGTTAAAGTAAATAGTTTCTGCAACAGCTAGTCTGGAGGTTGCCAGGAATGTCATCCAGAGTCTAGCCCTCCCTCCCACATCAGGGAAAGATGTGGAAAAGAAGAACATCTGCCATGCCTCAGTGGTGAGAGAGCTGAAGAGACTTCAGGATGCCTTCGATTGCAGATGAGACCCGTGGAGGACCTGAGTGAGTACCCTCGTACTCCCCTCCGGTGCGAGGAAGAAGCTGTACAAGTAATCTTGGGGGTCTCAAGCCCCTCTCCAGATAGTTCTTGTTATGTGGTAAGACCTCTGAGTTACCAGTCTGGGATGAAAAGCCCCTACAGAGACTGTCTAGTGAAAGTTAGGATTGATGTATCTTGTCTGTGGCCCTACTGGCTAAATCACAGGTGCAGTAAGATGCCTGGCTAGTGAATCATATTAATGTGTTGCAAGTTGTTGTAGCTATGGGTTAGAGTCCTGCCTCCATGGAGCTGTCTGTCAATCCACATTTGCCACTCCATGGGACAGGAGGCCCTGGAGCATATTGTGTTTGAGTTGTTCTGAAGAGAATTGCGAAGTATGAAGAGCAGTTGGACCACAGTGGGTTCTGGGAGGGTGCGGGTGGTGGAACAGAGGCGAAGCCCCCTAGTTGTACCTCTACTCAAATCATATACCAGTATGACAGAGCAAGGTTCCTCTATGATGGCACCCTCAGTGGAGACCAAGAAGAATGCTGAGGACATCCACAAGGGAGACCCACAAAAGGGTGGCAAGGGACACCACAGGGGAAGGAAACAGCTTCTGATAGGGAACTCAATTGTTAGGGGGGTAGAACTGGGGAAAGAAGAGGAGAGGGAAGTAAGGTGCCTGCCTGGTGCCATGGCTTGGAGGGACAAGAAGCGAATCCTCAGGATTGCAGAAGCAGCATCACAAGAGAGGGAACTAGATATCATTGTCCACCTTGGGACAAATGACCTAGCTAGGCATGGAATCAGTGCAGTACAGGATGAATTTGTGGCAGTGGGAAGGGGCCTCAGACAGGTAGCAAGCACGGTTACCTTCTCAGAGGTGCTGCCAGTCCATGGCAGGGGTGAGGCTAGGGTACTGCACACCATGCAGTTTAATGAAATGTTGCAAAACTGGTGCAGAGCACAGGGCTTTGGCTTCATTGGGGACTGGGGGTACACCTGGAGAGATGAAGGTTTATACTGGTACGATGGTCTGCATCTGTCCACAAAGGGAACCAAGCTCCTATGTGACAGGTTTAAATGCTTCCTTGGCAAGCTTTTAAACTAGCCAAGAAGAGAGGTGCTGATAAGAGGCAGGAAATTTCAAGCCTCCCCCCACAAAACATGGCAGGTAGTAAGGTAAACACTGAGGTACAGAGCTCAACAGAGAACAGGACAGGGTAAATAGAAAAACAGACAAGGGCAATAAGAGCAGGGATGGGGTAAAAAAGGATAAAGCCAGCATTAAATGGAGGGCAATGAGTACCAATGCCCGTAGTCTGGGAAACAAGCTTCCTGAGCTAGTAGCCATGATGGAAGATGAACAATTGGATATTGTGGCAGTCATGGAAACATGGTACACGGAGAACCATGACTGGGATGTCAACATACTGGGGTACACAGTCTACAGAAGGAACAGGGAAGGTAAAAGAGGAGGTGGAGTAGCTGTATACATCAGGGAAGGGATCAAAGCTACAGAACTAAAAAGTAAAGGGGGAGGACAAGAGGCACTCTGGGTCACCTCGGAGACAGGAATGGCATCACAATCCGCACAGGGGTTGTATACAGACCCCCATCTCAAGGGGAGGAAATGGACAAGAAAATGATAGAGGACATTCTCAAAATAAATCATAGATCATAGATCATAGATTGATACAAGTTCAGAAGGCAAGATGCCCATTTATGAACTCGCCACCAGCTAAATTAGCAATGGAAAAAAAATTTCTTATCACCCATGTATTTATCAAGACTTTTCTTAAATTGTTCTATATTTTCACTGTTTATGATATTAACTGGCAGTGTATTCCATATTGGAGGTATTCTCTGTGTAAAAAATCTGGAACGTTTGTTAGTTTTGCATAAGGATGATTTCAGTTTCGAATTGTGGGATCTAGTGTAATTATTTACTGAGAGCTTTTCTAATCCTATTGTATTTAACAAGTAGTCATTATGGTATGTATTATAAGTATAGATTAAATCACCTCTTAGTATTCTATACTTCAAAGAGTAAAGCTCTAATGATTTTAATCTAGAACCATAATCTAGTTCAGACATAGAGTATTATCAATCCTTTTAGTTATTCTACGTTGGACCCTTTCTGTCATATTTAAATAGCCAATAGAAGTTGGGGCACAAAATGAGACACAGTAGTCAAAATGTGGATGAACCAGGCTTGTGTATAGATGTAAGATGACAGATAGTTCCCTGCTTTTAATATGTCTCAATATGCAACTTATAATCTTGTGACATTTTTTAACAGTTTTGTTCATATGGGTGTTAAATTTTAAATTGTCAGTTATTGTTATACCCAAATCTCTTTCCTCTGTTGTGATCATTAATTTCACATTTTGTATTAAGTATGGGTGCTTCTTATTGTTGTTCCCCATATGCATTACCTTGCACTTTGCCGGATTAAATTTCATATTATTGTTTACTGCCCAAGATGTTAATTTATTTAAGTTTTCTTGGAGAGTGTTTGTAGATGCAATTGTGTTCACAATGCAGCCTAAATTTGCAATCATCTGCATATTTATTTATCCAGACTTCTTTAGTTGTTTGCATACTGGCTATCAATATATTAAAAAGTAAAGGCCCTAGGACAGATCCCTGCGGTTCTTCATTAGTAACAAGACTCCAGTTGGATTCGTGCCCACGTACAACCACTATTTGATGTCTGTTGTATAACCATGATGATATCCACTTAATTAAGTGCATATCCAGATTTATATTGTGAAGTTGTTCAATCAAAATTTTGTGGGAAACAGTATCGAATGCTTTTTCGAAATCTAAGAATATGACATCTACTGGAAAGCCATTGTCCAGGGCATCGCTGACTGTCTCGAAGAAACTAATGAGGTTTGTTAGGCATGACCTGCCAGTAGTAAAACCATGCTGGGAAATGTCTGTACAATCAGTACTTTTAATGTGAGGGGAGATTTTAGCATATATTAACCTTGCAATAATTTTACTGATAAGTGAGGTTAGACTGATAGGCCTATAATTAGATATTAACTGCTTTTTGCCTCCCATAAGAATAGTGGCTATGTTTGCCTCTCTCCAGGACTGAAGAACCTTACCATGATTTACAGACATATTAAACAAATAAGTGAAGGGTCCAGTAAATTCTTTTGATACTTCTTTCAAGAATTTAGGGTGAATACAGTCAGGTCCAGGAGATGTATTACATTTAATTTTGTTAATGGCCTCTAAAGTGTTCTGTTCAGAAAAAAATAGTTTAATGTTTGGTGTTTGTGGTGTATCAAGATGTATAAAGTCCATGGGATTAAATATACTTGTAAAATACTGATTAAATTCTGTAGCCATTTCTTTTTCACTAGTAATTAATTTGTCATTTACCTTAGTGGTCCAGTTCCCATACTGTATGTGTTTGTTTTAGTGAACCAATATAATTATAAAACTTTTGGCTGAAAAAAGGGAGATACTGTTGATGGGGGACCTGAATATGCCAGATGTTAACTGGATGATATGTACTGCAGCCACATCCAAGAGCAGGGTCATCCTTGATGCCCTGCAGGAGGCAGACCTTAGACAGCTAGTGCTGGAACCCACTCGGGAGGGAGCAATACTAGACCTGGTACTCTCAAATGGAGAGAGGATCACAAATTTAGAAGTCAGTAGACATCTGGGAACAAGCGATCACTGCACAGTGGGCTTCACAATAAGCACAACCATGGAGACAAGCCATACAAAAACAAGGATACTGGACTTTAGAAGGGCTGACTTTGGCAAAATGGGTGAATACCTGAGGAATGCACTAACAAATGGCCAAAAAGGAGGGGTGGAAGAACAATGGAGAACAATCACAACTGCCATCATAGAGGCAACAAGCCTTTGTGTGAAAACAAATAAAGAAAACAAAGTGGAGTAAAAAAACACTATGGTTCTCAAAAGAAGTGGCAGGGAAGGTTAAGGAGAAAAAGGCTGCATTCAGAAAGTATAAGGAATCACAGAAGGAGCACAACAGGAAACTGTATCAATTAAAGCAGAAAGAAGTGGGGAAGGCAGTCAGAATAGCAAAGGCCCAAACCGAGGAAAAGATAGCCAACTCAGTTAAGAAGGGGGATAAAACCTTTTATAGGTACATTAGGGAGCATAGAAAGGTTAAAGGAGGAATAGTGAAGATTAATAAAGGAGAGGAGAGGTGGGCAGAGGGAGACAGTGAAAAGGCAGATATATTGAATTAATACTTTAGCTCAGTATTCACAAAAGAAGATGAGGAGTTACCTAAACCAGACAATAGAAGCACTTTGGGTAGGGGGGTTGACACCAGTCCATTTACAGAAGAAAGAGTCCTGAAAGAACTCCTAAAACTCAAGGTGGACAAAGCAATGCGGCCTGATGGGATTCACCCCAGAATCCTAAAGAACTAAGGGAGGACCTAGTGACACCACTGACCACACTTTTTAACAAATCATGGGAGGATGTAGTGGTACCTGAGGACTGAAGAGGGCAGATGTGATTCCCCTTCACGAAAGTGGGAGCAAGGCAGAAGCAGGAAACTACAGACCTGTAAGTTTGACCTCAGTGGTAGGGAAAATGATGGAATCACTTCTGAAAGAAAGAATTATTGAGTAACTAGAGGCCAGCGGGGCACAGGAACCAAAGCAGCATGGATTTACAGCAGGAAGCTCATGTCAGATGAATCTAATCGATTTCTTTGCCTGGGTGACCAAAGTAATAGACCAGGGAGGGGCTGTGGATATGGCTACCTAGACTTTAACAAGGCATTTGACACAGTCCCGTATAAAGATAAATAATCAAGTTAGCCAGCCTGGGAGTGGTTCCAGGGTGGTAGCCTGTAAAAAACTGGCTGCACAACAGATACAGAATGCAATAGTGAATGGAACACATCTGAAGAAGAAAGGGGGGTTACTAGTGAGTACCTCAGGGCTCAGTACTGGGTCCAGTCCTTTTAACATCTTTATAGGTGACATTGCAGAGGGTCTGAGGGAAAGGTATGCCTCTTGCAGATGACACAAAGATCTGTACAGAGTTGATACACAAGTGGGGTAGAAAGGATGAGAAGGGACTTGCAAGGTTGGAGGAATGGTCAGACATATGGCAACTTAGATTCAATGCAAAGAAGTGCAAAGTAAAGCACCTAGGAAACAAAAACCCAGGAGGAAAGCACACAATAGCAGGGGAGGTACTAACAACAACAAAAATGGAAAGGGACTTAGGTGTAGTCATATCAGATGACCTAAAGGTGGGTAAGCAATGTGAGAAGTCAGTAAGGAGAGCCAGGGGGATACTGGGATGCATAGGAAGGGGCATCACAAGTAGAAAAAGGGAAGTTGTTATCCCTCTGTACAGACAGTTGGTGAGACCCCATCTAGAATACTGTGTGCAGTTTTGGAGACCCCATCTATGCAAGGACATACTGTAGACAGGATGGAAGCAGTCCAGAGGAGGGCAACTAAAATGGTGCAGGGTCTGCATCAGAAACCATATGAAGAGAGACTGAGAGAGCTTAATATGTATACCCTTGATGAAAGGAGGGACGGGGGGACATGATAGAAACTTTCAAGTACCTCAAGGAAATCAACAAAGTCCAGGAGGGTAGCATCTTTCAGAAAAAGAGATATGTAAGAACAAGGGGGCACAATTTTAAGATAGAGTGGGGACGGCTCAGGGGTAATGTGAGGAAATTTTTCTTCACGGAGAGAGTGGTGGATGCATGGAACTGCCTTCCTGGGGAGGTTGTTGGGTCTAAAACAGTGGGGGAATTCAAACATGCATGGGACAGACATAACGCAATTGTAGTGAGGGGTTGCAGGAAGTAGGCTGTTGGTTAACTAGAATCTGCAGCTTATCCAATAGGTAGGGAAATGGGCAGAGTGGGCGGGCCAAGTGGTCCTTATCTGCCATCAAAGTCTTATGTTTCTATGTCTCTGAATTTACCTCTGTCTTACCCAGATTTCATCTGAGAGCACTTTCCATAAGTGTACAATGTCTAGATGTGCTGGATGAGACTTTGCCTATGAATACTGTTTTTCATATTTAGATGTACTGGATGTGACTTTATGTAACTCAGTATTGGGTGCTTGTTAAAAGTGTCGCTGTCTGCTTACACTGGATGGATGCCTTTTTGGTGTGTAAATGTACTGGATGTGACTTCGCTTCAAAGAAATGTTGGATGCTTGATAAAAGTATCACACTCTCTAATTATACTAGATGGGACTTTCAACTATTGTGCTGAATGTTCAGGATGTAAAATCCAAGCAGCTTGTCCTGGAATGTTCGGAAATTCTGCAAGTGCAGGACAATCCCTGTCTTCATTAATGAGCAGGGCAATCCCTGGTTTTCTGTGACAGGCAGGGTCAATGCCTGCTATTTCTGCTAAAATGCAGGGCACGTCTTCCTTCATTGTACAGAGCATCTACAGCCACTGTAAGGATCATTCTCTAAGTTTGCCCCCTCCCTTTGAATCAAAAAGCCGGCCACCTCAACCAGCTGCAATGTCTACCAGGCCTGCAACATCTTGGACTGTGGTATCTGGGATTCCAGTATGGTATGAAATTGCGGGATTTCAGCTGTATCTGGGACTGATACCAGTGTAGGCAACAATATAATCATTTATGTAACATCTAATTAGTCAGAAGCGAGATAGCCAGGGATCTGGGTACTGTGGGTCGAACTGAGAAATGTGATTACCTGCAGTCTATTAGTATGTAGCCACCAAGCTGGAGGGTTCACCAGCAAAACACCCAATTAAAGCTCTACATGTGTATATAGTAATCAAATAACTTCTTCTCCACATCCCCATTCCTAATTCCTTCACCCCTTAATAAAGCTCTTGTTATTTGTTGCTGAAATATTTGGCGTGAGCATATTATTAGAGAGCGAGAGCCTTTAAATACAAAATGTTGAAATATGGGGAAATGTTTATTGGGTCATGCCTGGGGAAGGTTAGTGGTTATTAGGGTGACTGTAGGATCTCATGGGTATACACCTAGTACCATCTTACCCACATAAAGTACCCTGAGTTGAGGCACTGTGCAAAGGTTAGATAAAATGGTTATTAGTTAACGAACCCAAACCTCTCAGCCTAACTTGTAAGTAGTGGGCAGGGGTGTAATACTGGGGACAGCGCCACCCAGGGGTTACACCTGTCTTTCTGCACACCTTCCTTGGGAGAGTTTCCTCCCCTTGGGCCCTCCTTGTTGCTTCATCCTCAGGAGGAGGCCAGGGGAGGAGATAATCTTTGCCTCCTTTGGTATTACAGCTTCTCTCCCCCCTCACTAGTTTATATGCTCATCCAAGTAACATTTAAACTTTCCACTAAGGATTGTGGTCCCCCTCTAGGAAGGATGGAGGTCATCTCCCTATAGAGACCCATATCCTTCCAGGCTGGCCCAGAGTCCCCAAGGTTGCTGAAGGCCTCCTCCATGCACCATGTTTTCAACCAATTGTTAAAAGCTGTGGTACAGAGAGCACTTTCTTCTCTTCGGCCATACACAGGCAACACATCATCAAATGCCACCATACATGCTAGCAGTTTAAGGCTCCTCCCCAGCTCCCTGAACTGACCCTGCACTACCCCTACCCTATCCCTTGCCAGGTCATTTGTTCCCAGGTGGTCAATGACATCTAGCTCTCGCCCATCTCCTACACCCTAGCGATCCTCTGGATCCACTCTGCATCCCTCAAAGCTGAAGCACCAAGAAGGCACTTCACCTCCTCCTTCTCCCTTTCTGCCATCACTTCCAAGTCTATCCCCCTAACAACAGAGTCCCCCACCAGCAGCTCCTTTGTCCTTGGCTGGGGGCTTCTTCTTCCCTCTTTGGGACCTCCCCTTTTGAAGACCCCAACTTTCTCCCATCCCACTGCTGGAGGTGCCTCCTCCCATCTGTCCCATCCCACCAGTACAATGAAGGAATTGTGCAGCATCATAGGTGGATGAGTGGGTTACCTTCCTGCCACCCACGCCTCTCACAGCCCGCCAAGGTCCAACTGTTCTGCCTCTGCATAGGCATTATCTGGGGGACCAGTGGAAGACTTGATGGCCCATGGGTGGGGCAGAAAGTTCTCTGCATCTTTACTAGTTCATCCTAGCATCCACAAACTGCTGTCCTCAACCCAGAGAGGTACAGTAACTACAGATGGGGCAGCACCTCAGTCTCCAGAATGTGTCCTGAAAGACCGCAGCTTTACACCCATTGCTATTGTGATTATTAGTCTAATCACAATAGCAACTTTCATTTTTTACTGTTTTTTTACTTACTTTTATATTTTTAGTGGTGTGACTTGAGCAGTGTAGCACAAGCATATCTTACGTTTGACATTGTATGATGCACAGCCTCAGTTGGCAGATAGCTCAGTCATTTCTAAGGCATGAATGACCAATCCAGTAGCCAATCAGGAGCTTCACAAGGCTTATGAATATTAAATTAGACTTGTAATAAAGGATTGTTTATGAAAATATTTGTTAATGAGCATTGTCTGCAATTGTTCTTAATTTTAAGGTCTCATTCTGTGATATACTATACTATACTGTTCTATTCTGTGTATCCACATATTGGGCCCTGTGCATGAACAGGTGGGAATTATGCACCAGAGGTGCATATTCCATCCACGTAGCTCCACAGCCCAGGACAGGCACAGAGTGCATGGTATTAACTACCACATGCACCTGTGGAGCACCTATTCATGGCCCCGCCCCGCATGCAGGACTGTGCAGGACAGCCAGGGCGGAGTGGCGAACCTAGGCAGGCATCCAATCAGATCCCCATCCAGGGTCTCACACAGTAGCTCCCTTGCATGGTAAGGCACAGGTTCGGGTGCGTGAATACTCACCGCAGGCACCTGGGCCCATGCGGCCAGTCCCCGGTGTCCAGTTACCCCCAGCCGTGTCCATGTGTCACAGCACCTCCCAGCACACGGATGGACCCCCAGCTGTACGACCCCCACCCCAGTCCAGAGTGGCAGCCCACCTCACCCAACAGTACAAAACTGTGCCCCATTCCCCTCAAAGTATCCCATGGGACACAGTCCCACACCGCAAAAGCCAACCCCCACCTCAAACCCAACCCGAAACCCTTACATTGGTGGTCAGTGTCCCCATCCCTACACAACAGCCCCATTATGACTGTCCCATTGCAGTAGTGCACAACCCGACACCAACCCCGAGGCCCCACTCTGGAACCCCCGACCCTTATTGGTGTGCAGTGGTCCCCACCCCACCCCCCACGGCATCAATATCACCCCCCTTCCCAATAACACCTCATCAGTGCCATGGCTCTGGACAGCCAGTGGCATAGCCCTCCCTCACACCTCCATGAAAGCCAGTTATCTAGAAGTGATGCTGTATATGCCACCATATAGGAGTGCGCCCAGCATCACTTGGATGGTCAGCGGCTGAAGTGGTGTGATGATGGCTGTGTCCCTTGCCATCCAGAGCCGTGGCACTGATAAGCAGGTACGGGAAGGGGGATGTTGTCGGTGCCATGGGTTGGGGGGGACCACTGCAAACCAATGAGGGTCAGGGTTTGGGATCGGGGCTCAGGGAGTGGTGTTTGGGTTGTGTACTACTGCAATGGGACAGTCATAATGGGGCTGTTTTGCGTGTGTGTGTGGGGGGGCACTGACCACCAATGTAGGGTCATGCGTCAGGTTCAGGGGTGGGGTGGTCGGCCACGGTACTGGGACTGTGTCCGGAACGGAATGCTTTTGTGAGGGGATGGAGCACAGCCATGTACTGTGGGGTGGGCTGGCATAGAAGAATCAAGTGTCCTCTGCTGGGGGATTATCACATATGGCAATGGGGATGTGCTATGGGGGCTGCTGGTACCATGTTGGGATGGGGCTGCCATGCAGGGGGGATGCTTTCAATGTTGGGGATGGGGCAGACTTGTGGGGAGGGGACTGTCATTCTGCTGCTGGGGTCGCTGTGTGCACATGGCTGGGCGTGTAGTGCAGTTATGGCACGGTCCCCCCTGGCATAACCTGCACCCACGTGTCCCCCTGTGCACAGCAGTACACACCTTAGTGCATGGCACATAGTGCAGGTAGAGCCCCAGAATGCCCCCGGTGCAATGCTGACCATGCAGACGGGGGATTGGCCACATACCCACCTTGCGCGCAGATAGTGCATGCCGCCGGGGGTCCTGTGCATGGATTTCAGTCTCAGGATTGCATGGTGCCTCAGATATGTGGTGTGTAGGCACCCTTTTTTTTCATGCATAGGCACCACTGAATGTTAATATGCTACCTAGCTGCCTTTGGCACCAGCTCACTCTTGAAAATGGGCCTTGACTCAGTGTATCTTATCAGGTTAACAAATTTAAAAAAAGTAAATCAATGGTATAAAAAAATACATAACAGAGTGAAAGTACAGTATCTCCACATCATGTTTCTTCATACTCACAGCTCATGCCAAGAAAAATAGTGGAAGCAAGTAGACAGCTCGCAGTAACTGCCAGTATCACCACCAAATACCACAACTTGGGTTTTTCATCCGTCTTCTTCCATACTGACAGTCCTAATAAAGACAGCAGGAGAAGGGAGTGAGACAGAGTAATACTCAAAAGACTGTAATCAGGGATTTGAGATGCTGCAAGTTTTTTATTCATCAGAAAGTTGGCATGAATCCCACATTCACATTTGTAAAGGAATTTGCAGTTCTGCAGTTGGTGACTATGAAGTTAAGCCTCTGGACTTATAAAAAAAAAGACCTCCCCACCCCACCCAAGAACATAAAAGTAGTTTATACCCCTCCCACCCCCTATAGCACTCTCCACTCTCCTCACCCCTCACTCCGACAATTAGTCACATGGCTGCGTGTGGCAGTTTGAAAAGAAAAACCTTTCCCTAACTCTGTGCCAAATACGCTGCACCCAACTTCCCCCACCTGAGTCTCACTGTCTTTATAGCAAAGACGCTCACCCAGTCCCTCCCCAACCATCCTCTTGTCTCCACTACCTTCCCCCCCCACCAGAATGCATGAAATCAACTTGCAGATTAAGAAAATCAGCTTTGTTCAGTATCACCAACTCCTGTCTCATTATGGCTCAACTGAATAATAGGTGACATATTTGCTCCTAGTAAAACTTGATTGGTTGACTTTTCAATCAATCAGGTTTTACTAGGAACCAAGCTGAATTTTCTATCAGGTTGTAGTAGGAGCAAAGACATCACCATTCATTCATTGAAGCCATTATGAGATGGTAGTTGAACCGAACCCCCACCCACCCACACCACATCACACTGCCTTACCCACCCCCCTCCTTGCCTCTAATGGCATTTTCAGGTATGGGGCCCTCCAGCCCATCCACCTCGCAGTTTGGCCACCCTCGACAATGGCCCTTTAGCCTGCCTACTTCTTCTTGACTCCCTCCTACCCTATACTAACTATACACTGTTCAGCCTGAAACTTGTCTGATGCTGGCTTATGTTGTCTCTCTCCTGACTCCCTCCTACCCTATACTAACTATATACTGTTGGAGCTGAAACTTGTCTGATGCTGGCTTATGTTGTCTCTCTCCTGACTCCCTCCTACCCTATACTAACTATATACTGTTCACCCTGAAACTAGTCTGATGCTGGCTTATGTTGTCTCTCTCCTGACTCCCTCCTACCCTATACTAACTATACACTGTTCACCCTGAAACTTGTCTGATGCTGGCTTATGTTGTCTCTCTCTCCTGACTCCCCCCTACCCTATACTAACTATATACTGCTCAGCCTGAAACTTGTCTGTAGCTGGCTTACGCTGACTCCTCCTGACTCCCCTACCCTATACTAACTATATACTGTTCAGCCTGAAACTTGTCTGAAGCTGGCTTATGTCACTCTCCTGACTCCCCCTACCCCATACTAACTATATACTGTTCAGCCTGAAACTTGTCTGAAGCTGGCTTATGTCGTTCTCTCCTGACTCTCCCTACCCTATACTAATCTATATACTGTTCAGCCTGAAACTTGTCTGAGCTGGCTTATGTCTTCTCCTGACCTCCTTCCTATACTAACTATATACTGTTCGCTCTGAAACTTGTCTGAAGCTGGCTTATGTCATCTCTCTCCTGACTTCCTACCCTATACTAACTATATACTGTTCAGCCTGAAACTTGTCTGATGCTGGCTTAATGTTGTCTCTCTCCTGACTCCCCTACCCTATACTAACTATATACTGTTCAGCCTAGAAACTTGTCTGATGCTGGCTTATGTTGTCTCTCTCCTGACTCCCCTACCTACTAACTATATACTGTTCAGCCTGAAACTTGTCTGATGCTGGCTTATGTTGTCTCTCTCCTGACTCCCTCCTACCCTATACTAACTATATACTGTTCAGCCTGAAACTTGTCTGATGCTGGCTTATGTTGTCTCTCTCCTGACTCCCTCCTACCCTATACTAACTATATACTGTTCAGCCTGAAACTTGTCTGATGCTGGCCTATGTTGTCTCTCTCCATTCTTGGCTGTGTAATAAATGCTTAGACATCTCTGTGTTTTTAAGACTGTAAACATTGTTGACCTTTGTATGTATGGTACTTTGACGTAGAGCCTTTGTAAATGAGCAGTTCCTGCTCAAAGGTATTTGTAATCCTAGAGTTTAATAAAATAAAAATAAAATAAATACTATTCATTAAGCAAACTGGCAATTTGCCACATGAATTTGGCCTGTCTACATGGCAAATAACAATGTGACTTGCAGTTCTCAGCTCCATGAATTCACTGAAATTCACAGATTTTTTCACGGGGCAAATTTCGGCAACTTCGCAGACCTCTATCAGGAATTGGGAAATGCAGGTGATATTGTATGGTTTGTTGTCAGTAAAGCAATCAGCTCAGTCCCGTAAGAAGTTGGCTCTGAAGTTGATAATATTTAGAATTACAGGAATTATAGCTACTATAGCACAATGATTAGAAAGCAAGATGGCTCAGTGGGTGGCAGTGCATTGGACCACTTCAGATTGGAAGTAAGTAATCAGTGGGGCCCTACAGGGGTTAGTATTGGTACATCTACTGTTTTATTCATGACCTGGGGCCAGATATTCAACAAAGCACAAAACAGAGCACAAACAGCTGCGCTCCGTCTTGCAATAGTGCTAGAATGCAGAAATGTTATTTTCAGAGGAATAGTGCCAGGTGCCATTCATCTATATATAGGTTCATTATTGCCCAGCTCTAAGCCACATAGCACCGCCTGATGGCGCCCCAAAATAGGGCCCTGAAATGGGTAGTGCCAGGGCAAAATTTGCAATATTCAAATGAATCCCCATACAAATCGGCCCATTGGCATGCAAGGTGCTAAGGAGCCATGTGCATGCCCATTATAGGCTCATTTGCATGGGGTTCGAGGCTCTTTAGCACCAAAAATTGCCCATCCTGTGAGCTGTCCCTGGTATTCGTGACTTCACCCCTCCCTCTGATCCCAGTTACCCATAACACAGTCAAGAGTCCCTGGCATCCAGTTGTCCCTCCCCCCAACTGACAACTGTTTCCGTAATGTAACAAGAATTCCCTGGTGTCCAGTGGTTACTCCTCCACCCGTCACCCATTCCCATAATGTATAATTAATTCCCTTGCATCCAGTGGTCCCTCCCCCCACCTGACACTTGTTCCCGTACTGTATCATTAATTCCATGGCATCCAGTGGTCCCTCCCCCCACCCAATTACTGTAACCAAATAGTGCAAGCACTTTCCTGGTGTCCAGTGGTCCATCCCCCCAATTGACAACTGTTCCCGTAATGTAACAAGAATTCCCTGGTGTCCAGTGGTTACTCCCCCACCCGTCACCCATTCCCATAATGTATCATTAATTCCCTGGTGTCCAGTGGTCCCTCCCCCACAATTACTGTAACCAAATAGTGCAAGCACTTCCCTGGTGTCCAGTGGTCCCTTCCCCCAATTGACACCTGTTCACATAATGTAACAAGAATCCCCTGGTGTCCAGTGGTTCCTCCCCCCACCTGACACTTGTTCCCGTACTGTATCATTATTCCCTGGTGTCCAGTGGTCCCTCCCCCACCTGATCCCTGTACTCAAATAGTGTAAGTACTTCTCTGGTGTCCAGGGGTCCCTCCCCAGACTTGATCCCCATTCTAGCACCAAGAATGCCCCCCATTTGCCAGTGCCTTCCCATGACAGCCAGGCCACCACTGCCCATGGCATACCATTAGCACAAATGCACAGCACTCTCCTACAATAAAGCTCCATCCCCATCTATTACAGTCAGCAGCACCCCCTCCCAGCCCAAACCCAGCTGGTAGCTAGTAGCCCTCTTCCCACCCATGGCACTGACAACCACCCTCTGGTCCCCCCTACCTGTCTGTCGGTGCCACAGTTCAACGATGGGGAGTGAAATGACCCACCTCACACCACCTTGGCCAACTGGCATCTATCTGTAGCAGGGAGCATGGCTTATTTACAGGATACAGTGACATGCCTTGCCATATAAATATGCTGCAGTCCCAGCTACAGATAGATGCTGGGAGGCCGAGGCGGTGTGAGGCGGGCAGTGCTGCTCGCCATCATTGAAACGCAGCACCGATGGACTGGTAGGAGGATCAGGTTGTGGGTGTCAGTGCTACAGGTAGGAGGGGGTCTACTAGCCACCAACAGGGTGTGGGCTGGAAGGGGGGCACTGCTGACAGTTCTGGACAAGGGTGGGGCTTTGCTGTCGGAGGGCTGCATGTCTGTGTTAATGGCATGCAAAGGGCAGAGGCATCCAGCTGTCATGGGGGGCACTGGAAAATGTGGTGGGCATTCCCAGTACCAGAACGGGGATTGGGTGGGGAAGGGGCCACTGGACACCATTAAATTGCTTACATTATATGGGAACAGGTGCCGGGCGGGGGGGACCACTGAACACCAGGAAATTGCTTACACTATATGGGAACAGGTGCCGGATGGAGGCAGGGACCACTGGACACCAGGGAATGGTTTACAGTATATGGGTATGGGTGTTAGGTGGGGGAGGGACCATGGACACCAGGGAAGTAATGATACACTATGGGACCGGGGATTGGGTGGGAGAACCACTGGATGCCGGTGAATTACTGATACAGTATGGGAATGAGTGTCAGGTAGGGGTAGGGACCACTGAACAACCGGGAATTGGCACAACAATACTGGATGGGGATTGGACGGGGAAGAGACCACTGGACACCGGGGAATTAATGATACAGTATGAGAACAGGTGTTGGGTAGGGGGAGGAATCACTGGATCCCAGGGATGTAATTTAAATCTGCTGGGACTGGGATTGAAGGGGGGCTGCCACTAGCACCAGGGAGTACTATACTTGCATTGGGGACGCTGATGTACTGCCTCTGGCAGCTGCTAGGGTTATGCCAGAGTAAGAGTAGGTTTTGGTCAGCAGTATTTTCTCTGTGCAAGGGGACCGTGCAGATCGGACTGTTCTCGTATTCAGGTCCCCACCCCATGATCTGCATAGTTTTGCCTTGCGCCCCCCCTTCACTTTTAGCCCAGGTGTATTCCCAGTATGCCCACTCTAAAAGGGCTTCTGAATATGGGACTTCTATGCAAAACCCAGTATGCGTGAGAAAACTGGGTTTTGCGCCGGGTATAGGTTTTGAATATCTGGCCCCTGCAGTCAGAGGCCTCAAGTAATTCAATCAGTATATTTATCAAACCATTCAAAGGGAAAAAGAAAATTGAGTGGGTGTCCATCTGCAATGACATACCTCTCAACTGTCCCTCATTTTCTGAGAGGTCCCTGATTTTACCTTAACATTTTACTTGTAAAATGTCCCTCATAAAATTTGTGTGTTTGTGACTGAACTGTGGGGATTGTAAGCACAAAATAATGTCAAACAGTAAAGTTACAGACTTGTTATTTTCCAAAAAAATGCATCTTGCACTAATCCCCTTATTCTGTTAGCTGAGTACATACTGCAAATTTTTAAGATGTGTCCCTGAATTTCGGTCTTTGTCCCTGATTTTTTTTATGTTTTTTTAGGCTTGTCCCTGATTTATGAGGCAAGAAGTTGAGAGATGTGTGCAGTGGTGCCCCAGACAGAGTACAGAAGTATTAAATGGCATACACAAGATGATGCACAAAGTAATATCACAAATAAGAGGAATACTACAATGTAAGTTTTCTATCTTGTGCACAGGGATAATAGGGGTGAACGTTGTGCACCAGCAATGCTCAAGCTAAGAGCTTTGAGGTGTTCACTCTGAGAGAATAGCTCTGGGGGGGGTCGCTTAGAGTAGAAAAGAAGGATGCATTCGTGGTGCCAGGGAGACTGAATCCAAGGTCACAGCAGTTCAGCTGAGTAGCTAACGGAGACTCTTGGACATTGACTGGATATAGTTGAAAAGGCCTGAGACAGATCCTGGAGTTGTAGTGCCTGAGGCCTGACACATATCCTGGGGTTGAAGTGCCTGAGGCCTGATATATATCTTTGGAGTTGTAGTGCCTCAGGCCTGAGACATATCCTGGAGTTGTAGTGCCCAAGGCCTGATATGTATCCTGGGGGTGTAGTGCCTGAGGCCTGAGACATACCGTGGGGGTGTAGTGTCTGAGGCCTGATACATATCCTTTGCGTGTAGTGCCTGAGGCCTGAGACATATCCTGGATGTGTAGTGCCTGAGGCAAGATAAATATCCTGAGGATGTAGTGCCTCAGGCCTGATACATATCCTGGGGGTGTAGTGCACAAGGCTTGAAACATATCCTGGAGTGCAGTTCCCAAGGCCTGGCACAGATCCTGGGAGTGCAGTGCCCGGGGTCTGAGTCAGATCTTGAGCATGTATTGCCCAAGGCCTGAGACATATCCTGGGGGTGTAGTGTCTCTCCTCAGAAAAGGAACTGGTGTCCATTTACCTCACTTTCAATCTCTTGGTGCTTATTTCTGATCCTTCCCCTTCCCCCTCAACTGTGAATACTGAACAGAAATATTTGTTTAAGATATATAACTTTTCTTGGTCCTCCTCAGTATAGCCCCCTGCCTCCTTTATTAACCGTGCAATCCCTTCCTTGGTCTTCCTTTTCTCACTAATAGATCTAAAAAATGTCTTGTCCCCCTCTGATACTGTCTGGGCTATTCTATCCTCAGCTTGTATTGCGCTCCTTATTGCCTTGCCTGCCAGCCTCCCTCCATTTCCCGAGATGCACTTCTCTGGCCTCCTCTTTCTGGGTCTCCTTATACCTTCTGAATGCCACTGTTTTTGCCCTTACCTTTTTTCCCACTTCCCTCGAGAACCATAATGGTCCCTTTCTCCTCCATCTGCTTTTGTTTGTCGTGTTTACTATGCTCTCTTTTATTCTGGCCCATTTTCCCTCCACTCCCCCTTGACATCTCCTCCCACCAGGTCTTCTTGGATGCAGTCCCCCATCTTTGTAAAGTCAGCCCTTCTGAAATCCAGGACTCTTGCCCTTGTGTAGCTGGATTCCGCTGTTGTTCTTATATTAAACCATACTGTGCAGTGGTCACTGCTCCCCAGATGACTCCCCACTCTGACGTCTGTCACACTGTCCCCGTTCATAAGTACCAGGTCCAGTATTGTTCCACCCTGAGTAGGCTCACTGACCATCTGCCTGAAGAATGCCCCATGCAGGGAGTCCGAGATGTTTCTGCTCCTAACTGATGTTGCAGTAGGTAGGCTCCACTCTACATCTGGTAGATTAAAGTCTCCCACCAGGACCACCTCCCCCTTTTAGCCATTTTGCCTATGTTTTCTAACATCTTTGTCTATGTCCTCTCCCTGTGTTGGGGGGGGCTATATACCACTCCCAAGGAAATGGTTCTGTTTCTAGACTTGAGGTCGGTCCACAACACTTGTACCCACCCCCATCCTCCCTGTACCTCCATCGCTTTGATATTTTCCTTAACATAAAGCACCACTTCCCCATCTTTCCTTCCTACCCAGTCCCTTCTAAACATTGTATAGTCAGGTATGACCATTTCCCAGCCATGTTTGTTTGTGCACCATATTTCAATGATGGCCACAATATCCAGTTCTGCCTCAGCCATGGTGGCCTTTAGGTCTGATATCTTATTTTCCAGACATTTATCACCGGCAGACATAGCTGTCCAGATTTAGTTAGTCCTACTCTTGTCCCTTCTCATGTTGTCTAGTTGTTCCCCCTTCTTCTCTTTTGCATACTGCCTGCTTCTCTTTCCCTTTTCCTCCCATGCCGATCCCTTACATCCTTGGTTGTCCTTCATTTTGGTGGAATCCTTTCCCCTAGAAATTTTCTACCCTCCATCACTGCCTGGAGGGGCTGCCTCTCGCCACCCTTCACCTTCACTCCCAGTTTAACTGCCCATCAAGTAACACTTGTAAACTGCTTAACACAGAAACATAGAAACATAGAATTTGATGGCAGATAAGGACCACTTGGCCCACATAGTCTGCCCATTTTCCTACCTAACAGATGCGCTGCAGATTCTAGTGAAGCAACAGCTTATTTCCTCCCACCCCCCACTAGGACTGCCTTATGTCTGTCCCATGCATTCTTGAATTCCCCCACTGTTCTTCACTCCACTACCTCCTCAGGGAGGCTGTTCCATGCATCTATAACTCCCTCTGTGAAAAAATACTTCCTCACATTACCTCTGAGCCATCCCCCCCTCTCTTCAAATTGTACCCCCTTGTTCTTGCACATCTCTTTTTCTGGAAAGTGCTACCCTCTTGGACTTTGTTGATTCCCTTGAGGTACTTGAAAGTTTCTATCATGCCCCCTCTCTCCCTTCTTTCCTCAAGGGTATACATATTAAGCTCCTTTAGTCTTCTTTGTATGTCTTCTGGTGCAGACCCTGCACCATTTTGGTTGCCCTCCTCTGGACAGCCTCCACTCTGTCTATGTCTTTGCGGAGATGGGGTCTCCAGAACTGCACACAGTACTCCAGATGGGGTCTCACCAACTGTCTGTACAGAGGGATAACAACTTCTTGTTTTCTACTATTGATGTCTATCTCTATGCATCCCAGTATCCCCCCAGCCTTCCTTACTGCCTTTTTACATTGCTTGCCCACCTTTAGGTCATCTGATATAATTACCCCCAGGTCCTTTTCCAGTTTTACTGTTGTCAGTATCTCAGTCCCCATTGTGTACTCTTCCCCTGTTTTTTTGTTTCCCAGGTGCATTACCTTGCACTTCTTTGCATTGAATCTGAGCTGCCATACATTTGACCATTCCTCCAACCTTGCCAAGTCCCTTCTCATCCTTTCCACTCCATCTTGTGTATCAACCCTGTTGCAGATCTTTGTGTCATCTGCAAAGAGACATACTTTTCTTTCCAGTTCCTCTGTAATGTCACTTATAAAGACATTAAGAAGGACTGGTCCCAGTACTGAACCCTGCGGTACCCCACTAGTAATCCTCCTTTCTTCACTGTGGACTCCGTTTACTACTACCCTTGACATCCTGTTGTCTAGTCAATTTTTTATCCAGACTACCAGCTTGGGACCTACTCCAAGGCTGGCTAACTTGTGTATTAATCTTTTGTGTGGGACTGTATCAAATGCCCTGCCAAAAGCTAGATAAGCCATGTCCACAGACCCTCCCTGGTACTACTTTGGTCACCCAGTCAAAAAAATCTATTAGATTCATCTGACACGACCTTGCCATCATGAATCCTTGCTGCCTTGGGTCCTGTGCCCCACTGGCCTCCAGGTACTCAACAACTCTTTCCTTCAGAAGTGATTTCATAATTTCCCCTACCACTGAAGTCAAACGAACTGGTCTGTAGTTTCCTGCCTATGTCCTGCTCCCACTTCTGTGAAGAGGAATCACATCCACCCTCCTCCAGTCCGCATCCTCCCATGATTAGTTAAAGAGAGTAGTCATCGGTGTCACTAGTTCTACCTTTAGCTCTTTTAAAATTCTTGGGTGAATCACACAAACTGGGGAATATGGGTGTGGGCAGGACAGTAGTGTGGTGGGTAGGTAACTGGCTGGGTGGCAGGACACAGAGGGTGGTGGTAAATGGCTGTCACTCCACAGAGGGAAGAGTGACCAGTGGGGTACCACAGGGATCAGTGCTGGGACCGTTCCTATTCAACATCTTCATCAGTGACGTTTCGCAGGACCTAGAAGGCAGAATTTCACTGTTCGCTGATGACACAAAGCTCTGTAACAGAGTAGACACACCAGAGGGTGTAGACAGAATGAGAAGGGACCTGCAGAAACTTGAAGAATGGTCAGGGTTTGGCAGTTGAAATTCAATGCAAAGAAGTGCAAGATAATGCATATGGGGCACAAAACCCTGGCACAATATATCAGTTGGGGGTGAGGATATAGCATGCACCAAGCAGGAAAGGATCTTGGGGTTGTCATCTCTGATGACCTCAAGGTAGGGAAACAGTGTGACAAGGCAGCAGGTAAAGCAAATAGGATGCTGGGATGTATAGGCAGGGCATCACCAGCAGGAAAAGGGAGTCATAATTCCACTATACAAGACACTAGTGAGGCCCACCTGGAGTACAGTGTACAGTTCTGGAGACCATACCTGTGTAAGGACATAGACAGGGTAGAGAAGGTTCAGAGGAGGGCAACAAAGATGGTGCATGGATTGCATCACAAGTCCTATGAAGACAGGTTGAAGGAACTGAACATGTACTCCCTGGAGGAGAGAAGGGAGAGAGGGGATATGATAGAGACATACAAGTATCTTACAGGGAGGAACAGGTACAGGAAAACACTATTTTAAGTGAAAAGATGTTCCAGGACTAGAGGCATGGGATGAAGTTGAAGGGAGGACGATTCAGAGGAAACATGAGAAAGAATTTCTTCACAGAACGGTGGTGGACAAGTGGAACACCCTGCCAGAGGAAGTGGTGGGGGCTGAAACAATCACGGGATTTAAGAATGCATGGGATAGACATAAAGGAATTCTGGAGGTCAGGGGTAAGGGGCAACAGACTTCTAGGAAAACAAACTGAACTTACAAGCTCAAATGGGCAGACTGGGTGGGCCATAGGCCCTTATCTGCCGACACTGTCTATGTATCTATGTATCAGGCACCATTGCTTTGTCCACCTTCAATTTTATTAGTTCTTTCAGAACTCTTTCTTCTGTAAATGGATTGGTATCGCCCCTGTCTTTTAGGTACCACCCCCTCCTCTTCCTTTGTGAATACTGCGTAGAAATATTCGTTCAGTATCCCTGACTTTTCACTGTCACCCTCTGCCCACATTCTTTCACCTTTATTAAGCCTCAGTATTCCTCCTTTGGTCTTTCTTCACTCCCCAATGTACCTGTAAAAGGTCTTATCCTCTTCTTAACAGAGTTGGCTATCCTTTCCCTGGTTTTGGCCTTTGCTATTCTGACTGCCTTCCCTACCTCTTTCTGCTTTAACTGATAAAGTTCTCTGTCCTGCACCATCTGTGTTTCCTTATATCTCCTGAATGCTATCCTTTTCTCCTTAACCTTCCCTGCCACCTCTTTTGAGAACCATAGCGTTTTTTTCCTTTGTTGTGTTTTGTTGATTTGCTTTACACAAAGGCTTGTTGCCTCTGAGATGGCTGTTTTGATTACTCCCCATTGTTCCTCCACCCCTCCTTCTTACCTGTTTGCTAGTGCTTTTCTGAGGCACTCTCTCATTTTCCCAAAGTCAGCCCTCCTAAAGTCCAGTACTCTTGCTTTTGTATGGCTTGATTGTATGGCTGTGTTTATCGTGAACCACACTGTTTGGTGGTCCCTTGTTCCCAGATGGCTACCCACATCTAAATCTGAGATTCTTTCTCCGGCCCCATTTGAGATAGATAAAAGATAGATAGATAAAAACTTTATTTTTATACAGGAAATACTTATCATTAGGATTATGCAATCCTGTTCTCAAGATAGTCCTGTGTATGACTTGTTAAGTTACTTCTAAATATATAACAAATAATGTAACACAAAATAAATACAAATATACATATAATACAAAACAATACAAAACACCATTAAAACATAAATACAAAAGACAGAATACAGAATTACACAATGAAACACCCCATCCAAACAATCATATACAATTACACTCTGTTTTACAAAGTTTCAGAATTTCATTTTTAAAAGTCGTGTGGTCTTCCAAAGATCTTATTGGAGAAGGAAAAATATTCCATACCTTAGCTGCCCGACTTTGAACTGAACTATTACCGCGTTTATTATAAATGTTTATAGAGCAGACTCTATATCTATGCACAGATCTTAATAACTCATACCTTCTTTTACTAACTTTAGGAAAAAGTATTTGTATAATATAATGTTTAGGATAAAATATCATATTTATGTATCAATATTAACCAATTATTTTGAGAAATCATTTCTAAAGGCTGCCAATTCAATCTTTTAAACATATCACAGTGATGGGTTCGATATGAACACTGCAGAACATATCTAGCTATTCTATGTTGCACCTTATCCAATCTACTCAACTGATATTTACTCACTGTTCTATAAATGAAATCCCCATACGTCAGGGTTGGCATAATCAACTGTTCAGCCACTTTTTTCCTATCCTTAGGTTGCAAATATTTAGTGGTTTGTCTTATAGCTCCTAATTTCTTGGTCACACTTTTTATATTGTTATTTATATGAGTGTCAAAAGTCATCAAAGTTACCCCAAATAACAGTAACTATCCACCTGTTCTATAAATTTATTTGTATGTGTAACAATGTGACTCTGTGATTTTAGTTTCTTATTTGAAAAATACACCAATTTATTTTTTTTACACTCATCAAAAGCCTTGATCTGGTGAGCCACTCCCCTACCCTGGCAAAATCTGTTTGAAGTTTTTGTTGAAGATCCAAAACAGAACTTCCAGAGATGATGAGCGCAATATCATCTGCATACATGGCTGAATGCCTTACCACCTGGGGAAGGTCATTATTAAACAAGAGGAACAACAGTGGTCCTAAAATCGACCCCTGTGGAACTCCTCTACTAACATTTCTAGATGTAGACAATGTCTGTGAGACCTCTACCCTCTGATTATGTCCTGTTAAATAAGATTTTATCCAATTTCTTGGCCCATCAATTATACCTATGTCTTTTAATTTATCCAGTAATAGGGAGTGGCTCACCAGGTCAAAGGCCTTAGACAGGTCCACAAATATAACAGCTGTTTGAGAGTACCAGGTCTAAGATTGCTCCTTCCCGAGTGGGTTCCAATACTAGCTGTCTGAGGCATGCCCCTTGTAGGGCATCAAGAATGACCTTGCTCGTGGATGTGCCTGCAGCAGAGGTGCTCCAGTTAACATCTGGCATATTCAGGTCCCCCATCAACAATATCTCCCCTTTTTCTGCCATTCTAAGGATGCCTTCTATCATTTCCTTATCCATTCCCTCCCCCTGAGATGGGGGTCAGTATGCAAACCCCATGCAGATTGTGGTGCCATTTCCTGTCTCCAGGGTGACCCAAAAATGTCTCATTTGCTCCATGTTTACTCTTTAGTTCTGTTGCTTTGATCCCTTCCTTTACATAGAGAGTTACTCCTCTTCCTCTTTAACCCTCCCTGTCCCTCCTGTAGATTGTGTATCCAGGTATGTTGACATCCCAGTCATGGTTCTCTGTGTACCATGTTTCTGTGACTGCCACAATATCCAAGCATCCCTCTTCCATCGAGGTCACTAGTTCAGGGAGCTTGTTACTCAAACTGTGGGCATTGGTACTCATCACCCTTCACTTTTTGATGGCCTTACCCCTTTTAGCCCTATCCATGTCCTTACTGCCTTTGCCTTTTTTTACATTTACCTCTGTCCAGCTCCCTAATGACTTCTCTACCTTGATGTTTACCTCACTAATTACCGTGTTTTGTGGGGGGAGGCTGGGATTTCCCTGCTCCTTTTCAGTGCCTCTCCCCTTGGCTAGTTTAAATGCTTGCCAAAGAAGCATTCAAACCTCTCACCTAGGATCCTGGTCCCCCCCCAGACAGATGCAGACCATCACACCAATATAGGTCTGCATCCCTCCAGGTGGCTCCCCAGTCCCCAGCGAAGCCAAAACCCTGAGCTCCACACCAGTTTTTCAACCATTCATTGAATTCCCTGGTGAGGAGTAACCTAGCATCACCCTTGCCATAGACAGGCATCACCTCCGAGAAAGTTAACGTAAGCTCTACTTTTCTAAGGCTCCTCCCCAACTCTATAAACTCTTCTTGCACTGCTCTGATCCCATTCATAGCCAGGTCATTTGTTCCTAGGTGGACAATGACATCCAGCTCCCTCCCTCGTGCAGCTGCTCCCATGATCCTGAGGATTTGCTTCCTGTCCCTCCAAGCCATAGCACCAGGCAGGCACCTTACCTCCATCTCCCCCTCCTCCCCCACTTCTATCCCCCAATGACTGAGTCTCCCACCAGGAGTTTTTTCCTTCCCCTATGGGGTCCCATGCCACCCTCCTGAGGATCTCCTTTGTGAAGGTTCCTAGTATCCTCCTTGGTCTCCACTGCAGGTGCCTCCATAGAAGAACCACTATCCACCAGAAGAGTGTATGGATTGTGGAGAGGTACAGCTGGAGGAATGCAACTCTGTTCCATGACCCTCTCCTTCTCTGAGCCCAACCTAGTCCAGCCTCTCTTCTTTCTTGGCAACATCTGAAGTAGTGGCATTGGCCCTGGTGGTCCCTGGGTGGGGAGAGGAGGTTTCATGAATCCTAGCCAGGTCAGCCTGGAGGTGGGCAACCTCCTCCCTCAGACCAGAGAGGTGCCTGCAAATAGAGCAGCATCACAGCCTCCATAAAGTCTCCTGGAACACTGCCGCCCCACAGCCATTGCACTGCACCACTCCTATCATGTCTTATTTTGTGTCCCCTCTCCAGTTTCTCTGTATGCTTACTCTCTCCTCTCCTTACAAATCCTCACCCTTCCTGGTCTGGGACAGCAACTTCCTATATTCTTCAGTAGCCTCCTTCTTCCTTGCTCAGTGTCAGACCACCAGCAGCTGGGGGGAGAGAGAGAGCTACTTTTTTCCTTTAGGGTTGATAAAACTAATGTTTCTCTATGATCCTTCCCTTCCTACTGCCAAACAGGAAGTTCCTATTGCCAGTCAAATCCAGTGGCTATAAAAATAGAACTGGCTTAGGGTGGGTGGGTGGAGGAGGGCAATTAGTAAGAAAAAAGGCTAGCAACAGCCAACAGGAAGTTGTAATTGGAGTCATATGCTTTTATATTGTCTAAGCCACACCCCCAATTAAGCTCTGTCTCTTCTCCTATTGATTTAGCAAAGTAAGTTGATACAGTACTCTTCCCAGCACAGAACACACACTGACTTTCTTTCTTTTTTTAACCCTAAATAAGACCCCTTCTACTTCTAATAAAGTATCTTTCTAGCTCTTTAGCTTTTTTTTTTAGCTTACATAGGACTACCACTCCCTTTCTGTATGGATGCAGGCTGTCTTCCTGGTACAAGCTCTGATTCCTCCAGCTGGAGTCCCAGTCCTCAATCTAACCATACCCCTTATCTCTGCACCATTCCTTCAACCATGAGTTGAAGGCCTTAGTGCGGAGTTCCCTCTCCTTCTCCCGTTATAGATACGCAGCACTTCTGTAAAGGCTGCTGTGCATGCTACCTACCTAAGACCCTTCCCCAACTCCCTAAACTGCTCTTGCAGTATGCCAGGAGACCTGTATACCACTCCCAGCTGTAATGTATTTAAATGTTGTTTCACCAGTTAAACTGCTGCTGTGATGTATTGGATGTCTGCTTTATCAGCTGATCTGCTACTGTAATGTATTTGAAGGCTGCTTTGTCAGATGATCCCCTACTCTAATGTATTTGAGAGACTACTTTATCAGCTGAGTCCCTACTATAATGTATTTAAAGGCTGCTTTATCAGCTGATCCCAATGATAATGTATTTGAAGGCTCATTTATCAGCCGATCCCCTACTGTAATGTATTTGAAGTCTACTTTATTAGCCGATCTCCTACTGTAATGTATTTGAAAGCTACTTTATCAACTGATACCCTTCTGTGAAGTATTGGAAGGCTACTTTATCAGCTGAGCCCATGCTGTAATATATTTGAAGTACACTTTATCAGCTGATCCTCTACTCTGATGCATTTGACAACTGTTTTATCAGCTGAGTCCCTACTGTAATGTATTTGAAGGCTACATTATCAGCTGAGTCTCTACAGCAATGTATTCAATGGCTACTTTATCAGCTGGTCCCTCACTATAATGTATATGAAGGCTACCTTATCAGCGGAATCCCTACTGTAATGTTTTGGAAGGCTGTGTTATCAGCTGAGTGTCTACTGTAATGTATTTGAAGGCTACTTTATCAGCTGATCCCCTACTGTGATGTATTCGAAGGCTACTTTATTAGCTAATCCCCTACTGTAATGTATCTGAATGCTACTTTATCAGCTGATCCCCTACTGTGAAGTATCGGAAGGCTACTTTATCAGCTGAATCCCTACTGTAATGTATTCAAAGGCTATTTTATCAGCAGAGTTCCTACAGTAACATATTCAAAGGCTATGTTATTAGGTGATCCCCTGTTGTGAAGTATTGGAAGGCTACATTACCAGCTGAGTCCTTGCTGTGATGTATTCAAAGGCTACTTTATTAGCTGTTCCCCTTACTGTAATGTATTTGAAGGCTACTTTATCAGTTGATCCCCTACTGTAATGTATTGGAAGGCTGTGTTGTCAGCTGAACCCCTACTGTAATGTATTCTAAGGCTGTTTTATCCTCTCACCCCCTGCTGCAATGTATCTAAAGGCTACATTATTACCTGATCCCATGCTATAATATCTGAAGGCTGCTTTATCAGCTGATTCCCTACTGTAATGTATTGGAAGGCTGTGTTGTCAGCCGAGCCCCTACTGTAATGTATTCTAAGGCTGTTTTATCCGCTCAGCCACTGCTACAATGCATCTGAAGGCTACATTATTACCTGATCCCATGCTATAATATATTTGAAGGCTGCTTTATCAGCTGATTCCCTACTGTAATGCATTGGAAGGCTGTGTTATCAGCTGAGCCTTTTCTGTAATGTATTCTAAGGCTGCTTTAGCAGCTGAGCCCCTACTGTAATGTATTCAAAGGCTGCATTCTCAGCTGAGCCTCTACTGTATTGTATTTGAAGGCTGGTTTATCAGCTGATCCCATACTGTAATGTTCAATGGTTGCTTTATCAGCTGAGACCCTAATATAATTTATTCAAAGGCTGCTTTATCAGCTGAGCATGTAGTGTAATGTATCTAAAATCAGAAAAGTAACAAAAAAGAGTTTGCAAAAAATATTCTGAGGCAAAGTAATACTAGAAGTGGTGCATTTATTGGTGCAGGCTAATACAAGCATACGAACCCTGATGTTGTGAACCCAAGAACGTTCTTTTTTAAGGGGGTGGGTGGCCATTGAAGACATATATTTAAGTTAGAGAATTAAATGTAAAGAGGCATTTTATAATATATCTTAGTAATTTTTGAAGTAAACAATAATCTCTACATACATAGTAGTTTTTAAATATATCAGCCTTCATATCTTTGAAAACTACTGTGTCTTATCCTGGGTCCTAAATAAAATTGCAGACATTTTGAGTGAACTGTAAAATAAAAAATGGTGATAACATTTCTTACCATTAAATCTTACTTAATTAACTATGAAACTAATAAATTTATCACCTGCTCTTCACATTATTTTTTTTCTATTTCACTACTGTAAGGTATTCAAAAGCTACTTTATCAGCTGAATCCCTACTGAAATGTATTTGATGGTTAGTTTATCAACTTGGCCCCTACTGTAATGCATTTGAAGGCTGTGTTATAAGTTAAGCCCTTGAGCCCCTATTGTACTGTATTTGAAGGTTACTTTATCAAGTGGGCCCCTACTGTAATGTATTTGAAGGCTGTTCTCAGCTGAGCCCCTACTGTAATGTATTTGAAAGATGCTTTATCAGATGAGACCCTACTGTAATGTATTTGAAGGCTGCTTTATCAGATGAGACCCTACTGTAATATATTTGAAGGTTGCTTTATCAGCTAAGCACCTCCTGTAATGTATTCAAAGGCTGTGTTTTCTGCTGTGACCCTACTGTAATGTATTTGAATGCTGCTTTACCAGCTGAGCCCCTACCACAATGTATTGGAATGCTACTTTATCAGCTGAGCCCCTACTGTGATGTATTAGAAGGCTGTGTTATCAGCTGAGCCCCTACTGTGAAGTATTTTAAGGTTCTTTATCAGATGATCACTTACTGTGATGTATTAGAAGGCTGTGTTATTGGCTGAGCCCCTACTATAATGTAGATGAAGACTGCTCTTCCAGCTGAGGCCCTACTATAATGTATTGGAAGGCTGCTTTATCAGATGAGCCACTTCTGTAATGTATTGAAAGGCTGCATTACCAGTTGAGCCCCTACTGTATTGTATTGGAAGGTCGTGTTATCAGCTGAGCCTCTACTGTAATGTATTTGAAGGCTGCTTTACTAGCTGAGCCCCTACTGTAATGCATTTGAAGGCTATGATGTCAGCTGAGACCCTACTGTAATGTAGTTAAAGGCTACTTTACCAAATCAGGCCCTACTATAATGTATTGGAAGGCTGTCTTATCAGCTGAGCCCCTTCTGCAATGTATTGGAAAGCTGTGTTATCAACTGAGTCCCTACTGTAATGTATTGGTAGGTTATGTTATCAGCTGAGCCCCTACTTTAACATATTTGAAGGCAGCTTTACCAGCTCAGCCCCTTCTGTAATGCATTGGAAGGCTGACTTAACAGTTGAGCCCCTACTACAATGTATTAGATGGTTGTGCTTGCAGCTGAGCCCCTACTGTAATGTATCTGAAGGCTGCTTTACCAGCTGAGACCCTACTGTAATGTATTGGAAGGCTGTGTTATGAGATGAGCCCCTACTGTAATGCATTAGAAGGTTTCTTTACCAGCTGAGCCCCTACTGTAATGTATTGGAAGAATGTGCTATCAGCTGAGGCCCTACAGTAATGAATTTGAAGGTTTCTTTATCAGCTGAGCCTCAACTGTAATGTATTTCAATGGTGCTTCCCTGTTGAGCTCCTATTCTAATGAATTGGAAGGCTGCTTTATCAGCTGAGCCCCTACTGTAATGAATTTGAAGGCTGCTTTACCAGTGGAGCCCCTACTGTAATGTATTGGAAGGCTGTGTTATCAGCTGAGCCCCTACTGTAATGTATTGGAAGGCTGTGTTATCAGCTGAGCCCCTACTGTAATGTATTGGAAGGCTGCGTTATCAGCTGAGACCCTACTGTAATGTTTATGAAGGCTGCCTTATCAGCTCAGCCTCTACTGTAACGTATTGGAAGGCTGCTTTACCAGCTGAGCCCCTACTGTAATGTATTGGAAGGCTTTGTTATCAGCTTCATCCCTACTGTAATGTACTGGAAAGTTGTGTTATCAGCTGAGCCCCTACTGTAATGTATTTGAAGGCTGCTTTGTCAGCAAAGCCCCTACTGCAATGTATTGGTAGGTTATGTTATCAGCTGAGCCCCTACTATAATGTATTTGAAGGCTGCTTTACCAGCTGAGCCCCTACTGTAATGTATTGGAAGGCTGTGTTATCAGCTGTATCCCTACTGTAATGTATTGGAAAGTTGTGTTATCAGCTGAGTCCCTACTGTAATGTATTTGAAGGCTGACTTAACAGCTGAGCCCCTGCTACAATGTATTGGAAGGTTGTGTCCTTAGCTGAGCCCCTACTGTAATGTATTTGGAGGCTGCTTTACCAGCTGAGGCCCTACTATAATTTATTGGAAGGCTACTTTATCAGCTGAGCCCCTACTGTGATGTATTAGAAGGCTGTGTTATTAGCTGAGCCCCTACTGTAATGTATTTTAAGGTTCTTAATCAGATGAACACCTACTGTAATGTATTATAAGGCTGTGTTATCAGCTGATCTCCTACTGTAATATATATATGAAGGCTGCTTTTACAGCTGAGTCCCTACTATAATGTATTAGAAGGCTGCTTTATTAGCTGAGCCACTTCTGTAATGTATTGGAAGGCTGTATTGCCAGTTGAGCCCCTACTGTAATGTATTTGAAGGCTGCTTTACTAGCTGAGCCCCTACTGTAATGATTTGAAGGCTGTGTTATCAGCTGAGCTCCTACTGTAATGTATTTAAAGGTCACTTTACCAAATCAGGCCCTACTATAGTGTATTGGAAGGCTGCCTAATCAGCTGAGCACCTTCTGTAATGTATTGGAAGGCTCTGTTATCAAGGGAGCCCCCACTGTAATGTATTTGAAGGCTGCTTTATCAGCAAAGCCCCTACTGTAATGTATTTGAAGATTATGTTATCAGCTGAGCCTCTACTATAATGTATTTGAAGGCTACTTTACCAGCTGAGCTCATACTGTAATGTACTAGAAGGCTGTGTTATCAGCTGAGCCCCTACTTTAATGAATTTGAAGGCAGCTTTACCAGCTCAGCCCCTTCTGTAATGTATTGGAAGGCTGTGTTATCAGCTGAGCCACTACAGTAATGAATTTGAAGGTTTCTTTATCAGCTGAGCCCCAACTGTAATGTATTTCAAGGGTTCTTTACCAGTTGAACCCTTACTCTAATGTATTGGAAGGCTGCTTTATCAGCTGACCCACTACTGTAATGAATTTGAGCACTGCTTTACCAGTGGAGCCCCTACTGTAATGTAGTGGAAGGCTGCTTTGCCATCAGAGCCCCTACTGTAATGTATTGGAAGGCTGTGTTATCAGCTGAGCCCCTACTGTAATGTATTGGAAGGCTGTGTTATCAGCTGAGACCCTACTATAATGTTTATGAAGACTGCGTTATCAGCTGAGCCCTTACTGTAATGTGCTGAAAGACAGTGTTATCAGCTGAGCCCCTACTGTAATGCATATGAAGGCTGCTTCACCAGCTGATCCCTACTGTAATGTATATGAAGTTTGCTTTATCAGCTTATCCCCTACTGTAATGTATTGGAAGGCTTTGTTATCAGCTGCATCCCTACTGTAATGTACTGGAAAGTTGTGTCATCAGCTGAGCCCCTACTGTAATATATTGCAAGGCTGCGTTATCAGCTGAGCCCCTACTATAATGTATTTGAAGGTTGCGTTTTCAGCTGAGCCCCTACTATAATGTATTTGAAGGCTGCTTTATCAGCAAAGCTCCTACTGCAATGTATTGGTAGGTTATGTTATCAGCTGAGCCCCTACTATAATGTATTTGAAGGCTGCTTTACCAGCTGAGCCTATACTGTAATGTATTGGAAGGCTGTGTTATCAGCTGAGCCCCTACTGTAATGTATTTGAAATCCGCTTTACCAGCTGAGCCCCTACTGTAATACATTTGAAGTGTTCTTTATCAACTGAGCCCCTGCTGTAATACATTCGTTTGAAGTCTGTTTTACCAGTTGAGCCCCTACTGTAATGCATTTGAAGGTTTCTTTATCAGTTGAGCCCCTACTGTAATGTATTTTAAGGCTGTTTTATCGACTGAGCCCCTACTGCAATATATTTAAAGGCTGCTTTACCAGCTGAGCCCCTATTGTAATGAATTTGGAGTCTGCTTTATCAGTTGAGCCCCTAATGGAATGTATTGGAAGGCTGTGTTATCAGCTGAACCACTACTGTAATGCATTTGAAGGATTCTTTGTCAGCTGAGCCCTTACTGTGATGTATTTGAAGGCTGCTTTACCAGCTGAGCCCCTACTGTAATGTATTGGAAGGCTTTGTTATCTGCTGCATCCCTACTGTAATGTACTGGAAAGTTGTGTCATCAGCTGAGCCCCTACTGTAATATATTGCAAGGCTGCGTTATCAGCCGAGCCCCTACTGTAATGTATTTGAAGGCTGCTTTATCAGCAAAGCCCCTACTGCAATGTATTGGTAGGTTATGTTATCAGCTGAGCCCCTACTATAATGTATTTGAAGGCTGCTTTACCAGCTGAGCCTATACTGTAATGTACTGGAAGGCTGTGTTATCAGCTGAGCCCTTACTTTAACATATTTGAAGGCAGTTTTACCAGCTCAGCCCCTTCTGTAATGTATTGGAAGGCTGACTTAACAGTTGAGCCCCTACTGCAATGTATTGGAAGGTTGCGTTATCAGCTGAGCCCATACTGTAAAGTATCTGAAGGCTGCTTTACCAGCTGAGACCCTACTGTAATGTATTGGAAGGCTGTGTTATGAGATGAGCCCCTACTGTAATGCATTAGAAGGTTTCTTTACCAGCTGAGCCCCTACTGTAATGTATTGGAAGACTGTGCTATCAGCTGAGGCCCTACAGTAATGAATTTGAAGGTTTCTTTATCAGCTGAGCCCCAACTGTAATGTATTTCAATGGTGCTTTCCAGTTGAGCCCCTACTCTAATATATTGGAAGGCTGCTTTATCAGCTGAGCCCATACTGTAATGAATTTGAAAACTGCTTTACCAGTGGAGCCCCTACTGTAATGCATTGGAAGGCTGTTTTGCCAACGGAGGCCCTACTGTAATGTTTATGAAGGCTGCCTTATCAGCACAGCCTCTACTGTAATGTACTGGAAGGCTGATTTACCAGCTGAGCCCCTACTGTAAAGTACTGGAAGGCTGTGTTATCAGCTGCATCCCTACTGTAATGTATTGGAAGGCTGTTTTACCAGCTGAGCCCCTACTGTAATGTACTGGAATGCTGCTTTACCAGCTGAGCCCCTACTGTAATGTATTTTAAGGCTGTTTTATCAGCTGAGCCCCTACTGCAATATATTTAAAGGCTGCTTTACCAGCTGAGCCCCTACTGTAATGAACTGGGAGTCTGCTTTATCAGTTGAGCCCCTAATGGAATGTATTGGAAGGCTGTTATCAGCTGAACCACTACTGTAATGCATTTGAAGGATTTTTTATCAGCTGAGCCCTTATTGTAATGTATTTGAAGGCTGTGTTATCAGCTGAGCCCTACTGTAATGTATTTGAAGGCTGCTTTATCAGCTGAGCCCCAACTGTAATGTATTTCAAGGGTTCTTTACCAGTTGAACCCCTACTCTAATGTATTGGAAGGCTGCTTTATCAGCTGAGCCCCTACTGTAATGAATTTGAGGACTGCTTTACCAGTGGAGCCCCTACTGTAATGTAGTGGAAGGCTGCTTTGCCATCGGAGCCCCTACTGTAATGTACTGAAAGGCTGTGTTATCAGCTGAGCCCCTACTGTAATGTATTGGAAGGCTATGTTATCAGCTGAGTGTCTACTGTAATGTGCTGAAAGACTGTGTTATCAGCTGAGCCCCTACTGTAATGTATATGAAGGCTGCTTTACCAGTTGAGCCCCTACTGTAATACATTTCAAGGTTTCTTTATCAACTGAGACCCTACTGTAATGCATTCATTTGAAGTATGTTTTACCAGTTAAGTCCCTACTGTAATGATCTTGAAGGTTCTTTATCAGCTGATCCCCCACTATTAGGTATTTGAAGGCTGCTTTACCAGCGGAGTCCCTCCTGTCATGTATTAGAATGCTACATTATCAGTTGATCCCCTACTGTAATGCATTTGAAGGTTTCTTTATCAGTTGAGCCCCTACTGTAATGCTCTCGAAGGTTTCTTTATCTGCTGAGCTCCTACTATAATGTATTTGAAGGCTGCTTTACCAGCTGAGCCCCTACTGTAATGTGTTGGAATGCTATGTTACCAGCTGAGCCCGTACTGTAATGTTTTGGAAGACTGCGTTATCAGCTGAGCCATTACTGTAATGTATAACAAGGTTCTTTATCAGCTGATCCCCCACTATAAGGTATTTGAAGGCTGCTTTACCAGTGTAGCCCTCCTGTCATGTATTGGAATGCTACATTATCAGTTGATCCCCTACTGTAATGCATATGAAGGCTGCTTCACCAGCTGATCCCTACTGTAATGTATATGAAGGTTGCTTTATCAGCTTATCCCCTATAGTAATGTATTGGAAGGCTGTGTTATCAGCTGAGCCCCTGCTGTAATGTATTGGAAGGCTGTGTTATCAGCTGAGCCCCTACTGTAATGTATATGAAGACTGATTTACCAGGTGAGCTCCTACTGTAATGTATATGAAGGCTGATTTACCAGCTGATCCCCTACTGTAATGTATTGGAAGACCGTTTTATCAGCTGAGCCCCTACTGTAATGTTTGGAAGGTTACTTTATCAGCTGAGCCCCTACTGTAATGTATTTGAAGGCTTCTTTTTTAACTGATCCCCTACTGTAATATATTCAAAGGCAGTGTTATCAGCTGAGTCCATACTATAATGTATTTAAATGTTTCTTTATTGAGTAACTGCTGTGGTGTATCAGAAGACGGCTTTATCATCTGAGCCCCAACCAGTGCTCAATTGAAACTGTGTATTATGTTTCACAAAGAAAGGTCTGAAATATTCAAAAACTCCAACTTTGGTAAAATCTGAATTCTACACATGTACTGTATGCATTTGTGCCCCCTTCCACAAAATGTTCCGGCTGAATTGTGGAATAATACACATGAATGATAGAATGACGATTTTGCGGAATTCCAAACTGCAATTAAAAAATCATTGATCTGCAGTAAATGTGATCACTCCACAGTTTTACAAATAACAGAGTTCAGTTCAGAAGAATTCCAGTCTGCAGTTTAATACATCAGTTTGCAATGTGTATACAGTATTCATTATGTGGTTCTAAGTTGAAATTTCATAAAAGTTGCTAAAGTGTGTTCCAAAAATTTTGAGGAAGTGAAATGGCAACATTTGCAGTAACTTAACTCACAGAATGTTGTTTCTTCCTGCACTATCCCATACTGTAATGTATTGGAAGTTAATCTTTTTAGTAAAGCCTCCACAGCTATATATTTGAATGCTACTTTATTAGCTATGCTCTAGGTTTTTGAGCTGTTTCCCATATCTGTTGTTTATTTAAGCAGGAAGACATGAGATGGGGCAGGTTACCATGTGGTAATACAATCCCCCATACTCTTATGCCTGTATAACTACAGTTTTGTAACTGATAATAATAAAACATTTAACACATAAAACATGCATCACATGTTTAGTTTTATTTCCTATTTGATGGTGTGTTGATGCATAGTATTGTTTACTAATGGCAATTATCCTTGCCTAGTGACCAACATAGTTTGAAAGCCCATGAAAAGCTCTTTTAAACAATGTATTAGGCTCACCTGTAGCTGGACGCAGTCTAGAGATACAGATGTCTGAGACTCTATAGTAGTAATATTACACTGCAATCATTTTTAGAACATTGTGATGTCATCGAGAAATGTCCTCAACAACATGACAGTGTTAAAAAATATGACCACAATGCAGTATTACTGTTGAACTGTATCTCTGTAGTGCTTCCAGCTCTACATGAGCCCGATACCATATTTGAAAGAGTAGCTTTTCATGGGGTTTCAAACAATGTCAGCAACAGTACATGAATGTTTTCCTTTAAGTAGTTTACTATTTTTTGTGTTTTTCCTTGATTTGCAAATCCTCTGAGCTCTGGGAGCCACAGAAGTGAGTGGTAAGTGAATAAATATTTCTAGCAACATTTCCTTAGAAGGAAGAGGATATAAAAATGAAACACACTGATTCTCTGGAGATGAGCAGAATTGTAATTGCTTAACAGTAAGTTACAGTATCTGACAACTTTTTAGAAAAAAATACGTTTCATAAAGAGCTGAAAGAAAACATTATTGCTGATGAGAGACTATAAAGTATGACACCATAGCAATGTTGTGGACCCGACATCGCAGGAAAGGAGAAAGAATGAATCAGAAAAGGGAAGGCAATGAAAATGAAATGCATATCCGCTTAGTTGCCTTCCAAGATGTTCATTGACTCACTGTTTATTAAAAATTGCTTAGTTGTTTGTTTCTTTAGAAAATGTCTTTAGTAATCAGCAAAATAATTACAGCTGTTTTAAGCTGAACTCAGTGACACAGTATTCTCAAGTTATTGAATCTCAAGGCACTTTTCTGTTTTGTATTAATAGGACATATATTTGAAAATTGGCCCTTTGTCCCAATGGGTAAGGCTTATTGAGGAGCTCAAGTTATGATCTTGTACTTAAGACAACTTCTTACTACAAAAGAAATAACCATGAAGAAGAAAAAGAAGAAGAAGAACAGAAGAAGATTTGGCATTTATATAGTGAATTCCATCCACACTGTACCCCAAAACACTTTATAACCAATGAGAGACTGGTAATGAAATGACTGTAGTAGTTGTAGCCATTTTGCAAATCAACACTCACACAAAGCCTTGGACAATTACATGAGCCATTTATATATATATATATATATATATATATATATATATATATAATCTATATACGTTCACACATATTCGGTTCTCAAAGGCTTAGGGTTCACAGAATGTTGGCCAAGATGACAGGAAAACTCCTCTACTCTTGTGGAAAGTACTTTAGTTTCTTCTACTTCCACCAGGACACCCACCAAGACAGCTCCAGTGATTGGCAGAAGGGACCTCAGTTTAATGTCTCATCTGAAGGATGGCACACCCTGACTGTACAGCATCCCTCTAATACTGTGCTCATGTGCTAGCATTTATGGTAAGAGCCCAATCCCAGTGTGGGACTAGAACCAACAATCTTGTGACCCAGAGGTGAATGTGCTACTAACTGGGTCACACTGACACTTTATAATGTCATAAGCAGGAGGTTATGATTTTAGTTCCAGAATAAGCCTAAATTGTAAAGGAAATGTATTGTTTTATTTTACCAGGAAAACTGCATTTGGAGATAAACTCCATTTTCAAGCATGACCTACTTAACACATACAGATGCAAACATTATTTACATAAATGCATACATTAACATCAATAACTAGTTGTGATTGGGAAAGTTGACCTATTCAATAAAATGTGCCCCCCCCCAACCATTTTCAGTAAGTAAAATAAACAGCAGCACTCAGAGAATGGGTTGCAAGGAGTGGTCACTTAGTGATCTGTACCAGCAAACTAAGTAGTGGCAATATTTTGGTTTTAACGACCTAACTGTAAACATAATAATCCTACCGATTAGTCTATCACAAAAATGGTATGAGTCCCCCTAATTCCATTTTCCCTTTACTGTCTTGTTGACTCCCTTTTTGTGTTGCTTGCACGCATGTGCAAGAAACACATTGCTTTCAGCAGTTAGGGAGAATGCCTAAATGTGTCAGGAAATTCAGGTCACATCACCATGCAATCAGCTGTTTTGGTGCATTACAAGCTACCAAAACAGCTGATTGCATGGTGTCTCCATGGTGACACCTTCTCCGTCGGCCTCTCACAGTCCCCAGGAAGCCAACAGAAAGCTGTCGCCCACTGTCCAGTGTGCCTTCCTGGTGAAACATTTAAAAAAAAAAAGCCAACAGGGTGTTCAATCCCTCTGTCAGCATGACCCCCTCCCCAGTTAATTAGAATCTGCAACTTATCTAATAGGTAGGTAAATGAGCACACTGGGTGAGCCAAGCGGCCCTTATCTGCCATCAAAGTCTATGTTTCTATGTTTCTATTTGCTGATGGAGTAGGCCAATCCCCATCGGCATAATGCATCTCCCCCCATTTGTTGTATACCGAGGGCGGTTCCCAATCCCCCCTCGGCTCATGCGTCCCCCCAGCACACTGTATGGCCGACGGGGGGTGCCCAATCCCCATCGGCTCCACTGCCCCCTCAAACAAAGTTCCATTTGCCACACTGGGAGCCCACCCCAGCAAAATAATAATAATAAAACTTTATTTTTAAGGTGTCTCAAAAAAATCAAGGTGCCATACAAATTACATAGATGAAGTTCCAATCATTACAATAAAAACAATTAATCAAATGAATGCAATCAGACTCCAAATGCTTGGGTCCACAGATATGTTTTTAGGACCTTTTTAAACCCCTCCACGGTTGCACACTCCCTTATCTGGCGGGGTAGAGAATTCCAGAGGGTAGGGGCCACGTACATAAATGTACAAGCCCAGAGGATTTCAAAGACACTCTCAGGATCTCTAGCATTCCCTCACCAGCTGAGCAGAGCTATCACCCAGGGAAGTAAGGAACCAGGAGCTCTTTCAGGTAGTCAGGGCCAAGTCCATGTAGGGCTTTGTAAGTCAGAAGATCAACTTTAAAGGTGACCTGCCACTGTACTGGCAGCCAGTGCAGTCTGTGCAACACCGGCAAAATATGGCTGGACCAAGAAGTACCAGTCAAAAGTCGGGCTGCTACATTCTACACTAGCTGCAGGTGGTGGATTTCAATCCCAGAAAGCCCTAGGTAAAGGGAGCTGCAGTAGTCCAGTTGTGAGGACACAAAGGCATGGACCAGCGTAGGAAGATCACCAGATGGAACAAGGTGCCTAATACTGGAGATATTTCTGAGATGGTAAAATGTAGACTTGATGGCAGCAGACACCTGCAAATGCATAGTCAAACACTCATCAAGTATTACCCCCAGGTTATGCACTTGTTCAGAGGTCAGGAGTGAAACACCCCCGAGATAAAGTCCTGAGGGTGAACCAACTCCCGACCCCCTATCCAGCACGCTGAGTCCAGCACCAACACCTCCATCTTTTCCGAGTTCAACTTCAACCAACTCAAACCCATCCACTCCTGCATTTCACTAAGACAGTTATTAAAGACTGAGAGAGCTCCATCCTGATCGAGTGCAAAAGAAAGGTAGAGCTGGGTATCATCAGCATAGCAGTGAAACCTCAGCCCATACCTTCTTACAATGTCTCTGAGTGGCAGGATATACACTGCAAAGAAAATGGGGGTCAATACCGAGCCCTGAGAAACCCTACAAGACAGAGAAACTGGGTCGGAGGTATAAACCCCGGACACCACTCTCTGAGTTCTTCCAGTGAGGTAAGAAGTAACCCACCTGAGGACTACATCCGATAGTCCACAGATGAACTTCATACACTCAAGCACAACCCCATGGTCCACACTGTCAAAAGCTGTTGAGAGATCAAGGAGGACCAGAATGGAATGGTCCCTCCGATCCCTAGCCATCAGGAGATCACTGAGCACCCTAACCAGTGCTAAGTACGATGCCTTTTTCAAAAACCGGACTGGGAGGGTTCATAAATATCATGGATGGTCAAATGGTTTTCCAGTTATACAGTCACTACCTTCTCAATCACCTTTCCTAAAAAGGGGAGATTAGAGATTGGTCTGTAGTTTGCATGGCAGTCCGGGTCCAAAGAAGCTTTCTTCAGGAGTGGTGTTACCTCAGCCTCCTTAAGGGAGCTCAGAAACTCACCTGTTTCCAGGGAGCACCAGACTATCCACGCTAGGACCAGACCTGGATCCAAACTACAGCACGTACGATGTGCACCCCGGACAATCTGCATGATATCCACATATTCCGGTCGGTTGAAGGCACTCCAGGAAAACTAAGGAGCGAAAGCCTCACACTGATCCACAACAACACCCTTAGACTGTGCCAGTTGGAGCACCTCCCTGATGTCAGCCACCATAGTAGCACAGAATCGAGCAAGTTCATCAGACTCCTTTTGCATAAAAGCCCTTCAGACCTATAAACAAGTTGGGTTGCCCAGCCTGTCCATGGTGTGAAAAAGCTGAGCTGGTCAATTCTGAGCAGCTGCAATCTCCATAGACAGGAACTCTGCCTTCTTACAGGTGATTGCAGATGGATAGGCCTGATAATGCTCCATTAATCTAGGGTGGTCAGCATCAAGGGAGGATCTCGCCAGCAACACTCTAACCTTCGACCTAGTCACCACACCTCCCTCAAGGTCCTATCAAACCATGGGGACCAAGGGCTAAGGGAGAGAGGGTGAACACAGACAGGAGCAATGAGATCCAGAGCTGCCGAGATGGCCCTATTATAGGCCACCACAAGGGCATCTGGATCATTGTTTGCCACTGGCAAGGATGATAGGTCAAGTACTGCCACCAGGCCATCAGAGCTAACATCTCGTAAAGGGCGATACCTGACCATCTCAACAGGGGTAGGTCTACAAACGGCGGTACTAAAACTAAACCCCACGGTGTAGTGGTCTGACCATCCAATTCGTTCCACCCCCAAATCAGAGGCCTCGATCCCCAGGAGAAAAACTAAGTCAAGGGAGTGACCGTGTTTATGGGTAGCAGTGGTAACTATCTGTGTAAGGCCCAGAGATGACATCAACTGAAGGAAGTGCTGTCCAAACTGTGAGAGTTTGTCATCAATCCAGGCATTACAATCACCGAGAACCATCAGTCTCGGTGACTCAAATGCCATGTTTATGACGAAATCCGCCACTTCCTGAAGGAATCTCTTCTCATCTCCGGGTGGACAGTAGATGAGGATGATCCTACAGCCTAAAACTGCTTCCATCACAATACACTGAATGACTCAGCTTCCTCAACTGGTACACTTGTGAGGTTAAGTTCAGTCTTAAAACGGACTGCAACTCCCCCTCCTCCCTCGATCCAATCTTGGATGGTGAAACACCGAGTACCCAGCTGAAGTCAAAGCTTCCAAAATGGACCAGAATTTTCATCCAACCAGGTCTCAGTAATGCAAGCCAGATCCATCCTTTTTACAAGATCTGCAATAATTGCAGTCTTGTTTCCTGATGGACCTGGCATTGCATAACACCACCCGAGTTGGACAAACCTCCAGGGCAGTCCAGGCCACCTACCCACCAATATTGGTGGTACCCTTGGGTACGGAATCCAGACAAGGTGAACCATGTTCTGGATTCCATTTGGCCCTAGGGTATCTCCTGGATCTCACAACCCCAATGTGGTGGCCTCGTTCAGTCACCCTTCGCTGTTCACCACCCCCACTCTTCACCTCCCCCTACGAGCAATACCTAGCTCCCAACAGTGCTGGAAAGTTGTAAAATGCAAAGAGGGAGGAAAAAAAGGATGAAGGGCATAAAGGGCAGAGAATGAATAGCGCACGACCGTGGGGGTAGGCCTCCAGCACATCTCAACTCTTAAACTGACCTACAGACTGATACGACTAAAAAAAAAAAACCAAAAGTCTCTTTGGCCAACGAGGGTGCAGAGTCCCCCGTCAATTCCACTGCCCCCCCCAAACAAACTGCCTGGTGCCATGCTGGGAGCAGACCCCAGCATGGCAAAAGTCCCCATCATCTGTGTTAAAAAAAAAAAAGACCTAGAAGAAAAAGGTCCATCGTTAATTCTCTTGCCCATCCCCAACCCACACCACCCTCTGCATACTCCACCTCCTCACACACCCACCTCACTCCACACTTACCTCTGGAGCCCAGCACAATGCTCTTCAGTGGACCAGGAACACATCTGCACTCTTCAAAGCCGACCGCAAACTTAAGAAATGCCAGTAAGCTGTATAATGGCATAAATGGGTTATTTTCATCTTTGGTGCATATCTTGGCCATTTTGGGCAATTTTTTCACCAAATTTTCAACATGGGGTTCTTGGGACCCACCTCATGAACTCGACCACTGTCATTTTGTTATTTAGTCCCAAAAGGTAATTTTGCGGTCAGTGCATGAAACCACCTTTTGGAACCAATTAATGAAATGTCAATGTCATAGTTCATGAGGTAGGCCCCCAAAAACCCTATGTTAAAAATTTGGTGAAAAAATTCCCAAAAATGACTGTTTAACGAGCGTGCATTGCGCAGTTCCTACGCATGCTCATAACTTTTGAGTATTTTTAGTATTTTCACTCCAGATTTTCAACATTGCCATTTTACCACACCTTCTTATGAACAGTATAAATGTCATTTTTCACATCTCACTCGAAATGTGTTTTCGCACACATAGTGGACAATTTATTATTTTTTTTTTTTATTTAGTTTTTGTTGACTGGGTATGTGCACTAGACAAATCCTGCCTATTTTCAGGCACAACCCTGGGGAAGGGGGATACAGATGAATGCCAACTGACCTTGAACCAGATTAAGCTGTTGGTGGTATTTTTAGTGAATGAGATAAATTTGGCCAGGACACCGGGGAAATTCCCCCTACTGAACGTCAGTAGGGGAAGCTGCTGGCCTATCGCTATGGGCACTCAGTTTCAGTCAGTGGATGGTATGGATGTCTCTGATGCAAGGGAGATGGCCTGCTCCCCCGTGCTCTAAAACCTAGAGGCTATCATGAATTTACAAAGAAAAAAATGATTCAGCAGATATGTTACCAGGTAAGGATGAACCGGGACATTTCTCAAAGATATTTTGCTTGCAATGGATAAGATGTACCAGGTCTTGAGGACTGAGCAACAGATAAGTGACTTTTCTTTTGAAAAAATTCATAATGTAAACCCTTTGTTTTCTTTAGAACAACTTATTCAAACCCAGGAGAACTTACGATTGTTGTTGGTAATTCTGAAGCTGTAGATGCTGGCCTTGCTGACGGCCCTGCTGACAGTTCTGTCAAGTTCAGTGACGCAGTCACATCAAAGGATGGCACCGCCCTAGATTCAGCATGTTTACCCTGTCAAACGATCGAAAAATGGGACATTTTGGCTGGCATTGAAATCGCTATGAGCAGCGAGTGCCAAAAGCCGTTCCCTTTTCGAAAGGTAGTTTCAGACGAAACTGTATCAGGAGTTCAACAAAATCATGACACAATTTCTGAGAACTCTATCCTACCCCAGGTACCCAAGCTGATTGAAGCAAGGCAAATGGATGACAAACAAACAAAGCTTTTCACGATTGGTTCCCATACAGCTGATGATAAGGGAACAAGGGCACAGGGTGGTGCTCGTAGTGTTTCACAGAGGGAAATTATCTATCAAACAAACCTTTTGGATCAAACACAAATGACTAGCTTCTCTTTTCAAACTAAAAATCAAGCTTCAAAAATTTCTCCTAAAGTGTTTAAAACTGAAAGAGCAGCTTTGACAGCTGCAAACTGCAACCTGAATCCAGCACCCTTATCACGGAAAATGGAAACTAATCCTACGGCAGTACAAAATCCCTCAACTTCTGCCCTTATCCTGCAAGCCTTTTCTCTTCCTCCTAGAGCACAAGGCAAAACTGAAAATCTGGTCCTCAAATACAGCTCTGATGGAGTCGGGATGGAAAATGGGCCCCGCTGCGATATGGGTTCTAGATCCGGACTGTCCTTCCTCTTCTCCCCTGTCTTCATGTCCCACTAAACAGTCTCCTGCTGTCATAGGTCAGACTAGTAGGCCTGTCCCAAATCCTCTTGATTCAAAGACTGAAATGGATAAAGGTCTTTTACCATTAGATATAGAACTTGGACAAAATAATCTACATGAAGAAAAAGATTCAAGTGAAGTTCCTGAGATCACCCCTCAACCTAGAGTTCTTTCTGATCTTTTTTCCCAAAAACGGAAAGAAGCAGCACCTCGGAGGAATGCTGTAAGGATTCAGTATAAAGGAGGCCTATCTGAGAGACCAAATCGGGTGTTTGTAGGCAAACATCTACTTAAAGAATCCTTACAATTTTCACCCAAAGATGTTTTTGCTTTCATTAACATTTCAGGGGAGGATAGCTACGATAATTAGTTTTAGATCCCCTTCTTTGTTAGATCTTTTTTGGCAAAGGTACAATCAGCTTAAGTTTTCCCCGCTGTGATCTCCTTTTGTAGTTACACTGTTAACACAATCCTTCATCAAATATGTGACTGTGATGTTTAGGAACAAAGGGGTACACGTCGAATATATCACTTTTTGGCTCTCCCAGAAATATGAGGTCTTGAGTGCTCCTGAGGCAGTGTTAAATACAGAGTTTTTCTGGATTGGTAGCTGGAAATATAAGGTGAAATTAAGAAAAAACGACAATGACATTGATCATATCCCAAATTCATTTACCTTAGGCAGAGATAGGGGAGTATGTTTTTATGCAGGGCAGCCCCAGGCTGCCCTTTTGTACTGGGACCCTGCATGCATTGCTGCCTTTTTCTGCCCACAAACAAATCTGCAGCAGTCCCAACAAAGCCCCGTTGAGCTCACTGACTCCCCCTCCCTCACTCGCTCGTTCGGTGTCTCCTGGTGCTGCAGGCTGCCCTTTTGTACTGGGCTCCTGCCTGCATTGGTGGCTTTTTCTGGCCAGAAAGAAATCTGAAGCAGTCCCAACACAGCTCCACTGAGCTCGCTCACTCCCCCTCTGTCACTCTCGCATTCCGTTTCTGTCAGCGCTGCAAGCTGGTCATTTGTACTGGGCTCCTGCCTGCGTTGCTGCATTTTCTGCCCACAAAGAAATCTGCAGCAGTCACACTAGAGCTCCATTGAGCTTGCACAGTACCGCTCTGTCACTCGCTCGTTCTGTTTCTCTTGGCGCCGCAGACTGCACTTCTGTATGGGGCTCCTGGCTGCATTGGCACCTTTATCTTTCCACAAAGAAATCTGCAGCTGTCCCAAAAGAGCTCCATTGAGGTCATGCAGTCTCCCTCTCTCATCGCTCATTCTGTTTGTCCCGGCACTGCAAGCTGCCCTTTTGTACGGGGCTCCTGCCTGCATTGGCACCTTTTTCTGCCCACAAAGAAATCCCAGCAGTCCTGATAGAGCTCCGTTGAGCTCACTAAGTCTGCTTGTCTCACTCGCTCGTACTGTTTCTCCCACCGCTGCAGGATGGCCTGTTGTACTGGGTCCCTACCTATATTGATGCCTTTTTCTGCCCACAAAGAAATCTGCAGCAGTCCTGACAGCACGTCAGAGAGTTTGCTCACTTCCCCTCCCTCACTCACTCTCTCATTCTGTTTCTCCCAGTGCTGCAGGCTGCCCTTTTGTACTGGACTCTTGTGTTTGGGCCTTTGTCTGCCCACAAACAAATCCGCAGCAGTCCTGACAGAGCTCAGTTGAGCTCAGTCACTCCCCCCTCTCACTCAGTTGATCTTAATCTGCCTGAAACACTGATTTCCCAGAGTGACCATGCTATTGTCTGGCAGGAGTGCAAAACATACTGTAGCCAGGATGTGAAAAATGACAGCTGTAATGTTCATAAGGAGTTGTGGAAAAATGCCACTGTTGAAAATGTGGCGTGACAGTATTACAAATTTGCGAAGTTACAAGGGTACGTGGAAACAGTTCATTGCACACTGGTAACACAGTCATGTTATGTCAGTCCCGACAAAGCTCCATTGAGCTCGCTCACTCCCCTTCTCTCACTCGCTCATTCTGTTCTGCCGGCGCTGCAGTCTGCCCTTTTCTACTGGGCTCCTGCCTGCGTGGCTGCCTTCTTATACCCACAAAGAAATTTGCAGCAGTTACAATACAGCTCACTCACTCGCTCATTCTGGTTTTCCTGCCACTGCAGGCTGCCCTTTTGTACTGGAACCCTGCATGCATTGCTGCCTTTTTCTGCCCACAAACAAATCTGCAGCAGTCCCAACAAAGCCCCGTTGAGCTCACTGACTCCCCTTCCCTCACTCGCTCATTTTGCGTCTCTTGGCACTGCAGGCTGCCCTTTTGTACTGGGCTTCTGCCTGCATTGGCGGCTTTTTCTGGCCAGAAAGAAATCTGAAGCAGTCCCAACACAGCTCCACTGAGGCTCTGTCACTCCCCCTCTGTCACTCTCGCATTCCATTTCTGCCAGCGCTGCAAGCTGGCCATTTGTACTGGGCTCCTGCCTGCATTGCTGCATTTTCTGCCCACAAAGAAATCTGCAGCAGTCACAGTAGAGCTCCGTTGAGCTCGTTCACCACCACTCTGTCACTCACTATTTCTGTTTCTCTTGGCGTCGCAGACTGCACTTTTGTATGGGGCTCCTGGTTGCGTTGGTACCTTTGTCTGTCCACAAAGAACTCCACAGCTGTCCCGACAGAGCTCCGTTGAGGTTGTGCAGTCTCTCTCTCTCATTGCTCATTCTGTTTGTCCTGGCGCTGCTAGCTGCCCTTTTGTACGGGGCTCCTGCCTGCATTGGCGCCTTTTTCTGCCCACAAAGAAATCCCAGCAGTCCTGCTAGAGCTCAGTTGAGCTCACTAAGTCCCCTTGTCTCACTCACTCATACTGTTTCTCCCACTGCTGTAGGCTGGCCTTTTGTACTGGGCCCTTGCCTGTATTGACTCCTTTTTCTGCCCACAAAGAAATCCACAGCATTACTGACAGCACTTCGGTGAGTTTGCTCACTCCCCCTCCCTCACTCGCTCTCTCATTCTGTCTCTCCCAGTGCTGCAGGCTGCCCTTTTGTACTGGGCTCTTGTGTTGAGGCCTTTGTCTGCCCACAAACAAATCCGCAGTAGTCCCGATAGAGCTCAGTTGAGTTCGGTCACTCCGCCTTCTCACTCGGTCGATCTTAATCTGTCCCAAATACTGATTTCCCAGAATGACCACGCTATTGTCCGGCAAGAGTGCAAAAACATATTTTAGCCAGGATGTGAAAAATGACAACTGTAGTGTTCATAAGGAGTTGTGAAAAAAAAAGCCTCTGTTGAAAATGGGGCGTGACAGTATTACAAATTTGCAAAGTTACAAGGGTGCATGGAAACAGTCCACTGCACGCTTGTAACACAGTCATGTTATGGAGTTTTGTCACCAAATTTTCAGCATAGGGATTTTAGGACCTCTGCTCCTGCTCCTTATGCTCAGTGTCACTGTCAATTTCGTAATCTATCCCGAACACTGACTTCCCACAGTCACCACGTTATTCTGCGCCGGAACTGTGGAAACACATTTCGGTCAGGATGTAAAAAATGACAGCTGTACTGCTTATAAGGAAGTGTGAAAAAATGGCACTGTTGAAAATCTGGCATGACAATATTACAAATCTCCGAAGTTACAAGGGTGTGTGGAAAGTGCGTAATGCACACTTGTAACACAGTCAATTGATGGGCTAGCATCACCAAATTTTCAACATAGGCATTTTAGGACCTCTGCTCATGAATAGTATCATTGTCATTTTCTTAATCTGTCCCGGACAGTGCGAAAACACATTTCGGCCAGGATGGAAAAAAATGACAGCTGCACTGTTCATAAGTAGGTGTGGGAAAATGGAAATGTTGAAAATCTGGAGTGAAAATATTATAAATTTGCGAAGTTACGAGCGTGCGTGTCAAAAAAATGACAGCTGCACTGTTCATAAGTAGGTGTGGGAAAATGGAAATGTTGAAAATCTGGAGTGAAAATATTATAAATTTGCGAAGTTACGAGCGTGCGTGTCAACTGCGCAACGCACGCTCGTAACAGTCATGTTTTTGAGTATCATTACCAAATTTTCAACATAGGCATCTTAGGACCTCTACTCATGAACAGTGTCACTGTCATTTTCTTAATCTGTCCTGAACACTGATTTCCCACAGCGACCATGCCAATCTGCGCCAGAACTGCGAAAACACATTTTGGCCAGGATGTGAACAATGACAGCTGTACTGCTCACAAGGAGATGTGACAAAATGCTAATGTTGAAAATCCGGCATGAAAATATTGTAAATTCGTGAAGTTACGAGCGTATATAGCAATTGAGCAACGCACGCTTGTAAAACAGTCATTTTTTGAATTTTTTCCACCAAATTTGCAACATAGGCTTTTTGAGAGCCCTCCTCATGAGCACTGGCACTGTTGTTTCGTTAATCAGCCCCGAAGGGTGATTCCATGCAGTGACCGCGAAACCACCTTTTAGGGCCGACTAATGCCATGACAGTTCAAGAATTCATGAGGAGGGGTCGCAAAAACCACATGTTGAAAATTTGGTGAAAAAATTCCCCAAAATGCCCGAGATATGCACTAAAGTTGAAAAAACCCTATTTATTACATTATACAGCTTACCGGCATTTCCTCAGTTCGCGGTTGGCCTTGAAGAGTGCAGATGTGTTCCTGGTCCAGCGAAGATCGCTGCGCTGAGCTCTGGAAGTAAGTATGGGGTATGGAGGGTGTGGGGAGGCAGGGTGCGCAGTGGGTGGGTGCCGGTTGTGGGGGGGGCAGGGAGACTATGAGGGACCATTTCCTTTTTTACAGGTTGTAACAAATATAAGACATCGGGGGACCATTTTCTGATTTAACAGGTGCTTTGGCACGCTGGGGTGGGCTCCCAGCATACCACCTGTGTGGGTGGGTTAGCCAATGGGGGATTGGGCACCCCCACCAGCAAACAAGGCAAGTGGGAGGGGAGCCAAGGGGGATTGGGCACCCTCGGCTACAACAACGGAAGGGGTATCATTATGCCGATGAGAGTTGGGCGCTTACGTCAGCAGGAATAATGGGTGGGGTTACAGAATGCCCGATGGGGGTGAAACCCCAGCCGTAAATGGTGGGGAGGGTATATTGTTTGTGAACAGGCGCAACCACCGCCCTGTTCACAAACAATATCAGGGATCCCACATCCCGCCCTGCAATAATGGGTCACTCCCTCATTGCAGCCGATGGCTGATGCTGCAATGACAAGGCGGCCCCTGATTGCAGCGGCAGATTTTTGAGAAAGTTGTGGCATGCTGGCTGAACTAGTGTCAGCAGCAGCATGCCATGGCATTGGGAGATGGGGGACAAGCCTTTGCAGGCTGTGGGGGCACTGGGTACAACAGTGCCACACCTCCACAACCTGCTTCTGGAGAAACCCGCCGCAACATGTTTCTTGTGCATGCAATCAACATAAAAAAGTGTAACTAGGAGTTCAAACCCCCCTCCTCCCCTACATCCTCCCCCCCGTTCCTGAGGATCCCACTATTTTTGAAATGGATAACTCTTATGCCATTTTAGATAAAATGGGAGAATTTCTAACATGGATACAGGAATTACCTGTCCTTCACAATCCTCTGGGAGTAAAACATCCAAAAATGATTACAAAGGGGGAAAGAAAAGAAAAGAAGAAAAAAGGCCCTTAAATAAACTCTCCTGGCTAAATTTAGTGTTGGGTCCTTAAACTGCAGCAGTTTATTGAATAAATTCAGTGGAATTGCTCTGTTTCAATTCCTACACCAGGTAAATCTGGATATTTGTTTTCTACAAGATACATGGCTTTATACATCAGATCAGTACCGTTTTGTAACTGCTGAGTGGATATCGGGACCCTCCTATTGGTCTTTTGGATTAGGTAGAGCAGATGGTGTAGGGATTCTTTTTGGTTCCTATAATTTCACTCTAAGGAAATTGGTAGATTTAATACCCGGGAGACTATTAATAATAGATGGGATTTGGAAATAGGCAAATTCCGATTTATAGTTGTTTACGGTCCCCAGACTAAAGCTAGATGGATTAACCTATATAACACCCTTTTACCTTATCTAGCCACTACTAGCTATATTATATTGGGGGAGATTTTAACTGTGAGTTTCCATCTTCTAGTACAGGCAAACTAGGTAAGAAAACATACTGTGATACGACAGCATTAGGGAGAGTTATTAATTTCGCAGGTTTAAAAAATGGCAGGAATTATCAAAAGGGGGGGTTATATACTTTTAGGAAAGGAAAATTAACATCATTGATTACCGCTTCTTCTCAAATAATCCCCCCCCCCCATTCATAATACCCATATAAACAAAGTTTCGGATCATTTATTGATTACTTTAAGTTTTGGTTCTTCTCCTTCTAGAAATATAAATAAAAATAGATGGAAACTTAACATGTCAGCTCTATAAGACCCTAAGGTTGTGCAAGGTACAACGACATTGTAATGGGCACGAACATCTGTGGTTGAATTATATAATGATGTATCTGATTGGTGGGAGGATACTAACAATGATATTAAGATGTGGTATCAAAATTATGGGAAACATAAAGTTACAACACAATTTTTTTCATTACTTATCATTAAGAGGGAAATTGCAGGATTTATTCTCTAAAGCCAATACCTACAGAGTTGATTTCTCTTCACAAATCAACCAAATTAAGTTAGTAATGAGGGCATGTCAGCATGACAGAGCATGGACCTTACGTACAGAACTTTCATTTGGAACACAAAAGAGCCCCATAGGAGATCCCTTTGAGGCCTTCAAAGATAAAAGAAATTCCTCAGGTTTGAAAGCCTTACAAAATGAAAAAGGAGAGCTTAAAACCTCGCCTGTTGACATGTATAATATTATACAGGACCATATTAAGGAACAAGAACCCTTTGAAGTTCCACAACATAAGGAAATTATGAGATTTCTACAACATATTGATTTACCACAACCCCCTGGTTTGGATCTTTCTAAACTGACTAACCCTATAATGGGACCTGAAATTCTTAAAGTTGTATTTTCTTTAAAACTAGGGGTGTCCCCAGGCCTAGATGGACTACCTTATGAATTCTATAAATGTTTTAGTAATATCCTGGCATTATGCCTTGAAAAAGTATTTTTTTCTCTATCAACTGCCCCTCGTTTACCCTTAAGATTTACGTCAGGGTCATTTTTAAGGGGGGAGATACTGTAAAACAAAACTGAATAATTGGCGGCCCATTACAATTCTGAATACCGATTTCAAGATCTTGTCTCAGATACTCAATAATAGGCTTAGAGCAGTTTCTAGTGACTTGTTATATCCCCTACAATGTTGTGGAATACCTGGCAGAAAAATTCAGTTTGCTTTAATAATTATTAGGGAAATAATTGAATTCTCCAATAGATGCCCATCACAAAGCTGTATTTTATCCCTAGATCAAAATAAGGCCTTTGATAGGGTTTTTAGGCCTTTTTATTTTCTGTATTAAAACATTATGGAGTCCCTCAAGGGTTTACACAATGGATTAAATTAATATATGAAACTGTTCTAGTTTACCCAGTTATCAAAGGGAAGTCTTCTCTCCCAATTTAAGTTAACTTTGGAGTTAGACAGCATTGTCCATTAAGCCCCATACTATACACATTCTCCCTTGATCCATTACTTAGGAGCCTGGCTCTCTCTGATGCTCTTTTAGGTATATCAGGAAATATGAGAGGGGATACTGTGGTAGTCCAAGCCTATGCAGATGATGTCTGTGTTTTTTTACCTAATGTGGATCTAATTTCTGTTGTAATAGATAGTCTTGGATGATATGAGAAGGTTTCAAACTCAAAATTAAATTTAGGGAAATCTAAAGGCATTCTTTAAGGGCCAGTAATAGATGACCAGATAAATATATCAGGAGTTATTGTTTCCTCTAAACCATGTAAAATACTTGGTACACTTTTTGGACCCCAGAATCTCCCCCTAGATAACTGGGAAGTAGCTTTAAAAAAGGCAGAACTTAAGGTTCAGAGGTGGAAAGGGTGGAGATTGTAAAAAAAAAAGGGTTTCTGTAATTAAAAAATGTATTATACCTGGGTTATTATATGTTGCCATGGTATAACCCCTTCCTTTGGTATTCGAAACACGCTTATACAGTATGCCTGTTTCTTCTCCATGTTAATGCGAAGTACGCTCAACCCCATCAAACGGTGTTACACTTATCTACCTATTTCTCAGGGAGGTTTAGATATGGTGGATCCTTTAATTATTTTCCATGCTTTATTTCTTTCTCAGAATTTTAATTTTGATCCTCGTTCTCCAATGGCTTTGCAACAATTATGGGAACTAAATAACTTTAAAAGTTTCTTTGAAATATGGGAAAACCTTCCCCCTAGGATCCCAAAATGTGCTCATGTTCCATTATTTTTTAAACCTTATGCTCAAAAGTTGTTCAAATGGTCCATCTGTCACCTATTTGTGAGAGATAATATCGGAGCAAAGTTATAGAACTCTACTCTTGGGAAAATTCACCCAAATGAGCCTGAATTTGTTAACTGCCCCCCTCCGTTAAGACAGTATGCCCTTAAACAGCTAAATAATCCCAGAGTACCTCATCAGATGTGGGAAGTATTATGGCTTTCTGTTTATGGAAGATTGAATATTAAAGGGAATGCTAAACATAAAATAATGAGTGAAAGGTATTGTCCTTACCTACAGTGTCATGCTTTAGAGGAAACTATGGATCATTTATTATTCAAATGCACCTATGCAAAAGATTTATGGGAATTCTTGAGTATTAAATTAAGTTTTAGTTGGTTATTAAAGTTGGATTACCAGACCTTGATTTTGTTTTTTTCCCTCATCTCATTGCTTCTTATGATGGGGGCACGTTAACAGTTTTCTTTTGTTGTTTAAAATATTATTTATGGCAGGCTAGATGCCAGTGGGTTTTGCAGCAAAAATGTATGCCCTATGACACTTTTTATGTATTAGTAATGGAAGCAATGAAATCAATATACTTGAAGGACAAAGACATTTCTTCTTCAATGAAAGTCTTTAAATGGTGGAGAGGGTTGCACGACTTTATTAAATACAATAAAATAAAACACAGTAATAGTAAAATTATGTATATGTATCTCTTTATATATGTAGTTAAATAAGAGATGAACTTTTACACATTATATGATAAGGGATAATGGGATATTGACTGAATTATAGAATTTTTTCTTCTTTTTTTCTCTCTTAGGGCATATATCCTTACATTATGCTTCCATAATTTTGTAACATGGGTTATTGATGTATTGTTATATGTTCTTCATGATGTTTTTTTCCTTACTAATGATTCTCTTATATATTAATGTGGTTTTGATGTGTTTTTGATGTATTTTGATGTGCTTTCAATAAAAACTCCCCTACTCTTTTCGATAAGTGCCATGGGATCTCTAACATCCACCTGAACTACCACCAATCCAGGCAGATGGGACCTCGGTTTATTGTCTCATCTGAAAGATGGCACCTCAGAAGTGCAGCACTCCTCTCATGCTGCACTACAGTGTTAGTACTGGGATATTAACCCAAGTGCCAGATGTGGGAACTGAACCCACAGCCCTCTGATCTCCTGGCCTCAGAGGTGAGGGTGCTACCTACTGAGCCACTGACACTGACTAACAATGGGGTGGTCAGTGTGCGAAATCAACGTTCAGGACAGATTAAGAAAATCACAGTGACACTGTTCATGAGGCAGGTCCCCAAAAACCCTATGTTGAAAATCTGGTGAAAAAATTCCCTAAAATGACTGTTTTATGACAGTACATTGCGCAGCTCCTACACAAGCTCATAACCTCGAGCATTTTGAGTATTTTCACTCCAGATTTTCAACATTGCCATTTTACCACACCTCCTTATGAACAGTACAGCTGACATTTTTCACATCTTGCCTGAAATGTATTTTCACACATGTAGCTCACTGTGGCGCGGTTCGTATGCGAAATCAATGTTCGGAAAAGATTAAGAAAATCACAGTGACAATGTTCCTGAGCAGATGTCTTAAACTGGCTGTGTTGAAAATTGGTGACAAACATCCATAAAATGACTGTGTTATGAGCGTGCATTGTGTAATTTCCACACACTATCATAAGTTCGTGAGTGCGTAATATTTTCAGTCCAGATTTTCAATATTGGCATTTTTCCACACCTCCTTATAAGCAGTACAGCTGTCATTTTTCACACCCTGACTGAAATGTGTTTCACACTTCTGGTGCAGAATAGCATGGTCACTGTGGTAAATCAGTGATCGGGACAGATTAAGAATATCACAGTGACAATGTTCATGAGAGGAGGTCCCAAAATGCCTGTGTTGAAAATCTGCTGTAAAATATCCCCAGACTAATTACATTATGGGTGTGCGTTGCGCAGTTTCTATGCACACTCGTGACTTCACCAATTTTTTTATATTTTCACTCTAGATTTTCAACATTGCCATTTTTTACACCTCTTCATGAACAGTACAGGTGTCATTTTTCATATCCTGTTTGAAATGTGTTTTTGCACCTGTGGTGCCAAGTGGTGCAGTCGCTGTACAAAAATCAACTTTTGTCTAACAAACTGATAGTGTCACTGTTCATGCAGTGGGGTCACAAAAAGCCCATGTTGAAAACTTGGAATAAAAATACCAAGAAATGCCCAGGGTGTTAGGGTTTTTGACCATAACGCCCTACCCTGTAGGGACTGACAGGCAACAGGGGTGTGATTGGGGATTGTCTACAGTAATGCTCATGCCATTCAACCCCCACCCTGCAGCCAGTAGAAGACATCAAGGTGCAATTTGTACCCCATTCTCCTATACTGCACCCATTTCAGCATATTAACTTATAGAATGAGGTGAGTGTAAAGCCCGAACTCTTCAAAGCACACCTCAACACTTGTAAGTGTCTGCAGGGTAGGGTTAGGTGAAATGTCGTGACTGTTATAGGTGATGACTAAAGGCACACCCCAATGCCTGTCTATCTCTGCAGGGTAGGGGTGGAGTAGGCATCAGTTCAATATTTCACTGCCATTTCTATACTGCATCTGTCTAACTCCTGCACTTCCACTGCTGACAGCAAGCAACACTTGGTACTGACAAATGCTTGTTCTTCTCCTTTCTTATAGAATGTGGTATGATTACTGTACTAGTACCTACATGATATTATAAATGTATGTTTAATTCTGCCCTTTTAACTATTTGATGAAAAATAATAATCTTTTTAAGCAAAAAGATACCAAGTTGTAATAATTCAAACATGTACCATTTGAATTCAGTTCAAGGAAAGACTGCAAACATTTTTAGACATTTGTAGAGTTCCAGCATTTGTAACTCTGTTGGAAGAGTATTCCAGTTATCTGAAACACTATGTAAAAAGGCTTTCAAGACCTGGTTGGTCATAACTCTAGGTACTTCAAGACTATCAGACTGAGAATAATGAGTGATACAGTATCTGGTGAAGTATAGAATGAGATATTCTGGTAAGTATGAAGGGGCTAATACACTAATAACAATTGATATATTGATGCCTTAAGGTATGCTTCAGACAAAGAAAGTTGCAATATAAGAGACATTATAAAATGAGTAATTTTTAAAAATGCGTCACATTTTCTAAAAATGACCCATTTCATAATAGCAATGAGGCATTCAAGGGGGTGTGTTATGGTGGGCTAATGGCCCTTCTCAGGTGGTGGAAGCCCGCGGCTATGCCTCATGCTTCAACCCTCCCCAAGGTGGGCCATTATCCCACCATAACACACCCCCTGTCATGCCTTATTGCTTAAGTAATGCACATCTCTGTCAGCCTGAAGAACAAATTAACAACTATTACTATATACTACTGTATATCACATTTGGCTAATATATTAAGACAAACATTAAGGTAAATTAAGCAATCATATTCTAAGGCTGTCATGATTGCATGAAAAAAAATATTGTTCTTGTATAATATTTACAAGGATTTCATAAGAGGTATAAAGTTATTCATTTGTATATATTTATATTTATGTATAGGTGTCTGTACTTACGGATTGCAAGTAATTTGGAAAGTACAAGCACAGCCCTATCTGTGGTATCGCTGTGTAGGGTTTGTACTCAGGGTTTACTGGGTGAATTCCAGGAAGTAAAACCCTTCCTAAGGTACTGCAAGCTTAAGGCATTAATGTAGTATATAAGAGGAAGGGTAATATCCCCATCTTGGGTGCATCAAATTAAAGTCATTATATAGAGTAACTATGTACAGTGAGTAGATATAGGAACCTTGGGAAGGGACTTTTGTTAGCTGTAGTACCAGTGATACCACACTCCTCTTTTTTTTTTTTTATGAAATAACTCAGTGCATGGGTGCTTCAATCATCAAGAGATTTAACCTATACTGATGTTTTTCCTAGGTGATATATCTTCCCAGTATTCCACATCAGCCGGTTCTCTCTTGAGCTGCCATACATCTTTGTAATTTCATCTGGGCCAAATCTTCCACAAATTTTCAATCCAAATTTTGAAAGAATACAGTTCAAATTTGTATATATTTATTAAGATTCTCTTCCACAATATATATGCACCGGTCAATCCTGGAACGATCCAACATTTTGTCTATCCATTCCAGAAGAGAAGGGGCTTCTACTTCCTTCCAGTGTTGCAGGAGAATTTTCTTCGTTACCAGAACATCCCTTTTTAGTAACCCCAATCGTACATCCTGCAAATCTGGATAACCAGCTGTAAAGCCAAATATGGCAATGCCTGGGTCAAAGGGGATTTCCAATCCCAAAATGTTTTAAGCATAGTCCATATATCTCCCCAATATTTTTTAATTTTTTCACAAGTTATCAACATATATGAAAGTGTCCCTTTTGTTTTCTCACATCTTTGACAAAAGTCAGAGATCGCAGCATCAAACTTATGCAACCTGGAAGGTGTCAAATATGTTTTATGAATTATATTAAAGTAAATTTGTGATAACTTATTATTTTTTACCTGAGTGAATTCCAGGTTATTATATTTACTCCAATGTTCCATATTCACTGGAACCTCTAAATCCATATTCCAAGCTGATCTGTTTCCATTGGGTGGGGGAGGACTGCTCTGTTAATAACCCATATATTTTTGAAATTAGGTGTTTATTGGAGTCTAAACTTTCAAACAGTATACTCAAAGAAATCTCCTTTATCTTAAATGAATTATTATTTTTTCTAACAATATAATTTTTAACTTGGAGATATTGCCATCTATGCTCAGGTGATATCCCATATTTTGCCTGAAACTGTTCAAATGTCAATAACATATCCCATTCATAAAAATTCCTTATTGAACAGATTTGCTTTTGTTTGTACAATTCTTCAAACACCTTATCTACTGATGGAGGGAAATTCCCATTCCTAAAAATAGGAGTCCATCCTGAGATGGATTTTTTTCCCAACATTTTTCCTTATTGCCTGGTTCCAAGTTTGAAGTGTGGTTTTAGTTATATCTAAAGCATCTATTAGTGATGTCCCCTGTCTAGTATTATGTAAACCCAACAGGTTTATAAGATGTAACCCTGTTACTTATTCTTCTATATCCAAACCTGCCCCCCACTTCCCCCCTGCTCTGGATGGAATCAATAGTATAGAATTTCCATTTGTGCTGCCAAATAATGATTAGAAATATGGGCAGCCTAATCCCCCACTTTCCCTATTAAACTGAAGTTTCTCTAATGAAATTATGTCTCTCTTTCCCTGCCACAAAAAGCCTCTGATCATTCTATCCAGTTTCTGAAAGAATGATTTACTTAAAGCAATAGGAATTGACTCAAAGAGAAATAGAAGTCACGGCAATACATTCATTTTGCAAATATTTATTCTGCCAATCAAGACCAGTGGCAAGTATTATCATTTGTCCAGATCATCTTTATTCTGTCCAGCAATGGGTCGTAATTCAATTGAAGCACCCTATTCATAGTAGTTGTCAGGGTAATTCCTAAATATTTAATTTTCTCCTGTATTATATTTTTTAAAGCAAGATTTGTTATCTTATTTACCCCTCCAAGATATAGCATTTCACTTTTAATCCAATTCACCTTATATCCAGACCACTTACTATAATTTTCCAGCATGTCCCTTATTATAGGATAGGAATGGTTTGGATCTCTCACCATTAACAAAATATCATCCTCATAAAGTAGTATAGGTGACCTTGCAGGATCACCCCTGTTAATAATTACCCCTATTCGATCCCTTAATTCCCTGATCTTAATTGCCAGAGGATTTAAAAAAATAGCAAAGAGCAGGGGGGAAAGGTTGCAGCCCTGCCTTGTTCCTCTGAACAATTTAATGGGGCTAGAAAGAGTGCCATTAGTCTTCATCCTAGCTTGAGGGGTTTTATATACTACGTTAATCCAGTCTATAAATTGCCCATCCAACCCACAAGCCCTCATTACTTCAAATAGGAACAGCCACTGCATCCTATCAAAGGCTTTTTCAGCATCCAATGATATGAGTGCAGTGCTTGTTCCAGCCATAGCTTGTATAGTAGTGAATGCCCTTTGTGTATTAATCTCCTGTTCTTTATGAATCCAACGTGGTCATGACGAATCAAATCTGAGATTATTCTTGAAAGTCTATTTGTCAAAATTTTCATAAAAATCTTGTAGTCACTATTTAATAAAGATGTTGGTATATATGACCCACAACATTCAGATTCCTTATCTTTTTTTCAAAATAAGTGTAATGATTGCATCGTTAAAGGACCCAGGAATCTCTGCTTCTTCCAAAAATGAATTAAATAATTCCGCTAATATGGGAGCAAAAACCCCCGACATATTTTTGCATAGTTCAAATGTTAGCCCATCCGGTCTGGGACTTTTCCCATTTGCTTACATAGAAACATAGACGTTGAAGGCAGATAAGGACTGCTTGGCCCACTTATTCTGCCCATTTCCCTACCTACAGGATAGGCTGCAGATCCTAGTTAACCAACAGCCTATTTCTTCCTACCCCCCACAAGAATTGCCTTATGTCTGTCCCATGTATTCTTGAATTCTCCCACAGTTTTAGACCCCACAGCCTCCTCAGGAAGGCTGTTCCATGCATCCACTTCCCTCTGTGAAAAAATACTTCTTCACATTGCCCCTGAACTACCCCCCATCTTTAAATTGTGTCCCCTTGTTCTTGCATGTCACTTTTTCTGAAAGATGCTACCCTCTTGGACTTTGTTGATTCCACTGAGGTACTTAAAAGTTTCTATCATGTCCTCCCTCTCCCTTCTTTCCTCAAGGGTATACATATTAAGCTCCTTTAGTCTCTCCTTGTATGGCTTCTCTTGCAGACCCTGCATCATTTTAGTTGCCCTCCTCTGGACTGCCTCAGTCCTGTCTATGTTCTTGCGGAGATGGAGTCTCCAGAACTGGATGCAGTACTGCAGATGGGGTCTCACCAACTGTCTGTACAGAGGAATAACAATTTCCTGTTTTCTGCTGGTGATGCCTCTCCCTACACATCCCAGTATACCCCAGCCCTCCATACTGCCTTCTCACATTGCTTGCTAACTTTAAGGTCATCTGAAATGATTATCCCCAGGTCCCTTTCCTTTTTTGTTGTTGTTACTACCCCCCCCCATTGTGTAATCTTCTCCTGGGTTCTTGTTTCCCAGGTACATTATTTTGCACTTCTTTGCATTGAATCCTAGCTGCCATACTTCTGACCATTCCTCCAACCTTGCCAAGTCCCTTCTCATCCTTTTCACACCTCCTTGTGTATCATCCATGTTGCAGATCTTTGTGCCATCTGCAAAGAGGCATACTTTTCCTTCCAGTCCCTCTGCAATGTCACTTATAAAGACATTAAAAAGGACTGGACCCAGTACTGCACCCTGCAGTACCCCACTAGTAACCCCTCTTTCTTCAGAGTGGACTCCATTTACAATTACCTTCTGTGTCTTGTTGTCCAGCCAATGTTTTACCCAGGCTACCAGCCTGGGACCCACTCCCAGGCTGGTTAATTTGACTATTAATCTTTTGTGTGGGACTTCATCAAATGCCTTGCTAAAGTCTAGGTAGGCCATGTCCACAGCCCTTCCCTGGTCTACTACTTTGGTCACACAGTCAAAGAAATCTATTAGATTCATCTGACATGACCTTCCCGCTGTAAAGCCATGCTGCCTTGGGTCCTGTGTCCCACTGGCCTCAACAATTCTTTCCTTTAGAAGTGACTCCATAACTTTCCCTACCACAGAAGTCAAACTGACAGATCTGTAGTTTCCTGCCTCTGTCTTGGTCCCACTTTTGTGAAAGGGAATCACATCCACCTTCCTCCAGTCCTCGGGCACCACACCATTCTCCCATGATTTGTTAAAAAGAGTAGTCAGTGGTTTCATTAGTTCTTTTATAACCTTTTCGATTTCTCCCTCAGTTATATCTTTGTTCAACATTCCTAAATCTTGTCCTGAGACCTTTAATAGAGGTATTTTTTGAATATACTCCCTAATATGAGACACTTCTACTTGCTCTTCTGGTGTCTATAATTTCTCATAAAAGGACTCAAATATTTTATTAATCTCATTCTCTTCAGTGAATACTGTTCAATCTTCCCTCCTTACTTTAGGAATCATATTACTGTTTCTTTCACATTTTAATTGATAAGCCAGGATCTTTCCAGGAAAGTCACAATAATAATAATATTTGGCTCTACTTTCATATATTTCTCTATCTGCTTTTTCCTGCATATGCTTTTCCACCCTGCTCTTTGCCAAAAGGAACCCTATTTCTAACTGCTCTGTTCCTTCTTGAATATATTTTTCCTCCGCCCTCACCAGTTCTTTCTCTAACTCCTCTAAATATTTATTATATTTTCTATTCCTAATCCCTTGTTGAGTCATACATCAACCTCTAATACAAGCTTTTAAAGCATCCCAAAGGCTACTAATTTTAACACCCTTGTTAGCATTAAAGACCCAGAGCCAGCTAATTTCCTCTTGCATTATTTCCTTAAATCCCAGACAAATCCAGAGTGAATTGTCTAATCTCCATGAAATTTGTGTTCTGCCTTCTTCTACTTTTCCCAGTTCCATAGTCAAAACAACCAGTGAATGATTTGATATCCTTGTAGATTCATTTTTGATCTTCTTGGCCCCCCCTCTTTATTCCCTGGGACAAAATAAAATAGTCTAATCTAGAGAAGCTTTTATATGTTTTTGAATAATATGAAAACTTCTCTAATTCAGGATATAATTCTCTAAATGGATCTATTAAATTGAGATCCTTAACCATATGTTTTACTAGTGTAATTGCTCTTCTCTTTTTCTCTAACATGAGTGGTTTACTATCCAAGATTCCATGTGTTATATTAAAATCCCCACCTACAATCATTTTCTTATTGTACTGTGATATTTCTAGAAAAACATCAGAAAAAAAAGATGGAGCGTCTTGATTTGGACCGTATACTGAGGCAATTAGCCAGTTTTGTTCCTTTAATAAAACATGCAAAATGATATAGTGCCCTTCCATATCCCTAACCATCTTCACCACAGTATGTGAAATATAATTCCTTATACAAATTGCTACTCCTCTAGCATTTTCTAGATACAATGAACAGTAGCCCTTGGCTCCCAAAAGATTTCCAAAATAAACTGCATCTTCTGGTTTAAAGTGTGTCTCTTGTAAAAGCAAACAGTCTATATGTTTTTTTTCACTATACCAATAACTTTCTTTATTTTTGATCTTTCTCTACTTCCATTTTTTAATTAATCCCCCTTCATCTAGATATTCATTTTGATGCTGCCTCTCTGAGTTCCACCTTAACCTGTAATTTTCCTGTTTTGGCCTTGTCTCAACATTCCTTTTTTCCTTAATTTCTTCATAAATTTGAGAAACCATTAAGCACCCATGCTTCTTGAGCCTTTGATTCTGCCATTTTATTTTTCTCTTCTTTTCACTCTTCTCCCCAAATTCTATCCACTCCATACTTCTTAAGTTTCCCTCCTTTTTTCTGTTCCATCTGCCTATCTGTTCCCTCAAACAATAGTCTTTATTACCCTTCAACATTGACTACCTAAAAAAAGGCAGATAGTTTATTGTTAATCCAACCCCATGCCCTAAAACCAAATGGGCACTTAGCCCCCCACATTTGAGGTTGTTGAGAATTCTGGTGCATGAAAGACAATTTCCGGAGACAACCTGCGGAGCAGAGGTCAGTCCCCCCCCAACACACATACATACACACACACACCCACAACCCATAGTTTTCTTCCACCATAAACTCTCTTTTTAAGTGTCACTTGCTACTGCACCCTTCCTAAATTGATCTTCACTCCACCTTAATTTTCCTACAGGTACTCATCTTCTCAAGTTACATCTCCACCCGCTTGTGCTGACTCTTCCATATGATCCTTTTTCTTACTTTGCAGAAATACCTGTACTTCCTTTGGATCTAGAAAAAGCATGACTCTCCCTTCCCAAAAAAACTTTAACCTTGCCGGATATAGCATAGCATAAGAGATACCTTCCCCACGTAGCTTATCCCTAACTAAATCAAAACTCTTCCTTTTTATTAACACGGGGGGATCCATAAATACTTGTAATCTATGTCCTCTAAACATCAGACCTTTTTCATTTCTAGCCTTAGCAAGAATCCTCTCCCTATCCTAAAATTTTAGAGTCTTAACATACATAAAACGTGGTCTGTTCTGTTTAACTCTTGGGCCAAACACCCTATGAGTTCAATCAAGTTAAATTTTTTGTGAGGGTTATTGTAGGCCCATAGTATCTGATAGCATACTTTCACAAAAGATATGTGGGTCTGACCCTTCTATGCCATCTGGTAGATTTCCTTTTTTAAGTTTACTCTCCTTGATCGTGACTCTAAATCTTCCACCTTTAGTTTGAGATATTCAAGTTCTTTACAGCATTTTGTAACTGAGGTGAATATTCTATGTAGGGAATCTTCTAGGTCTCCCACTCATTTTTCACATTCTGTTGCTCTCAGAGAGAGGGATTCTATTTTCCCAATAACTTCAGAGAATTTAGTAGACAAAGTGCTTACTGTCTCATTTATTTTTTTCAAACATTCCCTCATTTCTTTTAAGATCAACTCTTGTGGGTCTACAATATCAATTTCACTATTTCCTTGTTCTTGAAGTTCTTTATACCCTTCATCCTGTCCCTCCTCCCTCAAACCCCCATCTGAATATTCCTCTCATTTTTTGATTGGAAACTCATTTCTGAATCTTTCTCTTGTATTCTGTGATCTCCCTTCACTTTTTTAATCTTGGAAAAAATATCATATATACAGGTAGGTGAAGAAAGCACTATTGGGGTAAGGGTACTCTTATTGCAGCAGTATACACAGATTTGTGTACATTCTCTTTGTTTATTTTTGTTTTTGTTTTTTTCTGTTTTTTTAAACACAGGCCTAGTGCACCCTGAGGATCTTTCTCAGGCCCCGACATTGCTAAGGTGTTATTTGATTTTTTCTTTTTTTTAATCATGACTCTATTTTTCCTTATCCAGTCGGCTGCCCCATTCTGACCTACCCCCCAACCCAGTCTCCAGGAATAGCCAGTGCTTACCTTGTACCCAGCCCAGGAGCGGAGCCTGCGGGGAGTCGGTCATCATCCTGCTGGCACTGGCATTTTCTGCTTCTGGTTATCTCCCAGGAGCCCCAGGAGTAAGAGCGCATGCATGTGGAGGTGCACATGTGCCCTATGGGCCTGGTAACAGCTCCTTACCCCCACCCTATGGCCTAACGTCTGGCCACCTCTAAGCCCGTGCCACTCCTAGCCTCCAGTAGGGGTCATCATTGGTCTAGGGGTGCCACATCCCCTCCCCAGAGAGGAGATCTTGCCTGTCAGCAGCTCAATCCAGCTCCACCCTCCCCCTGTGATGCCAACCCCCAACAACCCAAGCTCATTCCCGAACCTGGATCATCAGGCATGCCGCGAGGTAAGGCATCCAGTGCCACAGCCCTCGGCTCCACCGGGCCAGCATTTTCTTTTTTTTATCTTTCTCTCGTACTCCGGAAGGAGCCTCCTTTAAACATTTTTTCAGTACTGGGTCTTGCCGAGCTGATTCCTGACACTTCAGGGCATTTTAGCCCTTCCCGTATCTTCATCATTCAGTTTAGATGTATTTTTCCCCCACAGTTAAGGTTTTACTTGCTTGGAAAACAAAGACCCCCTTTGACTGGGTAGTCCAGATGAAGGGGTTACCTGGGACCTGTTTTGAACCTTTCAACAAGCCTCCGGATGAGATATTGCATTCTCCTGCTTCTCCTGTTCGTTTACTGTTCTCGTCTCTCTCCCCCCGGTCTCTGTACTCTCTTTCTGTGTGAGCATTTGTGTAGACTGATATGATTCAGCTGTCGCAGCTTGCACCAATTCGGAGACCCATTGATAGAGCTTCGACAGTCTCACTATCAGGAAACAACACTGAATATTTTTTCTCGTTTTAAATCAATGAAAAAGAGGCAGAGAGTGTATTCTTCATACCAACTCAAAATACATTTCTGTGCTTAATTGAAAGATGAAAGGCAAAAGGACATTGCCTTCCTCCACTGCTTGTGGATGCCACTTGTGCGTGAATGGTGGGGGGCCCACCCCGGACGAAAACTCAGCGCTTCTCCTCATGCACTATGCTCTCAACTAAGCATTCTGGGAAACCAGGAAGCTCCACCTCCCTCTACCATTTCCCAAAACCCCCTGTGAACTGGTATTCGACACCACACTCCTCTAGTGTACACACTATGGAGGTGTGGAGGCTGCATGGTCTGCAGAAGATTGGCAGTACTTCAATACAAGCTGGCTGCAGCATGGACCATAATTTGCCAGATACAGAGCAGGTTAGAGTGGGTGCAGTGTGTTCCCACTGCTGCTCTTCTTAGTGATCTCCAGGAGTTCACAATGGGGGTTGTAAGATAGTGGACAAGGATGTGGGTTAGTGGGTGGCAACAAATAGGGATGGAAGAGACCCTGGAACTGCAACAAGCTGCCATTTTACCTCACTGAGCAAAGAAGTGCATACTAATCCCCGTCCCAAGACAGAGAGCACCCTATTGTGACCAGGACCCCAGCCCTGGCAATGGCTGCTAAGGGATGCAGTATCCAGGAAAGGAGAGGTAGAAGGAGAGTTATTATAGTAGGCATTATGTAGCTAAAGTGGTCTGTGCTCCTCACTAGGTGGGAAGGGGGGTGCACTGTCTCCAGGGGAGAAAGAAGATAATCAGCAGCTTAGATAGGTTGATTAGGGAAGTGGATGGGATGTCAGATATTATAGCTCATCTGGAGATAAACAATCAGGCTGGAAGACCACTGAGAGCAGTGAAGGCTAGCTTCAGGACTTTGGGCCCAATTTTTAAAATGTTTAGGCCGACAGGGACTTGTGTCAAAAGATTGTGACACAAGGGATGACTTGAGTCACTGCTTTCGGCAATCAAAATTTTCAAAGGCAGCCTGCATCAAATCCTGATGCATCTGTGCCAAAGTCTCCTTTCAACAAGATTGTGCCAGTCAGCCTGGTGGCACTGAGGGTTGAGGCACTGGACGCCATACCAGTGACCCGGGTTCGAGAACGAGCTCGGAGTGCCAGGGGTTGGCAGGAGAAAGAGAGGATCAAGTGTCCCGAGGACTAATCTCCTCTCTCTGGGAGGGATCCAGGTGTAGCCCGGCGCAGCAGCAGCCCCCAGTGGAGACTGGCGGCACTGCAATGCACAGGAGCTTGGAAAATGGGGAAGACATGGGCAGCTGTCTTCCAGACATGAGTGGGAGCACCCATGTTGTGGGCTGATCAGCCTTGCATGTCCCACATCTAGGGCATAACTAGGGGAAGAAAACATCCCTCCCGCCGGATAGGCAACGGCTCCTCCAGTGCCAATGCTGCCACATGACCAATGCTGGTTCCTCACCACTGCCCCATCTACCTCCCTGGGGGTCGTAGCCCCCTCCCGAGCCTCTGGGGGGGTTGTAACTAACTTGAAAATGGTAGGGAATACAGCGGTCGGTAGAGCAGTCACAGTGAGAGAGGCTGCCTGAGAGAGTTCCAGCTGGGAAAGTAAGAAAAAAAAAGTTTAAAAACCAAAAAACAATGTTGTGCCAAACAATCTGGTGTATTTTGCAAGCCCTGCCATGGATGCAGCAAGCAGCTCCACTGAGACGAGCCAGGAGGTGGTCTAAGTAAACTTGCACCAGTGCCACACACTGTGGCAAAGGGGGAATGGGGTCTTGAACAGGGCTGCCAGGGGCAGAAGGGGCACAGCCGGTGGCATGGGAGAGTTGGAGTGACAGCTGGGCATGTAAGGAAGTGAGCTGGCACCCAGCGGGGTGTGTGTCCTTTTGTAGTTATGTTGGTATTGCCACTCATAGAGTAATATTGTACTACAAAATGCTGCTCCTTGCATGATACTGTACATACAGTACTTACACTGCTCCAATCCAACACATTCACAGAAGGGCAAGTGAGCAGTCTGAATCACATGGTATCATAATGAAACTTAAATCAGAAGACCACAAAATTGGTACATTACAGTATACAATCAGTAACAATCATACTGTCAGTATGGCGTAATTGTTTTGAGGTCTGCTGAGTTAAGCTTCAATATGAGCCCATGTGATATAGACTGCTCACTTCCCTCTGTGGATATGTTGGAATAGAGCAGTTTATGTATGTACAGTATAATGCATAGGGACAGAATTTGTAGTACAATACTATGCTGCTTATGGGAGTGCCAACATAACTACAGAAGCACATGCACTCCGCTGGGTGCTAACTCACTTTCTTATATGCCCAGCTTTCACCCCAACTCCCCCATGCCACCTCCTGTGCCCCTACTGCCCTGGACCACTCCTGTCCAGCACATTATTTAGTATATATCCTTTCCTGGTGATCTAGCATACCCCCCTCCTGATTTCCCTCATAAATATTTCTATATCTGTCCCTGGTGGTCTAGTGGACCCTTCCACCCTGGCAGGCAATGCACCATCACCCTGCTCCCTCCCCTCCCTGAGCCAGCGACCAGCACAGTCCTCCACTCTCCACCACGGCCATCCAACAACTGAGCTGTCACAGAGCACATTCTACATCCTGTTTCAGCTCCGGCTTGGGGACGGGATGGGGGAGGTTGGTGGGTCACTGGCTGTTGGCTGAGGGGTCCACTAGACCACCAGAGACAGTAATAAAAAAAGTTAATGGGGGAGATCAGGGATAGGGAGGGGGGATCTGCTAGACCACCAGAGAAGGATTTATTTATTTATTAATTTATTTAAAAGAGATTCACCAGTAAAAATATACTAATGTGCTGACAGGAGGAGGCAGTAGGGGCACAGAATGTGATGTAGGGGGAGTTGGGGGACAACTGGACATTAATGGGAGTGCTGTAGCACCTGGCAGGGTGCATTTGCTTTTGTACGTATTTCTGTATTTCATATAAATACCTACAGTATTAGAGTACTGCAACTACTGTACCTGTCATTCACTAAATCCTATCATTCACTAAAAATACCACCAACACCTTAATCTGGTTCAAGGTCAGTTGGCATTCATCAGTATCCCCCTCACCCTAGGTCATGCCTGAAAATAGGCAAGAAATTGTCTAGTGCACTTACCCAGTTAACCAAAAATAAATAAATAAATAAATAACTATCAATTATATTGTACGGGGCTGGGGGAGTTCCAAGGACAGAGCGTGTCATGGCACCAGGTAGTCACAGCTATGGCAGCTTCACTGTCAGACCCTGGACCCCCCTCCCCCGTACAGTATAATTTTTTAGGTACAGTAGTTGCAGTGCTCTAATAGGTATCAAAACAAACTATAGCAATACATACACCAGAAAATGCGCCCCACCAGGTGCCACAGCACTCCCATTACTGCCCAGATGTCTCCCCAACTTCTCATTTGCCATCTTCCATGACCCTTATGCCCCCAGCAATCTCCTGGCAAGCAGTTTCTTCATCCGCCCAACCATCCCAGTCCTTCCCATGATGTGCTAGGTTGGGGGGCAGATCTCTGCAGCAATTCCCGGAGGTGCACCAACTGTTTGGCACAGCTGTCAGCTTGTAGCAAGCCCAGGGTGTTTGGCACCAGAACACTGATTTTGGTAAAATCAGGCACAGGATCCCTCGTGCACCCAGAGTTTGACAGAGCCTTGGAATGATGCAACTTGCAACACTCTAAGGTTTCTTTGAAAATCAAACCATTGTATTCCAGTCTTTATACTGTGACTTTCCTCAAAGGTGCTCACAGTGCACAGGTGGGGAGAGACAAGGAAACTGAAAATATTCTAATTTAACTATTGGTTGAAGGAGCTGTGCTCCAAATAGGTGGTTCGGTTCCTGTAAGACTGGGGTTCACTGTGATGGGACAGAAGACCAATTTAAACTGAACCGCTTTCAACCTAATGATGGGGACAAATAAATTGGGGCAGAGGTTTTAGACATAGGTTTCGGAGCATTTAAACTAGCAGGGTGGAAGCTGGGTGTAGGGTCATCGACGTAAGTAGTACTCTCCAACTAGTGAGGTCATTAGGGGAAAAAAGGATTACATAGATGGAGATGGTGAATCAGGAATACATCATAGATCAAGTGCCACATCAGAGATGAGAGAGAAGTAAAAAAGCTGAAAATGCAGGAAATTGGTCTCGTAGGTCTCGTATGCGGAAGAGATAAGAATAGGAGACAGGGATCCTAGAGGGTGATCTGGTTGCATACCAGAAGCCGCAGGGACAAAATTAGTGAGTGCCAGACAGTGGCAACAGAGGCTAAGATGGGCCTGACAGCCTTATCAAAAACAAGGGTAACAGGAAACAACAATTGGGACCTTGCAGTGCCAGGCTGCTCACTGTACAGATTCCTTAACAGCATCAGGTGACCTGGCTTGTGGTCTGTCTGATTTTCCATCCATAGCAGGCATTGGATGATGTGATAATAGAAAGATATTAATCTACAATGCAACCTTCATCACCACATAATTACCAAGCGGTGACTTTGAAAAGAATCTCAGCTATCAGCTTTTGGCATTGACTACTAAATTTTTTGCAGAATTTTACTCCAACTAATACAGCTATAAAAATGTACATGGTCAGATGTTTTGATATATTTTGTGATATTGCTAAGGAGATGTTCTGTGTTGACCCTACAGCAGTACTACAGGCAGGCAGGGAATTTCTCTAGAGATATCACAGAAATTTCAGGAAATATCTGACCAGGTCAGTTGCTGCAACAATAAGCACACGAGGGTCCTGTATCATTGAAATAACCACAACAGATCAAGATCTATATTCTTCTCTCTCTCTCTCTCTCTCTCTCTCTCATCAGTACTAAAAGCTGAGGGGGACCAGAGATCAACACCAAGCTGTAGCTTTTTTGCTTCTGTCTCCCCCTACTGAGGAGGATTGGAGATCACTGCCGAGTTGTGGTTTTATCGTTTGTGTCCCCTTCTGTGCAGGAGAACCTAATATCACCACTTAGCTGCAGATTTCTTGCTTGTGTCCTCTTCTGTTTAGCGGTACTGAAGATAGCTGCACAGATGTGGCTTTGTTGTTTCTGTCCCCCATTTCTGAGGGTGACTGGAGATCACCACCAAGCTGTGGCTTGCCCTCTGCCTAGGGGGACTGAAGCTGTGCAGGGACCTCTTCCTGGAGATTTGCAGGAGAATGGGCTCCCAGGCTGTGAATAGTTTGCTGCGTGCATCAACTGCCAACTGAGACAATTCTTTAGTTGGCGTCTGGATCCAGAATCATTAACAATGGATGCCTTTCTCCAGGACTTGGAGCTTTTTCAGGTGTACACTTTCTCCACTTCTCTATGATCTTTTGAACTCTGGCACAGATCAGGAAACAGAGGGCAATGCTAGCATGGGTCACTGCAGTATGGCCAGCCCAGACATGGTACCCAGCCTTGTTGGAGATGTCAATGGAATTTCTTCTACTTCTGCAGGAGGAGAACATTGTCCAAGATCCTGAAGACAATTCTGTCTCACTGGGTCTGCAAGGGTCACTCCAACTGGTGGCCTGGGTGGTTTCACTCCAGGACTTTTGCAGGGGGCTGTGAACCTTTTCAGGAAGTCCTGGGTCCCTGGGACTTTGAAGGCCTACAGGACAGCCCGAGGAAGCTGGTCTGGCTTATGAATATTGCAGGACCTGGATTCCATTCAATCACCTCTAACAGAGGAGGTAGGGTTCCCATTCTCCTTGTTTCAGGCAGGTAAGGCTTATAGATCCAATAACCTGGCAAGATCTGCCATTTCAGCAGGGCATGTACCAATCAAAGGTAAATTTGTAGGGCAGCATTGTCTAATCTGCTAGTTCTTAAAGTGATTAAGGGGGCAATATCTCCCTTATCTTAACAGTCATGTGCTTTGAATGTTAATTCAGTTTCAAACATATTTAAAGAGTGGGGTGAAAGCTCTTCCCTTTCCTTTAAGCATCTATAGGTAGCATTAACTTTGCTGTTGTGCATAAATTCAAAGGGTTTCTGATGCTAGGATACTGGATGTTTTTGGCCTTTCACACTCTGGAGGTAATGGATTTTGCCTTAGACAGGAGAACCAAGTCGAGTTCTCCCAGGGTGTTCTGTCCATGAGTCAATTACTACTCTCACCTTTGTGTGATGTGTAGGATTTGCTGGATTATCTGTCCTGCACAAAGGACATCAAACTACCAGTTGAGGATTAACTCCTCATTCTGGTGTTGAAACCCACAATCTAGCAGTGACTGCCACCTTTGCTCATTGGACTCTTCAAGTGGGTAATATCATAGGCAAGGATTGACATCTCCTATTTGATGTCCATTCTTTTAGAGGGGTGATGACAAGCCTTCGGAATGGGTTGCATTTAGAGGACATAATAAAGTTCACTGACTGATTGGGAGACTCAGTTTAATGTAAATGTTATGACAAACCAATCTCAAGGGCATTAGCTCACTCAGTATTGTTAGGGACTTTGGACTAGCCTGTAATTCAGGCCTCTATGTATTGATGTAAAAATTGTGATTTCCCAACAGCAAAGCTCGACAGAATGGCATGGATTTAATAAGCACATGTAGACACAGGATTAGAGTCCCACCTCACCCTCTCCTATGCAATGTGTTTCAGGGACCAGAGATCCAGGATCTAGTGCAGAAGGCCTCATGTGAAGAAGCAGCTGACCAGTCCCCTGTTGGCTGTTATCTACGGTCGGATTGATGCAAGATTTCATGATGATGAGGCTGATTTTATAGTGCACCTCTGTGTGCTTATTGAAAGCATGACTTTCTTTCGAGCTTTGCTCTCAGAAAATCATTATTTTCATGCATTGCTACACATCAAATCTGGTATCAAACTATTAAATGGAGGTTGGCAACACTTGATATAATATTAGCTGCTGCATCGGTAGATATTCTGCCAAGAAGAATCACAATCCATTTTTGTTCACGTTTTTTGAAATTGTTTTACTTTTCACAATAGTGAGCTAGAGTGTGTTTTATGATCAGATAGAAGAGAGCATTGTGCAAGCTGTAATTCAGCATGCTGTGAGTGGTTACGTAGAAATGGTTACCCCTATTGGTGTGACAATCATTTTGTTGACACTGATTTTGGTGCAGGAAATATGCTGCCTGGCTCTGCAGTGCCAGGCAAGAGCCAGGCTTTGTGCCTCCCTGCAGCCAGAGCACCAAAGCACCATCCAGGAAAACATTCCTGTTTTGAAAACATTGGGAGGCAGTATAGCGCAGTGGATTAAGGCTCTGAGCTGCAGATCTGGAGACCTGGGTTGAATCCCACAGCCAACTAGGTGCATACTGTGTGATCCTGAGCAGGTCTGTAACTCTTAGGTAGCACTATCCCAAGGGCTACTACTCCTGCCTGCTTGGCTAGTTGCAGGTTAAGGGGCCTAGTTTCTGATACCTCCATCCGGAGGTGAGGGTTGGTAGTAGTCACACTAACCTGGGCACAGCCCTCCGGGACACCGTAACCCCCTTTTTTTCCTTCTAGTGGCCTGAACAGTACACAATAATCACTTTGTAATGATCCTTACTCACCATGTGATTGCCCACAATGTTTGCACTTACCACCAGGGCTGGTTCCTCTAGCTTGACCCTGGGGACCCCCTATAAAACAAGGTTAAGCACAGCAAATAGCAACAGTACAATAATTTTGGCACAAACTGGAACCACAGTCAGGTTAAATGCAAACAAAGTTAAATCTGATTTATTCAGGGGACTTGAACAAGGGAGGGGCGTAATCAGGTTGATTTGCTTAAAAGCTATATTAATCAGACAGTTATGCATGCAGTTCAGAGTCCCTACACAGTCACATACTCTGGGTACCCAGGTAGGAAAAGGGTGGGCTAGCCAGGAACGTTGCAGCTGGTTGGGGCCCTGTGATGGAAGAAAGCAACATGCACAACAAACACTGTTTGTAATCCGGAGCCGGAGGGCTCAGTTCGTGAAAGAAAAGGCAACAAGACAATCAGATGACAACACTTTTAGATTTAGCTGTTGCTGCAAGGAGCTATCCTAATGTTTACTCACAATACCCAATACTGGACACAGGTAGGACGAAATTGAGACTGCAAGCTGTTGAGCTGGAGCGCCTGGAGAAGCAGGGCCTACATGAATCACTGAGATGTTGTTCCTGTTCAAGGCATTGAACAGGGGGCTGATCCCCAGGCCAGTCTCTCGTCAATGACTTTCTCTGCGTAGCAGGTATTCTGGTTGGATCAATGTACCAGGGCCCAGGTAAATGGAAATAGATACGGATTCAGTCTGTGGAGCTGATACAGCCTCCAGCAAGCAAAACGCAGTTCAGACACACAGTGGGGAACGAAATCATGACCCACTATAAGCACACAGCACATTCACATGTAAGGAAATTCCACTGTACCAGGCAAATGGCTCTCTGGTCGCAAATACAGAGTCTCTGCACAAGCAACTACAGAGTCTCTGCACAATCCAGGAGTTCAGAGGTTGCTGGAAGTCCTGGAAGGCTGATTGCATTCAGCAAATCTTCAGTCTTCTTCAGGTTAAAGCCTGGTTACAATTCAGTGGCTTAATTCATTCTCCAGATTCGGATTCAGTCTGAAAAAAAGCACAAGTTCCCTCTCAGGGACAGCAGGCCAGCATGCAGGCCAAACTCAGGCCTTTCCACAGTTCTCCCATGCGAATCCACTATGGATTGCTGCTCAAGCTGTTACTTCTTCACTTCCCAACTCAGATCTAACTGAAACTGCAAGCACTGTGGGACTTTCCCCAAGATCCAAAAGGTTCGGTTGGCTGATCTGTCTGTCAGTCACAACAACGGTTCCCCCTCCAGGTTATTTTAGGTGCCAAAAACCCAAAACTACAATTCCTACAAGTTTTGCCCCCACCAAGCCCCCATAGGCAGGTTCTATTTTATAGTCCCAAATGTACTGATTGACCCATTCTGACAGTCCAGGACCAAGATGCCAGACTTTCTAGTAATCTCTGAGACATGGCTTAAACCAGCAACAAATTACAGGGAAATAAATCTACCTAATTACCAGCTATTCGGATCAGACCGTCCATCCAGGGGCGGTGGGGTGGCAATTTATGTTAAGTCAAATATCTCTGCTTCTTGCCTTAATATTTCATCTCAGCCTAAAGAATTCGAATGCCTATCCCTTAAAATATCCCTTCCCAACATGACAGCTTTTCAACTGGTTGGCTGCTACAGGCCCCCTCTGCCGGCCTTAAACTCCTTACCCATCTGGGGAATATAACTAAACTGGGTCCTGAGGATACCATTATTCTAGGCGATCTGAACTTGAACTGGCTATCCAATGTTTCTGCACCCCTAGTATCTTTCTGTGACTCATATGGTTTCACTCAACTAATAAACGAACCGACAAGGATTAACCCAAAAACCAAAAGTAATAGCACCTTACTTGATGTTATGTTGGTAAATAAGCCCCATCTGTATTCACACGCTGGAGTGTTATTCAGTGATATAAGTGATCACTGCCTCATAGCTGGTATAAGATCTTCAATCATGCCATCTAACCCTGCAAAATTCCTCCCAAGAAGGTCAAAAAAGAACTTTAATATTGTAGAATATCTCCAAGATCTGTGTCACTCTAAATGCTGGCAAGAATTCTACCTCACAGCTTCTGTGGAAATAGCACTGCAGGTGCTAAATGATATAATCTTAGGGGCCCTCAATACACATGCACCAGTCACCAGTGTCAGAATAAAATGCAAATCTTGTCCCTGGTTCTCTGCTGACCTTAAATCTGCACTGATTGCTAGAGATAAGCTCTGGAAAAGGGCAAGGAAGACCAAGGATCCAAACTACTGATTACAATTCAGAAAAAGCGAAATCGCTGCACAAAAAAAAGTGAGAGATGCCAAGGCTGCCTTCTATACAACAGAGCTGGATGCATCTACTAACCCAGCCAGATTCTGGGGCACTATCAAAGGGAATCCTAGGGCAAGACTCTAGCACCTCTTTACCATCCCAAGTGAACCTCAATAATGTGGTTATCACTGACAAGTATGAGATTTTAAATGCTTTCAACAATCACTTTACTACAGCAGGCCTAGCTTTTGACTCCTCTCCAGCAAATCTAATGCGTTCACAACTTACTCTCCATTCTACTGAAGTTCAGAAGACTGCCTCTACATTCTCTTTCAAGCCAATATTATTAAAACAAGTAGAAGACCTATTGCTCCATCTGGATACCACTAAAAGCACTGGTGCAGACTCTATGGACCCCTTCTTTCTAAAAATTGCACTGCATGCCACTGCAGCCCCCCTAACTCACCTCTTCAACTTGTCCTTATCTACTGGTTCTATTCCTTCATTGTGGAAGACAGCACAAGTGTTTCCCCTCCTTAAAGCAGGGGACCCCATGGATCTCAACAACTATAGGCCTATTTCCATCTTACCAGTGCCATCCAAAATGTTAGAAAAACTGGTGAGCATCCAACTAAATGACTACCTCAATGCTAACAACCTCCTTAATCCTGCTCAGTCTGGGTTTAGAACCATGCACAGCACCATTTCTGCCTTAGCAAAAGTTACAAATGACTGGCAGACTGAATTAGATAAAAACAATTATATCTGTGCTGTATTTCTGGACTTAAGTAAAGCCTTCGATACTGTGGATCATGATCTACTAATCTCCTCACTGCATTCCCTAGGCCTTGACCCAATCTCTTAAATGGTTCAGATGCTACCTCTCTGGTAGAATACAGCAGGTAAAAGTGAAGGCAACCTTCTTCCTCAAAACCACTCTTAAGAGGAGTTCCTCAAGGTTCCATCCTGGGCCCTATCCTCTTTGCCATCTACATCAACAACATTGATTCAAGCCTCACAAAAGCTAATGTTCACCTTTTTGCAGATGATACTGTCCTTTATGTAAGCAATCCATCACCAACAAAGGCCTATGATCTACTACAATCTGAATTCTCCTGCTGCAACACAAATTACTAAAAGAAGCTCCTATTAAATGCCAAGAAGACTAAAGCTATGTTCCTCTCCAACAATACTTACTCTACCACTCTCTCACGAACATTCTTCCAACTTTCTACCATCTTGGAAGAGCCTTGAGTATGTAGATAAATTCAAATATCTGGGGGTTTGGATTGATAACAGGCTTGATTTCACCCAGCACATTGATGAGCTCCTGAAAAAACTCAGACAAAGACTTGGCCTATTCTTCAGGATCAAACATTTTCTAAACAGAGAATATGAGCAGAGACTAGTCCAGGCCTCATTTCTATCCCTCCTCAGCTATGCAGACTTCCTATATGGCCACTGCTCCCTGTCCTACTTAAATAAACTGGATACCTTGTACCATAGAGCTCTAAGATTCATCACTGACCTTCCTTTCAGCACCTACCACTGTTCTCTCTATGCTGCAGTTGGCTGGACATCCCTACATCACAGAAGGAACAAAAATGCTGCTCTATGGATCTACAAAGCTCTGACAAAAAAACTACCATCCTACATCTCAGATTGCTTCTCTCTTGTTACACCAAGGCCATATGCCCTAAGAAGCAATAGCCTCATCACCTTGAAGTTACCAAAGGCCAGTACCCGGCATGGAAGGGCTGCAATCAACTACTTTCTAGTACTCATCTGGAATTCTCTGCAAAAGACCCTGAAGCTGAACACTTTCATTCCTATAGCCTCCTTCAAAAAGCTGTACCTAAGTCTTTTCCCAGAGTTATGCAACTGCTTCCACAAGTCCTAGTCCCTTCAGACCCCTTTCAACCCCTGCCCCCATTAGATTCCCCCACTCTTATCTGTTTAGGCATTCATCCACTAACATCATTACAACTTTTCTCCTAAACCCCAATACCTTACCTTTTTTTTTCTCTTTTTGCTTTGGTGCCCAATATCATTGGTTAACCGCCTTGTATATATGTGTATATTATTGTATCTGTTCATTTTTATGTTTGCTTGCACGCATGTGCAAGAAACATAGTGCCTTCATCGGAGATTTCGGAGGTGTGTCACCTCCTCCTCCAATTCAGGCAGTGTCTGGCAGGCGCAGCCTGTAAGCCAATGCATTTTGGAACTGTCTATGACATGCTCCAAAATGCAGTGTATCTGATGAAAGGAGAAACTACGCTTGAGTGAGCAGCGATAAACTGCTCACGCGCTCCCAACTGCAGGCGTCGCGCCCCCGCGCAACGTATAGCCGACGGTGCCCAATCCTCGTAACTAGCTGCATCGTCTCCCGCGCCTTCCAGTATTTGGTGCCATGCTGGGAGCCCACCCCAGCGTGGCAATGAATGATGTTGCCAGCGGGGTGCCTAATCTCCATCGGCTCGCGCCCCCAAGGTCCTTGTGCACGCTGAGGCCCACCCAGCGTGGCAAACGTGCCAATAGTTTTTTTTTGCCGACGGGGGTGCCCAATCCCCATCGGCTGAACGCCCCCAAAGTCATTGTGCCATGCTGGGAGCCCACCCCAGCGTGGCAAGCGGTCCCGCGACGTCTTTTTTTTTTTCACTGTAAAGCGAAAACTGTCCCCCCAGCTGCCTCCTGAGCCCCCTCCCACATCCGCACCCACCCACTGCGCACCAGCCTCCCCACACCCCCTCACCCCATACCCTCCCTGACTCTGGCGATGATCTTCGGCGGACCTGGAACACGTCTGCACACTTCAAAGCCGACCGCGAACTGAGGAAATGCCGGTAAGCTGTATAATGGGCTAGATAGGAGGGGTTCAACTTTATTGCATATCTCAGGCATTTTTGGGAATTTTTGCACCAAATTTTCAACATGGGGTTTTTGGGACCCCTTCTTATGAATGATGTCACTGTCATGGCGTTATTCGGGCTCGAAGGGTGATTTTGTGCAGTGACTGCGAAATCACCCTTCGAGACTGAATACCACCATGACAGTGACATCTTTCATGAGAAGGGGGCCCAAAACCCCCATGTTGAAAATTTGGTGCCAAAATTCCAAAAAATGACTGTTTGACGAGCATGCGTTGCACAGTTCCTACGCTGGCTCGTAAGTTCACGAAATTTCAATATTTTCACTCCAGATTTTCAACATTGCCATTTCACGACACCGTCTTATGAGTAGTACAGCTGTCATTTTTTCACATCTCACCCATAATGTGTTTCCGCCCTTGTAGCGCAGAATGGCGCAGTCGGTGTGCAAAATCAATGTACGGGACAAATTAAGAAAATCACAGTGACACTGTTCATGAGCAGAGATCTTGAAATGGCTATGTTGAAAATTTGGTGAAAAAATTCCTAAAAATGACTGTTTTACGAGCGTGCGTTGCGCAGTTCCTACGCACGCTCATAGGTTTGCGAATTTTCAATATTTCCACTCCAGATTTTCAACATTGCCATTTTTCCACACCTTCTTATGAGTAGTATAGCTGTCATTTTTCACATCTCACCCAAAACGTGTTTCTGCCCATGTAGCGCACAATGGCGCAGTCGTGCGAACTCAGTGTATGGGACACATTAAGGAAATCACAGTGTCACTGTTCATGAGCAGAGATCTTAAAATGGCAATGTTGAAAATTTGGTGACAGAATTCCTAAAAATGACTGTTTTTCGAGTGTGCGTTGCACAGTTCCCACGCAAGCTCGTAGGTTTGCGAATTTTCAATATTTCCACTCCAGATTTCCAACATTGCCATTTTTCCATACCTCCTTATGAGCAGTACAGCTGTCATTTTTCACATCCTGCCCAAAACATGTTTCGGCCCATGTAGCGCACAATGGCGCAGTCGGTGTGCAAGCTCAATGTATGGGACACATTAACAAAACTACAGTGACACTGTTCATGAGCAGAGGTCTTAAAATGGCTATGTTGAAAAATTGGTGGAAAAATGCCTAGAAATGACTTTTACAAGCGAGCGTTGCACAGTTCTTATGCATGCTCGTAAGTTTGCAAATTTAATATTTTCACTCTAGATTTTCAACATGTCCATTTTGTTAAACTTCCTTATGAACAGTACAGCTGCAGTTTTTCATATGTCACCCAAAATGTGTTATCGCACTGTAGCGCACTAATGGTGCTGTTGGTATGCAAAGCAATGTTTAGGACACATTAAGAAAATCACACTTACACTGTTCATGAGCAGAGGTCTTAAAATGGCTATGTTGCAAATTTGGTGACAAAGTCCATAAAATGACTGTGTTCGAGAGAGCATTGTGCAGTTTCCACATCCTCGTTAGTTCATGACTTTGTAATATTTTCAGTCCAGATTTTCACTAGTGGCATTTTCAACACTTCCTTATGAACAGTACAGCTGCCATTTTCACAACATGGCGAAGTGTGTTTTCACACTTTCAGTGCAGAGATGCGTGGTCGCTGTCGGAAATCATTGTTCGGCACAGATAAAGAAAATCACAGTGACACTGTTCATGATCGAGGCACCAAAATGCCTGAGTTGACAATCTGTTATAAATATCCCCAACCTACTTATATAGCAGATTGTGGTTGCACAGTTTCTATGTCGCTCGTGACTTCACCATTTTTAAATATTTTACTACACATTTGCAACATAGCCATTTTTGCACCTCCCCATGACAGAATACAGCTGTCATTTTTTACAGCCTGTTCGGAATATTTTTGCACCTGTGGTGCTAAATCCCGTAGTCACTGTGCATAAGCAGCTTTCGGCTACTGACCTGATATTCCCCCTGTTCATGAGGTGGGGTCACAAAACAAACGTTGAAAATTTGGAGTTAAAATACCAACGAATGCCTGAGGTATTAGGCTTTTCAACTAAATCACCCAACCTTATAGAGAATGACAGGAATCAGGGGTGTGACTTGGGATTCTTGCCTGTGATGCTCATACCATTCCACACCCTGCAGTCACTGAGAGGCATCGAGGTATGCCTTGGACTCTTCGGCCCCAAACTTCACCCATTCTTCCTATATTGCACCCATCTCACCGTGATTTCTAATGAAATGGGTGCGATAAGGGCCAAAGCCCCCAAGGAACATGTGACACTTGTCAGTCTCTGCAGAGTGGGTGTGGTGAAATGGCGTGGCCGTTATGCCTGACGACCCAAATGCACACCCCTATGCCTGTCACTCTCTGCAGGGTGGTGGTGGGGTTGGCTTCAGTTCAATACTTCACTGCCATTCCTATTACGCAGCTCTGTAACTTCTACACTACCACTGCCAATGCCAGTAAGCAAACATTCGGCATTGACACATGCTTGTTATAGTCTTTGTTCTTGTACTCAATCTGTATTTGTATATATGTGAAATTATACCCTTATGTTGTTTCTGACCAATCAGGTCCATCTTGTAAATGAGCTATGCTCAATGATGTTCACCTGAATAAATAAAGATTTTGATTGATTGATTGATTGAAGATGATGGAAACAAACAAAACTGTCCATGTTGCAAAGAAAGCAGGTGAGGACAAACTGCAATATTATTACTACTCTAACAAATGATCAGCAAACAAGTACATCGTCTAACAAAGCTCCCTCTCAGATTAATTATGACTACAATCTAGGCAGCTCTTAAGGAGACAGTACACAGAGGCTATACAGGCACTCTCTGGCAATACATTTAAACTCTAAAACGTAGAACACCAGCCTGGCAGTGAGCATTTAGGCAAGCTCAAGGAAGACTTTTCGGGAAACCCCAATTGTAGGGGAGTTACAAGTCACCTAACTTCCTTGTGCTCCCAGGTCACACCTGGAATCAAGCTTCAGCTTAGTGTGCTACTCCTGGTTAAACAATGTTCCCTTTCCCTTTTGTGGGGGGGCTTTGTTTGCCCCCTGCACCCCCCATAATTAAATATAACAAATTCCAGGGCTGGCATGCCCAAAAAGGGAGGAAAATTGTTTGGGCACCAAAGATAATGTGAGTGCAGGTTGATCAAAAATCAAGATCACCGCTGTCACTCTCACCCTTGTTGCAGTGCCCTAATTGTGGCACCAAAATTCAGTCAGCAACTTGACAGGATATGCTTAGAAACATAGATCCATAGACTTTGCCAACAGATAAGGACCACTTGGACCACCTAGTCTGCCCATTTTTCCCTGCCTATAGTATAACCACTGATTCTACTTGATCTCTGGCCCATTCACCTACCCTTTTCTTAAGATTCCCTTATGCCTATCTCTTGCATTCTTGAACCCCACCACTGTTTTCACCACACCACCTTTGCTGGAAGACCATTTGAGGAATCCACCACTTTTTCTGTGGTGAAGTACTTCCTCACAACTCTTCTGAATCTACCCCCTCCAGTTCATATCATGCTCCTCTGTCCTTGAGCATCTTTTTTTCATAAAAAAAATACTTTATTTACCCCTGTGACATATTTAAAGGTCTCTATCATAGCCACCGTTTCTCTCCTCTCTTCCAGGGTGTACATATTTATGTCCTTTAATCTCTCCTTGTAGGGCTTCTGAAGCAAACCCTGCACCATTTCAGTTGCCTTCCTCTGGACCACTTCCACTCTATGTCCTTTATGAGATGTGGTCTCCAGAATAGCCGTGGTACTCTAAGTGGAGTCTTACTAGTGAGTTACATAGAGGCAACAGTACCTCCATCTTTCTGCTGGCGATGTCAGCTTATGTGCACTCCAGCATCCCACTTATCCTCACAACTGCCTAGTCGCACTGCCTGGCCACCTCTTTGTCATCTTCTGATATGATCACCCCCAGGTCTCATTCCTGCTTGATTGTGGTCAGTACCACTCCCCCCCACATTTCATACTCTGCCCCTGAGTTTCTGTACCCTAAGTGCATTATTTTCACTTCTTCGTATTGAAACCCAGCAGCCATACCCTTGACCACTCCTTTAAGTTTTTTCAGGTTGCTGCTCATCTCTTCCATGCCCCCCTCCCAAAGTGTCCACCCTATTACAGAGTGTTGGGTCATCCACAAAGAGTCACTTATAAAGACATTAAGGAGGACTGATCCCAGCACTGATCCCTTCTGGTCACTATCCCTTCCTCTGAGTGAACTGTTTACCACCACCCTTTGTTGCCTATCCTTTAACCAATTTCTTACCCTGTTTATCACCTTTGGGCCCACTCATATGCTACCCAGCTTGCTTACTAGTCGCTTATGTGGAACAGTGTTGAAAGCCTTACTGAAATCTAGGTAGGTTACGTTCACGGCTCCCCCCGATCTAGTTCCTCGGTCACCCAGTCAAAGGTAAAGATGTTGGAGAGTGAAAACAGTTACTCTCTTGAAGGATTGACTGGAAACTAATACTTAATTGGTTTGTTTTTTTATTAATTGTGGCATTTCTGTTTCTGTGATCATGTTTTGGAATCCAAGTGATGATCAAGACAGCATGTCTGGATATAGAATGCAGAGTACAGGCTGAAGAAGCAAGTGAAAGTGAGAGGTGAGCGGGGTGTGAGTGGTAACAATATTTGGATAAAGAAACTGGGTTTGGCCCTGGGTGGAAGAATGGCACACTTGTGTAAGAGTTCTTTTTACCAATGAGCATTGTTAGGAGAAAAAATGGTGATGTTTTTGTCTTTAAATTTTCTGGGGGCAGGTGCATTGATTTCATTTGTTGTGCTGCTGACACCCCAACTGACTGGCACTTTTTGCATGGGTTGTTGTAAGATTTACCCATGCTCAACAGTGCCAGTCAGCCAGATAGCCAGCTTCTTAGATTGCATTAAGTAATGCTGGTTAAGACTTCAACTCCTAGTATCCTGCACTTTCTAATCCTTCCTGCCACTGTGCCTTCCCCATGCTCCATGAGGGTAATCCATGATCACTGACATCAGCACTTGTGCCCCCATGTCACGAAGCATCAGTATTGCAAAATGTTTGGATTGACAGAGGTGGGGGAGGAGCAGAAAGGAGCATTGAGGTAGCAGCCAATAATAATGAGCAACCAAGTGAAGTGGTGAACCATACCAAGCCAAACTGGAGGCAAACTTTGGGGGGGGGGGGATACTTATGGATGCAGGGGCACACAGCTTATATTCCCCTTTTTTCCAGACAAAAAGAGACTGAATTCACGGCACGTTTGTATTATAAGGACAGAGGAATCAAACCTGCTAAATCAAGACTACTGTAAACTGCAGCAGCAACAGGTTAAAACTTCAACTGATATGTAAAGAAGAGTGTTACTAGCCTCCTGTTGGCTCAGCAGTTATTATTTAAATGTGTGTGTGTGTGTGTGTGTGTGTGTGTGTGTACTTTACAATTATATAGTCTTGAAAAAGACTTTTTTAATGCAGACTGCACTGAGAGGGTAATAGTACTGACACTGACAGGCTGCTAAAACTGATCTTTTAAATTATTTTTCAGACAATGAGAACTGACTGCTGCCTGACAGGTTATTACTTCTAAAAGTCCTTTTATACCTACAGTGAAGCCCACCAGTATCAAGCCCAACTCTGCAGAGTTCTGCAGTAGAGTTACTGCAGCAAACGATGCAGTTTCAATGGGTGTTAATCCCTTTTGTCATGCAGGAAACCTGTGGCACTGCACTTCATCCTGGTGGGTTTCACTGTAAATAATATTTGTTAGATGTCATGTAATGGAAAAGGTTCTTTCTGTAGTGTACTCTGGTGTCCGCACATAATGAACTTGGGGAAGGGGGGATTAACTACTATGATTTTTGACCAACTTTACAAGCCCTTCTCATGCAGCAGTAAAAAAACAAGCATTTGTCAATGCCAAATATTTGCTTGCTGGCATTGGCAGTGGTAGTGTAGAAGTTACAGAGCTGCGTAATATGAATGGCAGTGAAGTATTGAACTGAAGCCAACCCCACCACCACCCTGCAGAGAGTGACAGGCATTGGGGTGTGCCTTTGGGTCATCAGGCATAACGACCACGCCATTTCACTACACCCTAACCTGCAGACACTGACAAGTGTCACAGTGTGCCTTGGGGTCTTTGGCCCTTATGCGCACCCCATTCCATCAGGAAATATGGTGAGATGGGTGTAGTATAGGACAATGGGGTGAACTTTGGGGTCAAAGAGTCCAAGGCATGCCTCAATGCCTTTCACTGTCTGCAGGGTATGGAATGGTATGAGCATTGCAGGCAAGAATCCCAAGTCACATCTCTGATGCCTGTCATTCTCTATGGGGTTGGGCGTTATGGTTGGAAACCGTAATACCTCAGGCATTCATTGGTATTTTCACTCCAAATTTTCAACATTTTTTTTGTGACCCCACCTCATGAACAGTGGCAATATCAGTTTGTTAGCCGAAAGCTGCTTATGCACAGCGATTACAGCATTTAGCACCACAGGTGCAAACACATTCCGAACAGGATGTAAAAAATGACAGCTGTACTGTTCATGGGGAGGTGTAAAAAATGCCAATGTTGCAAACCTGTAGTAAAAATATTAAAAAAACTGGTGAAGTCACGAACATGCATAGAAACTGTGCAACGCACACCCGTAATGTAATTAGTTTGGGGATTTTTTACAGCAGATTGTCAACAGAGGCATTTTGGGACCTCCGATCATGGACAGTGTCACTGTGATTTACTTTATCTGTCCCGAACAATGATTTCCCACAGTGAACACGCATCTCTGTGCTGAAAGTGTGAAAACACAATTCAGCCATGTTGTGAAAAAGGACAGCTGTACTGTTCATAAGGAAGTGTGGAAAAATCCCACCGATGAAAATCTGGACTGAAAATATTACAAAGTCATGAACTTACGAGGGTGCATGGAAACTGTGCAATGCTGACTCGTAACACAGTCATTTTATGGACTTTTGTCACCAAATTTTCAACATAGCCATTTTAAGACCTCTGCTCATGAAAAGTGTAACTGTGATTTTCTTAATCTGTCTCAAACATTGCTTTTGCACACTGACTGCACCATTGTGCGCTACATGTTCGAAAACACATTTTGGGCAACATGTGAAAAATGGCAGCTGTACTGTTCATAAGAAAGGGTTATAAAATGGCAATGTTGAAAATCTGGAGTGAAAATATTGAAAATTCGCAAACTTACAAGCGTGCGTAGGAACTGCGCAATGCATGCTCGTAAAACAGTCATTTTAAGGATTTTTTCACCAAATTGTCAACATAGCCATTTTAAGACATCTGCTCATGAACAGTGTCACTGTGATTTTCTTAATGTGTCCCATACATTGATTTCGCACACCGACTTCGCCATAGTGCGCTACATGGGTGGAAACACATTTTGGGCAAGATGTGAAAAATGACAGCTATGCTGCTTATAAGGAGGTGTGATAAAATGGCAATGTTGAAAATCTGGAGTGAAAATATTGAAAACTCGCAAACTTATGAGCGTGTGTAGGAACTGCAGAACGCACACTCGTAAAATAGTAATTTTAAGGAATTTTTTCACCAAATTTTCAACATAGCCATTTTAAGACATCTGCTCATGAACAGTGTCACTGTGATTTTATTAATTTGTTCCGTACATTGATTTGGCACACCGACTGCACCATTGTGCGCTACATGGACGGAAACATGTTTTGGGTGAGATGTGACAAATGACAGCTGTACTGCTCTTAAGGAAGTGTAATAAAATGGCAATGTTGAAAATCTGGAGTAAAAATATTGAAAATTCGTGAACTTACGAGCCTGCGTAGGAACTGCGCAACGCACACTCATAAAACAGTCATTTTTTGGAATTTTGCCACCAGATGTTCAAAATAGACTTCTTGTGAGCCCACCTTATGAATGCTGGCAGTGTCATTTCATTAATCAGGCCTGGAAGGTGATTTCGCGCAGTGACTATGAAATCACCCTTCGGGCTCGAATAACGCCATGACAGTGACATCATTCATGAGAGTGCAGACGTGTTCCCGGTCCACCGTAGATCATCGCACTGGACTCCGGAGGTAAGTATGGGGTGAGGGGGGTGTGGGGAGGCAGGGTGCGCAGTGGGTGGGTGCGGGTTGTGGAGGGGGCAGGGAGACTGCATGGAACGTTTTGCTTTTCAGGTCGTTTTTAAAAGGCGACATGGGACGTTGCCATGCTGGGGTGGGCTCCCAGCGTGGCACAAGGATGGCTGAGATGAAGCCGACTGGGGATTAGGCACCCTGTCTGGCCATAGCATCAGTTGCCATGCTGGGGTGGGCTCCCCAGTGTGGCACCCAGTACTTTCAGGGGAAGGGACAGTGGAGCCGATGGGGATTGGGCACCCCATCGGCTATCCGATAACTTGCCATGCTGGGGTGGGCACCCAGCGTGGCATGAGGAAGGCTTTGGGGGGGGAGTGCAGCACAGCCGATGGGGGATTGGGCACCCCCGTCAGCTATACAGTGTGTGTGGGGGGGGGCAGCACGCAGTATGTGTGCGTGTGTTTGTGTGTGTGTGTGTGTGTGTGTGTGTGTGTAGGGGGAGCTGCGCATGAGCAGGCAATATCTTAACACTGCTCACTGAAGTGTAGCTCCCCCTTTCAACAGTATGCCACTGCATTTTGGAGCTGTCATAGACAGCTCCAGCATAAATTGGCAGACAGGGGCCGCGCCTGCCAACACACTGACTGAATTGGAAGAGGGGGTGACACACCTCCAAAAACTCGGATGATGGCACTATGTTTCTTGTGTAACCCCCTTGCAGATGGGGGTTCCGAATATGCCTTATGTCTGCTTGGTGATCGGCATGAAGTCGCTTAGATGGGGAACCGTGGAGTGCTCCTAAAAGCCTCCGTAAGCTATCCCTTTAAGTGCTGCCTGTTGCAGCAGTGAATAACTAAAATGGGGGGAATGTGTGTTGTATGCCCGAGTCCCACCTGGGACACTGGAAAAATAACTCCCTGCTACCATCACTAGTGGTGCACAGGGAGTTCTGGTAGAGAATGTAAATGTTTGCTTAAAATTGCTGTACCATAATAGTGATAATGTAGTTGTTCTAACCGGCCTTGATTTGCAGCCCAGATGGTTTTGATTGCTTCCTCCATTTTGGTCCAGAACTGCAGAATTGGACCAATCAGTATTTGGGACCCCACAGAGTCGGCTGACCAATAGAAGCACTGTTTGTAATTGGGAAAGGTATTATGGACTATGGTGCTTTTTCTGCACCACTGAGAGCCGGAGAAAGTGACTGGCATGTGCCGCCAGCCAATAGGAGTGGGTCGCGCCTGAAATGAGAGGAGAGAGCCCCTTGCTACTGGGGGTTAGATGCGTTGTAGCTGGAGAGGAGTGAGGAGCTTCTGTGCTTCTGTGCTGGGAAGTGTTCACGCAGGAAGCGCGTGAAGGCCTGAAGCTGCCGTTTTTGCCTGAAGGAGGATCAGGAAAACCCGTTGGCGGGCGGTCAGAGGAGGCTGTGCCTTGTACAGCTACCCACCAGGCTCGACCTGTTAGAGGACTGGAGAAGATTGCTGAATTGCGCTCAGTCCGCGGGAGGAGTGATGAAGTGCCGTTGCAGTGCTTTTGTGACTGTGAAGCCTGGAGAGCCCAGAAGCAGCTGCCTGGTGTGGTACCCCTCTGTTGTTACAGTTTGCCATATAATTGTGTGAGGAGGTTCGTGGAGCTCAGGCTCAGCCCTGCTGGTGTTGAAGGACCCTGTCCTGTCTGGAGGCAGTGAGTACTGAACCAGGGTAGCTCCCTGCTAAATGTGCAACAGTGGTTCCGAATGGCATTTCTATACTGCTGACTGCTTAATTAAACTTTTGTTTCTTCTCTGTGTGAAGGACCCCTACCAGCTGCCACAGTTTGGACTAGCCATTAGGGCTTGGGTACCCAGGGACAGTAACTTGTAGGGTTAGGCCTGTGCACAGAGCCCTAGGTAGATAGGAACAGTATAAGCCAATTAACCTGATTTTCCCCTTTTCCCCTGTTATCTGCCCTTTTAATAAATCAGATTGCTGTGTTATAACTACACCCTGGCTGGTTTGTACTTTTCTGACAAGTTGTTGCATGGTGACTGTGATATAATTGTACCTTACTTTACAGGGGGTCTCTGGAGTGAGTTGGAATATATTATCCATGGGGTAAGTGTACTGGTGGAAAGAATTGTTGACACCCAGTGTGAGTCACTAGTGGGACGGATGGGAGGTTGCAGTAGCCCAGAGGGCTGTAACCAAGGCAGTCTCTGCTGTATTGACCCCGACCTCTGGGTGGAGGCACCTGTCCATGGATCTGGGTCCCTCACCCTACCTCCGTGGGAGCAGACAGGGGTAGTAGCCCTAAGGGTAGTGCTCCCTGGGGGTTACACTTGCACATGAGTGCAAGCAAACATAATGATTAAAAACTGCAGCTGCGTATAGGACATAAAAGCCTGTGCATGACTGTGATTGTAATTTTTCTGTTTCTTGAGACCAAACAATGCAAAGCAAACTTTTGTTCTGGGATATGTGAAGTTACACGTGCAGTTACATACTGTAGATGACAGGGATGTAAACATTTATGGTGACCGTGAACATGGCTGCCTAAAATACTCTGCTAGCAAGCAACATCATTTCATTTCTTTACTAGTGAAGACCTAGCAATAATGAGGAGGACCGGGGGAGCTGTTATTAACTGAAGCTTAGTTGTATATGCCCCCTCTACTGAGGGGGACTACAGGAGCAGCTATGATTGGTAGGATGAGAATGGGGCTGGGTTATATGTGCATGTCACTACCGTGGTTACTATGATGAGGTATGAAAGTAGTCCTCACACAGTAACCAGAGTCTTAACATGAGTAAAATGTCTAGTGTGGTTCCAGCAGACTCATTATACTAAACCTACAAAATCTGTCCTGACTACATCAGACAGCCTTGAAAAGAGGAGCTAAACAATTTATTGAAATGGTTTTATAAAGGCTATAGTCCTCTGAGTGGGAGCCTACACAAGAGGAGATTTGATCATTTGTGTGGTGGCATTCAGTTACCTAAGTTAACTGAGGTGATACAGAGAACATTAGAGGCTCCTGTGTGTCTCTAGAAAAGCTACCCAGGGCAGTAGATCCCGTGTTTAAGTCATTGGTAAAGCCCTGAGGCAAGATGGCATTTCATTTGATTTCTATAAGTCACGTAAGGAATCACTGTAGCTCCTTCCCCTAAAATTGCTAGAATAAGTTACTCAGAACAAAATATTCTCAGAGGCAATAAGTGAAGTCATCATAATGGAAAACACTCAATCTGGGCCGATCAGAGCTTCTACAGCAGTGCCAGCCAGGATTCAACGCAGTACACTGCAGTATTGTTGCAAAATGCTAGTGCATATGCACCAATTGTGGGTAAATATGTTTTAATTAGAAACATAGAAACATAGAATTGATGGCAGATAAGGACCGCTTGGCCCACCTAGTCTGCCCATTTTCCTACCTAACAGATAAGCTGCAGATCCTAATTAACCAACAGTTTACTTCCTCCTACCCCCCACTAGGACTGCCTTATGTATGTCCCATGTATTCTTGAATTCCCCCACTGTTCTTGACTCCATGACCTCCTCAGGAAGGCTGTTCCATGCATCCACAACCCTCTCTGTAAAAAATACTTCCTCACATTATCCCTGAGCCATCCCCCCTCTATCTTCAAATTGTGCCATCTTGTTCTTGCACATCTCTTTTTCTAAAAGATGCTACCCTCTTGGACTTTGTTGATTCCCTTGAGGTACTTGAAAGTTTCTAACATGTCCCCTCTCTCCCTTCTTTCCTCAAGGGTATACATATTAAGCTCCTTTAGTCTTTCTTTGTATGTCTTCTGGTGCAGACCCTGCACCATTTTGGTTGTCCTCCTCTGGACAGCCTCCACTCTGTCTATGTCTTTGTGGAGATGGGGTCTCCAGAACTGCACACAGTACTTCAGATGGGGTCTCACCAACTGTCTGTACAGAGGGATAACAACTTCTTGTTTTCTAATATTGATGCCTCTTCCTGTGCATCCCAGCATCCCCCCAGCCTTCTTTACTGCCTTCTCACATTGCTTGCCTACCTTAAGGTCATCTTATATAATTAACCCCAGGTCTCTTTCCATTTTTACTGTTGTCAGTATCTCACTCCCCATTGTGTACTCTTCTCCTGGGTTTTTGTTTCCCCATTAATAGTAATAAACAGATTATGCCATGTCCCTGTCCATGGACTAGAAAACATCCTGTCCACTGTTGTTCACCCAAACCAGATGGGCTTATTAAGGGCTATTATTCAGCAGATGATGTTTGCCTGATATTCACAGCCCTATATGCAATGCAGGATAGCCCCTTCTATCAAAGCCTTGTCCTTAGATGTGGACAAGGCTTTAGATCAGGTGAAGTGGGCCTAACAGAAATTGAACTTTGAACCCGAATTCCATATTATGGTGAAATTACTATATACACATCAGCAGGCAGCCATACTCAATAATAATAGAATATCTAGGAAATTCTCCCATCATAGAGGAATGATGCTGATCTGAGCCTCCCCCTTTCCTTTTTTTTTTAAATATCGACAGTCTTTTCACCTGCTCTTCCGGAGTGCGCTGGCAGGTCATCTGGCCACCGCCACCCGCTTCCCCAGACCTCGGTTTGGTCAGCAACACACACTCCTCCATGCAGGCTGGCACACTCAGTGCCTCCCCACCAACGGGGGACCCGGATCCAATACCTGGGATGCATCTCTTTAGGTCCTGGGGGCATGGTGCATGGCCATCAGCCGCCATGACCACCCCACAACTTTCCACCTGAGTTTACACCCCTGCTTTAGCCAGACATAAAATGATGTTAGAGTACTTGTGTGTCAATGTCCACCACACTCTAGTCCCCTCTGCTGTGTGCTGCTCCTGTAGTGCCCCTGACTTCCATCAGATGCCACTGCAGAGTGATGCAAGTCCTTTTACCCATCCCAGAGAGAGGAGAGCTTTCATGGGATGCTCCATCCTCTCCCTCCCCCACCAACACATGATGACCCAAGCCCGTTCCTGAACCTGGGTAGCTGGTGTAACACGAGGTGGCATCCAGCGCCTCAACCCTCAGTGCCACCAGGCCAGTGAGCCTCTCCCTTTCTTACTTATGGTGGTGCTGCAACCCTTAGCTGAACAACTATGGAGCCACCCTCACCCTTCTGGCATCTGCATATGTCCAGTGAATGCCAGCTTTCTGCTTCATGCACAAAATATTTGCTTCCTCGTCAGTGAAGCACAATAGGAAAGTAATCAGCCATGCCTGGCAGCCACGCCACCAGGTGTGTCTGGCTACTTCCCTTTTGTGCTTTACTGTTCATCCACCAGCCCCCACAGAAACATTTCCTACTACTGGGAGAGAACCCACAAATCCTGGAACTCTTTTCACTATAAGTGAAGCCACGCAGATGGTCTGAACACTTATGCACATTATCTCAGAATTTGCAGAAATATTGAAGTGTAAGATTAACTAGACAAAGCAGGAAGCATTCCAAGTATCAAACTTTTGTCTGCGTGGATTATTCACACAAGTACAATGAAGGTGTGCAAAGGAATTGATGGTGCATGAGCTCAGCTGCCAGCCAGTAGATCAAGACTTTGAAAAAAAACTCAGCACGCATGGATGAGTAAATCAAAAAGCTTAGTGCACATTTATTTCATCAAGGATTATTCATGAACTGGGGATGTTTTTAAATGTATAGTTTTTTCACCCCAATCATGGCTTCACCCCCAGGTTGGCCACAACATCACAGCACACCCTATGAGATCACCCTCTCATAGTGGATACCTCAGCGAGCCCACAGCGGTCATGCCAGGTGTCAGGATGACTACCAATCCAGGAGGTCCTTATGTTCAGGATTTTTTCTGCTTCCCCATTAGGTTCCTCACTCCCAAAGACAACAGTGTGCAATGGAGCCCAAGGAGGCATGTGCACCCAGAGACATACTGCTGCTCTGGGCTCCTGCCAGTGTCCTCCCTTCCCTCGTAGTGGCAAGACTAAACTTCCACCCGAGGCCACCCAAGTGGCAGTATTGCAATGGGCTTGTCAACCCCCCCTCCACAGAGGATGAGAGCATCCCTTAGGTTGCTCAGTCTTCCTCCCCCCTACCAGCCCTCCATTGACCCAAGCTCAGTACTGACCCCGGGTCACTGGCGTAATGAGCGAAAGCTCTACCACTGCACCAGCAGACTGGCACAAACTGGGGATTTAAATCATGCCTGGTAGAAATAAAATACTGTACCTTTAATAGGGTTACTAAGAGATCCTACAAAGATGATTCATAGGAATTTTACACCCCTGCTCACCAGCGTAAAAACTGATTTAGAACACGGTCAACACCTAAACTTGACCTTTTGGGGCAGAGCATGTGTTATTCAGATGAATGTTGCCATTAAAATGCACTATGGCACATGATACTATACAGTGTTCCAGATACAGTATTGCAAACCTGAGTCAGACACATCTAGCTCCTACTATGGGGAGAGATTCAAGCCAGAATACATATTGAAATGCTATACTGAGCCAAAGAACCTGGGGGGTGCACTAGACCTCCCTAATCTATCCCTATATATGCACTCCTACAAATGAGACCCCTCTGAGGCTGATAATGGTAAAGGAATGGATGAAACCCTATAAGGTGTAAACATGACATATCTGTGTTTTCACACTTGTATCCTCTATCTCATGTACTGTTTAATGTTCCTGCTTTAACAAGCAAGGACAGTATACTCCATAGCTATTTTACAGGTAATTTTTCTAGTGCTTTTGGGGGCGTGCAGTCATTTATGTTTGGTTAAAACTTGTTTCATTTCTATCACTAACATCGGGAGTTCAGTCAGCAGCTAAAGTGTTCATTGGGGTTTCCAATACAGCACTGTGATTTCTATTTATGACTACGCCGCTCAATAACATATGATTCTGGCCTGCATTTGCACAACCACACAAACTAATTTATCACCTCACAAACTGCAACTTCCAAGATTACTCTTACCCTGAAAACTGCTGACTCGTCACTCACCTTCCTATTTGAGTTGAGCAAACCCAGTTTGCAACCTGCAAAATATTTCAGTACTCTGCCAAATGAGTGCGCAAATACAGCAAGGAATAACACTGAAAACCTGGGGTAGCCATATGCAAAACCGCACTCCATCTATTATTTCAAATATTAAACCAATGCTAAAGCAGACTCAGAACAGAAGAAATAGAGCATCATTTAGGACAGAAAAAAGGAACTCAAAGATAGAATAAAGAGAAAATACTTCATGGGAAGTCATGTACCACCAACCGGTGCTGTCACAAGGGGGTTCTGATTGCATCAGACCTTGAGAGCAAAGCCTGAGAGGTCTGATGCAATCAGAACCCAGAGGTGACAGCACAGGCTGGTCGGGCATAAGGTTGGCTTGCTGGCATTTTATGTAGTGTACAGTTCATTAGTTTTAGTTTTGCATTTTTCATTTTTAAACACTAAAGTGATCTCACTGCACTCTGTAAAAGCAATAATCGCACCGGTAAAACACCAGGTGCCAGGAGGATTTCCAATGAGCTGGAATGTTGTTGTTCACAGAAGGATACAACAGCCTTCCATGACCTTTGAACTGTGGCACAACATTTCAGCTGACATGTAAATCCATACGGAGCAAAGGCCAACTATACACTATATAAGGTATAAAATGTTACCATAATATGTACTGCAACTTTTCCAAAACAAAATTACTACATTTATTTTTTCATTCGCTCTGTCCTGGGTTACTTTTCTCTACATATCTGTCTGCCTTCGAATTTTCCTATCCCCTTGCTGTCACACATCATTGGAAAGACAAACAGAGACCTACCTCTCCTGGCTTTTGATCCTAATTCTTGCAAAACTCTGGCTTTATCATTCACAGGCACATTGAGTGCTGCGTAGCCATCCTCAGATTCAAGGGTTAAATTCTTGTACTTGACTTCGTACTCCATAGCTGCTGGCTCTGACTGTTCGTTCCTCCAACTTTTCCAAAGCAGAAGTTGAGTTCCCTTGTTAGGAAATGATTTCTGCCAGTGCTCAGCCAGTAAAGACTCTTTATGCAGAACAGTATCCTTCTTAGTTCCTACCCTTGCACGTAATGACATGCAGTGCAAATAAAGACAGTATCCATGAAAGAACTCACTTTACCTAGCAGAACAAACAATATGAATTTGAAAGCAAGTTAATAGATAGCTATTAACAAGCAGGCTAGATATTGATCGAATGTTTGAGTCAAAAAAATTATTTAGTAGCATCAGATATAGCAGGCAGAAGATGTTATTAATTTTTAAAAGAAGCAGTTGTTACTTTTTAATTAAGTACTTTTCTATTAGCTCACCAGATGTTTTTTTACCTAAGATTATTAGTTCAGTGCATTGCTGCCAGTTGTGTAAGTGCTTGTAAAAAGTTACTTCTGTTCTGTTGTGTTTCTTTGTCTTGGCTCTTTCCTCTGGATTTCCGCCCTCAGTACGGGTGACAGGAGAAGTTTCTTGTGGCTAAAGGAAATAGGTAACTAAAATAGCCAAAATACCAAAGTGGAATTAAGTAATAAGGCATGACAGGGTGTGGGTTATTGGGGTATTTACCCACACCTTGTGTGGTGTGTCACGAGGCACAGCCAAGTGACTTAACCACACAAGAAGTGGTTAAATCCACCAATAACCCACACCCTGGAGTGCCTTATTGTGATTATACAATGGACCCTGTGTAAAATACATTTAAAATGTGTGTAAGTATGTCTTTTATAAATGCCATTTCTCAGCCATGGGTCATTTCAGGATATACCATGGTCATGTGATGTATTTTGACCAATGAGGTTACAGGATTTTCATACCCCATTGTATAATTTAACAGACCCCAACTTCTCCAACTCACAAAATAGATGCAATAACACAGAGGAGAGAGGGAAAAAGCCCTGTTGGGAATCCTCTGGGGAACTAAGGGTACTGGGTTAGCCTTCACGTCAGGCTTCTACAAGTTAGGAGGCTAGCTGTTATTAAGTTTGGTACAGTTTGGAATTTGGATCTCTAATGTATATTTCAAAGCAAGAAGAAGTCCAGCGACCCTTAAACTTGACAATTTAAGACAGAATGTCCTTTCTGGAAGTGGAGTTGGCTCGACCAGTCCTGAATGAATGACCAGAAAAAGGTGAGGAATCAAAACCCAAATGAGATAGCAGCACTCTGACATGAAGAACAAACCAGGAAATAGTCGTGTTGAACTAGTTCTCAGTACACAGAAGAGGGTGAGTAGAATTACGAAATCTGTCCATAGATTGCAGTTGATTACGGACTTCAACAGGATGCCATACCAAGCTCATGTTGGAAAAGGATATGTAGACACTTTTATTAATTCTGTTGGCTTTAATCTCTTATAGAGCGAATAAAGTAGTCTGCAGATGTTTTCTTAAGATTGTTATTTGTGAGGTGAATTGTAAGATTAAAGACAGTTAAAGCAGAATTTAATTCTCCAATGAGATACTGGTGAGAGAGAGAGAGAGAAAGTAACATCCAAAGAGAGATACTGAGGAAAGAGAGAAAATGATGAATGACACCTCAGCAGTCCTATGCTGTCGTCCCTCTGTGTGTGTGTTTTGGCAGTTGTCTGTCCAGGGCACCATGATTCAGTGTGTGTTCTTCCTCCCCAAGAGTGATTCTCCCCATAGCATAGAATGAAGCAGTAGTCACACTGCAGGGAGCTAGAAGGAGGCAGAGAGACAGAAAGGGAGCTGCTCACCATGCTGTGTGTGGGGGGGGGGTTGACACCACAGAGCAAGTGAGTGACAGGCAAGAGAAAAAGAGAGAGATCAAATGATGTGTGGCAGCATGATTCAGTCCTGCTTGTCTGACAGTCACTCGTTCGATCACCACCCCAATGGTCAACAGGCGAATGAAGCCCTACAAGAGAGGCAAAATAGCAGACTGTATAATTCAAAGAGAGAGAGAGAGAGACATACACAATGTTTAATTCACAGTTCCTGAAATGTGCTTTGTGCATTTTTGTCTCTGTTTTTCTGTCTCTCAATTCAGTTGCATAGTGAGACACCACAGAAATATGGGGACTATTTGGCACCTTGGCAGGATACAGGCACATGTTCTGTCTTTGCAGTGCTATAAAACAAGTTCTGCTAAATATTTTGTTTCCACAAAGACCCCATGTTATAAGCATAATGATCCACTCCAGGATATGTGGTTATTGGGGATTAATGCGTACCTGGGTGCTGTGAGGGCACTCGGCCTGTGGCCTCATGCCTAACAATGCACTTGAGTGTGTGCTAATCCCCAATAACAGCACACCCTGTTGGTTATTGCTTACATGAAGAATAAGATCAGAGGTGACTGAAAATTGGAAGGGCAGCATGGTTTTCTATTTCAGAAAAGGTATAATGAACCAGTCATCATTAAGTCACACTAGGGCTAGGGCTCCTAACAATAAGGGGAGACTGAAAATTGGAAAGGCAACAATGTTTTCCATAGGCATGGGTGGGCAGTGATATACCCTACCCTGAATGCTACCTGGAGATACTTCCAAACTAACCTAAATTACCCTAGAGGTGCCCTAATAAAAAACAGGTAGCTTGTCAGGCGAAGTCACAACACCGAAAATCAGTTTCATCACTGTGACTCCCCAGAGCACAGCAAAATGGTGCCATGGACTTACAATTTTAACATTTCATGTGGGGGGCTGCACTGCCCGCATCCCCTTAATTAAGGATTCCTAACTCCAGGGGGATGCAATTCGGGGGGGGGGTGCAAAATGTTAAAAAAAAATTGAGCAAGGTGCAACAAAAACGTACCTGCACTCGGACCCAGAACCCTGTCCACCCAAGCCGTGAACCCACCCACCATGCCATGGGGCCAGCTCAGCAGCCCACTGTGACACCACCCCTCAAAACTCCTCCCTCCCCTCGCTGAGCATACTTGCTCCCACCCCTCTGCATGCACATACCTGTAGCAACATCCAGTCGCTACATGTGCAAACCCACCCCATCCCGTTTCCCTACTGCATCGGTAGCCCTCACGACATGTGTCGCAATTGAGTTGCCATTTTGCAGTGCATTCAATTGCAGTCACACATGTCACAGGCTGCCCTGTGGACAGTGCAGAGCTGTTACAGCATTGCAGTTGTAGCCACATCAACACAATCCACATCATTTTTTGTCTGGGTAGAATTTCACCATGATACCTCTTTTCTTGGGATTGCATAGTGTAGTGGGCATTTTGAGCAGCCACTTGAACAGTCTGCATCACTCTCAACAGTGGCAACTGTTTTCCAGAGCTTTTCCCATGCTGCTGACCAGAAGACTGCTGGCAACACAGGAAGCAAAGAAAGGGCATCCTGCAACACAATTGCTATTCGTCTGAATGCTGCTTGGCAGCATTGCAGATACTGCCGCAGAAATTACAGTGATGGCAGTCATTGCAGGTAGATGATGTGTGAATGTGGCTTATTTCTGTAACTGTTTCCAAAATACAGTCTTTAGTGCTATGTCTGTAAAAGGCATTCTTCTACATGTCCCAGCTTTTTTTTTTCTTTAATAATTGTGACATTGCCAGCCCGAGTGCCTGCAATAGTTAGTGAAATGAAAGTCTTTTACTGTTAAATAAGTCACTCATCTATTGGATCATTGTTTGAGACAGGCAGATATGAGAGGTGCCGCTACTCTGACTGAACCTACTGCTGTTTCCAAAAAAGATACCCATTAAGGTTATTGCTGATGCAGGTATGGGCACAAGAGGCACAAGTGCTGTGATTGAGCTGACTGCTGTTGCCGAAAATGATATCCATGGAGAGCACTGTAGAGGCAGGTAGGACTGGCACAGCCACTCTGAGTGAGCCTGCTGCTGTTTATATGCATGGCAGGCATTGCTCAGGCAGGTAGGATTGGCACAGCCACTCTGAGTGAGCCTGCTGCTGTTTATATTCATGGCAGACATTGCTCAGGCAGGTAGGACTGGCACAGCCACTCTGAGCGAGCCTGCTGCTGTTTATATGCATGGCAGGCATTGCTCAGGCAGGTAGGACTGGCACAGCCACTCTGAGCGAGCCTGCTGCTGTTTATATGCATGGCAGGCATTGCGCAGGCAGGTAAGACTGGCACAGCCACTCTGAGCGAGCCTGCTGCTGTTTATATGCATGGCAGGCATTGCGCAGGCAGGTAAGACTGGCACAGCCACTCTGAGCGAGCCTGCTGCTGTTTATATGCATGGCAGGCATTGCTCAGGCAGGTAGGACTGGCACAGCTCCTGAGCAAGCCTGCTGTTTATATGCATGGCAGGCATTGCTCAGGCAGGTAAGACTGGCACAGCCACTCTGAGCGAGCCTGCTGCTGTTTATATGCATGGCAGGCATTGCTCAGGCAGGTGAGAGAGGTGCAGCCACTCTGAGTGAGCCTGCTGCTGTTTATATCCATGGCAGGCATTGCTCAGGCAGGTAGAACTGGCACAGCCACTCTGAGTGAGCCTGCTGCTGTTTATATGCATGGCAGGCATTGCTCAGGCAGGTAGAACTGTTACAGCCACTCTGAGCGAGCCTTCTGCTGTTTATATGCATGGCAGGCATTGCTCAGGCAGGTAGGACTGGCACAGCCACTCTGAGCGAGCCTGCTGCTGTTTATATGCATGGCAGGCATTGCTCAGGCAGGTAAGAGAGGTGCAGCTGCTCTGAGTGAGCCTGCTGTTCTTTCCAAGAATTGTATCCATGGTGGGAATTGCTGAGGCAGGTAACAGAGGTGTGGCTGCTCTGAGTGAGCCTATTTCTGTTTCCAAAAATATACCTATGGTGGACACTGCTGAGGCAGGTAGAATGGGTAGGTTCACCCATGATAATGCATCTGTAAAAGCACTGTAGAAAACCAGAGTGCAGGCAACGGGACACCATCAATTAGGGTGCCAGGCACAACAGAACAGACACACAGGATGCTGATGGTTTTGAAGGGGTTAATGTGCCCTACACTACCCCCTTTACATAACTATAATAACCTCCACCCCTGGCTTATCAGGGTGGTGGTGGCATAGGGCATGGCACCAAGAATGCCTGGGTGCTCGGATCAGTTGTGCCCTCATTTGGGCACCCTAATGATGGTGCCACAATCATGGCATCCCATCAGTGGTATACTGGACAGGCACAACTGCTCTGACTGAGCCTGATGCTGTTTCTAAAAATTATACCCATGACGGGCATTGCAGAGGCAGGTGGGACTGGTGCGGCTGTTCTGAGTGAGCCTGCTACTATTTCCAGGAATTAAACCCTTGGCAGGCATAGCTGAGGCAAATAGTATCGGGACTGCTGCTCTGAGTGAGTTGACTGCTGTTTCCAAAAATTATGCACGTGGAGGGCATTGCTGTGGCAGGTAGGATAGGTGCAGCTGCTCTGAGCAAGCCTGTTGCTGTTTCCAAAAATTATACCCATGTTGGGCATTGCTGAGGCCGATGCCACCCCTGGCTATCTACACTAAAAGGATTCATAGCCTACTTTAAGTCTGTATACTGATAAATTTCATCTTAGGTCATTATAACTTTAGCTTTCTTGTAGGACTTTTGAATCACAAGGCTTAGTTCCCTGGCTAAGAAATTAAAAGTCCTCTGTTACTCCAATTACCATTACCTGGAGGTTTGGTGGCGCAGCTGCTTTTTTCTTTTACATTAGCATTTTGGATGGTATCTCAGCAGGTACATTGTTAATCCTACTGTTCCTCTGATCGGGGCTGGAAATATTCTTTTTACATACCTTGCGAATAGGATCAAGAATGAGGTCTTCTAGAACATCCCCTTTTTATGCTGGCTTGAGCTTGCACGCAAGCCAACATCTTGTGATAGTAGCAGATTTTGGAGATGCGTCAGTGTGGGTGAATGCAGGGCACACTTTAGTAGGTGCGTCCCTCATTCCCCAATAAGCCAGCATGCAGGTGCTCACACAAGAAATATGTAAAGTGGTCAAAACTTGTAAAGAAAGTGCCACTGCAATGAGAGACAAGCTCATCATGCAGCGGCACAATAACATGCCTCCCAACATGCCTTTTCTGGTGACCTATTTCAATAAACATAGCGGCAGTGGCTGCTGCCACCTGCTGCACAATGCCTACAAAGCCAACTTCAGGGGTGCCCAATCCCCCTATCAGCATGCTAAATAACCCCCCCAGACTGTGTGGCACACTGGAAGCCCACCCCAGTGTGCCTCCCTGTAATCAAATCCGACCATCGTCGGCATGTTCCGGCCCTCACCCCCATTCTATACCACACTGGGAGCCCACCCCAGTGTGCACAACAGTTTTTCATACATCTGTAAAAAAATAAAACTCTGTGGTGTTCCTTTTTTTTTTGTTTAATTACCTGAAAGAAAGAAAATGGTCCTCACTGTGGGGTCCCTCCCCCAACCTGCAGCCACCCTCTGTGCACCCTCCCAACACCCCCTCACCCTATACTTACCTCCAGAGCCCGGTGCGACAATCTTCGGTGGACTGGGAACACGTCTGGACTCTTCAAAGCCGACTGAGAACTGAAGAAATGATGGTAAGCTGTATTGGCATAAATGGGTTTTTTTCAACTTAGGTGGATATCTCAGCCATTTTTTTGAATTGTGCCTCCAAATTTTCAACATGGGGTGCTTGGGACCCCTCCTCATGAACACATGCACTGTCATCTCGTTACTTGGCCTCAAAAGGTCATTTTGCGGTCACGGCATGAAATCACCTTTTGGGACTGATTAATAAAGCAACAATGCCACTGTTTATGAGGTGGGGTCCTAAAAACCCAATCTTGCAAATGTGGTGGAAAAATTCCAAACAATGATCGTGTTACGAGCTTGCATTGCGCAGTTTGAACGCACGCTCATAACTTTGACAATTTTTAATATTTTCACTCCAGATTTTCAACTTTGCCCTTTTTTCACACCTCTTTATCAACAGTACAGCTGTCATTTTTCACATCCTGCCCAAAATGTGTTTTCCGCATGTGGTGCACAGTGGCATGGTCGCTGTGCAAAATCAATGTACAGGACACATTAACAAAATCACAGTGACACTGTTCATGAGTGGAGGTCCTAAAACGCCTATGTTGAAAATTTGGTAAAATAAAATACCCAAAATACTTGCTTTACGGGTCTGCATTGCGCAGTTTCTATGCACGCTCGTGATGTCACCAATTTTTCACTCCAGATTTTCAGCAGTGCCATTTTTTTACACCTCCTCATGAACAGTGCAGCTGTAATTTTTCACATCCTGCCTGAAATGTGTTTTCGCACCTGTGGAGCCAAAATGCACAGTTGCTGTACAAAATCACCTTTTGGCAAACAAACTCATAGTGCCATTGTTCAAGAGATGGGTCACAAATGGCCCATGTTGAAAATTTGGAGTGAAAATACCAACAAATGCCCTGGGCATTAGGGTTTCCAACCATAATGCCCCACCCTGTACAGACTGACAGGTGTCAGGGGCGTGACTTGGCATTGTCGGCTGCAATGCTCATGCCATTCCACCCCCCACCCTGCAGCCAGTGACAGGAGTCAAGGTGTGCCTTGGACTCTTCGACCTCAACATTCACCCCATTCTCCTACACTGCACCCATGTCAGTATATTTCCTTATGGAATGAGGTGAGCGTAAGGCCCAAAGACCCCAAGGCCCATTGCAGCACTTGTCGGTCTTTTCGGGTAGGGTGAGGTGAAATGGCATGAGCATTAAGGCCAATGACCCAAAGACATACCCCAATGACTGTCACTCTCTGCACGGTGGGGCTGGGGTCGGCATCAGTTCATTACTTCACTGCCAATCCTATTGTGCATCTCTCTAACACCTGCACTACCAATGCCAGTGCCAGCAAGCCAACATTTGGCATTGACAAATACTTGTTATCTACTTCTTCTGTTATGCCTCCTTAATGGGCAGCAGACACCAGTGCTCTTCACTGGTACCATGTTAGAACCAGATTCATCATTGGTCTGCCCAGACATACCTGGCTTCCTGGAACTCTGTGAATAGCTAATTGAGCCCCTTTTTCTGGATCATTATATGCTGTATCCAGAGTGCATGGTAACTGCCTCTCATAGCGCAAGTGGCTTTACAATCATGTTAGTTTTCCCTTTAGTCAAACAGCTGTCAATGAGCCCTTCAGTCAGGATGCTTGTCTATGTCATGTTAGGACCTTTTAAATTCTATGCGGACACTCCTCCATCTGCCCTGATCTTTCTTGCAAATGTAAATGGCCCAGACCACTCAGACTGCTTGTAGCTGCTCTAATGAAAATTTTGCTTTTACTACTGGTGTGCTTTGCAAACGAAGAATTAAACCCAGGTCCTCTTGCAAGCATTTCTTCTCCAGCAGACCTTGCTCATGCTAAGGGTATGAGCTTTATGCATGTCAACGCCTGCAGCCCTCTAAAAGAAGCTGGACTGTATACAAGTATGGATTAGCCATACTATGCCCTTGTTCTGGTGATCTCCGAGATTTGGCTTAGACCTGATACTTCAGAGTGAGATGTGAATATTCTGTCTTATACAATATTAAGAACAGGCAGGAATATTAGAGGGGGTAGCCATATATGTACATGACAAGTTCTCAACTACTTTTATTAATTCTACCTCTATCCCTAAGGAATTTCAAACCCTTGCACTAAAAATCAAACTTTCCTCATCTGCCCCATTATGTCTCAACGCTTGTTATAGGCCTCCCTCTGCAGGATACCTGCTACTGAACCACTTAAACAATTTATTAGGTACTATGACAATGGAACATATTATCTTGGGTGACTTTAATCATGACTGGCTCTCTAGCACCTCTAAACCTCTTAAAAACATTTGTGACTCCCTTGGGCTATCACAAATTATTACTGAAGCAACTCATCCCAATAAGAAGAACCATAGCAAGAGTACCTTATTGAATCGTATTCTAGTAAGCAAACCTCACATGTTTACCCACGCTAGTGTACTTTTTACAGGTAGTGACCACTGCTTCATTGCCTGTGTGAGATCTGGCAAAAAAAACATCTGCTACCTCAAAATTTATAAATAGGAGGTGTCGTCACAGCTTTGACCCCTGTAGTTTTCTATTTGACCTGCAGAACTCAATGAGCTGGCAAAGCCTTTACCTAGCCAAAACAGTAAACGGAGCCTATGACATTTTCCAGGAAATTCTATGTGGGACACTGGACATACATGCACCCTTGGCTAAGATCCATATTAGAAAAAGATCTTGCCTCCGGTTCTCAGCTGATCTGAAGACCGCACTGCTTCATCAAGACTCTCTCGGGAAGAAAGCTCAGAGGACCAAACTACCGGCTGAATGGATCCTGTTCAGGAAGGCCAGGAACCTTTGTACCAAAATGGTTAGGGAGGCTAAGGCAAACTACTACTGGGATGAGCCTGATTCATCTTCTGAATGCTCTTCCAAATTCTGCAAAACACTAAAGGAAGTTGAAGGGCATATGTCTTCTAACTCTCTCCCACAAAAAACTACCCTGAACGACACTTCATTCACAGATAAACCAACTATCCTGGAACTCCTAAATGATTACTTAACAACTGCAGGATTAGCCTTTGACATGTCTCCCACAAACAGCCTACAGTCACAACTCTGTGTCTTGGGCCTAAGCTCCCTGATTTTAAATGGATTGATGAATGATGATGATTTCTCATTTCAGTAGGTTAACCTAAAAGAAGTTGAAGATACTAACATACTATTTGCCAGCAGGTTAGGCCTTACGGTCTATTGAGTCTGCTTAAACCTCAGATCCCTAGCTGGGTGCCGAGGCCCCCCTTGTGTTCCAGAAAACCCTATCTTCCATCCCCACCCCCCTGGGACAGGCTATCATCTGATACATCCACTTTCTGTGTCTGTCCCACCCTCTCTTGAAGCCCTCCACTGTGGATCTCTGAACCAGCTAACCAGGCAGTGCATTCCAAGGGTCCACCACCCTCTCAGTGAAAAAAATCCTCCTCTTTTCCCCCCTCACCCTTCCACCTTCCAACTTCAAAAAATGCCCTCTGGTGATACCTCCCTGGTTTAGTCTAAAGATCCCCTCCATGTTTACTATATTTATTCCCTTGAGGTACTTGAAGACCTCAATCATGTCCCCCCTGTCTCTCCTCTCCTCCAATGAAAACAGGCAGAGCTCCTTAAGTCTGTCCTCATACGTCAAATCCCCTAGCCCTCGTATCATCTTAGTTGCCCTCCTCTGTACCCTCTCCAGGAGCTGTATGTCCCTCTTCAAGTGTGGTCTCCAGTACTGTATACAGTACTCAAGGTGTGGTCTAACCAGTCCATTGTATAGTGGCAGAATCACTTCCTTGCTCCTAGAGGTGATCCCCCTTACAATGCATCCCAACATCCTGTTTGCCTTGCTAGCCGCTATCCTGCACTGCTTACAGTTATTCATACATGCATCCACCATGACCCCTAGGTCTTTTTTCCCTATTGAGGCCTCCAGCACCTCCCCTCCCAGGGTGTATCTGTGTTTAGGGTTTCCCCACCCAAAATGTAACGTCTTGCAATTGATATACCAAGATGTAACTAAAAGCACTGGAGCAGACCTCATACAAAGGTTCATACAAAGGTTCATACAAAGATGTGTGGGAACTAAGGAGGCCAAAAGGAAAAAAATAGCCCATAGCTGCTCCCTTCCAAAGTCCCTTATTAGGTGATTTTACTCTCTTTCATTATATAGTTATACAACTGGGTTTTGAAATGTTGCTTTCATTTAGAACAGACGAGCGACAGTGGGAGCTCGCTCCATGGGGCCACCACCCTCTGTGTGAAGGAGGCTCTCCTTCTATTAGTATTGTATCTTATGTGATTAAGCTGAAGAGGGTGACCCATTGTTCCTTTGATGTCATTTTTAAATTGGAGGTTTAACATGCTTAGCAAATAATTATCCCCCATTATATCATGACAGAGTAGTAAATCTCTTAACTCTTCTTGTTTCAAGGGACATGAGCTTCAGATGCTCCAAGTGCCCTTCATAGGGCAAGCTTTTAATATTTTGTATCAATTTAGTGGCTTGCCTTTGAACCCTTTCAATGTAATTCACTGCTGCCTTTGTTATGGGTCACCATACAGGGGCCCCATAGTCCATAATTAGTCTAACATATGCCCTGTATAGGGGCATGATCACTTCCTTATTATGGCTCCTAAGATTTCTCCTTATGTTGCGTAACACTTGCTTGACTTTTACAATCTGTTTATTTGTATGAGCTCAGTAGTCAGTTTGTGATCTGTAAGAATTTCCAGGTCTTTCTTTTCTACAGATTTACACAGCATCTTACATAGATACATAGACAGTGTCAGCAGATAAGGCCTTATGGCCCAGCCAGTCTGCCCATTTGAGCTTGTAAGTTCAGTTTGTTTTCCTAGACGTCTGTTGCCCCTTACCCCTGACCTCTAGAATTCCTTTATGTCTATCCCATGCATTCTTAAATCCTGTGATTGTTTCAGCCCCCACCACTTCCTCTGGCAGGGTGTTCCACTTGTCCACCACCCATTCTGTGAAGAAATTCTTTCTCACGTTTCCTCTGAATCGTCCTCCCTCCAACTTCATCCCATGACCTCTAGTCCTGGAGCATCTTTTTCGCTTAAAAATAGTGTTTTCCTGCACCCTGTTCCTCCCTGTAAGATACTTGTATGTCTCTATCATATCCCCTCTCTCCCTCCTCTCCTCCAGGGAGTACATGTTCAGTTCCTTCAATCTGTCTTCATAGGATTTGTGATGCAATGCATGCACTTACCATTCATGTGATAGTTTTGCATACCATTATGATTCCCCAAATGAATTACATCGCACTTGTCCACATCAGACGTCTTACCCCTAGATGATGCCCAGTCACAACTACTGTTCAGATCGGCCTGTGGGCCTCTAGCTTCTTCTGGGTCAGTTACTATTCTAGCAGGTTTGGTGTCATCAGCATACTTACTAATCCAGTCACAGCTGTCCCTGCCCATAGTGGACATAAAAACCCTAAAAAGCACTGGGCCCAGGACCAACCCCTGTGGGACACCACCAGTGACAGCCACCCTGTCTGAGTAATATCCATTCATACACACCCTCTGGGTCCTCCCACTCAGCCAGGCCCTGATCCACCACACCACTCTGTGGTCCATATCTATATCAGTAAGGCAATAGAGGACCTGGTGGTGGGGAACCTTATCGAAAGCCTTTGCCAGATCCAGATTAATGCAATTTACATCTTCCCTGTTATCCAACGCCTCCAAGATCTTCCCATAAAAACATAGTAGATTAGTCACACACAATCTCCTCACAACAAACCCATGCTGCTCTCTGTCTTCCTAACTTGTCCCCCTGAGGTGGGCATCAATGACATCTTTCAGGATGGATTCCATAAGCTTGCCTGGGACCGAAGTCAGACTAATGGGCCTGTAATTGGTACAGCCCACCCTGTCTCCCTTTTTATGCATGGGCAACACATTTACCTCCAACCAATGTTATTGAACAATGTGGCTAGAGGTGTTGCTACACTATGGGAAAATAGTTTAAGCATCCTATTTGAAATATTATCGGGACCCGCAGACTAAGTACATTTGAGGGACTGAATCTTTTTTCAATATTATCTCAGCAGTGATGCTTATGGGTCTCTCCTCATTTAGCCTAATACCAAATTTACTTGGCTGTTTGCTGGAAAACACTGTACCAAATTATTCATTAAATATGTTTGCCGCTTTGAGTGGGTCTGTGACAATCTCACTCCCCTTTTTTATAGAACATAAGTTATGTTTGGATTTCCTCATGGAGTTTTCATAACTATAGAATTGTTGCATATTATCTCTGTTGGCTGTGGATGCTAGATTCACTTCCATTTTTTTTACTCATTCTTAGCAGTTTCTTACATTCGGCCTGCACAATTTTATATTTGCATCACAGTTGAGGGTTCTGGTTATTACTTTTGTATAAGTTAAGCAAGTTCTGTCTTTGTTGAAAGAGTTTTAATGTATCTTTGCTTAACCACTTAGCTTTTTTTTCCCTTAGTATTGTATATTTTTGTCTTTTTCAAGTGTTTGTCACATAATATGAATAGTTCATACTTAAATACATTCCACATATCCTACAAGGGCTTGTCTTTTAATTTGCTATCCCAGTTTATTTGTTTAAGTTCAGCATTACTTTTATTAATACCAGTGTGGCAAAATGTATAAACCTCCCTGCATTCCTTAGTGATGGGAATATACTGGGTGAGAGTAAAAGATATCCCACTGTGGTGACTGTTGCTTGGGGGTAGTTACACAGGATGTAATGTTAATTTCCTTTGTAGATAGTACCAAATCTAATAAATATATTATTTCCCCTTGTGGGGGTTACAACATTTTGGGTCATATCCACTTCCAGACATAATTCCAAGAATTCTAGACTGAGAGGAGATCCTGCTTCAAGAGCCTGCCAGTTTATATCCCTGTAGTTTAGGTCTCCTACTAACAAAACCTTCCCTAAGTCACAAGCTGTTTTTATTTCTTGATTTATTTCTCTGGAGGTCTCAGTATAAATTGCAGGGGGGGGCCTATAGCATATCCCTATAAGGATAGGTGTACTGATACCTGTTTCTAGCCTATTCCAAATGGTCTCAGGTCCCGTCCCCCCATTCTTCTTTATCTTCTCTGAGATATTTGTGGATTTCGGGGTATTTGATATATATGCAGCTACCCCTTCCCCTTTTTTGCCCCTCCTGTCCAGATGATACAAATCATACCCAGGGATAAGTCATCCCTAAGCATCATCACCCGTCCACCAGGTCTCAGTGATCAATGCCATCTGTATTCCCCCATTTAGTTCTGCTTGCAGCTCATCCATCTTATTATTCAGGCTTCTGGCATTTAGGAGCACACAGTGTATATCATTACTTAGTTTTGGTTTATGCTTAGCTAGAGGTTTAGTAGGTTTGTCAGCTAGGTATCCTCCCCTCCGTACTTAGTTTAAAGCATTTTGCACGGAATCTTTTATTGCAATAGCCAACATACAGGTTCCAAGTGCACTGGGGTGTAGCCCATCCTTCTTATACATTCGTTCATTTTCAAAGAACAAATCCCACAGGTTAATGAAATGCACACCCCTATTATTACAACCATTTATTAATTTGCTATTTACCCTCTGTATGGTATGATTCTTTTCTGGATCACAACCATACAGTGGAAGGATATCAGAGATAATGGGTGTCTGCCCTTTCTGCTGTATAAGGTCTACACATTCTAGTAGCTCCAAGATGATATCCTTTTCATGGTCCCTACCAACATTATTGCTACCCACATGCAACACTACGGTTTGTGAACTTGGTGCCTGACATAGCATTTTTGGTAATCGACATTTAATGTCATGTATCTTTGCACCAGGGAGACAGTTTACAGTGGTATATCCTTTATTACCCCTGGTGACAATAGTGTCAGTTTTCCTTAATATAGAGTCTCCATTGACCACTACCTGAGTACTCCTGGGGGTATCTCCAGTGGGTAAGTCAGAACAGGTTGCAGAAATGGTACTGAGGGGAGAGTATTTATTATACGGCGGTATGTCGGATGGGCCCATTGCTCTCCTTCTTCTTTTACTTGGTCCCTTAGTTACCGTAGCCCAGCAACCTGAGTCCGTGTCCTCGCAGGCAGCGATCCAGCCCTCTGTGTCAGATCCCATACTAGTATCAGTAGGCAGCCTGCTACTAGTTAGTGTAGTGCTATCCTTTAGATAGGTTGTTTAGTTGGAAGTTATTGACATTTGCCATCAATGATGTGTTTGATGGGGCTTAAGATGGTCAGGTGCTATTCTCCCACTCTGCTCCGGGACCTCTGTCCCTTTCACTGTCCTCGGTTATCTGATGACATCCTTAACAACTGTCGAAAAGCAGGGATAATGAGAAGGCGTTAAGGGGATGGATGGGCTAGACAGAGTGGGAGAATGGAGAGGGGTGGGCAGATAGGGATAGTTGGGTCAAGGAGACACCCTGGGGCAAAATGGGTTCAGGAGAGGGTCCTCCTTGCCTGATTCCCTGCCCAAAGGGCCCCACAGATTGTGGGCAGGTACTGCGATCCTCTCTGAAAACCCATCCAACTCGGGTGTAAGAGGATGCCAGGGGTCGATTAGAACAAGACTGCTATTATTGCAGATCTTGTTGCAACATCTGACCTGGCATGTATGCCGAGACCTGGCTGGATGAGAATGCAGGTCCTATTTTAGGACTCTGCTGCTCCAGCTGGGTTCTCAGTAATGCACCATCCGAGATTGGATCAGAGAGCGGGAGTGGCCATCTTTTTTAGATCAGATCTGAGTCTTGTGGAGGTGCCAGTGGGTAACACCAGATTCTTTGAGTGTATCCTGGCAGCAGGTGCAGAGCTCAGGAGTCTCCTCATCTACCGTCCACCCGGTGATGGTGGTGAATTCCTGAAGGAGTTCGTGGACTTCCTCGTTGACATGGCATTGGAGTCGCCTAGATGATTAATACTGGGTGACTTCAATGCCTGGGTCGACGATGAACTCTCACACTTTGGAAAGAACTTCCTCCAACTTATGTCTATGTTGGGCCTGTCACAGGTAGTTACCTCTGCTACCCATATAGGTAGACACTCTTTGGACCTGGTGTTCCTACTGGATTTGGATGTTTCACATTTGGAGGTGGAACCAAATGTGTGGACAGACCATCACACCATAAGATTCAGTTTTGGGGCACCCCTGGTAGGTCTGCCCCTACGGAGATGGTCCAGCATCGCCTTTAAGGGGAGTAAACCCGAGGGCCTATTGCGTACCTGGACCCATCGGGTGTTTCGGATGAGAGCATGGGTTCAGGGGACCTGGTTATTGCCTATAACAAGGCAGTGACCAGGGCCTGGACCAATTGCTCCTGTTCGCGTTCGCCCACTCACTCAGCACCCGAAGACTCCTTGGTTTGATGAGTCTTTGAAGGAGCTGAGAAGAGTAGGGTGAAGGCTAGAGAGGGCATGGCGGAAATCTTGCCTGGATGCTGACAAACTTAGATTGATGGATCATTATGTTATCTATCAATCAGCAATATCCCGTAAGAAGGCAGAATTCCTGTCCAGGGAGATTGCTGCTGCGTGAAACCAACCAGCTCAACTCTTTCGGACTGTTGACAGATTGTGCAATCCACTCTGTCTACAGTCTGGAAGAGATTTTTCACAAATAAAGTGTGATGAGCTTGCTCGATTTTTCGCTGATAAGATTACCAGCATTAGGTCGGATGTCAGCCAAGCTCACTCTTCAAGGGTTTGCAGTGATCGGCAAGGGGAAGCAAACACCTGTGTCACCTGGTCTGACTTTGGTAGGCCGGAATTCATGGACATTGTGAGGATTGTCCAGACTGTACGTCCAACCAGTTGTAGTTTGGATCTGGGCCCTACGCCTCTTCTATTGGGTTGCGTAGATATCATCTGTCCGACCATTGCTGAAATTGTCTGGAAATCTTTGGAGCAGGGGATCTTTCCTGAACCCTTAAAGGAGGCGGTCGTTTGACCACTCCTAAAAAAACCTTCATTGAATCCAGACTGTCCAGCTAACTACAGACCTGTCTCTAACCTGCCCTTTTTGGGTAAGGTTATTGAAAAGGTGGTTGCACTGCAACTGGATGACCATCTTACAGATCACAATGTCTATGATACTCTTCAATCGGGATTTAGGAAAAGACATAGTACTGAGACTGCTCTTGTCCGGGTTCTAAATGATCTCCTGATAGCGAGAGATCGAAAGGCTCGTACTATTCTAGTCCTTCTTGACTCTCTGCGCATTTGACACTGTGACCATGGTGTGCTCTTGGAACGCGGTTTTATTGTGGACTGTCTGGTACGGTTCTACAATGGTTTCAATCTTTTCTCACAGGGCGGAGACAGAGGGTTATCACTGGAATTTGTTCCTCTGACGCTGTCTCTTTGCCTTGTGGGGTTCCGCAGGGTTCCATTTTGGCACCCATGTTGTTCGCTGTCTATATGCTGCCATTGGGAGACATTATTAGGCAACATGGCTTGGGTTTTCAGTGCTATGCAGATGATACCCAGCTATATTTGTCCTTTAGTCCCGAGCAAGAAGATGCAGTCTCTATACTTAACAACTGTCTATCCGAGATCAATGATTGGATGAGTGCCAGCTGGCTAAGGTTAAACCTGGATAAGACTGAGGTGTTGATGGTGGACCCAGGTCACCTTGAGGCGGGTTGTAGGGCTGGTCTCCCTTCGGGCGTATGGATCGATGGTGCCCAGCTCTCGACCTCAGACTGGGTGCGTAACCTGGGCGTAATTATTGACGACAGTTTGAAGCTGAAATTTCAGGTGTCTTCGCTGTCAAATCTTCCTTTACCATCTGAGGAATATTGCTTGGGTGAAACACCTTGTTCCTCCGGCCGACCTTCCAACATTGGCCCATGCCTTTGTTACTTCTCGCCTTGACTACTGCAATGCCCTGTACCTAGGGCTGCCGGGGGTTGATATCCACCGCTTGCAGCTAGTGCAGAATGAAGCAGCCAGGCTTTTGACTGGGACATCTATGAGGAATCATATTACGCCTGTGCTGCGCGAGCTGCACTGGCTGCCAGTTCAGTGGCGGATCACCTTTAAGGTCGGGATACTGACCTATAAAGCCCTACACGAATAGGGACCGCGGTATCTTCAAGATCTGCTTGTTCCCTACTGTCCCTCTCGCTCACTCCACCGGTGAGGGATTGCTAGAGGTTCCCAGGGTTCATTTAAAACCTTCGGGAGCACGGGCATTCTCTTATGCTGCCCCTACCCTGTGGAATTCTCTACCTCATCAGATAAGAAGCTGCCTGACCGTTGAGAGCTTTAAGTCAGAACTAAAAACTTATTTATTTCAAATAGCATATGGGGAGTGATTTATTGTATTTTATTGTAATTATATTGTTATTGCTGCTGTTGTGTTATATGTATGAAATTTGTATGTATTTAAATTGTTTTATTTGTACAGCGTTTTGATATCGAAAAGCGCTTAAAAAATAAATTTTTACTTACTTACTTACTTTTCCATGCAGGTTATTGATACATACTTTCTAAAACTTAGTTACTACATCCTGGCTGTGCCAATTACGCATCTCCTAAACCTATCTCTATCCCAGGGTGATCTTCCCTCCATCTGGAAAACCCCCCATGTTATACCATTGTACAAATCTGGAGACACCACTGATCTGAATAACTATAGGCCAATTTCTTTACTTTCTACCCTATCAAAACTCTTGGAGAAAATAGTGAGTATGCAACTATAGAACTACCTGGAGGATGCAAACCTCCTAAACCCATGTCAATCAGGTTTTAGACCTCACCACAGTAGGATTTCAGCCCTTATGAAGGTAACCAGTGACTGGCAGAATGCTTTGGATGCCAAAAACTTTGTATGTACTGTGTTCATGGACTTAAGCAAGGCCTTCAACACTGTGGACCATGACTCGCTTTTAGTATCCCTCCGTCAGATTGACCTTGGCCTCTGTGCAATGAGATGATTTTCTAATTACCTTTCCTGCTGTCAACAGCAGGTAAAAGTGAAAGGAGAACTGTCACAGTTAAAACCATTGTTGTGGGGCGTTCCACATGGCTCTATATTAGGTCCTTTACTTTTTGCCATTTACATCAATGGCACTGATGTAAGGATTAATTCTGCCTACACTCATCTCTTTGCTGACGACACAGTTCTGTACATAGCTAGACTCACTCCAGAAGCAGCTTCAACGTGAATTCAATTGACTGCAACTGCATCTACTGAAACAAAAGCTGCTTTTGAATCCAAAAAAGACAAAGGTGATGCTCATTTCTCCCATCTAACGCCACTACCCTGATTGCCCAAAGTTCCTCACTCCAGATCCATACACTAGTAGGTGAATCCTTGGAGTTCGTAACAAAGTTTAAGTACTTGGGGGTTTGGATTGACCACAAACTTTTCTTCCTAGACCATATTGAAGAGCTAATAAAAAAGTTGAAGCAGAGGTTTGGCCTCTTCTACAGGATCAAGTATTTTCTTACCCAGGATGCCAAGAATAGTCTGGTACATACAACCTTTCTTTCCTTACTGGACTATGTTGACTTCCTGTACTCCCAAGGACCGGCCCCAATGCTAGTCAAACTAGATGCATTGTACCATAGAGCTATAAGAATTATAGTAGGTGCTCCGTATTCTATCTAGAAGAAGCCAGAAGGGGAAGAAAGGAAACATATTCAATTCAGTGCTTTAGAGTAACTGGTAATTGCTATTTTTTCTTTTAAACTTAGATTGTGGGCTTTTAGTGACACTATACTTTCTTTGTTGTCTTTACTTATAATTGTTTTTGGGCTGTTGAAAATTTAAAACATAGTGGTGGTGTAATTCTGTGCTGTCTTTAATTGCTGCAAATTTTCACCCCCACTCCCCTTCCCCCAACTCTTAATTATATGCCCTGTTAAATCTGATTGACAGGAGCTAAACACAGGGTATAGTAAGGGGTGTGAAGTAGGAAGAGCATAAGGGGAAGAAGCCCACCCTCAGCACAACAAGTGTTTTGACTCATTTATTTATTTATTGGTTTCTTTTTCTTTAAAAAAAAATATCTGAGGATCAGTGGCAGGATTTTTAGTACAGTAAATTAATAAAAAGGGAACTAGGAGAGCTTCAGTAGCAGACAAGTAGTGGAATTGCAGTATAATGTGGTGAGTGGTGCAATGCAGTGACTGTGGGGCAGCTATATTCAGGCAGACCAGAACTGAGCTGCCTCCCTATCTGCATGCATCTTTCTGGACTGTGGGATGAGGTAGCCAGACTCAGAGCAGAAGTAAACTGAGTCAGGAGTACCATCACCCCTATCCAGGGACCACCCAGTCCAATGCAACTGCCTCAAAGGATGCCAAGAACGAGGAGCACTTGGATGACAGTGGGCTCAGGGAGGGTTAGAGCAGTCAGGCAGAGGCACATCCCAGATCCTATTCCACTCAAGAACTCATATGCCACACTGACAAACGAGGACAACCAAATAGAGGTACCCAGAGAAGTGGAAGGAAAGGATGTGGAGGTTAGCCAAGGAGGTGACGTCAGCGGGGAAAGCAGTGGACCCCAGAGGAGGAGGAAGTGAATCCTGGTGGGGGACTCCATCATAAGAGGGATCCAGCTAGGAACATAGGAGGGGGAGGACAGGGAGGTGAGGTGCCTACCAGGTGCCACGGCATGGAGGGATGGAAGGAAGATCCTGGGGATCACTGGGAAGGCAAGAAGGGAGGTGAGCTGATGTCATTATCCACCTAGGTACTAATGACCTGGCAAATGGGGAGCCAAAGGAAGTTCAGGAAGAGTTTAGGAAACTGGGGAGGGTCTGAGTCTCAAGCAAGTAGCTACTTCTGTCACTTTCTCAGAAGTACTACCTGTGAGAGGCAAGGGAGAGCATAGAGTGCATGCACCAGGAACTTTAACTCATGGTTGAAGAACTGGTGCTGTGAGAGAAGGGTTTGATCCATTAGTGACTGGGGACCCACCTGGAGGGATGGAGGTTTGTTCAAGCCTGACGGCCTGCATCCATCCTGGAGGGGAATCCAAGCACTCAATGATAAGTTTAAATGCTACATTGACAAGCATTTAAACTAGCAAAGGGGGGTGGCAGGTCAGCAAGGAGGGTACCTACTTGCTCACCCCCGCAGCTAGCAGTGGAACCAGTGAACCAGAGGAGTGGCTATCTCTGCAAAGCAGTGTGCAAAAGATGGAGATTAGTGCCCAAGAGCTGGATAAGCAGAAAAGGGGCAACATTCAGCAGAAGGGCAGACAGCAAGGAGAACCAGGGATAAATGACAACCAAGGAAGGGGCTGGAGAACAGTGAAGCAGCCTAGGGAGGTCAAATCATGAAAGCCATGTGTGCAAATGCCAGGAGCCTTAGCAACAAGATGGAAGATCTGAGGCTGTCATGGTACAGTCAGACCTGACATTGTGGCCATCACTGAAACCTGGTGTAATGATAACCATGACTGGGAGATGGCCATACCTGGCTACAACATATTCAGAAGTGACAGAGCAGGCAGGAAGGGAGGAGGAGTGGCACTGTATGTGAAAAATGACATAAGGGCCACAGAGATCCAGGAGGAACAAAATGAGGGATAGATACTGTGGGTTAAGCTGGAAAGGAAAATGGGGACAGCCATCTGCATAGGTGTGGTCTATAGACCACCAGCCCAGGAGGAAGAAACAGATAGGGAGCTGATGCTAGCCATCCAAAGGATGGCAGACAAGGGTGAGGTGGTACTGGTTGGAGACTTCAATATTCCAGATGAGGACTGGAGCATCCCAGCAGCAGCATCAACTAGGAGCAGATTTATCCTGGACTCTCTTCAGGGTGCCTTCCTCAAGCAACTGGTCATGGAACCAACTTGGCAGAAGGCAATACTGGACCTTGTGCTCACAAACAGGGACAGTGTGATGAGGAAAAGGGAGCACCTGGGAAACAGTGACCACCAGTCATTGTGGTTTGAAATCACAGAAAGAGCAGAACCAAACCACACAAAACACGATCCTGGATTTTAGGGGGGCAGACTTTGGGAAAATGGGGAGATACTTGAAAGAGGCATTAAGGGGAATGGGACAGGAATCAGGGGTTGAGGAACAGTGGGTAGTATTTAAAATGGGGATTACAAGAACAACAGAATTATGCATTAAGCAGGTTAGCAAGAGGAAAAGGAAGAGGAGACCATTATGGTTTTCCAAAGAGGTAGCAAAGAAAGTGAAAGCCAAAAAGATTGCATTCAGGCAATACAAAAAGACACAGGCAGAAGGGGATAGGGAGAAGTACCAGGAGAAGCAAAGGGAGGCAGGGAGGTCAGTAAGGGAAGCCAAAGCTCAGACAGAAGAACACATTGCAAAATCAGTGGGTAGAGGGACAAAACCTTTACAGGTACATAAGTGAAAAAGAAAGATAAAGGGAGGGATAATGAGACTGAAGGGGGAGGATGGGAGCAGCGTGGAGGATGACAACAGTAAAGCTGACATATTGAACAGGTATTTCTGCTCAGTCTTTACTGAGGAGAGGAGGGTAATGGGTCTGAAGGGAGTACAAAGGGTGAGAGTGGTGCAGGAATGGACACAAGTCCCTTTACACGAGAGAGAGTCCTGAAGGAACTGGAAGTAATAAGAGTTGATAAAGCAATGGGACCAGACGGGGTGCACTCCAGGGTCCTTAAAGAACTAAGAGAGCTGGTGGCTGAACCTCTGGCTATCCTGTTTAGCCGATCACTGGAAACCAGGGAGGTACCCAAAGACTGGAAGACAGCAGATGTAGTCCCCTTATACAAAAGTGGGAACAAAGAGGAAGCAGAGAACTACAGACCGGTCAGCCTCACCTCGGTAGTGGGGAAGATCATGGAAGCACTACTGAAGGAGATTAATGGAACATCTGGTTATCAGTGGACTACAGGACCCAAGAGCATAGTTTCACCGGGGAGGTCATATCAGACCAACCTCATTGAATTTTTGACTGGGTGACTAGGAGGTGGATCAGGGAGGGCAGTGGACATGGCCTATCTGGACTTCAGCAAGGCCTTTGACACTGTGCCACATAGAAGACTATTACACAAACTGGGGAATATGGGTGTGGGTAGGACAGTAGTGTAGTGGGTAGGTAACTGGCTGGGTGACAGGACACAAAGGGTGGTGGTAAATGGCTGTCACTCCACAGAGGGAAGAGTGACCAGTGGGGTACCACAGGGATCAGTGCCGGGACCGGTTCTATTCAACATCTTCATCAGTGACATTGCGCAGGATCTAGAAGGCAGAATTTCACTGTTCGCTGATGACACAAAGCTCTGTAACAGAGTAGACACACCAGAGGGTGTAGACAGAATGAGAAGCGACCTGCAGAAACTTGAAGAATGGTCAGGGGTTTGGCAGTTGAAATTCAATGCAAAGAAGTGCAAGATAATGCTATGGGGCACAAAAACCCTGGTACAATATATCAGTTGGGGTGAGGATATAGCATGCACCAAGCAGAAAAGGGATCTTGGGGTTGTCATCTCTGATGACCTCAAGATAGGGAAACAGTGTGACAAGGCAGCAGGTAAAGCAAATAGGATGCTGGGATGTATAGGCAGGGGCATCACCAGCAGGAAAAGGGAGATCATAATTCCGCTATACAAGACACTAGTGAGGCCCCACCTGGAGTACAGTGTACAGTTCTGGAGACCATACCTATGTAAGGACATAGACAGGGTAGAGAAGGTTCAGAGGAGGGAAACAAAGATGGTGCATGGATTGCATCACAAGTCCTATGAAGACAGGTTGAAGGAACTGAACATGTACTCCCTGGAGGAGAGGAGGGAGAGAGGGGATATGATAGAGACATACAAGTATCTTACAGGGAGGAACAGGGTGCAGGAAAACACTATTTTTAAGCGAAAAAGATGTTCCAGGACTAGAGGGCATGGGATGAAGTTGGAGGAGGACAATTCAGAGGAAACATGAGAAAGAATTTCTTCACAGAACGGGTGGTGGACAAGTGGAACACCCTGCCAGAGGAAGTGGTGGAGGCTGAAACAATCACGGGATTTAAGAATACATGGGATAGACATAAAGGAATTCTAGAGGTCAGGGGTAAGGGGCAACAGACTTCTAGGAAAACAAACTGAACTTACAAGCTCAAATGGGCAGACTGGGTGGGCCATAGGCCCTTATCTGCTGACACTGTCTATGTATCTATGTATCCATCACTGTTCAGTTTATGCTCTGGTTCAGTGGTCCTCTCTCAAACACAAGAGGCAAAGAAATACTGCTTTCTGGACACATAGAGCTATCTTAAATAAGCTACCGCAGTATAGATCAGACTGTCTCCCTATATTTGCGATAGGCAGGTAAGCTCTGAGGAGTTCCTTCCTAATCTTGTTGAATATTTCCAAGGTTAAAACATGTTTTGGAAGGGCAGCTATAAGTCATGTGTTGCCTCAACTGTGGAACAACCTTCAAAAGACCTTAAAGCTGATCCGCCTAATCAGTCTACCTGCTCTCAAAACGCTCTATGCTCGAACTGTTAAGGAATCCTGTAACTGCTTCCATTAAGTTGTTGCTCCAGGTGTGTGTGTGTAGAAAAAGTTGTTCATGATGGTGTACGCAATCACCTTTTACTCACCTACATGGCTCTTGGTCACAGCCCTACATTTCCGTAAGCCCAGGTGTTTTGATAGGATGGCCCCTTATGCTTTATTTTCCAAACTTATATGGCACATACAGTGTTGGGGGATCTTTAGTTGTTGTCTGTGGCTTGTGTTGTGTCACATGTCTGATGCTTTGAACTCTTTCTTGCAGTGGGTATCCACACTCTGACTATGACCTTATGACCTGCACCCTAACATAGAAACATAGAAGTTGACAGCAGATAAGGACCGCAAGGCCCATTCGGTCTGCCCATTTCTTTTTCTACCTTATAAATGTGCCATCGGCCTTCGCTCTGTCAGTGGCCTGTCTATTCATACTCATTTGTATTGCTCCCTTATGCCTATCCCATGCCTGTTTGAAGCCCTGCACTGTATTCATAGCCACCACTTCTTGAGGTAGGCCATTCCATGCATCCACCACCCTTTCTGTAAAAAAGAATTTCCTCACATTCCCCCTTAATCGGCCCCCTCTAATCTCATGCAGTGTCCTCTTGTCCTGCTATTTTTTTCTTATATTTAAACATGTTAGACTCACCTTGTTAATGCCCTTAAGGTGTTTGAATGCCTCTATCATATCACCTCTCTCCTCCTTTGCTCAAAGGTATACATATTGAGCTCTGTTAATCTGTCCTCATATGTCTCCTGATGCAGTCCCTGCACCATTTTGTTGCCCTTCTCTCTGACTGCCTCAATTTGGTAAATGTCCTTGTGAAGGTGTGACCTCAATACTACACGCAGTACTCCAGATGGGGCTTAACTAGTGTCTTGTAAAGAGGGATTATTACCTCCTCTTTGACTTGTAATACTCCTACTAATGCACCCTAACACCCCCTAGCCTTACCTACTGCTTTAGAGGTCTGCTTTGATGATTTTAGGTCATCAGTGATGATGATGCTCAAGTCTCTTTCTTCCTTGTGACTGCTAGCAACTCCTCCCAGCCTATAGGTGGCTTCAGGGTTCTCTTCCCTTTGTATGATCTTGCACTTCTTTGCATTAAATCCCAGTTGCCACTCTTCTGACCATTCTGATAGTTTATCCAGATCTCTTCTTATTCTGCCCACCCATCTGGATCATCTGCTCTGTTGCAGATCTTGGTGTCATCTGCAAACAGACAAGCCTTACCCTCTAGTCCATCTGCAAGGTCACTAATGAAGATGTTGAAGAGGGCTGGCCCCAGGACTGATCCCTGAGGTACCCCACGTGTGATTTGATTCTCTTCTGACTGTATACCATTTACCACCACTCTCTGTTTTCTGCCCGTCAACCAGTTTGCCACCCAGTTGACTAACTTCTGCCCCACCCTGAGCCTACCCAGCTTATTTATCAATCATGTATGTGGAACAGTGTCAAAAGCTTTGCTGAAGTCAAGGTAGGTGACATCAACTGCTCCCCCTTGGTCCACCACTCTGGTTACCCAGTCAAAGAATTCTATGAGATTAGTTTGACAGAACCTTCCTTTTGTAAACCTATGCTGTCTTGGATCCTGTGCCCCTATGGATTCCAGGTGTTGCACTATCCTTTCCTTAAGGAGTGCCTCCATAATCTTGCCCACTACTGAGGTAAGACTGACTGGTCTGTAGTTCCCTGCCTCCTCCTGCTACCACTCTTGTGGAGCGGGATCACATGAGCCCTTCTCAGTCTTTGGGACCTCTCCTGTGCTCAGAGACTCACTAAACAGTTCTGCTAATGGCTCTGCTAGTTCCACCTTTAGCTCCTTAAGTAACCTGGGAGGTATGCCATCAGGTCCCATTGCCTTATCCACCCTGAGCTTAGCAAGCTCTGTAGGACCCTTTCTTTGTGAAGGGAGTAGTGCTCACCTCCTCCCCGTGTCCATGGTGCTGAGCTGTGGGCCCTGCCCTACCTTCTCTTCAGTAAATACTGAGCAAAAGTATCTATTTAGGATAGATGCTTTTACATGGTCCTCCTCCTCACATGCTCCCTTTTCTCCATTAAGCTTAGCAATACCCCCTCTGGACTTTCTCCTTTCACTAATGTATCTATAGAAAGTCTTGTCACCTTCTTTTACTGTTCGTGCTAGTGTTTCCTCAGTTTGAGACTTTGCCTGCCTTACTGCCTTCCCTGCTTCCCTTAGGGCAGTTTGGTATGCCTCCCTATCTTCATGCCGCTGTGTTCCCTTATATTTCCTGAAGGCCAGCCTTTTGGCTCTGACCTTTTCTGCTACTGTATTTGAGAACCAAAGTGGTTTCCTTCTTCTTTTGCACTTCCTTTTCTGTCTAACTCAATGGGATGTTGCTTCAAGTATCGCATCCTTAATGCTTGCCCACTTTGCCTGTACCACCTCACCTGAGTTTCTTTTTGCCAGGGCTAGCTTAACTCTGTTGGCCATCTTATTAAAGTCAGCTCCTCTGAAGTCCCATATTTTTGCCTTGGAATGGGATGATTTAGATGTAGTAGCCAAATTGAACCATACCATGTGATGGTCACTGGCCCCAGGTGACCTTCTACCTGGAGATCTGTGATCCCTTCCCTGTTAGTCAGTACTAGATCTAGGATAGCCCTGTCTCTTGTGGGTTGTTGTACCAGTTGTTTGAGGCCCTCCCCCTGCAGGGAATCCACTATGTGACTAGTTCTGGCAGATGTTCCTGCTGGTATTGACCAATCTGTATCCAGCATGTTGAAGTCTCCCATTATCAGAATCTCCCCTTTAGCTGTCATGTTTTGTATATCCTCTAACAGTAATGTGTCTATGTCCTCCCCCTGGTCTGGGGGCCTCTAGACAACCCCAGTTCTTTTGGCTGTCCCATTTCCTGTTTCCAGGGTGACCCACAGTTCTTCTGGCTCCTTATGTGTATTCTGAATTTCTGTAGCTTTGATATTTTCATTAACATACTGGGCCACTCCTCCCCCCTTTTTGCACCTTGGTCTCTTCTGAACAATGCATAGCCAGGTACTGAAGTCTCCCAAGTGTGGTTACTGGTAAACCACGTCTCACTAATTGCTACTATGTCCAGTTTAGCCTCTGACATTATTGCCTGCAGGTCAGATCTTATTTCCCAGGCTGTGAGCATTTGTGTACATGATATTCCATTGGGCAGATTTTGGTGTGTTAGTTGTTGGGTGAGGTTTGGCATTACCCCTGTGTGTCGTATGGGGAGACAAACCTTTTTTCTTACCTGGTGATGCAAATGAACTGCAAACATGCTGAATCCCTGTTTGACCACTAGCTGAGGGAGGAGGGGTGTTCTTCCCATTCGACGTATGGGGTGCTGCACCTCTCTCCCCATTTGCTAGTTTAAATATTCTGCAAAGACGTCAAACTTCTGCCCCAATGCACTGACTCCCTCCTTAGTTAGATGCAGTCCATCAAATTTAAAGAACATTCACTCCCAGAACTGTTGCCAGTTCCCTACAAATCTGCGTCCTTTTTCCTGGCATCAGCTCTTGAGCCACATGTTTAGCTCCCCTATCTCCCCTTCTCTGACCTTCCGTCCATCTGCACCCCTCTCTCAGACTGGCAGGATCTCAGAGAAGGAGATGCTGGATGAAATGGATGATAGTTTGTCACCCAGCCTGGTCAGGTGTTCCTTGGTCTCCACAACTGACTGGCTGGCGAGATCATTAGTCCCTATGTGTACTAGGACATCAATGTTTTCTCCTGCTTTGTGAACAATTTTAGCAATGCGGTCATTGTCTCTCCATGCAGATGTACCTGGGATACATCTGACCATTACCCCTGGCTGAAGATGGGTATCAACTCCCCAAATCATGGAGTCTCCTATGATCAGAAGTTTTTGGGATTTCCTTTTTGCTTTTTTTGTTTTGGTTCCTGATTTGGGTGAGTTTTGTTGTGCTAGATCCTGTGTCGCAGTGTCCCTGCTCTGCAGTGTCTTCTGCCTCTTTGTTTGATTTCAGAGATAGAGGCAGGTACCTGTTTGTAGTGTTTATATGGTTTTTGGAGGTAATATCTTGGAGAGCCGAGAGTGATGGGGCACCTGATTTGCCCCTCCTAACCACCTGCCAACCTCCTGGTCCAACTACCCTCTTCGGTCGAGGTTTTTCTGTTGGATGCTAGTGAAATGGCGGGTGGTTCTTATAATGTATTTCCTCTTGAATATGAAATTTGAGGTGTGCAATCTCTGCCCATGCTGCCCGGAGCTGAGCCCTAAGACGTCCAATGGCCCAGCATGGTGACACAGTGTCCTAAATCCTGTAAGACTGTCCTTCTGAAAATTGTTCCACAGTACCTGCAGTTAATGATATCCATTCCAGATAAGTTGCTGGTTTATAACCTGGTCAGAGTAATTAGAAGAAAAAATGCAAGTAATGGTTTAATTGTGCTTTGTTTAACTTGTTATAACAAGTTAAATTACTAGTGCCCTGTAAATGAGCTCACCTTGTGGAGGCCCCACTGATCCTCCCTTCTTGCTCTGCCACAGGAAATGTCACAACTGTGGTAAATTTAAAAGGAGTGTAGGTGGTTAGGGATGGGGTGGTGGCTGGGCCCTTCCCCTGCCTAAAAAGAAGAACCACAGATGAAAGAACAAAGAGGTAAGAGCAGAAACAATCAGTCAACAACAAATGCAGTAACCCTGAAAGCTTATCATAATGTTAGATGAAACTGTAAAACCTGTAAAGCACCACCTGTAATAATTTCAGAGAAGCTATATCCTGTAAGAAACACTTTGCTACAGAGAAAAATAAAGAAGTAACAAAAGATATACCTTGCAAAAGACAATTTGAATCAGAAGATTACAGCATTAATCTGTTAGCACACACCTGTAGGCACACCTTTTAATAATGCAGAAGAAGGTATACCAGCAACAACAATTTGAATCAGAGAAAAATAAAGCAATGAAATGTTGGCAACAAACTGTAGCAATCCCTGTGAGTAAAAATTAAAAACAACACCACACAGTAAATCTGCTTAGCCAAAAGAAGTCTTAATCCTTTTCCCTTGCTCTGATAAGGTTCTCTACTCTGCCTTTCAAGCAGTCTTGGAAGGAAAGCGCTCAGGTGAAGCTAAGTGCCTTGGCCAGCAAATCAAGTCTTCTACCTCCTTCTACCCTGATCCAGAACCTTATCTATTATCACTTGTATGGGCCCTTAAGCTTCCTTGGTCTGTATTATTTCCTTTCTGTGACTTAGCCAATTTGTTCCTTATAACTTAAGCCACTACTACCGAACTATCCTTGTAAACTGTTGAATACTTACTCTTAGCATTTGTACTTAACTTACAGTATTGTTATACTATTTTAGTATAGTATAGTAATGGCCTTTTCCAGCTGTATACGGACTGAGTACAGTCTACTTCATGGCTTGCTCATGTTTTCTGAGTACTTATTGTACCATGGATAGAGACTATAAAAATATGTATATATACCAGTACACATGCACTGTGAGGACAATTTATATCTGCATTGATTCTGTAGACTGTGCTTAGCCTTCTCTGTGATGGTGCATGTCTATTTTGTATGTATTCGCTAGCTGTTACTGATCATGTAGACTTTGTTGTCTTATTTCTCTGTATGAATATGCTTGTGCCCAGGTCCATCTTGAAAATGAGCTTTTGCTCAACGGTGTTTTGCCTGGCTAAATAAAGATTTTGATTGATTGATTGATTGATTGAGGCATAAAACATCAACAAACGATGATTGCCAAGATTAAGAGCAGTGTGGCATGTTTGGTTGGCAACATGGCAGGGGTGATGGTGAATTTTGCCAGTAGTTCGTGTCTAAGAAGAATGACAGAAAAACTGAAGGAAAGTGATACCAATGAAAGAAACTGCAGAAGCAGTTCTGTTATTGGGCTTATAGCAGCATTCCTTCCAGAATTTGTGAAGTGCACATATAGAGCAAGACTGGAACACTATGTCAAAGAACATGTCCGATGAGAAAATGTAACAAAAGAAAATTAATGCAAGACGATGGTGCCAATGTAGTCAGAAAAGTGACAAACATACCTGTTTGTCCATGAATTGTGACCATGGGGAGATGTACTTCAGAAATACAGGTGCAACTGCTGAGAGAGAGATGTTTGCAATGTTAAGTAATGAAATTTAGCAGTAAGCCACTCCACATTGGACTTTCTTTTCATACACAACCTAGTCATCATCTTCTGCATCACTGTTTGCAGGCTGTTGTTCATGTTTAAGGTCAAAATTGCATAATTCAGCGTTTGGGACAATTGGGAACCTGTCAGCATTTAGTCTGAGAAATGTAAGCCATTGCACATTTACAGAACTTAGCAGTGTTCTTCGGTCAGTGACTATTCCTTCAGCTGCACTACATGTTCTGAATATATGCCTGAAGGAGGAAAACTGATGCACCTTGTTGCAAGATATGCTAGATCTGGTCATATTGTTTTCTTTTTGCTTCCAAATAATGGATCTTCCTTGAGACCAATTACAGTATGGTCTGCAAACTACTCCTGGATCAATGTGCTGTGTAAGATGGCAAACAAACTGGAAGATGAACTGCCTGGTCTCTCTTTGCAAGATAATAATCAGTATTGTTTTAGGTGACTTAGAATTGATTTTTCTTTCTGACTCTGAACCTGGAATGCCTGAGAAGTAACCATAAATGTCCTTTCCCTCTCTAGTGACACAGGTGATTGTGAAGAATTTATAGGTGTGCTATCATCTGCATCAGATGCACATGCTTATGGTTTGGCAGATTTTGACTCCTGTGCATCAGATAATGGTGTTGGTGGAGCAATGTCAGTCAAAATTGGTTAGTAGAAGATCTCTCCAATACTCAATGTCTTCACCTGCAGGAAGGTCGACTTCAAACAACATAGGCAATACATATGTTCTGAAACATGGCATTTATTATCTGATCAGTTGACAGTTTGAGACATATCATCTGCCAGTAATACAGCAGTGCTATCTTCATTTGACTAAAAGTCCCTTTTGATGTCATCCAGGAAAATGTAAAAAAAATCTTATCTGAGGAATAATTTGACTCAGAAGTGCACTTTCTGCACTGTCTTCATGTGTGGTAGCCTCAAATTGCTCCAATAAGGTAACCAACGATTCAGCTAGATGCCAGCTGCTGTAACTAAACCTAATGTTTACTTTGCTAATTTCATTATGCATGGTGTAGTCATATGCACTTTGTTCTGTTCAAGAAGCCCTTCCAACATGTAAAATGTTGAATTCCAGTGGGTTGGAACTTTCTGCTTTAATTTATGGAGTGGTAAGTTGTTTGACTTCTGCAGTCCCTTCAAGATTTTTTTATCTTTCACCAAGTGTCTGAAATGAACACATACTTTCCTTGCAAGACATAACAGGTGCAAGACATAACAGGTTTTCAACATTTCTGTTTCCATATAAGAAATGATAGCTGAGAAGATTTAAATAATGTGAAAAACAAGATATGTGTTGACAGATGCCAACTCTAAAAGCTTTGAATATGTTGACTCCAATATCTGACACAATGAACCTTAGAAAATGAAAATTACATACCTACTATAATTCTTAATCTTCTCTTGCATCTTCACCATTCATTACTGCTGGGTGTAAGCCAGAGGTGAGCACCTGCATGGGAGCTTTTTTTCAGGGGAGAAATTGGCACCAATGGCATCGCCCCCAAAGGCCAACGCACTGCATGGTACATGAGTGTTGGCCATTAGGTGCTGCAGACTCCTCCTCCATCCCAGTTATGTTCTGCTGGAGAGGATGAAACAAAGGGGATAGAGAAATCCAAAAACAAGTCAAGAGAGAAGAGGGATAGGAAAAAGGAAAGGATATAAACTGAAAAAGGCTAAGCTGACCAGAGACCAGAGGACAGAGAGAGAATCAAACTTCTCTAACTGTCCACGGCACAGGAAAGAAAGCATGAAAGAGAGAGAAAGGAAGAATAAAGCTAATATATATATATATATATATATATATATATATATACACACAGACACACACACACATATTCATGGCAAAAAAACTCTGTTTAATCATCAGTTAGGTTTTTCCTCAGTGACAAAAGTGAGAAATTGGTGTTAGGGTAGAAGTCAATTCCTCTCAGCCGACCTCCCCAACTGGCATCAGGTGTGCATTGGGGTCATCGGTCCTAACTCTCATCCCATTCCATGTGTAAACAAGCTGAGGTGGTGAAGTATAGGAGAATGGGGTGAGAGTTAGCACTGATGACCCCAATGCACACCCCGATGCTGGTTGGGAGGGTGTGCTGATGGGGGTGCAAGGAGGATTTTTCAACCCTAACGCTGAATTTCCTTGCTTTTGTCGTTATGGAACAACCCTAACTGATGCATTAAACAGATTTGTTTGCCATGAATTTTGCCTCTTTTTGAGAATAAGGACTATAAATAGTGAATGGAATGTGGTGGTGGGAGTGTGGACCCTTTGGGCCCCGTGCTCCCACCATGTTATTTTTTGTGACATAGTAATGTTAACTGCAATGCAAACACAAGCGCTAATGGTTATGCACATGGTGACACAAATGTACATGTTAAAGCAAACATTAATAGAAACGCAAGCACAAAGTGACACCAAAGCAAACAGTGATGCAAATGGTGACACAATCGCATATGAAAACACAACTGGTAATGTGCACGGTCATGGTACCACTATTGTAAACACAAATGGTAACTGTAAGAGCAACAATAATGCCAAAAGAAAAAGAAATGGAAACAGAAATGTAAGCATGTATGAAAATGCAAACCATAACACGTACGGTCATGGTACCACAATTTGAAACACAAATGGTAATGACAACAGCAAAATTAATGGCAAAGGAAACAGAAACGGAAACGTGAACACAAGCGTGTATGGAAACACAAACTGTAATGCGCACGGTCATGGTTCTGCAATTGTAAATGCAAATGGTAATGGTAACAGCAACAATAATGCCAAAGGAAACAGAAATGCAAATGCAGACATCTATGGAAATGTAAACCGTAATACGCACAGGCACAGTAACATAGATTTTGAAACATAGAAACATAGATTTTGATGGCAGATAAGGACCGCTTGGCCCACCCAGTCTGTCCATTTCCCTACCTAATGGATAAGCTGCAGATCCTAGTTAACCAGCAGCCTACTTCTTCCTACCCCACCCCCTATAATTACCTTATGACTGTCCCATGCATGCTTGAATTCCACCACTGCTTTTGACTCCACAACCTCCTCGGAAGGCCGTTTCATGCATCCACAACCCTCTCTGTGAAAAAATACTTCCTTAAATTACCGCTGAGCTGCCCCTCCTATCTTTAAATTGTGTCCCCTTGTTCTTGCACACCCCTTTTTTTGAAAGATGCTACCCTGTTGGACTTTGTTGATTCCCTTGAGCTACTTCAAAGTTTCTATCATGTTCCCCCTCTCCCTCCCTTCCTTCCTCAAGGCTATACATATTCAGCTTCTTAAGTCTCTCTTCATATATCTTCTGGTGCAGACCCTGCACCATTTTAGTTGCCCTCCTCTGGACAGCCTCCATCTTGTCTATGTCTTTGCGGAGATTGGGTATCCAGAACTGCACACAGTACTCCAGATGGGGTCTCACCAACTGTCTGTACAGAGGGATAATAACTTCTTGTTTTCTACTGGTGATGCCTCTCCCTATGCATTCCAGTATCCCCCCAGCCCTCCTTGCAGCCCTCTCACATTGCTTGCCCACCTTTAGGTCATCTGATATGACTACCCCCAGGTCATTTTCCATTTTTGTTGTTGTTAGTATCTCACCCCCCATTGTGTACTCTTCCCCCGGGTTTTTGTTTCCCAGGTGCATTACCTTGCACTTCTTAGCATTGAATCTAAGCTGCCGTACATTTAGCCATTCCTCTAACCTTGCCAAGTCCCTTCTCATCCTTTCCACCCCACCTTGTGCAACAACTCTGTTGCAGATCTTTGTGTCATCTGCAAAGAGACATACTTTTCCTTTCAGTCCCTCTGCAATGTCTCTTATAAAGACATTGAAGAGGACCAGTCCTAATACTGAACCCTGCAGTGCCCCACTAGTAACTCCCCTTTCTTCAGAGTGGACTCGATTTACTATTACTCCCTGTGTCCTATTCCCCATCCAATTCTTTACCCAGACTGTCATCTTGGGACCCACTCCCAGGCTGGCTAACTTGTATATTAATCTTTTGTGTGGGACTGTGTCAAATGCCTTGCTAAAGTCTAGGTAGGCCATGTCCACAGCCCCTTCCTGATCTACTACTTTGGTCACCCAGTCAAAGAAATCTATCAGATTTGTCTGGCATGACCTTCCCACTGTGAATCCATGCTGCTTGGGTCCTGAGCCCTCTGGCCTCTAGATACTCAACAATTCTTTCCTTCAGAAGTGATTCCATCATTTTCCCTACCACTGAGGTTAAACTAACAGGTCTGTAGTTTTCTGCTTCTGCCCTCACATCTGCCCTTCTCCAGTCCTCGGGTAACACTCCATCCTCCCATGATTTGTTAAACAGGGTAGTCAGTGGTGTCACTAGTTCTACCCCTAGTTCTTTTAGAATTCTGGAATGAATCCTATCAGGCTCCATTGCTTTGTCCACCTTAAGTTTTAAGAGTTCTTTCAGAACTCGTTCTTCTGTAAATGGGCTGGTATCAACTTCTGTATCCAGAGTGTTTCTACTGTTTGTTTTAGGTACCTCCCCCACTTCCTTTGTAAATACTGAGCAAAAATATTTGTTTAGTATCTCTGCCTTTTTACAGTCACCCTCTGCCCACCCTCTCTCCTCTTTATTAAGCCTCACTAACCCTTCCTTGGTCTTCCTTCACTCCCTGATGTACCTATAAAAGGTTTTATCCCCCTTCTTAACTGAGTTGGCTATCTTTTCCTCGGTTTGGGCCTTTGCTGTTCTGACTGCCTTCCCAGCTTCCTTTTGCTCCCCCCTCTTGAGCTGATTCCTGTTTGTGAGATATGGTCATTTCTTCAGGAATAGTCAATGGGAAAAGTTAACAAAAAGTGCGACAGTGTCACAAATGCAGTTTTTAGTGTCACAAATTACCCCTGTAGTGTCATGAGTCAGCCATTTTTTTCGTTACTGATCACAGAAACGCTTGGCATGTAAAATTGGGACCCTCTAGGTACACAATTATTTTTGTGTTTACCTAGTCGAGCCCTGAGCATGCTAGGCATGTCTTTATTTTGGGGATAAACACCCCAGAAATATGTTTTTGAAATTTTTGGGAAAAGTAGTGTCGCAAAAGTAGCACCTGTGACATTTTCATGATTTTTTTTTTTGCAAAAGTGTTGCAAATAATGACACTACTTTGCAACACCATGGCCAAAATTACAGGAATTGTTTGCCACCCTGCTACAAAAGGACGGTTTGGTCGTTTGGGTTGAAATTTTGAGGGAAGTAAGCCAACATCCCACAGATGTGCCTTTTGGTAGTTTGGTGACAGAATATTACAAGTATGCAAAGTTACAGTGCTCCAAAGCTGATGTTTTTTCCCATAGACTAACATTGCTGCATCCGCCGTGTCCTTTGGGGCATGTATCTCAGAAACGGTGCGAGATACAGACTTTTCATTGGAAAAAAGGTTACCCCCCTATGGGGCTAAGAGAGAAGTGCAAACATAGTGAGGAAAGTCATGAATCACATGAAATTAAAATGTTTTCTCTACATCATATGGTTCCTGAAATATAAGTAATTTAGTATTCCAAGATCTCATTTTCTGGTCCAAGGCAGATTATTATGCATACCTTCTTTGCAGTCACTGTGTTTCTCTATGCAGCTGTTGGGAAAAAACAGGGTGTGTGCTCCAGTTACTGTTACACATAGCATTTCTACTAGCATTTCCGTACCCATTTGCATTAGCATTCCCGTGTACGCCACTGTGCATGTTACCCTTTGCATTTCCATTTGTGCTTGCATTTGCATTACTATTACCATTTGTGACTCCACTACTGTTTATGATTGTTTCGCTTTGCATCACAGTGTGCATTACCATTTCTGTTTGCAGTGGCGCTTCCATTTCCATTTACATTTTTCTTTCATTTTGCGTCATCATTGTTGTTACCTTTACTATTTGCTTTTCCAGTTGTGTTCCCATGTCCATGCGTGTTTGCATTTCCATACACGCTTGCATTTGTGTTTCTGTTTCCTTTGGCGGTATTGTTGCTGTTACCATTACCATTTAGTTTACAATTGTGGTACTGTGACCGTGAGCATAGCAGTTTGCTTTTTCATTTCTGTTTCCTTTGGCATTAATGTTGCTGTTACCATTACCATTTGTGTTTACAATTGCGGTACCGTGACCGTGCGCATCACAGTTTCCGATTCTGTATGTGCTTGCATTCGCGTTTCTGTTTCTGTTTCCTTTGGCATTATTTTTGCTGTTACCCTTGCCATCTGCATTTCTAATTGCAGTACTATGACTGTGCACATTATGGTTTGCATTTCCGGACATGCTTGTGTTTGCATTTTCATTTCTGTTTTCTTTGGCATTATTGTTACTGTTACCGTTACCATTTGCATTTACAATTGCAGTACTGTGACCGTGCATGTTATGGTTTGCATTTCTGTACATGCTTGTGTTTGCATTTCTGTCTCCTTTGGCATTATTTATACTGTTACCATTACCATTTGCAATTGTGTGCTGTGATTGTGCTTGTTATGCTTTGCATTTCCATACTCGCTTGCATTTGCGTTTCTGTTTCAGTTCGTTTGGCATTATTGCTGCTGTTACAGTTACCATTTGCATTTACAATAGTGGTATGCTGACGTGTGTGTTACCACTTGTATTTCCGTACACGCTTGCATCACTTTGCACTTACATTTCTATTAATGTTTGCTTTACCATTTAGATTTGCGTCATCATGTATGTAACCATTAGCTCTTGTGTTTACATTGCAGTTACCATTACTGTGTCACAAAAAAGGGCCCTCACTCCCACCACCACATTCCATTTACTATTTAAAGTCCTCATTCTCAAAAAGAAGAGAAATACATGGCAAAGAAAACTTGTTTAATGAATAAGTTAGTTAATTATTAGTTACAGTGAGTAACATTGCTAGAGTTGAGCACCTCTTTCATCCCCCAGCCCACCCCTCCAACTGGCATTGGAGTGTGTGTTGGGGTCATCAGTTCTAACTTTCACCCCATTCTCCTGCACCTCAGCTTGTTTACACATGTGAAGGGGTGATTGTTAGGACCAATGACCCCAATGCACACCCTGATGATAGTTGGGGGGCAGGTTGGGGGGTGCAAGGGGGGCTTTCAACCTTAACACTGAATTTCCTCACTTTTGTTGCTGTGGAACAACCCCAACTGATGCATGAAACCATTAAACTGAGTTTTTTGCATTGAATATATACATATATATATATATATATATATATATATATATATATATAGATATAGATATTATAGGGGCATCATGCTCTTATAGTTAGGGTTGAGTAGGCACTTCAAATTTTGCACATTAATAACTTTGCAACCATTCAACAGATTTGCATGAAATTTGGAATGCTTGGTCTGGCATGGTAGATATCTTGACTTACCAAGTTGTGTTTCAGTCAGACATACAGTTTCTGTGCAGCAAAATCCCCAAAAATGCACTTTTCACCAGTTTTGATGCATTTTTGCCCATGGTGCTGTGACCACAACCTGTGGTCTTTTGGTCTGAAATTTGGAATGTAGAATGAATTTGGGTAAAGGAATAATCTGACATTAGTTTGGTAAAAAAAAAAAAAAATTCAGCCGTTCACTCAAAAATTGATATGTATATTTTGCAACCTAAGAATTGTCTCACGGCCAAGGATTTTGCTACCTCATGAAAGAAAATCCTAGTCCATCAGAAAAATTCCTTGTCCAGGAGCCACCATCTTGTTTTCAGTTTTTCAGCCAAACAAAACGTTGTAACTTTGTCTATGGGTAACTATGGGGCTAAATAAGGCATGGGTTTTGTTTAGGGTGATGCACTCTACAAAGCAATGCTTTTGGTTTGGTTTGTTTTAGTCAAAAAATAGCTTTTTAAAAATAAAAAATTCTTCTTTCGAGACTCGCTAATGATCCTAGCCTGCGAGCCTGCAAAATACTAGTCTGCAAGATGATCCTGGTCCATGAGCTTTGTCCATCAGGGGACAACCAGACAGCCAGAATTTTATGACTGGATGTCCCAGGGCATGACTAGATGTCCCTGATGGAGTGACCAGATGTCCTTGATGGAGTGACCAGATGTCCCCTCGTGGACTAGAATTTTTTTAGCTTGCAGACTAGGATTGATCAGATGGCCCAGGATTTTGCTATCTCACAAATGGAGAATTTTTAAAAGTGTAAAAACTTGACTACAATGTGGGGTCTGTCACACCTTTCAGCACCTGTGTCTTGAAAAAGAAGTGAGATACAGAGTTTTTGCTACTGTAGAGTAAGCATACAGTGGAATGTTTTTCATGGGTTGCACAGTTCATGAGATATTGTCAAATTACTGTCACAAGGGTTGAAAGAGTGCCTGTGCAGTGCTTTTCAGTGCCCATATCTCAGAACTGATGCAAGATACAGGTACAGTCAATGATGTCTCATGAAGTACTCACTGTCATGGTTACAATGACACTTGATTTTTTTTCTAGCCATTACGGTTCCCAAGATATGGGCAGATTACTGTTATGAGCATTTGGTTCCCTATAGGGCTGCTGTATGGTTCTGTAACTATGCATAAGTGGGAGCTAGAAATGGCAAGTTAGTGGGACCCTTCGCTCCCACCAATACATGTTTTTTTTACTAGCTATATTACATTTTTCCAAAAAAAATAAGGAAATTCATAGCAAAAAAATGCATTTAATCCATCAGTTATGGTTCAAGCAACACAAGTGAGGAAACAAAATGTTAGGATTGAGCACCTAATCCCCTACACACAACCCACAGATCCATGTTCCACAGACTTACAGACACCAGGGCATGCCATGGGGTCATGAGGCTTAATTATCACCCCATTCTCCTTTACTGTAGCATGTCAACCTGCTTACACATGGAATGGGTTGAGAGTTGGACCACATGACTCCATGACTTCGTTAATCTTCATCATTCATTACTGCTGGGTGAGTACCAAGCCTCCACCAGAGGAGATCTGGCACTGCCCTGAGGGAACAGCATACCTCAGCCACCTGTGGGGGGACAAAGGTGGGGGAAGCTCTCTAGCCATACTAGACCAAAAATGGCCTAAGGCTGGTCAAGGTGAGGCGGTGTCCCCATGGCCAGGAGGAAGGTAAGCACCCCTGCTGCTTCCTTCTCACCCTGTGGGAGAAAAGATGGGTCCCCCAGAAAGCAAAGAAAATCATCCTATGCTGGGCAATGGGTGACAGTCCAGACAGGTGAAGCCATGCCATCCACCAGGTGCAGATCGCTCTCCCTCCAGTCTGTAAGCCATCTCATTGGCATAATATGATGCCTTTGCTTGGTGCCTTGCAAGCTCCAGATCCTGAGCAGAGATGGCAATGGCTTGCCTAGACTCCTCCAGATCAGGCAATGATGCTAATACCTGTGCCAGTGTTGACCACAGGTGCCTGTTGTAGGTAATGTGGTGAGCCTGATGTGAGCTGATACAGAGTAACACATTATCTGAGGATAAAACTCTTCTTCCCCACTGGTCAAACTCAGCAGACTCCCAATCTGGTGGTCAGTCATGTGCCAGGTGTTAAAGCCTGGAAGGAGTATCTAAAGCCACCAGCACCAAGGTTGGGTGAGGCAGAGAACCAAGAAACTTATGAGGAGTGCAGTACCTCCTCCTGCAGTCCACTGGGGCTGGGGTTGAGGTGGCTGATGACTACCAAGTGCAGTTTTAAGCTTTCTGAAAGGGAATAGGCCAGGAAGGTACCATCTGGTGGTTAGCACTAAATTCACTCAAAAATTAGTGCATCTCCTGCTCAGTATTGTGTCTTACCACATGGTAAATGTGGAGCTCCTGAACCAAGCTTGAGAGGAATCATTGATATTCTCTGAAATCAGTGTTGTAGGAAAGGTGGACAAAGTGTTCCTCTTCCTCAAAAGAGAAATCAGAGGAAGTCGACAAACTCAGATATTCAGAGTCCTCCTGTGGTGAGGCAGACAGGTGAAAGACCTGCTCATCCATAGTGCTAAATACCTAGGGAGGGTGACTGCAGTGGCTCTGAACATCTCCCAGGTTAAGGGTCCCTGTAGGACCCACATGGCCTGGGAGAGGAGGAGGAGGTGTCTGCAGAGGGAATGAGGAAGGGTATCTAACCAAAAGTGACTGACCTCTGCCAAGGCTCTGAGACCCCACAGTAGATCCTCCCATGTGGAGAGATCCAGGGGTCATTCCAGTCAGCAGATACTGCAAATGTGGAAACAAATCCTGGCCAAACTCTGAGGGAGAATTTCCACTGTGGTTCAACTGGGGTTGCATGGATCCAGAAGGACAACCCTCAGTGCTGCCCACTAAAAGTGCCCCTGAAATCTCAGAGAAGGAGAGGGAGAGCTTAGCATTGTGGCTCCTACCCCCCCTCTGTAGAGTAGTGAAAGAAGGCCTCTGCACTTCACCCCAGCCTCTCAACCCATCAGACTCCAAGGCCACCCTCTTCCTCAAACCCAATGCCAAGGAGTCCCCCAATCCTGCTAGACCCCTAAGGAAGGTCACAGAAGAAGGGGTCCCCATCCCCACCAAGGTAACCAAAGCAGCAGCAGAGGTGGCAGCTGCCCTGGCTACCGAGGTCAAGGCCATTCCACTAGGCCCCCCAGATCTGCTATCCATCACAGTGCCCCCAAAAAACTAAGTTGGCAAGAGGGTCTGCAGAGACTGCAGACTCCAGTGAGCCTGGAAGGCAAACACTGGGCTGCCTGATGCCATGTTCAAGAGGGCTTCCCAACTCCAAGGAGTTGGGATGCCAGTCTGAATTTGTCAGTGAGTCATCCACCTCCAAAGAAGAGGAGACCACACATACCACCAGACTAGTGATCCCAGGAGCTCTTCTACCATTGGTGCAATGCATGGCATTACTGCAGGACACAGCACTGCCTGTGACACTGTCTTTGTCACTGACACTGTAAATGGCACTGACACTGAGGGTCTGCTGGTGTTGGCCCAGTTACCATGGGCTGCAACACCAGGGGAGCCTGCAACTGCATGGAGGTGACTGCCATGGTGGTGCTCTCAACTGGCTCTGCAGGGAACCCAGCCATTGCTCTGACACCATGGAAGAAACCTCTTTGATGGCAAGGCTGGAATCAGAAGAGGAGATTTCCTCATCACCGAGCTGTATAGACCCAGGAGGGGACCTGGAGGCAGGGTCAGGAGATCATGCCATGGCATCCCTAGAACAGTGCCATCTTCTGAAAGTCAATGGGGCCCTGCTGACTTTAAATGCACAGATCTCAAGAACACAGTGGTCCATGGAGAAACAGGCATTGCAGTTGTCCATATTGTGGTTTGGACCCAAGCAACACAGACAAACATCATGTCAGTCCATCATGGAAAAATGCTGGTCATAGGGGCACCAATGCATGAGGGCATGGCCCGCTATGAATTTTCTTTAAGCCCCTGAACCAGACATGGCGCAGAACAAATTTAACAAAACTCACAGAAAGTGGATCCAACACTGTCAGTAAGAAATAACAGGAATGGGATTACAGGTTTTCAGTGGCATTGATTGATATTCAGAACTGGGATGGAGATGGAGAAGCAGGAACAGCATCAAAATTGGTGAAGGCCTGGTGAAACAGCAGTAAACTCTGAAACTTATACAGCAGGTGCAACCTTGATGGCAGGAGAAACAGAACTGGGTGGAGCCTGGTGGAGGAGTCTGTGGTGCCTAATCGCCATCTCTCATGTGTCACACAGTGCATCAGCCTCATGGGCAGTGCTGTTGGTGCCGACTCCCCCCCAAAAAATAAAAGCTTCCATGCCAGTGAGCACCTCTGGCTTACACCCAGCAGTGATGAATGGTGAAGACTGACAGGGAAAGATTAGAAAATATGGAGTAAGTCATTTCTGAAACTGATCTGCAACTCTTGCAAAATATTGACAGCAGTGTGTTTTTTCTCAGAAGTGGTGAAACATAATACAGCCTGCTTCCTACTGGTTACAGTACAGTGGGAATTATTATTACTTTCTGACCAAAAAATTTCACAATGAACTGTAACATTCATGTAGTCAATTATTTGGTTGCTGGTTCATGTATCTGTTGCCATGTGAACCTGCCTCATCTCAGAGAGCTTCAGTTGCTTAATGATTTCAGTACATACCAAGTGATACAACTGTGGAATAGCCTTTTTTTGAAAAGTATGTTCACCAAGGAACAGTGTGCCAAGGTTCAGTTTGGTGCATGAACTTGAAAAAAACATTTTGAGCAACAAAAGCAAAAGAGAGCTGACAATCAGACAACAGTTTTGCAATGGCTCTGTTTAAGTGCTGGCATGTAGAAGGCTTGTGGGTAAATGCTGATATCCTTGCAACACTTTTTTTAATTTTAGTTGACAAGATATTTTTATGGCTGTTGGTGGAGCCTATAGCCATTTTGCCGTCTGTAGCTTGAGAAAATGGAGTATCGTGGAACATAGTTTTTGGACTTTTCAATGTATCTTTCCATATCTACAAATCACTATGACAACTAAAATAAAATAATTCCTTCTTTCTGTTTAGAATATTGGAGACATAAATCCAAGCTGCTTATCAGATGGCCATTATGAAACTGAAACAGCTTGTAAAATATTGGCTGCCTATTAAACTGTAGATTTCTTTACTCCCTTCGAATTGCAACAGCTTGCATATTTAAATGCCTAGCATTTGAACATTGTTTGCTACTAACTTCAGTTGGGGATGAATGTCTTTCAAGAAAGACTCTTACCTCAAAAAGTTACCCTTTCCCAGCAAATTTTGTAAACATTTTATACAGTTTTTTAACCTCTCAAGACCTATCTGATAAAATACCAGGTCTTTAGTGAACTACCCAGGCTAAATATATACATTTCCTTTTGACAGAAAGTGCTGCAGCCTGCTTCTCAAACATAACAGATAAGAGCGACTGAGATCTCTTATAGTAAGAGTGTGTGTGTGTGTGTGTGTGTGTGTGTATGTGTTTGGGGAAGGGGTGGAGAAACAGTCAAACTCCTGGCAAGGGAGACCTCATCTAAAGAATTAACTGTTGACAAACCATGAGTGATACAGAACCAAATTATGTGATACCTTTTATTGGGCCAACATAGATGTAACACAAAGAACTTATGTCATTTATAAAATTCCTGATCAAACAACTGGAAACATAAGACTGCTTTTTGTCATTTTATAATATGATATTCTGAGTATGTATTTACTGAGTTGCTGGATCAGGGCCTTGAAGAAAATAGTAACATTTACTTAACTCATTCAAGATTCTATCAGGTGGACAGAAAAAAGTCTATGAGAATTTGTCTGAAAACTAACAATTCTAAGATGCAAAATATCATTTGTATCTATATATATATATATATATATATATAGATATATAGACATATGTGTATATATATATATATATATATATATATATATATATATATATAGTCATGGCAAAAAACCCATTTAATGCATCAGTGAGGGTTGCTCCCCAGCAGCAAAAGTGAGGAAATTTAGTGTTAGGGTTGCCACTCTTTGCACTCCACATCTATTCTACCCCCCACCAACAGGCATTGAAGTGTGTGTTGGGGTCATCAGCCCTAATGTTCACCCCCATTCCATGTGTAAATAAGCTGAGGTGGTGCAGTATAGGAGAATGGGGTGAGAGTTAGGCCTGATGACCCCAACACACACCCCAATGCCTGTTGGTGGAGCAAAATAGATGGGGGTGCAAGGGGTGGCAACCCTAACACCAATTGTCTTTGCTTTTGTCGCTGTGGAACAACCCTAACTGATGCATTAAACAGAGTTTTTTGCCATGAATTTTCCTTCCTTTTGAGAATGTGCACTATAATTAATGAATGGTATGTGATGGTGGGAGCACGGGGCCCACCATGCTGCCCATGTCTGCGTAATAACCATAACAGTAATGGCAATGGTGAGTGAAACACAAATGGTAATGGTAAGTGTAACACCAAAAGAAACATGAATGCAAATGCAAGCTCTAACTGTTATGGTAACACAAACGGAAATGGAAATGCAAGTAGTAATGGAAATGGTATTGCAAATGGTAATGGTGACATAAATGAAAATGCATAAGGCAACGGTAATAGAAACGGTAAATGTAACTGCAAATGCTAACAGTCATAATAAAGGTGATGCAAATGTAAATAGAAACAGAAATGGTAACGGAAATGGAAGTGTAAATGCAAACTATGACATGAATGGTGAAGGAAATACAAATGTAAATGCAAATGGTAAAGGAAATGGTAACAGCAAGCTGGTGTAAGGAAACAGTAGCAAAAAGTCTGTATCTCACTTTGTTTCCAAGATGACAGCACAAAGGCAATGTGATCCAACAGTAGCAATAACTCTGTATCTTGCTTTGTTTTTGAGATAACGGCACAAAGGTGATCTGAGCCAACAGTAGTGAAAAGTCTGTATCTCGCTTCATTTTTGAGATAACGGCACAAAGGTGACGTAAGTAAACAGTGGCGAAAAGTCTGTATCTCGCTTTGTTTCCAAGATAACAGCGCTAAAGGTGATCTGAGGCAACAATAGTGAAAAGTCTGTATTTCACTTTGTTTCCGAGAGAACAGCAAAAAGGTGATTTGAGTCAACAGTAGCGAAAAGTCTGTATTTCACTTTGTTTCCGAGATAACAACACAAATGCGATGTGAGCCAACAGTAGCAAAAAGTCTGTATCTTGCTTTGTTTCCGAGATAATGGCACAAAGGCTAATGTGAACCAAACCACTGAAAGGCACCTCTGTACCACTAGGGCGACATACGCTATAAATTTCGAGCCACTAGTACCATGCACAACGCTATGCACAAAATTATAAGTGTGTCACACAGTATCTCTGCAGCTAATTATTTTCCCAACATGTAAACAACATAATTCACATCACCAGGACATCCACTCAACACCCTCCAAATTTCATGTGAAAAGACCAAACTGCTGCAGAGATATTAAATTGTTAAGTTTCTGCACCTTTAAGAAGTGTTCCACCACAAAATGGCGGAAATCACGGCTGAAAACGTGGTAAAATGGCAGAACTCATGGCTGCAAAATCTCTGCCTGCAAAGGGGGGCAACTTCAAATGCTTATAACTCTGGAACAAAACAAGATATTTCCACCAAACAAAAACTGGCATGTTCTTTGAAGAAAGGGCTTTCTACGTGCCAAGTGACAGACTAATGAGCCACATGTTGGTTGCGCTATGTATTGCACAAGACAGTGCAGAAATATATCAAAAACAGAATGTTTTGCACTGTACTATGCAAAAACCATATGTACCAGTGAAATATAAATTGGTAAATACATAGAAGCACGATTCCACTCCATGTATACCAAATCTTATCCAAATCTCTTCAACAGTTGCAGAGCAGCACAAACGTAAGACTTCGTATGAGTGGCAAGAAATATATTTTTGGGTGCTTCATTCTGCAAAAACATATGCAGATGTCAAATGAAAATTAGTAAATGCACAGAAGTACCATAGTAGACCAAGTATTACAAATGTCACAGACATGCATGGAAACTCAAGTGTTAAAGCAAACGAAAACGGTTGCACAATTGGTAACGTAAACACTAGCGCAAACATTAATGCAAACACAAATGGTTATGCAAACAGTAACGAAAATGCAAAACCAGAAATGGTAATGTAAACACAAACGGTAATGGCAACAGTGAGGCAAAAGAAAATAATAACGGTAACGCAAACAGTAATACAAATGGAAGTGCAAATGTAAATGCAAACAGAAATGGTAACGCAATTGGTAACACAAGTGCTAACGGCAATGACGATGCAAACAGTAATGAAAACAGTAACAGAAATGCAAACGGTAACAAAAACGCAAATGGTCACTGCAACAGTGACGCAGAAGGAAGCAGTAAAGCAATCGACAACGGAAATGCTACCGAAAACTGATACGCTAATGCCAGCAGAAATGCAAATGGTAACAAACATGCAAACAGTAATAGTAATGCAATTGGAAACACAAACGATAACCGTAACACCAACAATGACAACAAAGGAAACAGTAATGCAAATGGAAATGCAAGCACAAGCGCAAACGCTAACGCACACAGTGACACAAAATTAAATGTTAATGAGAATGGCAATGGAAATGCAAATGGTAACAGTTACGCAAACACAAGCACAAATGCAAACGCAAAGGGTAATGCACACGGTGACATAAATGCAAATGCAAACGGTAACGTGAACGCAACTAATGATCACAGAACCTCAAATGCACATAAGTTTTTCCCCAAAAAGGTGCATTCAGAAGCACAGTGAATACAAAGAATGTGTGCATAATAATGGCACTCGGAGCAGAAAATGAGCACTTGGAATACTAAACTGCTTGTATCTCAGGAGCCATACGATGTAGAAACAAAATTAAAATCTCACATTATTTATGACTTTCCAGTCTAGTTTTGCACTTAGCCCCTTAGATGAGGATTAAGTATTTTTCTGACAAAAAGTCCATATATCGAACCATTTTAGAGATACGGGCCCCGAAAGGTGCTGCGGATGCTGTAATGTCATCCTAAGGGAAAATGTTTCAACTTTGGAGTGCAGCCCTCTAATATTGTGTCACAAAACCACCAAAAGGCACATCTATTGGATCTTGTCTTTCTTCCCTCCAAATTTCAGCCCAAAAGACCAAACCATTCTTTTGCGGGTGGCAAAGATTCTCTATTGCTTTGGGCAGTGTCGCAAAGTACTTTCACAAATCACGACATTAAATCACGAAAGTGTCGCATTTGCAAAAGTACTTTGCAAAACTACTCTTTACTAAAATTTAAAAAACATATTTCTGGGGTGTTTTACCCCCAAAAAAAGACAAGGCTAGCATCCTCAGGGCTCGACTAGGTGACTATAACAAGAATTGTGTCCCTAAAGGGTCGCAAATTTCAATGCCAAGCATTTCTCTGACCACCAACTAAAATAAAAATTGCTGAATCGTGAAAGTAAAATGGTAATTTGCAACAGTAAAACTGCATTTGTGACTCTGTCAAATATTTTAACTTTACCCATATTCTATAATGTGGTACAGTTTTTTTTTGAATAACGTTTGAACCGTTTAATATTTTTTCACGAAATCTTTGAAAGACACATCAGGGACCCCAGCTGCATGTTTCCTGAAGGTTTTGGACTGATTGTGCAAACCATGCAACCTGTAGACATGAGCAAAGTAACACACAAAAACCCATAATTTATGTGTTGTTTGGCACTCTGTAGCTCTACAACTGTACTTCTGACCATAACGAAATGTGGCAGGTCCAGAGATCTATGGTACCAGACTGTGCATTCCAAATTTCAGGCAAATCCATCATATGGTTGCAAAGTTATTAAGCTGCCAAATTTCAGATTTAACCTTAAATGGGGTACTCAACCCTAACTATATTATATATATATATATTCATGGCAAAAAACTTCATTTAATGCATCTGTTAGGGTTGTTCCACAGTGACAAAAGTGAGGAAATGTGATGTTAGGGTTGAAAACCCCAACTCTGCATTCCCCAACCCCATCTCCAGCACCACACACACACATATGCAAGTGGGGGAGAGGACCAAGGCAATTCAACCAATCACAGACAACCAGCACCAGGTAACAAAAATAACATACAACTGTCTAAACATGCTACAAGACACATCCATCACCATGGTCCACCAACTGTAGGAGCTGTCCTGCCATCTGAGTGACTTGGTGGTATACATGCATACTGGCTATCGGTTGTTGGTGGATCACATTAAGCAATTTTTTTTATATCTAATACATTTCTTATCTCTTCTGAATTACATCACTCTAACAACATGCCAATGGCAGGCAGTAGTTTTATACACCTTTGTTGACTGTTAATGTCTCCTGATGTTAACCCGTAATAAGACAATGATGTAACAGTACACTGTTATGTGTACAGTACTGCTGCATTATAATCTTACATTGTACAGTTGCAGATCCATGTGGGAGTGTCAGACCCAAAAAGTCACAGAGTCATACTACACAATATCTCAATTCTGGAAGGTTTCTCATTTGAAACAGGTAAGAGTGTTTCTCTACTAATGTATGTGCTGCTGCTAGCATGCTGTTCAAAGGGCCCCACACTCACATGTTTGTATTTATGAATGTGTAGTATAAGAGAGCATTGTAACACAGTTTAATGTGGCTAAATACCTCCTAATCTTACCATGGCAGAAAGAAATGGATCAGGACAGTATTATCCGCAGAACCCTTCTACACTATTATCTGAAGCTGCACAGCTGTACAGTATATGGGACTGTGCCACCCAAAGGATTCCACAGTACCACTTCACTTTCTTTGCCTTGCTGACAGTCTGTCAGTGTAAATGCATGTTTCTGTTTCTATACAAATTCCTACATTTCTGGTAGCAGGGGCAACCAAAGACCCCAAGCTACCACTTTTGTACCTATGAATGGATAATATCAGACAGCATTTACACTGACCTATTATGTGTGTAAATGGTTCTTAAGTCATTGAGGCCCCAAGACACTTGCAGGCAGCAGAAGAAAACATACTCCTGATGTCTTTAACTCCTCCAGATATCCTGCACTTTGTGCCACTGAGGACCTTTTACACCTGAAGATGTCATTGCTTAAAACTTAAATATTTCACAAACTAAAGTGAGTAGAGTTGATTGCATAGCACCATTGGAAAGGTAATGTTTTGCTGAACAACTTTGCCACTGATATTTTATGTCTGTTCTGTATACTTTAGGAGATATTCACATTTGTATTGTATGGTGTTGGCTGACATTGGTCTCTCAAGCTTCACTTAGTCACCTTAATAAAACAGAAAATGAATACATGCATCATATTAGAAAAATTGCTTTTTAGTACAAAATTCTTTTGTACCTCCATGTAATATATGGCTGCTTAATTTGGTGTTGATATGTTAAATATTTTCCCACAAAAAATTGTTTCCATTGCCTTTTTTATTGGAAAAAGAAACATGTTTTGCTATTTCAACCGATATAGAAAAAAATATAAACTACTTATAATTAATTGCATAGTACCATTGTGAAGGTAAATTTGTGCTGAACAACTTTGCCACTCGTACTTTGTGTGTAGTGCTTACGGTTCAGGAGTTATTCACATTTGTTTGTGGCATGCTGATTAGGACTTCATTTTGCTCAGAAAGCTCCAGGTTGCACTGTTAAAAGTATACAGGCCACAAGTGGTGAACCTCTCAAGCAGCTTATGAGGCCTCAATGAGTTAATGTTATCCTAACAGTAGCAAATAATGTATCAGAACACTATTATATACAGCATGCTGCTGCACTGTCATCTAATCCTGCACACTTGGGCAGCTAGGTAGTACCATAGGACAGAAAATGTTTAACATCATCATGGACCATGGTTGACATTATCATACAAATTGTTTCAGATATTAACAAGGAAATTGACTGTTATCCTAGGCTGAAAACATCATGCTGCATTCATACCACTGTTAGTTATGTGGTACTGCTTCTGCATGTGGCATAATAATAACCAAATATTACTCCTGCATACTATAATGAATAGAAAACTACAGAGCTGTGATTAAACTATTAAGCACTGCATGTGTGCATAGATTAGTGACCAGAACATGTTATTCATATTACATATGTGTTTATGTAATGAAGCCCATCTTGGTTTGAGCATGGGTCACTGCATGTTACTCAAAGGGTACCATGCTGTCATTTATGTGCCTATGACCACATTATATCAGATACATTTTTATCCATGCTTTGTTTTATGTTAATGTCTCATGATATTATCCCAGCATAACCAAACAATGTATATCATAGGTATTGTGTGTAGAGTACTCCTGTTCTAGCATGTTACCCTGTGCTGATGCTCAGAATGCTGTGTACACCCATGGCTGCACAAATGCTACAGTTGGTAGACCATGATAATGGATGTGTCTTGTAGTATGTTTAGACAGTTGTATGTTATTTCTGACACCTGCTGCTGGTTGTCTGTGATTGGTTGTGTTGCCTTGGCCTTCCCCCCCACGTGTGTGTGTGTTTGTGTGTGTGTGGTGTGGGGATGGGTGGTTAATGCAGAGTTAGGGTTTTCAACCCTAACACTGAATTTCCTCGATTTGTCACTGTGGAATAACCCTAATTGATGCATTAAACAGAGTTTTTTGCCAAGAATTTCCTATCTTTTTGAGAAAGCATAATCTGAATACTACATTGGATATATTGGTGAGAGCATGGGTCCTTTTGTGCACCACGCTCTGACCAAGATATAGATGGCTTTATCATAATATGTACTTCTTTTATGTTATTTATGTAACCATAGTTCATGTGCTACACCTTAGACATAAAAATGAACTCACACATAAATGGCATAGGAGAGTAATATATGCAACACATAGATCAATAGTACATCTACTCTGTTAAGTAGAAAATATATACAGATTTACCTCTTGTACTTTCTTTGTATGCAGTAATATACCAAGTGCAGTATAGATATCAGTACTGTAACATTATATATACTAAAAGGCACAACACAATTAGATAAGGCTTAAAAAAGATTTATTGCCAAATTAACAGTTGATTAAAAAGGCTGAATTAAAAGTTGAATTGGTACACAAAATCAGTCTCACAATACAATATATAAAAAAATAAAGTATTGCATCAAAGTTAAAAATACATGTAAAAAAGCATGACAGCTACTTGATGAGGAAGTTGTGACAGTAGCATAGACCACATGAACACAGCTGCCATGATAGTCTCTGTACACTGCTTATCATCTATCAAACAGTGATGATGTTATTGTCATTGTGTGACTGACAGTGTGAATGTTCCTGGGGTGGGCGAAAAACCAGATGCCAACTGTTTAAATAATAGTAGCAGAAACACAATCTAGTATCTAAAAAAAGATACTTATTAAAGCTATTTGGATATATTTGATTTTAATATATATGTGTACACATACACACATATATACTGTACACATACATATACATGTAAAGGCATATAGATATATGGATGCATTTGGAAAATTCCCACCAGACCCCACCCCCAATTGAGGTGATCGAGAAATATTATCAGGAACATAAAAAACAGTTGTCATCAGTGCAAGTGTCTGATTTACAATAGTGTACACTTCTATACATTATTTAATTTACTTCTTACACAAACCAAAATTAAATGGCATATGCTAACAGGTATTATATACATCACTAAATATCATTAAAGCTGTAATCAACATTCATTGTGAATTAATGAAGTATGTACTTCACTAAAAACTTAAAGTTAATAAGTAATGCTCGCACACAATACTACGAATATAAAACTAATTATCTATTATTGAGAAAATGGCACTTTTTGTTAATAAACAAAGATTTACCACAACACTCTTTATTACTGCTAATGATACCTATTTGAAACTCACCACAAATTAGAAAAGTTGTACTAAATATGTATGTAATATTAAGTAATATATTAATAATATGTTGAAATACTTGTCAATTAAATAGCATAAAACAGCAAAATATTTAGCATTGTTTAATACATTCAGTTAAGTAGCAATAAATATAACTGCTGAAAAGATAACAGTACTGACTTTAACTAAATAATCTATTAATAATCATATATACATACATATATACAACACAGATGTACGAAAAGAAAACAGACGTAGTAGCACACTGTTGCAATACAATATGATGTATTAAGTCAAGTCGCAAAGGGACAAGAAAGACAAGCCACACCTGGTAATACTCAACATGTTACAGAGTGATGCCTATGTCAGAGTATGATACTCTTAAGTACATGTCAGCAGAGCAGATAGAAAACAGTGTGCAACTGTGTTAAGCACAGAAGTGGCAAAAACAAATGCAGGATATATTTTACTCATAAAAGATCCAAATAATATCATGATGCAGTACAAGCATTTTCAAAGAGATGCAAAACACATTTTTTTCCATGCACATGGACAAGTATTGTACCTAAGTAGAGGTACACAGTTGGCAAGTGTGCCAAGTAGTGCTTGTTACTGCTGCATATGAGTTACGAGTTGCACTGCTATGCTGATGATACCCAGCTACCTGTCTTTTGCCCCTGACCAGGTTAGTGCTCTCTCAGTATTTAATAACTGCCTCACTGAAATCCAGGACTGGATGAATTCGAGCTGGCTAAAGTTGAACATGGGAAAGACTGAGGTTATGGTCATGGACCCAGGTCACATGCTAGAGGGGCTGAGGGCTGACCAGCCCTCTGGTTTATTTCTGAGGGGGGTCTCAGATCCTTACCTCAGAATGGGTGCACAACCTGGGAGTGGTACTTGATGATGGGCTTACCCTTTGCTATCAGGTGTCGGCAGTCATCAAGTCTGCCTTTAACCATCTTAGGAACATTGCCAGGGTCAAACACCTTGTTCTATCCAGCGATCTGCCTGTGTTGGTCCTTTCCTTTGTGCCCTCGTGCCTTGACTATTGCAATACCCTTTACTTAAGGCTTCCTGGGGTTGATATCTGCCACTTTTAGCTAGTGCAGAATGCTGCTGCTTGACTGTTATCCGGAGTGTCTTGGAGGTCGCATATTACTCCTGTGCTGCACGATCTGTACTTGCTGACGATTAAGTGGTGGATCACCTTTAAGGTAAGTTTATTGACCTACAAAGCCCTTCATGGACTTGGTCCTGACTACTTGAAAGAGCTTCTGATTCCCTACACCCCTGTGCAACAGCTCCACTCGGCTGACGAGGGGTTGCTGGAGATTCTGAGGGTAATTTTAAAATCTTCTGTGTCCCGTGCATTTATGTTCGCAGCCCCCACCCTCTGGAATTCTCTGCCCCTTCAGCTTCGGGAATGCATGACCATGGGGGGGGTTAAACAGGCACTTAAAAGTTTTTTGTGGAATCAGGCTTACCAGTGAACTGTTACTATCTGTAATTGTTGTTTAATATATTAATGTTACAGTTGTAATGGAATCATGTTCTATTATTGTAAAGCGCCTTGGTACTTGAAAGGCACTTAAAAATGAAGCTTATTATTATTATTATTATTATTCAGAAGAAAAGACAATGACAGAACAGGAGGACCAGATAGTCATCTCTGTTTAGCCATCTCAAAGAGTTTCTTAGACATGTAAGTGTGGTTTCTCTAATGACTGTAAAGACAGTTGGCGCCAATGGAAGACCACTGCAACTATTTTCACTGTGTCACTGATTAACGCAACTATCTTAGAAGTCAGATTGAGTAAACATATGCATGTAAACCATGCAATGTACTGCCAGTGTAATACTGGACACAGATTTGCATAAGAAAGAATAGTATTTCTGTAGCAGAAGTTGCTCTGTAACAAAATAGACAGCAAGTTATGTCACATGTTGTGTGACTATTCTTCTGATGTATGGAGATTGTAATAGTTCTTCAATATCAGCAAGTATGCATTTTTTAAGTGTCAGAGTAGCCTCTGCTTAAAAGTGCTTGTTGAGTTATTGCATTCAACCCACCCAGTTCTGTACCTCAACAAAGGCATGTAATGTCCAGAATGTATAGACTGGCCATGGTGGTAGATCACAGCCTGAATGTCAAACACTGCTTGGTTAAATACAATTCTACCAGCTGTGAAATCTGTGATGGGTGTGTCAACTCTGAGCCCATTAGACTCAAATCTATGCAATAGAAGAATATGATATTGAGAAGAAGTCCTGAGATGTATAGACTGAGAACATGTCCCTCCACACCTGACACATAGGTGACCACTTTCTGCATTTGTGAACAGCTGTTGGAACTTGACTGTTTGAGAGTGAGGCACAAACAAAGTAACCCAAAGCATATCCTCAGTGGTTTCTTGCTCTGAATGACCACATGACAGACATATTTATCTGGAAACATATGAGACAGTGTAGTACTGTCGCACTGGAATCCCCTTTTCATCTAAACTGTTTATGATGGCCATCATAAACTTGGTGGTGTCCTGCTGCATGTTAGCAGCAAACGTACTGCACCCATCATATGTACCTAAGACCTGTCATAGAGGTGTCAGTGACTGAACATTGTGTAACTGATCAAAAGTCACATCCACAACTTCTTTCAATGCCTTTGATAAGGGAGTGTCTTGTGAAGCTGATATTTCCTGCACAAAGTGTGGCAAGTGGAGAAATGCTTGCATAGCTGAATTAGCATAGCAGTTTACTCTAGTACTGTTATTAAACACTGGGATAACAACCATACCAAGTGACTTCTTAGAAACAGGTGATTTTGCATCTGTATTAGCCATACTGACCTTGTTGTTAGTTTGCACAGTTAATTCAGTAGTGGCAGCTCTTTTTCTCTTGTTGCCAGCTGAAACTGTGACTGTGGCATGTGAGACAACCACATACGTAGGTAGTGGAATGAGAGACATCTGTGGCTGATGCAGAGTACATAGTCTGTTGTACTCAACAATACAATGCTTGTCAGCACATATCTTCTGTGGTGCAAGTGTGATGATGTGCAACCCAGAAAGACTGCGGATGCATGAAAGCATGACATAGTTCATGCCATCCTTGAAAATGTCTGTGCCTATGTCCACCATTGCTGAATCCAAACTCAAGCCCTGTGACTTGTGAATGGAAACAGCATATGCAACATAGATTGGAGACTGTTTCCTGTTGACATAGATATCCTTAAATACCTGGAACTTAACACAGGTACAATCAATCCGCACAATCTGTTCCATGTTGTCAAACTGGACAACAAGTGTCTCAATAAACGTCTTCTGAACGTTGTATACAAAGTCGATGATGTGACCTATGGCACCATTTACCATGCCACACTCATCATCAAGATTACGCCATAGCATGACATGAGCATTCTTACAAACTGTAAGAACAGCTTCCAGGCCAGTTGTATGTGAAACATCCAACTTCAGTTCATACAGTCATTCAGTCATCTTTGCTACCAGCTTCTGGCTTATAATTACACCATCAACTGTATCAACAGCATGCAGTGAGACAATTTCTTGATTTTCTTTCTGCAACATAACACTGTTGAATTCAGCATACTTCTTAAGTTGTGGCATAAGACACACAATCTGTGTGCCTTTGAAGTACACATCACTGAAAACATTGCATGCTGTATGTATGGATGTAGTATCTGTGGTGATTCTTTGACCATATAACAATGAAAGATGTTGTGGTGACAAAGAACCTGTACACACTTGATCCAACAGTGCCTTGTAAGCTAGATCACCACTCTGCCACATGTTCTCACACAAGTTGACATAGGTAAATAACTCCCACAGGTTACAACCTCCAATGCAGCCTAGTGTATTCTTAGCCTGCTTGACAGTCAGAGCTGCAAAGACATGTTCCACATTAACTGGTGCAAGTTGTAAAAGGTCTCCAAATACAACAATGCTTTTACCACCAAATGCATCTCCATAGTTAGTGCCCCAAATCTCCTGTAGATGTAGGTGTATACAGGCAAGCATCAAATTAGAAACCATGTTAATCTCATCTGTTATTAGTAACTTTTAATTTTAGTAAACATAGAACAAAGCTGAGATGCAACCTCAAATGACAGCTCACGATACTCTCCTGCTTTGCCATGCTCCACTGGTAACATGAAGAGATGGTGTAGCATAACTCCACTAATATTGTATGCAGACAGTCCATTGGGAGCACTAAGAGCAACAGACATTGATGAGCTTGTCAATTTCTGTATTTCAGCCATAATGGCCTCTATAAGGAAGCTCTTACCTGTACCTGCTGATCCACTAACAAACATTAGTAGTGGCTTGTGGTCATGACAGTCACATTTCTTCTCTTCATGTAGTATCCCATGCCAAACAGCATCAGTAGCTGCAGAGTACATTACACATTGTTGCTCATTGAGTCTGTCTCTGAATTCTACCGGATCAACAGTGCAGTGTGTGCCATGTTCCATAGCACTCTCCACTTCCAACATGAGTACTTCTAGGGCATTCAGAGGCAGAGGCACTCCAAGTATACCTTCTCCTTCTGGATCAAGGTTGTCCTGTGAACTAACAGGAGTGTCCTCTTCAAGTTTTTTCTGTGCCTTTTCAAGCTGTTCCTTCTCAGCATCCAGTCCCTGTATGTATGTGTCAGAGTATTCAGTTTTGAAAGTGTCATAACTGTGATTGAATTGTTCCTCAAATGTATCATAGTCACCTTTCATTTCGGATTCATTCCTCCAGGGTTTAAATAAGAATAGCAGAGCAAAGTAGTACTGCTCTCCACTCGCAGATGTGCCTAGATGTAATTTGTAATGGTCAATGAGCCAAGACTTATGTCTCTTTATGAGACAGCCATCCTACTCCTCTGACCTTGTAAATGTTATGTGTGCAATCAGGTGAGACATCTGTATTGTAGTCATACCATTTAGCCACCTCAAATAGACAAATACCATCCATGTCACTGTGTCTCTGGGGGTAGTACGTGTCAATCAGGTTATTCTTCAATATACATTTTGAAGAGGGTCTGTTGAGAGCCAGTTCCTCAATCTCAGAGTGAGAAATAAGTACACATTTGCACTTCTCTTTGTAGTTAACACTGAGAAATTGCACAGCATCAGATTTGCTGTACATATGTGTACCGAGCAAAAGATTGCCGGCCTCACAGGCACCACATTCTCTGTGTGATACGGTCTTCAATCCAAGTGACCACAATTGAGATGTCAGTGACTTGCTTCAACTGGCAATATCTTCCCAAAGATCTTGCAAGTTAGTCTGTTCATGTTTGGTGATGTACGAAGTGACGTACTGAACCAGAGTCAATGAGTTGTCAGCCACAAACTGATCATCTATGTGTGTTTGCCACATTAGAAGAAGAGTGGGGCTGTAGCCATTGATATACACCTCATTCTCCTCCCTGGGTAACTCATATACCCTCTTGGTTGATTTTGCCTTCTAGTGGTGTCGCCGCTGAAAACAGTTCATTCACGCAACCATTCTGACAGACACTCTGAGAAATCCGAAGCGACATCTTGTGTACCAATCAGATTTGCTCTTCACTACCCGGCGGCAGTATTTCACACAAATATGGTGTTGGAACTTCTGCATCAACTTCCACAGTGTAGGTCCATCATTCTTGTCTAGTTTGCGGCAAGTGATGTGTCGCTTAATGAACGCTAGCACTTCTGCTGATTCATGTTCGCCTATGTGCAGGGCATCCTTGATCCACAGTAACATATGAATATGAGGAGCCCCTCGTGCCTTATATTCCATTCTCCCAAAGTAATACTCTACAATACCAAGAGGCAGATTGTCCTTTGACAAAATGAAAGTCAGAATATCATGGAATCACTTGTGAAAATGTCTAGTCACAGACATTTGGTCAAGTGAGCACATCTCTCTGAGAGTCATTGATGAAATGCCCTCTACATTACAATTTGCCACTTCAAGAGTTCAAGCACCTCCTCCCAGGTGTTCTCGGCACAACTGAATGTGACAAACCTTGTTGCTGCACCATACTCTCACAGCGTAGTCATCACCTCAGAGTGTCTGCAATACCAGTATTCTTTGATGCCACATAGACTTGACAGTATGGAAGACACATTGACCTGCACATTTTCATTCTTTTACTTTCATTTCAGCAAAAACTCAACAGCGGTGATTCCATCTAGTGGAGTCATGAGCCATATAGTATGTGCAATTCATGCAGACAGTATGCTAAGCTCACTCTCCCAAAGGAGATAGAACAAGTACTGTATATTGCATCTGAATTTGCCATCCTTACTGAGCACATGACTGATACTTTATTCAGTATCTTGCACACGCACTTCTCTAACATCTAAACATCTGCCTAACCCTTTTGAAAATAAATCCGGAAAACAACATGCTTCAAATGTCACCTCCCAATTGCGAAGGGGCACCTTCCACCTGTTTCATTTGATACAGATCAATGTTATCCCCAACTGGATCTCTGCCATGTAGTGGATGTATTGTGTACTATTCATACACATTATCAGTTGTCTCTACATTGACTTTCTCAATCATTGGTTTTGTGGTATCCAACATATCATGTTCAGCTGACACGCTACTCATGTGATCAATGTCAAGGTCTGCATAAAAGGGATTGTTGCTGTTCAAGTAAGTAAGATCCAGCTTCACACCTTCTCTACATTGACAACATCTTGCCAGGTGACCTTTGACTTCATTGGAACACCATTGACAAGAATCACCAGACTGTTCTCACTGGAGATTGCCTCTATATTTTCCTGCAGAGGAAGTGGAAGATACATAACAGAACCCTAAAGTGACCTAATGAGTTCTTTTTGAGGAATGTTCTGTGTTTTTGTATTCAAACATAGAATAGTTTGAAACGGTTTCATAGTCTGAATAAGAATCTGTTCAAAGATATTGAATGTGGCAATCTCAGCAGGCATAACATGTGCCTCCATATTGTTCAACAATGACCTTGGTGGCTTAGGGTTACTCTTCACCTTGCAGAAGCAGTGCTTGCACATCATAATGACTGGCTCTAAGTGGAAGTTACACTTCAACAGCAGAAATGCTGAGAGGTGAAACCACATGCCATTGTACAGTGACAAGGTTTCCAGATTAACTGTGACCATTTGTTTCTGGTAGCAGCCGATCACATGACACACATACAGAGTCAAATGTCTCTGTCTTTGCCAACTCAAATGTGGCAATGGATTTCCCAAACTGCTTGAGAATATCTGTTTCCAAGACAGAGACAGAATTTTCATCAGAAATTGATGCCTGATTAATCACAGTATCTGTGACACTCCTGTCACACTGCAGCAGTTTCATAAATGTCATGGCACCATACATGTCACCAGACTGCAGTAACTCATTAATACAAATATACTGCGCAATGACTTGTTACACCTCATAGACCCTATACACAAAGTTACACATCCTTGATTGATGCACTGCCAGCATCCGCATGTGGTGAAATACACTGTCACAAACACCACTGTCTAGGCATGCTAGTGAATGACCTATAAGTCCAGTATGTGGATGGATCTCACAAAGGTCTATAGTCTTAAACAATTTATGTCTGTCTTTACAATCAGTAACGACAGATTGATAAAGTGCTCAATTTTATTAAATGATGATTTCCTCCAGTTGCAAGTCACATCACATGTCCATGCCAGACAGTGACGCTTACGAGGCTGAACAGTTGACTCAGACTCATCATCTGACTCAGTTGTAATGTCATCACATACAGTCAGCACATTACATAGTTTACCAGACTCATCAATAGAGAACTTGCTGTCCTTTTTCTGTGAGTAATATGACTCCTCCCAGAAATATGCTTCTGAGTGCTGTGTGTGTAGCCAGCTACCTGTGAAAATGTTACAGAAGTTGTGTTTGTTCAAGACGGGATACCATTGTAGCCTCATCTTTATACTGTACACAGCTTTTCTGAATTGTTCAAGTACATGTGCCATTTTACGCCACAAGCATTGAAGAACAAGTACTGCTCTGCTGACAAATGTACGAACTCTGAGATGCAATTTCATCAATGACAGATGACTCTTTCATTTTTTGCGTTCACATCTCATCACAGCTGCACTAAGTCTATCTAACTTAGCTTTACAAGCCAGTGATTGAAAATACTTTTGCTTCTTCAGGTGAGCATCAGCAGCCATACCTTTATGCTGTTGCTTAGTACATTTGTTTATGCTTGCCTTTGCAACATAGTTCTTCCTTCTGGAAGATTTCTGCAACTGTTGCTGAGCTGTCCATATTTGGCTTGCAGCTGAGCAAGTACGAACAATTTCTGTGCAGTGCGCAACCTGTGAAGTCATTCCTTGAGCAGAATGAGAAATCAGTTTATGTCTTGATGTAGCATGTGTGGGATTCATGCCACTTGTAAGCAACAGTGTGCTACTATGATACCTGTTTCATTTCTGCATAGGACTTCATTTCTGCTTAGAAGGCATCTTTCTTCTCTACAGTTTCACAGTAGTGTGGAAAATGTTTCTTGAGTATCAGACACCTGTATAAGAAATAGAGAAAAACAAATATTTAGTGGTGAACAAACATTGTCTAATAACATTGTATAGTCATACATACTGTACGTCTGTCATATTACGTGAATAGAGAGCATTGCTAAAAAAATGCACACATAATCCTTCTCGCAGTACAACACTAGTGAAGACAAAATGCAATGCTTTTAGATGTCCAACAATAGAAATCAAGTTATAACACGGCACAATATCTGATAATATGTCACAAAGTTGTTGTTTTTTTTGCGAAAATCTTCACTATACACACTATTTTTGTTAAAAAACAGATTATTTGTGACATTTTCACAAAGTAGTGTTGAATGCATGACAGTGTCAAATGACAATGCCGAATAAACACAAAAGTGTCGCAAAATTATGTCATCAGCATGACAGTGTCGAATAGTAGTGTCGCACCCACGAAAGTGTCGAATAATAGTGTTGAATAAACATGATAGTGTCACTCAATTATGTCATCAGCACGACAGTGCTGAATAATAGTGTTATGAGCATAAAAGTTTTGAATATTAACATAAAAAAATCCGCTTTAAGGCTAAGTCAATCAGACACTGCTTTGTATTTGAGTGACGGACGCTTACACCAATGGGACATAACATTGATCATGTCATGTCAGGCAACTAATCACAAGTACTGAAGACTGGAGAAGAAGGACATAGTAGCCATCTTAGCAAAACACCGAGCAGCCTGCTTTACTCTGTGTAAGTACATGCAATTTTCTATACAATTTTACTAGCATTATAAAAACTGATAATGACACAAAAATAGCATTAAACAAAACATTTTCTACTCCTCTATTTGACAATAGCAATATAAGTAATCTGTTATACTGTTGGAAGAAGTAATAACTGTTTAAAGTCAGAGTGTCCGTGAGTACTTACCAGCACAGATAGAGCTGCAAATGGAGGCAGGAAGCAGGCAGCACATGTATCATAAAAGAAGAGGCAACCAATAATAGCTAGCTGTTTACTTGTGATTGTTTGAACTAGCCTATCAAAATGTAGTATTTTACCACCTAGAAACCTTGCAACATTTCTGCTTGACAGGACCTGCAGCCATTCACTGTAGGTGTAGTGCATGCATCTACTGTATTGGTTAACCATGGCAAAGCATTAGCCAATTATTTATTTTTCCCTATATTTTGGGACAGCCCACCAAGCAATATTGAAGCAGAGAGGGAAATCTCAGTTTCATATTCAGCAGTGACTAGACACTGCAGGACAAACACTGATTTTTTTTGGTAGCTCTCTGTCCACGTCTCAGCTTAAATGCTTAGAATGGCAAAACACAACAAATGCACTGTGTGGGTCATTGGCAGCAGCATAGTACGATGAGCTTCACAGCATGCTCAGAGAAGTCACTTTGGTAAAGACCTACAGCTTCCAAATTGCTATGTAAAGTGGTTTGGCAGGGGAGGCATTAGGTGGGAGCATCTTGTGCCAACAATGCACTGGCTACTGAGCACTCAAGCTCATCCGGACATACTGTTGATTCATCTCAAAGGTAATGATTAAGGCACCAAATGATGAGTAGATTTAGTAGCAGAAGCAAAATTGGACCTTGCTTCTATTATGAGTATGTTGTCTGCCTGTAAGATACTATTTTTAGACATTACAGAGTGTAGGGTCTGGCAAGCAGAACACTACATGTATCTGCTTGATAGAGCATGAAGAAAGGTGAACATACAAATCTCTGGAAACCTGCACATGTCTGGGATGCACACCATACGTCACCCTGAAATCAAGTATTGTAATGATTGGCTATATCTACCAGATGGTGTGCACTTCTTACATGCTGACAATTGCCTTTTCCTTGCAGACCTTAGAGATGGAATCCTCACAACGCTCAAAAAATATCAGACTGTTTAGATGCTCCCCTTTAAAAAACAGTTCTTTTAAGAGCCACAAAACCTTGGTCAAAAAATAGACAAGCTGCATACATAACATGCATAACAAACACACATGAAATCTGTGTTGCCACAGTACTTTAACAGATAGGAACCACCAAGTCCAACTGTGACACATAACAGGTTGTCTGTGGCTGGACACTCATGACACAATATCTATCCTTACACTGTCAGGCCACTGCCTTGGCGACACTATGCACGGCCTCACTGTACTCACTTGAGTGGAGGTGTCACCTGAGACATGTATCATTAATGTAAATGAGTTTTTATGAGATGTGCCACACTGTCATAACACAATATCTGTAATTTGGTTTTGTGATAGGGAATTCATACATGTTGGTGGTCAGCTGCTCATTATCCAGCATTCCTTGGATTGTTGCTATACATAGCACAAATAATGGGGCCTGTACTTGTACTATGGCCATGGGCTGTGGTGGAAACTGCCATAAAAAAAGGGGGGGAGTGGATTGTCTAGCTTACTTAATTTAATGATGAGTGCTGTTATCTTCTAAAATTCATATCAGAGCTGTACAATCATTCTGATCATGTCTGTCCACAAACAGTTGCAAGAAAATGTTTAAACTCAATGAAGCTAGCCTCAGAATGACACATATACAAACATCTACTAAATTACTATTATCTCTCTCACTATTTATTTCAAAGTTGAAATGAAATTGACTGAAAATGAGACTGTGGACCTTGAGGGAGGTGTATTGCCTGGTTGAGGCAGCACAGACCAAGGGCAATGCCAAGATCTTGATGCGGAGCACTAACAAAAAGCTGGATGCCATGTGGAGGTGCATCAATGCACATCTCAGCTTTTGATTCAAAATAAAGGGCAAGACTGCTGAGATGTACAAGAGGAAGTGGAAACTGCTGCACCAGCATTTCTACACACTGAATAAACAAGAGGAGATACCAGAGAATGAAGCATGCTGGTACTACCATGCCCATGAAATGTGGGAGACTGCTGGGAAGCCTGAAGCAGGGGAATGCCTACAGTGTCGTAAGTATAGAAGAAATTTACTACTCAGCATAATATGTATACCAGTAATAAGAATGCTGTACAGTGACAGTTGATAGCACTATCAGTCATTGCCCTATGTTTGTAGAACCTCTATGTTCAAGAGTTGTATGCAGCACAATAACCACTTGCCACTGAACATGTTAAAAAATCTGTGATATTAAAAAATCACAATAGATGTATCACTCCACATTCTCTTAACCTAGTATCTGTCTTACAGTACGGTCACTGTCTTGTTGCTGTTCTTGACTATTACAATATTTGTGCTGAATGATGTTTTATTCAATGCGACTGAAGAGACCTCAGTACAGTATTAAGTGCAAAACACAGAGTAGTACACAGGTATCAAGCTAATAACAGAACAAGAAAGACATGAAAACTATTAAGTAATAGAGAATATTGACAATTTTTGTATCAACATATACTGAAGTGCGCGGTGATGTATACAGCTCTCTAAATATGAATTATTATTAATTGACAGAACATCGTAGGCATTCCCCACTTCAGGCCGAGGTAGTACTAGCCGAGGCTGAACCTGTGGAAGGCCATGAGTCTGACAATGAGAGTGTGATTCTTGTTGAGACAGAAGGTAAAAGAAATCTACTACTACAAGATGAATAACAGATTAACAAATTCACGAGGCATGGGGACATTTCCTTCCTGAGGTAACACAACTCGGCAGTGCGGTACATTGTGTGTGACTCTTATCAGATAGGAATACCAGTGATATCCACAACTTTAGTTTTGCTGTGGTTTAGAACTGAACATGCAACACCTGACCTGGGGGGTGGGGGTTGTGGAGGGATGCCTAGCCATGGGTCTGTACCCCCTGAGTACCCTAACTTGTAAAAAGGCATTATCAGTCAGCAACAACATTGATAAACATCACTATAATGACACTCTGTCTTAGCGCTCTGGAACCTATACCATTTCTGGGGGAGGTTGGAGCCATAGAAGTCGTCAGTGGCCTAAATTCTGCACAGCTGTTATCAAGGAGCAATACTAGTGAAATGCATGAGTTTAGTTAAGCTGTAGGTCAACACTCAGGTTCCAATACCTAGTCAGGAGAGGTGTGGGGGGCATTGCCTGCCTGTCACTGTTTAACTCCTCAGTATCCTAACTAGTGTGCAGGTGGTATCAGGAAGTAATAACTTTCATATCCATGACTTCTGTTGAACTGTAGCTGTACAATGAACATACAATAGCTGTTTTTATAATTGTTGTTTTATTGGGGGCATTGCCTGGGTGAGGGCATACAACTTCTCAGCACAAAAGACTCTGCATAACCAGGGCCCCGAGTTTTCCACGATTCCTCGGGTGTGGCAAACCACGGAAATATCTGTGGAATTTGCCATCGCCTGCAGAATTCGTGGCTGCCCGCGGAACAAACGTGCCCCCTCGCAAATGTTAGTATGCCTTTGGGGAGCCCACCCCAGCATGGCAAAAGCAATTGCCAGTAGAGGTGCCCAATCCCCGTCAGTTTCACTGGCCCCCAAATGTCTTTATGCCACGCTGAAGGCCCACCCCAGGCGTGGCAAAAAAAAATCCTTTTCCCAACGGGGTGCCCAATCCCCATAAGCTTCACTGACCCCCTAAGCTGCCTGGTGCCACACTGGAGCCCACCCCAGCGTGGAAAAGTCCTCCTGTGTGGGAATCCAACAAAACAAAACCTGAAACAAAAAACTTCCATTGTTGATTCTTTTGCCCCTCCCCAACCCGCACCCACCCTCTGCGTACTCCACCTCTCCACACCCCCACCTCAACCAATACTTACCTCCGGAGCCCAGCGCGATGATCTTCTGTGGACCAGGAACATGTCTGCACCCTTCAAAGCCAACCGCGAACTGAAGAAATGCCGGTAAGCTGTATAATGGCATAAATGGATTTTTTTCAACTTTAGTGCATATCTCAGCCATTTCTGGGAATTTTTTCACCAGATTTTCAACATGGGGTTTTTAGGACCCCACCTCATGAACTGTGACACTGTTATTTTGTTAATCGGTTCCGAATGGTGTTTCCGCAGTCACTGAGCAGAACCACCTTTCCAGAATGATTAACGAAATGACAGTGTCACAGTTCATGAGGTAGGCACCTAAAAACCCTATGTTGAAAATTTGGTGAAAATATTCCCCAAAACGACTATTTTATGAGCGTGCGTTGCACAGTTCTTATGCACCTTTCGTAACCGAGCATTTTTAATATTTTCACTCCAGATTTTCAGTATTGCCATTTTACCATACCTCCTTGTGAACAGTACAGCTGTCATTTTTCACGTCTCACCGAAATGTGTTTTCGCACATGTAGCGCACGATGGCGCAGTTGGTGTGCGAAATCAATGTTCCGGACAGATTAATAAAATCACAGTGATACTATTCATGAACAGAGATCTTAAACTGGCTATGTTGAAAATTTGGTGACAAAAGCCCATAAAATGACTGTGTTGTGAGCGTGTGTTGCGCAGTTCCTACGCATGCTCGTAACTTCGAGCATTTTTAATATTTTCACTCCAGATTTTCAGTATTGCCATTTTACCACACTCCTATGAACAGTACAACTGTCATTTTTCACATCTCATCCGGAATGTGTTTTCACACATGTAGTGCACAATGGCGCGGTCGGTGTACGAAATCAATGTTTCGGACAGATTAATAAAATCATAGTGATACTGTTCATGAGCAGAGGTCTTAAACTGGCTATGTTGAAAATTTGGTGACAAGCAGCCATAAAATGACTGTGTTATGGCGTGGTGTATCGAATCTGGCAAAACAAAAACAAAAAAAGGAAAAAATTAAAGGTAAAAGCGTGCACGCAGAATTGCCGCAGAAATTGGTATGAGGCAGAGAGTTCATGGCAAATGAGAACCCTGCCGCAGAACTTTGCTCTGATGTGCCGCAGAAAAATCGGGGCCCTGTGCATAACTGGTATCAAGAACATATTGTATCTATATGCATGAGTGTGTTTGTGCTGTAGCTCAACACTTAGGTTCCAATGCCTGGTCATGGGTGGGGGGGCATTGCCAGGCTGATCCTGTGCAGCTCCTTAGTTTCCTAACCTGCACGTGGCTGCTATTAATGAGGTATGCCAGTAATATCCATGAGCTCCGTGGACCTGTAGCTCAGCACTCAGGATCCAGTATGTGTTCTTTGGGCAGGGGGGAGGTGGCCACTGATTGGCTAAGGTAATAGAACATCGCAGTATACTAAATTGTGTGCAGCTGCTATCAGTGAGCTATACATAGATATCCATGGCTTCATTTCAGCTGTGGGTCAGCACTCAGGATCCTATACATGTTGTTTTGGAGGGCTGGAGCAAGGAGTATCCTTAGCCAAGGGTGCACAATGTCTCACTGGCCTAAGTAGTGCGCACCTGCTACCATAGCCCTATACTGTTGATCTACATTTATTTTCTTGTTTAGTGTCTCACACTTAGCACACAGCATGCCTTTTTTGGGGGGGGACAGGATCAGGGCATTGCATGGCCGATGCCGTGCAACTTCTCAATGTCCTAACTAATGTGTGCCTGCCATCGGTAAGTAATAGCATTGATATCTATAGCTTTTATTGAGCAGTACTTCTGTAATGAATATACAATACACAGTGTTTTGGGAGGTTGCTGGGGATTGCCTGGCTGACTCTGTTCAATGCCTCAGTGCAATAGATTCTGTGCAGCTCATATTGTGAGGGTCACTGTTGATATCCATGAGTTAAGTAGTGCTGTAGCTGACCAGTCAGGTTACAAAACCTGGTGAGTAGGGTGGGGCGTGGAGGGTGTAATATTGCCTGGCTCAGCCCATGGTACTCCCCACTGTCCTAACGTGTACGCAGGTGGTATCAGTGAACTATATCATGCATATCGATGAGTTCAGTTCACCTGCGGCTGAGCACTTGGGATCAAATACCTAGTGTTTCCGGGGTATGGGGGGTAGGGCATCACTTGGCTAAGGGATAGGACTCCACAGTACCCTAACTTGTGTGCAGGTCCTATCAGGGAATTATAACACAGTTGTCAATTCCTTCACTTGAGCTGTGCCTCAGCACTCAGGATACAGTATGTTTCTTTTGGGGGGGCTGCATTGCCTTCTTTAAGGCATGCAACTGATCACTGTTCTAACTTGTGTTCACCTGCTATCACACAACTGTTATGTTGATGTCCACTGCTTTACTTAGCTTGTGTCTCACTACTCAGCATGTAGTACATGCTCAGGGGAAGGGGGTTGGACAGGGCATTGCCTGGCTGACGCCATGCAACACCCCAGTGTCCTAAGTAGTCTGTAGCTGGTATCGTTAAGTAATAGGATTGAGAGACATGACTTTAGCTGAGCAGTAACAGTACAATGAAGATACAATACCTTTTTAATTTTTCATTTTTTTTACTGAGGGTGCATTACCTGCTAAGTCCACTTGTGCTGTCGCCCTTCACTGATGTAGCAATACTGCTCAGTTTAGTCACATGTACATCCGCTGCCAGCAACAAGTAGATATAACTGTTGTAAGCATAGGAAAGTACACAAAAAAAAAGTCACATATTGATATCACAGTGTTAGTAATTATGCTTTGTGGTATAATGTAATAGTAATATAGAAAAGACATGGAAAAGAAAAGCAGTCAATATACACAGACATAGCAATACAATCTGTAAGCAAAAATGTATTTTTTTTTTTTTTCGCTGCCAGGGAGACTGCATCACATCAGCCGCTGCATGCAGTGAAGCAAGAGGAAGAGGGTGGTGCTGAACGTAAGTGTTGCAATAACCTAAACACATTTGTGGTCAACAGTAGAAATAACACTTCTACATCTTCTTCTCAATGAACTAGTGAAATGGTGGTTGATATCTTACATTTAGCAGATAACTGTGTATAGGTAACATAAATGTAAATAAGTAAATGTAAGACCTGCTTCTTCAGCCAGGATCCAATGCCTGGTTCAGAACTCGTTGTGACATTGCCTGACTAACACCGTGAAGCTCACCACCCTCCAAACCTGTATTAACCGTGTAACAGATAGCTGCAGCATGAATGTTAACAGTTCCTATCATGTAAATAAAGCAATAATGTCTAACAGGGTGGATGTTATGGTGTGATAACATCCCACCTCAGGTGGTTGAGCACAAGACCACCAGCCAAGGGCATCCAACACCTGAGAAGTAATGTTATCCAAGCATAACACCCACCAGGGAGGGCATTATTTCCATTATAAAATGGGTCATTGTTTTATACAGATAATAATTGTAGCGAATGTTTTTTTAGTGCTTAAAAAACGTTTCTTTAAGAGAAGATGCAAACAATCAGTATGACAGTAAAATCTAGTTGATCAGCAGGCATGTAATGCTAGGATAACATCCCTGCTGTGATGGCAAACTTACCAATCAGAATCCAGGATTGTTTCTTGCCATTGTATTATAAAATATAATGCTTTATGACTGTATTTGCCATGTAGTTCACTACTCAGTGCACTGTACCTGTTCTTGTATGCTTGACTGTGCCTGAAGCCATGATCAACTACATGTACTAAGTACTGTTCAGCTGACATCAACAAGGTGTAGCACAACACTTAGCCTCCTGTAAATGATGTCCATTGCATGTGGGCATCTAATATTGATATGCATGCCTTTAAATGGTATGTGTTTAGCATTTACTATTGGCATATGAAAGGTGCTTCAACATTATGTAGGTGCCCCAAGCAACTCCTCACTATCCTAAGTTGTGTATATCTCATCAAAAACAGCTGTCACTGCTGTCACTGGGCTTCTTTAAATATCCTCTGTACTCAGGAGACAATATCTGATCTCTGAGACAGTGGTGACATTGTCTGAATTCATGCAACTCACAGTGCAATAACTTGCATTCACCTAGTTTAATGCAGGAAAAATATTCATGTATAAACCTCTCAACTTCTCTGCAGTTGCTAAACAGGTTAATATGTCATTGCTCATGCTACTACTTGTGCTACACATTTGAAGTCAGAATCTTGCACCTGCCATGTAGAACAGACTGTCAATTTCCGGCTGTACCCATGGAAGTACACACTGTCATGAATACAGTCCACCCCTATCATTGACATCACACAACTTTAATGTCTTTACTTTCCCATACTTCAGCACTAATTATACTGTTAATAAAATAGAATATTTGAGTGCTGTCAGCCTGGCACCATGCAACTACTCAGTGTCCTAAGTTATGGTGACCTAGCATTTCAAGTATATACCATGCATGGTAAGTCCTTTACTTGACATGTGTCTATGGACTCAAGATCATCTCCTGATTCCCCAGAGAGGGGGAGGGGTGGGAATAACTATTTGGCTGACAAAAGTGCAAGTACTCAGTTCAATATCATGCAACTTTAAGTTACTTTGACTTTTATGAACTTCTCCATGTAGCGTGCAATCCCAAGCATAGCAAAACTCTGTTCATTGCCTGACTGCCCCCATGAAGCTCCTGAGACTTATTACTTTGTGAGATAGATGTACACTTATGAGCGTGTGCCTCTTCTTGGTGGGTGGGGGGGTGCTATGCATTGTGACTACATGGAAGTTCTTATATTCGTAACTTGTCTTCAAGTGGCATCATCAACATATTAAATAGTCTGCCTATTACTGAACTGAAAACGTACATCTTACAAAGCAAATTATTCCAGTTCTTCAAAAGCAAGGGCCAGTACTTGTCTCAGCATTTTCAACAATTAACCATACAAAATCATCCTCATTTCTGAAGATTGTAATAGCATCTACCAGTAAAGAATACTTATCAATGCAACATATTAATTTGTCTATTTTCTGTTCACAGGCACTGAAAGAAGAACATCACTCAGTGAGCTCTGTGGCCGTGTAGACGGGAAACAGTTCTGTCCATGTTGCAGGCACAGCAGCGGATGGTTAGCCTTCTGCTCAAGTCTGTCAACACAGGCATAGATGCCACAGGGCACAGCAGCACTGCCTCGCCACATGCAGCAGCATCCAGTCTCCCTGGACAGACGTGAATGGCCCTCCACAGGACCAGTAATTCCTCCATGGCACAGCAGTTTCCACCTCCGGTGTGCCTCCACATAGCTCCAGTTCCCTGGTCTGTGCCACCTCGACCAGGAAAACACACCTCCCCATCTGTTGACATTTGTTTTTACCTAGCAATAAATAGTATAATTTTTTTTCTCTTAAATCATTGCATTAAAAAACAAATTATATTTTTGTGTTTTCAAAATCAAAAAATTCAGATGTATTATTTTAATATATTTTTTTACTAAAAAAAGTGTTATATAAATATTTTTTCTAAGTACAGACGCAAAGTGTCTTTATAATAAGTATTCAAAAGTTATGATGATTTCTTTACAGTGCTAACATAAGAACTGCAAGTACCCAATTCGGTGTGTGCATGGTATCAGGGAGGTATTACATTGCTAGCCGTACCTTAACTGTAGTTGTTCAGCTGCTATCACAGAGCCATGCCATTCATAGCTATGATTTCAGTTGAGCGGGAAGGGGTACAGTTATTACCTGGGTGACACCAAGCAACTCCTCAGTGTCCTAACTTGTGTGTAGGTGGCACCAGGGAGGTATAACATTCAAGTTTATGCCTTTACTTACACTGTGCCTCAGTACTAAAGAGCTGACATCTGGCCTAGACAGCTGGGGACATTGCCTGGCTGAGGCTGTGCAACTCCTCAGTGTCCTGAGCTTTGCGCAGCACATATCATGGAACTATTATGTTGTTCTTCATGGCATTACTTGGACAATGGCTCTGCACTCATCATTCAATACATGGCCTGGATAGAGGGTGAGGACATTGCTTGGCTGATAACATGAAATTACTCAGTGTCCTAGCTTGATAATAGCTCTATATTCAGGAATCAATATCTGGTCCAGGGGGGTAGGGGCATTGCCTGGCTGACGCCGTGCAACTCCTCAGTGTCCTCACTTCTGTGCAGTTGGTATCAGAGAGGTATACTGTTGATGTCTATGCCTTTACTTGGGCTGTGGCTCTGCACTCAGGATCCAGTACCTGGTCTTGGGGGCATTGCCTGGCAGAGGCCATGCAACTCCTCACCATACTAACATGTGTGCAGCCTGTATTAGAGAGGTTTACCATTGATGTCCATGACTTTATTTGGGCTGTGGGTCTGCACTCAGGATCCAGTACCTGGACTGGGGGGGTGGGGGCATTGCCTGGCCGAGGCCGTGCAACTCCTCAGTGTCCTAACTTGTGTGCAGCTGGTAGCAGAGATGTATACTGTTGATGTCCATGGCTTTATTTGGGCTGTGGGTCTGCGCTCAGGATCCAGTACCTGGTCTGGGGGGATGGGGGCATTACCTGGCTGAGGCCGTACAATTCCTCAGTGTCCTAACTTCTGTGCAGCTTGTATCGGTGAGGTATACTGTTGATGTTCATGGCTTTAGTTGGGCTGTGCCTCTGCATTCAGGATCCAGTACCTCGTCTGGGGAAGGGGGGACATTGTCTGGCTGAGGCCATGCAACTCTTCAGTGTCCTAACTTGTGTGCAGCAGGTATCAGAGAGGTATACCAATGATGTCCGTGGTTTTATTTGGGCTGTGGCTCTGCACTCTGGATCCAATACCTGGTCTGGGGGGCATTGCCTGGCTGAAGCTGTACAGCTCCTCGGTGTACTAACATGTGTGCAGCTTGTATCAGAGAGGTATACCATTGATGTTCATGACTTTATTTGGGCTGTAGGTCTTCACCCAGGATCCAGTACCTGGTCTGGGGGTTGGGGGCATTGCCTGGCTCAGGCCGTGCAACTCCTTAGTGTCCTAACTAGTGTGCAGCTGGTATCAGAGAGGTATACTGATGATGTCCATGGCTTTATTTGGGCTGTGGGTCAGCACTCAGGATCCAGTACCTGGTCTGGGGTGGTGGGAGCATTGCCTGGCTGACGCTGTGCAACTCCTCAGTGTCCTAACTTCTGTGCACCTTGTATCAGTGAGGTATACCATTGATGTTCACGGCTTTAGTTGGGCTGTGCCTCTGCACTCAGGATCCAGTACCTGGTCTGGGGGGGGCATTGCTTGGCTGAGGCCATGCAACTCCTCAGTGTCCTAACTTGTGTGCAGCTGGCATCAGAGAGGTATACTGATGATGTCCATGGCTTTAATTGAGCTGTTGCTCTGCACTCAGGATCCAGTACCTGGTGTTGGGGGGACATTGGCTGATGCCATGCAACTCCTCAGTGTCCTAACTTCTGTGCAGCTGGTATCAGAGAGGTATACCGATGATGTCCATGGCTTTAGTTGGGCTGTGGCTATGCAGTCAGGATCCAGTACCTGGTCTGGGGGGAGTATTGCCTGACTGAGGCCATGCAAATCCTCAGTCTGCAACTTGTGTGTAGCTGGTATCATCTACAGGACATCCACTCAACACCCTCAAAGTTTCAGTAACACTGGTCTGGAGGGCATTGCCTGGCTGAGGCCGTGCAACTCCTCAGTGTCCTAACTTGTGTGCAGCTGGTATCAGGGAGGTATACCGATGATGTCCATGGCTTTAGTTGGGCTGTGGCTCTGTACTCAGGATCCAGTACCTGGTCTGGGGAGGGCATTACTTGACTGAGGCCGTGCAACTCCTCAGTGTCCTAACTTGTGTGCAGCTGGTATCAGAGAGGTATACCGATGATGTCCATGGCTTTATTTGGGCTGTGGCTCTGCACTCAGGATCCAGTACCTGGTCTTGAGGTGGCCATTGCCTGGCTGAGGCTGTGAAACTGCTCAGTGTCCTAACTTGTGTGCAGCTTGTATCAGAGACATATACCGATGATGTCCATGGCTTTAGTTGGGCTGTGGCTCTGCACACAGGATCCAGTACCTGGTCTGAGGGGGCACTGCCTGGCTGAGGCCATGCAGCTCCTCAGTGTCCTAACTTCTGTGCAGCTGGTATCAGAGAGGTATACTGATTATGTCCATGGCTTTATTTGGGCTGTGGATCTGGACTCAGGATCCAGTACCTGGTCTGGGGGGCATTGCCTGGCTGAGGCCATGCAAATCCTCAGTCTGCTTACTTGTGTGCAGTGAGTATCATCTACAGGACATCCACTCAAGACCCTTGAAGTTTCAGTAACACCAATGATGACGCCAAAGGGAACAGTATCAAAAACGGAAACAGAAACGCAACCACGTTTGCAGTTGCAAATGGTAATGCACAAGTTCACGGTAATGCAATTGAAAATGCAAATGCTTACATTTACACCAATGATCATGGCAAAAGAAACAGAAACTCAAAGTGAAAAGCAAATGCAAGTGCATATGCAAACGCTAATGGTAATGCACATGGTCATAGTAAAGCAATAGGAAACACAAACACTTATGGTAACACCAACGATGACGCCAAAAGAAACAGAAATGAAAAAGCAAATGCAAACAGAAGTGTATACGCAAACACAAATGGTAATGCACACAGAGACATAAAAGGAAATGCAAACTAAAACAGTAATGGAAACTCAAATGTTATAAGTAACGCAAACACAAGCGCAAATGCAAAGGATAACACACACAGTGATGTAAATGGGAATAGGAACGCAAGTGGTAACAGAAACACAAGTGGAAATGGTAACTGTAACAGTAACAGAAACTCATACCCTTTTTTTAACAAACACTGCATTCAGAAGCACAGTGAAAAGTAAGAATGTATGCAAATTAAAATTTCGTGCGATTTATGACTTTCCCTGCTAGTTTTGAACTTAGCCCCCCATTCATTTGTCCAACAAAAAGTCTGTATCTCGAGCCATTGTCGTGGAAAAAATATATCCTTCTTACACTTTAGTTTAAAGTCAGGCTCAGGAATACTGCATGTAGTAAAAAGAAAAGTTTAATACATATGCACATGGGAGTTCATTGTTTCCAGCATCAGCAGAGCTCAGAACACCACAACAAACTCCCTTAGTTACAGTCGTACAAGGCTTGTATATACTGTTGCTTGTCAATTTCTATTGGTTACAATTTGCTGCAGTGTGTTGGCACAATTTTTGTTTGCGTATAACTCTGATTGGGCAAGCTGCTCCTAAGTTTCGTTACATAAAAAGCAAGAAATGCTCACATGACTACAGGGAAATGCTTGTCTTAAGTTTCATACATTAGGTACTGTTATTTCTACATATTGTCACTGTATTTTTCCTTCACACTCCCCCCTTTTGATACTCTGTATCAGTTTTACAATATATCATTATAAAATGGGAGTTGTGCATTTATTTCCTGGTTGGTGAGCAAAGGGGCCATCACTGGGTTTTTTTCGTTTCGTGCAGTCATGCATAGCCTCGAAACACTGAGGCGGAGACATAGCAGGAGAAGATAGATTACTATAAAAATACCAGCTATAGCAATTAGATATGATATTATAGTGGCCCCCCAGTCTCCAAACAGGGATTTAAACCAGAACCAGGGATCCCAACCATTGTCTTCGCTTGCATGCTCGGTTTATTACTTCAGTAAGATCACTATTAACATCAGGAATGTACGTACAACACTCCTCACCTACTATGGTACAGACCCCCCCCTTTTCCGCTAACACATAGTCAAGTGCTGCTCGGTTTTGTAAAGCCACTAGTCTGAGGGATTTAGTTTCGGCATTCAGCAGCTATAATCTGGTCTCTGTTATGTTTACCAATGTTTCTAATTCATAGCTTAATTGATCTATGTAATGCATGCTCTGGACTACCCCCCACCAAGGGAAAATTCCTGCTCCAAACGTCTCTCCCACTGGGACAATTTTCTCCTTTGGCACGTCGGACCAGCTGTCATCTCTTTCTGTTATAGGGCCCTTCATTTTTGGTCCGTATTTTGGGTTCTTGGTACAAGTGTATACGGACTGTCGGGTAACGTGGCCAGGTAACAACAACTTGTCCACCGTGTTGGCAGAAACACATAAGCTTTATCATCGGACACCCAGTAGAGGCCAGACAGTCCCCCCACTGTGGTGTAGTCACTAGGGAGATGGAAATCGCCTTCTTTGGAGCAGTTAGGGTGGCCATTTGACTGTCTCCCCAAGTCCTGCATCCAGCAGGACTGGCAGGTAGACCATCCCAACGGCCTCAGCCCCTCATTTGACTTCGTTACACAGACAGAGTGAGGCTGAAGTGTTTGCTTGCCTGATGTCTAGATGCAAAGGGTTTGGGGTAACTGTCTTATTCGGCAGGCTGTACCAGGTGGTGAAATCATGTCCCTTAAACACAGAAAAGTTTTGCACCTTTTTTGTGGAATAACTGCCACTAATGTTTCTTCCCACTATAGCAATTAATATTTCAGTGGCGTCGCATTTACTTAGGGCCCTTGGTTTCAAATGGAGTCCCACGGCTGCAGAGAATGGGGAATAAGTGCACACATAACAGTCTGACAGATTTGTATTATTAGCATGCAACTTCATTAAAGTCCACCAAGTATTTGTAACATGCAGGGGTTCGATGCTACGGCTGTATCTTTCAGTCTTATGGTTTGCTTTAACAGTCATTTGAACCAGGAGAACCATAGTGGTTCCCAGTACACATGCCACCCCTGCAGTAAGTAACACAGTCTTTATCTTCATCTTTCCTCGGGAGCCATCATCAACCGACAATGGGAAGCATGGATCCATGTGTCTCTTTCGCCGATCTTGACCGCTGTGGCTGTTGTAAGTAACATCTGGAACGGTCCTCTCCACCTTGGAGCACACCATCTCTTTCTTTGTAAATCCTTTATCACAACAAAATCTCCTGGCTTGATCTGATAAAGTGGGCCCTCCAAGGGTGTAGGTAGAGCTGCTTTAACCCTAGGATAGAGAGATCTCAAGACAGCGTTAAAAGATAAACAATAGCCAATCATTTCATTGTCTACACCATGCAACGTCACTCTGTTTTGGGGAAATGGAACATTTGTCATCCTGAGAGGCCTTCCCATTAAAATCTCATGTGGTGATAATCCCATATGTGCAGGCCTCCCTCTCATGCTCATAAGTGCCAGGGGTAATGCCTTCACCCAATTGAGACCAGTTTTGGCCATGATTTTGGTCAATTTTACCTTAAAGGTCTGGTTTGCCCTTTCCACAGCTCCTACCAATTAGGAGTGGTATGCACAGTGCATCCTCAGATTTACTTGCAATGCTTCACACAGGGTTTTAATTACCTCATTTGAAAAATGTGACCCATTATCACTGGAGAGCCTGGTGGGGATACCCCACCGGGGAATGATTTCCCTTATTAATGCCTTTGCCACTGTGCATTCTGTGGCTTTTCTAGCGGGGAAGGCCTCTACCCATTTTAAAAACATATCTACAATTACTAGACAATATTTGTACCCTTCACACGGATTTAACTCAATAAAGTCCATCATTAGGTGCTCAAAAGGTCCTGTAGGAAAAGGATGGGCAGAGGGTGTTACTTTGAGTCCCCTGTCTATATTATTTTGCATACATATAATACACCTTTTACAAAATTCTTCAGCATACACAGTGAACCCCTACAACATACCAATATTTATTTACAAAGTTTATCATTCCACTGTTTGAGACATGGTCGGCCCCATGGGCCAACTTGGCCAAAAAGGGAAATACTGCTGAAGACAGACAAAGCCTGCCATCGGGGGCTATCCATACTTTATTATCAGCATCATATTTACAATTTGCCTGCCAGTTCTGCTTCTCCTTTGCACTGGCCGACTGTTGCAACGTAACAACATCCTTGGCTGAAAATAAATTAAGTTGGTTAGTAGTAACAGACAACATTAAGCATTTTGGAACACCACCAGAGAGGGCTGCTTCTTTTGCAGCTGCATCTGCCCTCGCATTACCCAATGACACAAAGTCTGTATTTGATGTGTGGGTTTGACACTTAACAATAGCAATTTGCTTTGGTTTTTGTACAGCATTCAATAAGTCTTTTACCAGGTTCGCATGCGCAATGGGTTTTCCTGCTGCTGTCATAAATCCCCTGTGCTTCCACAAGGTACCAAAATCATGTGCTACCACGAATGCATAGCGACTGTCAGTATAAATATTAACAGCTTTCCCCTCTGCAAGTATGCAGGCTCTAGTCAATGCAATTAATTCGGCTGCCTGGGCCGACGTTCGTGGAGGCACCTTGGCACCTTCCACAAGACTATTTTGTGTGCACAGAGCATATCCCACTAAGGGGCTTCCTTTATCATCTCTTTGGGCCAACCCATCCACAAAAAACCGCACATTAGTAATGTCTGGTCAGGGTTTGCATTCCAGATCTATTACCTGTCCACAGTCACGTTCCTCTTTACTTAGAATACTAGTTTTGCAATAAAAAGTCAAATTACATCGTTCACTCTTGGTGTGCTTTCATGAAAACATACATTTTGTATGAAAAGTTGTGTTTTAGGTATGGAATACACATCAAGTTTGAACTGGTAGTAACATAAAATGTTAAAACACAAGAAGGTCAAATAATGTGCAAAAGGTCACACTGTGCATGCAAGGGTCATTTAAACCTAGTTATTTTTGTAGTGTCCTTGAACACTACTGATATTAAAATATCTTTAAACAATAATAGAGCACATAGTAAAACTGCTGGCCAAGACAGTACACATACACAAAAAGAAATGCTTAACAGAAAATAAGACTGACATCATTTGACACCAATTTGCTGAGGTAATGCCCATAGTTTCATTAGAAAAATGTACATGTTTTAGATATATGTACTGCCTCCTGCCTGTCCAACACATTTATACATATCTCCATGCCAAATCTTTTTAGAACAAAACACTTTTTTAAACACCTTCCAACTCCTTTAAAATACGGCACAACATACCATCTGTAAGTGAACACATCTAGTATAACGTGGTTACACCTTTTGGCGCATAGCCAAAATATGGCACTCTGCCATTTTGCAAAAAGTTTCTGGTTTTAACTAGAAGTATGATAAAGCCATTCATAGCTGTTAACACATTACATTTTCACCTAGCAGTGGCTTGGCACATTGCCTGCAAACTACAAATCTTTCTGCACATTGCAATCTATGATGTCATATCTCTTCACCTTCAACACTACCCGCTCCAACCAACAACTACATACAAAAGTTCTTCACTGACCCTATCTAGGCAGCACAAATGTTTTATTAAAAATAAAACCAATTAAAACAGTCAGATATGAGGCAAAGAAGTTCTTTTTTTTTTTACTGTAACATGTTGTGTACCGAAGGCAGTCAATGCTATCTCGCAACCTTGACAACAGAACATAATTACAGAACACAGATATACGCTGGAAAAGTTGCACAAGAGAGGTGGAGCATTACCTTGTTTAGTATATGTATCACAGAAATAAAACAGACAGACATAAAAAAACTTTAAATAATAAAAAAAATTCAGACTTACCAAGGTATTTTCCTTCTTCTTTTCTGATACACTGGTCCGATTGAGAAAACCGACTGCAGGACCTTTATGATAATTTTTAAATGCTGCAGCTATTAACCATTTCAAAGGTTTTCTTTTGGCCATTTTAGTAACCTGCCAAACCAAGTCTTTTCCCAGAGCTCTGGTTTGCAGTTTAAAACCAAAAACAAAAAAAATCTGTAACAGTACTAGGTACAAGGTTGAGATCCATCTGGTGGAGGTCCCCAGTACCTGGGTTTGGGATCAAATGTTTCAGCCTCTATAGGAGGCAAGGGGAACTTGAAATTGATAAAAAACTTGAAACTACACAGATAGGCAACATGGGGGGAGGATTTTCAAATCATTCCGTCTGTAGTCACACCTACTGTGCGTACATCCACAGTAGTTTATTTTCTTTCTCTAAATGTTGCTTATCTAACGTTACTTAATCAGCCGCTGCTTTTCTCCTAAAAGCAGCCTGAACTGTGAAAGCCATCATTGGCTCTATTTATTTTTTATTTTTTATTTTATTTTAACATCAGTTTAACAACCTTTGAGCCAGAAGCTCATTTACAAAGGTACCTCGTCATAAGAAGGACAACGGACATACATACATGAGACAAGTTGCAGGTCAGCAGTACAGATCAACAGTCTAACAGTATATACTTGTAGCAAGCACAAATTAAAAGGGCCAGTGCCACGTGGACTGGTGCTATGCCTTCCTCTGCTTCTTTTCCCAATGGGCATTGGTGCTCATGTGGCCTAAAGGAGGACTTTGGTTTCACTGACAGGGGCTGCGCATTTTTTATTAACCCTACATCATATTTTGATGTCGCTCACAGGTATGTGGGTACTTCCTCAATCCAATCTAGTGTCTCTCATTGTTGCTCCTTCTCCTCACTCGTCTCCTCTCTTTCTACTTTCACTTCCCTCTCTTCTACTTGCACTATAACCCTCCTTTTAATTTCATATTTTGTACACCTTCCTTTTTCTGATATCCACTTGTCTCCTTCACACACCCAGTCATCTATTTGCCTTACACATTCTATCCATGGCCCCAAACCCTTCCAGGGAATGGAGGGTTCCCTAGCCAGTGATATGTGTGGGTATGACCCTGGTACCTGGAACACCTTCTGCTGTTCTTGGCTGAGCCCCACTGCTGCTGCACAAGCGATCTTTAGCCACATATATTTCAGAGATGTTTAGGGTCTGCTCCACTGGCTGCCTTCCCCATTCCCCACACTCATACTCGCTATCTCTTGCCCCTATTGAGTAATGTGTAGTGCAGCTGCAGGTCCATCTGCACCTGCAGGTTTTGTGTAATAGCCTCTGCCAAGCCCAACAACCACTCCTTCTCTGCTTCTGCAGTCAACTCCCTGCAGTATAGCCAATCACTACTACCCATGGTAGCCAAGGAATACAACCCGGCTACTTGAGACTTAAACTCTAACCCCCCTTTTGTACAGATTATGTGGGCATTGAGTTTGGCCAACAGGTCCCTTCCCATGAGGTTTACAGGGCAGACTCCGCTATACAGAAAGATATGCTGAATGACTGCTTCCTTACATTTTACTTCCAGTGGCTGGGTTAATTTTTCATGCATTACAACCCCTGAGGCTCCCACAGTTTCGATAGTCTTCTCTGTCGGTTTAAGTTTTATGTCAGTGTCTCTGATTACAGACATTGAGGCGCCCGTGTCTATAAGGAAAGAAAGTTTTTTGTCATTTACTATCAGTGTCATTTTTGGTTCATCATTAGGGAGCTGCGAGGCGGTCAGAAATATCTGATGCTGTTCCACTAATTGCTAGCTGTCATCTCCCCACTGTTGATCCTGTTGTTGGTCATAATCGCGGGCTCGCTGGGGAGGAGGGGGTGCTGGATAAGGTTGGGCTGGTTGTCCTTGGTTATTCAGGCAGCTACGCGCTATGTGGCCTCGACCTCCACAAGTATAACAGGTATAATTTTCGTAGTTGCCCCGCCCTGCTCCTTCTCTCTGCTGGGGTCTTCCCTGTGCCCCACTTCCTCATCCTTTTCCCCTTCCTCCTCTTCCACCTCTTCCTCCTCTGCCTCCTCCCTCGAAGTACATTAACTGGGCCTTTTCTAGCTTCTCCTTGGTTTCTCTTTGGTCTCACGCTGCTGTCTCTCAGCATGCTCAGAAAAAGGCATGATTTCCGCCATCGTCTTCATTTACCAGCCTATACACACTGTCGTGACCCCGGTTCTTATCTGCTCTCTCAGTCCTGAGCAGAACACCATTTCAAGCTAGTGCTCGTATGCTGGATTGCCTCTGTCATTTCCAGAGTACTGTTTAAACACGGTCTCAAGTCTCTCCTTGTACTCCTGCACTGACTCATGTGGTCCTTGCTTGGTGTTCTTTATTCGGGGCCAATCTGTTACCTTTTTGAATTTTTGTCTCAGGGCCACAAACACTGCAATATTATCTCGTGGCTTAGAAATGTCCTTTAGAGCCTCCCGAAGCTCATTTGGATTTCATGGTCTGTTTACCTCTATATAGGGAGTCTGTGCTGCCGCTGTCACATTCAGGTTGGGATACTGTATTAGAGGCATTTGTGCTACCACCTGTCAGGGTCTTAATTGATAATGGCTTCCACCTCCTGCCTATGTTCTGCCTCTCTTTCCCATCTGCAAAACTTTGTCCAATCAATCTTTGGCTTTTTCTTTGTTTTTTTTTTTTCTTCTAAAGTGATTCTCACTTCCTTTAACATGTCTACACTGAATGTCCCCATTAATGGAAATAAGCCTCTTGTCAGGGTATGCCAATGTCCCACCTCTGCAACTGAATCCTGCCCATATTTTTCCAACATACATTTTACTGGACCAACATGTATTGCTTCACTCCCTGATTTGTTACTCTGACTTGTACCCATAGTTCCTCTCCCAGCTCTCTATGTGTAGTAATCTCACAGATTCACTTGGTTGGTTTCAAACTCTGGGAGTTAATTTTGACTTGCCCTATCTACCTCATTTCTTTCATGTGAGGGTGCTCAGCCTACCTAAAGGCTCTTTTGCCCCCACCCCCAATTTCCTATTACTTCTTTTAGGGCAGACTCAAACTCCCTCGGCTACTTTTAACCGAATCTATCTTATGGTTCCTAGTCACTTTTGCCACTTTTTCAGGCTCAGACTAATAGCTACTTTTGCCACTTTTTTCAGGCTCAAACTATTCTGATATCAGATACTACTTAACTTTTCTCTTCTCTTTACTACATGCAGTAACTTAAGGGCAGATACTTACAACTGATCTGTGCCATCTGGATCCAAAGAAAATCCTCCATGATCAGGGACGATCCCACTCTGTCTCCGCTCACCATAGTTTGATACTGGAGGTGGATTTCCCTCTATTTTTCGGTACTTTTACCATAAGCCTTGGGACTTTGTCCCCGACCGGGACTACTCTGGGTCCAGTCCATGCCAGTCCTGCCAATTACGCCAAAATTGTCGTGGAAAAAATATATTCTTCTGATACTTTAGTTTAAAGTCAGGCTCAGGAATACTGCATGCAGTAACAAGAAAGTTTAATACATATGCATATGGGAGTTCATTGCCTCCGGCATCAGCAGAGCTCAGAACACCACAACAAACTCCCTTAGTTACAGTCATACAAGGCTTGTATATACTGTTGCTTGTCAATTTCTATTGGTTACAATTTGCTGCAGTGTGTTGGCACAATTTTTGTTTGCGTATAGCTCTGATTGGACAAGCTGCTCCTAAGTTTCGTTACATAAAAAGCAAGAAATGCTCACATGACTACAGGGAAATGCTTGTCTTAAGTTTCATACTTTAGGTACTGTTATTTCTACATATTGTCACTGTATTTTTCCTTCACACCATGTTCAAGATACGGGCCATGAAAGGCACGGCAGATGCCGTAATGTTAGCCTATGGGAAAAATTGTCAAATTCAGAGTGCTATACCTTTGCAACCCTCTAATATTTTGTCACCAAATTACCAAAAGGCACATGTATGGGATCTTGGCTTTCTTCCCTCCGAGTTTCAGCCCAAAAGACCAAACCATTCTTTTGCAGAAGGGTGGCAAAGATTTCCTGTTGTTTTTTGCATAGTGTCACAAAGTAGTGTCATGATTTGCGACACTTTTGAAAAAAAACGAAAGTGTTGAATGTGCGACACTACTTTATAACACTACAGTTTATGAAAATTTTAAAAACATATTTCTTGGGTGTTTAACCCCTCTCCCTCAAAAAAGACATGGCTAGCATCCTCAGGGCTCGACTAGGTGAACACAAAAAGAATTATGTCCCTAGAGTGTCCCAATTTTAAATGGCAAGCATTTCTGGGACCACCAACTGAAAACAAGATGGCAGATTTGTGACACTACAATGGTCATTTGCGACACTATCTAACTTCTTGTTATCATTTCCCTTTGACTATAATGGGAAACTTGTTTTTTGAATAACTTTTGAACAGTTAAATATTTTTTCATGAAATCTTTGAAAGGCACATCGGGGACCCTGGACGCATGTTCCCTGAAGGTTTTGAACTGGTCGCACAGACTGTGTGACCTGTAGGTGTGAGCAAAGAATGCACAAAAAAGCGTAACTACACATTCTACGGTGCTATGTAGCTCCACAACTGTTTATCCAACCATTACGAAACTTGCAAGATCCAGAGACCTATGGTACTGCTCCATGCATGCCAAATTTCAGGCAAATCTGTCATATGGTGGCAAAGTTATTAAGCTAACCAATTTCAGAATTTAACCTTAAATGGGGTACTCAACCCTAACTATAGTGGCACTACCATACCGCTATAATATATATGGAAATGTTTCTAATTTATTTGCAATAAATTTGTTTACAGGCATTACTAGTATCTTTTGAAAGACTATCTGACTTGTGATTACTAATTTTGAGTATAGTTCATGAAATAATGAGCGTGATATTTATTTCATATAGTCCCCCACTATGCCTTATGCACAGTATGCAAATCCAAATAATTCCAAAGCCATCTTGACATATAATATTAATACTGATCTGCAAATCAGAGCTCTTTTTCTAATAAAAGGCTGTTGATATAATAAATAAAGAACAAAGTCATAAATAAGGAACCAGTGGCTTATGAAAAAATCTACAGGGATTTATACAAGGATTTGATTCTGCCACTGTGGAGAAAACACAGGGAAAATGAGAGCTCTTACAGGGTAATGGCTATTTGGTACTGGGAGTAATGAATATTACTTATCCTATATTTTGTATTTTGGATAGGGCAGGGGAGATGCTGCATCTCATTGTCACAGAGATATTCATTTACACATTTTTGCACTATATTTACTCAGGCTGTCCCAGATTAGATGCAATATCTTGTTTTCAGTGGAGTCATGATTTTACCATTTTTATAATGTATTTATTCAGGGTACTTAGTCCAGGGCCTCTGTTTTCAAAGAAGATTTGCAGTGCATCCTGGTGGAAAAGGGAGATGTGCTGCACAACTCCAACAATGTGCAACACCTCGATATTCAAATGTGCGGGATGTGCTGGTCACAAGGGAATGGGCCACGGCACAGACAAATGGTATGCTGTTCATGTCAAGGGGGCAATCCCATGCATATGCCATGCTGCAGCATATTCAGTGGGAATGTGCCCCTCACAGTCCAGAGCACCACTGCCCTTAGGTCACAAATAGCTGGCCTCACCTTGCCAGCCACCCACAGGCAGGCTGCAGATGTGTACCCAGGTGCACAGCAGCCTAGCACACCTGGTGGACTAGATGTGCCCCCTTTCCATCCCCAATCTAGCCAACTACATCCCTGAAGAGCTCCATAGTGTAGGGCCCCAGACCTGATCTCACCAGAGGAAACCATGGTCCATATACATAGTCTAGAGGATTGACATCCACTGCCCCTGTATACAGACACCCCCACTCCCATACCCAACATGTTACAAAGACTGGCACTGCCCTCCACACCCTGCCATGGCCAGTCATTGACTGCACTGAACCCAGACTGGGGACCTACACTCTGGAATGACCCAGTTGGCTATACCATGCATTGGGGCACCACACCAGCTGTGGATCCACCACTGTATGCAGCCATGTGTATGTCCCTGGCAAACTGAAGTGGGAATTTACATACCTCCAATGCATGCCTTGCTGATGCTGTATCTTCCTTCTGTCATATACTGCTGCAAGTCCACACTCTCCCCTGTTCCCCTATGTAACATGCCACCCTCTGGACTGCTGTAGTACTACAATATGTTTACTGTTGTCCAGATCATTAACAGCTGCATGTGCAGCAACACTGTGTTTACTTTTAGTAGACTTACAAGACTTGGAAGTAGTAGACATAGTAGGCACTGTGATTGTGATCACAAACAGTACAGAGGACAGCAATCAATAGTCTTAGGACTGAATGTTTATATCACAGTAATAAATCACAGGGCTTGAGGCACCTAACAAACACTAGCCCTAAGATGATTGCCTAAAACAGCAGTAAGGGTCTGTGAGATAACAGGGATCACAAAACCTCAATTGCTGTTAGGGTGAGTGTACATCACCGAAAATAAAAATGGCAATGTACTCTCACTGTGAGGCAACTCACTTTTAGTATTTATGTGGGGGGACTTTACCCCCTGAACCCCCTCACTAATAATAACAAACTCTGGGGGTGTATGTCAAGGAGGGGAAGAACTGCTCCCCCCAAAAAAACTTAGCACTTGCTCCAAAAAAGCACATAATATTGTGCTCCTCCCAAGCTCTGAACCCTGCACCTGCCCCACTGTAGCCAGCCACCCTCACCACCATGCCACGCAGCCAGCTCAGTGGCTTCCCACCACATCATCCCTTACATATCATCCTGCCTCTTCTGGTATGCCTACTGCTCTTCCCTTCATCCTGTCCTTCCCCTTGCTACCCTTTCAGGGTCACTAACACTACAGGCACTGAGACTGAGTCACTCAATCTGAGTCGCTCAATTTCAGTTGCTGTTTTCACTGGATACCCAGCAGTAAAGGGCTACTTGCTCCACTAACTGCTGCAGAGGAGCAAGCTGGTTATGTCACAGTAATAAATGACAAGACTCGGAGCACCTAATAAACAGTGTCCCTAGGATGATTGCCTAATACATCTGTAAAAGGCTATTTGTTTCACTAACTGCTGTCAAGATTCTAGCTGTCTATGTCACAGTAATAAAGGACAGGGTTCAGGGTACCTAAAAACAGTGACCCTAAGATGACTGCCTAATGCAGCTGTAAAAGACTATTTGTTTTACTAACTGCTGCAGACAGTCTAGCTGGCTATGTCATGGTAATAAATGACAGAGCTTGAGGCAGATAAAAAAACAATGGCCCAAAGACAATTGCCTAATACAGCCAAAAAAGACTATTTGTTCACTAACTGCTGTGTAGAGCCTAGCTGGCTATGTCACAGTAGTAAATGACAGGGCTTGGGGCACCTAACAAACAGAGGCCCTAAGATGATTACTTACTACAGCTGTAAAAGCCTGTTTGTATCACTAACTGCTGCAAAGAGTCCACCTGTCTATGTTACAGTAATAAGTGACAGGGTTCGGCGCACCTAAAACAGGTATCTGGTCAAAATAGTGTGTGCAAAGTAGCGAGTCAATTGTGCGCGGTCAAAATAGCACAATGTCATTAGCGCTTGTGACAGTAAAGCGTGAGGCAAAATAGTGTACAACTGGCTGTGGTGAGATTTTTATCCTAGGGGTCTCTCAGTTCAGATGATTGTCTGGTCTTAGCCACTGAACTACAGTTTCTATATAGAGGAGTTCGGTTTCTGTTGCTGTCAGTCTGGCATATAAATTTTGAGTTGTATGTCCAGCATTTCCTGCTTTTATCTTCGTATTCTCTATAACTATGGATATGTGTATGGAGCAGGATCCTTCAGAATTCATCTACTGCATCTCTTGATTCATAAATACAGGATTACAGGATAATGACATCATATATAGACAAGCAGAAGAAACAGATGACGTCCAAGGAGCATCCTATTTTTTCAAGTTACTCTTTATGCCTCCTGCCTGTCTTCAGAAGTTGCCTCCTTCAGGAGCTCCCACAGTACACCTGACACCTTTAAATCCTACCTATTACCATCATTCTCTATGCCAGGGGTACAGTGTGCCGGCATGCACGATTGTGCACTAGCAGTAAGCCTAGCTGATATCCTTTCTCCCATTTTACCTAAACTCTTTATTCTACTTGGTTAGAATGACCATGTTACTACAGTCTTGAGCTTATCTCATCTTCAATGCACAGTTGACCAATTTCTTTCATATGTTGTGCTGTAACTTTATTAAAACTGTAATATTTATTATTTATTTGAAAATTGATAGTTGTGGCGCTATTGCAGAGACGCAGTTATTGCACCTCACTGTTACTGATAGACGCTATTTAGGACGTGCTATAGTTGCACAAGCGATATTGCATGCGCGATTTTGACAGTGATCCCCTAAAACAGTGGCACTAAGCTGATTGCCTAATACAACCAACAGTTTCCACCAAGTCGCATCAACAACAAAGTTGTTGAACAACTTTACAGCAACAATGTTTTGCCAATGACGATCACATCGCTGTGGCAAAGTGTCAACGGACTGCAAAAGCGCCAGAGGGAAGTTACATAACAATGGTATACTCAGCCAAAAACAGCTATTTGTTTCACTAACTGCTGCAGACAGTCTTGTTGGCAATGTCACAGTAATAAACAATGTCTCAGGGCACCTAACAAACAGTGGCCCTAGTACAATTGTCTAATAGAACCAAAAAGATTATTTGTTTCACTAACTGCTGCAGAGATTCTGGCTGGCTATGTCACAGTAAAAAATGACAGGGCTTGGGGCACCTAATCAACAGTGGCCCTAAGACAATTACCTAATACAGTTCTAAAAGGCTATTTGTTTCACTAACTGCTGTGGACAGTCTAGCTGTCTATGTTACAATAATAAATGATAGGGCTTAGTGTACCTAAAACAGAAAACTGTGGCCCTAAGCTGATTGCCTAATACAGTCAAAAGCAGCTACTTTTTTCACTAACTGCTGCAGAGAGTCTTGCTGGCTATGTCAGGGTAATAAATGACAAGGCAAAGGGCACCTAACAAACAGTGACCTTAAGACAATTGCATAATACAGCCAAAAAAAGGATATGTGTTTCACTAACTGCTGTGGAGAGCCTAGCTGGCTATGTCACAGTAATGAATGATAGGGCTTGTGGCACATAACAAATGGTCCCTCTTACAAGTTCCCTCCTCTACCTTTTCTGCCATAGTAAGGGCAGAACTGGGCAGCATTCCTTTGAGAGCCATGACAGAATTAAGGCTAGTCTTGTACTGGCTAACAATTACAATAATCCTGATAATACACTCCCAATTAAGTGCTTGCAGGAAAGGATATTATGGGATAAGAGGTCCCTAAACTCTTCTTAGCTTAAAGCTCTGCTCTCAGTATTAGCTAGATTGGACTCCTCACACTTGTGGATTGATTATCTTAGAAATATTGATATATTGCCTCAATATAAATCATCTTTCAAAAAGAAAATATTTTATCTGGTGCAAAGATCCAACATGGAAATCGTAAGAACCCCAAAACAAGTATCCTAGTATAAGGAAAATAAAATTTCCCATGGGATTGAAAAATATTACTGCCTATAGCACTGTGTTCCAGGAAATGGATTACATAGGCCCATTTTGACTTAAATCCTCTAAATATGTGCACTTTAACAAAAATTTGGGGGAAAACAATGACACCCTCCCATGTTTTGCCTGTGTAACAGGGATTTTCCTGAAACTATTTTTCATATCATAGTCAAGTGCCCACTGTACAGTACTTACAGATATGCTGTATTAAGTGATTAAAAATATATATATATATGTGAATGCATTGTGTGACCCAGTTTTTACACTTCTGCATCTGATGACACCTGAATATGTCATTCTGATTGCATGATTTTTGGGACTGGTCATAAAATCAAGGAAAAAGAGGGGGATCTGCTAAGAAGGATGTTTATTATTATCTCTGGATAAATTTATTGTATGTTGAGACTTTAGCCTCTTATTGACTTATTAGAATTGTTCCTTCTATAATTGGAAGATTTAACTGTTTTGAATAATTTTGGTTTTGTCTCTTTTAGCAATGTTCTTAATTTATTTGTCTAAGAGAGTTTAGCCACTTATATACATATATACATTAAAGAAAAAACTTGCACAGATGTACTTTATTTTGAACTTTTCTTTTCTACTTTTTAATTTTTAAGTTTAGAACATACACAAAGAGAACTAATTAGCAGAATTTGTACTTTTAATAAATATGGCAAGTAAATTTAACAATTACAAATAAACAAACAAAGGAATGCAATTTTCTTGGTACAGAATCTTTCTATGATTGCAATAATGTACTCCTAGGGTTTTATGTTCATGCTCAGATACATCACCACCACCCTGGACCATGTCGTTCTCGGTTATGCTGCATGTCACATTATGCCCTCTAGTTACTGATTATCTAGAACAAATACATAGCACTCAGTTAGTGACACATTACTTAAATAAGGTACTTCTTGTGCCTGCAACTGTTTTCGTAGACACTGATCAATCTACATCATGCTCCTCTTACAAATTTTGCAGCTAATTGTCAATTAAGATTCCTCCCTATTAAGGTTGCCTGGCTGTCTTAATTCATTCTGGCCTTCTTATTCCACTCAGCTACTTCTATCATACCTAGTCTCTCTTAGCAGCCCTCCCTCCTCCATTCTTACCATCTCTACCTTACTATTGTCCTTAGAGTGACTAGGATTCTTGTTCCCCTACTTCCTACATATCTTTTGCTCTGAATTATATGTGTTCACCATATTTGACAGGCACTTGATATTGGCCTTCCGTGGTTCACCTGTGTATGTATTACATTTTTGTACTACCCTATTGGAGTTATGCTTATTCTGATTTCCAACTTACTATTGTACAATGGTTTCTACATTTGCTTTCTTTTGTTACTACCTTAATTCATCTGTATTTTTCCTTGTACTAAACTGCAATGTATTATTGCCCAGGACCACCTTGAAAATGAGCTTGCTCAATGGTGTATATGCCTGGTTAAATAAAGTGATTGATTGATTGATTGTATTTGTTATGTGCATGCTCAAGTTAACACCTGCAACCCACCCCAGTCCCTATGTGGTACTCTGCTGTGCCTCCTTCCACATTGCAAATCTATTTAATGATTACCAAGGGCACAAACATAACATCAAAGGAGTACATTATTGCTTGTAAAAACATCAACAAAAAATTACAAAAGCAGCAATAAATGCATTACCATTACTGTAATAGCAATGAAGTCTTTCTGAGGGCTATGTTAATTCCCAGTTCATTGCTCCCTGGGTACATGTGGTACTTGGCTTCGCCTTGGGTCACTTACACACACACACACACACACACACACACACACACACAGTGTGATATGCAGGCCATTAACATTACCCCCAGAAATAACCTATTGCTGAACTGTTTTTTTATTTCATTTTATTTTTTAATGTAGAACATCAACAAACAGTGCAACTGAGCAGAATTTTTACATTCAATTAATACGGTAGCTAATTTTGAAAATTAAAAATAAACAGCATGAATGATATCAATATCAAATGACTTGTGTGTCCAGAAAGTCCTAGATCTGTCTCTTGGGATGCAAGTAAAATGCCTCCACATCTGGTGGTATTTTCGACATATATTTCCTAAACAATGCAACTAGGCACAGTGGGTGATTCGGTACCTCATACATGCAACCTCTCAGTTTCTCTTTGTTGGCTTCATGTGTTACATGGAGGGTTCTGTTGTCTTTGTGATACGCTAGTGTCACATAAAGTCTGCCATTTTCATCTTGTTTAACAATAAATGATGATGGCCTCAGCTGTCTATGGCCTTCATGTCCTCAGCAGGCAAAGTGTAGTTGCACATCAAACCACACCTTTTGGACCAAGCCTGGTGCTGTACTTGTGTTGAGTGCTGTGCTGGTCTGTAGCTTGTTTAGGTCTGAGTCAGTTATTCTGGGGTAATGAGTTCACTTGTCTCCTCTGTCTTTATGGATAGTCTTTAGGAGACCAATGAAAACATTGTTTGTGGCGATAAAGTCTTCCCCGTGCAATATGTTGATCTTCCTTCTAAACAGTGCATCATTCTGGTGATGGTTCAGTCCAGCTCTTATGCCTGCATAGCTGCCTAGGCTGTAGTGTTTCATCTTTTGTGCACACAGATGTGTAAAATTGTCATAGGGTGTCATTCAGTTCTGCAGTCATGTACAGTTCAAAGTCTGGGTTTCTGTTACTGTCTGCTAGCCACTCCTTGAAAGTTTCACAGCCCACTGTGCTGCCTTCTTTATGTTCAACTCATTTCTGTTTCTCTCAACTCTGTCAAGTTCCTCACTTGTTGTTGGTTCATGTCTTGATGCCAATGTCCGCTTTCCAAATGATTCCATGGAATGTTTGGATATGTCATTCTCCTGTTCAATGGCATAGAAATAACAATTTAAAGTTTATTACACAACCACATGGTAACATGTGTGATTACAATAATTAAACAGCGAGGGATTATATCACATCTGGCAACTTCCACTCCCCACCTGCACCTGCTCCTAGCCACTCACAGGCCCAGCCTCATGCTAAATGTTTTTTTTGTGGATAGTAATCTAATCCTGATAATTGTACGATACTGTTTGTATATAGTCCATCTGAATGTTCAATACCTCGCTGTATAACTTATGTAACTGTATATTTATCTCATGTATCTAGTATGTATTTTCTGCCTTATGTCCCTTCTTGGCTCACACCTGGAAATGAGCCTTGGCTCAGTGTGCCTTTTCTGGTCATCAAATGTTTAAATAAAAATAAATAATTGCCTTTTCAGTTCCTCAAACCTTTGTGAACCTTTGTAAGATGCAACATTTCCTTTTTAGTGGGGTTCTGCTGTATGGTCATGTTTTTACACAATTTTGCAATTTATTTACCCAGGATAACCCAGATGACACGCAGCATCTCATTTTCAAAGAGAATCTGCTTTGACACATTTTTGTACTGTATTTATCCAAGACAGCACAGCACAGATGTTATCTTGTTTTCAGTGGGATCCAGCCTTTCCCAATTTGTACATCGTATTTATCCAAGATAGCACAGCCAAGATGCAATATCCTGTTTTTGATGGGGCCCTGCTTTTACCCATCTTTGTAACATATTTGCTCAGGAAAGACCAGCTGAAAGGCAAGTTACATTTTCAGTGAGGTCCAACTTTTATAATGTATTTTTGTCCTAGGTCAGAACAGCATAGATGCACAGTTCAATGGGGGCTCTGCTGTTCCGGGCTCCTACTTTTACACATCTTTACTGTACATTAACATGGAATAGACCAGATGAGATGCAATATCTCATTTTCAGGGGTGTCCTGCTTTTACACATTTTTAGATTGTATTTAATCCATTAGCAGTCTGTCTCTTCCAGCAATACAGGGCTAAATTCACTTGCCACAGTGATAAGAGCTTGGTCGGGTATTATTCTGTGCTGTGGAGTGTGTAAAAAGGGTGATTTTTGCCAGTAAATGACTGCCTGACCATAGATTATAGCAGGAGGGCCTATAGGCAGCAGAACTTGCACTATTTGAGATCAGAGCTCTGCCCCCCCCCCCACACTGAGAGGGACAGAGCCATTTAGCTGCTGTACCTGTGCTACAGTTTTAGATTGTGATATCATTTCTGGATCCTTCTGTGATTCCTTGTACTTCCTGAATGCTTTCTTTTTCTCCCTAACGTTCCCTGTCACCTCCTTTGAGAACCATAGTGGTTTCTTACATCGTTTTGTTTTCTTTATTTGCTTTACACAAAGGCTTGTTGCCTCTGTGATGGCAGTTTTGATTATTCCCCATTGTTCTTCTACCCTTCCCTCCTGCCCATTTGCTAGTGCATTCCTTAGGCACTCACCCATTTTGGCAAAGTCAATCCTCCTGAAGTCCAGTATCTCTGCCTTTGTATAGTTTGACTCTACTGCTGTTTTTATTGTGAACTGTACTGTTCGATGGTCACTAGGTCCCAGATGGCTACCCACTTCAAAATCTGTGATCCTCTCGCCATCTCCATTTGAGAGTACCATGTCTAAGATTGCTCCCTCTCGAGTGGGTTCCAGTACTAGTTGTCTAAGGCATGCCCCCTTTAGGGCATCTACAATGACCCCACTCTTAGAAGTGGCTGCTGCAAATGTATTCCAATTAACATCTGGCATGTTCAGATCCCCCATTAGCAATATATCCCCTTTTTCTGTCATTCTAAGGATATTTCCTATCATTTCCTTGTCCATGTCCTCCCCCTGAGATGGGAGTCTGTATACAACCCCTGTGCAGATTGTACTATTTGACATCAGAGCTCTCCCCCACTGAGAGGGACAGACCCATTCAGCTGCTGTAGACGTACTGCAGTTTTGGATTACCATTTAGTGCACCAAGGTACCTTAATTTTGCCTTTGTAAAAGCAAACTTCTGGTGCACTTGTTTAAATTTTAAACTTTGAATCCACAAGCAAACCAGAAGTGGCTGTGACATCACTTCTGTCAATGCAGGGTTAAATTCACTTGCCACAGTGCACGGAGGTGAGTGCCTGGCAGAGGCGACATTGGTAGAGGCAAGGTGTGTATGCCTGCATCTGCCGAAGGAGCGAGGGCAGAACACCATACCAGTTGAATAGCAGGTAAAGAGGACTATACACTTGAAGCTAACTGCATTGATAGTTAGTTTAACCAAGACTTGATAAAGTAACACAGGGAAGCCATGATAAATACAGGACATCTTAGGCATATAGGCAGCAACTATGGACACAACAAACGATATACTAAAATTTATGTGCCAGGAAGGCTCACTGGTGCAGTGCACCAAATGTAAAATGTATACAGAAAAGTCCCCTTCTATGTGCCCAGATGGATTCATGTGTGTCAAATGTCAGGCCTATGACAACATTAGACATAAACTAAAAACAACTAAGGCAGAACTTAGGAATACACAACAAATCAAGCAAATGGAGCAATTTGTTAATACCCATAGTACTGAAACACAAAACATAAATATTGATATTTTCATTTTAAACAAAAAAAGAATAAGAGAGGATGAGCAAAACAGATCTGACTCATGTACTGAAGTGAGCAGTAATAAAACAAGTTCGGCCAGATCCTTTAGGGCTACAGCTGAGGTATTTGGCATAAAAAAATACTGAAACTTTGTTTTGTAATATTTTTACGCCAGATTTTCAACATTGCCTTGTTATGATGCAGCCTCATGAAGAAGGGCAGAGGTAATGTTCAGCTCCTGGCCTAAAGGTGATTTTACGCAGGGACTGCGAAAACAACTTGCAGGATGCAGAAACACTTTTTGGGCAGGAGTTTAAAAATGACAGCTATCACATTCATGAAGTACTGTAAAGATGTGGCTATGTTGTGAATTTGGGTTAAAAATAGTGAAAATTACCAAAGTTAAGACCCTGCATTCGCAAAATTCATTGTAGGCTCATAACTGTATTATTTTTTTAATAGTTTTACTCAAAATTTTCAACACAGCCTTCTTGTGACACCACTTCATGAGCAAGGGCAGAGCACATTTTCAATTCCTGCCCAAAAGATGATTTCATGCAGGGACCGTGAAAGCACCTTTTGGGATGTAAAAAACATTTTGGACAGGATTTGAAAAATGAAAGCTGTCACATCCATGAGGGGTTGTAAAGAAATGGCTATGTTGGGAATTTGGGGGACAATATTCAAAATTAACAGAGTTACGAGTCTGCATTTGCAAAATTCAACGTAGGCTCATAACTTTATTGTTTTATAATATTTTTACACCAAATTTTCAACATAGCCTTCTTATGATGCCACCTCATGAACAAATGCAGAGAAAATGTTCAATTATTGACCAAAAGGTGATTTCACACAGGGACTGAGAAAACACCTTTCAGGATATAAAAGAAATATTTTGACCAGGATTTGAAAAATGACAGCTGTCACATTCATGTGGTGCTTTAAATATATGGCTATGTTGTGAATTTGGGGGGAAATACCCTTTCCTTCACTATGGGGCATCCTTTCCATAGTCACTCCCATAACATAAGCTTTAAGTGCCCTTTCAAACATCAGCCATTCTCCACACAGACTTTTTGCAATGTTTTAACCCCCTTGGACTGGAGGAATGTATTTCTAGCTCACCTAGTCCATGAGTTTGCCTGTTACACACTGCAAAGCCAACTATGGTTCCTTATCTCACAGGGCATCATGCAAGCACGAAGACAAAGCAGGGTGCTGGTTAGGCTGGAATAAATGCATATCCAGGGGTGTAATAAGATGTGGATGCAGGCCGAGTACCTTTAGCCCTTGGAAATGTGTTTCTCCGCACCCATGCAATACATTGAAGTGTCTTATTTTGCTTTCAGAATTAATTTTACAGTCAAAATATGAAAAATATATTAAAAAAAAGAAATTCTAAAACTTGTAGAATGCAAAATAGTAATACAATTAATAAGTGGAAAGTATTTCCTGCCCAATTGGGCAGTCACTAGTGGGTGCTACTGTAACATTGGTTAAAAACAGTGTGTCTGCTGTCGTGTTTTTTTAATACTTGCTACACTTAATTTTTGCTTTAGTTTATGATTCCCTCTCCTGTTTTTCTGTTACAGTACATTGTTTTTTTTTTCATTTTGGGCAGTGGGTAGCTTGTTGTCTTAGATAAAGTTAAGCACTAAAACTGTTAGAGCAAGCAGTCAAGACAGAGTGGGTAAAGTTATGTCTGTAGTCAGGAGCAAGTGAGTGAGCAGTGTGCATTAAGTGATCAGGCTGGTGGCATGCAGTGATGAGTGAGCAAGCAGCTCAGTGAACAAGCAAAGAATGCACAGTCATGGTTTATTTGGGAAAAATACAGACAAATGACAGAATAATACAACATCACAGAGAGAGAGTGAGAGAGACAGATAGAGAAAGACCAAGCAGTGGGTGGAAGTTGAAAAGTTGCAAGTGAGCAGTCAGCAGTGGCAGACAGAGTAGGTAATGAGTAAGCAAGTAACTTGGTGGACAGGTAAGTAGAATGTATTTGTGAACATAAAAAAAGCAAAGCACTGGGTGACTAAGATAGCATTTTGTGAAGGGAAAGAAAGCTAAAGAACGATCTAGAGAACTTTTCAAAAATCTTCTCCACTAAATTGTTAATTGACGTGGATTTTTTCATGTGATAAAAAAATGGCTGCCAGTTTTAAATGAAAATTGTGAAAGATGACACAGTGGTTTCTTTTTAGGTGCTGCTTCCTGATTGACGTGACTTTTTTACCCGTTGGTTGTGCTGTCTCAATCTTATGGGTAAAAACAAGTTTGGGTCAATTAGAAATCAGAATTGTTAGGGCCCAATTGTATAAGCCATGTTACTGTTAACATACCACTGTTACAGTGCTCAACTGAAATCAAATATTGTTCTCTCATGCAAGTTAGGATCACGTATGGAACACTGAACATTGACTTGGGTCACCGTACATGAAATGTAGGACTTCTTAGACAGCTATGTATTTAAAACTGTAAATAACACTAATATACTACACCAGACTCAATAAATGATATAGCCTACTCACAGTCATTTTGTCATCTCAGGTCATACTGCTGTTATTGCTAGAGATTCTGCTACTGTCTGATTGGAGTGTTCCATCCCCTTACACATGAAACACTTTTATAAAATGGGCAAAGGATTTCAAGCAATTTGATTGGTTGTTAGCCATGCATTAGATGTGTCTAATGCACAGCTAAAACTAGAAACCCATTTAGAATACACAGGCCCATTTTATAAGCACAATAAGCCACTCCGGGGATGTGCATTAGGCAGTTCTAATGCACGACTAGGGGACTGGACACACTCGGCCTGTGGCCTCGTGCCTCACTATGTCCCTCTAGCCATGCATTAGAACTGTCTAATGCACACTCTATCATGTCTTATTGCTTACTTATTGTGCAAAGAGTGTCTCATGCACAGCTACCCTGGAAACAGGCAGGTTTTAGGAATAAATCTTTCTTTTTTCTTTTATTTAAACATGGCAGCAGTCCCTAGACCAACATTTATTAATGCCTACAATGGAGATGTGCTCAATTTAAGAGCAGTTTAACTTGCATCCCCTGGGTGAGAAAATGGCTCCATGTTGCTGTTCTATCAGACTCTGAAAGCATGTAAAACCACTAAAATGGCAATGGGGGACTCTTTGGGTTTATTAACATAGAAACAAAAGCAAGAATCTGGAAACAAATTTACCAGGATCATAGTAACCTAGTAATTTAAAGCAGCATCATCAGTTAGAAAAACAAATTAAGTCATATTGTTTTTGAGTAATGGTGCATTTCTGACAAAAAAATTAAATCCATTTTTTGTGTTTGGTACGTGCACAAGCGCCAGTGAACATATTGGTATGACAGTTCCCTTTGAGGGGTGTGACACTGTCTGCCCAATGCAGAGCAGTGTTGCAGGGGCACGAAAGTGCCAGACCAATCAGCACCCAGGCTGACAATGACAGAGTTTCTTCTGCCTTGCTGGGTGGGGATGGCACCAACTTCGAAAGAAGTTGCCATCCCTTTGATCCACACCACCCAGCAAGCCAGGCTGAGCTGTCATGGTCAGCCTGGAATGTGTGCCTGCAACAAAGAAAACTGGCCATTGATGTCTGTTGCTGGCAGCCCTAATTCTCCCCCAATCTGACCCTCCCTGTCATCATCCCTACCCCCACACACACACACAGTAGTGACATTGGGGGTGTTCAGTCTCCCAGTGTCTAAAACTGTCCCTTGTAGTTTTTTTCCCTGAAAAGAAGAAAATCATCCATTGATGTCTGTTGTGCCCCCCCAACATAAGTCAGTGACAGTGGGGGTGCCCAATCCCCTAGTGTTCTCAACTGCTCCAATACTGCCCCCTAGTAACACTGGGAGTGCCCAATACCCCAGTGTCCTCTCCCTGAAATAAAGAAAACTGTCCCTGGTCTTTTTTACCTGAAAAATGAAACCATTTATCGTTGTCTGCTGTGCTGTTACCCACCCCTCCCACCGACCCTTCAACTCAGAACCCACCACCTCACACACCCCAACACACCCCATACCTACCCACCAGAGGGTCATCCCCATAATCTTCCTTGGACCATAGACACGTCTTCACTCTTCAGTGCCCAACCACGAACTGAGGTAAGCACTCCAATGTATTTCAATGGTGTTTTCAGCTTCAATGTATTTCAATGGGGGTTTCAACTTAGTGGCATAACTTGGCCATTTTTAATATTTTTGTCCCAAATTTTCAAAATACATTTTATTTGAACCCACCTCATGAACAATGCAAGTGATGTTAGGTGCATCTGTCCTGAAAGGTGATTTTGCAGTCACTGTGTGAAATCACCTTTCGGGCAGGGGTTGAAAACTTTCTCCACCATTGTTCATGAGATGGGGTCAAAAGAAGGCTTTGTAGGAAACTTGGTATAAAACTATTACAAAACAATGAAGTTATGAGCCTGCATTGAAATGTATGAAAGCAGGCTCCTAACTTTGGCAATTTTCAGTATTTTGACCCAAAATGTTCAATATGGCCATTTCTTCACAGCACCTCATGAATGTGACAGCTGTCACTTTTCAGATCCTGGCCAAAATGTTTTTTTTTACATCCCAAAAGGTGATTTTGCAGTCGCTGTGCAAAATTACATTTCGGGCAGGAGTTGAATATTTTCTCTGCTCTCATTCATGAAGTGGGGTCATAAGAAGGGTATGTTGAAAATGTAGGACACAAATATTAACAAACAAGATAGTTGCACTACCCAACATCATCACTTCTTTTTTTTTATATAAATATCCTTTTTTATTTAGGTTTTAAAACATATATACATACATACATGTCATCCAGATCTGAGCATTACATTTCATTGATACAGTACAACAATTCCAGCCTAAGTACATTATGCTAGTGCTCTACATGAAGGGGAGGAACATAGGATTTTTTAGTATCATTTGTTCATTTATAGGAGTTATATCCCTGACAATATCATCCAGCCTGGCCACAGGATATGGAGGGAGAAGCCAGTCCATTGGTATAAAGTCCTCCTAGGTTACTCCCAGGAGGGAAAGTTCAGGCATGATCCACAGGTATCATATATAGTACTATTACAACATTTCATTGTAAGGACATTCTGCTCTTCAAACATCCAATACAGGTCACAATCTTAAGAAATAACCCTAAGCTAGTCTGAGCATTATACTCCATAAGTAGGCTTCTTTATATAGCTCCTAAGGGGTAAAAGTATGATCTTTTAGCATATAGTATATTTGCCATCTGGCCCATCTGATGGTAAACTTTTTCTCTTGGTCATTCAGGCTATGCGTGACTTTTTCCATTGTATATATTTGTCTTGTGATATTCCACCAATCCTGAATCGTGGGGACTTTGGGGGTCAACCACGCTTTAGTAATTGCTTTCTTAGCTGCGGATAAGAGTAGGAGGAGTAAATATCTAGTGTTTGGGGCCCGGAGTTTTTAAGGGAAAATGGAGAACAAAAACATCTCAACTGTCAGTTGTAGTTGCAGGTCTAGAATTTCTTGCAGTTGGGTCTGCAGAAGCACAAAGAATGGCTTCAGGTGTGGGCAGCCCCACATGATGTGGGAGTGATTTGCCTTAGGTTACCCACATAGGTGCCAGCAAGCAGCTGAATGGGTTAGGGAGAAGTGGCAGGTAATTGCAGGGGTTCTGAAATACCGAACTAGATTTTTCCACTCAAACTCGCGCCACTGGTGTGAGCTCGTCACTCTGGCAGTGTATCTCCAAGCTCGACACCAGTCTTCAGGCAATATCTGATAGCCCGATTCCTGGATCCATTGTGTGCGGATGTCGTCAATGTGTGGCTGACTCTGTACGTTTAACGCTTGGTAGTACAACGATATTAGGTGGCTCTGTTTCAGAGTTTTATTAAGAGTGACTTGATTTTGAATTATGGGCGGAAGTTGTTCATGTTCCCAGATCATCTGTGGGAGGCTATCCACATAGTGCCGGAGCTGTAAATAACGGTAGAAATCCCGATGTGGCAAGTTGTACTTCCTTTGGATCTCTACATAGGACCACAGCACTCCCCGTGACATTATCTGTCCTAGGTACCTCAACCCATGCCTTTCCCAATGCTGAAAGCTGTTATCTAAGCTATTTGGGGGGAAGCTACTCAGACTTGCAATTGGGCATATAAGTGGCAGGAAGTGCGTCAATCAATGTATTGTTTTAATGGTCTGCCACGTACGGAACAAGGCCTTAAACCAAGGGTCTACATGGTGAAACAGTCCCCAGTTGTTTTCTTGTTGGTACAAGATTCGCCAGTAAGTGTGGTCATCTAGCATCGATCGCTCAATATCCAACGAGTGTGGGTTGGTTGTTCTGATTTGCCGGGACATCACGTGTGTCAGTGCTGCCACTTGCTGGTAATGTCTTAGATCTGGGAGTGCCAGTCCTCCAACTTGTCGGGGGAGAGTGAGGATCTTTAAACGAACACGGGGCTTTTGGCTGGCCCAAATAAACTTCGTGATAAGGCGATTCAATTCTCGAAAAATCTTTAGAGGGAGGTGTACAGGGATATTTTGAAATAGATACAAAGCCCTCGGGAGTGTTACCATTCTGACGAGATCAATCCTACGGGAGAGGCTCAGGGGTAATGTTGCCCATGAATTTAAGTCAGATTTCAACTGTGCAATGAAAGGGATATAGTTATATTTATAGTATTCCATAGGAGTTTGAGGGATATACATGCCTAGATATTTATGCTTCTGTAGATTCCACCTCCCTGGGAAACTGCCTTGCACTTTTGGTGAGGGGGTGTAATAAAAGGTTAGCAGTTCCGTTTTGGCAAAGTTCAGCTTGTATCCTGAGACCAAACCGAAGGAGTCCAGAATCTGTTTAAGTGTGGGGAGAGAGTGCTCAGGGTTCCGAAGGTATAGCAGAATGTCATCCGCATAGAGGGCTACTCGATGCTCACCTCCACCCACCACTACTCCCTCTATTCCATGCGCATCTCTAATGTGTTGTGCTAAGGGCTCGATAAATATTGCAAATAGCAGGGGAGAGAGCGGGCATCCCTGTCTCGTCCCCTTAAAAAGGGAGAAATAGTTGGAATGATGCCCATTCACCTTTACACAGGCCCAGGGGCTGAGTACGTTCTGGAGGACTGTGATTAGGGCAAGAAGAAACCCGAACTTATGTAGCGCTGAGTATAGGAACGGCCAGGCCACTCTATCGAATGCTTTTGCAGCATCTAGACTGGCTAATATTGTTGGGATTTTATTGGTTTGCATGTGGTGTACCACATGTAGAGTACGCCTAATGCTGTCTGTGGTGGTGCAGGATCTGACAAATCCCGTTTGATCTTTGTTTATTAATAAAGGGAGCACCTGGTCTACCCGACGAGTCAAATTACTCATGAATAGTTTATAGTCTTGATTTAGTACTGAGATGGGCCTATACGAAGCACATAGTTGCGGGTTCTTATCCGGTTTGGGAATTACGGAAATAGTTGCATATGATCAGGATGGTGGGGGTGGGCTTCCCTCTAGTACCGAGTTGAACATATTGAGCAGATTGGGAAAGATTTGTATCTTAGCTGCCTTGTAGAACTCAGCCCCATATCCATCTGGTCCCGGGGATTTTAAGGATTTGGCATTTGCAATGGCACTAGACACCTCCAGTTCCGTGATCGGGGTGATCAGTGCTTCTCTATGGTCTTCCGTTAGCCGTGGGAGGGTAATTGCCTGCAGGTATTCTGCTATTTGTTGTGGGGATGCTGCATGTTCGGGAGTATACATGGTCTTATAGTATGAAGTAAATGCTTCTGCAACGTCGTGCGTTTTGGTGAGGTATTGGCCTCCTATTGGGTGGCGAATGGATAGTATCGTGGCTATCTTTTTTTGTTTACGGGTTTGATATGACAGCAGCCATGTAGCTCTAGGGCCTATCATAAAATCTTTGATGCAAAAAGGTCAAGGCTATCTCGGTCTGCTGCTGAATTAGTCGATCCAGTTCGTATCTGGTCTGCTGCATTTGGGGCAGTACTGATGTATCTCCTTGTTTGTGGGCCATTTGTAAGAAATGGAGGGTATCCTCTAGCCTAAGTCTTTGCGCTTTACGTTGCTTTTCTTGTTCTGCAGTATACTTTATTATGTGTCCCCGAAGCACAGCCTTAATTGTATCCCAATAAATTGCGGGGGTAGTATCTGACTCTGGGTTATCTGCCTTTATTTCTAGTATTTTTTCCGTAAGAAATTCACAGAACTGTTTGGAATGCAGGTGGTATGGGTTCAGTCTCCATTGTGTCTTTTTAGGTTGGAGGCCAAAATCCCATGTGGAGATCTGGGGAGCATGGTCTGAGATTGAAATATCTCCAAGCTGCACATCTTGCAGGTATCCCAAGCTCTCCACCTGTGTTGACGTCTGGTCTATACGGGAATAGGTGTGGTATACAGGGGAGTAGTATGTGTAGTCCCTCAAATGAGGGTGTAGTTTCCTCCAGACATCACACCATCCCATCTCAGTCACAAACTTTTTGAAGAATTTTTGGGCCGATGTTTGTTTAGGAGGCCTAATATTAGAGGTATCTGTAGTAGGGTCTGTGATTAAATTGAAGTCACCTGCCATCATGAGAACGCCCTTTGTCTTTTGTATAATCTTGTCTAGCAGGGGCCTTATAAGTTAGACCGAGATGCCTGGTGGGAGGTAGATGTTCGCTAGGGTTACCTACTTATCACTTAGTGTGCCCTGCACAATTACCAATCGGCCCTCCGGGTCCACCCAGGAAGACTCAACTCTCAAGGGGAGATGCGGGGAAATTATTATGGCCACTCCCCGTCATCTCCCCGACTTAATTGAGGAGTGGAAGGCCTGCCCCCGGCTCAGTTTGGCCAACTTTGCGTATTCAGTAGGGGTCATGTGTGTTTCTTGAAGATATACTATATCTGCTTTAGCTCGTCTAATGCAAGCGAGTGCTTTAGACCTTTTAATCGGCGAGGCCAGGCCGTTGACATTAACAGAGAGTAGTTTCACCCTAGAGGAGTGCATTTCTGTGACTCAGGATGTCTTGCTTTATCTAACCTTTCCCCCTCTGTCCGGGACATCAAGTTTGACAACTCTGTGATATATGCTTGCTGGCCCTTTTGCTTCGATCTGGTGACAGTTACACAACAATTATGACAATAGAACATTACATCGCGACAACTAGACTCATCAACATATAAACAAGAACAGGTCAACGACAGGGCCAACATGGTCCTTATAACATGTAACAGTGGGTTGGTACTTCCAAAGATCAGAAAACCTGATCCAATGGTAAGGAGCTCCCTTACCTTCAGATCCCTAGACATCTTGGGCTCCCGGCACCTTAGTGCCTAGTGGGAAAAGGGAATTGAGGATAGGTGACGTATGCGGCTACCCCATGCGGTCCCCCATGATATAAAGTGTTCTTGCGAGGGAAATGCTACTAAGCAGAGAATCACTATCTTCAGGGTCGGGGAGGCCACAAAAAGTGGGCGCTACCCCCCGGCACCCCTCCGCCAGTCCGTCAGACAAGGCCAAGCAGGATGTCCCACAGTCAGGTGGAGACTCAACCACAGGCTGCATCACGCTCAGCCCCGTTTTGACGGGTCAGTCGCACCTCCTCCGTCCTCAGCAGAGGTCTATAAGTATTCAGGTAAGTGAGCTCATTTTCGGGACCTTTTGTGCACAGTGTCATTATTAATGCTCAAAAGGTCAAGAGTGTCACATTCAATTTCAGGCTCACTGCCACCTAGCAAGAGTGCAGGAACTCCCGGGTTTATTTGTGTGTGTTGTAGCATCAAATGTGTCTCCCTAGTGTCTTCCTCCTCCTCCCCTCCCCCTCCGGAGAGTAGCTGAACTGGGAGGCACCTAGCCCATCAATAAAGAACAGTTTGCTTATCAATGGTATATGCTTTCCGTTCCCCTTCCCTCCCTTCACCCTCCCTCTTTTCCCCATCCATTTCCTAACCCACATCACCACCACTCGTCCCACACCCTCACAATGACTGTCTCAGTAGTCACCCCCATAACCAAGCTATCCCTAACAGCCCAGCCTTACTGCCCACTATTATATTTGAGTCTGCTGTAGACCACACCCACTACCCACTCCCGACTCCTTTCATCTGCCCCGCCTCTGTGTAACTCTGTGTCAAAGATGGAAGTTCAGCAAGCCTAGCCCAAGGAGGCCACACAGCATATTTGTCTCCTGACCTATGCCTACCCCCATCCTCAAGACCGAAGCCTCAGGCCACTGTGTCAGGTTCGCGCAACCTCCCATCTATCTGCTTCCTTATCCTCCCCCTCCACCCCATTCATCTCTCTTTCCCCCTTCTACTTGGATATATTACGAGGGTCCCTAATCATACTTCCTCTGGCGGAGCTCTATCCCACTCCCTCCTCATACTTAGCTAGATATTACTACAGCAGCATGTGGGATAGTCCTATATGCAATCCTCGACTGTCAGATCCCGTCCGTAAAGCAGGCCTTTCTCCTCGCGATTTCCACGTTAGATCCTACTCCCCGTCCCTGTCATTACCGAAAGGAGGCGGCAGCTGCCCAGGTCGGCATCGCTGCCCGCCGCTCCCTTCCCTCCCGAGGCCTGCTAAAAGCATCCCTCCAGCCGCTCTGGCCCCCGCTATGCCATCCCATCCCTGAGAGGAGTAAGAGAGAGAGAGAAAAAAAAAACCCGGAAAGTTCAATTGATTTATAGGCAGGTAAGCCCGTTTAAGCTATAAGCAATGCAGGCACAGAGTCTGACTTCAGTCCAATTTGTATACTTGCGGTTCCTCAGGTTTTGGATCCTTGAGCCCCTTGTGTCGGTTCTTTCGGGGTAGGCTGGGACGCCTTCAGAGTTCCGACTATCTTTTGAAGGGCTTCTATGCCTTGCCTGTGCCTAGTGTTCTTCTGGCCATTATTCCACAGTCTCTGGGCTAACTTTGAGGCTATTGAAATCCCCTGGTTGACATGAGATTGGGGCACCTCCATTTTCCTTCTGTGAAGCTCTGCTGTCGCCTCCGCAGCCGTGTCGAATGTGTGAGGACCGTCTTCAAAGAAAACCACCATCTTGGAGGGATAGGGCGTCCGGAATTTGATGCCTGCATATTTTAAAGCTCTCATCACTGGGATGTATGCCTGCCTTCTTTTCATTATTTCGGGAGTGTAGTCGTTCTCAAAAAATAACCGTTGGGATGCATAATAGATTTTGCCCTTCCTCCAGGCCGTATGCAACACTGCCTCTTTCTCTTGATGCCTTAGGAACTTAATTAGGATCGTACGAGGGCGGGAGCCCGGTGGTGGCCTGGGGCCTAGGGTGCGATGGGCCCATTCTAGTTCCAGAGAGAAGGAATCGGGTAGGTGAAGCAGCTCGTTTAGGGTTTTTTGGATAAAAGGAATCATCTCCCCACCTTCAGCTCCCTCGGGGACTCCGGAGAGCCTAATATTATTTCGGCGTCATTGATTTTCAGCGTCCTCAGCACGGCTTTGTAAATCCTTGATGTCCCCATATAGCTGTACTATGGCGCACTCTGCTTCCTCCAACTGCTCCTCTGATTCTGCCGCTCGGGCCTCATTGTTCTCCTGGCATTGCTCCAACTTATTGATGTCTGTGCGTATCGCGGTGACTGTAGATTTCATTTCCTTCCTGAAATCCCTTATCTCTGCTAACATCTGTGCCATCTGCCTCTGGAGGATCGTATGTAGAGCCTGATCGGGCACTGTACTACTCTGGTGCGAGGTCGATGAGGCGCGGGAATCCCCACTCTCCGACCCCTCGTCCTGCGATCACTCTCCATCCTGGTGTTTCAGTAGGGAATAGTTCGATTCTCCTCGCTTCTTAGGCATTGTGGTGCCTCCTGATTTGGTTCTTGGGTGAATTTTGCTTGAATAGGCTTTTCTGAGGAGGCTGTTTAGGGTGTCGCTAGGAGAGCCACTAATTTAGGCTGCAGCCATGTTCATGACATCACCGGAAGTCTCCCCAACATCATCACTTCTGCTTTGAATTTTTAACTGTTAATAAAATGATTCCCTCACTGAAGCAGTTTTTAATGTCACTTTCAGTGGTATCAGCACCACACACCTCATATGACACCGATGCATGCAGCAAACTTTCGGCATTGACAAATGCTTGCTTTTCTTTCATTATATTTCATTCCTGAAGTCAGAACTAAACTTTGGAAGTTTTAAAAGCAATTGCTGTTTGGCTACGCCCACTAGGAATAAGTTTAATATTTTGGTGTGTTGATGTGTTGTTTACCATTAGAAATGTGTGCTAGCAACCTCCTTATATAACCACAGAATAAATCCAGTACATAAAGTCAAAAATAACCTCAAGGGCAGGTATTTTTAAGAATTGGTAGTGGCACCCATCTTTGGTGACTTATATCATTAGTAAGAAAGGTTTTTCTAAAAACATCAGAGAGAAATAAGAATATATTGATAATAAGCCTAATTGTAAATGATGAAATGTTCAGTTGATTAACAAATACTACTGTTTTAAAATTGGATGAGACCCTAGGGCCATCTCGTTCATCCCCCACCCTTGCTTCATAAGCAGGAATGAAAAACATATTCTGTGTAAATATGTAGAGTTCCTATTCACTGGCATTCCTTACACACTCTACTACCTAGGGTATATGTTGCTTCTCTTAGTAAACAGAAATATATCCAGGCTTGCCTTAAGGGACTTTACAATCTTCATATCCACTGTCCCAGCTGGTAGGCTGTTCCACAGATTCACCACCCTCTGGGAGAGAATGTGCCTCCTACGATTACCCAGCATTAACCAACTCTGAGCTGCTGGGTGTGTCCTTCCATCCTGCTGGAGGGCATCAGATCGAATATTCTCAATCCTTCTATGAAAACCTGCCATTTTGTATTCAAAGAACTGAACTCATTTTAAGGTTCAGATGCCATACTGCACCTCCTAATGCAACCACAAAAGGAGTTTGCCTTGGGATGGTGGTACTCCAAACTAAAAATCACAATATGCAAGCACAAAAAGTAAGTCGGGCACACACCACCTCAAAGTAAGAAGGCACCAGTCATCACTGTAGTTTACAACATATTTATTAAAATAAAAAACACACACAGGCTATGCCTGACTGATGTGCTTCAGATATAAAAAAAAATCCTTTATCAAAGTCATCTTCAACCTTACCTTACAAACTGATGTGGAAAATAATGTGTAAAATAAAATTAAAAATCTGAGACAAATGACCAAAATCTGTGAATTCCTCAGAGACTGTTAATAGCAGCTGAGGAATCTGCTGTAATATCTGTCTTAGAGTGAAATATATTTCCTTCTGAGGAGAAATAGACAGCAAAAGTAATTGCTGGAGTTTTTTATTCTTAATCCTGAAAATGCAATGTCAAAGAGCAAATGTAGATTGAAATGGAACGGGGTTTAACTGTATTCCACTGAACTTTACAATCCAGAAAATGGAGGGGAATAGCATGCCACTGACTTGTTCAGCACACAGGAGACTCAAAGAAACACACACACACACACACACACACACACACACACACAGTAAGAGACTGTTGTGGACTTTAAGCCGAAGTCTTTTCACTCTGAGCCAAACTGCCTTCCAGGAGGGGCAGAGGAAATGCATGAGGCAGAAAAAGGAACTTAAGATTTTGCTAGCTCATAACTTTCCCGTAAATGTTGCAGCAAACCAAAACATAATTTGTTTCCACTGCATCATGAGAATATCTCCTGCTTATGTGTAACCATTTTCATTGGAATTCAGTTTTTTTTTTTATATTTAGGGTGACAGAGCATGGGGAAAGTACCTGCAGATTGTGTACTTAAGGAGTCAGCTCTGCAAAATGTTAAGACACAGTGCTATACAATACGTGTCTTAAGTCATTGCTACAGTTCAGGGAAGGTATAACATTCTGTAAGCTGCTTCAGATGCTAGTGCCAATCTTTCAAAATATATTTTGAAAAAACAACTACTCGTCTTTTTCATAACTGCATTTTATTTCACATCAAGTTCAACTGTTTTACCATTCAGAACATCGTAAACTGGTTACAGCTCTGATCTGTAAAACGGGAGATCTATATGAGTTAGAATTGTACCCCAGGCACCCACTGACTGAGACCTTGATCAAGCCACTTCACTTCAGTTTCTTCACTCTTTATCTGGAGTTAAACTGGAAACATTTAGTTGACAGAAATGTCTTCTCTAGGTGATAGAAATAACCTACAGTATTTATGATGAAAGTTGACAGAGGTGTGGGGACTCTGACATGATTGAGAGGTTGAGAGTTGAGTTTCTTCAAATTCTTGTTGAATCTAGCCCTTGCTCTGTTTCAGTTGTGATAAGTTTAAGCAGGAACCTTAATGAAAACTGCAAATTGCACATGAGAAGAAAATAAACTATGAAAGAATAGTAATTTTATTTAGTGGATATGCTGTAGTTTGCAGAGGTGGCCTGCATTAAACAATTGGAGCTTTAATTTATATTAAAATTGGGTAAAAAGTATGCTGACTGTGGACTGTCTGAAACAGGCTGGCATCTGTATTTTTACCTCAGCCTAATTCACAGGGGAAAAAAGCCAGTGCCAGCATGCCTGCTTCTCCAATTACATATGTAATAACACATGCTATGGTATGTGGTAATGCTAAATTACTGCACACTCCAGGAAGGTTGTGAGGCAAGAGGTGCAGTTGAGTGCCTCCAACCACACAGGATATGCAAATAATTGACAGCATATCCACACACCCTAATGTGTGTTACTGTGCTTATAAACTGGTTTTAAATGTAAATAAGAAAAGCAAGAAACACTAAAATCTGAACTTCATGGTAATGTGAAATGAAAACATGGTCACTTTACCAGTTTAAACCAATCAAATATCTTGCTTGAGCCAAGCCACTTTATAACACATATTAGTGGGCACATCTGTGCATTTTTACTTTCACAATTGCAAGTTTTGGGACTACAGTAGTTCAACCCTTAAAATGTTACATGTTTAAATAAAACATTTGACAGTTATTCTGTAGTCTGTGTAAAAAATTTTTACCACAGCACCATTTATAAGTGCAATAAGACACTCCAGAATCTAAGTTAGGTGGAGATACCTGCACATCTAGGGGCTGTAAGCAGCCCCCCCCCACACACACACACAGTGGGGCCTCACTACACTGCTAGGTATGTGGTTATCTCAGCCTGACACACACCCTATGGTATCATATCAATTACTTCAGATTCTCTTATACTGGCTCCTGATACTGCATGTTGGAGCTCTTATGTTTCAGAGCATACTGTATGATGGCCTCAAAAGATTATTTGCTGTTGCAGAAATTCTCTAGTCTTGCCTCCTTTTATGTACTGTTACTGCAAATGCAGAACCTTGTGTTTGAGTGTGAGTATGTGGGGGCAGAATTACAGCAGCAGGACAGGCACTCAATTCGAAGTAGTAGTAGTGGTATTTTATTCTCCTACAGGTATGCATGTTCAAGCTACAGAAATGGCAGTGTCTATATAGTTATTTTTTTTTCACAATTTATTTACACAGGATATCCCAGCTAAGATGCAGCATCCCATTTCAAGACAGAGCCTGTATCAACCCATTACCACAGTAGGATGGACTGGAGCACTGAGAGGTTAAGTGATGTGCCTAATGTAACACAGTGAGTATTAAGATCTAGTGAGGTTTGAACCTGTGATCCTCTGGTTCTCAAACTAGTGCTCTAACCACTAGATTACACACTGCCTCAAACTTGGTATCAGAGGGAAGACATCAGATACTCAGATCTCATGATGCTGATAGTGACATCACTGTTATTATTAAGAAAACCTTTGAACTGGCAGGACCCTACAGCAGCAATTAAAACTATAAGTTAGTGCAAAGGGATCCAGTGCTCCATTTTTCTTCTGAGTACTCCAACTGATGAGGTGTGAGGAGTATTTTTTTGTTTGTTTTGTTGTAGTTGTTGCTTTCATGCATAAACTAGATAAATACTTGAAGAACAAGCATTTGTCAATGCCAGGTGTTTGCTTGCTGGTATTAGCATTGGAAGTGCAGGAGTTAGACAGATGCAGAATAGGAATGGTAGTGAAGTATTGAACTTCACGCCAACCCTACCTCCACCCTGCAGAGACGGACAGGCATCGGGGTATGCCTTTGGGTCACTCCCCATAGCACTCAAGCCGTTTCACCTCATCCTATACTGCAGACACTGACAAGTGTTGAGGTGTGCCTTGGGATGTTCAGCTTTACAGTCACCCGATTCCATAAGGACATACACTGAAATGGGTGCAGTATAAGAGAATGGGGTGAACTCTGGGGCCGAAGAGTCCAAGGCATAAATCAATGCCTGTCACTGGCTGCAGGGTGGGGACGGAATGGCATGAGCATTGCAACTGGAAATCCAAGGGCACACCTCTGATGCCTGTCAGTCTGTACAGGGTGGGGCATTATGGTTAGGAACCCCTAATGTCCCGGACATTTGTTGGTATTTGCACCACAAAATTTTCAGCATGGCCTTTTTGTGACCCCCACCTGATGAAAGCATTTGGGACCTCTGCTCATGTACAGTGGCACTTTGATTTTGTTAATCTGTCCCAAACGTTGATTTCCCACAGTGACCATGCCATTCTGTGCCAGATGTGCAGTTTGGGCAGGATGTGAAAAAAGCTGCACCATTCATAAGGAGGTGTGAAGAGATGGCAATGTTGGAAATCTGGAGTGAAAATATAAAAAATTCTCTAAGTTATGAGTGTACGTGGAACTGCTCAACACACGCTCATAGCACAGTCATTTTTTTGAATTCTTTCACCAGATTTTCAACATAGGCATTTTGGAACTTCTGCTCACAAACAGTGTCACTATGATTTTCTTAAACTGTCCTAAACATTGATTTCCCACAGCAACCATGCCATTGTGTGTCTAATGTGTGAAACCACATTTCAGGAAGAATGTGAAAAATGACAGCTGTACTGTTCATAAGGAGGTGTGCAAAAATGGCAATGTTGAAACTCTGGAGTGAAAATATTAAAAATTCTCGAAGTTACAAGTGTGTGTGGAAACTGCGCAATGCACGCTCATAACATAGTTATTTTGTGAAATTTTGTCACCAAATTTTCAACATAGGCATTTTGGGGCATCCACTCATGAAAAGTGTCACTGTGATTTTCTTAATCTGTCCCAATCATTGATTTCCCAAAGCAACCGCTCCATTGTGTGCCACATGTGCAAAAACATATTTCGAGCAAGATGTGAACAATGACAGCTGCACTGTTCATAAGGAAGTATGTAAAAATAGCAATGTGGAAAATCTGGAGTAAAAATCTCAAACATTTTCAAAGTAACAAGCGTGCGTGTAAACTGTGCAATGCATGCTCATAACACAGTCATTTTTTGGAATTGTTTCACCAAATTTGTAACATACACTTTTTGGGAGCCCACCTCATGAACAGTGGCACTGTCATTTCATTAATCAGTCCGGAAAGGTGATTCCGCATAGTGACCACGAAATCACCTTTTGGGACCAAATAATGTCAGGACAGTGACTGAATTCAAGAGGAGGGGTCCCCAAGAATCCAGTGTTGAAAATATGGTACCAAAAGACAAAAAATAGCCCATATATCCACATAAGTTGGAAAAAAAAACATTTATGCCATTATACAGCTTACCAGCATTTCTTCAGTTCATGGTCAGCTTTGAAGAGTTCAAGTTAGTTCCCAGTCCACCGAAGATCATCATGCCCGGCTCCAGAGGTAAGTATGGGGTGAGGGGGTGTGGGGAGGTGCACAGAGGGTGGGTGCAGGTTGGGAAAGGGGACTCGATGGTGAGGGACCATTTTCTTTGTTTCAGTGGGAAAAAAAACAAAACACATCGCAGAAAGGTTTTTTTTTTTTTTTTTGGCAGGTTTGCTTTGGGCACACTGGGGTGGGCTCCCAGTGTGCCACCTGCATTTGTGGGGAGGAGGAACTTAAGCCAACAGGGATTGAGCACCCCATTGGCAAAGAAAGCCTGTTTGGGGGGTAGCATGGTGCCGAGGGGGATTGGGCACCCCCCTTGGCACACAACAAATAGGGAGGACATTATGCAAATGGAGACTGGGCACTCCCATCAGCAAATGAACTGGGGTGGGGGCATTCCAACAGGGGACTTGGGTACCCCCGTCAGCTTTTATGGGGACTGTGAGTGGACGGCAACAGCCACCACCATGTTTTTGTGAAATGTTACACCAGACAAGGCACTGCCCTGCAATCATGGGTCACTCCCTCATTGCAGTGGCTAATTCATTTCAAGTTTGTGGCATGCTGGCTGAATTAGTGTCAGCAGCAGCATGCCACCGCATTGGAAAATGAGGAGCAAGCCTAAGAATGCAGTGGTGGCATTGGCCGTCACAGTGTCACACCCCCAAAACCCACTTCTCTCCTAAGCTGCCACATAATGTTTCTTGCACATGCATACAAGCAAACATAAAAAGGGGTGATAAGATATTCCCACTTTGTTCATGGGGTGTAAAAACCCAAGTGGCCTCAGAGGTCATGGCTTCAGGGCTTCTTTCTTTCCTAAAGTTGTCTGATTGCAATTTCTGGAAATACTTTTCATTTTGTTTCATGATTATTGTTATAGTTGTTTGTGTAAAGTAACTTGTGTTTGCTCTCTGACACTTGCCATGTTCACGAAGGATTCCCTTTTCTCACTTCGGCTTGCTTCAGGACTCTTGGGGAATAGACAGCACAGATTTGTAACAATGAAGGACAGTGGGCACCCTGTTTGGCCAGACAGCCCTACAAGAAGAGCAGTGCTTCCCCAGAAAGTTGGAGCTTTGTACTGAGTGTGGTAGAGGCTTGGAAATTTGCATCATGTTAGCGATGGCGAGAGTTAGAAAGGTGTTCCAGTACTCCCTCACAGCTAACTTACCAGTCTCAGCCATTGATCGATCCAAGAGGGCAGAAAAGTGCATAACCTGAAGGCATCACATCTGCAGCATGCTGTGACCTGTAAGGTGTAAGCAGAGAGTCCAGTACTCCCACACAACCTTCTAGCCACCTAGCCAGCCAGACAGCCATCCATCCAAGTGCGCAAAATCACGTAACCAAACAAACAAGCAAAAAAACTCCCATCATTTGTTATTATATTTTACATACAAGTTAGCAAATGGTTGTGAGTCTGGAAATGGCACAAATGAGAAGCGCGAGGACCAAGGTTCAGAGTCCCTGATGGCAACAGCAGCAGCCCATAGGAGATACCCACTAGTCAGTAACTGAATGGGACTGGGAGGATGTGTTTGCACCAGGGTTGCCAGTAGCACAGGATGCGGTGACAGTGCACGTGCTCAAGCTGTATGACAAGTACAACCAGGAAGGCAATCATCTCAAGGATGCCAATACCATCCGAAGCTACCAGGCACACTTGGGCAAGAATACATACCCCCCTCTTACCACACACACACACACAAACACACACGTCTCTGATATTCCACAGGAATCTTCCATTGCCAGTTTGACATTTCAGTGTGTCAATGAACCATATAGTAGGGCAGCTCTTGCGTGACAGATAGAAAGGTGCCCACCATTAGAGGTATATTTCATTTACAGACATGTATGCTGGGAAGACATGGGTGCTACACTTTTTTATTGGATTTCATGAATGCTAAAAGAAGTGCTCCAGAATGGCTGGCTAGTGTGTTCAGAACAGGTAAAGTGTAAATCTGATGAGTTAAAAAAGGTCAGGCAAGGATACATTTATGCAAATAAAGGTGAGGCTTCACGTGAATGGAAGTAAACTATACAACTCAACCCTGTGAATTGATATAAATAAGAAAAAAACAAATACAATTAGCAGTGTAGATACGTGAATGGTGTTCTTTTAACAGGACGGGAAGGAAAGAAACCCCACACTTCATCCTTTCTGAGGTTGCTATTGAAGAGCATTTCAAGAAGGTAGAACTAGCGTCATTTCTCAACTACTGCTGTGAAGCCCTCTAAATAAAAAAAAGCTTCTGTCATTTTACTCCAACCGTAAAGTGTCCTGACATAGATAACTTGTTTTCAGAAATAACCAGATGACCACCGCATGCTACTGTGCATGCACCGACTGCTAGCACATGCACAGTAGAGTGAGGCAGCCATCTTGGACATGATAGAGTGTGCCGTCACCGCCGGCTCTCTAAAATAGTGCAGTGCAGTGCTGTGCTGCTATGGACAACATGGGTGGAGGGCATCATGGATTAGGAGGCGACTGTGACACAAGTTCAGCATGTCGTTTGTTTGGAAAAAATGCGGAGTCCTTTCTACTCAAAGCAAAAGGACTGCAGGGTTCCACCCACTGCAGACCTAAAAAGCAGAGAAACCCCAGCTGGGACCAATGAAAATGACTGGTGCTTAGTAACAGCTATCAATAACCAAAGACAAGGAAGAAGAGCAATAACTGCAAATGAGCTTCCACTAGCCAACAGATACAGCTCCTTAGAAACTCAGGATGAACAAAGCAACATTAAGCAAACCCAAGATGTGCCCGAACCCAGACAGATGGCGGTGCTTGGAGACTCTATAATTAAACATTGTGATGCAGTGATTTGTAACCTGGACAAACAAAATAGAATGGTTTCAAGTTTCCCAGTGCCTAAATAAGGGACATTAGAACCAGAGCTCTAGATGATCCACACGGGTACTAACAACATAGGAAGGGATCACAAAAAAGATATAAGCACAGAAATCACAGAAACATTAAGTGAACTACAAAGTCTAGGAGCAGAGGTATTTATATCAGGGATCCTTCCAGTTCCCAGAGCAACCACAGATAAGAACAACACTATAAATAGAGTAAACACCAGGCTGAAAAACTGATGTGAGGAGATGGGCACTAGGTTCATTGACACATGGTCCCACTTTTACAAAAGAAATAACCTGTACTACAAAGATGGCCTACATTTAAACAAAAGTAGGGCAAACATTCTAGGATGACTGATCAAAGCCCATTTAAGAAATCATTCCTTTAAACCACTAAGTAGGGGGGAGGGTACAGGTTTGACAAAGAGGAAGTTGAAAGAAAGACAAATAAGAAAGAAATGTAACATTGTAAAGGCAAATAACATCAGATGTGCATTAAATAATGCAAGAAGCCTAAACAACAAACTGGGGGAACTGCAGGTTATGCTTGATTCAGAAAACAAACTAGACATCACTCTAATTATAGAAAAGTGGTTGACAGAAGGAGACAGCTGGGACAAAAACATTCCAGGCTATCCTACTATAAGATTAGATAGAAGTGGCAAAAAAGGTGGAGTAGTGACTCACATCAAAGTTAATTACAGTTACTGATGTATCCGAAAAAACTGAAAAAACAAGGATCTAACACAGAAAAATATGGTTGAGTATAAATCCAAACTCGCCAGATAAATTCAGTCTTGGGAGGACCCCCTAGCACGGAAGAGGAAACTACCAGTGAAATAGTAGAAGAACTATTAAGAGCATGTGATACGGGCCACACAGTATTTACAGGTGATTTTAACTACAGTGACCTAAACTGGGAGCAAGAATCTGCAATTAGTAAACAGAGCATGGATATCTTAAAAGTTTGTAAGGAAAATAACTTGCTACAGCGTGTGAAAAATCCAACCAGAGGAGAAAATTCACTAGACTTAGTGAACAGTTCTGATACTGTTAGCATAAATGAATATAGGGTTACAACACCATTAGGAAATAATGGCCATGCATGCATCATGTTTGACATAGAAAATACCAAAATGAGACCCATGGGACACACAGAAACATATTTATGCAAAACAGTTAACCAAGACCTCATAAACAATGAAATAACTAAGATCAACTGGAACACTGTTTTCAAGGATAAAACGGTAGAAGAGTGCTGGGTCTGCTTTAAAGAAAAGTTCCTATCAATAATCAGTGAGCATGTAAGGAGGGTCAAAAAGCATATAATGGCAAGGGACTTACGTCAAAATGGCTAAGCAGCAAAATCAAACAAGCATTTGTCAATACCGAATGTTGTCGTGCTGGCATTGGTAGTGGGAGTGGCGTAGCTAGAGATGCATAGTGCTGTGATTTTGTGAATGTGTCTCAAAAGGTGATTTTGTACAGCGAGCATGCCATTGTGTGCCATAGTTGCGAAAACACGTTTTGGGCAGCTTGTGAAAAATGGCAGCTGGACTGTTGATAAGGAGACGTGCACAAATGCCAGTGGTGAAAATGTGGCATGAAAATATTGCAGATTGACGGAAGTTACAAGGGCGCGTGGAAACTGCTCAATGCACGCTTGCAACACAGTCATTGTATGGAGTTTTGCCACCAAATGTTCAACATAGGCATTTTAGGACCTCTGTTCATGAATAGTGTCACCGTCATTTTCCCAAACTGTCCCAAAACCTGATTTCGCACAGCGGCCGTGCAATTCTGTGCTGGACATGCGAAAACACATTTCAGGCAGCTGGAGTGTTCATAAGGAGGCATGGAAAAATGGCAGTGATGAACAGCTGGAGTGAAAATATTACAAATTCACAAAGTCACGAACGTGCATGCAAACTGTGCAACTCATGCTCATAAAACAGTCATTTTATTGACTTTCGTTCCCAAATTTTAAACATAGGCATTTTAAGGCATCTGCTAATGAACAGTGGCACTGTCATTTTCATCATGTGTGTCGAACATGGACTTTCCACAGCTACCACGCTATTCTGCGCTGTAACTGGGAAAACAGATTTTGGACAGGATGGGAAAAATGACAGCTGTACTATTCATTAGGAGAATGCAAGAATGTCTTTTCTTAGAAAATCTGGAGTAAAGAATATTAGAAGTTTGTGAACTGTCTGACGTGCGCATGAAAAGCTGTACAACGTACGCTCATAAAAGAGTCATGTTATGGAGTATTGTCACCAAATTTCCAACACAAGCATTTTAGGACCTCTGCTCATGAACAGTGTCACTGTCATTTTTGTAATGTGTCCCAAACACTGATTTTGCACAGTGAACGTGCTATTTTGCGCTGAAAGTGCAAAAACACATCTCGGCAAGGATGTGAAAAATGACAGCTGTACAGTTCACAAGAAGGTGTGGTATAATGCCAATGTTGAGAATCTTGCATGAAAGTAGTGTGAATACGCTAACTTACGATCATACATTGCGCAGTTGCTATGCACACTCATAAAACAGTCATTTTTTTTTATTTTTCCCACCAAACTTGCAACATAGGCTTTTTAAGAGCCCCTCTCATGAACACTGGCACTGTCATTTTGTTACTCAGTCCCAAAAGGTGATTCTGTGCAGTGACTGTGACATCACCTTTTGGGACAGAACAATGCCATGACAGTGCACGAATTCATGAGAAGGGGTCCCAAAAACCCCATGTTGAAAATTTGGGGCCAAAATTCCCAAAAATGCCCAAGATATGCATTAAAGTTGAAAAACCCCTATTCATTCCAATATACAGCTTACCGGCATTTCCTCAGTTCATGGTCGGCTTTGAAGAATGCAGGCGTGTTTCCTGGTCCACAGAAGATCATCGCGCCAGACTCCAGAGGTAAGTATAGGGTGAGGGGGGTGAGGGGAGGCAGGGTGCTCAGTGGGTGGGTGCAGGTGGGGAAGGGGGCATCGAGACTATGAGGGACTTTTTTTGTTTTACAAGTAAAAAAAAACAGAAAAAATATTTCGGGACAGTTTTCCTTTTGCAGGGCATTTGGCACACTGGAGTGGGCTCCCAGCATGCCACCTAATTGTTTTGGGAGGGGTCAGTATCTGACGGGGGATTGGGCACCCTCATCAGCACACAACACAGCGGGGGAGGAAGTAATGCCTACAGGGATTGGGCACCCCTGTCGGCACAGAAAGAAAGTGGGCGCGAGCCAAGGGATTAGGAACCCCTCAGCATTCAACAATTGGGGTTTATGCTGATGAGGAGTGAACTCCCCATCGGCACACAATTATAGCCGGGGTGTGAGCCAGGAGAGTTACCCTTGCGCGACTTAACAATTGGGGGGTTATGCCGGCGAGGTGGGCTCCCCGTCAGCACCACAAAGACAGTGGTGGGGTTAACCCGACAGAAGGATTGGGCACCCCGGAAGTCGGCAGATGTTAGGAGGCTGCCCGCTTGCTGACCATGCACATAATGGCAGCAAGCACGGCAAGAAAAGGACCGCTGCGTCGGGTATAACAGCAATCTCAAATAATAGCACAATGGTAACAAAACCAGAATAAACAGCAGAGCTGTTTAATGAATACTTTTGCACCATACACACAAAAACAAATACCGTACTAACAATCTGATTACACTAGAACAGATAAGGAATCATACTGTAACCCCACTCTCCCTTTTTGGAAAGGCAACAACAACGAGACTTCCGGTTGGGACATGGCGGCATGAACACGCAAGGGCTCGGGCTCCTCTAAAACCTCAATCCAGAACAGCAGTTTTTCCTCAACTAAATATATAAAGTTAATTGAAAGTCATTACCTAAGAAGACTCGATCAAAGTAGAAATCTAAACCTTTCAACAAGTATGCCAAATGAGGAAATGGCACGCTTAGAAAAGAACCACTTCCACCCACTACAAAAGCTCCAGGATGCCGACGAAAGTGGCCTGCTAGACACTGAATCTACCACTACAACTTCCCAACCACCAAAACCAAAATGTGGGAAAAGAGGAGACAATAATCATAACAATAAAAAGAAATCAACATCAGATAATGCATCTACCGAGACAATATTGCAAGCTATTACGGAATTTCGAACAGAAATGAGAGATGCTTTAAAAGAGATATGCACTGACTTGGGAGTGCTCCAGAATAGAGTTAGCGAGATGGAAATGCAGACAGCAGAAAATACGAGCAAAATATGTGAGGTAGAGAAAGTGATACACACGATCGTAGAGGAACAGCTATATCAATCAATGAGACAAGAAGATATGGAAAAAATATACGTTTATATGGCATACCAGAGGGAGAAGAGGGAAATGATCCTGTGGCTTTTGTGGATTACTTTCTACGCCTGACCCTGGATCTGGGCCCAGGAATGCAGATAGATATAGAAAGGGCTCATCGCGCATTGGGACTTCGTCCATCAAAACCCGATGCCATACCCCAGGTCCTTTGTAATCAGATTTAACAGTTTCTACCAGAAAGACCAAATCCTTTCTAAGATGTGGCGTAAGCAAAAAGTTATGTTGGGGAAACACCGAATTATATTTGACAATGACTATGCCCCAGCCACTCAACGCCTAAGATGAGAATACTCATCCTTGTTCCCTCTACTGCGAGCTTCAAACGTAAGATTCCGGACTCCTTATCCTGCAAAATTAACAGTACTATTACAAAACGGCCCTATTATATATAATACAGCACTAAAGGCATAAAGTGATTTAATTCAAAGGGGCATAATTTCTAAAGCTGACCCCAAGCTACAAATAAAGAACTTGCAATTACAATTGGGTTCTCCCACATGAGATATGAGTAGAGAGGACAGTGCGGAGAGAGGATTACAGACCTTACTGGACAAGATAAGAGTATTGAGAAACCCCACACAACCCTCATGAGAAGTTCAGCTAATGTTCTACTAAACAGAGGAGTGCTCGGGGGGGGTGGAGACGAAGACTTGGATAAGGAAGGAAGAAACAAATGTCAGTTCTAAAACGGAAAGACTGATTGAAGTGAGACTGATTTCAGGGAATACACTCAAATGACCATTAAAAAAACTAGAGAAACAAGAAGACTTCAAAGTATGAAGTATGAGAATGATCGTCCTACACTGGCCTTCCTTTAGACTGTGGAGTTATCTGTTGTTCTTCTCCCTGAGCCCTCCCCTCCTCCACCATTGAGGGGAGCCTCCGTCACTCGATTTGAAGCAAAGAAGAACATTACCTGGAGAATTAACGAGTTATAATTCAGTACTTACATAGGAAGATCGAGTACAGAGAAATAATCATCTTCTTTTCTCAAACTTTCGATTTTTAAACTTTGTGTACATTCTTATGAAACCATAACCCAGAAACCCTTCTGGAATAGGGAAGAATGGAAGGACAAGATGGTTTTCAAAGGAGGAGACCAGGAAATATCAATACTTAAGTGACTACACAAGGAAAAGAGGATAACATACGAGGGGAGGGAATGAGGGGAGGGTGGAAAGGGAAGGAAAGGAAGGGGAGAAAGAGTAAGAAGGGAAGGGGAAAAAGGAAGGGAAAAAAACAAACAAGGTTTTTTTTTCTTTCTTCTCTCCCCCTCTACTCCCCTTCTCTCTCAGTACAGATTAACCAAGACGGAGGTAAAGAGAAGCCCCCACCTTTTGGTAATAGAAAGACAGAAAATGCTTTGAATAAGCTAATACTCAGTTCCACCATACAAGAGCTAGTGACTGATAGAAACTAGTCTCTGCAGAGGGAGTTCCCTCTCAAGTGGGTACAGATCCACATCCTGTGGAGCACCCCCAACTTACCCAGGAGATAAAAGAGAGAAAGGTATTTCTACTTTTCCTCATCTTCATCTTCTTTCTTCTCCCTGGGACCCAGGATGGAGATGAAAATATCTCCCCCACTAGTGGAAGACCATTTGTATATAGTTACCTCTGTTAGGAATTTTGAAGTTATAGGCTTAGAAATGACATGGTATATATGTTTATTTGTTTTACTATTGAAGAAAAATGTTGGTGTTACATTAAGTAAAATGGGACGGAGACTTCCAACTTTGGTGTCAACTTTGAAGGGGCGAGAAAAAAAGGAAGCAAATTTATAATAATATCTAGGAAAAGGAAGCAAGATAACTTCGGCATTTGACTAGAGAAGAGAAATTCCCCATAGAAATGGTTGTGCTTCCTCCACTCTCCACCCTCCGAAGCCGCACCAAAATTACAGAAAAAGGTTATACCCAATGGGGCAATGGCTGACATACCAGCTAAAATTTATTCTCAGAATGTAAATGGGCTCTATTCCTTTATTAAGAGGTATAGAGTAATGCGACATCTGGGTAGACAAGGGGCAGATATCTATTTTCTTCAGGAAACACATCTTTCCGCTATGGAACACTCAAAATTACATTGGGGGGGCGATATCAAGTATATGCAGTGTCCCAGTCGAGTGGTCATAAAAGGGGTATTGTCATTTTAATTCCCACCTCAACCCTGATAGAAATACAAGATACCTATATATGGATGTTGAATGTGTTGAATGGATGTGATTATAACAGGTATCCTTTTTTCTCAAACAGTTACCTTGGTGAACGCATACCTTCCACCCCAAACCCCACTGTCAGTAGTGAAGATGTTTTTGCAAAAGGTTGTTGATAAGCTCAAAGGAATCCTTGTAATGGGGGGCAATTTTAATATAATTCCCCATCCTCATTTAGATTCATCCAACCCAAACCCACTGAGGCTACCCAAGGCTGCAAAACATTTAAAAGATAATTTATCCTTTATGGTGATAGAAGACATATGGAGAAAGATATTCCCTTCTAACCCAGGATTTACCTTTTACTCAGGGAGGCATAAAACTTACTCCAGACTTGATTACTTTTTTATAACTGGAGAACATCTCTCCCTCACACAGGATATTCAAATGGACCCCAGAGTTCTATCTGAACACAACCTTTTAATTCTTAAAGTCAACTTGGGAAAGCAGAAAAAAATAAAATTGTGGAGATTGAATAACTCTTTATTAAAAGACCAAAAATTCATAGAACATTTTACAAAAGGTATCCCTCAAATAATTCAGGATAACAAAACTCCCGAGATATCCTTTGCAATCCAATGGGATACCCTGAAGGTGGTTCTTCACGCTGAAATCCTGTCATATGCATCCTATAAACAAAAAAAAAATACAGACAAAATTGAAATCTCTAATAGAATTATTATCATCATACCAACTATTATACAGAGAGGGTGATAAAGTTATTGCAACTAAGATAATGGACTATAAGACTCTACAGAGTCTGACTTATCTCCGTCAATCTTCATACGAAGGTGGGGCGAGGGGAGCTAAGCTACTGGCAAGAAAATTAAGAGCTAGAAAGAGGGCATCTACAATTCTAAAAATAAAATCCCCAACTACAAATCTCCTCTCCTATAAAGAAGAACATATAAAACAGACATTTCAACAATTCTATGAAAATCTCTATACTGCCCCCCTCCCCACCCAGGTTCAGAGGAAATGAACAGCAGACTTTTTTAAAACTCTCAGGCTACCCAAGTTGACAGACCCAATGAAGAGAAAACTGGAACACCCGATAAGTCAGGAGGAAATCCAGCACCAAATAAAACAACTAAAACCCTTAAAATGTCCAGACCCTGATGGATTTGGTTCAGAGTGGTATAAGACTTTCTACCCTCAACTTCTCCCAAGTCTATTATTAACATTCAGAGAAGTAAAGAGAGGGAAACCTCCTCCTCCCTCTTGGAACTATGCAGTCTTATCCCCAATCCTAAAACCAGACAAAGACCCCTTCTCCCTTTATCATACCGGCCCATTTCAATTTTAAATGTAGACTATAAAATATTCACAGGCATTTGGGCCAAAAGACTTAAATCAGTCCTCATTGCATTAATACATCAAGATCAATTGGGCTTCATAAAACAAAGAAACACCTCTGACAATTTACGCCATCTTGCACTCCTCCTAGAAGATATCAATACTAGAAAAATCCCTTCCACCATTCTCAGTTTAGACACGGATAAAGCGTTTGACAGGGTAAGCTGGGAATATTTGTGGGTAACCCTGTCAAATTTCTCTTTTCCTGAAACTGTCATCGACTGTATAAAAAATTTATATGAGCATGCTAAAGCCTATATTTGGGTGAACGGATTATTAACCCAATCGATCCAAATTCAGAGGGGTACAAGACAGGGATGTCCACTGTCACCATTACTATTTGCCATTTATCTAGAACCACTGGCCGAAATGATTAGGAAAACTAAGGAAATAGAGGGGGTCTCTGTAGGTCAAAGAGAATACAAGATAGCATTATTCGCTTATTAAAGTTCGAACTAGGACCAAAACCTGTAAATGGTTCACCCCTCAGATCAAGTCCTTGCTTCTAGAAAGAGATAAGCTCTGGAAAAAAGCATGCAGACTGAACACTGCAGAGGACTGGAACCAGTTCAGGAGACTACGAAATTTATGTACCAAAACAATCAGAGAATCGAAGGCCACCTTCTTCAAATCCGAACTCGACTCTGCCACAAAGAGCCCAATCAAGCTCTGGAACACAATCAGTGATCTGCTAGGCCACTCCCCAGGAAATTCAATCCCGACCAAGATTACCTCTGGCAACTTGACTATAACCGAAAAGAAGGATATACTTGACACATTCAATAACCACTTTGCTGCTGCAGGCATGGCATTTGATAACTCCCCTGCAAACATACTTCGCTCCCAGACTGCCAGCCAACTGCCTGAAACTCCGATAAGCCGCGCCTTTCTCATTTCAACCTGCCACACACTGAAGAAATACAGGACCTCTTGCTTCAGTTTGATACTAGAAAAAGTGCTGGGGCCGACTCCATTGACCCTTACTTCCTAAAAATTGCCTACCACATACTAGCAATACCCGTCACCCACCTTTTTAACTTATCCTTGTCTCAGGGCACCTTACCACCTATATGGAAGACAGCACATGTCATACCACTGTTCAAATCAGGTGACCATGGCGATCTCAATAACTACAGGCCAATTTCCCTCCTTCCGGTCCTGTCTAAGCTCCTAGAGAAAATTGTAAATGCACAGCTGAGGACTCACCTTGAGTCTAGGGAACTGCTAAATCCTATGCAGTCCTGATTCAGAGCTAAACATAGCACTATCTCAGCCCTCGCCAAAGTTACTAACGACTGGCAGCGTAATCTTGAGAGCAAAAACTTTATTTGTGCTGTTTTCCTTGATCTAAGCAAGGCTTTCAACACCGTCGACCATAGTCTGTTCCTCTCCGCCCTTCAAACCATAGGTGTGGACCCCTCCTCTCTGCGTTGGTTCACTGACTATCTTACAGGGCGCTTTCAACAAGTGAAAGCCGAAGGAGGCCTGTCCCCCTTAAAAACTCTGCAAAGAGGGGTACCTCAAGGTTCTATATTAGGGCCCTTACTTTTTGCAGTCTACATTAATAACATCGACTACTGTATAAAAGAAGCCAACATCCATCTGTTTGCAGATGATACAGTTCTCTACGTGAGTCACCCAACACCTGAAGCTGCCTGCAATGACCTACAGTCAGACTTCAAACTTTTGCAAAGCCAACTCCTCCAAAAAAAGCTACTCCTTAATGCCAAAAAAACTAAGCGATGGTCTCTCTCCTTTTATCCGTACAGCTAACCCTGTGTCCAGTGGGACAGTTCCCAAATTACCACAGTTCTAGGTGAAAACTAGAATTTGTTACAAAATTCAAGTATCTGGGAGTTTGGATAGACCAAAGACTCTCCTTCATTGAACATATCGAGGACTTGCTAAAACGACTTCGGAAAGGCTTGGACTGTTTTTTAGAATCAGCCAATTTCTCACCAGAGATGCCAAGAAACAACTGGTCCAATCCATTTTCCTATCATTGGTTGATTACGCTGACTTCCTCTACAGCCAATGCCCAACTCTTACATGGCTAAACTGGACACACTCTACCATCAAGCACTGAGGTTTATAACGGGACTCCCTTCACACACATCACTGCACCTATATGCAGTGGGATGGACATCACTAAAGTTCAGGTGCCACAGAACGCCGCTCTCTGGACCTATAGAGCCATCTGTAATAAGCTGCCTTACTATATCTCCTGCTGTCTTCCCCTGAGTATATTTAGAATCACAGCGTTAAGAAGTTACTCAGCTATTACACTTAAAGTACCAAAGTAAAATCCCGCTGACGCGGGCAGCCATAAGCTTAGTGCTACCTACCTTATGGAACGATCTACGAAAAACCCTCAAATTAAGCACTCTAATTGGTATAAATGCTTTCAAGATGCTTTATTTCCATACAATCAGAGAAGTATGTAACTGCTTCACCACTCAGACCCAGTACCGTGTCTGCACTGGTATATAGCCATGCCTAGACCCAATTTAAGTACTGACCCCAGCTTGCTCCTCACCAGCCTAATTGTTCTCTCTCTATCCCCTGTCTTATCAACACTAGGCTCATCCATCCCTTATTCTTCCTTTTCCAGACCTCGGATAGAAGCTCACTACCCTGGGTTGTGACATCCTACCATGCCCGTGCTTTATAGCATTCAATCCTGGGGCTCACATACTCTTTTCTCCATCCACCTTCTCTACATCCAGCTTTACCAACTCCTTTCTGTGCACCGTGCCCTCTAGCCTTTCTCCCCTACTTCCTCCTCTCTTCCCCTACCTTCACCTCTACCTGTTGTATATTTTATTTTTATTTTTTCTTCCGTTACTTCCTCCTGCAACCTTAGATAACCTGTTTATCTTCCCTAGACACTTCTATGTATGTAAATAGGTAATCTGTACAATATCTGTATAATTCTATGTACATATGAACTTCTTTTTCTTTCTCTCTGTAAAGAGTATTATCTGTATTGCCTTGTAAATACCTGTGTTGACCTGTATATACAATTGTTCATGCTCCACCCAGGTCCATCTTGCAAATGAGCTTCTGCTCAACGATGAATGCCTGGTAAAATAAAGACTTGATTGATTGATTGATTGATTGATTCGTAGACAACATTTTGATAACTGCCCTTTCCCCAGAGAAGTCTTTACCGGCCCTCTGGCAAACATTAGAGAATTTTGGAGAATTAATGAGTTTTCAATTAAATATATCTAAAACAAACCTGATCCCCTTGTTTTTAACCCCAACTCAAGACTTAAAGAAAAGATATACTGTTAAATGGCATAAAATGAAATTTAAATATCTAGGTATAACAATCCCTAAAAATTTAGAGATGCTAGAATTACTAAACTATGAACCCCTGTCCAGCCAGATGCAAAAAGATTTGTCCTCTTGGTCATTATTGCCACTTTCCTTTTTCAGAGAATTGAGACAATTCAAATGATAATCCTTCCTAAGCTACTATATCTTTTCCAGAACTTACCCACCCTCCCATCAAACTTCTACTTTAAGTCATGGGACAAGCTAATATCAAACTTTATTTGGGCCAGCCAAAGACCTAGAATAAGGCTTTCACTTCTTCAACTCCAGGGTTCCTCGGACGGAGTAAACCTACCGAATTTAAGATTATATGCTCAGGCATCCCTTCTGAGGATTCTTTCTCTGTGGCTTATAACAACTTACCATTCCCCTTGGAATGGCCTTGATCTCAAATCTGCCCCGATTCCATGACTTTACGGGATATACAGCTCAAATATTAAAAATATGGTATAAAACGAAAAAACATAAGCCCTTTAGAGAGCTTTTTTTTCATTATACTTTAATCTCTGAGGACTCCCTGTTCTTACCTGCACTCCTAGACCACACATTCTCCAGTTGGAGACAAGTAGGGCTGCAATTTTACAGACAGTTCTTATCTCAAACAGGGATTATTCCATATGAAACACTTCAGACTAAATTCAGTTTGCCAGCAAGAGATGTTTTCAGATACAGCCAAGTCAGGAATTATTTACTGCGGCAAAGAGAGGCAGTGACCAAGTTACCTGACCCCTTCCCCTTGACTTGGCGATATTTTGAAGACCATATCAAAGGCAAGTTTTGGCCCCACCAGATAGGATTTCTTTATAAAATTTTAAGGGAAGGAATGAAAGACTCCACTATTTCAATATTAGAGAGTTGGAATAGAGACCTGGAGATGAACATACAGGTGCAGGAATGGCTTCAGGCATCTACCCAAGCTTACAAGATCACTCATGCAATTAGATGGCATGAATTTGCATGGAAATGTAGAAGCCACTTCTTTCGTACTCCAGCAGTGCAAGCCAAATACCATTCTCAACCGACAGAGGAGTGTTGGAGAAAGTGTCATTGTAAATTAGCCGATCAAGGTCATATCTTTTGGTCATGTCCCCTATTAATGCCATACTGGTTTACATACAAAAAGAAATCTCAGAATGTCTGGGGGAGACAGTGGAACTTACAGCAGAGCTAGTGCTACTTTCAATTTACCCCGATCATAATCCCTCATGGCATCGGACTCTGTTACCGATTCTAATATTAGCAGCTAAAAAAGCTATTACAAAAAGATGGTACTCTCCAACTATCATATCGGTACATGATTGGAGGAGGCTGGTAATGGATATGTATCAGATGGAAATTTTAACAGCTAAAATTCACAAGAAGCATCTCTTAATAGAACCTTTTTGGAGGCCATGGGTATTCTATAGTACACAAAAAGAAATGGATGATGTATTTTGAGGCTTACTATGTGCTTTGACAGATCTAGCAAACATAAGAGGAAACCCAGAGCATTAAAAAGAGAGAGAGACAGGGGAAGTCAGCTAAGACCTAAGGGAAGGTTTCTAGATAGACAGAATGGAAGTCTCTTTACCCTAATACAATACTGAAGTATGGTACATTAATGTAGAATGGTACAATGAAGTAAGATCTATGCTTGTAATATGACCTGTTATGAAAATATGTATCCAACTGTACAAAAAGAAATAACCAACAACTAATAAAAAGAAAATATAAAAAAAAGGCAACAACAACACAAAAGCATTACTCCTGGCTTTAAGGCAACACCTGGCTCAGGCATCTAGAAGATTGAAGGAAGGGGTACAAAATAAACATTTCTATTTTACCTGAGCCCGGGGGAGAGTTATCTGGGTTATGAGGGGTCACATATGTCTGTGGGGACCCCAAATAGTTACACAGGTCACACACAAATGGAATGTCCACAACAGGAATGAGATTATACTGTATGGCTTTATTCTAACACAGATGTCGGTCATAAATTGGTGGTGCCCCCAAGGGCTTTGCAGGTGCAGAACAAGAAGTACACAGAAATTCCACAGGTTAAGAACTTGTACCAGAGTATAGACTTCAAACATCCATCCCCCTCTTCTGGGGCAAACAGAAAAATGGGGCACCGGTGATACCCAGAACTATTAAAGCAGAAATTTCAATGGGTAGACCCAAAGCACCCATTTCAAGAGCACAAGTACTGGACCCAAAGAGCCCTACAATAAAGTACAGACCATGGAACTACAGAGTCCTGAAAGCTACCTGTAGGCATGTGTTCCCAACCCAGTGGAAGAACCTTGTTTCCTCCTCTTATTAACTTTCAAAAACTGGGGGAACCAAGTTACTACCTAACCACTTGCAAGCAAATTGTGTCTGTCTGCAACCTGGATTGAGTGGTCAGCTCAATTTGGCCAAAGCTAGACTTCTCTGAAATTACAAAATTCACATGATCACTGATGACTAAGTGTTTTCATGTTTTTTTTTTTCTATTGGTTGTTAGTCACTCATTTCTCTCTTTTATAACTGTTTCTTGTTTTCATGGACAGTAATCACTTTCTGCATTATATGGCAGTATTCTATGAGTTGATTAACTTGGGAGCCAAAGGTTCGATTCTGGCAAAGGGTGAGTGCAAATGTTGATCGCTTGGAGGCCGCTTGTTAAAATATATAGGTATTCACAATTTGGAATTTTTTTCTCTTAGGGGAATCAGATTTATCTCTTATGCAATCTAGATTTTGGGAACCAAATCTATCTTTATGTTAAAGGTACCTTTGTAAATATACTTCTTGTAGGTAAGATGAATAATTATAGCTGTAAGTTTCGTCTCTAGTGGTGTGATTCTCAATACTTAGAACACAGCATACATTTCAACAAGAGCTCCTTCTGTCTACACTTTCTACAGAACTGGCACACTAATGCATTGTAAAGGAGTAATTAAAAATGATGGAAGCTCGAGCATCAGTCTGTAGGTGGTTTGTCATGGAGCTCTATAATTCTTGGTGGCCCTGGGAAATCTCCTAACTGTGAGCATGAGAAGCCTTGTGAGCATTTTAAGAAGGAGACCCTATCCACCTATGGATTTATTTACACACACCTGAGTCTGAAAATGCAGCTGTAAAACCATAAACTGGCCAAATTTGTACTATTAATTGTAATAGTATATTTGCCTGCAAAGTTATATACTTTTTTTGGTGGGGTTTTTCCCAGGTTTAATTTATCTGATTTCCCTATCCAGTGGTTTTGCTAATAAATATATGTCTATGACAACATTAAGCTATTATTGTGTTGGAAAGAACAGTTACATAAGAACTTACTGTAACAGTAGCTCTTCAAGGGTATCTCAGTCATCAGGTCACACCTTAGGAACTTCACCATCGGTGAAGTAGGATCCACATGGAAAATTTTTTCAGTAGTACCACTGGGGCCGTCCACGCTGACATTACCTGCTGATAACACCAACCCTACAAAGATGTGAGTGGCCCTACTCCCTTCTCAGTTCTTTCCCTCAGAGACTAAGGGAGCAAACTCCTGCCACAGGGAACTGCGGACAGAAATAGATGTCCAGGCCAGAATAAAAGGCTGGATACACCAGATAGCCAGTCTGATACAGAAACCCTGTGAAGGTGGATGGCGGGACAGAAGGTTAACCTGATGACTGAGATTCCCTCGAAGATCTACTGTTACAGTATGTCCTTATATAACTGTTGTATCTTCTTCAGGGGTATCTAGGTCATCAGTTCACACCATAGAAATGAGTCTCAAGCAGTGACAAGCAACAGCAGAACAGTCTGGGTGGCAGGCAAGCTACCTAAGACAGGAGGCCCTGAAGAACAGCATGGCCAAAGTCCACTCTGGCTTGAGAATCAATGTCCAGACTGTAGTGCTTGATAAAAGCATGGACGGTACTCCAGGTGGCAGCAGCACATATGTCAGCAACTGAGACCCGTTTGAAGCAAGCCACTGAGGTAGGCACATCTCTTGTGGAGTGAGCTTTGACCACCCCTGGCAGCTCTTTGTCATGCTTGTTGTAGCAGAAAACTATACAATTGGCCAATCATTTGGACAAACATTGTTTAGGAACTAAAATGCCCTCTCTTCCCAGGGCGAAAGAAACAAACAGCTGTTTTGACTTTCTGCTGTCCGTAGTTCGGAGCAGATAATATTTCAAAATTCTGTGCACATCTAACATATAGAGCAATGCCTCCACTGGATTGGCACACTCAGGAAAATAAACTGGAAGGTGGATAGACTGGTTCAGGGTAAACTCAGACACCACCCTGGGGAGAAACTTAGGATTTGTGTGCAAAGACACTCTGTCTTTGTGAAAAATCAAATAAGGCTCCCCACACAAGAAAGCCTGAAGCTCAGAAATCCTTCAAGCAGAAGTAATTGCAACTTTGCACCATGGTATTCAATGACTGGTTGAAAAACTGGTGCAGAACTCAGGGATTTGGCTTCATTGGGGACTGGGGTTCTACCTGGAGGGATGCAGGCCTACTGTATACAGGAACGATGGTCTGCATCTATCCAGGAAGGGCACCAGGATCCTAGGTGATAGGTTTAAATGCTTCATTGGCAAGCATTTAAACTAGCCAAGGGGGGGGGCACTGAAAAGGAGAAGGGAAATCCTAGCCCCCTCAAATAAAAAATCAGAGGAGTTAGTGATGTAAACACCAAGACAGAGGAGTTGATAGGGAGAAGGGCAGGGGTAAATGGAGAAAAAGACAAAGGCAGTAACGACAGGGATGGGACAAAAAGAAATAAAGCCATAAAAAAATTGAGGGTAATGAGTACCAATGCCCGTAGTCTAGGTAAAAAGCTCCCTGAAATGGTGGCCTTGATGGAAGAGAAGTACCTGGATATCGTGGTAGTCCCAGAAACATGGTACACAGAGAACCATGACCGGGATGTCAACATACCAGGGTACACAATCTATAGGAGGGACAGGGAGGGAAGAAGAGAAGGAGGAGTAGCTCTCTATGTAAGGGAAGGGATCAAAACAACAGAACTAAAGGGTAAACAGGGAGGAGAGGAGGCACTGTGGGTCACCCTGGAGACTGGAAATAGTTCCACAGTCTGCACAGGGGTTGTATACAGACCACTGTCTCAGGGGGAGGAAATAGAGAAGGAAATGATAGAAGGCATCCTTGGGATGGCAGAGAATCAGGAAGTATTACTGATGGGGGACCTGAATATGCCAGATGTTAACTGGAGCACCTTTGCTACAGCCACATCCAAGAGTAGGGCCATTCTCAATGCCCTACAGGGGCATGCCTCAGACAGCTAGTTTTGGAACCCATTCAGGAGGGAGCAATCTTAGACCTGGTACTCTCAAATAGGGACAGAGAATAGATTTCTGATCTTGAAGTGAGTTGCCATCTGGGAACAAGCAACCATCAAACAGTGTGGTTCACGATAAACTTAACTGTAGAGTCAAGCCACACAAAAGTGAAGGTACTGGACTTCAGGAGGGCTGATTTTGTCAAAATGGGACAGTGCCTCAGAAAAGCACTAGCAAACAGGCAAGAAGGTGGGGTGGAGTAACAATGGGAAAACATTAAAACCGCCATCACAGAGGCAATAATCCTTTGTGTGAAGCAAATAAATCAAAACAAAAGAAGAAACCTCTATGGTTCTAAAAAGAAGTAGCGGGGAAGGTAAGGGAGAAAGAGATAGCATTCAGGAAGTATAAGGAAACACAGAAGGAGCAGGACAGAGAACTGTACCAGTTAAAGCAGAAGGTAGCAGGGAAGGCAGTCAGAATAGCTAAGGTCCAAACTGAGGAAAAGATAGCCAATTCGGTTAAGAAGGAGGATAAAACATTTTATAGGTACGTTACGGAGCAAAGAAATGGTTGGGCAGAGAGCGACAGTGAAAAAGAAGGGATACTGAATGAATACTCTGTTCAGTATTCACAATGGAAAAGCAGAGGGAGATACCTAATCCAGTCAATAGAAGCACTCTGGATAGGGGGGTTGATATTAGTCCTTTCACAGAAGAAAGGGTTCTGAAAGAACTCTTAAAATTGAAGGTGGATAAAACAATGGGGTCTGATGGGATTCACCCCAGAATTCTAAAAGAACTAAGGGAAGAAACAGTAACACCACTGACTACCCTTTCTAATAAATCATGGGAGGATGGCGTGGTACCTGAGGACTGGAGGAGGGTGGATGTGATTCCCCCTCACAAAAGTGGAAGCAAGACAGAGGCAGGAAACTACAGACCTGTCAGTTTGACCTCAGTGGTAGGAAAAATGATGGAATCACTGCTGAAGGAAATAATTGTTGAGTGTCTAGAGGCCAGTGGGGCGCAGGACCCAAGGCAGCATGGATTCACAGTAGGAAGATTATGTCAGACAAATCTAATTGATTTCTTTGACTGGGTGACCAAAGTAGTAGTCCAGGGAGGGGCTGTGGACATGGCCTACCTAGACTTTAGAAGGCATTTGACACAGTCCCACACAAAATATTAAAAATTAGCCAGCCTGGGAGTGTGTCCCAGGGTGGTAGCCTGGGTAAAACACTGGCTGGACAACAGGACACAGTGGGTAATAGTAAATGGAGTCCACAGTGAAGAAAGCAGGTTACTAGTGGGTACCGCAGGGTTCAGTACTGGGGCGGTCCTTTTAATGTCTTTATAAGTGACATTACAGAGGGACTAGAAGGGAAGATATGCCTCTTTGCAGATGACACAAAGATCTGCAACAGGGTTGATATGCAAGGTGGGGTGGAAAAGATGAAAAGGGACATGACAAGGTGGAGGAATGGTCAAATGTATGGCAGCTTAGATTCAACGCAAAGAAGTGCAAAGTAATGCACATGGGAAACAAAAACCCAGGGGAAGAGCACACAATGGGGGGTGAGATACTGACAACAACAAAAATGGAAAGGGACCTGAAGGTAGTCATATCAGATGACCTAAAGGAGGGCCAGCAATGTGAGAAGGCAGTAAGGAGGGCTGGAGGGGTTCTGGGATACATAGGGACAGGCATCACCAGTAGAAAACAGGAAGTTGTTGGCCCTCTGTACAGACAGTTAGCAAGACTACATCTGGAGTACTGTGTACAGTTCTGGAGACCCCATCTCCACAAAGACATAGACAGGGTGGAGGCTGTCCAGAGGAGGGCAACCAAAATGGTGCAGGGTCTGCACCAGAAGACATATGAAGCAAGACTAAAGGAGCTTAAGATGTATAGCCTAAAGGAAAGGAGGGAGAAAGGGGACATGATAGAAATGTTATAATACCTCAAGGGAATCAACAAAGTCCAAGAGGGTAGCAACTTTCAGAAAAAGAGATGTGCAAGAACAAGGGGGCACAATTTGAAAATAGAGGGTGGATGGCTCAGAGGTAATGTGAGGAACTATTTCTTTACAGAGAGAGTTGTAGATGTATGGAACGGCCTTGCTGAGGAGGTCGTAGAGTCAAAAACAGTGGGGGAATTCAAGAATGCATGGGAAGACATAAGGCAGTTCTAGTGGGGGGGTAGGAGGAAGTAGGCTGTTGGTTAACTAGGATCTGCAGCTTATCTGTTAGGTAGGGAAATGGGCAGACTAGGTGGGCCATGAGGTCCTTATCTGGTATCAAATTTTGTTTCTATGTTTCTATGTTTACCAAAAAATGACGCCTTCCAGGAAAGAAAGTGTAGCTTGTAAGTCATGGCTGGCTCAAACAGAGACAAGGTAAACTTCTCCAAAACAAAATTTAAGCTCCAAGCTGGGACAGGGGAATGGATTGGAGGTTTCAGATGCAGGATGCCCCTGAGAAATGTACAGGACACCTCCAGCTGAGCCACGGTATGACCACCCACTGGTTCGTGTAAGGCAGAAATAGACAAAAGGTGTATCTTAAGGGATGAATACTGGAGATCCCAGTCTGACTGTGAAATCAAGTAGTCCAGAATCTGGCTCATCAGACAGATGAAAGGGTCCAGATGATGCTTGGTAGGCTAGATGTCAAACCTCTTCCATTTCATGGCATAAGTGGCTCTGGCAGAGGGTTTCTGAGTGGCCACGAGGACACCCCCCACTCTCTGAGATACCCCAAATTGGTCAATGGCTATGTCTTCAGGAGCCAGTTCTGCAGACACAGAGACTTGAGGTTGGGATGGACCAAGGTCCCCTGAGCCTGCTTCTGCAAATCCCTGCACAGGGGCAGAGGGACTGGAGGGTCTGCCACTAACTGCTGCAGTAATGGATACCATATTGCCATGGCCAGAAGGGTGCAATCAGGATCATACTGGCCCCCCTCCACTTGCAGCTTGATTAGCACCCTCTGAATCAGAAGAAATGGAGAGAAGGTGTAAAGGAATGTCCCACTCCAGGAGAGGAACAACACATCTCACCAGAAAACTCCAGGTCCTGGATCCAGCAAGCTGAAACTGGGCGGTTTTGCATTGAGTGGAGATGCCAAAAGGTCCATCTGGTGAAGAGATTTTCTGTGACATGTCAGTGAAGCCGTCACTTGTGCATGCTGGACTGTGTCCTGCTTAGGCTGTCTACCACATTGTTTAGGATGCATGGGATGGGGACTGTCAGAAGAACCAGACTGCGGTCTAGTGCCCAGTATCCTACTCTCATGGCCTCCATGCACAAGGGGGTGCGAATGGGTCACCCCCCGCTTGTTGATATAGTAGGCAACACTAAGATTGTCAGACTGATTCAACAGCTGACCTGGAAGGAGATGGTTCTGAAAGATCTGCATGGTATACAGGACTGCTCACATCTCCAAGATGTTGATATGCAGGGAAGTCTCAATCTGGGACCACATACCCTGAGTCTGAAAGGGACCCAGATGCACTCCCCAGCTGGACCCAGAGGCATCTGTGGTGACAATTTTCTGGGGAGAGGAGATCTGGAATGGGACCCCTTGTAACAGATTTTGTTGGTCCATCCACCATTGTAGCACCTTGCAGGCTGGGGAAGAAACCAGCACTAACTGATTCAAGTCATCCATGGTTGGTCCCATTGCACCCTGAGCATCCACTAGAAGACTCGCACGTGCAGTCTGGCCAAAGGAACTGTGGCAATGGCTGTGGTCATAAGACCCAATAATATGAGGTACATTCTGGCAGGAACATAACAGCGCTGGGAGACCTCCTGAGCCGGGGTAATAAGGCACTCTGCCCTGTTAAGAGGCAGAAAGGCTTTGCCCTGTGCCAAGTTCAGCACTGCCCCTATATATTGCAACCTTTGGGATGGAACTGGGATGGACTTGAGCAGACTAACAGTTATTCCCAGGGAGAGAAACAGCTGAAGGGTTCTGCCTAGGATCCCGAGGAACTGGTCTCTGGATGGCACTCTTAGGACACAATCATCCACATAGGACAAATGTCACTTTCAGCTGTGAAGTGAGATTCACCAAGGCAGACAATGCATTTTTCATGGTTGTCTGCCTTGGCAAACACCTCTCCACATTGAATGCAGTTTTTAAACCTCGTAGGGCTTGTTTTTTTCTTGGGTTTATCTGATATTTCAGTTAAATGCCCTCAAACTAAATCCTCTCTTAACTTGTTTGTTTACTTTTTTTTAAATGGTTGATTCACAGCCATGAATAAAACAGCAAGCAGTGGTAATTAACTGATAAGTCCCAGTTCATAATTGAAATTAATACAGTACCACAATATATAAACAAGCATTTGTCAATGCCAAATGTTTGCTTGCTTGTATTAGCATCGGAAATGCAGGAGTTAGAGAGATGCAGAATAGGAATGGCAGTGAAGTATTGAACTTCACGTCAACCCCTCCTCCACCCTGCAGAGATGGACAGGCACTGGGGTATGCGTTTGAGGCTTCGCCCATAACGTTCATGCCATTTCACTTCACCCTATCCTGCAGACACCAACACGTGTTGAGGAGTGCCTTGGGGTGTTCGACTTTACAGTCATCCCATTCAATAAGGACATATGCTGAAATGGGTGCGGTATAGGAGAATGGGGTGAATTCTGGGGCCGAAGAGTCCAAGGCACCCCTCGATGCCTGTCACTGGCTGCAGGGTGGTTGGGTAGGGGCAGAATGGCATAAGCATTACAGTAAGCAATCCAAAGGCACAACCCTGATGCCTGTCAGTCTGTACAGGGTGGGACGTTATGCTTAGAAACCCTAATGCCTCGGGCGTTTGTTGGTATTTGCACTACACATTTTCAAAATGGCCTTTTTGTGACCCCCACCTCATGAAAGCATTTGGGACCTCTTCCCATGAACAGTAGCACTGTGATTTTGTCAATGTGTCCCAAACTTTACGTTCCCACAGTGACAGTGCCATTCTGCACCAGATGTATGAAAACACAGATTTGGCAGGATGTGAAGAATGACAGCTGTACCATTCATAGGGAGGTGTGAAGAGATGGCAATGTTGAAAATCTGTAGTGAAAATACAGTATTAAAAATACTCGAACTTCCAGGCTTATGTGGAAACTGCACAACGCATGCATGTAACACAGACATTTAGTGGAATGTTTTAGCCAAATTTTCATCATAGGCAATTTGTGACCTCTGCTCATGAACAGTGTCACTATGATTTTCCTAATCTGTCCCGAACATTGATTTCCTGTAGCAACTGCACTATTCTGCACAGGAAGTGTAAATGCATATTTTGGGCAAGATATGAAAAATGACAGCTGTACTGTTCATAAGGATGTGTGAAAAAATTACAGTGTTGAAAATCTGGAGTGAAAATATTACAAATGCGCGAAATTACGAGGGTGCATGGAAACTATGCAATGTACACTCATAACACTGTCATTTCATGGACTTGTGTCACTGAATTTTCAACATAGGCATTTTAGGACCTCTGCTCATGAACAGTGTCACATTGATTTTTTTTAATCTGTCTCGAACACTGACTTCCCACAGCAACCGGGCTATTCTGCACTGGAAGCACAAAAACACATTTTGGCCAGGATGTGAAAAATTAGTTATTTATTTATTTATTTATTTATTTAAGGGATTTACCAGATTAGCATACTAAGCAGGATCCGCTCATTTCCAGATGCGACCTGGGAGTTACAACATCCATACAAACATACAACTGCAGCATAGGCAAGAGATTCAATACAGTAGGTATAGAAATGAGTGCAATAAGGGTGAAACATCTGGTCCAGGAAATGTTACAGGCTGGACTATGCATTGGGAACTTACATACTATCTTGATTCTGAGTCCCTGGGTTACTAAAGTGTGAACAGGCAGAGACCCATTGGCGGAGGCAGCAGTTAAGGCCACTTTTACAGTTTAGGGCACAGTACGAAGCCTCTTGCTAGCAGAGCTGGGCTGCAGGTTACAGTTACAAGTGTCTGAGAAATGGCCCAGCAGGAGGGTATTTATAGTCCTAGGGGTGGTGGGTGACCTAATAGCAGCAGGGAGGTCATTCCAGAGTTTGGGCAGTCTATATTTGAACGCAGACTGGCCCTTTGTGGTACGCATGAAAGGGATATGGAAAAGTCTCGAGTTTGAGCCTCTCAGGGAGTATGCCTGGGAGGGTTGAGCTGACAGGGTGGAGCTGAGATATGTGGGGATGGAGATGGACCAGTATTTCACTACCAGTTTAGCACAATGTAGCTGACGCCTGGAGTGCAGCGAGGGAAGATCTAGGGTTTTATACATATCGCAGTGGTGGGTGGTGGGGGGGCATTCTAGTATGAACCTACAGAAGGAATGAAAAGGGGGTCCAGGTTTGCTAGGGTGGTTGGGGGGCTGCACTGTAGACTACATCACCATAGTCAAAGGTAGGGAGAATCATTTTGAGTTCTAGCTCCCTCCTGACTGAGGTGGGTAGGCAACCTTTGTTATGGTAGAGTGCTCCTAGTTTTGGATAAAGCTTTTTCTGGAGGGAGTCGATGTGGATGGCGAAGTCCAAGTGGTGATCAAACCATACACCCAGATACCTGAAGGAGGTGCATGATTCCAGAGTGATACCGTCTAGTGTATGGTAAGTGGGGGGCGTAGTTAGTTGGGAGAGTTGAGGTTGTGTGCCGAAAATTAGGGAGACGGTTTTCTTTGCATTTAGCAGGAGTTGGTTAGAGCTAAGCCAGGTTTGGATGGCATCAAAATCCTGCTGGAGGACAGAGTTTAAGGCCTCACAGGATAGGCCAGAGGTGTACAGGACAGTATCATCCATGTACATTTGTATAGCTGAGTTTGGGCATACTAGTGGGAGGTCATTTAGAAATATGGAAAAGAGAAGAGGATCCAGGACAGAGCCCTGAGGGACATCCCAGGTGACTGGGAGAGGGGAGGAAAAGTGTGGCCCGATTTTTACTGCTTGTTTCCAGCCAGATAGGTAGGCATGGAACCAGATGATGGTTTGGTCGGATAGGCCTGTGTCCTGCAGTTTTGAGAGGAGTTTGGGATGGGAGACAGTATCAAAGGCCTTTTGCCAGGTTAACGAATATAGCCGAGGTGAGGAGCCCTTTGTCCATACCTGAGGCAATATCATTAGTGAGTCTTAGTAAAGCTGTGGTGGTGGAGTGGAATTTGTGAAAACCCGATCGGTAGGGGTGAAAAAGGAGGTCGAGTCCAGGAATTGTGTGAGTTGTGAGAAGGTTAGGTGTTCCTGTAATTTTGCCAGCATTGGGAGAAGGGAGATAGGGCGGTAGTTTCCAGGCTCAGATGGGTTGCCACCCTTCGGTAGTGGAATGACTACTGCCTCCTTCCAAGCAGTTGGAATTTGGGCTGAGGAGAAGGAATGGTTGAGGAGGTTGGCTAGGGGAGCTGTAATAGCAGGGGCAGATAGGTGTAGGAGTTTCGCATCTAGGCCTAAAGGGCACTTTCCTTTATTTGGGTTAAGGGAACGTAGGGCAGCTAGGACTTCTGAGATTGGGACCGGCTGGAAAGAGAACTTGGTGACATGGAGAGAGTGCTGGGCAAGCACGGGGGGATGGGTGCAGGAGGGGACAGCTGTTCTGTTCCTAAAGAGGTGTGGAAAAATGCGAATGTTGAAAATCTGGAGTGAAACTATTACAAATTCACGAAGTTATAAGCGTGCGTGGAAACTGCACAACGCATGCTCATAAAACAGTAATTTTTTGGATTATTTTCACCAAATTTGCAACATAGGCTTTTTGAGAGCCCACCTCATGAACACTGGCACTGTCATTTCGTTAATTGGTCCTGAAAGGTGATTCTGCACAGTGACCACAAAATCACCTTTTGAGACTGAATAATGCCATGACAGTGGCTTAATTCATGAGGAGGGATCCGAATAACCCCATGTTGAAGATTTGGTGCCAAAATTCCCCAAAATGCCTGAGATATGCACCAAAGTTGAAAGAACCCTATTATGCCATTTTACAGCTTACCGGCATTTCTTCAGTTCGTGGTCAGCTTTGAAGAGTGTAGACGTGTTCCTGGTCCACTGAAGATCATTGCACCAGGCTCCAGAGGTAAGTATGGGGTGGAGGGGTGGGGAGGTAGGGTGCACAGTGGGTTGGTGTAGGTTGATGGAGGGGACAGTGACCGGCATGGGACCGTTTCCTTTCTTTCAGGGAGAAAAAAAAAAAAGACATCGCTGGAAGGCTTTTTTTTTTCAGGCTTGCTTTCAGTTTGGGGTGGGGGTATTTAAGCCGATGGGGATTGGGCCCTCCATTGACAAAGAACGACTGTTTGAGGGGCATGATGCCAAGGGGGATTGGGCACCCCCCGGCACACAACAAATGTGGGAGGGGGTTACATTATGCCGACGAGGAGTGGGCTCCCCTGTCAGCAAATAAACTGAGTTGGAGGCATGCCAATAGGTGGATTGGCCACCTCTGTCAGCTTTCATGGGGCTGTGAGGAGGTGGCAAGCCACTGCCATGTTTACAAAAAAGTAAGGTATTGCCCTGCAATAACGGGTTGCTCCCTCCTTGCAGCAGAATGGCTGATGCTGCAATGATGAAGTGGCCCCTCATTGCAGCAGCGAAATCATTTCCACTTGGTGGCACTTTTGGAAACCAATGTAATCAGCATAGTGTGCCTGCATTGGTCCACCAGTGTCAAGCCCCCAAATGCAGTGCTGCCATTGGCTGCCACAGTGCCGCACCTTCGCAAGCTGCTTCTTTCCTAAGCTGCCACATAATGTTTCTTGCACATGCGCAAAAGCAAACATAAAAATAAACATTAAGATATAAATAAAATATAAAAGAAATCTAGAGGAGGGTCGGTTCCTCGACAGTTCTGAGAAACTGAGAGAAACCGCTAAAAACTATACTAAAGACTAAAACCAACTAGCATAACAAACTAAAACAGGAAAGAAAGGCAACAGATGAAGAACATTTTAAATATTACTTTGTTTTTTGAAGAAAAACAACAAAATCAGCAATGACTGATGAGGAGATCTCTCTGAGGCATCTTCACTAACCGGCGGAGAATGAAACGTGAGCATTTTAGAATGCAGCAGTAAGGAAGAGCAGCATTTGAAAGTTGGCACAAGCCTATGATGATTCCATCATTTACATACATTCCATCCTATGGGCAGTCCAATTCTATAGGCTGACTGCAAGAGTTAAGAATTTTGAAGAATACCTGGGGTTAGAAACAGTCGTTCCCTCCAGAGAGCCACAGCTACTGTTGCTAAGCACTTTGTAAAGACCAGGGGTGCAGAGGATAAGCCAAATGGCAATACCCTGAATTGGTAGTGCTCTCCCTGAAAAAGAAAATGGAGAAATCTCCTGTGTGGAGGGCACATTGAGATATGCATGTAAGCACCCTGCATATCCAGGTAGCACAACCAGTCATCCTGCTTTAGCAGGGGCAGCAGACCTGGCAGAGTGACCATGTGGAATTTCTTGTATTGGATATATAGATTGAGGTTCCTGAGATCCAGAATAGGCCTCAGATCTCCAGTTTTTTTGAGGACCAGGAAGAACCTGGAGTTCCTTTGGTGCACGAGCACTGGCTTGATGGCCTCTTTCTACAGAAGGATTGTACCTCCTCCCAGAGAACCAACAGATGAGCCGGAGAGCAGGTGGAGGGTACTGCAGGAGTCACTGGTGGGATCTCTCAAAGCTCCAGAGTGTGTCCTCTTTCTATTATCTGAAGAACCCTGGCATCTGAAGTGATGGTTCTCCATTGATTGAGATGGAGGGAGAACTGACCTCCAACCACCACCTCTGGACTGGAAGAGGGGGATCTGGCAAGGAGTCAAGCAGAGGTGGATCCTGCCGCTTGAGCTGATCCGTACTCCTGGGGCACTTGACAGCACCACCAGAGGAGGAGGAGGGGATAAGCAAGGTGAAGGAGGCTTTTCTCTTACCCTGAGGATGAGAGGTTGCTCCAGACTCATGAGATACCTTATGAAAAGGAGGATGCTGTCTGCTCTGAGCCTTTTAATTTTAATTTCATTTTTTTTACCAGCAGAGACACACTTAGCTGAAAGATTGTTTACAGGTGCGACCTGGGAGCACAAGGAAGTTAAGTGACTTGCTCAGGGTCACACAGTATGCAAGTGGGGGCTGTGGGATTCAAACCCAGGTCTCCAGGTTTGCAGCTCAGAGCCAAAACCACTGCACTATACTGCCTCCTTGTGTGTGACAGAGAGAGTGGACAGACTTGATAGCCCTGCCAGATGACTGTAGGTCATTAATGATGTCCTGGATATCAGGTCCAAACAGTTAGGAACCACTGAAGGAGGCATTAAGCACCTTCTGCGGGATATCTGCAGAAAACCCTGAGACCCTCAGCCAGGTGTGCCTACAAAGGCAGATGCTTGTGGCAGCAGCCCTGGCACCAGTATCAGAAATATCATATAAAGCTCTGAGAAGATGCTTACTAATATTACTCAGTGGTCTGCAAGCACTTAAGAACCTCCTGTTCTTGGAAGCACTCTGGAAGGGCTCGGGCAGTTTCCTTGTTCTTTTCTCAGAGGATATTTTGGTACTTGACCACATGCGAAAGATACAGTGTTTAGCAATCCATAGCCCCAAGGTAGAGGAGGCATATACCCTCCAGCCTCAAAGGTCAATACACCTAGATTCCCTGTTGGGGGGAAGGAACCAAGGTGTTTGGGCACCTTGGATCTGTCATGGGATGCTTTCATGACCACAGAATCAGTCTCAGCCTGGGCAGCATAGTAAGGTAGTCCCTGAGGGGCGTGATACAGCTTATGTGCCTGACATGGCATGGCCGGGATAATGCAATTTCTTTACCAGGCTGCAGTGGTGGCATTTCTCAAGGCAGGAAGGATGGGAAGAATGACCTTAGGAGGAGACTCTGAGATTTTCAGAAAGTCCACCAGCTCTCTCCTGATAGCATCATCCTCCTCAGTATGGAAGCCCATTGCTGTGGATAACTGCTTCATAACCTTAAAGAAGGTAGGGTCCTCAGGAGAAGACCTGGGGGTATTTTTTTTTTACTCTGTATTTATCTATTTACTGCCTCCACTCACCACTCAATCAGACTTCCTCTACTACTGTGCAGTCCTTCTTTTTCCCTGAGTCTGCCCCTAGAGTACCTGATCCCACATTGTCCTTTTGATGCCCGGATTATCCCCCCGGTGTGGGGTGGGGAGAGACCCTAACTCCCCAACTACTGATTGTGGACCTGTACAGGGGAGTCTGCCCCAATGATTCGAAGGCGCGCAGTGAGGAGTCGTCTCCTAGGCAAGACAGGGGTGTTTTCCCTGTACTCTTCTCCTGGCATCAGCATGCAATGAAGTCCAATGAGCGAAGAGATGCAGTGAGACGCACCTCCTGCTCCGCCCCTCTGCCAACATCTGCTCCATTTCCATGCTGCTACCTCCCTCTAATGCAACTACCACCCGAGTTCCCCAGGTGGCAGTATCGCGGTGGGAGCTTGCAGTAATCCCTCCCAGAGAAGAAGAGTGGCCATCGGGTGCTCTATCCTTCTCTTTCCCGGCTGACCCCAGGCAGTCCATGCTTGTTCCCGAACACAGGTTGCCGGCGTAGTGTGAGGTATGCTTGACAGAGTTCTCACTCACTGAAGAAACAGTGGACCTATCAAAGGAGCAAGGCTCTTCCTCTTTCTCCTCGGGAAGGATGAAGTGCAGATGGTACTCCTCCTTGACGTTGACCTGCTCCAACTTGAGGTTCAATGACTGAGGGGCCGATGTGGGCCTGCAGAGTACAGCCCGAGGAAGCTGACGTGGTGGTGATAATGATGGGGCCATCAATGGCACAGGAGACCCAGGTTTATAAGATACCAATTGGTGGACCAAGACAGTAGTAAACCAGCCCAAGGTACCATTGAGGTCAACAGTAGGGAGACTGGTGCATCAACAGTGGAGGGGTCATCAGCACAAGGCATGAAAAACTACCTGTTGGGGCTGGGGAGCCTAAGGAGCCCAACGACCACAGGCCTGGGGAGGCAGCATCAGTGCAGGAGTGGATGTCACTGACAACCAGGGGTTGAGGAACTGGAGGCCGATAACCCAAGGGTCAATGGCCAGCCTCTCTGAGAAGCAGAAGGCAGCACTGTCATTGTGGGCCTGGTAAGAGCAGAGGCATGGACAGCAGTAGATGTCAGTGCAGCCGAAGCTGACAGGGTGCCCTCAGAAGAAGAGGCTGCTGGGGAGTGGGAGTGTAGCCTGGGGAAGCAATCTCATTCACAGTCTTTTGTGAGACTTTTCCTCAAGGACATGTTTTGGGCCACTGAGGCTTGGGAGCTTGATGAACCCACCGGTGACTGGGAAGTAGGGACCCCCAAGGACCCCTGCCCAGAAATTTTTTGAGAGCCTTTTTGCATAACCTAAGGGTTATTTGATTATTCTTTTGACAGAGCTCACAGTCAGAGGCATCGTGGTCAGGCCCAAGAAAGCAGACACACAGCATATGGTCATCTGAAGAAGTAATCTTCTTTCCCCAGCAGCAGCGACAGAAGGGAGAAGTGGAGGGAGTAACTCTTGGCATAAACAAGGTAAAGGAATCTCTTATTTAAAAGAGATTCTAAATATAAAGTAAAAGAAAAATCATAGGCAAAAATGGCAGAAAACTGCATCAGAGCTTCCTCGGAAACCCATTTGAACAGAGTCGATGACAGGAAAGGACTGAGGAGGGAGCGGGGCTGCTCATGCCTTTACAGGATTGGTGACATTGGCAGGTGACATCAGCATGAGCGACTCCAGAGGTACTGCTGGAAAATCTTCCATGTGGATCCTGCTTTACTAACGGTGAAGTTTCTACAGTATGACTTGACGACAGAGATACCCCCAAAGAAGATCAAATATAACTTAAAGAGCAGCTGACACCTTTGGGAAAACATTAAAAAACATAATATATAGATGCTATTCAGTTATTTTATACATTCGCTATAGTTTTCTCCTCTCCATTATGTATTACTGAAGAAATACCAACAAAAACAAGATCTTTATCCCTTACAGATAATCTTCGAGCAGTAACACACGATGAGGTGTGGGTTATCTCCAGATAAAAGCACACCCAGGTGTGTTATGAGGCATGAGGTGCTTGCGCCGAGTGCCTTATGTACCTGCGCATGATCTTATCAGGAAATAACCCGCACCTTGGAGTGCATTATTGCACTTATAAAATGGGTCTACCTGTAAAGAAAAACATTATTTAAAAGTTTTAGGTAAAGAGGTTTAAAAGGTTTTTAAAGTATGTCAGTATATAAATGGAATATAGAAAAGTAATCCCTGTCCTTGTACTGTATTTATAATTATGTAAAGGAAGGCTCTAGAGGGCATTGTTGTGTATAAGTCCCCCCCCCATACACACACATACATATATAGATGTTGTTTTATTTTTATTTTAGAAGGAGGCTCTTGAGGAGAATGAGATGGCTTGATTTCGCTGGGACCAGGTTAGAATTGCGTTTAAGTCGGGAGGTGCTATGAACGCTTGAGCCACTCCTCAATTTGTGGTGAAGTTATATTTAATTTTGTTATATTTGATGGTTGACACTGGAGTGTATTCCTTTGCCCTTTGTGCTTTTTTAATACTGATTTGGAGAGGGGTGTAGAGAGGGCAAGGATTACGCGATTACCAGTGCCAACTGCTATGGTGAATGAGCTGACCTTTGACTGAGGCACTTCCGGTGTCGCAGTCCGGTTTCTCGCGGTTACAAGGAAGGTATGGCAATTGCTTCATGGATCTTTTTTTAAGTAGAGAATTTGTGGATTTTTTTTAAATGGAAAAATGGGTCTGTGCAGAGTTTGTTGTTGTTGTTGTTGATATGTGTAATTCATTACGTTTCAAAGATGGAATGAAGGAACGGGTACATGGACAGCACAGGGGGTCGCGCACATGTGTCTGAATTGAAACGGATGTCAGAGATTCATTTTAAAATGTTTTCTTAATAGTTCATCATACTGTGCAGTTACTAAAGAAACAGAGTTTGTCTGACTGTGTCTGTGTGTGGGGAGTATGTGATTTTGAAGTAAGACAGCTCCAGTATCATAACCGCTTTGAAGATTAGGTTTTTTTCTTCACTGAAAGATCGCAGAGCTGCAGCAGCTCGCACAATGATCTGCACAGTAAAAAGTCCTGACTGGCTGAAAAGGTACCAGTTGCTACAATATACGCTGATAAGGACACAGCAGAAGGTACCTCTCAGCCAATCAGGAACCAGAAAACTTGCAACCCATTTTATAAACTTCTTTAACTTATTCCCTACTTGAAATTATAATGCTCTGTTGTGACATCACAGTTTGTTGCCATTGGAATAACTGTAATGTCACAATCAGAGTATTATGACATCAGGATGGGAAGAAGCAATATGAGCTGATGAACCCTCAAGGAACAGAAATCCTGTTTTCTTGTATATGACCTCAGTAATAAACAAGCATTTGTCAATGCTGAATGTTGGCTTGCTGCCATTGGGAGTGCAAGAGTTAGAGAGATGCAGCATAGGAATGGCAGTCAAGTAGTGAACTGATGCCAACCCATCCCCACCCCGCAGAGTGACAGGCATTAGGGTGTCCCTTTGGGTGTTTGGTAGTGCAGTGTGGGAAAACATGCTGGGCAAGATGTGAAAAATGGTAGTTGCACAGTTCATAAGGAGGTGTAAAAAAATGCCAGTGTTGAAAATGTGGCATACAAATATACGAAATGTGCGGAGTTACAAGGGTGCGTGGGGAATATGCAACACACGCTTGCAACACTGCCATTTTATGGTGTTCAGTACCAAATTTTCAACATAGGCATTTTAGTACCTCTGCTCATGTACAGTGTCACTGTCATTTCCTCAAAGTGTCCCAAGAAGTGATTTCGCACAGCGTCCACGCTATTCTGCCCCGGAAGTGCGAAAACACATTTTGGGCAGGGTACATGAAATGACAGCTGTACTGTTCATCAAGAGGTGGGGAAAAATGGCAATGGTGAAAATCCAGAATGAAAATATCATGTATGCACAACGGTACGAGCGTGCGTGCAATCTGCCAATGCACGCTCATAACACAGTCATTTTATGGAATATCAGCACCAAATTTTCAACATAGGCATTTTAGGACCTCTGCTCATGAACTGTGTCACTGTAATTTTCATAATCTGGCCCAAACACTGATTTCCCACAGCGACTGTGCTATTGTGCGCCGTAAGTGCGGAAACACATTTCGGGCAGGATGTGGGAAATGACAGCTATACTGTTCACAAGGAGGTGTACAAAAATGTCAGTGCTGAAAATCCGGCATTAAAATATTGGGAATGCGTGATTCTGACCTGCACCAGCAACTACGCAATGCTGCAGCTAAGTAAAACAGCATTGTTGGATTTTCCACCAAATTTGGAACATAGGCTTTTGAGAGGCCACCTCATGAACACTGGCACTGTCATTTCATTAATGGGTCCCGAAAGGTGATTTTGCGCAGTGACTGCAAAATCACCTTTTGAGGCAGATTAACGCCATGACAGTGATAGAATTAATGAGGAGGGGCCCCAAAACCCCATGTTGAAAATTTGGTGCCAAAATTCCAAGAAATGCCTGAGATATGCAGTAAAGTTGAAAAACCCTATTCACTCCACTATACAGCTTACCAGCATTTCCTCAGTTCGTGGTCAGCTTTGAAGAGTGCAGACATGTTCCCGGTCCACGGAAGATCATCGCGCCGGACTCCGGAGGTAAGTATGTGTTGGGGGGCGAGGGGAGGCAGGTTGCACACTGGGTGGTGCAGGTGGGGAGGTGCATCGAGATCAGCGTGAGGGACGGTTTTCCTTTACAGGAAAAAGGAAAACCATTGTGGGACAGTTTTGGTTGCAGGGCATTTGGCATGCTGAGGTGGGCTCCCAGCGTGCCACCTAACTGTTTTTTGGGAGGTTATCAGTAGCCGACAGAGTTGGCACCCATGTCCAGCATACAACACGGGGGAGTCATGCCGGCGGGGTTGGGCACCCCCATCGGCAAACAAAAAGCAGGGGGGTGCGAGCTGGGGGTTGGTGCCCCTGGGCATTCTCAACAATTGGGGGTGATGCCGATGGGGTGGGCTCCCTGTTGGCATGACAGAGATGGGGGACCGCCAAGCCGAGGTTCAGGCACCCCCTCGGCAATTCAACATTTGGGGGTATGCCGCCAGGGAATGGCCTCCCCCATCGCACACTAACACAGCGGGGGGTACCGATAGGGGATGGCACCCGGCGTCAGCAGGTTGAGCCGCTGTCACCATGCTCATAACGCATGGCAAGCAAAGGACCACTGCGATGACAAGCTTTTGCTCAGATTGCAGCAGACCTTTGCTTAGATGTGCTCGCCCCATTACACATGCATGGTGTGGTGCTGGCATGCAGGCTGATTGGGGAATGAGGGACGCACCTACTGATGCGTGCCCTGCATTCGCCCAACAGCGGCCGCGCCCCCCAAACCTGCACTACCGCAAGATGTTGCTTGCACAGGCATGCAAGCCAACATAATAATGGGATAAGAAATACAAAGTTAATGAGAAATATAAAGCCACTTTGTGTCCCAATATTACTTTTCTCAAAGTTCTTCTTGAGGTGTTGGTGGCTCTTTAACACAATCATTAAACGGAGCTATAGGTCTCCTGGTTTATAGAGAGTTAATTACTGCCTTTCTTGCTAGAACTAAGGGTAAGAAGAAAAAATTACTCACCTGTAGTAATCTTATTTCTTCCCAGGCATCCACTAATATTATTACTCTTTGCAGTGCTCCCTTTAGCCAGCACTGCCCATGGAGCCAAATAGACTGCTATGCTAATTATGGAATGTTTAGCTTGTGCATTCATTTTCAAACTGCCCTAGTCTAACTGCCTGCATTCTACCTCAGATTTCTGTGAATCCTGCAAAGAGGCCATAGTATGTAGAACAATTAACAATTAGAATTCTGATGCCCACCAGGGCCATGTAAAAAGAAATAAGAGGCCAAGACAAGGCCAACAAAAAACATAATAATAGGATAAGTCCTATTTTCTGAACCAGATATTCCATTAGAAAAGAACCTACCAGCTAAGCATTACCAGAATGTGCCAGCAGGTGGCATACCACTCAGAATGAGAAGCATCTCAGCTGTATAAAGTATTTTTCTGTGATTCTAAGGGGAGGACCAGGGTTGGGGAGTAATAATATTAGTGGATGCCTGAGAAGAAATAAGATTACTACAGGTGAGTAATTTTTTCTTCAAACCCCAGGAATCCACTAATATTATTATTCTTTTCAGGCTGTATAGCACTACTACTAGGAGATGGGCAGAATCTATTTAGGAAAAAGACTCTGCAAAACATCTCTGCTGAAACTGGCATCACTCCTGGCCTGAGTATTCAGGCAGCAATATTTAGTAAAGGTGTGGACTGACCTCTAGGTAGCTGCTTTACAATTCTCCAACAGAGGCACCTCTCTGGCAGCTGCAATGGTGGCAGCTGTGCCTCTTGTGGAATGGGCCCAAAGACCAGAAGGAGGGACCTTGCCCACCTTTGAATAGCAGAACTGAATACATTGGACTATCCACCGAGATATAGGCCTTTTTGAAACAGAAGATCCCTTACCTACTTCCCCATGAGTGAGGAACAGTTGCTGTCTGTCCTGTCTATAATCCTTGGTATGAGCTACATAATATCTCAATGCTCCCTTCACATCCAAGCTTTGCAGCCTATGCTCGCCTGAGCTAGAGAGTGCAATAAAAAATACTGGTAATGTGATTGACTGGTTCAAATGGAAGTCAGAAACTACTTTGGGAAGGAACTTTCTATTAGTTCTCAACACTACCTTATCATTGTGGAAAGAAATATAATCATTTTCCACACAGAGGGCCTGTAAGTCACTTATCCTCCTGGCAGAGGTAAGTGCCACTAGAAAAACTACCTTCCAGGTAAGAAATTTTAGCACTGCAGAAGCTAAGGGTTCAAAGGGTGGAAGCATAAACTGGGCAATGGTATTGAGTTCTACCCCTATGACCTGCAAAACTTGGACAGGGGTAAGCAGTGACTTTTTGACATTGAGAAAGAAACCCCAGGGAGGAGAGAACACGTTGAGCTAGCAGAAGTGTTCTAACACTTCTTGGGATTTTCTACAATCAGCCAGTCATCCAAATATGGGAAGACGGTGACTCCCAGCTTTCTGGAGTGTGCCACTACCACTGCTATGCATTTGGCGAAAACCCTTGGTGCAGAGGTAAGGCTGAAAGGAAATGCTGAGAACTGGTAGTGGCCTGAAGGGAGTGTGAATTTGAGATATTTTCTGTGTGACTCCCTGATAGGGATGTGAAACTATGCGTCTTTTAAATCTAAGGAGGCTAGCCAGTCCCCTTTTTGTAGTGTTGGCAGAATTATTACCATTGTAACCATTTTGAACTTGGGTTTCACCAATTATTTGTTTAGATGTCTGAGGTCTAGTATAGACCACCACTCTCCATTCTTTTTTGTTGTTAGGAAATACCTGGAGTAGAACCCTTGCCCTCTTTGATTGTGTGGGACAGGCTCGACTACTTTTGCCAGTAATAGATTTGTTTACCTCCTGCTCCAGCAGTTTTCTTTGTGATGGGGGAATTGATGCAAAATGTTTTTCCTTTGAAAGGGGAAGGGACTTGAAGCAAAGGGAGAGACCCTGACTCATTATTTCCAGGACCCACTTGTCTGATGTTATTTTTAACCAGTCCTGGAAATAGTAGGAGAGTCTGCCCTCTACGGGGTGTGGAGAGGCAGCCTAAAGGGAAAACTTAGGTGTTCTGCTTTTGCTGTTGCTGAGCCTCGGTAGAGTGAGACCCTCTGCGGGAACCTCTTCTACCCTTGGCCCTATAAAAACCCATCTGCTGGGGTTGGTACTGTTGCTGAAAGGAAGGTCTCCTAAAAGAAGACCTGTCTCTGTCTCCTCTAGAATAAGAACTGGAAGGAGAGGGTTTATACCTGGTTGAATTACTTCTGAAAGTAGCCTTATATTCATCTGCTTTTTTCATGTAGGCTTCAGTTTGGGCACCAAAAAGAGAATGGCCCTCAACTGGGAAACCCATTGCTTTGGTTTGTGTGTTCTGGGTGAGGCTGATAGCCCTCAGCCAGGCAAACCTCTTCATAACTATTTGTACCAGCCATCCAATTGTTTAACCAGGTGAGACACACTAAGCTGAAAGCTTGTTTACAGGTGCAACCTGGGAGCACAGGGAAGTTAAGTGACTTGCTCAGGGTCACACAGTATGCAAGTGGGGGCTGTGGTATTCAAACCCAGGTCTCCAGATTTGCAGCTCAGAACCTTAAACTACTGCACTATACTGCCTCAATCCATCTGGCAGCAGTGTTATTCATGTCAGCTGCCATCTGGAATTGGTATTTGGAAGCCTCCAGACCCAATTTTGCTGTTTCTAGTAAATCCAAAACAGTCAGAGACGGATTTGCCTCTGCATTATCCACCACAGACTGCCAGACAGCCTTTTGGTAAAGGGCAGCAAACACCTGATAACTGGCTTGCCTGATAGTCAGGGATGCTGAGAGGTATTCCCTCTTAGCCATACTGTCCACCTTTCTGGAATCTTTTTCAGGTGGGTGAGAAGACCATCAGTTTTTGCCTTCTCACAGTCTGCCTGCTGTACAATTCCTTGATAATCTGGGTGGTTGAACAAAAACTCAGCACCAAGTCTCTCTCTAACCGATACTTTTTGTCACATTTCTTGTTGATAGGTGTGACAATTTAAGGAGCTTTTAAAATTTCCAGAATGTATGTTCTGAAAAATTTGTAAAGAGGGCAGAGGAGTCATTTTGAGGGTGTTAGCCCCATTAGTTCCATATACTGAACCTCTTCTTCTTCCTGCATCTCCTCAATTGTTTGAAGGTTCAGTGTTTCTACCAATTTCTTGATAAAAGAAAAATGGGAAGAAAAATCCTCTGAGGATCAGGGGGTACCAAAGTCTTGCTCTGGTGACACCTCAGGATCAGTTCCCTCCTCCTAATCATCATCATCATCATCATCATAATCACTAACCATTGTGGGAACAGGCACAAGAGGGGTAACTACAGCTGGTTTATCAGTTGGAACAGGTATAGGCTGCTTGGGGGGACAGACCCTGCAGCACTTGTAACAAAGCCAGAGCTTGTGTAATATCAGCAGAAGTGGAAACATTTAAGGGCACCTAAGGGACCCCTTGAGGCATTTCAGTCAAGGTGTCAGTGTGTTTAGTTTTTCTTAGCTTTTTGGCAGCATCAGAGAGTCAACTGGCTGATTTTCTCTCTTACCAGAGCCCTCACCCATATCAAGGATGGATTTGGAGGCTCTAGAAGGAATTGCCATATTCTTGGAGAGGGTGGACTGGTCAGAGCCCAGGGACCTCTCCTCTAATTTTCTCTTAAGCCTCTTCCTGCACTTCTCCACAGTTTTTTCAGGGAAAGACATGCAAATCTCACAATCCTCACTAAAATGTTTAACTCCAAGGCAGAGCAGACAAAGGTCATGTTTGCCTGTCCTGGCAAACGTCTCAGCACATTTAGTATAGTTCTTAAAACCTGTAGGTCCTGTGTTCTTTTTAGGTTTATCTGACATTATAAAAAACAGGACTAAAAACTGCAAAATAAAATAACATTTCAAAATATGCAGTCGGTTTAAAAAAGAAAGAGATCAGTTCAGAAACCAATCATTTTTAAAAGATCCACGGTTCTGATCAATTCCGGAACTGAGAAACTGCTTGGAGAACTGGAAAAACCTCAGTTCAAAAGCGGTTAAACAAACACATTTTTATAGAAAAACAATCAGCAATCTTTTGAAAAGGTTTCCAAAAAGATTCACAAAGGAGTCGGTTACCCCTTAGTTCAAAGGAACCATGAGGAACCAATAAAAAAACTAAAGAATTTTAACTATGAAGTAAAAACACTAAATAACAATAAGAATAAGGCAGTAATGAAAAAATAAGACAAAATACTTACTTTTTTTGATTTCATGCACAATTTAGATGATCTTGATATAGAGAGATTTCCAGGACGTCTAAACTTTGCAGCGGAGACAAGAAATCTGAGGTAGAATGCAGGCAGTTAGAATAGGGCAGTTTGAAAATGAATGCATGAGCGAAACATTCCATAATTAGCATAGCATTCTATTTGGCTCCAGGACAGTGCTGGCTTAAGGGAACACTGCAAAGAGTATTAATATTAGTGGATTCCTGGGGTTAGAATAAGAGCTAGCAGTTAAATTTTGCTGACGCCTTGAAACTGGACTTAGAATTTTTCCTTTCTGGCAGACAGAGCTACCTTAATTATAGTAGAATTTGTTAGTTTCCTTATAGATCTATTAATTAATCTAATAGCACAATTTTGATGTTTACTTAATAAACATGTTACTACCATGTTCTATAAAGATTAAGTGTTAAGTAACTCCCTAGAACTATTTAACTGTTGTATATTTATATTTCCCTACATTAATAAAGGGAAAGGCAATTTCAGTGAAAATTTGTTAACATGTCAAAAGTATATAGGATTGTGTCTTGGAATGTCCAAGTGTTAAGAAGTACAATTAAAAAGAAAAAAAGTGATTAGTTATCTTTTAAAACAAAGAGCAGATAAGACCATTCTTCAAGAAACACATCTGATACTTGCTGAAGTAGATAAACTAGCTAAAGGCTGAATTTCCATAATACATGATAATTGTTTAATTCTAAGAAAAGGGGCATTGCTATTCTGAATAAAAAATGATTTCATTTTATTAAGCATAAGCATATTACAGATGAAGAAGAAAGAAGGAAGAATACAAATATTGGCTGGGAATTTAGAAGATAGAGAGGTAGCATTTTGCAATATTTATGCCCCCAATGAGAAAAAAACATTTTTTTTGACAAGGTTGTAGTGTTGTTGACAGATTTTGTAGACTATAAGAATGTTCAAGGTGGGGGAATTTTAATGAGATCAGTGATCCAGTATTAGATAGAAACAATGAAAAACCAACAATATCGTTGTGCCCAAGTCCAGCATGTAGGTCTCTACTTAAGTTAAAAGAAGATTTAGGCCTTTCAGATACCTGACGATTAGTACACCCCAAATAGAAGGATTTTGCCTTTTTTATATTGTCTTGCGCACGCAGCACAGACAATATATTGGGATTGCTTGAAGTGGAAGAGCAGGTTTTGGATGCGTGGTCATGTTGTGGCCAGTGGCGCTACTGCTTTTTAGGGCTGGGCTCAGTGGCACGGATTAGATTGCATGCTGTCTATGATAGCAGTTGCAAAATGTGCCACTAACTTGAAACATTTTATCCACTGCAATGAGGGAGTGACCCCTCATTGCAGGCCATGCCTTGCCTGATGTAATATTTCACTAAACATGGTGGACGGAGGCTCACCACCAGCCGCCCACCACTCACAGACCTTAGGAAGCTGACATGAGGGGGTGTCCTATCCCCCTGTTGGCATATGTGACCCCTTTACTGATGTGGTCTGCTGAGGGGGTGCCATCATGACTCCGAACACAGATATGCTTGCTGATGGGTGTGCACAATCCACTTGTCGGCATGTTAACCCCCTTCCCCATTTTCCTGCCACTGTCCCATCCTGATTGTGTGCCACACTGGGCGCCCACTCCAGTGTGGCTAACATGCCCCCCAAGGAATTTGCCACACTGGGAGCCCACCCCAGTGTGTCCAAACCTGTAAAAAAAAAAAAAGAAAGGAAAAGAAAATGGTCCCTGGTGAATTTTTTAATTTTTGTTATCTGAAACAAAGGAAATGGTCCCTCACATCCTATCCCTTCCCCCAGCCTGCAGCCACCCTCTGCACACCCCACCTCCCCACACTCCCCCCTCACCCCATACTTATTTTCAGAGCCTGGTGCGATGATCTTCAGTGCACTGGGAACATGTCTGCACTTTTTAAAGCTGACCGCAAACTGAAGAAATGCCGCTAAGCTGTATAATGGCATAATTTTTTTTTTCAACTTTCGTGCATATCTCTGCCATTTTTGTGAATTTTGGCACCAAATTTTTGACATGGGGTTCTTGGGAGTCCAACTCATGAATTTAGTCACTGTCTTCTCATTGTTCGGCCCAGAAAGCTGATTTTGCGATCACTACACAGAATCATCTTTTGGGACTGATTAACGAAATGGCAATGTAACTGTTCATGAGGTGGGCTCACAAAATGCCTATGTTGCAAATTTGGTGAAAAAATTCCAAAAAATTATCCTGTTACAAGCGTGCATTGCGCAGTTTCCATGCACACTTGTAACTTCCAGAATCTTTAATATTTTACTCCAGATTTTCAATACTGCCATTTTTTTCACACCTCCTTAAAACAGTACAGCTGCCATTTTCCACATCCAGAACGAAATGTGTTTTCTCACATCCGGCACAAAGTGGCGCTGCCACTTTAGGAAGACAATGTTCAGGACTCAGTAAGACAATCACAGTAACACTGTTTATGAGCAGAGGTCCTGAAATGCCTATGTTGAAAATCTGGTGAAAAAATTCCACAAAAATTATTATGTTACAAGTGTGCATTGAGCAGTTTCCATGCATGCTTGTAACTTTGAGAATTTTTTATATTTTTACTCTATATTTTCAATATTGCCACTTTTTCATACCTCATTATGAACAGTACAGCTGTAATTTTTCACATTCTGCCCAAAACGTGATTTTGCACATCTAGCACATAATGGCACAGTCGCTGTGAGAAATCAACATTTGGGACATATTAAGAAAACCATACTGCCACTGTTCATGAGCAGAGGTCCCAAAATGCCTATATTAAAAATCTGATGAAACAAGTCCAAGAAAAGACTGTTATGAGTGTGTGTTGCACAGTTTTCATGCACGCTCATAACGTCGAGAATTTTTAGTATTTTCACTACAGATTTTCAACATTTCCATCTCTTCATAGATTCTTATGAATGGTGCAGCTGACATTTTTATGTGGTGCAGAATGGTGAGGTCACTGTGGGAAATCAACATTTGGGTCACATTAACAAAATCACAGCAGCACTGTTCATGAGCAGAGGTCCCACATGCTTTCATGAGGTGGGGTCACAAAATGGCCATGTTGAAAATTTGGAGTGCAAATACCAATAAATACCAAGGGCATTAGGGTTTCTAACCATAACATCCCATCCTGTACAGACTAAAAGGTGTTAGGGTGTGCCTTTGGATTGTCAGCTGTAATGCTCATACCATTGCACCCCCACCCTGCAGCCACTGACAGCCATCCAGGTGTGTCTTGGACTCTTCTGCCCAAAATTCACCCCATTCTCTTATGCTGCACCTATCTCAACATACTTCCTTATGAAATGGTGTGAATGTAAGGCCTGATAACCCCAAGAAACAACGCAACACTTGTCAGAGTCTGTAGGGTAGGGTTAGGTGAAATGGCATGAGCGTTATGGCCAACGACCCAAAGGCACACCCAATGCCTGTCACTCTCTGCAGCATGAGGTGGGGTTGACGTTGGTTCTGTACTTCACTGCCATTCCTATTATGTGTTTCTCTAATGCCTGCACTACCAATGCCAATGCCAGCAAGACAACATTTGGCATTGACAAATGCTTGTTTCTAATAGACATAAAACTTTCAGTCGATTAGACTATTTCTTAATATCAGTATCATTAAATAATGATCTTTTAGTAGCTAACATTCAGCCCATTTTAATCTCAGATCATGCCTTGATTAGTATAGCCCTGTTGTTTAGAGACTCATCACCCAAGCCTTTTAGAGGGGGGTTAGTATATCACTAACTAAATATGTTAAATTTGTAGAACGGATAACAAAAGAAATAGCCAAATTTTTTAGCACTAATGACAATGGGGAAGTCTCTGTGGCCTGTGTTTAGGAAAATTCAAACTTTCCTGAGATGAAGGGTTATAAGCTGCTCAGTTTCAAAGAAAAAAAGACACCCAAAAGAAGGTGCTCAATCTAGGAAAAATGCTCAGAAATACTGAGGCTAGATACAAAAAAGAAGTGAGTCTTTTAAGTTTGATCTTTTAAGATGAATGGTATTAATCAAATATAAAATTAACCAGATTAACTCCTCTAAATCAGAATATGCCCCTAATAGAATGAAACAATCGTTCTGGAAGTCATAGAAGAAAACTGACAGATTCCTCGCATATAGGCTTAAAAAACAGTAGCACATCAACACAGTAAGAAGGATACAGGACAGACATTGTGAGTCCAGCCAAAACTTCTGGCATCAATAAATTCAGAGTTTGGATCAGCATATCCCCAATTAGCCTCATCTTAAAAATGAGATCTCTATGTCACTTTATTTAAAAGGGACAAGTCATTTTGTAACTCTGCCTGTTCAAAAAAGCCAGTTTTAGTGAAGAGCTACTGATGATCTCATAACCAGAACTCGAAGCCTAGTTCTCAATGCAAGCTACCTTATAGGATTTATTTCTTTCATGTAACATACAACCGCAGTTGTAAATATCTGAAAAAGGAAAGCTGACACTAGTTGGGTCACACACGGTGACACACGGTTTCAGAATGTGGAAGAGATGCAATGTGGTGTTGACGCACAATTCCAGAATGTAGCAGTGATGCAAAATTTCAGAATGTAACAGTGATGCACAATTTTGGAATGTGGCAGTGATGCACAATTCTGGAATGTGGCAGCGACGCACAATTGTGGAATGTGGTGGTGACGCAATTTTGGAAAGTGAAAGTGACACACAGTTTCAGAATGTGGCGGTGATGCATAGTTTCAGAATGTGGCAGTGACACAGTTTCGGAATGTGGCGGTGAAGTACAATTTTGGATTGTGGTGGTGATGCACAGTTTCAGAATGTGGCAGTGACACAGTGTTTCAGAATGTGGCTGTGAAGCACAGTTTCGGAATGTGGCAATGATGCACAATTCTGGAATGTGTCAGCAATGCACAGTTTCGAAATGTGGTGGTGACACACAATTTCAGAATGTGGCATTGAAACACAACTTCTGAATGTGGTGAGGATGTGGAATTTTGGAATGTGGCTGGAATGCATAATTGCAGAATGTGGCTGGGAGCACAATGTCGGAACATGGTGGGAATGTGATGCACACTTTTGAAATGTGTTGGGTACGAACAATTCTGGAATGTGGCAGGGACAACCAATTTCAGAATAAAATGGTGTGTCCTGTCACATTCTGACCATGTGCATCCCCATTATATTCTGAAATTGCCAGTCTCTGACAAATTCCTTGATGTGTGGTCCCATTGTGTTCCATGATTATGTCCCACCAAATCTGAGATGGCACATCCCTGCCACATTCTGAGATTGCATGCCCCCCAAACATTTTAAAACTGCACAACACCTTAACATTCTATACCTCTGTTCAAAGTTGCATTCCCAAAGCACCTCCTGACATGTTCTAAAGTACATTATAAAGGAGTGGAACTGTCTCCACCAATCAAAGCACAGCATCACAGTACCTCTTATCGAGTGTACAGTTGCTGCCTCATGCTACTCAGCACAGCTGATCACTGCCTCAATGACTCTCACTTGTCACAGTCTTCCTGACAGAGTCGCTGTGGTGGATCAGCTGTGAGACTACAGCCCCCCCCCCAAAAAAAGTGCTTTAAGATAGTTAAGTTCCCGACTAACTGGCAAGGCAATATAAGAAAGCAGCAGCGCTTTAGATATACAAGTGAGGGAGAACAGTAAGGAATAAAGAAAAAAAATCAGTCACTTCAATCACAGGAGCAACCCAGAAACCATGACACCACCTCATAAATGATCAGTACTTCAGCCACATGGCTGATCTGCAAATTGCCTTCACTGACAGAAGCGAAGCATACTGCCTGTCATTAACACTGCTGACACTTTCTCTGACATCACCTGCCTAAATGCAGTGCTGCCTGCTGGCTGAAGTAGTCTTTTGTTACAATGACAGGCAATTACTTCAGTTCTGTCCATGAAGGCAATTTGCAGATCAGCTCTGTGGCTGAAATACTGCTCCTTTATAAGGTAGTCTCACTGTTTTTCTGTCACTCTACTGACTGAATAGACTGTTTTCCAAAAAAAAATTAGTTCCTTATTCCTTGCAGTTCTCCCTCACTTGTGTCAAGCACTGCTGCTTTCTAATGCTGCCATGCAGATTTTGTCAGGAATTTAACAAGCTTAAAAATGACTACATAGCATGTCAGTGCTTGTTATTACCCGCTGTGCAACCAATGACACCACGCAAAGCACACCCATGGAATGTACCAAAATCTCAAGAAACAGCCGGGGACAAATGAAATCATGCAGAAATAAAAACGCCATTTTCAACAAAATGTACACTGTTTTGTAATGGAGACAATTCCACTCCTTTGTAATATGTTTATAGGGCTAGTGGGGGTGTTTCTTATGGCAGTCAATAATGTCAGAGGCTAAACTGGACATAGTAGCAATTAGTGAGAAGTGGTTTTCCAGTAACCACACTTGGGAGACTTCAGTACCTGGCTATGTATTGTTCAGAAGAGACTGAGGTGCAAAAAGGGGGGGAGGAGTGGCCCTGTATGTCAATGAAAATATCAAAGCTACAGAAATTCAGAATACACATAAGGAGCCAGAAGAACTGTGGGTCACCCTGGAAACAGGAAATGGGACAGCCATAAGAACTGGGGTTGTCTACAGGCCCCAGACCAGGGGAGGACATAGACACATTACTGTTAGAAGATATACAAAACATGACAGCTAAAGGGAGGTTCTGATAATGGAGACTTCAACATGCTGGATACAGATTGGACAATACCAGCAGGAACATCTGCCAGAACTAGACACATAGTGGATTCCCTGCAGGGGGAGGGCCTCAGACAACTGGTACAACAACCCACAAGAGACAGGGCTATCCTATATCTAGTACTGACTAACAGGGAAGGAATCACAGATCTCCAGGTAGAAGGTCACCTGGGGGCCAGTGACCATCACATGGTATGGTTCAATTTGGCTACTACATCTAAATCATCGCATTCCAAGGCAAAAATATGGGACTTCAGAGAAGCTGACTTTGATAAGATGGGCAACAGAGTTAAGCTAGCCCTGGCAAAAAGAAACACAGGTGAGGGGTACAGGCAAAGTGGGCAAGCATTATGATGCAATACTTGAAGCAACATCCCATTGTGTTAGACAGAAAAGGAAGTGCAAAAGAAGAAGGAAACCACTTTGGTTCTCAAATATAGTAGCAGAAAAGGTCAGAGCCAAAGGCTGGCCTTCAGGAAATATAAGGGAACACAGCGGACGAAGATAGGAGGCATACCAAACTGCCCTAAGGGAAGCAGGGAAGGCGTAAGGCAGGCAAAGTCCCAAACTGAGGAAACACTAGCACGAACAGTAAAAAAGGTGACAAGACTTTCTATAGATACATTAGGGAAAGGAGAAAGTCCAGAGGGGGTATTGCTAAGCTTAATGGAGAAAAGGGAGCATGTGAGGAGGAGGACCATGTAAAAGCATCTATCCTAAATAGATACTTTTGCTCAGTATTTACTAAAGAGAAGGTAGGGCAGGGCCCACAGCTCAGCACTATGGACACAGGGGGAAGGGAGGTGAGCACTACTCCCTTCACAAAAGAAAGGGTCCTACAAGAGCTTGCTAAGCTCAGGGTGGACAAGGCAATGGTACCTGATGGCATACATCCCAGGGTACTTAAGGAGCTAAAGGTGGAACTAGCAGAGCCACCAGCAGAACTGTTTAGTGAGTCTCTGAGCACAGGAGAGGTCCCAGAAGACTGGAGAAGGGCTCATGTGATCCCACCCCACAAGAGTTGTAGCAGGGAGGAGGCAGGGAACTACAGACCAGTCAGTCTTACCTCAGTAGTGGGCAAGATTATGGAGGCACTCCTTAAGGAAAAGAGAGTGCAACACCTGGAATCCATAGTGGCACAGGATCCAAGACAGCATGGGTTTACAAAAGGAAGGTCCTGTCAAACTAATCTCATAGATTTCTTTGACTGGGTAACCAGAGTGGTAGACCAAGGGGAGCAGTTGATGTCACCTACCTTGACTTCAGGAAAGCTTTTGACACTGTTCCACATAGAAGATTGATAAATAAGCTGGGTAGGCTCGGGGTGGGTCAGAAGTTGGTCAACTGGGTGGCAAACTGGTTGACGGGCAGAAAATAGAGAATGGTGGTAAATGGTATACAGTCAGAAGAGATGCAAATCACAAGTGGGGTACCTCAGGGATCAATCCTGGGGCCAGTCCTCTTCAACATCTTCATTAGTGACCTTGCAGGTGGACTAAAGGGTAAGGCTTGTCTGTTTGCAGATGACACCAAGATCTGCAACAGAGTAGATGATCCAGATGGGGTGGGCAGAATGAGAAGAGATCTGAATAAGCTAGCAAAATGTTCAGAAGAGTGGCAACTGGGATTTAATGCAAAGAAGTGCAAGATCATGCACATAGGGAAGAGAAACCCGGAAGCCACCTATAGGCTGGAAGGGGAGTTGCTGGCAGTCACAAAGGAAGAAAGAGACTTGGGCATCATCATCATCACTGATGACCTGAAATCATCCAAGCAGACCTCTAAAGCAGTAGGTAAGGCTAGGGGGGGTGTTAGGGCATATTAGTAGGAGTATCACAAGTCATAAGAGGGAGGTAATAATCCCTCTTTACAAGACACTGGTTAGGCCCCATCTGGAGTACTGCATGCAGTATTGGAGGCCACACCTTCACAAGGACATTAACCAAATTGAGGCAGTCCAGAGAAAGGCAACCAAAATGGTGCAGGGACTGCATCAGAAGACACATGAGGACAGATTAACAGAGCTCAACATGTATACCCTTGAGCAAAGGAGGGAGAGAGGTTATATGATTGAGGCATTCAAACACCTTAAGGGCATTAACAAGGTGAAAAAGTCTAACGTTTAAATATAAGAAAAACAGCAGGACAAGATGACACAGCATGAAATTAGAGGGGGGACGATTAAGGGGGAATGTGAGGAAATTCTTTTTTCACAGAAAGGGTGGTGGATGCATGGAATGGCCTACCTCAAGAAGTGGTAGCTATGAATACAATGCAGGGCTTCAAACAGGCATGGGATAGGCATAAGGGAGCAATACAAATGAGTATGAATAGATAGGCCACTGACAGAGCAAAGGCCGATGGCACATTTATAAGGTAGAAAAAGAAATGGGCAGACTGGATGGGCCTTGAGGTCTTTATCTGCTGCCAACTTCTATGTTTCTATGTTTCTATGATAAGAATGTTATCTCATACTTGTTTGGGCTGACAGAACCACTCAGCTTTGCTTTGCGGTCCTCTCGCCTGAGATAACATTCTTATCTTGTAAGAACCAACCCCCACTAGCCCTATAAACATAGTACCATGTACCAGAACGTTCTGGAAATGTAAGTACTGTAGTCACCCTACTGTATGTCAGTTTTTTAATGATTACTTCAGCTATAGTTTCTTAAATTTTGAAGAAATAGGTCCCATAAAGTTGCTGACAGAAAGGACTAGGCTGAGAGTTCTGGTTATGACATCATTGGTGGCTCTTCACTGAAACTGTTTGTTTTTTTTTGAACATGGAGTGAAATTAGGGTTACAAAATAGCTCATAACTTTAAAATGAAAAAATGTAGAAACCTAATTTTTGGTATGAGATTTATTGGGGGTATGATGATCCTAATTCTGAAATGTTACACTTTTGGCTGGACTCTCTCTAATTAATGACGTCTTCATGCAATACTATGGTAATACTGTATCTACAAATATAAAACCGTTAACTCCCTACTAGATCTGAGTAATTTCTTATCTGGTAGTAAAATGCCTAAGTAATCAGAACAGGGTAACAGATATATGGATGCCCCAGTTCAATTAGAGGAAATTACAATGGCAATTCAGAACCTACAGAATTGGCAGACCCCTGGACCAGATAGCATTCCTGGACAGGTATATAAGCTACTTACCCCTCAGCACCATTCTTAACTAAAGTAATCCAAGAAGCACAGACTGCAAGCAATGCATTACCCAAATCCATGAATGATGCTTATTTTACCCTTCTTCCCAAGAAAGGTAAAGATTTATTGAACTGTAGTAATTTTAGACCTATTTACATTTTAAACCTAGATTATAAACTAGTGGTAAAAATCTTCTCTAACAGCCTCCAAACAGTCCTGCCTAAAATGCTAAGGAAGAAATTATTAGGATTCCTCAAAGGTAAGTCAGAAGCAGATAATGTAAGGAGGCTGCATGATGCAATTTGGTATTCGATGTCCCCTAAAAGTCCTGCTTTTTATTTATATGACGGAAGCATTTGATTCGCTAGAATGGGATTATATGCAGCCTACCTTACATTACTTTGGCTTCGGTGAATTTTTTAAAAGCTGTGTTTCTCATCGTTACCAATGACCCTCTGCGGCTGTAATCACAAATGGAATAATATCTCCATTTTTTTTATTATTTAGGGGAACCAGGCAAAGGTACCCACTCTCTCCTTATATTTTTATCATGGCCATTGAACCTTTGATTAAGACTATTGCACAGGGTATTAAAATTGGGAAATTAGAGCAAAAAGTATTTGCCTATGCAGATAATCTGCTAGTAACCCTCAGCAAACTCCTGGAATAATCTGAAACCCTTTAAGAGCTTCTTATAACATTTGGTAGTATTTCAGTTTCACCATTACTTGGGATAACAAACAAGTTTTGCCTTTGTTGTGCCGAAGGTTTTTGAATTCCGAATCCAAATTCCCAGCACACACTATAAATAGAGATATAATATCTTTGAATATAAGTTTTTGCAGATGTAAATCTAATTCTAAAAATTAATCTTAACCTTTATTAGAAAAGAAAAAAATACGTACCATAGTAATTTTGTTTCTTCTAGTGGAGTCTTGCTGTATTCTAACAAAATGCAGTATGACCGAACAGTTCAGCTGTTCTGGAGAATAAAGAGTTAAACTCTATGCAAATGCATAGAACATTGAGCTTGATTTCAGTTTTTAAACCTTTGTCCTCGATACATTCTATGTAACTGACCAGATTCTTACAGTTACTAATAAAAAGTTAACAAAATAATCTATAACTATAACTAAACACCCCAAAGGTAAATACACATACAGAGATAGGGCATGAAGAAGACGCAAGTCACTGATGCCCAGAGAAAACACCACCCACTGGTGGGTAAAGGAATTGACAACTGGAGTGCAGAGATCCTGCTTCCCTTGGTTCCAGAGGGGAGGCAGGGTGGGAGGTCGAAATACAGAAAGACTCCACTAGAAGGAACAACATTACTATGGTAAGTAATTTGTTCTTCAAACAACATGAAGTCTTGCTGTATTCTGACAAAATACAGACTACCAAGCAGTGCCTCATGGAGGTGGGCTCAGAATCTACTTAGGGAATAGGATCTGCAGTACTTCTGTGCCAAACCTGGCATCACTCCTGGCCTGGGTGTCCTGGCAGTAGTGCTTAGTGAATGTGTGAAGAGCTTTCCAGGTAGTTGCTCTGCAGATGTCAAGCAAGGGGATATCTCTGGCAGCTGCAATTGAGGCAGCTGTCCTCCTAGTGGTGTAAGCCCTCAAGCCAACTGGTGGCTCCTTACCCAGTGTGCCATAGCAGAACTGAATGCAAGCCACAATCCATCTGTTGATGGTCCTCTTTGTGGCTGGCTTGCCTTTACCCACTTCCCCATAGGTAAGGAACAGCTGTGTACAGTCCTTCCTGTGGTCTTTTATTCTGTCTATGTAATAGCGGATGGATCTTTTTATATCCAGGTTATGAAGCCTGCATTCACCTGAACTGGAATGATCAGTGAAGAAGACAGGCAATGTTATGGACTGATTCAAGTGAATGTCCAAGACTACTTTGGGGAGGAACTTTCTGTTAGTCCGTAGAACAATCTTGTCCCTGTGAGGGGCACTGTTTCACTGACAGGGCCTGAAGCTCACTGATTCTCCTGGCTGAGGTGATGACCACCAAAAACACAGTCTGCCATGTCAGGAATTTAAGCTCTACTGAGAACAAGGGCTCAAAAGGGGACTGCATGAGCTGTGCTATGCATATATTAAGGTCCCAGGAAGGGGTAGGCTCCCTGTGAGGAGGGTGAAGATGGAGCAACCCCTTGAAGAATTTTTTAAATACAGGATGGGCAGCTAGGGAAGGGCCCTTCCCAGCTGATAGATATGCAGTAACAGCTGCCAGGTGTACTCTCAAGGTGGAGGGTTGCAAGCTCAAGGATTGAAGGTGAACTAAGTAATCCAGAAGGACTGCTAGGTCAGCCTCCTGTGGATCCTTGTCTTTCTGTGAACACCAGATGGAGAATCTGTTCCATTTGGAGGAATAAGATTTTTTGGTGGAAGGTTTCCTAGAGACCCGAAGGATGTCCAGGACCCCTTCAGAGAGATGTTGGCCTGCATACTCTAAGTCCTCAAGAGCCAAGCCTTGAGCTGCAGGGACTCGAGGCTGGGATATAGGATCCTCCCTTGGGACGATGGCAGCAGATTGTGCCTCCTGGGGAGGAACATTGGACTGGCCACTGATAGGGACAGCAGCATTGATTACCATGGCTGTCTGGCCTGATCCAGAGCTATCAGAATCATGATAGCTGACTGAAGCCTGAGCATGATCAAGACTCTGGGTATCAGGGGAAATGGAGGAAAGGCATACAGAAATCTGTTTCGCAAGTTTCATAATTTGATTCGAGGGTGATAGCTTTGCCAAAGATTATTGTAACTGAGTTTAATATTATATATTCCCCCTAGATTTTGCCTGCAGTTCTGTGGTAGGTGTCTAACTGAGGCTTAAAACTGAGCATAGTATCACAGGCAACCACTTCAGGCGGGAGTGTATTCCAAGGTGACATCACTCTCTGATTCACTCAGGCTCCCCTCTTGTTGAATTTATACAGTTCCTCTTTTAGTTGGTAATTAAGCGTTCTGGTTTACCAATCCAGAAGCAGGGCATCCATGGGCACTGAGCCCAGTGCCGGAGGTCTGCAGCAGGACTGAAGCAACTTGTGATTGTCTGGGGCTGCAAAGAAATCTATCTCTGGCATACCCCATCTTCTGAAGATTGTCATCAGGATTTGTCTGTTCAAGGACCATTTGTGATGGCCCTGATTGATCCTGGTGAGAGCATCTATCAGGACATTGTCCTTTCCTGGTAGGTGAACTGTTGACAGGGAAATGTTTGGGGAGTAGGCAGACTTCAGATCATCATGGCCTCCATACACCATCTGAGGACCATGTCCCTCCTTGTTTGTTAATGTAGTACATGGTAGTGATGTTGTGTGTTCTGACCTGAACCACTTTCCCCTGTAGCATCTTGGCAAATGACTGAAGTGCTAGGAACATTGCTCTGAGTTCCAGAATATTTATGTGCAATACAGACTCCTGCTGGAGCCATGATCCATGAGCAGTGTGCTCCCTCAGGTGAGCTCCCCATCCTAATAGTGAGGCATCTGTGGTCAGCATTACTGAAAGAGCCTGCTGAAGAAAGGGAACTCCCGCTATGAATTTGTCCCAGTCTTGCCACCACTGAAGAGCTCGCAGCAGGGTAGCAGACACTGGAATTATTTTGGATAGGGAATCCTTCTGAGACCAAAAGGACCTCAGGTGAAACTGGATGTCCCTCATCTGAAATCTGGCACCTGGGACCACTGCTGTGGTAGCAGCCATGTGGCCGAGGAGCTGTAGAAAGTACCTTGCTGGGTGAGGGACCTGAAGATGGAAGGACTCTGCCAACTGAATGAGGGTGTCTGGCCTTCCTGGGGGCAGAAAGGCCTTTGCCTGAACTGTGTCCAGCTCTGCCCCTATGAAATCCAGGCCTTGGATGAGTTTGAGGACTGATTTCTTGAGATTCACCAGGAACTCTAGAGACTGGAGGGTATCCTGTGTGAGGGCTAGGGCTTCCACTACCTGTTGGGGGTGAATGACCCACCACCAACCAGTCATCCAGGTAATAGTAAACTGTGACTCCCTGCCTTCTTAGGTGTGCCACAACCACTGCTAGGCACTTTGTGAAAGCCCTTGGGGCAGATGTCAGTCCGAAGGGTATGGCCCTGAACTAATAATGAGACAAAGACAGTCTGAATCTAAGGTACTTTCTGTGGGACTGCCTGATGGGAATGTGAAAATAAGCATTCTTCAGGTCCAGGGATGCTAGCCAGTCCCCTTGTCTGAGAGTAGGAAGAAAGATAGCTAGAGTGACCATCTTGAACTTTGGCTTTGTAAGGTGTTTGTTCAGGTATCTCAGATCTAGGATGGGCCACCACTCCCCATTTTTCTTCAGCGTTAGGAAGTACCTTGAGTACAACCTTTTTCCTCTGTTTTGAAGAGGAACAGGCTCCACTGCCTTTACTTGAAGCAGTGTGGAAACCTCTGACTCCAGCAGAGCTGTCTCTGAAGGGGGGGGCAGGTTTGAAGGATCTTGCTCCTGTTTTTTGGAACAACTTGAAACTGAGAGCAAGACTCTGGCCTAGTACTGCTAGGACCCGCCTGTCCGAGGTGATGGATTGCCAAGCCTGAATGTAGTAGGCCAGCCTGCCTCCCACTGGAGGTGGGGAGGAGGCCCAAACAGACACCTCAGGGTGTCTGTTTAGAGAGTGCAGAGGACTGAGAGGTGGAACCAGCATGGCCAGTGCCTCTTCTGCCTCTACCTCTAAAATAACCCCTAGGCTGTTTTTAGGAAGGGAAGGCTTGAGCCTGATAGAAAGGCCTACCTCTGCCTCCTGTGGCCTGTTGCCTCTGGGGGGGTGGCAGCTTTTTCTTTGGCAGTCGCATTCTTGTAGGCTACCATGTACTCGTTCATTTTTTTCATATATGCCTCTGTTTGTTCCCCAAACAAGGAATTTTGTGTGAGGGGAAAATCGATGGCATTGTTTTGTGTGTCTTGAGAGAGGTTTATGCACCTCAACCAAGAAAACCTTCTGTGGGAAATGTCAGAAGCCATAGAATGAGCAGCTGCATCATTAGCATTCACTGCCATGTGGAACTGGCATTTGGATGACTGAATCCCATTACTGAACAGCTTCTGCAGGTCTGCTGCCAGCTCAGGGGGAGCCTTCTTACCTAACTCTCCCACTGACTCCCAGAAAGACTTTTACTACCTAGATATATAGGCCATGTAGGATGCCTGTCTTACACCCAGGGAGGCAGCTAGATAGCCCTTCTTTGCTAAGGAATCAACTTTTCATGAGTCTTTATCAGGAGGATAAGAGGCAAGAGGGGTGCCAGCTTTTTCACAAGCTGCAGCTTGAACTACCACCACATGGCTGTAGTGGCTGCTCAGAAATTTGGTGCCATTGCCAGCCAATACGTACTTTCTGTCCATTTGCTTATCTATTGGTGGGACAGAACTTGGGTTCTAAAGGATTCTAGAGGTCTGCATTTTGAGGGGCTTATGGATGGGGATCATGAGTCCCTTGGAAATAAGAAGATCCATCATCTCCCTGTAGTCATCCTCGTTTTCCTTCTCCTGTCTGTTCTCTTAGACAGACAACTGTAATGTTTCTGCTACCTGTCTCATGAAAGAACAAGTATTTGTCAATGCTGAATGTTGTCTCACTGGCATTGGCATTGGTAGTGCAGGAGTTAGAGATGCATAATAGGAATGGCACTGAAGTATTGAACTGATGCCAACCCCATCCCCACCCTGCAGAGACTGACATGCATTGGGGTGTGCCTTTGGGTCGTCAGCTATAACGCTCATGCCATTTTACCTCATCCTACACTGTAGACACTGACAAGTGCCGTGGTGTGCTTTGGGTTCTTTGGGCCTTATACTTACCCCATTCCATAAGGAAATACACTGAGATGGGTGCAGTATAGGAGAATGGGGTGAATTTTAGGGCTGAACACTCCAAGGCACACCTCGATGCCTGTCACTGGCTGCAGGGTGGGGTTGGGGGTGGAATGGCATGAGCATCACAGCCAATGATCCCAAGTCACACCCCTGACATCTGTCAGTCTGTACAGGGTGGGGTGTTACAGTTGAAAACCCGAACACCGTAGACATTTGTTATATTCACTCCAAATTTTCAACATAGGCTTTTTGGGACCCCACCTCATGAAGAGTGGCACTATTAGTTTATTAGGGGAAAGGTGGTTTTGCACAGTGGCTATGGCATTTGGCGACACAGGGCTGGAAACACATTTTGGGCAGGATGTGAAAAATTACAACTGTATTGTTCATGAGGAGGTGTAAAAAAATGGCAACATTGAAAATCTGGAGTGAAAATTTGAAAAATTGGTGAAGTCATGAGCATGCACAGAAACTGTACAACACATGTCCATAACCCAATTATATTTGGGATTTTTTTAGCCACATTTTCAACATAGGCATTTTGGGACCCACCCTCTTGAACAGTGGCACTGTGATTGTGTTAATCTGTCCCAAAAGTTAATTTCCCACAGTGACCACGCTGTTGTGCGCCACTGGTGTGAAAACACATTTTGGGCAGGATGTGAAAAATGACAGCTGTACTGTTCCTAAGGAGGTGTGAAACAATGCCATTGTTGAAAATCTGGCATGAAAATATTGCAAATTTGCAAAATTACAAGGGTGCTTGGAAACTGCGCAATGTACTCTTGTAACACAGTCATTTTATGGACTTTCATCACCAAATGTTGAACATAGGCATTTTAGGACCTGTGCTCATGAACAGTGTCACTGTCATTTTGTCAAACTGTCTCAAAAACTGATTTCGCACAGCAACCATGCTATTCTGCGTTGGAAGTGCAAAAACACATTTCGGTCAGGATATGTAAAATGACAGTTGTACTGTTCGTAAGGAGCTGTGGGAAAATGGCAATGTTGATAATCTAGAATGAAAATATTACAAATTCATGAAGCTACACACGTGAGTGGAAACTGCACAACACATGCTCATAAAACAGCCACTTTTTGGATTTTTGTCACCAAATTTGCAACATAGGCTTTTTGAGAGCCCCTCTCATGAAATGAGCAGTAGCACTGTCATTTTGTTAATCAGTCCCAGAAGGTGATTCTGCACAGTGACCGTGAAATCACCTTTTGGGACCTAATAGTGCCATGACAGTGACTGAATTCATGAGGAGGGGTCCCAATAACCCCATGTTGAAAATGTGGTGCCCAAATTCCCAAAAATGGCCGAGATATGCACCAAAGTTGAAAAACTCCTATTTATGCCATTATACAGTTTACCAGCATTTCTTCAGTTCATGGTTGGCTTGGAAGAGTGCAGATGTGTTCCCTGTGTACCAAAGATCATCACACCAGGCTCCGGAGGTAAGTATGGGGTGAGGGGGGTGTGGGGAGGTGGGGTACGCAGAAGGGGTGGGTGCAGGTTGAGGGAGGAAGGGACTGTTTTCTGATTTATAGTTTTAAAATAAATAAATAAAACATTGCAGGACTTTTTTTTTTCCACAGGGGCATTTGGCATGCTGGGGTGGTCTCCCAGCATGCTACCTGAGTGTTTTGGGGGGTGCTGTGGCTGATGGGGGATTGGGCACCCCAATTGGCACATACCAAAGCAAAGGGGGTACAAGAGCCAAGGGGGATTTGGCACCTCCTTGGCACACAACAAATGGGGGGGGGACATTATGCCGATGGGGAGTGGGCTCCCCCATCAGCAAATTAAACTGGGAAGGTGGGACTAAAGCCAATAGGGATTGGGCCTCCAGTCAGCAAAGAAAGACTAATGGGGGCGCATGATGCCGAGGGCGATTGGGCACCCCCTCGGCACACATGTGAAATGGGAGGGAGGGGGCATTATGCCAACAGGGAGTGGGCTCCCCAGTTGGCAAATGAAGTGTGTTGGGGCATGCTGACAGGGGGATTGGGCACCCCTGAAGTCAGCACTCTGCATGGCGGCAGTCAGTGCCGCCATGTTTATTGAAGTGTTTCACTAGGAAAGGCACATCGGGAGTCATGTTAGTGTGCCACTGCATGACAAGCTTGCCTCTCATTGCAGTGGCACTTTTCTTAGATCGGGTGGCCACTTTACGTACAGCTGGTGTCAGTGCCTGCATGCTGCCTTATTGGAGAATGAGGGACGCACCTACTGATGCGTGCCCTGCGTTGGCCCACAGTGACTGCACCTCCAAATCTGCTACTAATGCAATATGTTGGCTGACGTGCATGCACGAGCCATAAAAATGAAAGGTAGATTCCCTGTAACGGTGAGGTGGAGATTCCTACTGATGATGCTCTGGAGAAACCTCCGGCTCAATAGGTTCTCCCTCATCCTCCTCATCTTCATAATCCTCATATTTAGATTCATAATATTCCTCTGGGTCCAGAGAGCCTGAAGGAACCGAGCCGGCTGGCACTTGAACCGAGGAATGCGCAGCTGGTCATTGAGCCGGTTCACCCCAACCAGGCTGCAATGACTGAACAATGCATATAGCCTTTGCGATCTCTTCAGTGGTTAGAAGCACAGCAGCTTGTTTTCATGGTTCTGAACTGCTTTTTCTCATCTTCTTGGCGGGGCCTGTATCCAGGGCAGAATCCACTTGTGTTTTGCCTGACGAGGGTTTGCTTTGGTCCGAGTATTCAGTAGCCAGTTTATTGCATTCTTTTGAACCGGACAGGACCTCATTGGAAGATTTTTCTATTCTCTCCATTCAGTTTTCCCAAATGTCTATCTAGGTAGATTAAGGGAAGTTTTTGCAAATGTTACAGTCTGACTGCAGATGGTAAAACTCAGGCAATAAAGACACACCAAGTGCGGATCTGCTTTAGCAAATTGTTCCCCGCACTCGGTGCAACGTTGAAACCAGTGGGACTAGTTTTTCTCATGGGTCTCTGTGACATAACCCTTTTTTTTTTATTTAGTGCTTAACCCAACATCTTATTTAGGCCAGTTAAGCAATTCCAATCAACAAGATTTATCCCTAAATGGCTTAGTCAGGACTGGATAAACAAGAAAAGCATATTTATTTACCCCTGATGGCTTTAGTTAGGCTGGGTAAAAAAGAGAGACAAAGTTTAAGGCAACAAGCGGTTTAGCGCCTGCGTTAAAAACTGAGAAAAGTCTCAGTTTTTAGTCCAAAACTTTGAACTGGATCCCAATAAATACAGTACAAATAGACTTCAACAACACTACCTCAAAAAAGTAAAGAAGTAGCTTCAGTTCCTTCCCGGTCATGGAGAACAGATTGGAAACTGAAAACTTACCCAAACTGAAGGAAACCTAGACTAGTCTAACCTGTAACTGAGGGACAGAGGTTTGAAAAAAAAAGAAAGAAACGGTGGTTTTAGAAAACGTCAAAATTGACACTTCAACCAAAGAAGAAGAGGAGCAGTCTCCGAGGTGTCTTCACAGGTGAGTGGAGTAAAGAATCTGGTCAGTTGCACAGAATGTACTGAGGACAGTGGTTTGAGAACCGAACTAGAGCTCAACATTCTATGCATTTGCAGAGTTTAACTCTTAGTTCTCCAGGGCAGCTGAACCGGTCAGTCATACTGCATTTTGTCAGAATACAGCAAGACTTCACAATGTTTGAACATTCAGTCTCACCTGTAGAGATGGACCAAGCTCAATCTGTCACTGTTAGGTAAAATTAAGTCACTTAAAATTATTACAACTGCTAAGCTGTTTCACTTCTTTCAAAGCCTTCCATTGGCCCTCAACAGTAAATACTATACACAATTTGAGTTGGCAATCAGAAAGTTCCTTTGGGAAGATAAAACCTCTCAAATCTCTATTAGTAAACTCAGAGCACTTCTAGTTGTAGTGGGATTTGCCATGCCCTGGTGGGAAAAGTACTACTGGACATTCTTAGACAAACCTTACAACATGTTGCCAAACCATGTCTACAAGACACTCCACTGTAGTATCCACTTGAAACCCATCTTTTACGACCCTTGCAAATCCAAGATTTGATGCTTTTGCCTATACCTCCTCCACTTAAAAAAATCCATTCATTGCTGGATTCACCACAATTCTAAGGAATGTGTTTGGACCACATAACAAATGTAGAACTAACCAACTACTCATCTCCAACAATTTGGGCACTCCACTTGAGCAGGTACTCAGTTTTAAGTATCTGGGCGTCACCCTGGACAGCACACTTTCCTTTCATGTGCACATTTCTACCATCTTCAGAACAGCTAATGTCAGATTAGGCCTCCTCTTGCATGACCCTAGAGGCTCTACACCTCGCTGTGTCCAGCTCCATACTATCTATCATCAACTATGGCATTGTATTCTATGCTGTGGCCTCTCCCACTGCCCTCAGAATGATTGTAGTCACCCTTAACAAAGCATGCAGGTTACTTACTGGTGCAAGCCGGGACACTCACACCTGTGACCTGTATGCATATTCCAACTGGCTCAACCTTCAAAACAGAATCCACTATCACACCTGCTTCCTGACCAAAAAGATCTCCCTAGAACTTGCACTTCTTGCACCCTCACTTCTGCTGAGTGGGGGTGCACTTCTTGCACTCCCACTCAGCAGCATCTAATGAGGGCCCCAACAAACTCCCAGCACTCCAGAAACTCACCCAATCAAGCTTTCCTGGTTCCATTTTGTAGGACCTCAAAAGGACAAAGAGCATTTATGTTCAGAGCTCCCAAATGGTTTAACAGCCTCCCAGCACATATCAAATCCACCCCCAATATTGGCCCCTTCAAGAACCATCTTTGACAACACCTAGTCAACCTCAGCAGCTGTGACTGCCACTCTTTACCCCTGTATCTCTACACACTTAACTCTGCAGCCTTCCACTGACAATGCCCTCCTGGGTTGTTACTTTGTGTGACCTCTGAGCTCCCAGTCACCCTCATTCCCTTACTTTACTGGGAACTGCCACTTCCTTGTCCTCTCAGTGAACCACCTGACATGTTCTTTCCCCACCATCAATTGGCTGCTAACCTCCACTGCTCTTCTAACCTCTACTGCTCTTGTACTCTCTTTTCTTCCTCTGTCTGTGGTCTGCTAATCCTCCTTTCTCACTTCTATAAGCAGCATAATTTCCATTGGCTTTCTCTGCTTCTTATCCTGCTTACTATCATCAGATTTCTTCTTAATAATAGCACTTAGTAATATTTTTAGTTTGGACGTTAGATTATCTGTCAGTTGTCCTACTTCTTATATTTCACCTTGCCTGTTTATCTGTGTTCAATGTGCCTGTGTCTGTTAGTCATCATCAATGCCACTGTTTCGCCGTGATTCTGTGATCACGGGCGGAATCCCAGAATCAGACTCCTCTCGCGGTATTTTAAATTTCCAGCTGGAGAGTTGCAGGATTCACGCTGCTGACATGAGCATTTGGGAATTCAGCTGTATAAGAACTGCAGACTTACTTCAGATGTGCCCCTATTTGCTACGAGCTACAAACCCGGAAGAAGAACCACGCTGCTGAGAGGACGCCAAGCTAGGAGAAACTCCAAGACCATGCTGCCCAGACGCCACTACCAGAGTCGGGGAAACCCATTGATTTTTTAATTTTTATTCCTGTCTTGTAATCCACACAGAAGAAACGCATTGAGCTGCCCAGACACTGCCATCAGAGTCGAGAAGACCCATTGATTTATTTAATTTTTACTCCATCCCCACACGGAAGAAGTGCACCAAGCTGCCCAAACGCTGCTGCCAGAATCGGGAGACCCATGGCTGTAATCGCGGCAACGAAGAAATGCACCACAAATTTCATTTCAGGTACTGTACTTTTTTCTGTTTTTCTGAGTCTTGCACTGCTGCCTGCCCGTCATCTTCTGTGTGACCCCCACACACACACACACACAGCATTTCAGACTCAGCATATTGTTATCTAATCCCAGGTAGTAGAGATTGCTGCTGGAACAAAACTAAGCCCGAACTAGAAGTGGTAAACCTCCGCCCCACTTTGTAAACATCACTCAGTTATCTGTGTATTATTTGGTGGGGATCGTATGCTACTTGCTCCTATTATCTGAAATGAGTGAGCTTGCTCTCAAATGGGTACTTTGAGAACATTATCCTGTATACATGTAACAGAGTACTGTACCCTTTTTCCTTTTTATATCTGTTAGCCCATATTAGATTTAATTTGTCTCTTTTTGTTCTATATCCTCATGTACAAGTTTGACTTGTTTTTCTCTGTGCCATGTAATGGAGAGGCTGTAGTTGGAAACAGCCACATGTTGTATTGTTCATAGTAACCTTATTGTATCACCTAAGTAATTACTAATTGTGTGTACTCAAATTCTTTTGAAATAAAGGAAGTATATAAAAAAAAGGCATAAGGCAATTCTTGTGGGCTGTTGGTTAACTAGGATCTGCAGCTTATCCAGTAGGCAGGGAACTGGTCCTTATCTGCCATCAAAGTCTATGTTTCTATTTGACTGCTGCTCTAATGTGTCCTCCAGGAGGTTTGCTAAAAGGTTAGGGGCTGTTAGGGGTTGGGGGTTGCTAATGAATATGTTCTTGGGAAACACTGTTTTAGGGACTTCTAGGGGTCTATTTAAATGGACATCTGACCACTCCTTCCTTGCAAACATTCATCTACTTTGTGACTGTACATGTAACTGCATACACTTTATTTTTGTTCACAGTAACAATTGAGATCTGGCAGTCAGTCATTCACCACACAGGACATTCTAATATTTATTGTTAGATTTTTATTAAGGATTTGGTCATTTTAGGTGATGCAAGAGAAGGGGGTCATTAGAGCAGCAGAGTCTGCTGCTCTAATAGAAACCTAGACTTTGATGGCAGATAAGGACCACTTGGCCCACCTAGTCTGCCCTATGTCCCTGCCTACTGGATAAGCTGCAGATCTTAGTTAACTAACAGCCTACAAGAATTGCCTTATGTCTGCCCCATGCATTCTTGAATTCTCCCACAGTTTCAGACCCTACAAGCTCCTCAGGAAGGTGATCCCATGCATCTACCACCCTCTCAGTGAAAAAAATACTTCTTCACATTACCCCTGAGCCGTTCCCCTTCTATCTTCAAATTGTGTCCCCTTGTTCTTGCATGTCTCTTTTTCTGAAAGATGCTACCATCTTGGACTTTGTTGATTCCACTGAGGTACTTAAAAGTTTCTATCATGTCCCCCCTCTCCCTCCTCTCCTTAAGGGTATACATATTAAGCTCCTTTAGTCTCTCCTTGAACGGCTTCTCTTGCAGACCCTACAGTATTTTAGTTGCCTTCCTCTGGACTGCCTCCATCCTGTCTATGTCCTTGCGGAGATGGGGTCTCCAGATGCAATACTCCAGATGGGGTCTCACAGGCATCAAGGGAGGAGGGCCCTTCACCTGTTGTCTATTGTCTACACGATGGCAACCTTCTCCACCCAGGGCAGTAGGCAAGTGTCAGTCTTCACAGCTAAGACCCTTGCCACTCATTGATTAACTGGTAGGTGGTGTGCAATTGCCAGGTGACCCACACCCTTTGGCCCCCCAACAACTGAATGCATCTAATCCACAATGGTCTCATCTCCCAGCTAGTTTCAGTGCAAGAATCCAGGGTTTGCACACCAACTTAGTCTCTCAGTTGGTAGTGTGACAGGCTGGTACCACATCATTGGACTGACCCAGGAAAGCAGCTTTTGATCAGAAGTCGTGCCAATAGAGTTTTCTATGGATTAATTGCTACAGTATATTAGGATTACATGTACTGACAACAAAATCTACCTGCAGTAGGTACACCACTGGATGGCAAGGTCCTTTCTGGGTGTAAGAAGGTCTGAGCTAATTTGGAGGCTTGTGTGAACAGATTTGTGTCTGTTAGGGATGGTGGGCAGAGAGTAGGAATGCAACATTTTTTTTTTTTGCTTTCTATTTTTTCCCTCCTATGTGTCCTCCATCTCCGACCCTTCGGGGGCACCTGGAAGTCATCCCTCTGCCAACCACCCAGCCCGAGACCGACCTTGCACCCCATGTAGCCACGGTTATACCCCCCCAGGCGGGGAACGAGGTGGGGCCCGTACACCCCGTACACTTCTTGTTTCATCGGGCAAGGTATTCTGAGAGAGTGGTGGCATATCGAGGGCACGTTCCCAGTGATGGAAGACTGTTTTTTCCCTCTGGTTTCCTCCCCTCATGTGATGTGTGCTCTGATGTCAAGGTGCTGTGTGCCAACAGCCACCATGTGTCACGGCCAGCCCCCCTATGAACAGGGCTTGCTGTACCTCGAGCCTCTGCTCAGAGTCAGGCAAGTTGCAGGCATTGCCCCCCCCGGAGAAGGCAAGCTGCCATAGGATGCTCAAGCCATTCTCCCCCAGCTGGCCATCCCAAACCTGGGTCGCCGATGTCACGAGCGGAAATCCAACCGCTTCGCCGACGGGCCAGTGAATGCAACTATTTATTGTTTTCTTTGCTTTTTATTGTATATTGTTTGCTTTTCATTTTACCTTAGATAGTGTAAGGTAATATTAAATAGTATTTTTTTGCACTGATGTTTTGGTCGTGAGGTAATTTTTTAATTTTAATTGAATTTATTTAGGGCCCCACAAAGTGCTTTGCAGGGGAGCCTTTAAAGTCCTAGGCACAGCCCTGTGTATAGTAGATGCTGGAGTTACTGCAGGTAAAATACTGCACTATTTTGTTGATGTGATGGGGGGGGGATTGAATATCTACAGTAGATGCTGCATTTAAAAGGAGGTTGGTGGCAGGTCCAAAATGAGAGGTACTCACAGAACACAGACCCAACCCTGTGCTGCATCTCACTGCTGGTTTTTATTTGATTCAAATTCACTGAAGGGTGTGTTTGTGTGAAGACACGTTCTGTGTTCTGTGAGTACCTCTCTGCTGTACATGGACCTCCATGTGGTTGCTGTAAAGCTGCCCTTTTGGACTAAAGTTAGAATGGGTTACTGCCATTTCCCCACATGCCCTTGTGTGTGCAGTATTTTGTGGAGGGGTTCTTGCAAATTAAAAGTGTTGGTGAGTTAAATGAATGCTGCCTTTATGCCTGACCCCACATGTTGCCTGCCCCCCCCAATATTTACCCTTAATATTCTTTCTCCTTCCCAGTTATTCTATGTCTCCCTGTGCATAGAAAGGGATGTGTAGCTCTGGCAAAGTACAATACCTTGGAGAGAGTTAAAAAGCAAAGCTGCGTGTGTGGGGGGTGCATTTGCAGCAAGCCAATAATGCTGAACTCAAACTTGGGGGGGGGCACCTTAGTCTTCTGTGCGACACAGCACTTTGGGGGGTGCAGAAATCACTGAAGTTGCTGTGGCCACAAAGGGGCAAAGGGGGGCATCACACGCTAATACCGGCATGGTGAGGACATTGGGTGATGTGAAAAGTTTGTGACTGTGGGTGCCACTATGCTGTTTTTAATGAGATCTAGCTTTTTGTTTCCTCGTTTACCTCGTTTAGCTCAGAGGAAAATTAAGCACCCTGCCACACACACTGACCCCATTGCTTTTAAACTGTGCTGTACTTTTACTGAGATACTGCACTTTAAACGTACCGGGTCACTGGAGGGCCAGCTGGGGGAGAAGGTGTCTGACTGCTTGCCTTCCCCAGGAGGATGGTGGGGATGTAGGCTAGTGCCTGCTGACTCCTGGGGGTATAGCAGTGTGCCGACCGATTAACTAGGGGGGTGGACATTGGCATTTGGCATCATGGTGTGCCACACCCAGGGACAAAAGAGGAAAAACCTCTTCTCTGATCTGGTCTGGCCCAGGAGACCACCTCAGCAGCACCCGAGGGGCCAAGATATTGCACTGGATGGCCCCCGCTGGAACCTTTCTCCTTGGTGGAGAACCTATCCGGTGATGGGTTACACTAGATTACCCAGAGGGTATCTGTCATCTGGGGTGGAGGACAGTGGCAGAGGGTGGGGACACAAGAGAGCGATGGGGAGAGACCATAGATGGCACGAAAGATAGTCCGAGAGATGAGGAGAAACAGGAGTTGACAAAAACAGGGGTGTGCAGTATGGTTAAAAAGGTAAAAGGGTTAAAAAGCAAATTGGGCAGTGTATGCATGTGTGTGTGGCAGGGAACTGGGGGGGCAGAGTAACTTTCCCTTTTTTTTTTTTTGCTTTATTCCTTAGCTGCCCCCTTTCTTTTGGGACCTCAAATGTGCCCTGGCAATGGAAGGATCAGGGTCACATACAGAGATGAGTGCCCCGCTCTTCTCAATTATTTAACCCTCTGGATTATCCCCCTGGCTTGGGCGGAGGAGTCTCTCCTTCCCCTCCTACCTTCAGGGAGAGAGTGTGCACTTTGTTCCTGCTTCCCCAGCTCCTTCCTTGCTTGCCCAATGCTGAGGCCTGTCTATAGGTGCAACCTGTGGGGTGTTTAAGATGTTGATGCTGTGGTTAAAACTCGGGAGGTTGGTGGTGGTGTCCAAAATGCATTTTGTAGAGTGGTGCTCAAATACTGTATTGTTGAAGTGCTGATGACAAAAAAAGTGTACACTCCTGGTCTGTGCATTAAATTAATGCTGCCTCTTGTGCTTAATGTGTGTGTGTGTGTGTGTGTCAGCCAAAGAAGCCAAAATCCAGTGTTTTGACCTGGGGTGGGGGACAAGATTCCAAAGCAACTTTTGTCTTCTGTGTGCCCCCGAGCTTGTAGAATAAGTGTGTGTGTGTGTGTGTGTGTGTGTGTGTGTGTGTGTGCAAGTAGCTTGCTGTGTGCCACAGTTATTGGGGGGGGCAACTGTATGCCACAAATGTCTGGATAGTGCAGCTGGTGTCACAAAGCAAGTTGACCCCAAACTAATATAGGGTACATATAGGGTACACATCAAGCAACACAGCCTCTTGGACTTTATAGGAGATGGGATGGTTTGCACACACTGTCCTCTAGCAACTCCAAGGGGTTGTTTTGGTGGTGTGTGACCCAGAGTGAGTGGGGTGGTGTGCTCGTTTTGGGGGTGAGAGTTGGCAGAGCTGTATCTCTGAGAATGTCCCAAGGTGCTATGTTGGTTTGTATGTGCCAAGAGCTAGTTTGGTGAGGGGTGTTTATGTTACACACAGAATCGGTTACATATTTAGATGGTAGGCAGGTATGACTAGGCACAGTTGCAGTCTGGATGTGAGGGGGGGTTCTCCCTGCTTTCACCAACAGAAAAACATGCCTCAGCATACAGTAAACTGTGGAAAAAAATCACCACCTGGGTTGGTCTCAGAAGAGTAGTAAGTAGATGTGGAGGAGAGGATTACGGTAGGGGTCCAGGGAGCTTTTGAGGTTCCCCCCAACAGAAATAAAGAACACCTGTGTGAGAACTTTTCATAATTGTACATCTTCAGGGGAATCTCTTGCAGCAGATTACACCTTAGGAACTGCAACCGTCAGGCGTCAGGACCACATGGAAACTTTTTTGCTGGCAGTCTATTTAGGGCCACACATGCCGAAGTTGTCATCACAATGGTCTTCCCTATATAGCTGTGCATGGCTCCAGATGGACAGCTAGCAAAAAATGTTTGTGCGGTCCTGGTGTCTCGTGGTTGCACTGCAGTTTCTAAAATGTGACCTACTGCAAGAGATTCTCTCAAGACCTGCTGTTACATTCTATAAATAACTGTTTTTGTTTCTCTTAGGGAAAATCTGGAAGTTGTACATTGCTGCTACTTTCCCATCTGGAGGATGGGAGTTGTAGATTGCTGCTGCTGCCATTGTACCTGGAGGATGGGAGTTGTAGACTGTTGCTGCCATCTCATCTAGTGAATGGTGGTCACTGGATGCTACTGCCATCCCAGGAGAATGGGAGTCGTAGGCTGCTGCTGCCATCGTACCTGGAGGATGGGAGTCGTACAATGCTGCTGATGTCATACCCAGAGGATGCAATTCGTAGATTGCTGCTGCCTTCACACCTGGATGACGGGAGTTGTAGAATGCTGTTGCCTTCACACCTGGAGTATGGGAGTTGTAGATTGCTGCTGCCGCCATTGTACCTGGAGGATGGGAGTTGTAGACTGTTGCTGCCATCTCACCTAGTGAATGGTGGTCACTGGATGCTACTGTCATCCCAGGAGAATGGGAGTCATAGGCTGCTGCTGCCATCATATCTGGAGGATGGGAGTCATACAATGCTGCTGATGTCATACCCGGAGGATGCAATTCGTAGATTGCTGCTGCCTTCACACCTGGAGGATGGGAGTCGTAGAATGCTGCTGCCTTCACACCTGGAGGATGGGAGTTGTAGACTGTTGCTGCCATCTCACCTAGTCAATGGGAGTCGTAGGCTGCTGCTGCCATCATATCTGGAGGATGGGAGTCGTAGGCTGCTGCTGCCATTGTACCTGGAGGATGGGAGTCGTACAGTGCTGCTGCTGCTGCTGTCATACCTGGAGGATGCGATTCGTAGATTGCTGCTGTCTTCTCACCTGAAGGATGGGAGTCATACAATGCTGCTGCTGCCATCGTACCTGGAAGATGGGGGCTTTATGCAGTGGCTACTGCCATCATAGCCAGAGGATAAAAGTCATGGATTGCCTTATCCATGGGATCAGAGTCTCCCATTTTGTTGAATTATCTTATCAAGCAGATTAGTGGAACACACTACTAATTATTTTATGGGGGTTGTGATTTCAGTATTCATACTTTCTGCCTGCATGATGTTTTCTGCACCACTGAATAAGAGAGCCAAGCTCTGCTACAGCTCAGCTAAGGAGTGAGCCCTTCCATTTAAATCTGAAGGCCTCTATGAGGATGGAGGAAAACTTTTCTGTCCTTACTGTAACCATGTCCTGGACCATACCAGAAAAAATACAGTCAAAGATCATCTGCTCAGCAAGAAACATGCTAGGAATAAGGAATGAGCTGCTAGTGAAGGAAGACCAGCAAGGCAGGTGACCCTGACCAGCAGTTTCAGAGCTGCAGCAGAATCATCCATCATAAGAAATGAGATGGGCATGGACACAGTTAAGGCATGTGGGGCTGCAAATATCCCATTGGAGAAGCTGGATCATCCACAGCTGAGGGAATGGATGTGCAAGTATGTGAAGGGAAGTGGAACAGTACCAAAAGCAGACACCCTGAGGCAACTCTATTTACCCAAGGTAAGAGAGCAAATTGATGAAGACCTTAAAGCAGCTGTGACTGGGAAATCCTTGTCTGTGATATGTGACGAGAGCATGGATGCACAGTCATGGTGCATTCTTAATGTCGTGTTTGTGTTGGAAGGGGGCAAGACATATATTGGAAACAGCACAGAACTAGACTCTGTCAACCATTCCACAGTGGCTCAAGCTGTCTTGAAGACTCTCCAGAGTTGTGACATTGACTTTATGAATGTAGTTTCGTTTATCAATGACAGCGCTCATTATATGATAGAATGTTTTAATGACGCACTTCGTGGGGTTCTTGGGGACCAAGTTGTGCATGTGTGTTGCTGGGCACATGTCTTGTCCCTTGTTGGGGATACATGGCTGCACCATTTCAAAAAAGTTAATGAACTGGTTTCATTGATAAAATATGCTTTTCAGCAATCACCAAAATGCAAATGAGAATTCATCACATTTTTGCAGGATCTGGAAGCTCCAGGAGAAATTATTGCGTTACCACCGGTTCCTGTTTTAACTAGATGGAACACACGGTTTGCAGCTGTGGCATACCACTCAACACACCTACAATACCTGAGGGACTTTTTCAGGGTAGATTCGAGTGATGCCACCTCAATAAACAATCTATGGGCATTACTGGATGACTGGTATGATGAGCTGCAAGCACAACTGGCATTTGTTACAGATAATTCAGGTGACATTATTGCTGTGATAGAACTTTTGCAGTCAAAGGAGAAACCTCTTGCGACATCCATGTATAACATGCTAATGTCAATTAAGAGCCGCTTTGAGGCTGGCACAACTAAAAATGATGGCTTTGGTGAGAAGGCAGAGCTGTACCTCTCTAAACTGAGGAATAAAGTAAGGGATGAGAACATCAAACTGTTCAAAAATGCTTTCAAGGTTAGTTTGAAGAAACTGACAAAACACATACAGTCAAATTCATCTGTACAGTTTCTCATGGCCTGTCAAATTCTAAACCCACTCAACCTACCCAAACTCAATAAGGACTTCCAACTGTACTTGCCCTATATCCCAATGTTCACGTTACACAATAAGAATGCACTGCTAAGGGACTGGGAGATCTACATACATCAGGATGTGTGGGAACTACCAGAGATTGAATCATTTGATCTTCACCAGTACTGGATCTCTATGTCCTCACAGGTACCAACTCTGGCAAAGGCAGCCTTTCAGGCCATCTGGGCCCCTGTTTCTAGTGCAGATGTGGAGCGGTCATTTTCTGCACATGGACAAATCCTGACCGACCAATGGAGAAGTCTGACTGTGGACAATTTCAAATAATTTTCAATACTGCTATTCAATAAGCAGACTCTCCCACCCTCTTGTATAATTGCAGTTCTGATGCACTATTGCAGAAAAATGGTGCTCCCCTGTGCAATAAAGTTGTAGACATGCAGTTCTAGCGCAATATTGCAGAAAACAAAGTGGTGCTGCACTGTGCAATGATGAAGACGTGCAGTTCTGGTGCAGTATTGTAGGGAACAAATGGTGCTCCACTGTGCAATAAAGTGTAGACATGCAAAATATATATATATATATATATACACATATAGTATTTCCACATTATATGTAGCTATGGGTTAGATTCTACTGTCCTTCACATAGTATGCTTTAGTTCATGTAGTCTGGGTAGTGTATTTGTCTGGGTAGTGTATTTGTCTGGCTAGCGTATTTGTCGACCCATGTACAGTAGCCAATACTTGAACTGTGTTTTTTGCACATACTTATCTTTGTAAATCTTTTTAAAACAAAACACATTAATTGCATTTTAGCTTTGAGAAGTTTTTATTATACATGTCACAGAACACATTGTCAACACTAAAACAAAGACAAGATTTTTGTGTCTATTTCGTATCGCGCAGACTTCAGAATTGGTTAATCCATGTGAGAAAAATTTTACTGTTACATGAGAACATTTATTTTCACCAGCTGTATTGATCTGAGAAGGGAATATTTTAATAATTATGCTAGTTTGGCCAATGGAGTTCCACAGTCATGAGCCTTGATAGCTGGTAGATGCACAACTTGGATAGCTAATACAACATGAAATATACAATTAAATGTTCTTGTTTTCTGCTGATGTGACTTAAATCTGCATAAAAACGAGTGACTAATATAAAGTTTTGGATTACTGGAAAAATCCCAGAAATTGGATTCCCAAACACTAGTAAAATCCTGGAATCCAGGATGGTCAAAACAGAATTTGCTTTTTCCAAGCACGGAAAAACAGTGGCCTTGGTCATCATTTGTATTGTTCATTTTGTTGATGTGGAGCCTTTGTAAATGAGCCCCTGGCTCGAAGATCTTAATTCCGAGATCAAAAAAATAAAATAAAAATCCTCAAGCAATACCAGTTCAGAGATCCCTTTACGGGGAGACTCCATAATTCAATGTAACAATTCACCTCAGAAAGATCCTGGATGGGGAAAATCTGGCATTAGAAGGCTTAAAGATACATAGATATACAATCCAAAACTCTGCTATCCTTTGAGGAATGTATGCAAAAATCTGAGTTACACAGATTCCAGTTCTATTTATATTTGCAACTTAGGGATGCATTGACAACTCCACTAGGCCCAGAGTTAAAACTCCCCGACTTTGCAGAATTGGTGCAGGTCATTAAAATTGCACACCTTAATGAAGGGGCCAGCATAATGTATAAACTACTTTCACAACTGGAGCCAAATTTAACAAAATAGTCTAAACCAAAATGTGAACAAGAGCTTAATTTAACTTTATCCACAGATGAATGGGATCAAACATGGCAAAATGCAAAGCTCTCAAGAAAGGAAACTCAAGGGAAGCTAATACAGTATAAAATATTACATTATTACTATTACACCCCCTTGCAGATTACAATTGTGAGGTCACCATCCCAACGGGGTTTGTTGGAGATTCAACCACCCTCATGCTGACATGACACACATGCTCTGAAAGTGACCTAAATGTAATCAGTTCTAGGCAGGGGTGTAGCCAGAAATTTTTGTTTTGTACACAGTCTCCAACAGTTGCACCCCCCCCCCAATTAAAAAATGTACACATCCTCTCCAAATGGTCCCCCCTTCCAAACAAGTCAGATTGTTGTCAGATGATTCTTTTAATCACTAAAGAGGTTATACATGTATCTGTCTCCTAAACAACAAAAGTTTGAACAGATACACTTCTCAGTGGCCTAAACTAACCCAGATACTACAGATTAGAATGAAAATGTTAACAGAAAGGCATATGGTTTGCGACAGGCACTCAACAAAACTGTACACAAATGTGTACAGTGAGCATGCCTGCCTACACCCTTGGTTCTAGGATCAAATTCATAAAGTATGCTCAGAAGTTAGTAAAGGTAATCCCCCCCTGTTTATGCCCACACTGCTTTTGCTAGGTATTTTTCCTAGAGAGATTAACATCATAAAAGTTAATAAGCTTTGGTTGCTTGAAAGCGATGCTGGCTCCCAAGAGACTTTTACTAACTAAATGGAAATCCAGTTTGATCCCCTCAGTAGAAGACTGGTCAAAATACCTGTGAGCTACAGCAAATAATGAATGCTTTGGTTTTTTACTCCTTGGCAAAATGGATATTTTTTGTTCAAAGCTGGGCCCACATATTCAAAAGAGATGCACAGCACAAAGTGGAGATGCAAGGCGCATCTTTGGAAATGTGCAGAGGTGTGATATTCAAACCGGATAGATGTGGGGCGGGCACCTGAATATGCCATGCAAGTGTATATTCAGCCAAAATGTGCGGCGCATGTGTCTCACAACACAAAACTGTGCCATGCAAAGTTAGGCATGTAAAGGGATGGCCTAAATTGGTCAGCTACCCACAGGCAGGCTGCAGAACTGCAGACAGGTGGCCCTGAGACAGCCCTCGGAGGTGCACCAGGATGTGCTCCAGGCACCCACACACAGCAGTAATGCCAGGATGGCAGTGCCTAAAGCCACAGCCATGCTGTGCCCGCACATCAGGCACCTACCAGGTGCCGCTGGGTGACACCACTGGCACCACCCAGGCAGCCACCCCCCCTCACCACACCCAGGTCATGGATGCCCAGCTGCCACATGCTAGTCTGGCACTCCCCTAGCACACCAGTGGAGCAGACTGCTACACTGCGGCACATGTGTCAGGTGCCATGACCTGCACCCATGTGGCCATCAGAGTGCCACCCAGTTTGAGGTATGGTGGCATCAGGGACAATGGTGAGCAGGATGCATGGTGGTAATGCTGCTAGTATGGCTTGGGTCAGGGACAGCCCAATGGCACACACCCATGGTGGAACACCAGTGGTGCACACAGCACGCCTATGCCAGATCCACATCACCTGAAACCACATACATGTCGCTGATGTCATCCCTGCAGTGTGAATGCCACAGGGGCCCTGGGCTTGGGTCACTGTGGTGTAGTATTGGTGGACAGTGCACAACTGTGAGCAGCGCAGGGAAGGGGTGGCACCACCTGTGACCTGGAGGTTGCAGTGGCATGCATGTCCAAAGGACACCATATCCTTCTAGTGTTGTGCGTGCAGCCACCTAGGGTAAGGACATGGCCATGGATAGTAGCACTGCAAACTTCTCAGCTGTCACATAGTAAAGGGTATGGCACCCATGTTATCACTCAGACACCCATTGACCCACATTGTGTGGGTGACATTACACAATGACTACTGGGACTGTTATGCAGACTTGTATGATATTATAAGATGCTAAGTATCAGCACATAGTAGCAACAGTGGAGCACCTATTTCCACTATCTTCCGAGCTTGCACTGTCATCTGTGCTACTGTGTTGCACATTCTGCCTGGTTGTCACACACCTTGGCACAAAGTTGGGTGCTAAGTGATGGGGGGTATGTAGCACTGTACTCAGGCCAGTGCAGTCCACCCACACTCATCCATGCATTCTCACTTGCCTGCTCGGCTGCAGTACCTCCTGATCACTTTTGTGCAGTGGTGCTGCTGCCCTGCAATGCTGGAACTGCACGTGCCAATGCCATGCAAATGGTCTGAATGCATTCCAGTAATGAGATGCAAATGTGCTGTTTGGGCACTGACTGTGTAAAACTCTGGTATTGTTGCATCCATCCTACCTGTACCAGCTTGTTTGTATCTATGTCTTAATTTACTGTTATACTTATGTGTTGTACTGCTATACTGTGTATTTTGGTTTGTCTTACTGTGACAAGGTATCTTTGTAAATGAGCCTATGGCTCAAAGGTTTTCCAAACTGCTGTTTAAATAAAATAAAAAAATAAAAATAATGAGGCCATTTGCATATCTTGGCTGAATATTGCAGATTTGCATGCTGCACAAAGTGGCTTTACATCGTATACTTCTAGCTCTGGGCACCTGCTGTGCTGCGCATCTCCCACTGCATGATTGCACATGTTTGGGATATTCAGCTGCACATGCACAATTGCATATTGTAGTACGTCTTCTGAATATACCATTGTTTTGTGCCAGTGCAGTTGAGTTGCATAGCACAAGCACTTGTGTGATGCGGCCTGCCACTTTTGAACATGGGGCCTCTGGTCTCCATTTTTACTACTACAGTTGTAACTAATTGTTATTTTCTTTTTTTTTTTGTTCAACTCAGTCTAGGGAGAGCACATGTGATTTACTTTTCGTGTTATAGTTGGAATCCTATAAAATGTGTTGTATTGGTATTTGTTTATTCCTTTTATGTTATCTATGTAATATTCTCGTCCTTGTTCAACAAAACCTTTTTACTGCAAAAGAAAAATTTCACCTAGATTGTTCATGAGGTGGGGTCCCAAAAAGGCCATGCTAGAATTTGGGGGAAAATATTGAAAAATGACCAAGTTACAAGCAAAAGTTCAAAAGACATTGAAATACATTGACCGGGCTTGTCTGATTTCCTGCGTTCCTGGTCCAGCGTTGAAGAACGAAGACATGTCTCCAATCCAGAGAGGATTACAGCATTGGATCCCTAGTAGGTACGTAAGGGGTAGGGGGAGTGGAGTGGTGAGTGCTAAATGGGGGAGTTAGGTGGGGGGAGGGTAATGGTGGTGGGGGCTGGCAGCAGCAACAGACACCAATGGACCCCTTTCTTTTTTGCAGGGTGCAAAAATAAATAAGTAAAAAGAAATTGAAGGACAGTTTTCCTTATTTCAGGTACCAACACTGTGGACTGGGCACCCCAGTTTTGGGTTCATATTTAGAGGGAACAGGAAGTGATGGGGAGGTGAGAGGGATACTTTGCAAAAAGCTGGATCTTTTTAAAAAGGGGCACAGGCATGGGAAGCAAATGTGGAGGAGGGAGGGATACCTGGCAGAGGGTGGGATTGTTTAAAAGTGGAATTGGGCATGGGAAGCATCAGGGAGGACAGAGGAATACATGGCAGGGGGAGGGATTGTTTAAAAGGGACAAGGGGCATGGGAAGCAACAGAGAGGTGGGAGGGTAACTTGGCAGAGGGTGGGATGATTGCCAATGGCACGGGAAGTGACAGGGAGGTGGGAGGGTAAACTTACAAAGAAATGTAGCTCTGCTACTCCAGTCTTGGCAGGAGGGGGGATTTTAAATGAAATGTGATTCTGCTGCCGGTCCTCGGGGGCTTGAACAGAAAACTGGCTCTGCCACTCCAGTCTTGGCATGGAGGGAGGGAGGGAGTGGAACTTGAGCAGGAATGTGGCTCTCAGAGGGGAGGGGTGACTCTAGTGCTTGTGGAGAGGGGGGACTTGTAAGGAAAAATGTGACCCTACTGCAAGGTACAGGCTGATCATGATGCCAATCAACTGCTTGCTGGGTGGTGTCATGCAGATCAAAGAGATGCATTGTGATACTGATGGCTCTTCTCTGTGAACTTCATGAAGTTTCCACCCACCAAGCACAGATGAGTATCGTGATCAACCTGGCTGATGATTGGTCTGACACTGCTGAGCCCCTTGCAGACTGCCCTGCACTGGGCCAGCAGTGGCACACCTCTCAAATCTACTATGCTAGCAATATATTTTGCTTTGTACAAGTGCATGCAAACATAACAACTGGTAAGTTTATATTTTTGCCTGGAAACATTCTTGTTGAAAAAAAGAAAATATGGTGATGACTAACAAACACTACTGCTCTAAGAGGTGGTCCAGTCAGCAACAAAAATTGCTTTTTTAATTAAGTACAGTGGGCCTGATTCCAAGACATATGGTGCAACTTGCTGACAGATGTGAGTTGCAACATATTTTGCTATGTCAGGGACCCTGCACCAGATTCCAGAACAGGCAGGGTACCCAGCACCTATGCCCAGTGACTTGCAGCAATTCCAGGGTTGTGCCACAAGAAGGGCGCACCTGACCTGTGTACCACAAGCCGCAGTAATGCCCACCCACAGGGTGCAAGTCACACATGTCATAGCTCCCCCAAAGCCACACACCAGGACACCATGGCAATGCCTCACAGGGCTGGGGAGGGGGTGGGAATGCCACCAGACAATGTTGTGGTGCATGGCAGGTGGGGGACGTGTACAGCCTGCAGGGCACTGCTCATGGATGGGGCACAGAGGTGCCAGCTGCCCACAGAGGGTAGCTTTGCCAGTGGGGTTGGGATGGGGACCTATGCTGGACCATGAGAGGTCAGCTATAGGGATGGCAGGCACAGAGGTGCAACCCCCTTTGGATGTAGGATATGGTTGGACCAACTAATGGCTTGTCTCACCGTATTTATGCCATTATCTGCCGAGGTCTCTCTTAGAATTCTGAGTTGCCTTTCCATAGGCCACGCACTTGGAATACTACCATAACCAATGCCAGAAACCCCCTTGTGCCATGTCATAGGGGGTTCCTGACGTAGCCATGGTGTATCCTGCCACCTGCACCATGTCGTAGACCATCTTTGGAATAGTGGGTGGTGTAAAACATGTTGCAAGGTGTGACTTGTGCCACTGGGTTTGGTGCAAGTCACCTTGCGCCATGTGTAACCCGTTCTGGAATCGGGCTCCATGTGTCTTCATAAAACTGGGGCTTTGTCCCTTACAGTTCACTTACTGCTGAGACTGCATCTAAAGCTGAAATGCTAATCCTTCTGTTAGTGACATCACAGTCTGTTCCTGTGGAAATAGCTGTGATGTCACAAACAGGGGATTATGACTTCTGCTCCAGACAGCCACATCTGTATAAGACAAGTAAGGGACAAAGTCCCAGTTTCCATGGACAGTTTTTGAGTACTAAGCAATGGACTGTATTGAAATTCAAGTTTTTTTTCCTACTGTAATGCAGTATGGTTCTGGTAATACCAACAGTGATTTGTCTTTTTTGCAGGTGACATGAAATGTATTTAACCCCTTAAGTGCCTATGAAAGTGCACTGCATGTTCTAAACTTTATTTCTATGTTACTGACTCACTTTGGCAAGCTTTCAAATAGTATGCAACCATGCAATATCATATAAGATGAATATAATAAAAAACTCAAAAACTTTGTAAAGCAGAAATAAAGTAAATAAGAAAAGCATGTGTAAGTTCATATTCACTGGGACAAAAATAATGTCCACAAGATGGCACTGTAGGATACAGAATGAAACAGATCCCCTCTACAACATATAGGAACAAATCAAGAACTGCTGGAACTTTATTAACTTATATTAAAATAAATATTTCTAGAAAATGTCCTTAGCAGGTATGGGACTACAGAGCTGTATCCAAACTATCATGGGTGCACCACAGGCACCACCCAGGTACACTGAAGTAGGTAGACATACTACACTTGGGTTGGTGTATGAATCTATGACTGTACTAACCATTAAATATTACACCTTGTGAACCTTTTGAGCAGAACACAACATTCTGCAACAGAACTCAATAACATACTGCCATTGGGTTTGCATATGAATCTAGGACTGTGATAACCACTACATGTTCTACCTTGTGAACCTTTTTAATAGACCCAAAAAAAAGGTTCTACCATGTTCTAACTAGTTCAACAAAAACTAGGCAGAACCAAATTTTATCTAGTTCTACCAGATTCTACCATTCTGCTAGGTAGAACCATGTTTTACCTGGTTCTATCAGGCATATCCAGGTTCTGCTATATATAAAACCAGATTCTAAATGCTCTATGTAGACCCTTCACTGCTAAGGACATCATGCCCAATGCTGGTAAGTTCTTTAATTTCCTTGTTTATTTCATCTGTTGCATCCCTCATTAATGCTCAGTAGTTCTTCATTACAAACACCTGTCTGAGACATTCTTGTTGATAGGCCTAATAGTCCTGAATGACTACCCCCACCCCCCACCCCACCTATCTGCAGGCTTAATAATGATAGTGATGTCTGCATCTTGAGTATGTAGTAAATGTGCCTCTATCAATGTCATGTTTTGTTTTAATCCCTTTTGTGCTTTTTTTTACTTTTTCCAGTAAATCTTTTATTGCCCTTTCAACTATATATACACATTGCAAAAAACTATTACATTATAGGTTAAGAGTGTAAAGCACACACAGTAGAGAAATGAACAACATTAGGGTCTTGGGTCTCTGGAGTATTCAGTAGTATGGTCATCTTTGAGGTTGTCAACTCTAATGCCCACCCCCCTTCCCTAGCCCATAGCTTCCTGTGAAAATCACAAGTCACAGCTCCAAGCTAGTACAACATAGTAATACACTCTTCAAAGGTAGAGAAGCATGGCTCGTCACATGTTGCCAATAGAATCTGTCAAAGCTTTCTTCACGCAGGGCCCGAAGGAAATAGATCATGTCTAACTTCATTTGCTCAGGGGTAGGGGTGGGCATAAGGGTTGACAACCCCAAGGAAGACCTCACCAATACTCCAAAGGTGAAAAAAACCCAATGTTTTTAATTTCCCTACTTTGTACACTTTGCATTCTTCAACCCTAATGTCTGCATTAACACGGTTTTTGTAATTAATTTCCCTTCTTTTTCTGATAGTGGAATCATGACCTTCTACTAGAGACAGTGGAGACAGTCCTGATCCAGTGTATGGGCCTATCAGGCCTCAACAAGCATGTCATTACCTTGAGAGGGAAGGCATCCTGGCCCACCACAAAGGGTCATTTTTATGTTTGCTTACACACATGTGCATGAAACATAGTGCTACCATATGAGTTTTCGTAGGTGTGCCTCCCCCACTACCAATGCCCTGCTCTCTTTTGCAGGCAGGGCTGCACCCCACCAATGAATGTCCAGGCTGTCTATGACAGCCATTCAGATGCAGTGCTGTACAGTTGAAAGCGAAAGACCACTGCAATCAGCGGTAGTAACATGTAGGCAATTTACATACTGCCATCAGCAGTATGCAAAGTGCCTACACTCAGCACTGCATCCTGAACACAGCTGTTATAGAAAGCTCCCCTGTTTTCAAGTTCCCCCATCTACTCTCCCCCTCCCAACACTTAAGTAGCATGCTGGGAGCCCGCCATAGAGTGCTCATGCGTTCCCCCCGCCACACACTGTATGGCTGACGGGTGCCAATCCCCATCAGCTCCACCGAACCCCCCAAAATAAAACAAGACTTCCAGTTGCCACGCTGGGAGCCCAACTCAGCATGGCAAATGTCTGCATGGCCGACGGGTGCCCAATCTCCGCCGGCTCCACTGCCCCCCCCAAAAAAATTCCAGCTGCCACGATTGGCCCCCCAGATTTCTGAGCATTGACCATAAAAGATTCCTGGTCATGATGTGAAGGATGCTTGATTGAGCCATCCTGGCACTGCATCCATCTTTACCCCCAGTGCTGGGACCATTCAGTCATGTAAAACGTTGTCAGCGGATACTAGTACACAGACCTTCCAGCCCCCTCTCACATCTCTATCTGATGAAATTTTGGATCTCTAATAGGACTCTGCCTAATTATACAAATTGTAACAGGCCTATTTTTAGCAATACACTACACCACCGACGTCTCAACCACCTTCTCTTTCATAGCCCCCATCTGCCGAGACGTAAACTACAGATGACTAATCCAAAATATTCATGCAAATGGAGCCTCCATATTCTTCATCTGCATCTACCTGCATGCCGTACGAGGACTCTACTATGCATCCTATCGCTACAAAGAGACTTGAAACATCGGAGTAGTGCTTCTCCTATTAATCATAATAACTGCATTCGTAGGCTACATCCTGCCATGAGGACAAATATCATTCTGAGGGGCAATCGTCATCACAAATTTACTATCTGCCATACCGTACATCGGAGATATATTAGTACAATGAATTTGAGGTGGCTTTTCAGTAGATAATGCCACACTAACCCAATTATTTGCCTTTCACTTCCTATTCCCATTCCGAATCGCTGGAGCAAGCATAATCCATCTTCTATTCCTACATGAAATAGGATCCAACAACCCCACAGGAATAGACTCAGACAAAGTTACATTTCATCCATACTACTCATACAAAGACACACTTGGATTTTTAGTCTTGCTAGTACTTGTAGCGTTCCTAGCCCTATTTACACCAAACCTACTAGGAGACCCAGAAAACTTCACACCAGCAAACCCCCTAGTCACTCCACCCCACATTAAACCAGAATGATACTTTTTGTTTGCTTACGCCATCTTACGATCTATCCCTAACAAACTAGGAGGAGTTTTAGCCCTAGCCTTCGCAATTCTAGTCCTACTAGCAGTCCCCCTCCTACATACATCCAAACAACGAGCCAACACATTCCGACCATTTTCCCAAGTACTATTTTGAATGCTAGTCGCAGATATACTAATCTTAACATGGATTGGCGGCCAACCGGTTGAATACCCCTTCATTACAATCGGACAAATAGCATCAATAATCTACTTCGGACTATTCCTTATTTTAATTCCCACAATAGGATGGTTAGAGAACAAAATTATAAACCAAAACTGCCCAAGTAGTTTATCCAAAGCATCGGTCTTGTAAACCGAAGATTGAGGGTTAAACCCCCTCCTATGGCTGTCCTCAGAAAGAAGAGAATTAAACTCCCACCCTTAGCTCCCAAAGCTAAGATTCTGTGTTAAACTACTTCCTGAGTCACACCATCAAGACGAGAGAACACAAGCTCTATATAGCCCTCTCAACAAACATGCACATTTAATTTGTGCATTGACTGATATATGACATGAATATTATGTCAGAATACATACTATGCATAATCGTACATACATATTATATGCTCACAGTTATAGCATTGACAGCTAGTACTGCATGATGTTATGCACATATGTAATTACGATTGACTCAGCATGATACATTCTTATTCAATATTATGTTTGCATCTAGACTAGGCTGTCCCATGCCTATCAGAACTGGTTTGACTGACATTTATTTTTTAATTAATGATGTTGGGACATTAATTTTACACTCAACACAACTTGCTTGAACTGGCCTCCAGTTAATGTCAATATACTGGAGGGGCCCATGCCAACCCTAACTGTTCTGTCTTGCATTTGGTATTTTTATCTTGAGCCCACCCAGCGTGACACAAGTCCTGCGTTGTCTTCCTAAAAGAACAAAACACCTGAAAACAAAAATGGTCCTCATTTATCATCTTGCCCCCAACCCATGCCCACCCTCTGCACATTAACCTCCCACCCGCACCCACGACCCCATACTTACCTCCAGAGTCTGGCACAATGATCTTCAGTGGACCAGGAACACGTATGCACTCTTCAAAGCTGACCACGAACTTAAGAAATGTCCATAAGCTGTATTATGGCATAAATGCTTTTTTTTCCAACTTTTGTGCATATCTCGGCCATTTTGAGGACTTCTTTCACCAAATTTTCAACATGGGGTTCTAAGGACCCCATCTCATGAACTCAGTCACTGTCATTTTGTTATTCGATCCCTAAAAGTGATTTCGCTGTCACTGCGCAGAACCACCTTTCAGGACTGAGTAACAAAACAGCGGTGTCTCAATTCATGAGGCAGGCCCCCAAAACCCTATGTTGAAAATTTGGTGAAAAAATTACCAAACATGACTGTTTTATGAGCATGCATTGCACAGTTCCTACGCACGCTCATAACTTTGCAAATTTTTAATATTTTCTCTCCAGATTTTCAACATTGCCATTTTACCACACCTCCTTATGAGCAGTACAGCTGTCATTTTTCATATCTTGCCCAAAATGTGTTTTCACCCATGTAGCACCCAATGGCATGGTCAGTGTGCGAAATCAATGTTCGGGACAGATTAAGAAAATCACAGTGACACTGTTCCTGAGCAGAGGTCTTAAAATGGCTATGTTGAAAATTTGGTGACAGAAGTCCATAGAATGACTGTGTTACAAGCGTGCATTGTGCAGTTTCCACGCACCCTCGTAAGTTCACAAATTTGTACTATTTTCAGTCCAGATTTTCTGCACTTGCATTTTTCCATACCTCCTTACGAACAGTACAGCTGTCATTTTCCACATCCTGGCCAAAATGTGTTTTTGCACTCCAGCGCACAAATGCGTGGTCACTGTGGGAAATGCCAGTGCCAGCAAGCAAACATTCGGCATTGACAATTGCTTGTTTATATTCTGTGCCCACATTTTCAACAGGGCCTTTCTGGGGCCCCACCTCATGAGCAAAGGCAGTGAAATTAAGTAAGCCTGGCCTGAAAGGTGATTTCACATTGCAGCCACAAAATCAATTGTTGGGCTGGATTTACATAATTTAATTGCCATTGTTTCTGAGATGAGATCCTAAAAAGTCCATGTTGAAAATTTGGGCAAAAATATGAAAACATGGCCAGGTTATGAAGAAAAGTTCAAAATGCGTTGAAATACATTATACGGCAGTTACCTGTTTTCCTCGGTTTCTGGTCTGGTATTGAAGAGTGAAGATGCATCTCCAATCAAGCGAGAATTATGGCACTGGACCTAGACTGGATAAGTATATGGTAAGGGGCGTGTTGGGTGGTGGGTGCTAAGTGGGGAGGTTAGGTTGGAGGTTGAGGACAGTGACGGACAATGAAGGACAATTTTTTTTATTTCAGGTCAAACAAAAAAAAAAAAGCAAAAGATGTCATGTGACAGTTTTCTTTTTTTCCATGGTACTACCTCACTCTAACATTGAGGACTGGGTATTCCAGCGCCAGCATGACACTTGGGAGCACTTGGAGTGGGTGCCCCGGTGCCCTGAACTTCTGGCAGGGTGAAGGGGTGTTGGAGTATTCCAACACTGTGGATTGGGTACCCTGTGTCAGCAAGTTAAAATTAGGGAGTTGAGGGATGGAAAATATGGAAGGGAAGGAGAAGGGGTAGTTTTAACATAATGTACCTCCGACATTGTGGACTGGGCACCACAGTGTTGGCAAGATACTTGGGGCACTGGGTACTGGGCACACCAGTGTCCTGGACTGCTGGCAGGGTGGGGGGATGTTGGAGTACCCTGACACCAAGGACTGGGCACTCTGTTGTAGGTAGATAAATATGTCTGGGGTGAGGGGTCAAAACAAAGGGGAGAAAGATGAACCACCACCACCAGGGGTGGGCAGTATACAAAAACACAATAAGGACAGTTAGCTGCCACCAGAGATTGGGCACACAACTCTGAAGTTCAAATATAGAAAGCCACTTAAGTAGCTAATGGCAGCGCTCACTAATTGACAGATGCGTAGCATGTTTCACAAGGGCTGGGTACACTCTGACACATAGCCCCATCCCTATTGAACAAAAACAGTGGGGATGGCATACACAGCCAGGCACGTGGCCCTGCCACCTGTTAAAGGGAACATAAACAGGCTATGTATTTCTTTATTAAGAAAAAAAATCATTTATACCCCATACATGTTTTTTACAGTGCTGTTAACTTGAAAATATACAAAACAGCATTTTTTCCTAAAAAAAATTACTTTTTTTCCCTTAGCAGCACAGCAGTTCACAGTCAGTTTACCAGTAATGAGCTGAGCTGATCACATGACCAGATGACATCAGGTTAGCAACAAGAGAATGAGAGTGTTCCACATTTGAACAGTGAGTCAGTGAATACTGAGGGGCACATATGGCAGGTTAAAGCAAAAAGCTTGAATACATTTTAAAATATTGAATAGTTTTCCAGCTGAGGTTGTAGAAGCACAGACTTTTGGATAAATTGTAACACAAGTTAAATAAATACTTGTATGCACATCACAATGGTAGAACCTGCTGAAAGGCAGGGAGACATTTCTAATAGACCTTGTCGTCTTCTTATATTTCTCAAACCAAAGTATTAACCTAAAATTAGAGGATTATGACTTTATGGCAACGTTAAAAAATTAAATCCAATGAAAAATATCCTGTTTTTGTTTAAATATATTTTATTCAGTTAAAAAAATATGCAAGACAATTGAAAACCTCTAAGCACAGGATGAATACATAAAGATATTTTACAGTACAGCGTAATCTGCTTCAGTCTCACTTGGTATGCATCTGTGTGGGGGGAACTGTGAGGGGGGAGGAGCAGCTGCAATGTGGGGTGCTTGCTACTCACTCCCGCAGACTTGATAGATCACGTGGCCTGTATCTGCTGGCAAGTAGCAAGTAATCATAAACTATTAGCCATTTGCAGCAATGTCATGGACTATTTTCTAATAAAAATTTCAGTTAATGAACCCAGTACCAATACATTACCTTGTCTGTAGCATTACAAAGTCAGAGCTGTAAAACTGGTAAGAAACAGAGTGGAAGATCCATCTCTGATAAACAGTAAGTAATGTTCGTCTGAGGCCCCAAAATACACCCTTTTCTAAATTAATGTCATCACATGCTGCTATAAAATGCCACCCAATTAAGCAGATAGGCTATCTTTAGCATGTTTAAACTCTTTGATCATAAACAGTTTACAATGCCAGCACCAATATTTACATCAACACCTTTCAAAAGTGTTTATACCTTATGTAAAATGCAATGTAATAATTAATTGTAACCCCTCCTAAATTACCTGAATGTGGGTTGAACTGTCAGTTTTAACTACACAAACTATTAAATACAGCACCCTTTGTCATTTATAATTTCTCATATGGAATGAATCTGAATTAGTGTCATGACACTCCAAGCCCCTCACATAGATTAAAGGCTTCGTATGTGTGGACTCATTGCCTAGCGTATATAACATCATGCATACCGGAGAGTAAGTGCCATCATTACTGTCTTCTGTTCCCCTTGATGGCAAAGGATGTTCTTGCCACTGTTAAGATATAAGAGGCTTAATTATTTTCAAATTGTTCAGCGTCTGTGGCGAGCCACACATACTGTATACATGGTGCTATATTGTAAAATATGCTTATCAAAACCTAGCTGGGAGCCCATCATTTACTTGTGATAAAATGAACTGCAGTTCAAAACATATATAGGTTTACATGGCATACGGGTAACAGCTGTTCACTGTCTAAGTGACTACAGCTCTCATAATGCCTATGAGTGCAAAGTCTGTAATACACTATCAGTTCCTAGTAGCCAAACCTGTTTATTCAGCATCCTGTGAAGCAAAGTCCACTTTAATGCTTTCAAGGTTTTTTGCCAGCATCCTCCGGATCATTAAAAACAGACACATTGCCAAAACAGGTCACTCTTAGTTTAGTTGGTAACTGTTGAGTATGGGCTATTCCAAGGGAGTGCAATGCAGCCAGTACCCCATCAAATGCATTACAGCTTTGCCGTGTAGAATACCTGAGGTTTGGAAAGATACATAGCATGGAACCATCATCCCATGTTAAATGTCTTCTTTAGCATGCTGCTAGCAGGACTGAATCTGTGATGTGCTGTCCGTGAATTAAAATCAGCAGGGTCCTGGGCTGGATTATGTTGGGTACTCTGCATTTGGAGGTGATTCAATATATTTTGTAGTTATAAAAGGTTTGTCCTTCTAAACTACAGTATACATGTGTAAGTAGTATGTATGTTTTGCTACTGTGGCAACACAGTTTAGATCAGATAATTAATCTAATAATGTTAAAAATACAAAAACAACATAGTGCTTCTGCATCACCATAGTAAATCTGATCTAATAACAGTAGTCTTGTAAACTTCATTTGAAAGCCGCTATGCTGATTGTTTAGTGTGCACTTAGTTGGGAAGATATGATGACATGCATAAAACAAGCATTTGTCAATGCCGAATGTTGTTTTGCTGGCGTTGGCATTGGTAGTGCAAGAGTTAGAGAGATGCATACTAGGAATGGTAGTGAAGTATAGAACCAACGTGAATCCTGGCCCACCCTGCAGAGAGCGGCATGCATTGGGGTGTGCCTTTGGGTCACTGGCCATAATGCTAATGCCATTTCACTCCACCCTACCTTGCAGACTCTGACAAGTGTTGCTTTGTGCCTTGGGGTTGTCAGGCCGTATGCTCAGTCCATTTCATAAGGAAGTATGCTGAGATGGGTGCAGCATAGGGGAATGGGGTGAACTTTGGAGCTGAAGAGTCCAAGGCACATCTGGATGCCTGCCAGTGGCTGCAGGGTGGGGGTGCAATGGCGTGAGCATTACAGCCAACAATCCAAAGGCACACCCTGATGCTTGTTAGTCTGTACAGGGTAGGATGTTATGGTTAGAAACCCTAACTCCCTGGGTGTTTGTTGGTATTCGCACTCCAAATTTTCAACATGACCTTTTTGTGACCCCACCTCATGAAAGCATGTGGGACCACTGCTTATGAACAGTGTCCCCGTGATTTTGTTAATGTGTCCCAAACGTTGATTTCCCACAGTGACAGCACCATTCTGCACCACATAAAAATGTCAGCTGCACCATTCATAAGGAGGTAGGGAGAGATGGCAATGTTGACTATCTGGAGTGAAAATATTAAAAATGCTTGACGTTATAAGCGTGCATGAAAACTAGGCAACACACGCTCATAGCAGTCTGTTTTTTGGGAATTTTTTCACCAGATTTTTAACATAGGCATTTTGGTATCTCTGTTCATGAACAGTGGCAGTGTGATTTTCTTAATTTGTCCCAAATGTTGTTTTCCTACAGCGACCGTGCCATTGTGCACCAGATGTGCAAAACCACATTTTGGGTAGGATGTGAAAAATGACAGCTGTACTATTCATAAGAAGGTCTGCAAAAATGATGATGTTGAACATATGGAGTGAAAATATTAAACATTTTCGAACTTACAATGACGCATGGACACTGAGCAATGCACGCTTGTAACATAGTCATTTTGTGGAATTTTTTGACCGGCTGTTTAACACAGGCATTTTGGGACCTCTGCTCGTGAACAGTGTTACTGTGATTTTCTTACTGTGTCCCGAAAATTGTTTTCCTACAGTGACTGCGTCGCTGTGTGCCAGATGTGCTAAAACACTTTTCGGGCAGGATGTGGAAAATGAAGCTGTACTGGTCATAAGGAGGTGTGAAATTGGCAATGTTGAAAATCTGAAGTAAAATTATTAAAAAAATCTCAAAGTTACAAGCATGCATGAAAACTGCGCAATGCACACTTGTAACATGGTAATTTTGTGGAATTTTTTCACCAGATTTTCAACATAGGCATTTTGGAACCTCTGCTCATGAACAGTGCTACTGTGATTTTCTTACTCTGTCCCAAACATTGTCTTCCTACAGCAACTGTGCCACTGTGCATCGGATTTGCAAAAACACATTTTGGGCATGATGTGGGAAATGACAGCTACATTCTTCATAAGGAGGTGTGAAAAAATGGCAATGTTGAAAATCTGGAGCAAAAATATTAAACATTCTCGAAGTTACAAGCGTGCGTGGGAACTGCGCAACACACGCTCGTAACACGGTTATTTTTTGGAATTTTTTCACCAAATTTGCAACATTGCTTTTTGGGAGCCCACCTCATGAACAGTGGCACTGTTGTTTCATAAATCGGTCCTGAAAGGTGGTTTCACACAGTGACCATGAAATCACCTTTCGGGACCGAATAATGCCATGACAGTGCCTGAACTAATGAGAAGGGGTCCCAATAACCCCATGTTGAAAATTTGGTGCAAAATTTCCAAAAATGCCCAAGACATGCACCAAACTTGAAAAAACCTGTTTATGCCTTTATACAGCTTATCGGCATTTCTTCAGTTCGCAGTCGGCTTTGAAGAGTGCATATGTATTCCCAGTCCACCGAAGATAGTCACGCCAGGCTCCAGAGGTAAGTATGGGGTGACGGGGGGTGTGGGGAGGTGGGATGGGCAGAAGGTGGTTGTGGGTTGGGGGTGATGGCCGCCAACAGCCAGTGAGGGATCGTTTCCTTTGTTTCAGGTAAAAAAAAAAATCACCGCGGACTGTTTTCTGTTTTTTTAACAGGTTGTGACCACACTGGGGTGGGCTTCCAGTGTGGCACATTGGTGGGGGGTGGTCATGTCACCTGCACTGGGGTGGGCTCCCAGTTTGGGTGTGGTACACAATCAGGATAGTGCCAGGAAAATGGCGAGGGAGGGTAAAATGCCTACAGGGGGATTGGGCACCCCCGTCGGTAAGGTTGTCTGCCTTTGGAGGCATGATTGATGCCGAGGGAGATTGGGCACCACCCTCGGCACACCACAGCAGGGAAGGGGGCACATATGCTGACAGAGGGATTGAGCACCCCTGAAGTTGGCTACAGAGGGACTGTGAGGGTGGGTATTGAGCCGCCACCCGTCATGTTCACTAAAATTTTACACCGTACAAGGCACGCCCTGCGATGAGGTGGAGCTCCCTCATTGCAGCAGTGAAAATGTTTGAAAGTGGTGGCACAGCTTTTGCACTGCTGTCATAGACAGTGTGCAATCTAATTCATGTCACGGAGCCCAGCTTGAAAAAGCAGTGGCGCCACTGGGCACAGCACGACCACGCCTCCAAAACCTGCTATTCCAAAGTTACGGCAACATGTTTTTTGCGCAGGCACAAGACAACATAATTAAAGATGGAATATATGTAGGGACTGTTTGATCTCATGTCCTCTTTAGCATGCAGTTTATCTGGTTCAATTCCTGGTACTGAAGTTTTTGTCTAACCTGTCAGTGACATCCTAAAAAAACAATCCAACAAATAGAGGCATTATTAAGATATTTGAAAAAAAATAATTAGAAACACAGTAACCTGTATCATATATATATATATATATATATATATATATATATATTTATATATATACTGTGTGTGTGTGTGTGTGTGTGTGTGAGGTTTCCTTTTTTCCCATGTCAGTCTAATGCATTTCTAAAACACTGAACTTGCATAAGAATGCAGAGGTTGCTGAACTGCATAATGTTGTAGCCAGTCATTTAATGATATCTACGTTTATTTTCTCTGTACATAAAAATGGAACTTGTCTCTGGAATGAGAGCAGCACCTCCAGCCTACCCTGTGTGCTGCACTGAAGGTCCCCATTGGCAGGTTCAAGATATGCTCACTCGTGTGTTGCATATCTGGGGAAAAGACAATTTTCAATCAAGACAGGCAGCTAAAAAAAAGTTGACAATACATTAGAAACAGCCTTTTAAGTACAGAGAAAATAAACTTAAATATCATTAAATTATTGGTTACAAGATTATGCAGTTCTGCAACTGGGGCATACTTATACAAGTTCTCAGTTTTAGACAAGTATTAAATTGATGTGGGGGGAGACAAACACACATAGTCTATATGTTACACAGGTTATTGTGTTTTTAATATTTTTTTACTTACAAATATTGTAATAAAGCCTCTATTTGTTTGATTGTTTTTAAGATGCCACTGATGGGCATGTCAGTACCAGGAATTGAACCACATAAACTGTATGCAAAAGAGGGCATGAGATCAAACAGTCCCTGCATACATTCCATTTTTTTTCTTTGCTACTAGGAATGCATGTCATCATACCTCCCTGTTTATTGCAACTAAGTGCACACTAACAAGCAGCATAGTGGTTTTAATATGAAGTTTACAAGGCCGCTGTCATTTGATCAGGTTTACTACAGTGATGCAGAAGCACCATTTTTATGTTGACTTGTGCATGCAGTGCAAGCAACGTTTTGTGACAGCTTGCTAGAGTAGCAGGTTGTGGAAATGCGTCTCTGTCGTGGCCAGTGGTGCCACTGCTTTCTTGGGCTGGTCTGTGTGACACCAATAAATGAGCATGCTATCAATGACAGCAGTTCAGAAGCATGCCACAAACTTGAAATAAATCCACCGCTGCAATGAGAGACAGGCTCATCATTGCAGTGGCAGATCTCATGTGCCTCCATTATGTTCCCCTGGTAAAATATTTCAATAAACATGGCGGCATGGTGGTGAATCCCGCTGTCCACCTTTCACAGTCCCTACAAAGCTGACATCGAGGGTGTCCAACCCCCCTGTCAGCATGCCCCCTCACCAGTTCATTTGCCAATGGGGGAGCCCAATCCCCATTGGCATAATGTCCTCCTTGTTTTGTCTGCCAAGGGGGTGCCCAATCCCCCTTGGCATCATGCCCCCTCAAACACAGACATACCTTCTTTGCCAAAGGGGGCCCGATCCTACTTGGCTTCAGTCCCCCCTCCCCAAAAAACACAGGCAGGTGGCACACTGGAAGCCCACCCCAGTGTGCTGAAAGCAAACCTATAAATAAAAAACCTTCCCGCAGCATTCCTTTTTTTTTTTGTTCCCTGTAAAACAGAAAATGATCCTTTGTGGTCATGACGCCCCCCTCCCAAACCCACCCCCACCATCTGCTCACCCTACTCCCTCGCACCCTCCTCACCCCATACTTACCTCTGGAGCCCGGCGCATCGATCTTCAGTGGAGCGGGAGATATCTGAACTCTTCAAAAGACAACCACGAACTGAAGAAAATGACAGTAAGCTGTATAATGGCATCAATGGGGGGGGTTCAACTTAGGTGGATATCTCGCCCATTTTTGCAACTTTTGCCTCCGAATTTTTAACATGGGGTTTTTGGGACACCACCTCATGAACTCAGTCACTGTCATTTCATTATTCGGTCCTGAAAGGTGATTTCACGGTCACTGCATGGAATCACCTTTTGGGACTGATTAATGAAATGACAGTGTCACTGGTCATGAGGTGGGCTCCCAAAAAGCCTATGTTGCAAATTTGGTGGAAAAATTCCAAAAAATGACTGTATTACGAGCATGCATTGAACAGTTTCCATGCATGCTCGTAACTTCAAGAATTTTTAATATTTTTACTCTAGATTTTCAACATTGCCATTTTTACACACCTCTTTATGAACAGTGTAGCTATCATTTTTCACATCCTGCCCAACACGTGTTTTCGCACATCTGGCGCACAATGGCATGGTCACTGTGGGAAATCAATGTTCAGGACAAATTAAGAAAATCACATTGACACTGTTCATGAGAGGAGGTGCCAAATGCTTTCATGAGGTGGGGTCACAAAAATCCCATGTTGAAAATTTGGAGTGCAAATACCAACAAATGCCGTTAGGGTTTCTAACCATAATGTCCTGCCCTGTAGAGACTGACAGGTGTCAGGGGTGTGACTTTGGATTGTCAGCTGTAATGCTCATGCCATTCCACCCCCACTCCCATCCTGCAGCCAGTTACAGGCATCAAAATGTGCCTTGGATTCTTAGGCCCTAAAGTTCACCCCATTCTCCTATACTGCACCCACCTCAACGTATTTCCTTATGGAATGAAGTGAGCATGGGGGTGGTAGGAAGAAATAGGCTGTTGGTTAACTAGGATCTGCAGCTTATCCTGTAGGTAGGGAAATGAGCAGACTAGGTGGGCCAAGCAATCCTTATCTGCCGTCAAAGTCTATGTTTCTATGTAAGCGTAAGGCCCAATGACCCCAAGACAAAACACAACACTTGTCGGTGTCTGCAGGGCAGAGTGAGGTGGAATGGCATAAGCATTGTGGCTGATGACCCAAAGGCACACCTCAATGCCAGTCAGTCTCTGCAGAGCGGGGTGGGGTTCTCGTCAGTTCCATATTTCACTGCCATTCCTATTATGCATCTCTCTAACTCCTGCACTACCAGTGCCAATGCCAGCAAGACAACATTTGGCATTGACAAATGCTTGTTTTTATAGTATTAGATAAAACGAGTGATTTAAAATGAGTCATCACAGTAGCAAGATCTATGACTTACATACGTACACATTAGTTTAGAAGGATAAACACTTCCCCCCAAACAAAAACCAAAATACTTTGAATGCCCAACAAATGATTGGAAGACAGCTTTATGTATGAGCAGCTGTCTTTGACAGTAGCCTTTCTGATATGAGATTAATTTAAAGAGTTAAAGTCCGATTTGCTGTCAGACAGAACAAAAAAAACAAGACTAGACAAATTGCTTATTATTAAAATAATCCACGTATTACACTGCTGTAGAAAACTACTGGGAAAGTTAAGATTGACAATATGATATTTGCCATTGCTCGTTAAGGCATGCCAGGTCTCTTACTTCACAGAAGAGGCTCCCTCATTTCTAATTCCACAAGCATAACAAATAAGTAATATAGTAACATAGAGCGCCTCTGTTATTCACTTTGAGTAGACATTCACCGAATTTGTGTCTTTTGCAGACCAGAATGACAAAAATACACACTGAGTTTTCTTTTACAACACATTTTATTAACAAACTGTTTACAGGAATGCAATGGAACACAACGTAATGCTCCAAGATGTTACAGAGACAGCTTGCTAAAGTGACATCATCAGCTTTTGTTCTCTTACGTGAACACAGGCGCTGGGATTCAAACATGCATACAGCTCACTTCCTGGAATTGCAGCCTTTAAAACAAAAATAACTCTGTCATTTTAATACTTCGTTTTTCACCCTTGTTGTGAAATGGTACACTGGGGACCAGGGCAGCTGTACAGTAAGTAATTTATTGCAAAAAATGCTTGTTTATATTCCCTTTAAATGACAGCATGTTTATGACATGTCTACATGACTTCATGTGGTCGTAAAAATTCAGTTATTTTTTTAGCACTGATATTTTTAATTGCCCATCCTATTTTTAGAACGCTGATTTTTTTTATGGCACATCCTCAAAAATGGATGTTTTTCTGAAACATTTTAAAAACTGCTACAGTCTGAGACATAAAAAGCATAGAAGTACACATCTGGGGGGGCGCTGTGGAGCCCAAGCAAGATGGTGGCATAGAATTCAAGGACTGCATCATTAACAACAATTATACTATTATAATGTTATTTCATGGTTATTTGGTATAAAACTAAAGAACTCAACAAGTCTCAGAATATCTGCGTCAGTAAAATGGGTAACCCTAATAAAGTCAAGGGGCAGCAGGATGGAGCAAAAACCAAAGATGCTCCTTGTCTCTTAGCCATGGGGTCTGCTCAAGGCCACACACAATTGTTCCCTGAAGAAACTGGCATTGAAACCCTACAAAGTATTGGGGTTAAACTCAAAATACTTATTTCTTCAGTGGCCGGCCTTTCTGAGAAATTCGCCACTCTAACCAATAGAGTAACCAACCAGGAAACGGAGATGACCCTTTAACAAACAACCTTGACAGAGACCAAGCAGCAGTGGCCATGGGTGCTAGCAGCCAAGTAATTAAGGAGAACACACACCTGTGCTCCAGACTTGAGACCCTGGAGAATTAGGCTCATTCTGCAAACCTAAGACTTGTAGGGATGCCTGAACAAAGTGAGGAAGATCATCTGCTCCTTTTTGCAAAAGAGTGGTGTGGGCAACAGCTGAGGCAACCCTTGCAAGATCAGAACATTACTCTCCTGAAAGCTTATAGGGTGGCCTAAAGAGGCAGGCAAGACAACCCTGAAGCTCCATGAGAGATCATTGTGGTCCTAGACAGAGTGGGAACAAGGGACTTCATCCTGATGTTGGCAAGACAAAAATGCACCCTACTCTTTTCGAGACAGCAGGTTCGCTTATTCCCAGACCTCAGTTATGCCATGCATCAAAGGAGGAAAAGGTTTGATGATGTGAGGGTGATACTGAGGGAGACAGCTATCGCTCATGGAATGGTGTTCCCTGCTAGGCTAAGGGTCCTCCATCGGGGTTGAGTATTTTTGTTCACCGATCCTAGCGATGCCTTGAAATGGGTCCAGTGAAATTTACCTGCTACCAGACAGAGAGAAGATTCATTCTGGCCAAAGTTAGAGGATGAAGACGGTGGGGATACCCGAAGGGACTTTCTGAAGGTTCAGGTTTGCTCTAAGTCCTTTTTTCACGTTTAATGGCTGAATCACCCTCCTTCTTCCTAATGACTTTAAAAATATCCAGATATACGCCTCCATGTTTCTGTGGGAGTTGAATCCTCCATTATGTTGAATAAGCTGTGGGGTTATTGGGGTGGGGTGGGTGGGTGGGGCTGATAATTAACTACATTATGATCCTGTGTTTCGTGAGGTTCACCTTGTTGAATTAAAAGATGGTGGGGCTGGTGTTAGCGTTAGTTAAAAAGTTAAACCTAGCACTGTAAGACTACTAAGGGCTAATATAGACTAATTTAATAATCAAACGCCTTTTGTTATACTTTATTGCTGGGTTGATGTGGCGCAACAGTTCTGCAAGGAATAAAATCCTTTAATAGGTTCTCTAACTATGGAAGATGCAAGGACTTACTCATTTTCCATATTCAGGAAGCAGAGACTGGATTATTTTCGATTAGACTTTTCTGTTTTATTTCCATGCAGCTCCTGGGTCTTCTGAGATAATTAACTGAAAGTGTTATTACTGATATTGGGACACCCTCCATGATGTATCTTGTGGATGTGGCACATTTATTATATTCGCATGTAATAAGAGCGGTGGGGCCCTCCTTGGTAAAACTTAATACTCCTTATGTGCACTGTGTCAGTAAAACAAACAGTATGTTGATTGTTTAATCAATAAAAATAAAGTTTAAAAAAAAAGTACAGGCCTTGGGCAAAACACTATCAAACCTGCAAGTTTCAGGTTTCAAATCCTTCTAGTTTTTCAGTTGTAGTTGAGCAAAACAAAGGGGAATTTTTTTTTTTTTTTTGTAACTTTGCCCCCAGTAAACTGACTGACACAAAATTTTAAGGCTCCAGATATTCTGGCACCATCTCTGTGCATTCCAAACGTCATGTAAATTAGTGCAATGTGGTCAAAGTTATTAAGGTGCAAAAATCGAGGTTTAACATTAAAGAGCTTAGTTCGACCTTAATATGCAGGCATCATCAAGCCTGTATAATATAATACTTGTGCAGTAGTGCAAGTACAGTTAGGGATGAGTGGAGTGTTCAGTGTTAAACCTCAATCTTTGAATCTACACTTTGACTGCATTCTACACAATTGCATGAAATTTGGCATGCGTGGTCTGGGTTGTAAGTTCTTGAGACGTAGAAAGTTTTCTGATGGATGCCTAACCACATTCTGAGATTTGGAAACATCAGAAATACATAAAAAGCATTGTTTGTGGCCTTTTTTATCTCACCTACAGCCAAGACTGTATGCGATTTTGTTCTGAAACTTTCAGGGCTGAAAGGGTGTGTGCCAAGGGTGTGCCTTTCAAAGTTTTTGTGTAAAAATATTAATTGGTTGCAGAGTTTTAAGGTTTCAAAATTTGGCTCCTGAACATGCTCAGTAGCGGGTTGGAAACAATTCTCTGACACATCTCAAAAAATTATTTTGTGAATGTTTTTTAGGCCAGTCGCCTTCTTGATTGATGATCAAGATAATCTTAGGTCAGCAGGGGAAGTCTTACAAGGAGAGTTTGGGAGTCCTGAGAATGTGCTCCCTGGAGGAGCAGAGAGGAGAGGCGAGGAGAGGAGAGGAGATAGAGACCTTCAGATATTTGAAGGGGATAAATAGAGTGGATAGGGAAGGCCTCTTCAAGCTAAGAGACAACTGAATCATGAGGGGGCACAGTTTAATGCTGGTGGGGTGGAGGTTTGCGAGTGATGTTAAAAAGCATTTCTTTACAAAGAGGGTGGTGGCCACATGTAATGCTCCGCCACAGGAAGTGGTCATAGAGAAGGCAGTGGGCAGTTTTAAGAGGGCCTGGGATAGGCATAAGGGAACCCATGGGAATGTGGAGGGGCAGACAGGACAGAGGAGAAGATCCAGGGGGGCAGGTGTAAGCTGGGGACCCTGTAACAATGAGCAGACATCATAGACCAAATGGCCTTCTTCTGCTGGCTATTTTGTATGCTCACATGTTTTTGTTCTGGCCTAAAGAAATATGAAAATACATAAAAAAATAGTTATTTAAAAAAACATAGACATTGTTTACTGGGACTGTTAGGCTTGATTCTGGTGTTGTTTTTAAGAAATGGGCCACAAATACCTTTTTTTCACATTGATAAATTCTTTAGCCATCAGCTAACTAAGATGGCTGATTCTTGTACTGCAAGCTTCGAACTCTTGGGTAGCAAATTTAAGTGCGACCAAAAGAATTTTTTGTGTGCACCAAAAATGCTTGTTCTTTTGCTGGATAACTTCTTTGGTAGCATATTTAAGTGTAACCCAGGAGTTCTTAATGCAGTCTAAAAAATATAGTTTCGGAGGATGGACAGAGATTTTGGTTTGTGGAAGAAGAATTCTTTGGTCGCACATTCAGTGTGATCAAAAGAATTTTGAAACACAAACTTAAAATTCTTGCATTTTGAATGGCTGAATTTTTTATATGCATGTTTATCTAAGAATGTTTACATTGCACGTTAAGTACAGTAGTGCAATACTGGTTCAAAGACATTGCAATTTGATTTTTAGCATCTCACATACTTTTACTCATAATTTGCAAGTTTTACAAAACTGTAGCCCCAGATTTTGAATATACTGTTCACGTGGCAATACCTCATGAACAAGGATCGTGGGAATTTTCAGATACAGTTTGAAAGGTGATTCCACAGTCACTCTGTAAAACCAAATTTTGGGCTGGATTTAACACATTCTAATGACCAAGTTTATGATAAGGGGTCAAAATGTAAAACAAAAAACAAGGTATGAAGAAATGTGTGCAGGGCCAGACTTTGGCCCAATGAATAGGACACTGAAATCCCATGCTTGTAAGATGAGTTTGGGGGTGAGCTCAGTGAGCCAGCTAGATAGGCTAAGGTTGCAGGGACAGCACTGCCATAAGGCATCACCCCACCCTGGATTCCCATACATCAAGCTTAGATTTAAAGCAATAAACAGTCTGGACTTAGATAACCTTTGCAAACAAAGTTTATTCACAAGTAATATATCTACATCATGCCATAACCCAAGCCTCCCTATCCTCCAAAGATTCATGCATGAGTGCGCTTTTCAGGGATACTGTCACAGCTCACATGCAGTGCTTTTATTCAGCTATTCTTAAAGTGATAGGTGCCCAATATTTTAAGTGCATGTGAAAGTGACACTGAAAAATCAATAAAAACTTAACAAAAATGTTATAATTTAACACTTGGGTCAGAAAGGTGAAAAGGAAAATTATAAAGGAGAAAAGAAAGGACTGTAAAAGACAGAAAATGAAAGTTAAAACAGAGACAGTACCATAATGCAGATAGAATGTGAGAAAAAGGTAAGGAGGGGACAAAGGAAAACTAGGAAAACAGGTCAGTATGAAAACAGCAGGAATATTCCTGGACTAGCCAGGGAAAAAATATTTGCAATAATTAATGCATGTTTGCAAAATTCAAGAAATTTCAGCTTATTGGTTAAGGTGATACAATATCATGAATTAGTGTTAATGTTAAATTCATTTGTTTAAACTCATTTTGTCAAAAGCAAGTTTAAAACTGACAATCAGTACTTTTGCAACCTATTTGTTCAGATGAAGTCCATCCTCGGAAAAAATAGAATGCGTTACCCAAAAAAGTATCCCTTTTGTCTTGATCAATGTCCGTTCTTTATTGCACCAATTAGACAATCTGGCATTAAACTGGGCTGTGGTATAATTTTTTTCTGTGTTAGCCCATGGGATTGATAATATACTGGACACCACAACTAAACACCCTTTCTCTTTCATCTTATTCCCTAGTGACAGCAGAACACAACATATATCTTTCTCATGGTGCCATCCAACATCATTGGTGCCTACATGTAAAGTAACCGATGAATAATCTTTAGTGATTAGTTTGCCTGTTCTTTGATTTATATCTGTTATTCTTGCACCTGGGAGACAATTGCCTGTGGTATGGAATCTGTCATGTTTGAAGATACTAGCATCGGAAAAGCGTATAATAGAATCACCAACTAATTTCTGCCTTGTGTTTTTACCATTAATTATGCTTTTACAGACTTGTGAAGGTTGTAAGTGTCCCCGATGATGAAGTGTCCACTGCAAAAGCTGAAAATTCAGCTGCATTAGCAAGAGGTGACTATCTGCAAGATAACATAACTTCCTCATGACTCAGTGCCCTTCTACTCTTTTTCTAAGGGTTGTTTTGTTACAAGATGCCAGGATTTTTGTTACAAATCAAATCATATTTTATTTATAAAAAGTGCCTTTCCAAATAAATCAAGATGCTTGTACATAAATTCCAAAATGAACATAAACAATAATTAAAAATTAAATAAATTACAAAAAGCAATACATCAAAAATTATGATAAAATCCATACTTTAATAAATATCAAACTTTAAGGTCTAAGAACAATCTGGAAATGCCAGGCTAAATAAATAAGTTTTAAGTGCTATTTTGAAACTCTGAACGGTCAGGCACTCTTGCACACAATGAGGTAGAGAATTCCACAGGGTAGGTTCCGCAACAGCAGAAGAATCTCTAGCAAACCCTTGTTGGTGGAGCCAGTGGAAGGGGCAGTAAGGGTGAAGGAGATCTTGCAAGTAGCAGGGTTCCTGCCTGTGTAGGGCTTTATAGGTCAGTAACCCAACCTTGAAGGTGATCCACCACTGCACTGGCGATCAGTGCAGCTCATGGAGCACAGGCATAATATAACTGGCCCTAGAAGTGCCAGTCAATAGCCTGGCTGCTGCATTCTGTACCAGCTGCAGGTGGTGGATATCAACCCCTGATAGCCCTAAGTAAAGGGCATTGTAACAGTCAAGGCGAGAGGTCATGAAGGTGCAGACCAGCACTGGAAGATCATCAGGGGGGGAATCAGGTGTTTCACTCTGCTGCTATTCCTCAGATGGTAAAATGAGGTCTTGACAACGGTTGACACCTGGGATTTAAGGGTCAGCTTGTCATCAAAAATAACACCCAGGTTCCACACCCAATCTAAGGTAGTCATCTGAACACCCCCGAGCCAGAACTCAGAGGGTTGTCCAGCCGACAAACGCACCATGATATGATCTGGGTCAACAACCAACACCTCAGTTTTAGCTGGGTTCAACCATAGCCAGCTGGCACTCATCCAGTCCTGGATCTCAGAGGATTCCATCCTGTTCAGTCACATATGATATGTACAGCTGAGTGTCATCTGCATAGCAATGAAAACTCAAAGCCATACTGCCTAATGATATCTCCCAACAGCAATATATACCCTGCAAACAACATGAGTGACAAAATGGAGCCCTGCAGTACCCCAGAGGATAGAGGGAGAGGGGCTGAGGAATAAATCCCAGACACCACTCTTTGAGTCCTACCTTTGAGGAATGACCAAAGCCATCTGAGGACCATACCAGACAGTCCACAGATGAACTGCAGATGCTCCAATAGCACACTATGGTCTACAGTGTCAAACACTGCAGAGAAATCAAGGAGGACCAAGATGGAACGAGTTCTCCAATCTCTCGCTATTAGGCGATCATTTAGCACCCAAATAAGGGCCGTCTCAGTGCTATGCCTCTTCCTAAATCTGGAGTGGAGAGAGTCATAGACATTGTGGGTAGATAAATGATTGTTCAGCTGCAGCACAACTACCTTTTCAATAACCTTGCCCACAAAGGGCAGGTTAGAGACAGATCTGTAGTAGGTCAGATGGACTGTCTGGCCATCTACAGATCTGTCTCTAACCTGCCTGGACTGGGTCAAGGGAGCATTTTTTTAAGGAATAGTCATAGAACTGCCTCCTTTAGGGGTCAGGAAAGACCCCCCCCCTCTAATGACCTCCAGACTATCTCAGCCAGGACCATGCCAATCTCATCAACATACCCCACAAGAAGGTGCACTGGGTCCAGATCCAAACTACAGCAAGTTGGCTTTAGAGTCTGGATGATCCTCATGATATCAATGATTTCCAGCTGGCCAAGGTCAGACCTAGCAAACCAGGCAGTCACAACCTCCTGCTGACTTTTGCAATACTCAACAAAGGGGTCTAAACAGATCCACGACCTGATGGTGACAACCTTATCTGCGATGAACTGATCAAACTCATCACACATGTCTTGTGAAAAAACTCCACCAGTCTGAAGACAGATTGCATTGCACAATCTGTCCATGGTCCAGAAGAGCTGAGCTGGTTGGTTCTGTGCAGTGGCAATCTCCCTGGACAGGAATTCTGCCTTTTTATGGGTGATTGTCGATTGATAGACCATATAATGGTCCATCAGTCTAAGTCTGTCAGCCTCCAGGCCCGATTTCTGCTAGCACCTCTCCAACCTTCATCCCACTCTCCTCAGCTCCTTCAAGGTCCAATCAAACCATGGGGACCTTAAATGAAGATTGAGTGGACGAACACGAGCAGGAGCTATGGAATCCAGCCTCTGTCACCACCTTATTATAGGCAAGTACCAGACCCCCCCTGGATCCATGCATTCACTCAGTATACCAATAGGTCCAGCACCATCATTAGGCCATCTGGGGTCACACCCCTCAAAGGGCGGTACCAAACCATCTCCATAGAGGTGGACCTATATGGGGAGCTGCAAAACTAAACCCTATGGTATGATGGTCAGACCACCCGACTGGTTCCACCACCAAATCAGATATCTCTATCACCAGGAGGAACACCAGGTCCAATGAGTGACCACAAATGTGGGTCACAGAGGTAATAACCTGTGTAAAGCCCAGCAAAGTCATCAGTTGGAGGATGTCTTTACCAAACTGCGAGAGTTCAGCATTGACTCAGGCATTGAAATCCCCTAGAATTAACCATCTGGGGGATCCCAACACCATGCTGATGATAAAGTCTGTGACTTCCTGCAGGAAAACTTTTCCATCACTGGGTGGATGATAGATAAGGAGTATCCTGCACCCTACACGCGCAGCCATGATACACTTGAAGGATCTGGTGGTCCCCATGGGACATCCACAAGGCCCAGTTCAGATCTAAAACAAATAGCTACACCCCCATCCTATGATCCATCCTCAGGTGGTATATCACCAAGTACCTGTCCGGAATTCCTGAAACCAATACTCTACCAACATTTTCATCCAGCCAGATCTCGGTGATGCATGCCAGGTCAGATGTACCAACAAGATCCGCTATTTTGGCCATCTTGTTCTTAATAGGCCTGGCAATGCATAACACCACCCGAGAAGGATGAGTAACCGAGGAAGACTGCGCCACTTGCCTGCATGAAGCAGAGCCCTTAGGTATGGGAACCAGGCAGGAAGGACCCCTATCCTGGTGCCATTTCACCCTGGGGCATCTACTTGTTCCCAGTATCCCAATCTGCCCCCCTCTCCAGTCCTCTGTGAGGCCCAGCACCCCCTTCTCTTTCTCCTCCTAACTATTCCCAAAGCATGACATCTATATGTTGCTACTGACAATGAGGGACAGAAGAAATGGCAGAGGTTCCTGAACCTGAAGGGGGGAATAGTGCCTGACCGTCCTTACACCATCTCAGCACATTTCAAACAGCAACAGTACATAATATGACAATGCAATAAACCACAAACACACTTAACATTTCCAATCATACACTTCAAATCATTACAAGACACCAGTCTTCTATCATCACTTCCTAAGTCTCCATTTCCTCTAATCCCTGCTGTCCTCTCTTGTACTTTTTGCTGTCCTTTTGAACTGAGTGTGGACTGCGTATCAGATTTGTTTAAACTAGAATCGTGTTTCCTGCAAACCTTCATAACTTCTCTTTCATATCATGCAATTCCATTAATAACTTTGCATTTTTCAGTGCACTTAATGCATACATATTTTTCCTTAAATGAGTCCGTGAAGGTCAGAGTATACATAAAACAGCTACAGCACTTTAGTACCGAGACCTCAATACAGAGGAGCTCAAGAAGATCCTCAGAAGGATTCACAGATTCCATGTTTGTTGACAACACTAAAAACACCAAAAAGAAAACTAATCAGCTTACTAAAAAGTTCAGAATAAAGAGGGTGGTCCACCTCCCTTGCCTCCCTCAGTGGACTCAGGCAGATGCACTTGCCTCTGCCTCGCCTCTGATTGCAGAGACACTAACTTTATCTGTTTGGGACAGGAAGTTTGGGTCCGGGAACTTTCAGTTCCTGGAATACCCTTCTAAAGGCTTAAAACTGCTTGTAAGGGTTGTATCCTGCCTTTAAAAAGGCAAAATAGTGCCCTTGAGGCACACAAAGGGCACCTCTTACTGTGGCAAGGTTCACAGCAGCAGTCCCTCATTCTGATGGTGAAAGATCACAGCTTTCCCCCCACAGTGAGCAGGACTGGCTAGGTATAGTCTGCTGTTTAGCACCACCACTTCACGGCTACCGGGCGCCGCCAGGCCTGACCAATCCCTGCCGCTAGGGTGGAGCAGTGATGGAGATGCCAGATGGGGCATATAAGCATTCAGTACTACCAGTACTACATAAAGAGAGTGTTAATATGGTATACTTCTCTTTATACAGTATTGACTTTGTTAATGACAATGTCGGAATCTCGACTGCTTGCACCTTGACAGTTACAAGCTCCTTAGTTGGACCTGTATAGCTACATAAATGTATAGGCCTTCTCCTCCCTATTGATTTTACTGTTCATACCCTGTTTCGTTGTCTTACTCTATACTGTTTTCTGCTTACTCCTCTGTATTGTATTCAGACGTGGAGCCTTTGTAAATGAGTCTATGGCTCAAAGGTTGAAAATCCAATATCTTCAATAAATAAAATAAATAAACTACTAAAACACTGCCCACATAGTGCAAAAACATCTTTACCAGGACTAGTTTAGCTAAAATTATGCAGCACAAACCTGCACCTTGTAGAGGGGCTGACTTTACCTGGCTGGGACAGTACGCTGGGGTGCCTGAACATCCAGTTTCCTTAACACCCTCCTAAAGTTTTAAAACTATTTTTATGGGTTGTATCCTGCCTTTAAAAAGGCAAAATAGCACCCCCAAGGCACACAAATGGCACCTCTTGCTGTGGCAAGGCTCACAGCAGCAGTCTCTCATTTCAAGAGTCTTGGCCACAGCTTTCCCCATAGTGAGCAGAACTACTAAAATACTGCCCCACACACCCCCAAAAATATTTTCCAGGGCTTGTTTAGTTAAAATGATGTAACTTGTAAGTAAACTTTGTCTGAAAAGTTATTATTGCCTAGGCTGGTTATTGCTTTAAATCTGAGCTTGAAGAATGAACAATCTGGCTAATTCCTTGGACTGTGTGCTATTTACTCTGTGTCTCAGTACTGATATTTCTCTGGAGCATCTTCTCACCATTACTGGGGATGGACGGTGGAACTGCATGGGTAACAAGTAGCCATATAGTTATGAGAAGTCTCCTTTCTGCATTGGGCCCAGAGGGTTCCACATCTCTGCACCAGTAGCTGCACAGAAGCATAGGGCCCAGAGGGCCCTCATCTCCACAGCCAGTTGGACTCTTGGCCCTGCAGGTCTGCATCAGTACCCAAATGGAAGAACAGGGCCCAAAGGGCCCTGTGTTCTGCTGCCACCCAGACAGCCCCATGAATCCTGTGCATCTGTAGCCACATGGAAGTCTGCACTTCTGCAGGCAGATGGACTCTTCCTTTGACACAGGGCCCATAAGGCACCGTATAGCTGCATCTGTCAGTAATTAAGTAAATATTTATTTATATGGCACCCAATCCCAGGGGCTCTGGGTGCCTTACAAAAAATCGCAAGTAGGGTAGCACAAACATACAAGGTATATAAATAATACAATAAATGGCAAGGCAAGTTTTATTTCTATGGCACCCAATCCTGGAGGCTCTTAGCACATTACACAGAAAGAAAGATAAGTAAAAACAGTACTAAATTGTTTAAAACTATACATAAACATATAAGCTAAATGGTAGGTGTAAGGAGGTCAGACAGGTAGCCAGTGCCCAAGTCATGTAGGGCCTTGTAGGTGAGTAAGCCCATGTTTAAGATGATCCTCCACCTGCCAGGCAGCCAATGCAGATCTCACAGGGCTGAGGTCATGTGACAAGACCTAGACAGGCCAGCCAACAACCTGGCTGTCACATTCTGCACTAGCTGCAGTCAGCAGAGGTTCCCTTCACCAAACTCGAAGTACAAAGCATTATCAAGCCTGGATTATAAAAACAATAATTCAGTCATATAGTATATAAAACCTTTGGTGAATGAATTATAAAATAATAGTCACATAAAAATCAACAAGTTTTCCAAATACGTTTTCTTAAAAATGTAGGTTTTCAGACCCCTCTTAAAGCCTCCACTGATGGTGTCTCCCTCAGAGATCTGGGAAGCAAGTTCCAGAGGACCGAGATAGCCACCTTAAATGAATGATCCCCCAAGGTTTTCAGCCTGGCCCTTGAAACCGCTAGGAGGCCCTCAGTGGAGGAGCAGAGAAAGCGTACGGGGATGGTAGGTGTAAGGAGATCAGACAGGTAGCCAGGGCCTAAGCCATATAGGGCCTTGTAGGTGAGTAAACCCACTTTGAAGATAATCCTTCACCTGACAGGCAGCCAATACAGATCTCACAGGACCGAGGTCATGTGACAAGACCTAGACAAACCCGTCAACAACCTGGCTGCTCTACACTAGCTGCAGTTAGCAGAGGTTCCCTTCACTGACTCTGAAGTACACAAAATTACAGTAGTCAAGCCTGGAAGTAACGAAGGCATACAGAATAGGGTTTAATTGGGTGACATTTCCTAAGTGGCAGAAAACATACTTTGGCATACAGACGACACCTGAGCAGCAAGTGTCAGCCTGTCATCAAGGATGATGCCTTGATTTCTCACCCTAGAGGATGTCATCAATGGGGTGGATCCCAGGACCAACCCTGTTAGCACCCCAGAGGAACCCCCATCACGCCCACAACTGGACTCAATCACTAGTACCTGCATTTTGTTAGGGTTCAGCTTAAGCCAGTTAGAGGACATCCAGTCCTCGATTTTGGCCAGGCACTTATTCAGTACTTCAATTGCCTTATTTGTTCCAGGGGAAAATGATATAAACAGCTGGGTATCATCTGCTTAAGAGTGAAAACCCAGACTGTATCATCTAATGAGCTCTCCCAGGGGCAGCATGTACACTGCAAACAACATTGTTGATAGGATCGAACCCTGAGGAGCTCTACATGATGGGGGCTGTGGAGAGGAGGAGACATTCCCCATTACTACTTGTTGCCTCCTGTCTGAGAGGTAAGACTCAAACCAGTGGATGGCAGTTCTGGCAAGTCCACAATACTCTACAAGGCGATCCAGAAGCACGATGTGGTCCATGGTGTCAAATGCTGATGAGAGATTGAGAAGAATGAGAATTGATCATTCTTCTCTATCCTTTGCCCTGAGGAAACACAGAAATTGTCATCAGATAAGGGCCTTCAGCCCACCTAGTCTGCCCAATACCCCAATACTGTGTTCCCTCATCCACTACTGAAGCTAGGATTTGCCCCTCTCCTGAGTACCAGTATAGCTCTATGCCTATCCCAAGCATTTCTGAAACCTGTAATCATTTCTGCCCCCACTACCTCTGTCAGCAGGATCTTCCATATGTCCACTACCCTGTTGGTGAAGAAGTGTTTCCTCCTGTTCCCTTTGAACAATCCCTTTAAGGATGTAATTTTGCACCTGAACCAACACCATCTCAGTACTGTGTCTAGCCCTAAATCCAGACTAAAATGGCTCACAGATGTCAAAGGCCACCAGGTGTGCCTCGAGCTACACAGCTACCACTTTCTCAACAAGCTTCCCTAAAAAAAGGTGGTTGGAGATAGGTCTATTATTCACCAGGACGTCCAGGTCGACCAATGTTTTTTTCAGGGGGAGCCTCACCAATGCCTCCTTCAAGGTATCAGGGGAGAACCATTTCAAGAACAAACACTGGACTAGGTTGGTGAACACTGGACCAATAGCCCCAGTGCATCCCACTAGGAGAGGAGTCTGTCCTGGGTCCAGTTCACAGAATGGGTGCCACAGCTTCAAAATCACCTTAGCGATCTCAGCCACTTCCACTGGTAGAAACTAGTCCCAGACAATAGGAATGCCCCTGTCCCTACTAGGCCCCCCCGATGGGGCTGATCTTGCCCCGAAGGGGAGATCCCGGACAAAATAGAGGACATCCTGTCAGAGAACAGAGCAAATTCTTCACCAGTATGGCTGTAAATTTCCTTTTTGGCTGTAGACAGACTGGATGAAGTAGTCTGTCCACAGTCCAAAAGAGTTGGGCTGGTCTGTTCTTTCCTGCAGCAATTTCCCTGGACCAGAACTCTGCCTTCTTATAGTTGATTGCCCTCTGATAGTCACTATAGTGATTTCTCAGAGCCAGTTTATCCTACATGGACTGGGTCCTCTGCCAGCAGTGCTACGACTTCTGACTCTCGGTCTTCATCTCCTTGAGAGCCCCGTCAAACCATAGGTGTCTCAAGTGAGAAGACCTGAGTTGTACACAGATTCATGCAATGGCATTTATTGTTTCAGAGATGGCCCTATTATAGGCTGTCACCACCTTCTCCATGTCAATCGCACATGCAGCACTCACACCAGACAAGTCAATTACCGCCAAACATCCCGCTGTGGACAATCCCCTTAAAGGGCGATAGTGGACCATCTCAACAGGGAAGGGACTATCAGGGGGCTCCAAATGAGAACGCCACTATGCAATGATTGGACTGAGCAACCCGATAAGTCTTGAGGTCAATTACCTCATGCCCCAGCGAGAATACTAAGTCCAAGGTGTGGCCATCGTGTTGAGTTACAGAAGCAAATGCTTGTGCTAGACCCAGTGATGTCACCATCTGGAGGAGGTCATGTCCAAAATGTGAGAATTCATCATTGACCCATGCATTGAAGTCCACCAGAATCAACCATCTAAGCAACTCCAACACCCTGTCTGTGATGAAGTCTACAACCTCCTGTAGGAATTCTCCCCCCATTCCAGAGAACAGTAAACAAGGAGAATCCTATAGCCCACACCTGGACCCCCACAGGGCCACACATTCAAATGATGAGATAGAATCTGCTGGGTATATGGAGAAGTTCAAGCTGGATCTAAAACAGATGGCAACAACCACACCTATGCATTCCCTCCTCAGACAGTGCACTACAGAGCACCCAGCAGGAACCAATGCCTCCAAAATTGGGCCTGCATTGTCCCCAAGCCATGTCTCTATGATGCAAACCAGATTGACAGAGGAAATCAAGTCCACCATAATTGCAGACTTGTTCCTCATTGACCTGGCATTGCACAACACAGCCTGAAGTAAGCTACTGGAGACTGCAGGCCCTCCAGCTACCTGCCCACTCGATCCAGTGGGGACCCTGGGGATTCAATTCAATTTATTTTTAAAAAGAAGCTATTCCAAAAGATCATAGCACCTGTACATTAAAATTCAATAAATACGTATTCAGCCATAAAACAACAACCAAAACTCAGTCCATAGTTACAGTCTGGAAAGGCAAGTCCATACAAATATGTTTTAAAGTGGTTTTAAAGCCCTCCACAGTTAGGCATTCTCGTATCCAAAGAGGTAAAGAGTTCCACAGGGTAGGGGCCACGAACTCGAAAGCACAAGCCCCAGATGTCTTCAACCAAACCATGGGAACCTCAAGCAATCCCTCGTCGGTGGAGCGGAGTGATTGAAGGGGGCAGTAAGGATGAAGGAGCTCTCGCAGGTAGCTCAGACCCTGTCCATGTAGGGCTTTATAGGTCAGCAAACTAACCTTGAAGGTGATCCACCACTGAACAGGCAATCAGTGCAGTCCGTGTGGCACAGGTGTAACAAGGCTGGATCAAGACAACCCAGTCAGCAACCTGGCGGTAGCATTCTGCACCAGCTGCAAGTGGTGTATATCAGCCACCAGCAGTCCTATGTAAAGGGAGTTACAGTAATCAACGCGGGAGGTCACAAAGGCATGGATCAGAGTTGGAAGATCACCAGGCAGAACAAGGGGTTTAATCTGAACGATATTCCTCAGATAGTAAAAAGAAGACTTCAAGACGACTGACACCTGAGAATGTAGTGTTAGCCTATCATAACAAATAACACCCAGATTCAACACCTGCTCAGAGGATGGCAGCTGTTGACCCCCCCCCGAGTCAAAGCCCAGAGGCCTGACCAGCTGCCAAACCCTCTACCCGATGACCAGGGTCCACTACCAACACCTCAGTCTTGTCAGGGGTCAACTTCAGCCAGCTGGTAGTCATCCAGTCTTGAATCTCAGCAAGGCAGTTATTAAACACAAAGACTTTATTATACTGTTTGGGCACATAAGACAAATAGAGCTGGGTATCATCTGCATAGCAGCGAAAAAACCCAGCCCATATCATCTTACAATGTCTCCCAATGGCAGCATATACACTGCAAACAACATGGGGGATAGCACTGAGCCTTGAAGGACCCCACATAGCAGAGAAAATGAGTCAGAGGAATACACTGCAGGCACCACCCTCTGAGACCTGCCAGTAACAAAAGAAGGGGAACCATCTGAGGACTGTATCAAACAGGCCACAGATGAACCACAGATGTTCAAGCAGCACCCAATGGTCCACAGTGTCAAAGGCTGCAGAGAGATCAAGAAGTACCAAGATGGAATGGCTCTTCCAATCCCTTGCTATAAGGAGATTATTGAGCACCCAAACAAGGGCAGTCTCCATGCTATGCCTCTTCTGAAATCCTGACTGGAGAGGATCACAGATATCATGGATGGTTAAATCATTCTCCAGCTGCTGCATGACCACTTACTCAATAACCTTCTCCAAGAAGGGAAGATTAGAGACTGGTCTGTAGTTAGCAGGACCGTCCGGGTCGAGAGAAGCTTTTTTAAGGAGGGGTGTAACCACCGCCTCCTTCAAGGAGTCCAGAAACTCACCTGACAGCAATGAGCACCAGACTATCTCTGTTAGGACCATGCAGATGACATCAACACACCCCATCAGGAGGCGAGCCAGACCTGGATCCAAACTATAGCAGGTTAGCCACATATTCTGGACAATCAGCATGATATCCACATTCTACAGCCGGTCAAAGCTGCACCAACCAAACCGAGGTGTAGCAACCTCCCACTAACAGCTGCCACCCTCGTTAGAGTGAGCTGCATGGATTCTGGATCTGATTTCGGCAACCTTATCAGCAAAGAATTGAGCAAATTCATCACACTTTTCCTGTGAAAATGCTCTCTGGACCTGCAGATAAGCTGGACTGCATAGTCTGTTCACAGTTCAAAATTAGATGAGCCAGCGATTCTGTGCTGCCACAATCTCGTTGAACAGGAACTCTGCCTTCTTACATGAGATGGCTGATTGATAAACCCTATAATGGTCCATCAATCTAAGCCTGTCAGCATCAAGGCCCAATTTCCACCAGCAATGCTCCAGCCTTCGACCCAACCACCTCAGCTCTGCTTGGGATGGGCACCAAATAAGTCTGGCCTCTCCCATGACTCCATTTAGTCCAGGGGCACCTCCTGCTCCTACCAATCCCAATACAGTTCACCTCCACTGTACCCACAGCACCCCACTGCCGACCAACCCACCACCTACTAATACTCACCTCCCAACAGCATCTCAACACCATAACTGGGAGGGGGTAATTGAAAAAGGGGTGGAGATCACGTAGCAGGGATGCGGTGTAGATGACCCTGATGGGTCCAGAGCACAAACATATCTTGCTTAAAATAGCCCGTGCAGCTCAAATAAGATGTTAAAATCAAAAAAATATTTATTTAACCTAACCCAAACATACATCCAACTGCCACACAATATATTAAAAAAAAAAAAAAGCTAACCACATTCATACCTCACACATACACTAACTAAACACACACACCACCCCAGAAGATAGCCCCCAACCAATTTAGTACTTAAACTCAAGGAGAATTAAACTTTTTTTTTTTAATCCAGAGGACAAACCAGAGAATGTCTATTGGAAAACATGATTTGGTCAGTAAATTAAGTCCAAAGTCACAGAGGATCAAACAGAACAAGGTTCACAGCAGTACTCTCAGCACTGCTGACTAGATGTGCAGGGTCAGGTAAAGAAAGTGTTCTCACTGTTGTCTTTAGTGAAACATATATTCAACCAGGTAAGTTCTGTATAAATGGTATGCAACCAAACAAATTCTGTAGCACTAAAATCCTACGAGTGGTGCTCCCACCACCACTCACTGAAAGAAATGAAAATACATAGTACTTACAGAAGTAAGGTCCACAGAAGGAGGGAGGTTGACCACACAGCCAGCCCCCAACCAGACTGTCCTTGTCTACAGATAAAAAAAGATCCAAGGAAGAAAAAGACAAATGTCACAGAACAAGCACCTCTTGGCCCACTTCTGTACTCCACTCCGCTGTACTTCACTCATTGCACGGTCCTAAGGTTTCAACCCAGGCTTAGTTCTTGTGGGCCTTCCCAGCCCAAAGATAGCACAGAGTCTGCGCCGTTCTTTTAGTGATCACGATTGCTTACCAGGAGTTCCAGCTCTGGCGCCATAGCACTGTGATCTCCTGATCAACTTTCCTCCCTCCTGCAACCAAACCTCTCTGCCACAGGTTCCTAGCCAGTCGATTCAAACATTTAAACTTCTTGTTCCGATTTGGTCCTCTTTACACAGATGCTGCCAAAGCAGAGCTAAGCTTGATGTTTATTAAAGTGCTTTTGGAAAAAAGTTGCAGATTCTCAAACCCTAAAAACGATAAAACTATCTCCTACACTATCTCACTTCCAAACCCCTGTCAGAATCTTTTCCCTAAACCTCAGCACTAATACTACTTACTATCTAAAAGATTTCACTTATGCCTGGAAAGTTTTCTAACTAATCAGGATTCTCCTTGATCTTCCAAAAGATGTAAAACGTTGTCAAGAAAGGGAAACAGGAGGCACATTTGATCTGTGCTAACAACACAGATGACAGATGCCAAGCTTGGTGGCCATTTTCCTCCCTGCCTAGCAGCCTGTTCATGCAGATCCCAAAGAGACCTGCATGAAAGAGGATATGATTCCACTGTCTCAATAAGAAAGGACATTCATTGCAAAAAACGGTGTTTATGAAGCAGTTACTGTTTAACATAACTCCACAAAAGTAAGAAAATGTGCCATTAGGTTTCCAACCCTATATCCCTACCTCCCAAGCAGCAAAAAGACACCATCACCACATAGGCATCCATAGACAGCCATCAGTAAGACAAACAACATACTGTACCACTGTTTCTAGATTACACAAATGCAGCTGCACTGATGTACTACCTTCATAGACTTGTATCTGTGTCACCTTATGTCCAGGCCCCTCAGGGGCTTGCACTCTACAGCCAGAAGTATATTTATGACTAGCAGTGTGTATGACTGCCTGTGGCTGCACAAGCACTGGTCCAACAGGAGCCTGCACTTCTACAGACAGAGCTACTGTTGCAATTTGAGTATCATGGCTTTCTAGCTGCTTCTGCAGAAGTGTGGGCCCCTCTGCAACCAGATGTTGGTGTGTATATCTTACACCTGTGGTTGTACAAGTGCAGTCCCCTTAGGGGTCTGTGCTTCTGCAGCCAGAAGTGTGTGTATGTCCTACAGTGTGCATATGAACCTGTAGCTGCAGAAGCACAGACGCCACAGTGATCTGCACTTCTGCAGTAGCATTGCAGTGTGTGTTTTGTGGACTTCTGTCTGCGACTGCAGAAGGATCTGTACTGTTTCTGCAGCCAGAAGTCAGTGAGTATATCTTATACCTGAGACTGCAAGAATACAGGCCCCTGGTTTCTGCAATCAGAAGTGTGTATGTCTGACAGCTGAAGAGGTACAGGCTCCTCAGGAACCTGTGCTTGTGCAGTCAGAAGTGTGTATGTATTACAGTGTGCATGAGTACTAGTGGCTACAAGAAGCACTGGCTCCACAGAGGACTGTGGTTCTGCAGATAAATGTAGCATTGCAGATTGAAAATCATGGATTTCTATCTGCAGCAACAGAAGTGCAGACCCCATACAGACCTGTGATTCTGCAGCCAGAGGTGTGTTTATATACTACAATGTGAATGAGTACCTGTGGCTACAGACACGCTGGCCACATAGGAGCCTTTGCTTCTGCAGACAGAAGAACCATTTTAATTTAGTTATTGTGGAATTATATCTGTAGCTGTCATGCCTGTGCCACTGCAGACAGAAGCAGATTTGTGACCACAGTATCACAGATTTCTATCCACAGCCAAAAGTGAGTGTTTATGTCGTACAGTGTGCATGCCATAGATACAAGTCTACAACAGTAGCAAGTTCAAGTTTATTCAACAAGGAAGACTCCATTGAGCAAGCTCATTTACAAGGAGGTTCCATGCAGACAAACTACATAACAGTATAGAGTACCAAATAATAAACAGAGTAGGTACAATTAAAAAGGCAACAGTTACATATAGGTACATATTGATAGACAACAACACATAATGTGATAATGCTAAACAAGTACACATAATAGTGATATAATATCTGGTCAGCAATTTTCTTAATGGGCTTAACCAGTTATAATTTGTCGTTATAACCCAAAGGTTATAACGGTGAGCACATACCCTGTCAGTCAGAAACAGTGTTCCCTCACTGGCTGTTCATCCTCTTCTGGGCAAGCTAATCGCCTTTCCAAACATGGCACTCCTTAACCTGAGTTGCGAGGAGCTGCCAAACGGAGAATTCATGCAGGGTTTTTTTTTTGTTCTTACGAGTTCCACGGTCTACAACTTCACCATTTTAAAACCAAAAAAAGTATCTGCCTAATTCTGGTGTTTGGCAGCTGAAGGAGAAAAGAATTGCCACCAACACCAGGGAAGGGCTTCGAGTCCGACTTAGCTGACTGGGGTAAGCACTGACCACAATTGCAATCTAAACTTTCAACTGTTTAGCAAAAAAGCAGAAGCTGAATTAAAGGATACCTAAATTGGTTTTGAGCTGTATATTTTTCAATATTTCGACTCGCCTGTTTGTAGGTTAATGTACCCACTTCCATCCGCTGCAAAGGTTTTAATCCTATGTTTCGCCATTGTGCAGCTGCACCACTTGCAAGCCGTTCATTTTCCCGTGTTTAGGGCAGCGCAAATAAATGCTTTATATTGTATGGTGGAACGTCATTCTCCACCGAAATCCATCGTTTTCGAAACCTTGTAGTCACACACTAGTGACGTTCGCAGTGCAACAGAATGATGTTTCCTACTGTACTGCGAACGTCACACTGTGTCCTCGAGCAGCATTTGACAGCTAGGGCTCACTCCATAGACAGTACACATGGCAAAAGCAGCAATGTCGGCAGCAGTACTAATGTTTAGTGTTAAAATGTTCACAATGTAAAGTTCTTAAGCAGTTAAAATGTCAAGCGTGAAAACGTTCAAAATGTAAAGTTCTTTTTTCCTTCTAGTAACTGATTTTTTTTCCCCAAAAAACGACGTTCCACCGTACACTATAAAGCGTGCATGGGGAACAGTTGACAACTGGGCATCTTTCATCTCGTTGGCACTATGACGACGAATTACCTCTCGAGCTGCGCTCTTAAGGTAATCAATCCATCGTTATAGTGCCAACTCTGTGAAAGAATAGCCCTGTTGTCAACTGTTCCCCATGCACTATCCTATATCTTCTCTGTGCATCTGATTTATTGACCTTTGAGACCGCCCCTGTGTGTTCGTGTGTGGAGGTCGCAGCGTATGTGATGACATAAACAGAGCCACAGCAGCCGCCAGATTTGAATGGGAGTAGGATGTTTCAGTTCACGGTGTGTTCATTTTCCCTTACATTTAATTTATTTTTACTGAAGTATCATTAGTAACAAGAGGGCATCTGACATGACAAGGCATCTTTATTGTGATACCTACCTCTTCGGAACAGGAAAGCATCAGGGTGGAGGGAGTCATGTATACGCACTGACTCTGAGACTTATCAGAAAGTGTGGATAAACAATAACCTGACTGTGATGAGAGATTGTAAATCCGGTGCCCAAAGTACAGATAGCATCCAGATACTCCTAATTTTTACCAAATGAACCCAGGGTTTTCACCATGATTATCCTGTGGTCATAGCAGGGTATAGAGGTATGGGGTGTTCTTGGGGCTCCCCCAAGGGCACACATCCAGCCATTGAGATGTGTAAGCACTTTCATTCCTGTCCCTGTGGTAGCCCACAGGTTCAGTTGTCATGGAGCTTTGCTCTGATAAGAAGACCCTTTTGAGTGAAGGGTGGGAAGGATTTAGTGAAATGAAGGCTGTGCTGCCCAGACAGTCTTGTAGGGTCCCTCTGGTCTAGGTCACTGTAGCATATTCTGCCATTATCGTCACTTAAATCTGCTGCTAATTTTGTGCTCTGGTCAAGACTGTAGAGGTAGGACTACTGTACAGCCCAGGGATATACTAGAGTCAGCCACCTTGATTTGAATATTGGTCCTGCATCTGTGCCAGTGTCCCATAAATCTTTGAACTGAGACCCACTGTCTAGAAACAGTGAAAGGAGGCTGAGCCTGGGGGGTGGAGTTTGTAGCAGTACACCTACTGTCAGTGTGCTGCACTGGATTGCTGCCCTGCATCATCCTGCTACCTAGCACCACATGCAGCAAATTTTACAGGGAGACTATGCACTATCCTTTGTGTGAAGCAAATAAACAAATCAAAATGAAAGAAAAAGCCGCTATGGTTCTCAAGAGAGGTGGCTGTGAAAGTCAGGAAGAAAAAGATAGCATTCCAGAAGTATAAGGAAACACAGAAGGAGCAGGACAGAAAGCTGTACCAGTTAAGGCAGAAAGAAGCAGGAAGGGAAGTCAGAATAGCAAAGGCCCAAACTGAGGAAAAGATAACCAACTCAGTTAGGAAGGGGGATAAAACCTTTTATAGGTACATCAGCAAGCGTAGAAAGACAAAGGGAGGGATAGTGAGGCTGAATAGAATAAATGGTGGGTGGGCAGAGGGGGACAGTGAAAAAGCAGGAATACTGAACGAATATTTCTGCTCAGTATTCACAAAGAGGAGGGAAGTCCTAATCCAATTAACAGAAGCACTCTTGATAGGAGATCGATCCCAGTCCTTTCACAGAAGAAAGTGTTCTGCAAGAACTCCTAAAACTGAAGGTGGACAAAGCAATGGGTCCTGATGGAATTCACCCCAGAATTCTAAAAGAATTAAGGAAGAAACTAGTGAAACCACTGGCTACTCTTTTAATAAATCATGGGAGGATGGTGTGGTACCCGAGGACTGGAGGAAGGTGGATGTGATTCCCTTCACAAAGTGGGACCAAGACAGAGGCAGGAAACTACAGACCTGTCAGTCTGACCTCTGTGGTAGGAAAGTGATGAGTCACTTCTGAAGGAAAGAATAGTTGAGTACCTAGAGGTCAGTGGAGCACAGGATCCAAGGCAGCATGGGTTCACAGCAGGAAGGTCATGTCAGACGAATCTAATAGATTTCTTTGACTGGGTGACCAAAGTAGTAGACCAGGGAGGGGTTGTGGACATGGCCTACCTAGACTTTAGCAAGGCATTTGACACAGTCCCACACAAAAGATTATTAGTCAAATTAACCAGCCTGGGAGTGGGTTCCAGGGTGGTAGCCTGGATAAAACATTGGCTGGACAACAGGACACAGAAGGTAATTGTAAATGGAGTCCACTCTGAAGAAAGGGCGGTTACTGGTGGGGTACCGCAGGGTTCAGTATTGGGTCCAGTCCTTTTTAATGTCTTCATCAGTGGCATTGCAGAGGGACTGGAAGGAAAAGTATGCCTTTTTGCAGATGACACAAAGATCTGCAACAGGGTTGATACACAAGGAGGCGTGGAAAGGATGAAAAGGGACTTGGCAAGGTTGGAGGAATGGTCTGACATATGGCAGCTAGGATTCAATGCAAAAAAGTGCAAAATAATGCACCTGGGAAACAAGAACCCAGGGCAAGAATACACAATGGGTGTAGAGGTAGTAACAACAACAAAACAGGAAAGGGACCTAGGGGTAATCATATCAGATGACCTTAAGGTTAGCAAGCAATGTGAGAAGGCAGTAGGGAGGGCTGGGGGTATACTGGGATGTATAGGGAGAGGCATCAGCAGCAGAAAACAGGAAGTTGTTATCCCTCTGTACAGACAGTTGGTGAGACCCCATCTGGAATACTGTGTCCAGTTCTGGAGACCCCATCTCCGCAAGGACATAGACAGGATAGAGGCAGTCCAGAGGAGGGCAACTAAAATGGTGCAGGGTCTGCAAGAGAAGCCGTATGAGGAGAGACTAAAGGAGCTGAATATGCATACCCTTGAGGAAAGAAGGAGGGGGGACATGATAGAAACTTTCAAGTACCTCAAGGAATCAATAAAGTCCAAGAGGGTAGCATCTTTCAGAAAAGAGACTTGCAAGAACAAGGGGACACAATTTAAAGATAGAAGGAGGGCAGTTCAGGGGCAATGTGAGAAGTATTATTTCACAGAGAGGGTAGTGGATGCATGGAACAGCCTTCCTGAGGAAGTTGTGGAGTCTAAAACTGTGGGAGAATTCAAGAATGCATGGGACAGACATAAGGCAATTCTTGTGGGGGGGCAGGAAGATATAGGCTGTTGGTTAACTAGGATCTGCGGCCTATCCTGTAGGTAGGGAAATGGGCAGACTAGATGGGCCTAGCGGTCCTTATCTGCCGTCAAAGTCTATGTTTCTATGTTTCTATGGCATGGAACAGGAAAGGACTAGAGCTGGCATACACCCTGAAGTATACAACCCGACCCCCTGCCACCACAACCTGTATGTACCGCACAGATCGGTAAGCTTTATGGCACTAAGGGGGGAAGGGAGATCTGAGAAATGAAGAGCACTTGGCTATTTTCTGGGATGGGGAGGCGGCAGCGTGAGAGAAACTGACAATCCCATTTCAAGTTAACATTGAGCATGTAGTACTGTGGATGTTTAACTGTGACTAGGCCTGTTCAGAAGCATTTACATGGCTAGAGTGTCCGGACCAGATATTTTTGATTGCCACCAAAGAATTCTCCCCCGTCCTCATGCTAGGTCTCACAATGTTCCTTATGTAAAACTTGATATGTTTATTGCATGCCTATGTGTGCGGGAGGGTGGAGACAAACACAACCTCTGCCACTGAGTATGGAAACAAAAGGAGTAATGCTAAATGATTTTCAACATGGGTGGAGTTCCCCAGAACATACTGGTGCACCTGTACACAAGCAACATAGAGGGGAATAGTGAATTACAGATATAGGCAAGGTTTGTGGAGCTATCCGGGGTTTGCCATACCATGCGATGTCCAATGTCCTTCTTGTAAATCCTGCTGGAGCTGATGGAGAGTGTGGACAACAAGCAGAAATCAGTGGCACCTGGACTGGTGCGTGACTAGGGGGGATGGGCTTTTGTGGGGCTGTGGTTTAATCTGAGAGGATAAGGGTCTGTACACTAGGGACAGTCTCCACCTCAATTTTGAAGTAAGGGACATTTTAAACATGAAACTAACTGGATTTGTTTGTGAAAGGCGGTGTTTAAAGTTGTGAAAGGGGGAGGGATGGAAGGAGGGTCAGATCCAGGACATTGCACTCCTGGAGAGAGTTCATAGGAGGTGAACCAAAATGATCTGCGGTTTGGAGGAAAGGACCTATGGGGAGAGGTCTGAGGAGCTCAACATATACCCTGTTGAGGGCAAAAAAAAACAGGGGGGGTGGCATGATAGAGGTCTTTAAGTACGTAAGGGTGATTAATAAGGGCAGCCCAGTCTGCGTGTTCCAAAGGAAAGGGGGTAGCAACCGCAGACAATGGTGGAAACTGGAGGGGTGGAGACTCAGGGGGGACAGGAGGAGGTGTCAGTTCAGTGAGAGGGTAGTGGAACCATGGAACTCACTGCCTAGGATGCTAGTGGAGATAGATAGTGTGGAGTGATTCAAAATGGGCTTGGATAGGTATAGGTGTAAGCTGAAGTTGAGGAAGTCTGATACAAGGAGAATAGCTTGGACAAGGGATAGAGAAACAAAAGGGGGCAGGGGGACATCAAAATTGGTGCACAGTGTGGGTGCTGACTATCTAGCAGACCTCCTGAAAGACCATAAGTGCTACTCTGCTTGCATTTTAGTATGTTAATTTAAAGAATCATACCACAAACACACTGCCTCAACTACCTGCTCGTACACATTTTTTAACCAGCTGGTATTTTTTAATTTCTATTTATCCCACCCTATGTCCCACGGGAGCCATCTCATCTGGAGTTACCCATAAAACCTATCCCTGCCACCATCTTACCTTCTGTTCAGGTCCCTCCATCATGCCGCAGTTTGCCTCCCGGGCGAGAGTGGGGTGAGGCAGGACACCCCTGTACCTTAAATCCCGTCAGGTCCCTGACACAGCGTCAGACAGTGGCACATCAGGACTGGGTCAGCACTCAGTCTTCCTGGCCCCAGAGGGCGATTTTTCTCTGTTTTCCTATGGGGAAGCTGTGTGCCCAGATGTCAACGCATTAACGCCGATGTCCGCAGCAGCCGAACCCAATGGTGCAACCTCCGGAGTCAATTAGCCCTACAGACTTTTACCTGTGGCCAATCAATCCCCTGAGGTGCCGACGTGCTAGCATGCCCCCAGCCTCCACCAGGGGTCAGCACATGCTGGGTTAAATCCCATCCCTCCCACCAGAGAAGGCGAGCTGTTGAATGCTCCAGCCGATCTCCCCGGCCGACCCCCAGTGGCCCAAGTCTGCTCCCGAACCTGGGTCGCTGGTGCGGGGTGAGGTGTGGCGTCTAGTGCCTCAACCCTCAGCACCACTGGGCTGGCCAAGAACTGGTATTATGTTACTTCTTGAAGCATCACCATGTCCGTATGACACATGTCATTTAAATGAAGCATATAGTGGTTTGAAGCCCTGACATGAGGGTAGGTTTCACAACCTAGGATGCAGACATGTCTTGATAACAGCATCAGTTTCATTGTGTTTAAATATTCAACATAGACATTGTGGTAGTTGCTGTAATAAGTAAATGTCAATTGTTTTTGTATTTTGTTGATCCGTTTTTAAATTTTTTTTGTTAATTTCCTTACCTCGGTATGCATATATGACTTTGTGTTGCTGTAGATGTGAGACTAATAGATAACTCCTCAAAACTGTGGTGGAAATAATTGCCCACCCTCCTATACAGTATCACAGTACTGCCATCCTCACTGTTTTACATCTTAATGCTCACAGGCACAGAGGACGTTATTTCCTGGTGTACTGTTTTAAACATAATTCCTTATCAATTCTGCAGTGTAATCTCCCACATTCAAATGGGATGATTTTTCTTGTTCTGTTCCTCCATAAAATGAACAGCGGTAGTCCTCAGTAATGTTATGTGGTATCCATGAAATCACATGCTGCATCAACTGAGTCTGTTTCAGAGAATACATGTGTAAGTTGCTATGCCTTTCATCATATGGTTCACCATGCACTCCCTTGATCATCTGTGTTGCCTTGCACTGCATTCTGTCTGTTTACCTGATATTCATCATCATGAAAGGGAGACATTCCTGCACTCAGTAATCCTTTGTTTGTCCTTCCCATTCACCTGAACATATTTTGGATCACCTACACTAAGCTGTATATGATGCAACTAACTGTACATCCATTGCAGCTGTTGGCTTCTGCTGCACACTTCAGTGTCCTTTGTCAGTGCCATTGCATGTCACGGTGATTCATGGTGATCTTTGTGTACTGCATGTCATGGTGATTCATGGTGATCTTTGTGTACTGCATGTCAAGATGATTCATGGTGATCTTTGTGTACCGCATGTCATGGTGATTCATGGTGATCTTTGTGTACTGCATGTCAAAGTGATTCATGGTGATCTTTGTGTACTGCATGTCAAGGTGATTCATGGTGGTCTTTGTGTACTGCATGTCACGGTGATTTATGGTGATCTGTGTGCACTGCATGTCAAGGTGATTCATGGTGATCTTTGTGTACTGCATGTCAGGGTGATTCATGGTGATCTTTGCGTACTGCATGTCAAGGTGATTTACGGTAATCTTTGTGTACCGCATGTCAATGTGATTCATGGTGATCTTTGCGTACTGCATGTCATGGAGATTCATGGTGATCTTTGTGTACCGCATGTCAATGTGATTCATGGTGATCTTTGTGTACTGCATGTCATGGAGTTTCATGGTGATCTTTGTGTACTGCATGTCACGGTGATTCATGGTGATCTTTGTGTACTGCATGTCAAGGTGATTCATGGTGATCTTTGTGTACTGCATGTCACGGTGATTCATGGTGTTCTTTGTGTACTGCATGTCACGGTGATTCATGGTGATCTTTGTGTACTGCATGTCAAGGTGATTCATGGTGATCTTTGTGTACTGCATGTCACGGTGATTCATGGTGTTCTTTGTGTACTGCATGTCACGGTGATTCATGGTGTTCTTTGTGTACTGCATGTCACGATGATTCATGGTGATCTTTGTGTACTGCATGTCAGGGTGATTCATGGTGATTTTTGTGTACTGCATGTCACGGTGATTCATGGTGTTCTTTGTGTACTACATGTCAAGGTGATTCATGGTGATCTTTGTGTACTGCATGTCACGGTGATTCATGGTGATCTTTGTGTACTGCATGTCACGGTGATTTATGGTGATCTGTGTGCACTGCATGTCAAGGTGATTCATGGTGATCTTTGTGTACTGCATGTCAGGGTGATTCATGGTGATCTTTGCGTACTGCATGTCAAGGTGATTTATGGTGATCTGTGTGCACTGCATGTCAAGGTGATTCATGCTGATCTTTGTGTACTGCATGTCAGGGTGATTCATGGTGATCTTTGCGTACTGCATGTCAAGGTGACTTATGGTGATCTTTGTGTACCGCATGTCAATGTGATTCATGGTGATCTTTGCGTACTGCATGTCATGGAGATTCATGGTGATCTTTGTGTACCGCATGTCAATGTGATTCATGGTGATCTTTGTGTACTGCATGTCATGGAGATTCATGGTGATCTTTGTGTACTGCATGTCACGGTGATTCATGGTGATCTTTGTGTACTGCATGTCAAGGTGATTCATGGTGATCTTTGTGTACTGCATGTCACGGTGATTCATGGTGTTCTTTGTGTACTGCATGTCACGGTGATTCATGGTGATCTTTGTGTACTGCATGTCACGGTGATTCATGGTGATCTTTGTGTACTGCATGTCAGGGTGATTCATGGTGATCTTTGTGTACTGCATGTCACGGTGATTCATGGTGTTCTTTGTGTACTGCATGTCAGGGTGATTCATGGTGATCTTTGTGTACTGCATGTCATGGTGATTCATGGTGATCTTTGTGTACTGCATATCAAGGTGATTCATGGTGATTTTTGTGTACTGCATGTCACGGTGATTCATGGTGTTCTTTGTGTACTGCATGTCACGGTGATTCATGGTGATCTTTGTGTACTGCATGTCAGGGTGATTCATGGTGATTTTTGTGTACTGCATGTCACGGTGATTCATGGTGTTCTTTGTGTACTGCATGTCAAGGTGATTCATGGTGATCTTTGTGTACTGCATGTCACGGTGATTCATGGTGTTCTTTGTGTACTGCATGTCAAGGTGATTCATGGTGATCTTTGTGTACTGCATGTCAAGGTGATTCATGGTGATCTTTGTGTACTGCATGTCAAGGTGATTCACGGTGATTTTTGTGTACTGCATGTCACGGTGATTCATGGTGTTCTTTGTGTACTGCATGTCAAGGTGATTCATGGTGATCTTTGTGTACTGCATGCCAAGGTGATTCATGGTAATCTTTGTGTACTGCATGTCACGGTGATTCATGGTGGTCTTTGTGTACTGCATGTCAAGGTGATTCATGGTGATCTTTGTGTACTGCATGTCACGGTGATTCATGGTGATCTTTGTATACTGCATGTTATGGAGATTCATGGTGTTCTTTGTATACTGTGAAGGTTCATGTGACACATTACACTTGTCCTAATGTCAGGTAGGAATTGATTTTTATATGTTACCAATTAACGAGCAGTTTTTTCGGTGTCAAAAATGTAATGGATATGATGGTGATTTTTGATGCTCATCTCTGAAAGCACTGGTATTGCAACTCATAATATTGCTTAATTTTTTCGATGTTTCTTTGTCTCCTGAGCATGATGAACATTACATTTTTGATTTGACTTTCATGTGCAGGTAGCACTGCAAAGGTGTACAGGACATGGCGTACTCGATGGATACTCATACAGAGTCAGCTGACCTATCTGATTTTGATCTGATCTTTTCCTTCATGATACAGCCATATTGTTTGAGCCGCCATGCCATCCAACTGTACATGACAATGTTGAACCCACTGACCCTGACAGCAATAGCAGCGAAGATGGACAGAGTGTTACATGACTTAAAGATGCTGAGTTATGGTAATATATTATGTCCTGTGTTCATTCTGTTTCTTTTTTTTCCACATACTTTTATTTATTTTTCATATTTTCTCCAACACCCCCCCAGGCAATGGCATGCACATGCATGTGTGTGTGTGGAGGCACATGTACATGCCAGGAACCATACAGCCCTTCTGGCCCTCCCAAGTAGCATGAGTTAAGGCGGCAGTGCATCATCCATGTGCATTATGTGACTGGACCAGTTCACTGTGTTTTAACATGACAACTATATACACATGACTTTGTGGTTCAGTTTGTATTACCATTTTTATGTTGATTGCGCGCATGCGCAAGAAACATGTTGCGGCAGGTTTCTCCACAAGCAGGTTGTGGAGGCACGGCACTGTTGTGGCCAATGCTCCCACAGCCTGTAAAGGCTTGTCCCGTGTCCCCCAATGCCGTGGCATGCTGCTGCTGGCACTAGTTCAGCCAGCACGCCACCAACTTGTGAAAATTTAGCCGCTGCAATCAGGGGCCACCTCGTCATTGCAGCGTCAGCCATCCACTGCAATGAGGGAGTGATCTGTCATTGCAGGGTGGGATGTAGAAACACTGATATTGTTTGTGAACATGGCGGCAGCTTGACGCCGTGTTCACAAACAATATAACCCCCCCACTATGTTTATTTGCAGACAGGGGCCCCAATCCCCATCGGCTTCAGTGCCCAATGTTTATTTTGCCAACGGGGGAGCCCACTCCCCATCGGCATTATGTAGACACCCCCCGCTTTTATTGTCTGCTGACGGGGTGCTCAATACCTGTCTTGCATAATGTAATACCCCTTTGTTGTTTGCAAACGGGGTGCCCAATCCTATAGGCTGCAGCTGCCCCCAAAGACAGACTCCAGTGGCATGCTGGGACCCCACCCCAGCATGCCACATACCCTGTAAAATAAAACGCCCATGACATTTTTACCAAAAGGAAACCATTCTCAGCGTCTCCCCTGCCCCCACCTGCAACCCATGCCCACCACTGTGCACCCTGCCTCCCACACCCCCTCACCCCATACTTACCTCCGGAGCTCAGCGTGATGATCTTTGGTGGACTGGGAACACATCTGCACTCTTCAAAGCCGACTGTGAACTAAGGAAATGCCAGTAAGCTGTATTATGGAATAAATGTTTTTTTTCCAACTTTAATGCATATCTCAGTCATTTTTGGGAATTTTGGCACCAAATTTTCAACATGGGGTTTTTGGGACGCCTTCTCATGAATTCTGGAACTGTCATGGCATTAATCGGCCCCGAAAGGTGATTTTGTGGTCACTGCACGGAATCACCTTTCAGTGCTGATTAATGAAATGACAGTGCCAGTGTTCATGAGATGGACTCTCAAATAGTCTATGTTGCAAATGTGGTGGAAAAAATCCAGAAAATGACTGTTTTACGAGCGTGCATTGCACAGTTGCTGCGCACACTCGTAACTTCATGCATTTGCAATATTTTCATGCCAGATTTTCAACATTGGCATTTTTTCACACCTCCTTGTGAACAGTATAGCTGTCATTGTTCACATCTTGGCCAAAATATGTTTTCGCACTTCAGGCGCAGAATAGCACGGTTGCTGTGGGAAATCAGTGTTCAGGACAGATTAAGAAAATGACAGTGACACTGTTCATGAGTAGAGATCCTAAAATGCCTATGTTGAAAATTTGGTAATCATACTCTGTAAAATGACTGTGTTATGAGCGTGCATTGCGCAGTTTGCATGCACGCTCATAACTTCGTAAATTTATAATATTTTCACTCCAGATTTTCAAAATTGCCATTTTCTCAGACCTACTTATGAACAGTACAGCGGTCATTTTTCCCCATCCTGGCCGAAATGTGTTTTCGCACTTCCAGCACAGAATAGAGCAGTCTCTGTGGGAAACCACTGTTCGGGACAGATTAAGAAAATGACAGTGATATTGTTCATGAGCAGAGGTCCTAAAATGCCTATGTTGAAAATTTGGTGATGATAGCCCATCAAATAACTGTGTTACAAGTGTGCATTGCGCACTTTGCACACACCCTTGTAACGTCGCTGATTCGTAATATTGTCACGCCAGATTTTCAACAGTGGAATTTTTTTCACACCTCCTTATGAGCAGTGCAGCTGTTGTTTTTCACATCCTGACCAAAATGTGTTTTCACAGTTCCAGCACAGAATAACACGGTCATTGTGGGAAATCAGTGTTCTGGACAGATAAAGAAAAAGACAGTGGCACTGTTCATGAGCTAGAGGTCCAAAAATCGCTATGTTGAATATTTGGTGATGAAACTCCATAACGTGACTGTGTTACAAGCTTGCATTGAACTGTTTCCACGCACCCTTATAACTTCGCAAATTTGTAACATTTTCATGCCACATTTTCAACAGTGGCATTTTTCCACACCTCCTTATGAACAGTACAGCTGTCATTTTTCACATCCTGGCTAAAATATGTTTTTGCACTCCTGCCGGAGAATAGCATGGTCGCTGTGGGAAATCAGTGTTTGGGACAGATTAAGATCAACTGAGTGAGAGAGGAGAGTGACCGAGCTCAACTGAGCTCTGTCGGGACTTCTGCGGATTTGTTTGTGGGCAGAAAAGGGCCCCAACTCAAGAGCCCAGTACAAAAGGGCAGCCTGCAGCACTGGGAGAAACAGAACGAGAGAGCGAGTGAGGGAGGGGGAGTGAACGAACTCACCGGAGCGCTGTCAGGACTGCTGTGGATTTCTTTGTGGGCAGAAAAAGGCATCAATGTAGGCATGGGCCCAGTACAAAAGGCCAGCCTGCAGCTGTGGGGTGGGAGAAACAGTATGAGCGAGTGAGACAGGGGGACTGAGTGAGCTCAACTCAGCTCTATCAGGACTGCTGGGATTTTCTTTGTGGGCAGAAAAAGGTGCCAATGCAGGCAGGAGCCTAGTACAAAAGGGCAGCTTGCAGCATGCAGGACAAACAAAATGAGCACGTGAGAGAGGGAGACTGAACTACCTCAATGGAGCTCTGTCGGGACAGCTTCGGATTTCTTTGTGGACAGACAAAGGTGCCAATGCAGCCAGGAGCCCCATACAAAAGCATAGCCTGCAGCACAAGAGAAACAGAACAAGCGAGTGACAGAACAGTAGTGAGCGAGCTCAACGGAGCTCTATTGTGACTGCTGTGGAATTCTTTGTGGGCAGAAAATGCAGCAACGCAGACAGGAGCCCAGTACAAAAGGCCAGCTTGCAGTGCCATCAGAAACGGAATGAGTGAGTGAGAGAGAAGAAGTGAGTGAGCTCAATGGAGCTGTGTCAGGACTGCTTCAGATGTCTTTCTGGCCAGAAAAAGCCACCAATGCAGGCAGGAGCCCAGTACAAAAGGGCAGCCTGCAGCGGTGGGAGACACAGAACAAGTGAGTGAGGGAAGGGGAGTGAGTGAGCTCAATGGAGCTCTTCTGGGACTGCTGCAGATTTGTTTGTGCACAGAAAAAGGCAGCAATGCACACGGGCCCAATACAAAAGGGCAGCCTGCAGTGGTGGGAAAACCAGAATGAGCAAGTGAAAGCAGGGGAGTGAGTGAGCTCAACGGCACTCTATTGTAACTGCTGCAACTTTCTTTGTGGGCAGAAGAAGGCAGCAATGCAGGCAGAAACCCAGTAGAAAAGGGCAGCCTGCAGCACCGAGAGAAACGGAATGAGCGAGTGAGAGAAGGGGAGTGAGCAAGCTCAATGGAGCTTTGTTGGGACTGCTGCAGATTTCTTTGTGGGCAGAAAAAGGCACCAACAGAGGCAGGAACCCAGTACAAAAGGGCAGCCTGCAGTGCCAGAAGAAACAGAATGAGTGAGTGAGACAGGGGGAGTGAGCGACCTCAACGGAGCTCTGTCAGAACAGCTGTGGATCTCTTTGTTGGCAGAAAAAGGCAGCAATGCAGGCAGGAGCCCAGTACAAAAGGGCAGCCTGCAGCACCAGGTGAAACACAATGAGAGAGTGAGAGAGGGGGAGTGAGCGAGCTCAATGGAGCTCTATCGTGACTGCTGCAGATTTCTTTGTTGGCAGAAAAAGGTGGCAATGCAGGCAGAAGCCCAGTACAAAAGGCCGGCCTGCAGCACCGGCAGAAATGGAACATGTGAGTGAGTAAGAGAGGGGGGGAGTGAGTAGGCTCAACAGACCTGTGTTGGGACTGCTGCAGATTTCTTTGTGGGCAGAAAAAGCCACCAACAGAGGCAGGAGTCCAATACAAAAGGGCAGCCTGCAGCACCAGGAGAAACAGAATGAGCGAGTGAGAGAGAGGGAGTGAGCCACCTCAACAGAGCTCTGTCGGGACAGCTGTGGATTTCTTAGTAGGCAGACCAAGGTGTCAATGCAGGCAGGAGCCCAGTACAAAAGAGCAGCCTGCAGGACCAGGAGAAATAGACTGAACAAGTGACAGAGGGGTAGTGAGCGAGCTCAACAGACCAATGCAGTCAACATTCGGCATTGACAAATGCTTGTTTTTTGCTGCTGTTGCTTTTGTCTGATTCAGAGTCACATTAATAACATGACTGTGGTGTATTGTTTGATCCCACAAAAGTTTGGTTCTTAACCAGCAGTTGCTCAGGTGGGTGGAAAATTGGCTTACAGGCTGAATACAGAGAGTGGTAGTTGGCGGGATAGTCTTCTCTCCCAGAATTGTCACCAGTGGGGTCCCCCAGGGTTCGGTTCTGTGTCCACTCCTGTTCAATGCCGATGTCTCAGATATAGGGAGGGGTGTTAGGAGTAGGCTGAGTCTCTTTGTGGATGACTCAAAACTGGGAGCACTGGCGGATGAGAAGGAGGGGAGAGAGGCCCTCCAGGGGGACCTGGATACCCTAGGGAGGTGATCAAGGAAGTGGGAGTTGAAGTTCAATGCAGGGAGATGTAAGGTGCTGCATATGGGGGTCAGAAACCCGGGCCATGCATACACTTTGGGGGGGTCACACTACATTCCACAACAGGTAAAATGGGACCTTGGAGCAGTGGTTGACATCAAAATGAATAACACTGAGAAGTGTCGAAGAGCCATAGCAAAAGCAAAGAGGATACTCAGCTGCATAACCAGTGGGACCCCACAGTAACAGTCACTTTAGTTTCATCTTGTTTCAGGTGAAAACACATTGGCCCTTTAGCAGAGCAAACTCACCCCTTGGTTGCAGGTCCCCCACAGGCATTTTCTCTTCAAAGAAATCTTGTCCAGAAATTCTGGTGCCTCAGCACAAACTTAACTCAGGCAGCTTCTTTTTCCCTAGCCGGACCAGGGGGGTTACCCCTGGAAACAGGTTGATTCCTTCCCCCATCCCCACAGGGATGGGGCCTTGAACCACTGAAAGTGGTCTCTACCACTTCACTTGGCTCTTCTTGTGTTCCTCTTCAGGTGAGAACACACACGCCTATACAAAAAAATAGCTCTTTAACAGAGCTTAGGACTCTGAGGGCCTGCTTATAGCAGAGCACCTCCTTCCTCTACTACAGACTGCAACAGACTGACTTCAAATTCCCCAACATTCTATCCTAACTTCCCTAGCTGCAACATTCCAGTGTGGTTTATGCAGCTGTGACAATTCTAAAATGATGTCATTCCTCAGTCTCAGCTGAGACTGAGAACAGAGTGAGACAGTGTGATATCCATTTAACTGGAGTTTCACAAGCTGCCTTCCCTGCCTATCACTAGGTCTAACTGGGATTCTTGTAACCCTGGGTAACAGGGGGTTACACTCACCCTGGGCCAGGAAAATGACTGTCTGCAGTCATTAACCACCTGGCTTAGGCCATCTCACCCTGTGTGTTGACTACAGGGAGGTAGCGCTACCTTCTCCCCAACCATGTGCTAGCACAGGCAGACAACACTAAGGGCCGAGAGGCCTTTGGCTGACATATCAGCCTCTACTCTACTCACTAACTATGGGTACCTAGTGGCTCTGGTAGAACTGCCCAGAGCATAGCCCTAATAGATTAGTACTGCGGCCCCTATGACCATTCAGGGCCACAGCCTGTCTATCCCCCCATCCCTCTAAGGAAAACCTGTCTGCATCTAACTTAAAATTCCCAAAAACAAACAGCGGACCTCCCCCCAACCCTGGACACCATGCAACCACACACCAGGAGCTAATACCATGCACTATGCTTACTCCCACACTCCCCCACAACCATACCTGTGGAAGAAAAAAGTTACACACAGTAACATCAACAACAACAGTACTTTAAACACTACACTCTAAAGTACTACTGAGGAACTCTGCTGAGTCCTTCCTCCTCTTCTTGTCTTCTCTTCTCTTCTATCTTCTTCAGGAACACCTGTAAGAAAAAGAAAGACAACACACTCCTAATCTGCATATGCAGTCTATCTAAACCCCTACCATCTGAACACTGAAGAATCCCAAAAATTTTTTTTTTTTGAGAAAAGTAGAAAAAAACAGTATACACATTAGAAAACAGTAGAAAACAATGACTTTATTTATAATACACAATATTTGGGGATAGAGTGCCCTAAAAGTCCCATCTAGTGACCACAGTGCCTGAAGGCAAGTCCATTAAAGAGTCTCTCCTGGGCCGGAGCCCGGTGAAGCACAGTTCTAGCAGGCCAAAGTCCTGAAGGGGAGAGTCTTTGAGGACAGTTCAAACATCTGGAGTCTGCTAGTGTAGGGTATGTACTGCAATGTCATAAGAATAGAAAAGTCTGGACTTACCAGTCCCTTGTAGAACAACACGATACCACACCAGGTCCTCGGCCGAAGACTCTCCCTAGCAGCATTCTTCTTACAGCTGGGCGGACATCTTCTGGAAAACAACGAGAGGGCACATCTGGAAACTGCTGGGAATATGTCATCTCTGGAGATGGAACCTTAGAACAGGAACAAAAAGGAAAACAGCTGGTCTGAAGTCATCCAATACCCAGGCAATGAATCAGGATACAGCTGGGCTGGTGTTCTCTCTGGATCTGAAGTCAGCTGGTGGGTCAGTCAATGGAATCTGAAAAGCCAGTACACTGTAGAAATGAAGAATGTGGGGCACCTGGTTCCTGGGGGCACCTGGTTCCTAGAACGCCAGTCTGGTGGAACAACATAGGTATGGCAATGGCTGGATGGCCGCACTGGCTACCACTGCTCTGCTTTCCATTTGCTAGGCATGGGCACATTTGCAGGGTGATTTTGGCATTGTGGCCAATAGCACAACGGGTCAGGTGCTGGAATTATTACCCCGTCTGGGCGCTCATAATTCACACTGTGAAAGGTTTCATGACCCTCTCCACCCACAATTCGAACAGTTTCAATAAACAGTGTCCTGCCTCTTTTCCACTGGCTGTATTTTTCTTGAAACATTTTGTTCTTGACATGCTTGTTTGTACCAGGATGCACATATTTCATTGCTTCTTCGCAAATCCAGGATTTTCTGCTATTTTCAATCTCCTCCCAGACTCTCCAAGGAAAGGTAGGAAAGGACATCTCATAGATTTCATTCGCTTTCCCATGAACCAGTCTTTCCTCTTTACTAGCTTTGGTCAACCTGCAACCTCTGACCTGGCTTGGGGGTGTCCAGTCCTGGTTCTGCCAGCTACACATTCTCAACAACACAAAAAATGGATCCCTGGCTTCTTCTTGCACAGCCTGGGTAGAGGAATCACCACTCTCTTCCATGCGTTCCTCTGAAGCAAGAGCTTGAGGCTGTGTACCAGTTCCTTTTTCACAAGGCCACATAGGTTCCCCCTCTTCTTCCTTACTGAGAATCTGTGCCCAGGACTGAGCAGTCATCCTCACTCCTGAGACTGTCCACTCTTCACTGGGTGCGGAAGTCGAAACCTCCCATTCCAAGGCCTCCCTCATCTCATCTCATCTTCACCTACGAGACTTGGGCTAGGCCCCTCTCTCCAAGGGTCTATTGATACTCTTCCAAAAATGTCTCTGTGTGACTCAGACTCTGAAACATCAGCACATTGTTCTGTCTGTAAATCTGCACCCTCTTGCCTCATGCCACACTCTGAGGGGCCTTCTCCAACTGGCTCCGCCTGGTGCTGTGTGTTGCCAATTGCAGATTCTTGAACTTTTGTTCATGTAGGAGCCAAATGAATTTTGGGCGCTTTAAACAAACCATATTTCTCTAGGCACCCAGAATAGTGAGGTACCATGAACACGTCCCTTCCAGCATTTAAGCACATCACACATACTCGCGCTGGTTATCCAGGAATCGTCACATGAGGAGGCAATCATCCCCCGTAGTAACATATCTCAACATCCCTTAACTTGTTAACTTCTACTGCTATCACAGCCCAGGCACGATCCGGGTAGCGGACTGGTCCTGAAGCCATAACTGCAGAGAAAAACAAACAACGCTCACTGTTATTGCAAGCCCCACATCACTGAAAACTTTTTTTTCTTTCAAAATGGCTCCTCTGCTGCTGTGTTTACATTACTACCCCATCCTGTAATGGCGGCAGCAGCACTCCTACGCATCAACAGTCTGTAATTGGGTCAAGCCACTGCGCATCCAGTTTACATACTCTACTGATAACTTTGCTCAAACTGCACAAACTTGCACTGTTCTTTATTCCAGCACATTTATGCGGTTTGCCGTGGACTTTTTACTTGCTGAAGACATTGCTGTAGCTTACAGTCCCTTAAAGCCTCAGTATTTCATAGCACAGGATTGCCTGTATTTCTTGCTGCATATCTGATACAACTCACAGTCTCTCACATGGCATTGAAAATTATACTGATGCTGAACCTATAATTATGCTTACAGTCGGTTGCTTAGAATTCTTGCTTTTAGCTAGTTAAACTGACACAGTCCTTCTTTGCAAAGTGATTACACTCCTAACACACAGATTCAGCTGGCTTTTGGAGAAATCACAGTTTGAGCAATTATTTCTGTTAGTACTCACTGTTATCAGTATCTGTTTGCTGAAATGGAAAAACCGCCTGCAGCCAGTCTTGGAGGCCTCTGGAAGGAAGCAGGTTGGCAGTCCTGCCGATCGTCCCTCTGAACACCACACTCACAATCCAGTCGATCAAGATGTGGGTTGAGCCCGAATTTAAACAGACAAGTCAGTTTTGAAACTTTTTACAGCGCTTTCAATCAATGAGACGCTCCACCTGGTAAGCCAGTTCACACACTCCACTCGCTCTCCTTCTCGAATGTTGTGCAGTCACTCTAGAGCTGGCTTGGGGGCGGGACTGATTGAAGTCTCACCAATCACTCGACGCCATGCAAATGTGACTCTTTCCACTTGAATGCTCTTCTCCTCACGGCGATCGTCAAGCAGGCAAAATTTAAACTGCAAACCACTTTTTTTTTTTCCAACTGCAGCTCCTCGGCAGGAGCCGATGTCAACCATTTTTCATGGCCATTAAGCACAACAAGTCTCTCAGTCCACAAGAAAGCATTTCCAACATCTAGGGCACAATTTTCCTTTTGCTACCCATAGTTTTCCACACTTTTCTTTGTCACAAACACTTTTAAAAGTTGGCAAACGCTGTAATTTGATGTGGGACAAGGGCATACATTCTCAGGCTTTACTGGTCCTTGGTAAACAGTTGGCATTTTAATAGCAGCACATGGATAACAGCACACAGTGGCACATTAGTTAAACGTTGCTTCAGCTGTTTTGGGCTACCCACTGCCAGATAGCCAAAATGCTAGCCATTGTCCAAGTGACCATTCTTACATTCCTCCCTAAATTCCAAACCCAAATCCTCAGCGGTGCCTCCATTTTTATAACCCCCACCCAGGTATACTATTTCCACCTTGACAGCACTACCAGGTGGGCTGGGTTCGGGGAAGAATATGTCACTCAGCATATTGGCTAGGTTTGGCTACTCTGCAACAGGGGCACCCAAGTAACTCCGGACACAGGAAGCAATAACTGTAATGTCCAATACAAGAAGTGGGATTCTAAAGTGTGGCTTTTATTCACATCCAACAGAAAAACAAAGCATAGATGGACCCCCACAGGGCTACACTCCTGGTAATGCAGATTTATAAGGAGATCAGAACACATACTAATTCACTTTAGCCCCGAGGCTCTGAATACACACTGGGTTCACAGCCCGAACTTGTACTCTGCTATGGGTTTTCCTGGCTCAGCTCCCTTGCCAGCCACTTGGACTGCCTTCCTTCCATGGCTCAGCACTCATGCCTGCCCTTTGGACACTTTCCATATAGCATGGAACATTTACTGGTGGCTCCCTAAACCACTTATGAGCACTTCTGGCTCCATCAGGGAATCTTTCTCATCAATCCCACATCTGGGTACTTTCCTCAGGCACTGGCCAAGTACCTGAGTGAAAGCAACAGGTGTCCCAAAGCAAACCCGTAGAGGTGAATTTGATTACTACTGATGGGGGGTCTCCCACCTCTCGCTCCCATAATTCATACCCGGTCATTTCTCAGGACTGTAACACCTCATCCTTGAAAATACTTTGCTGTGTAGATTCTCTTTAAATGTATTCACATTCAGTCTACTGTCTTTACATCCCATTTGTGCTGAACTTGAACATACTTAATAAGTGGCTGTGTCCATTACTCTAGATCCCCCACAGAGTTAAGCAATCCAATCCCCACATCTTCCAAACTGTACTTGGCTGTCTTTTCCTGACCCCACAGTAACAGTCACTTTAGTTTCAACTTGTTTCAGGTGAAAACACATTGGCCCTTTAGCAGCGCGAACTCACTCCTTGGTTGTAGGCGCCCCACAGGCATTTTCTCTTCAAAGAAATCTTGTCCAGAACTTGTAGTGCCTCAGCACAAACTTAACTCAGGCAGCTTCTTTTTCCCTAGCCGGACCAGGGTAGTTGCCCTGGAAACAGGCTGATTCCTTCACCCCATCCCCACTGAAAGCAGTTTCTACCAGTTCACTTGGCTCTTCTTGTGTTCCTCTTCAGGTGAGAACACACCTACACAAAACAAGCATTTGTCAATGCCGAATGTTTGCTTGCTGGCATTGGCATTGGTAGTGTAGAAGTTACAGAGCTGCATAATAGAAATGGTATTGAACTGAAGCCAACCCCACTACCACCCAGCAGACAGTGACAGGCATTGGGGTGTGTCTTTGGGTCGTCAGGCATAATGGCTACCCCATTTCACCACACCCTATCCTGCAGACACTGACAAGTGTCACAGTGTGCCTTGGGATCTTTGGCCCTTATGCGCACCCCACTGCATCAGGAAATACAGTGAGATGGGTGCAGTATAGGAGAATAGGGTGAACTTTGGGGCCGAAGAGTCCAAGGCATACCTCGATGCCTCTCACTGGCTGCAGGGTGTGGAATGGTATGAGCATTACAGGCAAGAAACCCAAGTCACACCCCTGATGCCTGTCATTCTCTACAGGGTGGGGCGTTATGGTTGGAAACCCTAACACCTCAGGCATTCGTTGGTGTTTTCACTCCAAATTTTCAACATGTTTTTTTTGTGACCCCCACCTCATGAACAGTGGCAATATGAGTTTGTTAGCTGAAAGCTGCTTATGAACAGCGACTACAGCATTTCGCACCACAGGTGCAAAAACACATTCCGAACAGGATGTGAAAAATGACAGCTGTACTGTTCATGGGGAGGTGTAAAAAATGGCAATGTTGCAAATCTGTAGCAAAAATATTAAAAAAACTGGTGAAGTCACGAGCGTGCATAGACTCTGTGCAACGCACACCCGTAATGCAATTAGTTTGGGGATTTTTTACAGCAGATTGTCAACACAGGCATTTTGGGACCTCCGATCATGAACAGTGTCACTGTGATTTTCTTTATCTGTCCCAAAAATGATTTCCCACAGCGACCACACATCTCTGCGCCGAAAGTGTGAAAACACATTTCAGCCATGTTGTGAAAAATGACAGCTGTACTGTTCATTAGGAAGTGTGGAAAAATGCCACTGGTGAAAATCTGGACTTAAAATATTACAAAGTCATGAACTTACGAGGGTGCGTGGAAACTGTGCAATGCTCACTCGTAACACAGTCATTTTATGGACTTTTGTTACCAAATTTTCAACATAGCCATTTTAAGACCTCTGCTCATGAACAGTGTAACTGTGATTTTCTTAATCTGTCCAAAACATTGCTTTCGCACGCCGACTGCACCATTGTGCGCTACCTGTGCGGAAACACATTTGGGGTGATGTGGAAAATGGCAGCTGTACTGTTCATAAGGAAGTGTAATAAAATGGCAATGTAGAAAATCTGGAGTGAAAATATAGAAAATTTGCAAACTTACGAACGTGCGTAGGAATTATGCAACACACGTTCATAAAGCAGTCATTTTTAGGAATTTTTTCACCAAATTTTCAACATAGCCATTTTAAGACCTCTGCTCATGAACAGTGCCACTGTGATTTTCTTAATGTGTCCCACACATTGATTTCACACACCAACTGCGCCATTGCTGCGCTACATGGGCGGAAACATGTTTTGGGCAAGATGTGAAAAATGACAGCTGTACTGCTCATAAGGAAGTGTAATAAAATGTCAATGTTGAAAATCTGGAGTGAAAATATTGAAAATTCGCAAACTTACAAGCATGCATAGGAACTGCGCAATGCACGCTCGTAAAACAGTCATTTTTAGGAATTTTTCCACCAAATTTTCAAAATAGGCTTTTTGAGAGCCCACCTTATGAAAAGTGGCAGTGTTGTTTCATTATTAATCCGAAGGTGATTTCACGCAGTGATCATGTAAATCACCCTTCGGGCCCGAACACCATGACAGTGAGAGTATCTATGAGAAAGGGTCCCAAAACCCTATGTTGAAAATTTTGGTGCCAAAATTCCAAAAAATGCCTGAGATATGCAGCAAAATTGAAAAAACCCTGTCTATCCCATTATACAGCTTACTGACATTTCCTCAGTTCACGGTTGGCTTTGAAGAGTGCAGACGTGTTCCCGGTCCACCGAAGATAGTCGTGCCTTAGTCCAGAGGTAAGTGTGGGGTGAGGGGGGTGTGGAGAGGTGGGGTGTGCAGTTGGTGGGCGTGGGTGGGGGCAGAGACTGCGAAGAACCTTTTTTTTAAAATGACGACGCGGGTTGTTTGCCACACTGGGGTGGGCTTCCAGCATGGCAGAAGGATGGCTGGTGGGGGGACGTGGAGCCAATGGAGGATTGGGCACCCTGTCAGTGATAGCATATGTTGCCATGCTAGGGTGGGCTCCCAGCGTGGCACCCTGTATTCTGGGGGGTTTGGAACCAGTGGAGCGATGGGGGATTGGCACCCCCATCGGCTATAAGATGTGTGGCCACACTGGGGTGGGCACCCAGTGTAGCATATGGAACACTGTTTTTGGGGGGCACGCAGCACAGCCAATGGGGGATTGGGCAACCCCATCGGCTACACAGTGTGTGTGTGTGAGGGGGGTGAGCATGTAATATGCCTGGGGGTGTGTGTGTGTGTGTGTAGGGGGAGCGCGCATAAGCAGGCGATATCTTATCGCTTCTCACTGAAGCATAGCTCCCCCTTTCAACTATACTCCACTGCATTTTGGACACTGTCATAGACTGCTCCAGCAGGCATTGGAGAACTGCGACCGTGCCTGCAAACACACTGACTGAATTGGAAGAGGGCTGCCACACCTCCGAAAACTCGGATGATGGCACTATGTTTCTTGCACATGCGTGCAATCAAACATAAAAATAGCTCTTTAACAAAGCTTAGGACAATGAGGGCCTGCTTACAGCAGAGCACCTCCTTCCTCTACTACAGACTGCAATAGACTGACTTCAAAATCCCCAACATTCTATCCTAACTTTCCTAGCTGCAACATTCCAGTGTGGCTTATGCAGCTGCAACAGTTCTAAAATGATGTCATCCCTCAGTCTCAGCTGAGACAGTGTGAAGTCCATTTAACTGGAGTTTCTCAAGTTGCCTTCCCTGCCTACCACTAGGACTAACTGGGATTCTTGTAACCCCGGGTAACAGGGGGTTACATCATGTTATCCAATGTTTGTTATTGATTTTGACAGGCGATTTGTGTTCAGTTACACATGCATCATTGTTGAAGCAAAGAGAATCGATATGCTTGCACATAAAAAAAAAATAGTCAGCTGTCATGTAGGTTGTGTGTTATGATGGACAAATATTTGTCTGTACTAATCCTGTTTATACCTATTTATTTATCTCAATATTTCTATCCTTCACTCCCTCCATTCCATGTAATACAGTTTTAGCTATTCAGGCCTCTACTTGTAGGATTTTCCCTCAAGTCTCTGTATCATATTTGTTACCCTACTCTGTTCCCCCCCCCAGCAATCTGATGTCCCGCTTCAATAATGTATGCCAGTACTGCACGCATTATTCCATGTGTGGCATGTCCATTGACATGTACAAGGGCAGGATCATTTCTCTCTACCTGTAGGAGATTCCCCTCTGCATTCATCCCAGCATCTTGTTTGCCTTGTCATCCACCTTCCTGCAGTAAACTCAATGGTTCATACTCTACATTATTAGTACCACCATCTCCATTTGCTGCCTACTCCTTATCCAGTAGTTGATCCTGTTTACCATTCCTTTAACCACCAAAATGTATTCCACTTTTTCCAGCCACATCCAATGCAGTAATGAGTCACAGGTCATGCTTAAATCCAAATCAACATAAGTTTTATTAATGGGCACAACACTGGCCATCCTCTATTCCCATGGGCCGCATCTGGTGTCCAGTGATGTACTGAGCATGTTTGTCAGTGGTCTCGCCAGTATCTCCACCAGTTCCCTAAGTACCCTAAGGTGAATGGAATCCTGCTCCATTGGATTGCCCATCATCAGGGCCAGTAAATGCAAACTGGCATACCACAGTTCACTGTATTCTATTCTTATTGTAGTTTTTTACAGCATGTTTGCATTCAAGTTGAATGTCATCAACTGTATTTAGCAGTGACTTACTTGTAGATAAAACATTGTTTATTTCCATAGGATTATATCAATTAACAAATATGTTGATGTCAACAATTTATTCCTAATAAAATATAAGAAAGTGAAACACAGTTCATACTGATAACTGTCGGAACTGCAAAGTGCTATGAAAGTCGTAAAGTTGAGAATGGTAAATGAACAAATCAAACATATTTCAATCTGTTCACAACCGACTTTGCTTAGATGTAATTCCTACTAATCATAATCAACAAATGATGTGTTTGCCTAACAAATAAAGACATTGGGCAGGATTCACAAAAAGGGATGCGCTCAGTGCATCCGAGATGCGCTGGTGCATCCCCAGAATGCACCCAAGGGGCGATTCAGGCAGGGTGACCATGCGCCGGTGCAACCCCGATGCACTGGTGCAACCCTGATGTGCCGCAAACCACCTGTAATGATATGTGGCACATCTGTAGGAGCCGTGAGGGGGGGTGCCCATGAATACTGAGCGCAGCCCCATTCATAGTCCCAATTCTGTGTTGCAACTCCGGGGCAAGTCCGGGGTTGCGCCACAGACAGATAAGTACAATAAAAATGGTGTAAGTCGGAGCCACCTACAGCCTGGCCGCCACACAATGGGCAGCAGCACAGGCGCCCAACCACCCTGGCAGCCCAGTGAGCCCTACCAAGCCCCATGCCCCTGTACACTGCTACCCCTGGCAGCGTTACTGGACACATCCCCTGATCCCCGTACAAAGCCACTCACCACAGCAGTAGTAGTGGTGATGACCCCCACTTGATCCCCGTACGAAGCCACTCATGGTGGCAGTAGTAGTGGTGATAACCTCCCCAATCTCTGTACAAAGCAGCTCATGGCAGCAGTAGAGGTTGAGATGACCTCCCCCAATCCCTGTACGAAGCCACTTACAGCAGCACTAGAGGTTCGATTACCCCCAGTCCTGTCGAAAGCCGCTCCACGGCAGCAGTAGAGGTCGGATACCCAGTGCCTGTACAATGCAGCTTGTGGCAGCACTAGACTGCAGCAACACCCCCAGCCCCAAGCACCCAGTGCAGCCGCCACCACGGCAGATGTGCAGACAGCCCCTCCATGTACACCCAACCCACCCTGCACCCAACACTTCAGCAAGGACCTGCTGTCAGCGGGTGGCTCTGCCCACCTGCATACCATCACGGCTGCCCGCCAACTGAGCTGTCTATGAATGACAGCTATCGCAGAGCCTGCAGTGCTTCGGGCTGTGCGATCGCTGTCAGTCGCAGACTGCTCAGTCAGCGGGTGGCCGTGGTGGTATGTGGGTGGGTTGTGCCGTCCACCAACAGAGGGTCCTTGCAGGGAGAGAGTGGGTTGAGTGTACATGGGGCTGTCCACTGCGTCTTCATGGTGGCTGTACCGATGCTTGAGGCTGAAGTGATTGCCTGCAGTCTAGCACTGCCAGTGGCATTATGCGGGTGCTCGAGAAGGACATCTGAGCCCTTCTGCTGATGACAGTTCCTGCAGGGTTGAGGTATCATCTCAACCTCTACCACCACGTGTAGCGGCTTTGTACGGGATTGGGAGAATCATCATCACTACTACTGCTGCCATGGGCAGCTCTGTACAGGGGTTTGGGGGTGTCACCACTACTACCGCCCGGAGATTGGGGGTGTCATGGTGTTGCTACTGCTGCCATGTGTGGCACTCTACAGGGGCATGTGGCGGGGGATCTGGCACATACAACGCCATCTGGAGCTGCATGGCTTGGGCTGGGGTCGGGCGGGGGTGGGGCGGTGGTTGCGCTGGGCACATTCTGCTGGGGATTCCCAGCCGGCGATATGGAAATGGGGCCATAATGACATGCAAATGGCCCCACTACACTATTCATGTCTAATGGCCTCATTTGCATGCCCCTGGCTGTGAATAGTGTTTTTGGGCACAGGGCATCCTGAGATGCCCTGCCCCGATGGACTCACTGCCTGTCATGTGGATGCTCCGGAGCAGCCTGGGATGCCCCGGGGCATCCTGGCCTGGGCACACCAGTGCTATTCACAGAGGGGGTGTGCTGGGGGCATCTCCCTGTGCTTTCTTTGTGAACAGCCCATTTTGCATCCGGTGCACCTCCCCTGCACCAGGGCAGCCGAGTTGCGCTGGGTGCATCTCCTTTGTGAATCCTGCCCATTATTTTTAAATGCAGAAATTGCTTAGACAATCTTCTTATTGTTTGTCCTGCTATTTAACCAATTGAACAAAATTTATTAGAAACATGTTATGTCAACTTACAAGTACTGTGGTTGCTTCATTGTTTAAAGCAATATGGTTACAGTGCCACACTAAGATGCAATGGGTAATTTGATGATGGTGGCATGACATCAAGGTCCAATTTGAGCACAGGAAAATACATCCATGTGCGCCAGGTAGGGACAACATAGTAATGATTAAGAACAAGGCCCCCTGTTCTCTGTGGCAAAATTATGTAACTTCTGTGGCAGGGACTCAGAACTTCTGTGGCACTGTTAGGTCACATTCTGCTGCAAGGTTTAAAGTTCTGTGGCACATTTATATATAAATAATAGAGAGTCAACATTACAGTTTTGTGGGAACCCAGCAAGGATGGCCTGTGAGAAGGACTCCTGATTTCCACTTCATAAATGTAAGTTGTTCTCATGGAACCTCAGTGCACTACTACTGGCCTAGTAGGGTGGCTCAGATAACATTTTGTATTTCCCCTTTTTATGTTTGCTTGCACGCATGTGCAAGAAACATAGTGCCATCATCTGAGATTTCGGAGGTGTGTCACCCCTTCTTCCAATTCAGTCAGTGTGTTGGCAGGCATGGCCCCTGTCCACCAATGCATGCTGGAGCTGTCTATAACAAGCTCCAAAATGCAGTGGCATACAGTTGAAAGGGGGAGCTACGCTTCAGTGAGCAGCGATAAGATATCACTTGCTCATGCGCTCCCCCCTACACCTACCTGCATACGCTTGTCTGCATGCTCCCCCCACACACACATTCTATAGCCGATGTGCTGCGCTCCCCAAAGTCTTCCAAATGCTACGCTGGGTGCCACCCCAGTGTGGCAACTCAATGGTATAGTCGATGGGGTGCCCAATCCTCCATTGGCTTCATATGTCCCCCAGTACAGGGTGCCATGCTGGGGTACACACGCAGCATGGCAACAAATCTCATAGCCAATGGGGTGCTCAACCCCATTGGTTCCAATTTCAGCCATCCTTCTGCCACGCTTGGAGCCCACTCCAGGGTGGCAAACATCCTGCATCGCCTTTTTTTTTAAATACCTGAAAAGAAAAACGGTCCCACGATCTTCCTGACCCCTCCCACAACCGCACCCACCCACTCACGCACCATGCCTCCCCACACCCCTCACCCCATGCCTCCGGACTCCAGCACGACAATCTTCAGTGGACCGGGAACACATCTGCACTCTTCAAAGCCGACCGTGAACTGAGGAAATGCCGGTAAGCTGTATAATGGGCAAGATAGGGTTTTTTCAACTTTGTTGCATATCTCAGGCATGTTTAGGGATTTTTGCACCAAATTTCCAACATGGGGTTTTTGGGACCCCTTCTCATGAATGTTGTTACTGTCATGGCGTTATTCAGGCCCGAAGGGTGATTTCACAGTCACTGCGCGAAATCACCTTTCAAGACCGATTAACGAAATGACACTGCCAGTGTTCATAAGGTAGGCCCTCAAAAAGTCTATTTTGAAAATTTTGTGGAAAAATTCCAAAAAACTACTGTTTTACAAGCGTGCGTTGCGCAGTTCCTATGCACGCTCGTAAGTTCACGAATTTTCAATATTTTTACTCCAGATTTTCAACATTGCCATTTTGCCACACCTTCTTATGAGTAGTACAGCTGTCATTTTTTACATCTTACCCAAAACGTGTTTCCACCCATGTAGCGCACAATGGCGCAGTCGGTGTGCGAAATCAATGTATGGGACAAATTAAGAAAATGCTAGTGACACTGTTCATGAGCAGAGGTCTTAAAATGGCTATGTTGAAAATTTGGTGAAAAAATTCATAAAAATGACTGTTTTACGAGCATGCGTTTCGCACTTCCTACGCATGCTCATAAGTTTGCGAATTTAATATTTTCACTCCAGATTTTCAACATTGCCATTTTATTACACTTTCTTATGAACAGTACAGCTGCCATTTTTCATATGCCACCCAAAATGTGTTTTCACACATGTAGCGCACAATAGTGTTGTTGGTGTGTGAAAGCAATGTTTGGGACAGATTAAGAAAATCACAGTGACACTGTTCATGATCGGAGGCACCAAAATGCCTGAGTAGACAACCTGCTGTAAAAAAATCCCCAACCTAATTATATTACGGGTGTGCGTTGCACAGTTTCTATGTATGCTTGTGCCTTCACCATTTTTTTAAATATTTTTACTGCAGATTTGCAACATTGCCATTTTTACACCTCCCCATGAACAGTACAGCTGTCATTTTTTACATCCTGTTCGGATTGTTTTTGCACCTGTGGTGCTAAATGCCGTAGTCGCTGTGCATAAGCAGCTTTCAGCTAACAAACTGATATTCCCCCTGTTCATGAGGTGGGGTCACAAACAAAACATGTTGAACATTTGGAGTGAAAATACCAACGAATGCCTGAGGTATTAGGGTTTCCAACCATAACGCCCAACCCTGTTGAGAATGACAGGCATCACAGGCATCACAGGCATCAGGGGTGTGACTTGGGATTCTTGCCTGTAATGCTCATACCATTCCACACCCTGCAGCCAGTGAGAGGCATCAAGGTATATCTTGGACCCTTCAGCCCCAAAGTTCACCCCATTCTCCTATATCGCACCCATCTCACCGTATTTCCTAATGGAATAGGGTGCGCATAAGGGCCAAAGATCCCAAGGAACACCGTGACACTTGTCAGTGTCTGCAGGGTGGGGTCTGGTGAAATGGTGTGGCTGTTATGCCTGACGACCCAAAGGCACACCCCAATGCCTGTCACTCTCTGCAGGGTGGTGGTGGGGTTGGCTTCAGTTCTATATTTCACTGCCATTCCTATTACGCAGCTCTGTAACTTCTACACTACCACTGCCAACGCCAGCAAGCAAACATTCGGCATTGACAAATGCTTGTTTCCTCTGCCTCAGTAGTCTCATTGTCTAGGTTTCTAAGTGAGGCAAAGTTCCCTTCCCCTGGAGGAAAAAATGGCAGACCAAAAGCCTGCAATGCTCTCTGCTGTCTTATTCCCTCTCCAAAACCTAATAAAACCTTCACCTACCTAATGGCAGTAATGCTATCTCCTCCCCCAATCTACGTAATGGCAGCAAGAATCTCTCCTCGCCTCTGTTCCCCAGATCTAATTGCAGCAATGCTCTCTTTCCTCCCCCTTTGCCATAATGTTAGTAATACTCACTGTAACCTCCTCCCACCATCGACCTAATGACAGCAAGATATTTTCTCCTCTCCCTAGCATGATCTGATTCTGTGGCAGGTCATAACTTCTGCAGCAATCGCCATGTGCTGCAGAACCACAGAGAACAGGGGACCTTGATTAAGAGGGATGGGGCAGAGCAACAAGAATAGCAAAAGGAATATTTCTGGTAGTTGGTTACTGAGGAGAAAGGATGGCTGCTATCAAGGGGTGTTGGATGTCAGGCTGTGGGGAAGGGGGTAACAGATTGAGGTATCACACAGGCCAGGGTACTGGATGACCTGACAGCACTTAGGGTTGGGAAGGCGCCACTGCCCGATGGCATTTGCACCAGAGTAATGAGAGAGCTATCAGAAATTGTGTCAGGGCACTTGGCAGACCTCTTCAATATGTCCCTGCTCTCAGGAAGTGTACCTCAGAAGTGGAGGATGGCTCACGTGGCAACACAGTATAACAGCAGTCCCAAAGACGAACTGGGAAAGTACATGCCGGTAAATGCAATGCAATGCAACATAGGGCAACAAAGCTACCTTGTTAAGCAAAATATCTTTTTAAAACATTGCCATTTGGCACAGATGAATCATAATAAGATAATGATATTTTGGCTGCATTCCCCATATTATGTCAAAGTTCCTTAACTGATCACAAGTAGTGTTATCATTGTTCATCATTTCTGCGCCGTTCCTTAACCATGAAACAGGAACGATGTTTCTGCAACAGTTCAGTTTTGCTGGGTTGGGTGTATCTGGATGCTACTGGTGATGGAATATCACAGTTGTCATACAGATATTTAGCCTTACTATATGATGGGAATTGTTGTCGTAGTGTCACCACTTCTTTCAATATTGTATGAACATAACCTGCAGAAAAAAGAAATGGTCACCCAATGAATGCATTTCACTGTGAGAAAATATAAATTGCCGCAGCAGTATTGATATCAATGGTTTATTCTGATATGGATACAAAAAAATCCTGGAATCAGACTGGATGAGGATCTCGGGACACAGTGCTGCTATCCCAGGATAAAAGCACAGGAATAAGGGCAATCAGGCTCTTCACAATAAAATATATAGTACCAGACATCCATGACTGCAACGACAAATGTGGCTGTCACCTTTACTCACTAAAAATATTCAACAAGGCTCAAGAAATAAAACTGTCTTAAATTTATAAACACACAAATTAAATGTTACTTTCTCTCGTGATACTATTGCTACACACACATACATAACTTACTAAATGAAGTAGTACAGTACTTACAATTTTAATGTGTGGTGTTTCTTTGCTGACAATGAAAATTCCCCCTATGGTCATCACCTGCTTACTATGGAGTTGTAGCCAGCTGGTGAATGGCACAGCACACCTCTCAACACCTTGGCTAAAGCACGTACTACTGTACCTAATACACACTCATATTCAAGTGCATATTTTAACCAGTGCTACATGCTCTGGTGGTGTTCGGTAGGTGGCTGGTAGTGGTGGTGAGCGGTGTGCTGTGACATTCATCAACTCAGTACAGGTCAGGGGTGGTAGGTGTGTGGTTGAGTGGCATTGCCTGTTGGTGGGGGGGGGTTGCAAGCAGACCTGCAAGGCAGTTGGACTCTGTGCTTCGGAACAGGGGTCAAGTAGCCTGCACGTGCTACATTAGTCACTCCCTGGGGGGTTGGTGGATTGACCTGTGGAGTGTCACCCCTCAATAACATCACACATAAGGTGGCGGAACTAGTGAACATATGGCATAGTGCTTTGGCTCACCGTAGGTGTGATGTTATGTAAGCAATAAGACATTCCAGGGTGTGGATGGAACATATTTTAACGCACACCTGGTGCATAATAAGGCACGAGCGGTGCATCTCATAACAATATTCCCTGTGGTCAAAGAGTTATGGTTGCTATAACAGAGAGGATAATGCCTGATGTACAGATAATGACCACGGTGTAATCACCTTGAGTGCTTGCTAGGGTATCAGTAAACTTCCAGAGCGCACATCGAGAGGTTTACCATTGCCATAGCTACCACAAGAGGTGATTGCACCATGGCTGTCACCTGTACTTCAGGCCTTGCAGTTTATGGTGTCTATTAATTGACATGGCAAGTCCCCCAACCCCTGAACACAAGTAATGTAGCCTTACTTTATTAATGAATCTGCACTATGGCCATACGATTGTGTAGGCAAACAATTTAGTGGGATACTCGTACTGAATGACAGCAGGTCCAACTAGCACCTCAGTTAAATTCTCTATCATACATGGAGAGTTTGCTACATTCAATAACAGTAAACTGTGACAACTAGAATGTTATTTGAATACTGTACTGAAAGTAAGAATCACATGATTCTTTGTGTGTAAGATTAAGCTATAAGGCATGACCAGGGTACAGATTAACAGTCTGTCAATCACACCCTAGTGGTCTGATGTGTCACGAGGTACAGCTGAGTGCCATATTGCCCCTATGGGGTAATTAACGGACTAGCAGTCTAACTCATTGGAGTGCCTTATTGCTATTATAAAGAAATGATTCCAAAAGAGAACTGTTAAAATTATATGTTTGTAATGTTATCATCATTTTGAGGGAGATTTTTAATCAAATGGGTAATAAGGGCATATATTATATGCATATATGGTAACAGTAGGTGTCAGAATGTCACAAAAATGTCACATACTTACCATAGGTTGTTGCACTTTTTACTGGTTTAACAACTGCCTCCTCGCCTTTCTCAGCCTTTAGAAAGGCTACTTTGAATCTCAGTTCCCCATCAGATGTTACCGTCTGCCCACGAGTTTGGAGGGCAGGCATCATGTGTCAGTTATGGATCACAAACAATAACATCTGACCTGTTCAAAGTACTGTCACTGGTATTTTACCGATGTGCATGCTGTTACAGTATGGCATGTGTATTTCTGTCGGATAATAAATGAATAACACATGTAAACTGTATCAAAAGCATGTAACAATAAACGACTGAGTACATGAATTAAACACAGTGACCAGGTGTGAACCTATGTCACTTCAATGTGACACAATACAAAACTGGCTAAGTCATACAAGACATGGGAGGGGGAGGGGGGTGCAGGCACTGTTGGAAAGGGTGGTTAGGTGGCCACTACAGTAACAGGAATATAGTGAACGTGCTGTGTAGGGGGTGTGGGATACTCACATTACGGTTATTGGAATTCAGGGCATGTGATGGGAGGTGGGCATTTGTGAAGATGCAGCCATGTGAGTGGGGTGGGTGCCTGGCATACGGTGCTGTTTTGCATGCACATGTAGGCAATGGTCTACCAGGTGGCTCAGGCAGGTGGCAGCATGTCGGATGCTGCCTTACTGAATCACACCATGACTTACCTCAGGATGCAAGTCCTACTTGCTCCATTCTTTCAGATGCAATTAGCCTTAATTCCTGAGCTTCCTTTTGTGAATACATCCCAATATGTGCAAACTTATACCAAATTGTAACAACACAGCAGCAGTATTTAGAAAGTGTGATATGTGCCGTTCTTGTTATGGGTTGCTTGTCGAGTGTTCATTGCAGGGAAAAAGAAATGTGAAAACTTTGGAGCGAAGTGACAAACAACACTATGTAACACCTCCAGAGCATAGGTTTGATAAACTGGTGACACCTGTCTCAGGTCACACAGTTGATACGAGCTTGACACTACCTCAGTTACCAACTTGTACTGCCGTGTACCTACAATCAGTGATTGAATATGACTAAGTAATATGCATTTCAATGCAACATTACAGATGTCAAGATATCTGACATGCAGTGACTAATAATTTAAACAGAACTGTGCCATTTCAGATATAGACTAGGAGACCACTGTACGTAAATTACAAGCACAGTGCTGTTGGTATATAAAGCCGTTGATGCTGACGCAGTTCTAAACTTCAGCAGTATTGTGCATGTCAGTGGCATACTGCTTAACTGTATATTCACAAACATGCTGTTATGGAAACAAATCCATGCCTTTTAATATGGCTACAACTATGTAGTTATGGTTATACGCTGCTTTACCTTGCCCTATCCGTTCTTTGTCCTTAAGAGGACCGTGCAAACATGATGGAAATAGAGGGCCATGGTCAGTATGTACATCTGAACACTCTCCCATTTTTGAACCACAATCTCAGGGTCACGTCCGCTCATCATGGCTGACCAAAACATGTGGTTTGTTACTGATTTTATCCACAGTCGTATGTCTCCACAGTTTTTTTTCTTTGAATGATTTTCAAGTTTTCTACCAACTCCTGTGGGCAGATATTAGTGACTACTGTTAAATCACATGCCTCGGTACATGCTGTGTAATTTCTTTATTCATTATGTGATACATGCCTACATGTGCAGTGACCGACAGAAATAGAAGCCCAGCAGCTGACTGGGTGAAACATAAGTTTTGTCTGTGGGTCACTTCGGGCCTTTTGCTGAGCCGGATGGTGTTAACCACGGTGCACAATAAATATACTTTTGACATATATACAGTGTCTGCTTTTGTCCGTTAAGATGAGTGCTTAAGTTTGCTGACTGTATACTTGATTATTTTCATCGCTCCGTCTGCAGTACTCAGTGCTCTTTGCTTCTTGTTTCGTTCTCTGTGGAACCTATAGTAATGTTACTGTCACACTGACTCAATTCCACAGGAGAAGCCTCCTTTCTCAGGGTTTAACGTTTACATGACAGTCATGCTGATCTGCTCAGCACTCTAGCTGGTGTCACAACTGTGCAATTTTTTTTCTACACTTTATGGTGTACAAACGCTGTCAGGACCACAATGTGGCCGGCAAAGTAAGAGACAAACAGGACATCCACTACCACTTTATCATTCTCCAATAGGAAGAGTCACTATGCACGAGTAAGCCACATCATAAGTACAGCAGAGTCAAGAGACTGTACTGTGGACTTAATATTTAATCTGCAAAGGCAAACTGCAGTCACACACAACATGCTTCACAGCTGGTGGCAGTGGTTGGACACAGTTAAGGAACAAGCAGAACCATTCATTTAGACATGTAATATAGTAGTATTTAGTAAATACATTAAATGACAATATACCTGTATACAACTTCTCTTCACATATGCTGACTGATGCAGTGGCGGCATGTTTGACTCAGGTTATCCAGAAGTATGAAAAATGGATGGTACAGCAACAGCCTTCAGTTTGGGTTTTGCATTGTCCCAGCCAAGAGTTGCTAACTTAATGGGATCATGATCATATGCAGAATGCACAAAGTGAGCAGAACGCATTCTACTGTACGTTGACAGTTTAAAATTCTTCCATAGCAAAAATGTACCCAAGCCTTCCGAACCTTTCCATCTTTGGGGAAGAAGAAGAAATGTAGACCACAGTCCTTTTTGCTTTTATTTGTACATCCATACAACGCAGTATGGCATATTTATAGGAACAGAAATCAAATTCTTTGAACAATAAATAACTGGAAAGTCACATTAGAAAATAAATAGCAAAACAGGTCACTTTCTCAGACTGTATACACTGATACTGTAAGAAAAATCTCATAAGCTATTGCCTGAACATTAATCCTACTAAACCTTTGCAAACAGACACAATTTCCTTCCAAAACTACCACATGTTTACTTAAGAAGCATATAAAATAAATACACACAGTACTCAAAAAAATTAAACACACAACATTCCATTGTTAAAAATATTTTATTAAATCACAATAATAAAGATGAAATAAATTCAATAAGACACAGACTGTAACTGAGCATGTCATCAGACATTTATCTATCCCACCAGCAATATCATACAGTACCCATAATAAGCACAGGGACCAAGGAAACACACTGTAGGCAAAAAGAGCAGAGAGACACACTTCACACAATAGCAATATTAATAAGCAATAAGATAGAAAAAAAAACTATACAGGTGACAGAAATGATCACTCCAGTGCTTTATTTCAGCAATGTAACATCATGAATAATGGCCATCTTATACTAATTTTATCAGAAATGACAACAACCTACAATGTGAATGTTTCACGATGGCCAGAGAGAACCCATTGCTGCTGTACTGTACTGTACTGAAAATCTGCACAAGTCGGAATATTTCTGAACAATTTAGCAATACTGCTTTTTATTAACAGACATGCACAGCATTTCTAAAAAAAGAGTGACAAAACTTAGGGATTGATGTTGCTATCATATTTTATTTCATTCTGTGAGCTGACCGTGGTTTCAAAGCAAAGCATGGCTCTCGCTCGACTACTGTGACTCCAATAACATCATAACTATGCGGTGCGCACCCAAGGCAGGCAGTACAGGGTTCACAGCTTGGTAAACAAAGCGAGGAAAATCTATGTACAGGACCACAATTTAAAAGTTCTCCGGTTTAAAAACATCCAACAGATCGACTTTCAAGCAGGTAGGGAATAGAGATGCAGTGAATTCATATTCTACCGTCGAAGTGACCACAAAGTGGGCACTTCACGTTGCCACTCCGCTACAAGGAGTGGGCAATGCAAAGTCTCACTCCACCTTGTCATTACCACTTCGTGTTAAGGCAGAATGACAACATGAAAGTAAGGTGAAGTCGTTGTTTTCAATGAACTTTGCCATGCTCTTTAGCCATAGCCAGGCAGGAAAAGAAACAGAAGGAAGTGAGTCACACAAGCAGACACTTTCTCTTTCTCCTGTGCAGACAGAGATGGAGAGAGAGGAGTGTGTTGTTTTGTTACTGCTGAGGCTTGGAGATCAGAGCGAGGAGGAGATTTAAACTTTGATTTAGACCTAACAGCTTTTTTAAAAGCTACATTTTGTAGTCTTTTCTGTACTCTTTTTTACTTGATTTGTTCTTTCTGTAAATTTATTTTTCTTACCTTTATAAGTAGTTAGTTATTTGTCTGTGTCTGTGTGACTGTGTGTGTGCGTTTTGTGACAGTGTGACTAGTCATTGCTTGGACTGAGGGAGCGCAGTAAAAGAGATGGACCAGGGTGAGGGAATGTCTAGGGCAGGGGCAGTTCTGGGAGTGAATGGTACTAATGGGCATTGTACCATGCGCATGCATGGGTGGCATGGCTGCCAGTTCCTGTTGGACCAATCGAAAATTCTGAGCACCCCACCCCCGGAAGCAGGACCAGCACCGCCTCCTGATTCTGAGGCAATTGAACCACCACCACCACCATATCCAGCACCAGGTCCTCTGAAGCAGGATGTGCCCATGCCGCTGGGCCCAGGTGTGGATCCCATCCCTGCTGAGCACCATGACCAGCCAGCTGCCAGTTCATTTGGCCCTCCCCTGCCTGTGCCTGGTCCTCCCTGCACCTCTGTTGTTTTGCAGTTTTTTGACTGTGTTGGGGGGACAGCAGTGTGGTCAGGTGCTGCCTATGTGTTGTGGAGGTGTGCCGTGGCTCCCCAGGGAACTCACCTTGGGAGTGAGGGCCAGCGCACCCATATGCTCAGTCACCACCAGTTGGAGTGGCAGGCTGCCACAGAATGGGCCATGCCTGCACCTGCTGGCCCTTCTGTGGCAGAGGGTGCAGCTGTGTTTGGCGGTGGCCCTAAGAAGAGGAGGGCCAGAGCAGAACCTGCTGCTCCACCAGCGCTCCCACCACCACCACCAGCAGGTGAACCTGAAGAATGTCTGGACTCCAGAGAACTGCGTGTAATGCAGGCTGACTTGGCAGTTCTCTGGAGTGCTGTTGAGGAGAACAATGAGAGGGTGAGTGCTGTCGAGCAGCAGCTGGATCGCATAGAGGGACATTAGCTGCAAATGATGTCTATGCTGGAACTGCTGCTGGATCACTATGGGATCCCACATTAGTTTTTTTTCCCTCACACCATGTGCCCCCCCACACCTTCCTTGCTGTGTTATAAAATGTATTTCTCCACCATCCCCAACCCTTGTATGTAATTATGTACTTTTTTGTTGTCTTCCTTATGTGTGTGACACTTTGTATTCTGGACCCCCTTCCTTCTGTTAAGTGTGTGTGTATGTGTTTGCACGTGTGCTGTTTTAGTGCCTCATTAATGTTTACTTTCTGTTGTGGAGTGTTTGTGGAAAAGCAGACTGAGCAGTACAAGTATACTGTGCTAAACTGCATGTGTACAGTCAGTCTTCTTTCCCATGTGTGTATGTACTGCAGACACTGTCCAGCTTCTTGCAAACATATAAATGCTGATTGCTGTCTGACTTGTTGCTGTGTTTATGGTATAAAGAATAAAGATAAGAATATGTAACATATATTTTGTTAGGAGATAATAGCAACCAAAAATCCTGCTTTTCAACAAACCGTATCTAACAGACATGAAGTATTGCTGATGCACCCAAAATATTTTACGGTGTACAGACATTATAAAGTCAGAAAATATATAAGTTCCAGTTAACTGCCACCACACTGTGCTACCACATTTCTTCTTTTCATTATTTGTTCTGGAATATGTCTTTCTAGTTTACACTGGCAGTGTCAGTTTTGCAGCAAGTTGATGTACACCATAACATGACATGGTGCCAGTAGTAGCACAGTGTGGTGACAGTGGACTGCAGGACCTGTTATATATTCTGACTTACATGTCTGTACACCATAAAATATTTTGGGTGCCTCAGCAATATTTTATGTCTGTTGGGTATTGTTTGTTTAAAAGCGTGATTTTTTGTGCTATTAATTCGTAAAGTCATGTGTACACTGTGTCTGTGTGACAAGAGATTGAGGTGCACACTGGCCCAAGACCTCTGAAAACATATCATATGACTTTGTCTGCTGCCGTTGATGGTACAAATTAAACATACAATATATATTCTTATCTTTATTCTTTATACTATCACCATGAACAATGCAACAAGTCAGCATCAGTATATATATATATATATATGTTTGCAACTTGACGATGGACAGTGTCTGCACACACAGGAAAGAAGATGGACTGCACGCATGTAGTTTAACACAGTATAATTGCAGTGCTCAGTCCTGCTTTTTGACAAATACTTCATAATAGCATGACAGAAAGTAAACATCATTGAGGCTCCAAAAATAGTTACCAGACTTAACAGAATTCCCAATCCCAAAATGCATCTGTCTTGTGTCCAGAAAATTGACAAGTGGTAATGAAGTGAAATGAGAGCATAACATGAAATGCATAGTCCCCCAGAATTAAAGGCACACTCAGACATGCACGCAGTACTCACACACAGTCCCCAAAATTATTGTGCATCCCCACAATGCAACTGTCTTGTGTCCAGAAAATTCACACGTGCTGACAAAGTGAGATGAGAGCATAACATGAAATGCAAAGTGTCCCAGAATTAATAGCACACTCAGTCATGCGTGCAGTGGTCACACACAGAGTCGACAGAATGAATGTGCATCTCCAAAATGCTACTGTCTTGAGTCCAGAAAATTCCCCAGTGCTGACGAAGTGAAATGAGAGTGTAACAAGAAATGCAGTCTCCCACAATTAACGGTGCATTGCAAACACACTGATTAAGATTGCGCTGTGCACTCAGGGGACACATACGAAAAGGCATGACAGCACTTAACCAGTGCTCACAAGTCACAAATCCAAATCTGGAAAGGAATACATTTTGCCAATTGGGGGATTAGTGCACGGTAGTAACAATCCACTACCAGTAAAGATATCACAAAGCAGTATACAAAATTCATGCGGGTGTGATGGATAGCAGGTTCCCACTGCTGCAATTACTCTGTGGCACAGTAAAAGGTGTCTGATTTAATGGCACGCATTGCACACACACTCACACACACACACACTACAAATAATGCATAGCAAATTGAAAACCTTCAGTAATATAAACAAATGTTTTAAACAGACAAATTATACACTGCTGCACCACAACAATCTGCAAAAGAATGTCAGGAATTATTGAAAATATTACTGTGTGTACATTAACACAGTTATACAAGAAAAATATAACCAAAATAGAAAGACTGCCTTTTTTCCCAGTTAATGTACCTACACCACAAACATGCCCTTCCCCCAAACTACACTTCACAGTACACAGACTGACTGTTCTAAATTAACATTCAAAATCCACACACAACAATAAACACTCGATGATATGAGCACAGAAGGGTTTCCTACAATCTATGTACTAAATTTTGAGCAAATAAAAGACTCAAAAAGGCATTTTAAACAGCTTTTTGAGGTTTTGAATCACAGAGCTCTGAGAGCAAACTGTCTCCAGCTACCACTACACGCACACTACCCAAACCAGAACTGAGGCTGTGCAGAGCAATCTAGAGCCCATGTGACCTGCAATCCCATGAATCACTGCAGAATTTCATTTGGGGCTCAATTACAAGGTGAAGTGAGGTGAATTACATTGATTTCAATGTACTTACACCTTAAAGTTGGTGGAGAAGTGGTTTGAGGAAGACAGAATAACACAAAGTCATTAGTTTCAATGGACTTTGTGTTCCTCATTATGAAATGAAGTACTCCGCTTCACATTGTGGAGTACTCCGCAGATTCCGCATTACTCTGTGAATCACTTTGCAGAGTGAATTGGGTTCACTTAGCCCACCACTACTTACAGTACTGTAACTCACATGCTGTACAGGAGGGAATGCGAATGCCTATAGCTGTACTTCACCGATGAGCTGTAGCACAAAACTCCCCAACTTAAAAGCACTTATTAATGAGTAAAATGGTGGGGTGGTGAAGCCTGGAGAGATACTACAAAACAGACTTACGCTACATCCAAGTAACCAGTAAAAAAAATTAATGTTGTAATTCATGACGTGATCGTGAATCATGATTTGTGACTGCATTTGTGACCGTGATGCTGAAGAACATGATTTGTATCATGAGTGCCTCATGAACCTTTTTTTAACAGCTTTTAGAAGATCTGAATCACAGAGAGCTCTCACAGCAGACCGTCTCCTACAGCTTCCTACACACGCTATCCTGAACTGAGGCTGTGCAGAACAATATAGAGCCATGTGACCATATATCCCATGAATCACTGCAAAGTTCACCTTTGGAGCTTAAAAACAAGGCGAAGTGAGGCAAGGTACATTGTTTTCAATGTACTTCGCCTTAACAGTTGGTAGAGTAGTGGTTTGGGTAGGCGGAGTAACACAAAGTCACTGTTGTCAATGGACTTGCATTATCCATTATAACGTGAAGTACCTCTGCTTTCACGTTGTGGAGACCATGAACCACTGCTTATGCATTCACTTCGTGGAGCGAATTGGGGCCACTTCACCCACTCCTAGTAGAGAATTCATCCGACAGCTATGGGCTACAAAGCCCTTCATTTCACAGCTAAAAAATGAAGTTTAAAAAACAGAGCTATTTAGGTGTCCTTTAAATAAAATCATGTCTACAAAAAAAAGAAAGAAAAACCTGGATCACAGAAAATAAAAGACGGTGTGTGTGTGTGTGTGTGTGTGTGTGTAAGATAGTACAGTCAAACTGGAAAAAAAATGCTGACCAGCAATTATAAAAAATGAAAGATGGGAAAGTATGTCCTACTTGAATTTAATGGTCGCCCTTGGTGTAGGATGCTTTAATAAACCCCTCAGGCTTTGCCCTTTGGGTTTTTGTAGCATCCCACACCTCAGGCGACCATTAAATTCTTGTAACACATACTTTCCCCTTCATTATTCTATACATAAACTAAGCTGGTAGTTATTATACAGAGGTAAAAACAACATGGGCCAGGAGATGGAGCGTGAAAGGAAGGAGAAGAGGCATGCATTTAGGAAGAGATTTGAAGGGTTTAAGGGAGTGATAGGCAGGAGTTATATGGAAGGACCAGAAGATGGATGAGAAGGACAGCAAGACTAGGAGGTCTATGCTGAAAAACAGTGGCATCATTTGTATACTTGATTACAAGGCTTTTAATGCATTCAGTGGGATCAGATTGGATAATTTGAGGGATGATTGCAGCTTATTCCATGCAAGGGTGATAGCGTGATTGATGGCAGCTTGGCCCCAATTGTGTGGAATTTAGGGACTTTGAGCATAATGCACAAAGTTTTCCTAAGGGCACAGGTGCACAAGGTGCAACAGAGTAGGCTTGAGATATATGGTGGTAGCTTATGATGCAAGGGTTGGTATGCCTAGACATAAGTATTTAGTAATCTTCTGGTAGTAAGGGAAGTCCACCCAACTGCAGCATAGAGGTCGCAGTGGAGCATCCTGAATGGTGCATTAGTGATAAAGCAGATAGCCCGATGGTATAGGACATCTAACTTATGTAGACTAGTGGACGATCAATGGCTGTATAGGATGTCTGCATAGTCCAAAAGAGGAAGACATGCGGTTGGGACCAGCCTTGTCCTGGACTCTTTGGAGAATGAGGTTTTGTTCCTATAAAGGAAATCAAGCCTCAGCTTTAACTTGTTCACAAGAGTTTCAATATAGGAGGAGAAGTAGAAATTATGGTCCAATAGGAAGCAGAGATATTTAAATTTATCCGCAACCTCTAGGGTGTCACCTAGCAGGGTTATGATAGGCAATGGGGGAGTGGGGCTTTTGGACATACAGTAGAAGTAAGATTATTGGTTTGAAAGAACATAACTTTTGTTTGTTTTTTGACATTTAATAATAACTTGGTGTGAAGGAGATTGTGTTGCAAAAGTTCACATTCAGATTGAAGTTCATGGCAGACATCCATAACTGAAGGTTTTGAACTATAGAGAACAGCATCATCAGCAAAGAATTGTATCTTGGCCTTAGATATATAATTGCTTAGTGTTCTGAGATACAGTATATCATAAAGAGGATGGGGCCAAGAATCAATCTGTGGGGTACCCCTCTAGAGAGCGGAAGAAGTGATGAGAGGTTCCCATCTGCCTTGATTTGCTGCTGTCGGCCAGACAGATAACTAGCGAAGCAATTAACAGTGGGTCTATTCATGCCATGCTCCTTAAGTTTATCTAACAGAATCTTATGCTCTACTGTATCGAAGGCTTTTTTTTCAGTCAAGGAAGACTAATTCTGAGGTGTGTTTATGGTCTAAGGTGAGAAGCCAATCATTCAACATTTTTACAAGGGCAGTTGTGGTACTATGAAGAGGCCGAAAGCCAGATTGTAGTGGGTTAATGAGATTTAGCTTGCCTAGGTAATTCCTGATCTGGTTATCGATTAAATTTCTTAATAATTTTGATAGAACAGGTATAAGAGATATAGGCCTATAATTGTAAAGGTCACCAGGGTCACCATATCTGAAAAGTGGTGATATGTAAGCTATTTTCCATACAGAATGGACTTGACTATTTAAAATAGACAATTTAAATAAATGCAGTAGTGGAACTGTAAGGTATCAAAAGCCTGCTTTTAGGAATTTGGGTCTAAACCATCTGCTCCTCCCCTTTTTTTACACCAAGGTGTATAAGCAAATTTTTGACTTATTTAAAAGCAAAAGGGGAGAAGCAGAAGGAATCCTAGGTTTGGAGCATGATATTTGGTTCTGTTTGATTATGTGCAGGCTGTATGCTACCAGCTGTGAGGGAGTCATGGGCAAGGCCTGCTATGGAAAAATATGTTAAATGATTTTAATATCAAGGCTTTATCAGTAATGTTTGTTCAGTACTTTGACAGAAAACCTTTGGGGGAAGGGATGGGAAGGAACTTTGTTCCTTGACTAATTTTATGATACCCCAGAAGTTTGTTGGATTACCCTTGGCATTCTCTACGGCACTGAGATAGTAGCTCACCTTTGTTTCTCTGATCAATTTTATGCCTCTGTTTCAGAGGGTTCTGAAGGCCATCCAATCAGAAGGATCTTTGGTGCGTCTGGCAGTAGCCCATTGTTAATCCTGCTTTGTTAGGCCTCATTTTATTGACCCAGTGAACCAGGGGCATGACACTTTTCTGGTCCTACATTTGATCAATGGTGCATGTCTATTAATAATATCAAGGATAGTGGAATTAAAAATATAAAAATAGCCACCACTTCATTAATATTAATGGCAAGATAGAATTTTTGCCAGCTTATGGAGCGAAGGTTCAATAAGTAACTGGTAATATTACATTTTCTAAGGCTCCTTTTCAATATGAATTGGCAGGGAGGACTGAACCTTTCCAAATTCCTGACACAGGCCATGATGTTGTGGTCATCTTAAGTCATTGTGGAATACTGCTACTTGCGAAATTTTATGAGGGTTGTTAGTAAGGATGAGATCAAGGAAGGAGCTGTTGTTAGGATTTTTCCAGTTTGGTCTGGTAGGTTCCATGATTAGTTGGCTTAGGCCAAGTTCATACGAATATACTAACATGATAAAATGCCAGCAGAATAGGCCTAATGGCCTTTCGCGTCTGCTCGTTTGGTCAGCCCCCACCCTGGGAGCTGACCTTGCTGCCCCCCTTGCCTTCTCTGGCTTCTCCCTTCCCAGTTCTGGATATTCTCGCTGCATTGGATTTTGATTCCAGAACCCTTCCTCTGTACCTGTCCCACCCCCTCTTGAACCCCTCCACCATCTCTGCCTCCACCAGCCCCCTAGGCAGCGCATTCCATGACTCCACCACCCACTCAGTGAAGTAGAACCTCCTCCTTTCTACCCTGACTCTCCCCCTCCAGCTTCCACCCATGCCCTCTAGTGTCCCCCTCCTCCTTCCTTCGAAGCACCCTGACTGCTCCTCCCCTATTTACCCCCTTCATGTACCTGAAGACCTCTATCATGTCCTCCCAGTCCCTCCTCTCTTCCAATGTCTACATATTTAGCTCTTCGAGCCTCTCCCCATAGGTCCTGTTCGCCAAGCCCCAAATCATTTTGGTTGCCCTCCTCTGGACCCTCTCCAGGAGCTGAATGTCCCTCTTTAAGAGTGGCCTCCAAAACTGCATGCAGCACTCGAGGTGCAGCCTCACCAAGTAGTTATATAGAGGGAGTATCACTTCCCTCCTTCTGGAGGTGATCCCCCTAGCGATGCATCCCAGCATCCTATTGGCCTTGGCTGCTACCCTCCTACAAGTCTGCGAGTTGTTCATCTTGACATGCAGCACCACCCCCAGGTCCCTCTCAGCCATCGAGACTTGTAGCATTTCCCCTCCAGGGTGTACACTTGGCCCGGGTTTCTGGCCCCCAAGTGCAGTACCTTGCATTTCCCTGCATTGAACCTCAGCTTCCACTTTCTAGACCATCTTTCCAGAGCCCCCAGGTCCCCCTGTAGGGCCCCCCTCCCCTCCACCCCATCCACCATCGCCCCCAGTTTTGAGTCAACCGAAAAGAGAATCATCTCACTCCTGAAACCTGTCCTTATGTCAGAGATGTAGGTGTTGAACAGGAGGACCCATGGACTGATCCCTGTGGGACCCCACTAATGATCTTCCTTGGGGATGAGACTATCCCGCCAACTATGACCCTCTGGGTCCGGTCCTGGAGCCAATTGCCTATCCATCTGATCATCTGGTTCCCCACCCTCATTTGTCCCAGCTTATCCAACATGCCCTCATGAGGAACAGAGTCAAATGCCTTGCTGAAGTGTATAAAGAAGACATCCACTGGTCTACCCCGGTCCAAGGCACTCGTCACCCAGTCATAGAACTCCACAAGGTTTGTCTGACACGATTTCCCCGGGATGAATCCATGTTGTCTATCATCCAGACACCTTGACTTTTCCAGTCCCCCCTTAGCCTCTCCTTGACAATGCCCTCCATCACCTTGCCCACCACCGATGTCAGGCTGACAGGCCTGTAGTTCCATGCCACCTCCCTTGATCCCCCCTTGTGGATAGGCACTATATGTGCCACCTTCCAGTCCTGGGCACCCACCCTGAGCCCAGAGATGGTGAAAGCTCACTAGGGTTTCACAGGACATCCGCAAGTTCCTTCAGTACTCTGGGATGTAATTTATCTGGCCCCGGTGCTTTCTCCATCTTAAGGGACCTGAGGGCTTCTCTCACTCTCTCTTCTGTGATTTCCACATCCGCTACCTCTTCTCCCTGCTTAGCCTTCCCCCCTCTTGCCAGTGATGCCGCCCCCTCTCCCCAGACCAGCAGATCGGTAAGTGTCCCCCCTCCTCAGTATCTCTGTCTCCTTCCATGTATGATGCAGCACCCCCATTTTCCTTGGTGAAAACTGAGGTGAAATACTCATTTAGTACCTCAGCCTGCCCCCGGGTCTTGTGCCCATCTCTCCATTTTAATCCTGCTAATCTGCCCCTTCACCCTTCGTTTTCCCCAATGTATCTAAGAATCCCTTGTTCCCTCTCCTAATTTCCCTGGCCAGGTTCTGCTCCTTCCTTACCTTAGCCACCCTCACCCCTAGTGGCCCTTCTAGCCATCAGCTCGTACTCCCCTCAATCCTTTTCACTCCTTGAGCACTTTAATTGCCTATAGGCTGCCTTCTTTCCCCACACCACCTCGTGGACCTCCCTGGTCCACCAGCAGGGTTTTCAGGCCCTACCGTATTTTTGTCTTACTCTTGCACAGGTGCTGGTAGCATTCTGCACCCCTCTCCTGATGATTTACCACCTACTGTCAGCATCCATGTCTGACCCAATCACATTCAAATGCTCCTTAAGGATCCTTCCCATTTCCTTAAGATCTGCCCTCCAAAGTCAGTTGCCTCTGTCTTTGTGCAGCCTTCTACCCCTCCTAGGTCCAGGCAGAACCAGACCATGGCATAGTCACTCCCCACCAACAGGTCCCTTACCTTCAGGCCCCCAGTCTGGTCACTGTCTGCCAGGCCACATCCAGTACCCGCTCCTCCCTGGTCGGATCCCCCACCTGCTGAGTTAGGAACACGTCTTGAAAGACATCCAACAACTTCTGTTCCCTGGCCACCGAGGATGTCATAGTCTCCCAGTCTGTTCCTAGCATGTTTAAGTCCCCCAACACCACCCTTCCCCTGCCCAATCTACAGTGTCTCCCAACATCTGCCACCAGACTCTCCTCCAACTCCTCCACCAGCACGGGGGGTCTATACACCACTCCTATTTTTACCCTCTTGTCCCCCCTTGTTATCAAGGTGACCCAAATCGTCTCACGGTTCCCTCCACCTTCTCTTCTCCCCTATGCCAATGTAGTTTTGACTATCATTGCTACCCCTCCTCCCCTTCCCTCCCCCCTGTCCTTCCTGAACATAGTGTAACCCTCCAGGTTCAGGTCCCAGTCATGTCCTGCAGTGGCCTAGGTCTCAGTGATTGCAGCCACATCCACCGCTCCCTCAGTTAGCATCGCCTGGAGCTCAGGCATTTTATTGCCCAAGCTCCTGGCATTTAGCAGGACTACCTTCCACCCTTTCCCTATACTGCCATTTCCCCTGCTCAAGTTCCCATGGGTATTCCATTTTCCTCTAGTCTGCACTTTACCAGTCAGCCTTTTCCCACATTTCTGCAGCTCCCCAGGGGGGGTGGAGACAGAGCCCCTCCTTTATCAGACCCCTCTCAACAGCCTTTTCTCCTATCCCTCCCCCTTCACAAGTTTAAACCCCACTTTTCCCCAATAAATCCCTCTATTTTCAACTTAAGGATTCCCTTCCCCTCAAATTGAGATGGAGCCTATCTCTAGCATACAGCTCCTTATCCTCCCAGGTCTCCCACCAATCCTGCATCAACCCATACCCTCTGGCCTCACATCACTCCCTGAGCCACTGGTTTATCTCCCTAATCTTCCTTTTGTGTCCCCTACTAGTCCTTGGCACTGGCAGGATTTCCGAGAAGGAAATCATGCATCCTATGTCATGACAGACCCTGACAAGCTCCCTGAACCTTGCCTGTATCTCTAGCTCGCTATTTCCCTCAATGTCATTGGTACCTAGGTGGACCAGTATGTCCAGGGAACCCCCACAATCCTTTGCCAGCTGATATACCTCATGCTTGTCCCTGTGCACCATTAGTCCAGGGAAGCATTTTGTTCTAACTGGCCAGGCGTCTCCCTCGCTATCCCATTTGATACTCCTAATCATAGAATCCCCCAACAGGAGCAGTCTGACTGCTCCTTTTCCTCCATTCCCCCCCCTTCCATGTCCCTCATCCTTTCTACTGGCCCCTACACTCAGCCGACTCGTTGTTCCTCCCCCTATCTGGGTGTCACATGCCACCCCCTCCTTATTTACCCTCCACCCCCCCCTCCGATCCTATGCCTCACCTCCTCCAGAGTATCCTTTTGTACCTCATCACACGTATCCTTTAGAAGGGCTGATTTGTGACTAAGTCAATCAAAACTCAGGTCACTAAGGAGGACTATGGATTCATTGCAATTGTATTATGTCTAAGTCCCCTGTTGGTGGCCTATAGACCCCAATTATGTTGAGAATTCTGCTGAGTGGAGTGAGAGTTTTAGTGCCAAACATTCAAATTCTTTGGACCTGGTAGTAGCAAGGAGTACAATAGTGGGGACCCTATTTTTTACATATATGACTATACTTCCCCCTCTTGTAGATCTGTCTATGCGAAAGGTATTGTAGGCAGGGAGAGCTATTTCTTGGTCTGAAATTGAATACTTTAGCCATGTTTTGGTTAGCACCAAACTATCAGGACTGGTATCAGAGATCCAGGTTTGCACATCATCCATTTTCTTACTGAGACTACATACGTTGATAAGCATAAATGTCATCCCTCTAGCTGATGCCAATTTTGTTGGGGATGTAAGGGGGGAAGTGGGACCTGGAATTAGCTCAACATTCCCAGAACAAAAAAGTAAGAGAAGAACAAGCTATTTTAGCCAATAGCATAGGGGTTTAACATTCAGCTTATTCCAGGTGTCATATGAGGATCCAGCAGAGTACTGCCATTTGAAATTGGTGTAGGGATAGCAGAGGATAGTTGCAAAGTGCAGAGTAAAGGTTCATAATGAGACAAGCACATTAGTGTTGTTGTACTAGTATCATCTGGAAACAGTTATACAGCTTTTGCTGCTTGTGAGAGGTGGGGAGTTAGCCCTAATGCCACATTTCCCTACTTTGTGTGGTTATATTGAACCTTAACTGGTGCATCACCCACTAGCTGTGATGTACCTGTGTGTGGATTATACAGTACAAACACTATATACAGTGCTTTCTTAATCTTGTCTTTCCTCTTGTCACATTCTTTCATGTTTGGTTACTGGCAAACTGGTTACCCATCCTCAGATTTTTATAAAACCTTTGGAGGTCAGTGTGTAGCAGAAAGTTATCCACTTGCTTGGTGAATGAGAAAGAAAGTCTATTACATAATGTTGACATTTCAAAATCTATTAGTTGTTATCTGCTTAGATTACAGACTAGGGCTAGAAAGACCAATTTAGATAAGCTCTGTGCCTTCCAGAACTGGCACAATTTTGCAGTAAATTAACCTTATTGAGATATTTTTTTCTGGTTCTAATAAATTTCTGATAATATGTAACAAATCAATGTTAAAGTTTAATATACTCTCCTGCAGGTATAGAGAAACATGGTAGTAGTGGTGGAAGGCCCATAAAGAAGGCCTGTGGCAAATAACGGACTCAGGGGGCCAAATCTGTAGCGAGTGATCCTAATCACGTTAGTGTTTCAGAAGGGGTATCTACTAGCTCTGTGCCACACTTGTTGTACTTAAAGTAGTTCTGCTCCACGTTTTTTGTCAATTCCTTTTCCTTCACTGACAATAGTTTATGGGTGGTGAAGGATAATTAACACAGTGTTTAAACTTTAAACTGAGCGGTTCTGATAATGTTTGGAGAACTCAGAAATATTCATGGCTTATTAGAAACTTTCAGAGCCTCAGAATTGTTTGTGGGTCTCCCATCCTTGTTATCGACTACTGTCTCCGGTGCCCTTGTGTCCTCTGTTGCTGTATCTTCAGTTTCCTCATCCTGTGCTTTGGCCTCCTCAACCTGCATTGGGATATCTCTCTGGTTGTTTGATCTTTCTCCTGAAAAAAATATCGTTCTTCCCCTGTATTTTTGACTGGTCACTCTGTTGGTCCCAACCTTATTCTGGAGTCTGTCCTTGCATTTGTCCTTGCCAGCCATAGCTCACACTTCTAAAAACATCTTATTCCTGCTGCCCTAGGGTCTGCAGCTACTGCTAATAAAAGTGTCCCCACTATCAGATTCAGATTCAGAGGAAACATGAGAAAGAATTTCTTCACAGAACGGGTGGTGGACAAGTGGAACACCCTGCCAGAGGAAGTGGTGGGGGCTAAAACAATCACGGGATTTAAGAATGCATGGGATAGACATAAAGGAATTCTGGAGGTCAGGGGTAAGGTGCAACAGACCTCTAGGAAAACAAACTGAACTTACAAGCTCAAATGGGCAGACTGGGTGGGCCATAGGCCCTTATCTGCCGACACTGTCTATGTATCTATGTATCACTATCACTGGAGTCTTAGTATAGTCTACAGCTGACTCTGCACCTAGTGTTCCATATGTATTCCGTATTTTCAAGGTAATACGCTATGTCTCTGAAATTTATGAAGGTTATACCACTCTCTTATGTCTGTCTAGTGTGCAGTTATATTCTACAACTTGATTTTTCAAACTTTCTTCTGCACTGCGATCTTTGTGGCAGTCCTTTTCATTTTTCTACTATACCCTGAACACAGCACAACCTCGGATCCAAGCTACCCTGGATGTAACCAACGGAGTGGTCCCCTTAACTTTTTATTTTGCAGTAGGACGTTTATTGATTTCATTCAAAGTCACAATTTTAGCGTCCATGATGTCCCCCTCAACTTTCTGGGCATGCAGACTATATGAATTATTATTATTTATTTTTTACACAGCAACTTCAGGCAGTTGAAGCTGGAAGTGTACAGCTAGGCAAAAGGGGCCCTAGCAAAGGAGAAAGTAATAAGGTATTGGGGAAGAGTACGAGGCAAAGTTGCAGTAGGAATGGAAGAGGGGATCCAGTCAGGCTAGACTGGATTTAGGGGCAGCACTACTGCAAGACTGTGCAAGGTACAGATATTATTTCCAGAATACCACAACCAGCAGGCTATCTAAATATTCAGGACTGAATTATGGGTAGCTTACTATTCATATCTGGGGACTAGTATTTGGACGGAAGGTGAGGAAAAACTGAAATTAAACAGTTTTCCCTCCTTCCTTTTCTCAGCCTGCACAACTGCTGAAATAGAAATCCAAGATGACTCCTGGCCAACAGCATAGTACATACTATGTTGTAGACAGCAGAGCACCCCCTTCCTAACCAGAACCACCCCATGTGGCCTCAAATGATAGTATACACAAGGGATTGCTACCAAAAGCCCAGAACCGATCCCTTATCCTTGATGTTGAAGGGGCACTCCATCTTGGCTAGTCAGTCACACCCTCTCCCAAGAAAGATGTCCTTACAAGAAGACACAGTCACAGCAGATGCAGACTGAGTGATAAGAAAAAATTACTCACCATAGTAATGTTGTTTCTTCTAATGGAGTTTTGCTGTATTCTGACTATATGCAGTTAGCCCCAGCACTTGATCTGCTCTGGAGAGTAGAAGGTTAACTCTATGCCAAGGCATAGAACATCAAGCTTGAGCTCGGTTTTCAAACCTTTGTCTGTGGTATTCTGAAGTCTAACTGTCAGATTCTTATAAGCACTAAAACTAATTAACTTACCAGTTAGAAATTGTTTCCAAGATGTTTAATCCCAACAGGCACCAAACACATTTTTAGGGTCAAAAAAGTTAAGTCGAGAACCCCTAAAGGAATATAAGCAGGTAGTGAAAACAATCAAAACATTTATAATAAAAAACCCTTGTAAGATATGGCATGCAAAGCACACCTCTAGGGTGCAGCACTGTGCCTGCAAGACCAAATCCCAAAATTACTAGGTTCCAGGAGGGGAGGCGGGGAGGCAGGTCAGAATACAGCAAGACTCCAGTAGAAGAAATAACATTACTATGTTGAGTAATTTTTTCTTCAAACAACATGAAGTCTTGCTGTATTTTGCCTCTATGCAGACTACCAAGCAGTACCCCCCTGGAGGAGGGAGTCACAGAACCTATTTTGGGAACAAGCTCTGCAGCACAGCTGTGCCAAACCTAGCATCATTTCTTGACTGAATATCCACAGAGTAATGCTTGGTGAATGTGTGAACAGTTTTCCAGGTGGCTGCTTTACAGATTTCCACTAATGGTAAGTCTCTAGCTGCTGCAACCAAAGCAGCTGTACCTCTAGTGGAGTGAGCCCTCAGACCTGAGGAAGGCTTTTCCCACAACTCTGAATAGCAGAAATGGATACTGGAGACAATACATGGGGCAATAGTTCTCTTGTCGGCAGGTTTGCCCTTTCCCACTTCCCCATAAGTGAGAAACAACTGAGAACAGCCATTTCTATGGGCCTTAGTGAGTTCCACATAGTAACTAAAAGCCCTCTTTACATCAAGACTATGTCATCTTCTCTCCCCAGAGGAAAAATGGTTAGTGAAAAATACAGGCAATGACATAGACTGATTCAAATGAATGTCTGATAGCACCTTGGGAAGAAACTTTCTGTTGGTTTGAAGGACCACCTCATCCCTGTGAAATGAAATGAAGTCAGGTTCCACTGATAAAGCCTGCAATTCACTGATTCTCTTGGCAGAGGTAGTGGTTACCAGGAATACAGTTTTCCAAGTCAAGTACTTTAGCTCAGCTAAAGACAGAAGCTCAAAAGGGGGCTGCATAAGCTGTGCAATACAGATATTCAGGTCCCAAGAAGAGGTAGGCTCCCAAAAGGGAGGATTAACATGTACCAAGCCCTTGAAAATTTTCTTGAAAACTGGATGAGATGCCAGGGAAGAGCCCTTACCAGCAAAAAGGAAGGTAGACATAGTTGCCAAATGTACCTTGAGAGTAGTAGGCTAGAGGCCTAAACTGTTAAGATGCACCAAATAGTCCAAAACAGTAGCAATATCAGCCAGCTCCAGCAAAGCATGCTTCTGGGAACACCAAAACCCAAATATTTTCCATTTGGAGTTGTAAGTCTTTCTAGTAGCAAGGTTTCCTGCTAACCTTTAAAATGTCCAAGACTGATTGGGAAAGAAGCAGGCTTGCATATTCTAGCTCTTCAAGAGCCAGGCTTTGAGTCTGAGAGTCTGAAGGTTGGGGTAAAGGATCCTCCCCTGAGAGGAGGTAAGGAGATTGAACTGTCTGGGAAGACACAGAGGCACTGTCACTGACAGTGACAAAAGAAGGGGGTACCAACGCTGTCTGGCCCAGTCTGGAGCCACTAGAATTACCTTGCAGGGCTGAGACCTGATCTTGATCAGGACCTTGAATATCAGAGGAAAAGAAGGAAGTGCAAAGAGAAACCATCTTGTCCAATCCAACAAAAAAACATCCTGCTGAGGGACAGGACCCAGAAGAGGTGGTCTGCAGCAAAAAAGAAGAGGCTGGTGATTGTCTGGGGCTGCAAAGAGATCCATCTCTGGAATGCTCCACCTCTTGAAAATGACCTGAAGAATTATAAGATTCATGGTCCATGCGTGGTGACCCTTGAAATCCTGCTGAGAACATCTGATAGAATGTTGTCCTTCCTTGGGAGATGCACAGCCATCAGGGAAGCCTGAAGGGAATAAGCTAGAGATCATATTTTCATGGCCTCTGTGCACAAGGCCGAGGGATGAGTGCCTCCCTGCTTGTTGATGTACCACATGGTTGTGGTATTGTCTGTCCTGATCTGCACCACTTTTCCCTGGACATCAGTTTAGAATGTCTGAAGTGCTAGAAAGACATCTCTCAGTTCAAGAAGGTTTATGTGTGAAAGAGACTCCTGGTGAGACTAGGTTCCCTGAGCTGTAAGCTGATTTAGGTGAGCCCCCCCACCCCAGTAAAGAGGCATATGTGATGAGAATCACTAAAGGAGCCTGACTGATAAAAGGAACACCTTGTCGAAGATTTTACTCCTCCAGCCACCACTGGAGGGCCTGAACTAGGGCTTGAGACACAGGAACCAATTTGGAGAGAGGGTCTTTTCTCTGAGACTAATAAGATCTGAGATGAAACTGAATATCTCTCATCTGAAACCTTGCTGTCTGGACCACTGCTGTGGATGTTGCCATGTGACCCAGCAATTGTAGAAGTGCCTGGCTGGACAAGAGACTAGAGGATGAAAAGAGGAAGCCAAAGTGACAAGGGACTATACCCCTGAGAGAGGGAGAAATGCTCTTGCCTGAACAGTATCTAGTTCCACCCTTATGAAAGTGAGGATCTGGGCTGGTTCCAGGACAGACTTTTCTAGGTTCAGAATGAAACCCAAGAAGTCCAGAAGTTTTTGAGTGACCTCCAGAGCTGATTTGACTTGGTCTGAGGACTGGACTACAACTAGCCAGTCATCCAGGTATGGGAACAGAAGGATACCCTGTCTCCTGAGGAATGCACCACTACTGCAAGACACTTGGTGAACACCCTTGGAGCAGATATTAGGCTGAAAGGCATAGCTCTGAATTGGTAATGGCCTGAGGACAACTCGAACCTGAGGTACTTTCTGTGGGAATGTCTGATAAGTATGTAGAAGTAGGCATCCTTGAGATCCAGAGAGGCTAGCCAGTCTCCTGGTCTTGGAGAGGGAAAGATTACTCCCACAGTCACCACTTCGAATTTTGGTTTTGCTAAGTGTTTGTTCAGGTACCTCAAATCTAGGATGGGTCACCACTCCCCTGTCTTTTTTGGGGTAAGAAAGTATCTGGAGTGCAGTCCTTTTCCCCTGTGACAATGAGGTTCCTTCTCTACTGCTTGCAGAAGCAGGGGAGAGGAGACTTCTGCCTCTAAGGCCTTTGTCTCCAAGGGAGGACTGAAGGACCTTGCTCTCATTTTTGGGAATCTTTTGAAACTGAGAGCAAGTCCCTGGCTCACTACTTCCAGGACCCATCTGTCTGAAGTAATAGACTCCCAGGCCTGGGAGTAGTGAGCCAGCCTGCCCCCTACAAGAACTGGGGAGATGACCCTGACCGATACCTCAAGGTGTCTGTTTGGCAGGGGGCTTAGACTGCATGGATGATAGGGTCCTGGTCATCCCATGCCTGCCTCTTCCCCTAAAGAACTCCCTCTGCTGGAAAGAAGAGGAGGGGGTCTGAGCTTGGTAGAAAGGCCTGTGAAAAGGCCTGCCCCCTGACAGACCTGAATTGCTGTTTTTGTGGAGTGACCTGCTTCTCCTTGGCTGCTGCACTCCTATAGGTGTTCCTATATTTATTCATCTTCTTCATGTAGTTCTCTGTTTGCTCCCCAAACAAATAATTACCAGTTACAGGGAAATCCATGGCCTTAGTCTGGGTATCCTGTGAAAGGCTGATCCATCTAAGCCAAGCAAACCTCCTCATGGAAATAGATGTAGCCATGACTCTAGAATGCACATCATTCGAGTCCACAGCAGCATGGATTTGCACTTTGGATGCCACTATACCATCTACAGCCACCTGCTCCAGCTCCTTGGTGAGCTGGGAAGGGGCATTCTTAGCCAGCTCCAGAACCATATCCCGCATAGACTTCTGGTACCTGGCTGTATATGCCATCTAATTAGATTGCCTGAGCCCCAAAGAGGATGCCAAGTACTGCTTCTTAGCCATGGCATCCACTTTCCTGGAATCCTTATCTGGGGGTGAGATACCAGGGGAATACTAGCCTTGTCACAGGCTGCAGCTTGCACTACCCCAACATGGCTGCAATGTGCTGAAAGGAATTCTGTGCCAGGGCCTGATAAAGCATACCTCCTGTCCATTCTTTTATCCACAGGAGGAATGGGTGTGGGAAATTGCATGATTTTCTCTGTCTGTTTCCCCAGGGATTTGTGCAAAGGGATAGACACTCTCTTTGACTCTGGAACATCCATCATTTCCACATAATCAGGCTCCTCCTGATCCTGATCATCCTCTTTCACAGGAAGCTGAAGAGTCTCAGCCACCTTCTAGTAGAACAAGGAGTGGGAGGGGGACTCTGAAAGCCTGGGAGGGGAAACATTGGAAAGCCGGTCTGGGAAGATGTCAGGCTCTACTGGCTGATCTAGGTCTTCAAACTCTCCTTCTTCATCCTCCTCCTCCTCCTCCTCCCAATCACCCTCACAGTATGCCTCTGGATCAATATCTGAGGCAAAAACTTCCGACCAAACCAATCGCTTTTGAACCGATGTCGGTTCGGTTGGAACCAGGCAAAGCAATTGCACTATAGAGATAACTTTCACTATTTCCTCAGCAGTACGAACATAAGTTGTTGGATCCAAACCGGTTGATTTTCTCTTTCTCTTTGACAGAACTAAATCTGCAGAGTCGGCTCTCCTTTTGACAAAGAGGTGTCACCCAGGTTAGTAGGCACCTCTTCAGGTTCAGTAGCAACCAAACCGGGCTGGCTATCCAGATCAACAGACTTCTCGGTCTCCCTTTCCTTCAGCCAACTCAAACATTTTTCAACAGTGGCCTTAGGAAAGTTCTTACAAATTTGGCAGTCTATCTTGAGGTGGTCGAACACCAGACAATAAACTCATACGAGATGGGGATCAGCCTTAGCAAAGGCCTCCCCACACTGGGTACAGCGTTGAAACCCAGAGGGACCGGTTTTCCTTTTGGGTTTCTCAGACATGGCAAAAATCAGAAAAAGTCACCCTTCTCAGCTTTCAAGCCAGGTAACTAAAACCTATCAGTTCCAACCATGTCATGGGTTGGTTAAAAAAAATCCTACAAAATCCAGATTTTTTTAAAAACTGATAAGTGCCAGAAAACCACAAATATTTTACAACAGAATAGAAAAAAACAATAGGTTTCGGTTCTGAACTAGACCGACCGGAAAAGAACCGAAGACAAAACAATTTATAACAATTTCACAAAATACCACTATCTACTACTACCACTTATTGTTACTGAGACAGAGGTAAGAATACCGAATAAATTACGAACTACAGTTGAAAAAAATGACCAATTCGAACTTTTACCAAACCGAAGTGCAGGAGGGATCTCCAGAGCTTCTTCACAGTTAGGCGGAGTAAGAAATCTGACAGTTAGACTTCAGAGTACCACAGACAGAGGTTTGAAAACCGAGCTTGAGCTCAACGTTCTATGCCTTGGCATAGAGTTAACCCTTTGCTCTCTGGAGCATTTCAAGTGCTGGGGCTAACTGCATAAAGTCAAAATACAGCAAGTCTTCATGTTGTTTGAAACCAGTAAACTTAGTAGATAAGGAGCATGATAAGAATGAAGGGGGGGTGGAGCAAAAGGGGTCACTGATGACACTAAGCAAACTATGACCAATCAGTGTGCTTAATGTCATCAATGATCCTTTTTGCACCTCCCTCTCCATCCTAATCATGCACCCGATCTACTAAGTTTACTACTTTACCTCTCAGACTGCATCAGCTGTGATTGTGTCTTCATGTGTGACATTGTTTGCTCAAGGAATGGGGTAGCCATTAAGGTTGACAACCCCCAAGGAAGACCCAACCACTAGTTCCCCAAGACTCTGGAGACCAGAAACCCTAATATTTTTTCCTTTTGCTGCTTGGAGGTGAGGAGTTAGGGTAGAAAACCCTAAAGCCACATTACCCTACTTTTGTGGTGTTAACTTGAATTTTAATTGGTGCATTAATGAAGTTTTCTGCTAAAAATGCTCTTTCTTTTTGAGATAGGGGAATTGTATCCTCATGCCCAGGGCCCTCTAGGCCCTGTGCCAAAAGAAGAATCTGTCCACCTACAGAAGTGCAGTGACAATGGAACAGCCACTGTGTGTTTTTTGCTTCTAAGGAGTGCAGGTGCTTCTTGTTTGCATTGTCTTCAACTGGGGCTAGCTGTCCTCCGCCCACCTGCACCCATTCCAAAACCATAGAGCTCAGCACACTTGTTTTTGTTTGCTTGTGCCACTAGACACCAGAGAAACATTTAAAAGTATGGAGATGGCAATCAGAGGGTGGGAGTGCTACTAGACACCAAGGAAACATTAACAAAATATGGGAATGGTGATCACAGTGTGGGGGCACTAGACACCAGGGGAAAAGAGGGAGTTATGGCTTCTGCAACTTCCCATGTTATCCTGTGGGAATTTGCAAACTTTTTATTTTGTTATATATATATATATATATATATATATATATATATATATATATATATATATATACCCTAGATAGTTTGGGGATATTGTAGCAGTACTCATTAAAAACATTGTTTTCATACATACATTGTCCCTTACTTCAAAATTTTGAGGGATCTATGGGTTCTTGAAGTGAAAATTATAAAATCATTTCCAAAATCCTTTTTCATTTATAGGAATCAATTTTTCATATGAAACAAAAAAAGGATCCCTTCAAATAAAAAAAGAATGGAAAAACAAACTGTCCTTTTTATTTGCAAGAATCCTTTTTTGTATGAAATGAAAAAAAGGAAATGAAAAAGGATCTCTTCAAAAAAAACAACCATTTGTCAATGTCGAATGGTTGCTTGCTGTAATTAGCATTGGAAATGTAGGAGTTAGACAGATACAGAGTAGGAATGGCAGTGAAGAAAAAAATACTCACCATAGTAATGTTATTTCTTCTAATGGAGTCTTGCTGTATTCAGACTATATGCAGTTAGCCCCAGCACTTATACTGCTCTGGAGAGGAAAGAGTTAACTCTATGCCAAGGCATAGAACGTTGAGCTCAAGCTTGATTTTCAAACCTCTGTCACAGGTACTCCTCAGTGTAGCCATCAAATTCTTATGAGCACTATACTAACTAACTATAAACAGAAATTGTTTTTCTAAAATGTTGTGCCAAAAGGCAATAAAAGATTGTTAGGGTCCAAAAGACTCAAGCTGAGAACCCCAAAAATAATTCAAGTAGGTAGTAAAACTTAAAAATAGCAATAAGAAAACCTCACCCTAAGGAAAGGTAACCCAGGTACATCCCTGGGGTGTAGCACTGCACTTGCCCACCCACATCTCAAAAACAACTAGGTTCCAGGAGGAAAGGCAGGGAAAGAGGTCAGAATACAGCAAGACTCCAGTAGAAGAAACAACATTACTATGGTGAGTAATTTTTCTTCAAAAAACAAAAAGTCTTGCCGTATTCTGTCTATATGCAGACTACCAAGCAGTATCCCCTTGGAGGAGAGAGTTACAGAACCTATTTTGGGAACAGGCTCTGCAGTACTGCTGTGCCAAACCTAGCATCACATCTTGACTGGATGTCAAGACAGTAATGCTTGGTAAATGTATGAACAATTTTCCAGGTGGCTACTTTACAGATTTCCACTAAAGGTATGTCTCTGGTTGCTGCAACCAAAGCAGCTGTACCTCTGGTGGAGTGAGCCCTCAGGCCTGAGGGTGGCTCCTTTTCCAACTTTGAATAGCAGAACTGTATACAGGAGACAATCCACCTGGCAATAGTTCTCTTAGTGGCAGGTTTACCTTTTCCCACTTCTCCATAAGTGAGAAATAGCTGTGAACAGTCATTTCTATAGGTCTTAATGAATTCTATATAATAACTCACTGCCATCTTTACATCAAGACTGTGTAGTCTTCTCTCCCCAGAGGAATAATGGTCAGTGAAAAATACAGACAATGACAGACTAGTTCAAATGAAAGTCTGATACCACCTTGGGAAGGAGCTTTCTATTCGTTTGAAGGACCACCTTATCCCTGTGAAATGAAATGAAATCAAGTTTTACTTATAAACCCTGAAACTCACTGATTCTCCTTGCAGAGGTAATGGCTACCAGGAACACAGTTCTCCAAGTCAAGTATTTCAGCTCAGCTAAAGATAATGGCTCTAAGGGAGGCTGCATAAGCTGTGCAATGCAGATATTCAGATCCCAAACAGGAGTAGGGTCCCTAAAAGGAGGATTGATATGAACCTCACCCTTAAAAAATCTCTTGAAAACTGGATGGAAGGCTAAGAAAGAGCCCTTTCCAGCTGAAAGGAAGGCAGAGATGGCAGCCAAATGCACCTTGAGAGTGGTAGGTCTGAGGCCTAAACTGTTAAGATGCACCAAATAGTCAAAAGCAGTGGCAATGTCAGCTGAATCTGGCTGAATATACCTCTTGAGAACACCAAAAAACAAATCTCTTCCATTTGGAATTGTAGGTTTTCCTAGTGCAAGGTTTTCTAGTAGCCTTAACAATATCCAGAGCTGATTGGGAAAGATGCAGGCCTGCACATTCTAGCTCCTCAAGAGCCAAGCTTTGAGTCTGAGAATCTGAAGATTGGGATACAGTATCCTCCCGTGAGAAGGTGAGAGATTGAACTGTCTGGGAAGACAAAGAGGAATTGTCATGGACATTGACAGTAGTAGTGGGTACCAAGGCTGCCTGGCCCAGTCTGGAGCCACAAAATCACAATGCCAGGCTGAGATCTGATCTTGACCAGAAGTCTGAATATTAGAGGAAAAGCATACAGACACCTGTTTGTCCAATCCAACAGGAGAGCATCTTGAGGAACAGACCCCAAAAGAGGGGTTCTGCAGCAGAACAGGGGAAGCTGATGATTGTCCGGGGCTGCAAAGAGATCTTTCTCTGGAGTGCCCCACCTCTTGAAAATGATCTGAAGAATTAGAGGATTCAGAGCCCATTCATGGTGACCTTGTGAGATCCTGCTGAGAACATCTGTCAGTACATTGTCCTTCCCTGGGAGATGCACAGCTGTCAGGGAAACCTGCAGGGAATAAGCTAGTGACCATATTTTCAAGGCTTTGGTGCAAACGGCCGAGGACCAAGTGCCACCCTGCTTGTTGATGTACTACATGGTTGTGGTGTTGTCTGTCCTGATCTGCACCACTTTTCCCTGAATTGTGTTTGAGAATGTCTGAAGTGCTAGAAAGACAGCCCTGAGTTTGAGAAGATTTATGTGCAGGAGATACTCCTGATGAGACCATGTTCCCTGAGCAGTAAGCTAATCCAGATGGATTCCCTATCCCAGCAGAGAAGCATCTGTGGTGAAAATCACTGTTGGGAATTGACTGAGGAAGGGGACCCCTTGCCTCAGATTGTCCTCCTACAGCCACCATTGGAGAGCCTGAACCAGAGTTTGAGATACTGGAACTAACTTGGAAAGGGGGTCTTTTTTCTGAGAACAAAACAATTTTAGACGAAATTGAATATCTCTCATTTTAAACCTTGCCCCTTGCACTACTGCAATGCAAGCTGCCATGTAACCTAGCAACTGCAAGAAATGTCTGGCTAGCCGAGACACTAGTGGATGGAAAGAGGAAGCCAGGGTGATGAGGGACTGAACCCTTGAAAGAGGAAGAAAGGCCTTGGCCTGGACAGTGTCAAGTCCCACCTCTATAAATGTGAGAAGCTAGACTGGTTCCAGAACAGGCTTTTCTAGATTTAGGATGAATCCTAAGAAGTCCAGAAGCTTTTGAGTGACCTCTACAGCTAACTTGACTTGGTCTGAGGACTGACTCACTATAAGCCAGTCGTCCAGGTAAGGGAACAGTAAGATGCCTTGTCTCCTGAGAAAGGCCACTACTACTGCTAGACACTTGGTGAACACCCTTGGAGCAGATGTTAGGCCAAAAGGCATTGCTCTGAACTGGTAGTGGCCTGAGGGCAACTCGAAGCTGAGGTACTTTCTGTGGGAATGTCTGATAGGTATGTGGAAATAGGCATCCTTGAGATCCAGGGAAGCTAGCCAGTCTCCTGGTCTCAGAGAGGGGAGAATTATTCCCAGAGTCAACATTTTGAACTTTGGCTTTAGTATGTGTTTGTTCAGGTGTCGTACATCTAGGATGAGTCACCACTCCCCTGTCTTTTTTGGTGTAAGGAAGTGTCTAGAATACAGTCCTTTTCCCCTGTCATTGAGAGGTATCTTCTCTACTGCTCACAGGAGCAGTAGAGAGGAGACTTCTGCCTCTCAAGCCTTTGTCTCCACAGGAGAGGGAGGGAGGACTGAAAGACTTTTCTCTCATTTTTTTGGGACCCTTCTGACACTAAGAGCAAATCCCTGGCTCACTACTTCCAGGACCCATTTGTCTGAGGTAATAAACTTCCAGACCTGGAAATAGTGAGCCAGCCTGCCCCCTACTGGAACCAGGGAGGCAACCCTGACTGACACATCAGGGTGTCTGTTTGGCAGGGGGCTTGGACTGAGTGGAGGATGAAGTCCTGGTCATCACCCTTCTGTCTCTTCCCCTAAAGAATCCCCTCTGCTGGAAAAAAACAGGTGCATGGGCCTGGTAAAAAGGCCTTTGAAAAGGCCTGCCCCTGCCAGCCCTAGATTGCTGCTTCTGAGGAGTGACCTGCTTTTCCTTGGCTGCAGCACTCCTGTAGGTGGTCCTGTATTCGTCCATCTTTTTCATGTAAGCCTCTGTTTGTTCCCCAGAGAGTTACCAGTGACAGGAAAATCCATGGCCTTGGTCTGGGTATCGTGTGATAAAATGGTACACCTGAGCCAAGCAAATCTCCTCATGTAGAGAGATGTAGCCATGACCCTAGAATGTACATAATTCGAGTCAACAGCAGCATGAAACTGGATCTTTGAAGCCTCAATACCGTCCACAGCCACCTGCTCCAGCTCCTTGGCCAGCTGGGGAGGGACATTCTTAGCCAGCTCCAGAACTGTATCCCACATAGACGTCTGGTATCTGGCTGTATATGCCATGTAATTAGATTGCCTGAACCCCAAAGAGGATGCCAAGTACTGTTTCTTTGCCATGGCATCCACTTTCCTGGAATCCTTATCTGGGGGGGTGAGATGCCAGGGAAATATTAGCCTTGTCACAGGCTGCAGCTTGCACTACCCTAACATGGCTGCAATGATTTTTAAGGAATTCCATCCCAGAACCCAACAGGGCATACCTCCTGTCCATCTTTTTATCCACAGGAGGTATGGATGTTGAAAACTGAAGAATTTTCTGTGTCTGTTTCCACAGGGATTTATGCAGCGGGATAGACACCCTTTTGGACTCTGGGACATCCATCATCTCAACATAGTCAGGCTCCTTCTGATCCTGTTCAGCCTCTTCCACTGGAAGCTGAAGAGTATCAGCCACTTTCTTGTAGAACAAAGAAACGGGAGGAGGACTCAGAAAGTCTGGGAGGAGACACATTAGAAGGCCTGTCTGGGGAGATGTCAGGCTCTACTGGCTCATCTAGGCCTTCATAATCCTCTTCTCATTCATAATCTTCATCTCCTTCCCAATCGCCCTCATAAAATGCTTCAGGATCAGATTCAGAAGCAGACAAGTCCAACCGAGCCGATCGTCTTTCAGTCGGTGTCGGTTTGGTTGGAACTGGGCAAAGCGATTGTACAATAGCAATCGCCTTAGCTATTTCATCCGCGGTCGCAACATGGGAACTGGTCTCCAAACTGGCTGACTTGCGCTTTCTCTTTGACAGAACCAATTCCACAGAATTGGCAGTCCTTTTGCCCGAGGAGGTATCGCCCAGGTCAGTGGGCACCCCCTCAGGTTCGGTGGGAACCAAACCAGGCTGGCCATCTGGGTCAGCGTATTTCTCCACCTCCCTTTCCTTCAGCCTACTTAAACATTTATCTAAAGTGGATCTGGGAAATTTTTTGCAGATTTGGCAATCCGCATTGAGGTGGGGATCACAGACGAGGTGGGGATCAGCCTTAGCAAATGCCTCCCCACACTCGGTGCAGTGCTGAAACCCAGTGGGACTGGTTTTCTTTTTGGGTTTCTCAGACATGCCTGAAGGAAAAAGTTGCCCTTACCAGTGTTTAAGCCAGGTAACTACAAACCTATCGGTTCCGACCGCGTCACGGGTCAGTTAAAAAAGCAAGGAAATTATCATTTTTTTTAGGATCCGATAGGTACCAGCAACCACAATACAAATCACAGAAAAAAACAAAACAGAATTGCTTCGATTCCTAACCCGACTGACCAGGAAGAAACTGAACAAAAAAAAATGTGTACCACAAAACACTAAACTACCTACTAAACACTTACTGTACCAAGGACAGAGATGCAAATACCGAAAAAATAAGTAAACGGTTGACAAACTGACCAATTTTTTACTTAAACAAAACCTAAGTGAAGGACAGAATCTCTGGAGCGACTTCTCAGTTATGCGGAGTAAATAATCTGATGGTTACACTGAAGAGTACCTGGGACAGAGGTTTGAAAACCGAGCTCAAGCTCAACGTTCTATGCCTTGGCATAGAGTTAACCCTTTCCTCTCCAGAGCAGTTCAAGTGCGAGGGCTAACTGCATATAGTCAGAATACAGCAAGACTTCATGTTGTCTGAAGTACTGAACTTCACACCAACCCCACATCCACCCTGCAGACAGGCACTGGGGTATGCGTTTGGGTTGTCACCCGTAACGTTCATGCCATTTCACCTCACCCTATCCTACAGATACTGACAAGTGTTGAGATGTGCCTTGGGGTATTTAGCTTTACAGTGATCCCACTCCATAAGGATATAAGCTGAAATGGGTGCAATATAGAATGGGGTGAACTCTGGGGTCAAAGAGTCCAAGGAACAGCTCGATGCCTGTCAGTGGCTGCAGGGTGGGGAGGGGTTGGAATGGCATGAGCATTACAGTTGGCAATCCAAAGGCACAGCCCTGATGCCTGTCAGTCTGTACAAGGTGGGACATTATGGTTAGAAACCGTAACGCACCGGACATTTGTTGATATTTGCAATACAAATTTTCAACATGGCCATTTTGTGGCACCCACTTCATGAAAGCATTTGGGACCTCTTCTCATGAACAGTGGCACTGTGATTTTGTCAGTGTATCCCGAAATTTGAGTTTCCACAACCACCGTGCCATTGTGCACCACATATACGAAAACACAGATCAGGCAGGATGTGAAGAATGACAGCTGTACCATACATAGGGAGGTGTGAAGAGATGGCAATGTTAAAAATCTGTAGTGAAAATATTAAAAATGCTCAAACTTCTGAGCGTACGTGGAAACTGTGCAATGCATGTGCATATCGCAGTCATTTAGTGGAATTATTTCACCAAGTCTTCAACACAGGCATTTTGTGACCTCGGCTCATGAACACTGTCAGTATGATTTTCTTAATCTGTCCCAAACATTAATTTCCCACAGCAACCGCGGTATTCTGCGCCAGATGTGTAAACGCATATTTCGGGCAGGATGTGAAAGATGACAGCTGTACTGTTCATTAGGAGGTCTAAAAAATGCCAGTGTTGAAAATCTGGAGTGAAAATGCTACAAATTTGCAAAGTTACGAGGGTGCATGGAAAATGCAAAATGCACGCTTGTAACACAGTCATTTTATGGTCATTTGTCACCAAATTTTCAACAGAAACATTTTAGGACCTCTGCTCATGAATAGAGTCACTGTGATTTTATGTGCGAACATATGAACATACGAATCTGCTAGCAGAACACACCTATCGGTCTATGTAAGTCTGCCCGAGTGTGCAGCTAGCACCCTAGATTGCAGCTGCCCCAGCCTCCTCCTCCCTCAGTTCCTCCCATGCTTGTCCCAGCCCCTGCCCCCCTGACTCTTCCTCTAGCTTTATCCCACTCCTCCTTAAAGCTATTGACAGTCCTACATCTTACCACCCCCTCTGGCAGTGCATTCCAACTAGACACCACCCTCTCAGAGAAATAGTGCCTCCTCATTTCCCTCTTGAAACGCCCCCCTTCCAACCTTAGTCCGTGCCCCCTCGTCTTTCACTCCTCAGTTTAAACACCCTGTTGGAGCTAGGTTTATTTACCCCCTCAAGTATTTAAATGCTTGAATTATATCCACCATCCCCCCTCTCCTCCAGTGTGTACATGTTCAACTCCTTCAGCCTAACTTCATATTCCTTTCCTATCATCCCCTTTAACATTTTTGTTGCCCTCCTTTGCACCCCTCCAGTAACTTCATATTTCTCCTCAGGTATGGCTTCCAGTATTGCACACAGTACTGTAGGTGCGGTCTGAACAATAATCTGTAGAAAGGTAGGGTCACATACCTGTGTGTGGACAAGAACCCCTTCCAATGCACCCCAGCATTCTGTTTGCCTTCGCTGCTGCTCTCCTGCAATGGGCTGAGTTGTTCATGCTCCCAGTTACCAACACCCCTAGGTCCTTCTACTCCTCTGTGATCCCCAACCAATAGCCCTCTTCTGGTTCTTAGCCCTGAAGTGCATCACCATACACTTCTTTGTACTGAATACTAGCTGCTACTCCACCGACCATGTCTGTAGTTTGGTTAGGTCCCCCTGCAGTTTTTCCCATCCATCCTCTTCGTCCACCACTACCCCCAATTTGGCATAATGTGCGAACAGACTAACCCTGCTCCCCAATCCATGTGCTATATCAGAGATAAAGAGCCCAAATAGCACTGGGCCCAGCACTGACCCCTGTGGCACACCACTTGTCACTGCTCTGGTTGTGAGAGCTCCCCCACCATCACCACCCTCTATGCCCTCCCCTGTAACCAGTTCTCTATCCATTTAGTCAGCTTTTTTCCAACCCCTACTGCCATCAGCTTCCCCTAGGCTCCCATGAGCACTGCATCAAAGGCCTTACTGAAGTCCAGGTACAGGACATGTACCGCATGGCTCCAGTCCACCTCCACTGTCACCCGGTCATAATACTCTATTAGGTTGGTTTGAGAAGACCTACCTGAGACGAGCCTGTGTTGCCGCCCATCTTGGAGGCCATTACTCTCTAGGAATACCACCAGCCTCTCCTTCAGTATCACCTCCATAAGCTTACTCACTATGGATGTGAGACTTACCAGTCGATAATTTCCTGTCTCCTCCCTAGACCCACTCTTGTGTATGGGTACCACGTAGGCCACCCTCCAGTCCCTGGGCACACACCCCATTTCTAGGGAGGTGTTGAACAGATTTGCCAGTGGCTCAGCCAACAGCTCTGCCATCTCACTCAGCACCCTGGGGTGGATGCCATCGGGACTTGGTGCCTTGTCCACCCTTACTGCCCTCAGCCCCTCTAGCACCCTATATCCTGTGATCACTTTGCCTGTCACCTCCTTCCCCCTTTCCCCACCCCTCCAGCTCATTCTAGTAATGGACCATCTCTCTCCTTAATGAAAACGGAACAGAAGTACTCATTTAGAATTTCCACTTGCTCCTCCCCATTTTCCACCCAATCCCTTCCCCACTTTACATTCACAATATGTTCCTTGCACTTCCTCTTTTCCCCCTGACATTTCTAAAAAACTCCTTTTCCCCTCTCTTTATGCCCTATGCAGAACTTAAGTGCATGAAGATCTTAGCTTTTTTCACCCTCCTGGCAACCTCCCTTGACCAACTCCCAAAAGCCTCCTTATCCTCTCCCTTTCCTGTTTTCCTGTACATCTGGAATGCAGCCATCTATCCTCTCACCCCTTGCACCACTTCCCTGTTCAGCCAGCATGGTTTCTTGCCTCTGCTCTTCTTACTCCTGGCCCTGGTGCAGTCTACTGTGGCCTCTGTTAGCCCAGTCTTTATAATTCCCCACTTTTGTTCTGCATCCATTCCCAGCCTTATATCCTAGAGTCTCCTTTACAGTATTGCTCCCATTCCCCAAAAGTCTACCCTAATAAAGTCCAGCACCTTAGTGCCCATGCCTCCTGTCTCCCTGCCCAGCATGACAACGAGCCACACTGTATGGTGATCACTACCTGCTAGTGGGTCCTCCACCCTTACCTCCCTCACCACCTCCCCATTTGCCAGTACTAGATCCAGAGCACTACCAAGCCTTGTAGGCCCACTTAACAATTGCATCAGAAGGCCATCCTGGAATGCATCAAGGAGCACCTGCCCCCTGGTACTGCTAGTGGCTGGGGTGCTTCAGTCAACCTGTGGTAGGTTAAAATCCCCCACTATCACAACACTCCCCCTTCTACATACCCTCTTATCTGCTCTGCCAACTCCCCATCCAGTTCCCCGGACTAGGCTGGTGGTTTGTACACTACTCCCAGCCTCAGTTTTCTGCTGTTGGAGTTCAGGAGCTGCACCCAGAGCACCTCTGTCCTCTACTCTTCTTCCTTGTCCCTTAAGCATTTAATCCCTTCCCTCACATAGAGTGCAACCCCCCACTTCCAACCCCCCGGTCCCTCCTGTATATCCTGTATTCTGGGATTGCCAAGCCCCAATCATGGCACTGTGTGGCCCAAGTCTCTGTCACTGCAGCAATGTCCACCTTCCCCTCTGAAAGGAACGCCTGAAGCTCTGCAATTTTGTTCTCCAGGCTTCTTGCGTTGAGAGAGACCACCTTCCACCCATACCCCTCTTTCTCATCACTCTTCTCCTCCTTGGCATGTGTCCCTCCTCGCGGTAGTCTTCACCCTTTCTCCTCCTTATTCTTACTGGGTGGTGGTACCTTCTGTATTGCACTCAGATCATTCTGTCCGCCCCCTCCCAGGGTTACTATGCCTCTGCCTTTACCTATATCTAGGGGGGGTGAGCTCATTAGGCTCCCCAGTCCGGACCTTTCTACCAACTTCAGTGTTTTGGCCACCCCCCACTAGTTTAAATCCACCTTAGTAGAGATATACCCCTCTAATTCTGCCTTTAATACTCCCCTCTCTGCTCAAGTGTACCCTGTCCCCCAAGTACAGGTCACTATTCCCCCAGATCCTACCCCAGTTAGTCACTAACCTACAATTGTGGGTGTGGCACCAATTCCTCAGCCACTCGTTGAACTCAATAATCCTACACTTCCTACCCATGCTTGCACATGGTACCGGGAGTACCTCAGAGATTGCCACTGACTTCCCCAACCCCTACACACTGCCTACCTGCCTAATTACTCGAACCTCCCATTCACTACTTCCACAGGTTCCCCTGCCAAGTCATTTGTACCCACAAGCAACACTAAATGAGGTTTCTTCTTCCCCCTCTCTGCACACTTAAGCAGTGCCTGCCCTGCCCCTCCCGGAGTCAACCTGGGGATAGCTTCAACCTAAATATGGCTGTGCCTTCCCCCTTTCACTCCATCTCACCCCTTGCAGTACAGAATCCCCCAGAATGAGTACCCCATCCTTACCCCCTTTAATGCCCCTTCCACCACCCTAGTATTCGTTCTTTCCTGACCCTTACCCCTGCCAGCTGCAACCTCTGAGACTTCTGTATCTGTACTAGGGTTGTCAGAACCCTCTGAAGTTCTGGGTTCTAGTTCTAGTCTAGAACTTTTGAAAAAGTTCTAGTGTTCTAATCTTTTTTAGAACTTTTTAGAACTCGAACCCTATTTTTTTATTGTGCTGCCAGTAACGAAGACAGTAATAAAATACATGTAAAGGAAAAACTGTTCAAAATAAGGGGGAGAGAAATTATCTTGTGTGACATTGATAGGAATACAACTAGGTTTATCTATAGTTTCTTCTGTTTGCTAAAGTCAGCAACTTAATACGTAGCAGGCCCACCCACCCACCCATATGTTAAAGTTTTCCTGCTGCAGCTGCATCATGGTTCCTTAGTGAAAGAAAGAGGCACATTAGCCATTTATGTACTCAGCTATATATACTCATCGTCATGAATTAGGAGAAAAATAACTGATATTACCTAATTTCAGCTATTTGCTGCTTTCTGTTTTAAATGAGTGAATCAAAGTTGCTATGTTTAAAAGAAAGCTTTTATAACAAAATCAAGCCAAGTACTACAGCAGCAACATGTGGACCTGTTACAAAACATATTATGTCATAACATATTCAGTCAAGACATTGGAATAAAAAATATTTGCAGAAACCACAAGAAGGCTGCTCCAATCCTAAGTTGTGCCTGTGTGAAAAGCTGAGCACCAAGACAAAAGACACAGCACCAACACTTCCAAAATATACTGTATTGTGAGTTTTGGCAGTAGCATCACAGTACAGAAACGCCATGCAGGACAAAACGGTTTAAACAGACAAAGGGTCTTTTGTCTGTTTAAACTGATACCGTCCTACATGGCGCTTCTACGTACTGTGAACTACTAAAGTAAAAGCGCATGCTAATACAGTATATTATTTCGAAGTGTTGGTGCTGTGTCTTTTGTTCTTAATAAAAAATATGCCAGTCATTGTTGCTGGCAAATGCATGCAATTTTCTAAGGTATGCATACATATACCAACATTTTTGTTGGCAAATTGAAGTAATACATATAAAAATTCTAAGATGATGCATTTTGCAGCTGATACTTCAATAAAATCTGTATTTCAGTCACATAAATAAAAACAGTGGTTTCCTCACCACATACTAAGGAACATTTATGTAGTTGCAGCAGTTGGCATGTGATGTTTAAGGGACAGCGTCTGTCAACCCCATTATGTATCAAATTGTCACTACTTATAAAGCAAAAACACTATGATACGTCACATTCTGTGAAAACTGCTGATGCAGATTTTCTTTTATTTCTGATTCCTTTATTCTTTTTTTAAAGGGGACAGGACAATTGTGCTAGGTGGCAGCAGTTTGCAATGTATTTAATAAGAATATATATTATGTGTACAGTAGGTTGGGTCTGTCATCATTTTTTCCTCACCATCCCCAGCTGATCACGAATCTGTAAATGAAAGAACTAAAACAACACCACCTTTCACCCCATCACCCATTCCACTTTTCTTCCACCACCCTCATCTGTGCAGTAGCACCCATGCCCACCCTTACACCCATGTTAAAACCAACCCACAACCCTCACCCATGTACTAGCATCCATTTTTCATTTATGGCTAACATTTCTGTAATTGAAAAAACAATAAACAAGCTACCAATTAGAACTCATTGTTTTGTCCTCTTTAAAATTGAAAAATAGACTGTCTCCTGTCCCAGCCCATGCTGATGCACCACAAAGTCACAGAAGGTAAATCAAAAATATATGTTTGCACTTTAACTATAAATAATATGATACAGAAAGGATTACGTGACAGTGTCCCTTTTATGCCAAATTTGGGCCTGTTCCACTGATGTTAAAATTGCCCTGTATATAAAACTTGTTGACTTTAGTTTAGACCCTAGCTACAAAGCAGTTTGCTATGAAATGGTGAAAGTTTTGGGGGTATATAGTCCAAGGTAGTAGATCGAGAAAGGAGAGAGACAACAAAGTCATCACAGTCTGTAAAGTTTCCTTTTTGGTGCAGAGAGACTCAGTCCCCACAGTATTTTACCACACCACCATCTGAGTTGTCATCATCACCATCAACATCCACAACATCAATCACTTCAGGATCAGTTTGTATACTCTTGTAGGAATACGAAAATCTTGACTTATTAACTTTAATAAAAGTTAACGTGTGTACAATTTCTGGCAGCAACCTATTTCTGGTGTCTGTCACAATATTGCCAGCTGTACCTAACATGCGTTCTGAAGAGACACTTGTTGCAGGACAACCAAAATATTTACAGGCTTCATCATACAGCTCTGTCCAAATTGACTTTTTTGATCTCCAGTATTCAAAAGGGCATGCATCAATAGGAATAGGCAGTTCTTGCACGTAACTGTCTACCATGTTGGACAGAGACCGCTCAGAACAGGAATCAGCAGAAGCAGCTGGTATGGCAGCAATTTGGGAAAGGTTTTGCCACAGATTTAGCTTGCTACTAAGGGCTGAAGAAGTGGCAGTTGTGGAACAACTACTGTTAATGTTTGGTGACTTTTCCAGTTCTGTATCCCTTTGTGAAGATGAACCTGCATGTTGTGGTGATGACAACCTTGTGGTACTGTGCGTGTCTGTGTTTGACTCCTGTGAGTGCTGCAGCTCATCTAGCAACATACATTTGTACTGCTCTATATCATCTGTTTTTGGAAGATGTATAGCCTTGAACCTGGATCTAAGAGAGTTGCAAGGATGTAGTGTCTTGATTTAGTCATTGCAACTAATTTGTCTTATTGGTTTTGAAGCTCGCTCATTCTCTTTCTGAGATTCCCATGATATAGGCGACATGTTGTCTGCGCTTCAGATCTGTCTTTTTCTATTTGTAGATTTAGAACACTAAGATGATGTGAAATGAGCATTATGAGTGGGATAACCTGACTCACAGATGCACCTTCAGAAGACAAGTCCCTTGTAGCTGTCTCAAAGGAGCTAGGATACAGCACACTGTCTCCATTAATTTCACTGCAGCACAGACAGCATAATGCCATCTCCAATAATGTAACTGGAGCAGTACTCATGTACAGCTTGCTTTTGCTCCAAGAGGCACTGCAGCATATAAAGCGTTGAGTTCCAACGAGTGAAAACATTTTGAATCAGCTTTTGCTGGGGCAGCTTGTGTTTTTTTTGCAGTTCGGACAATGTCCGTATAGCCTTGGTTGAATGTGAAAGTGAGTCACAATTTTTTTGCAAACAGCAATCATACCATCCACTTGTGTTTCGTTGCTGAAATCCCGTGACAATTAAGTGTAAGCAATGTGCAAAGCAAGAAGCATAGAAATCCTCCATCCTGTATTGCTTTTAAGATGTTGGCTCCACTGTCACTTACTATGAAGCCACATTTTGACCGTGAGAATAAACCCATTCATCAAGGAGGTCATTTAGTTCCTGCAAGATGTTTGCAGCAGTATGACTTTGCTCAAACTTCTTTATAGCAGCAGCGCCATCTTTTGGGGTGTCTTTGTTTTGAAGAAGCACAAGAAAACGTGACCCAATGAGCAGTAAGGGACATGTAATCTATGTTTTGAGTGCTGGTCCACATATCTGTTGTGACATGAATAACCCCACCCTCTGCAGTTTTAAGTGCAAGCATCACTGTCGCTTTAAAGCCTGATAAATGTTTGGTATTTCAACATAGGAAAAGTACCTTCGATGGAACATTGTAGCAGGCTCTGCTAATGTCATGAGCTCCCTAAAATCCTCATGATCTACCAAAGAGTATGGGAGAAGGGCTCGGCTAACAGTTCACCAATCGGTGATTAAGATGAAGGGTCTTTGGATGATTTCTAGTAAAGGTATTCTTCCTTTCAAATGTCTGAGACAGTGTGACTGTTTGCAACATGTCCCTGCTGGTTTATTACACCGTGCTTTGATGGGCAGATGGACGCATAGATGGTGGACTAGGACTTACATTCAGTGCCATCACTGGATGTGCAACTGTGGCCACTAATGGTGCTGGCATTGGTGGTAACAGTGATCCCAGGGCTGGCAGTGGTTCTGCCGCATCAAGTTCAGACAATTCAGTATCCATTTCAGATTCCTGATCCTGACCCTTCTCACGTGCGGTCTGGAAGATGGAGGACATGGTTTTGGTTTTGGATGATCAAGCAAACCGAATGCTTTTCAGATGGCGTTTAAGAGCTATAGTGCCAAGGCATGACACAACTTTACCACGGCTTACACTCTGTTTACAGGAACAAATTGCTCTGCATGGATCAGTTTTACTGACTGAGAAATAATTCCACACCTCAGATGTGACAGATTTTGTTCGAGTGCTAGGAAGATAGCTAAAGACTGTTTGTGTCTTTTCACCTGTCCTAACAGAACCTGGGACATGCTCCTTGGTGCTAGAAGAGTGGACAGAAGACTCTGATGGATTTTCATTGCTGGCCAACACAGAAGCGGTGGGTTCAATGGATATGTCCTTTTCATTGCCAACAGTGCTGGATGTATTTGCAAGTGCACTACCTGATTCATTGTCAGCAGACTTGCTCATTTCTCTTTGTTGAGGAAGTAATGATTTGTCACGAGACACAACAGTGTGGGACTGAGACAAAGAGCTACTGTCTGAGTCAGAGAGGGACTCACTGTCACTTGCATTATTGCTGCTAGTCACAGGGATCTTAACGGCATGAATGGCATACCTTATGGTGCCTCTCCGTGTGACCCCAGCAGCTGTACAGGTTTTCTTAAAGGTCCCTTTACCACACTTCACTGTTGCTCTTTTGCTGTTTGTTGAATTTTTATCACGTGAAACATTTTGGTTATTTCTGTTAGCACCAGGATTACCACTACCACCAACACCTGCTCCAACACCAGCACTAAATGCTTCATCTATGTTGGTGTCAGCCATAACAGACAGTAAGTACCAGTACTACCAGTCCAGTATACTGCAGTGAACACACCAACACCCAAACAATTCCTGTGTAACAAAGCAATGTGATCTGTAATGCTGGCTACCACTCCAAAATTTTATTTTGGTTGTGTGACACTGTGATACGTGGACTGAAAGTAATTGAAGAATATGACAGTTTGCAACCAAAGGATCCCAGGTTCAAGGCTTACAGAATGATTGGGCTGCTGGGCATAGGCATACACATAGCAATCAAAGGGCACACAGCAGCAGGGTGATGGGCTGACCACAGGAGGCCAGTCTCATGCAAACCAGGAATGAGAATTATATTTCTACGTTTCTGTCATGTAAGATTAATGCCACCACACAACTGGCCACTGGGCTTCTCTCTGTAACACACACTGGGTAGGGTACAGTGCAGTCAAAGGCACACAGCAGCAGGGTGATGGGCTGACCACAGGAGACGAGTCACATCGCAACCCAGGGAATGAGAATTATATTTCTACGTTTCTGTCATGTAAGGTTAATGCCACCACAAACTGGCCACTGGGCTTCTCTCTGTAACACACACACTGGGTAGGGTACAGTGCAGTCAAGGCACACAGCAGCAGGGTGATGGGCTGACCACAGGAGGCAGACCACATCGCAAACCAGGGAATGAGAATTATATTTCACGTTTCTGTCATGTAGGTTAATGCCACCACACAACTGGCCACTGGGCTTCTCTCTGTAACACACACTGGGTAGGGTACAGTGCAGTCAAGGCACACAGCAGCAGGGTGATGGGCTGACCACAGGAGGCAGTCACATCATAAACCAGGGAATGAGAATTATATTTCTACGTTTCTGTCATGTAAGGTTAATGCCACCACACAACTGGCCACTGGGCTTCTCTCTGTAACACACACTGGGTAGGGTACAGTGTAGTCAAAGGCACACAGCAGCAGGGTGATGGGCTGACCACAGGAGACAGAGTCACATACGCAAACCAGGGAATGAGAATTATATTTCTACGTTTCTGTCATGTAAGGTTAATGCCACCACACAACTGGCCACTGGGCTTCTCTCTGTAACACACACACTGGGTAGGGTACAGTGCAGTCAAAGGGCACACAGCAGTAGGGTGATGGGCTGAGTTGACCACAGGAGACGGAGTCACATACGCAAACCAGGGAATAAGAATTATATTTCTACGTTTCTGTCATGTAAGGTTAATGCCACCACACAACTGGCCACTGGGCTTCTCTCTGTAACACACACTGGGTAGGGTACAGTGCAGTCAAAGGGCACACAGCAGCAGGGTGATGGGCTGACCACAGGAGACCGAGTCACATACGCAAACCAGGGAATGTAAGGTCATGTAAGGTTAATGCCACCACACAACTGGCCACTGGGCTTCTCTCTGTAACACACACTGGGTAGGGTACAGTACAGTGCAGTCAAGGGGCACACACCGGGCTTCTCTCTGTGACACACACACTAGGGTTACTTTAGAAAGATGTATTTATGTATTTGCCTTTTGTTGCCCCCCTACGTTTCTGTCATGTAAGGTTAATGCCACCACACAACTGGCCACTGTGCAGTCAAGGGGCACACACTGGGCTTCTCTCTGTGACATACACACTAGGGTTCAGAAAGATTTATTTGCCTTTTTGTGCCCCCCTTGTATGCTTGTTGCTGGCAGCTGCTGAGTGTGCAGTGTGCTGCAGTTTCAAATAATCACATTTCACATTCACAAAGGTTCTTATAATCTTCAGTCTTCTATTTTTTTTTTTAGTCTCTCTCCGAGTCCTCCTCCAGTCCTCCTGATATTGGTCTCATCAATCCTCCCTATTCCCCAGTCCCTTCCCCAATCTTGATTAATCCCTCGATTCCCTCCTTCTGTCCTGAACCGGCCCTAGTCCCACTCTCAGTCTCCCCGATTTTTAGCTTTTTTCTTGTTCTCGGTCTCACAGGAGAAGAAGTGGCCACGACTGGACAAGAGTAATGGACGCGCTAACCGCTTTTGCTACAGTTTGCTGGTGCTGCCTGCTGCTGCTGCCTCTGTCTGCGATGGTCCTCAGTCAAATGGCGCTCCTCCTCATGGCGCATCTCTTTAAATACCCCCACAGATCCCGCTGCTCACGTTGCTTACTAGACCCCACGTCGTCTCGCGTCTCGCGGTGATTTGAACCCTTTTGCGAACCGTTTAGTGTTCGAGTTCTAAGTTAGAACTCGAACACCAGGGTTTGAGGAGGGTTCGAATCTTTGCCGAACCTGTTCTGACAACCCTAACTTTTACCCCCTACTTCCGTCTCACCCCTTTTCTCTGCCTCATTCCTCCCATCCCCCTTGAACCCCTTCCCAGCCTAGCTATTTCCTACTGGGCTTCCCATGTCGACCTCCCCTCCTCCCCTGCTGATTTCCAACCCCTCTCCTATCCCCGCTGTTGTCTGTTTAGAGCCCCCATTCCCTTCTACCCTGATAGTGATGCCCCTCCCATCCTTCCCCTTCCCAAGCCTTCTCTCCTTCAGTCATCTCCCCCTCCTTCCTTACCAGCCCCCTTCTACCCTTTCATCCTCGCTATCTCTTCCCTACCTGTTGCCATCCCTCTCATGCCCCGCTTGTTCCTGCTCCCCCTCTCTCTCCCATAGCAGAGGTTTGAATCTATTCCTAGTCAATACCCCTCCTACATCTCTTCCCCATTTCAGTTCCCCCTCCTACTTGTTCCCATCCATGCTACCCCTGGTCTCACCACCATCTGCTCTCTCCCCCCTGGTACTCCTCATGGTCTTTTCCTCTCCTATCAGGAGCACCCCTCGCCTAGGGCACCCCCTCCCTTCTCCTCTCTTTTCTGCTAGTGCCTCTGATACTGGGGTCAGTTTCAGTCCCTAGTTGTTCTTCCTGCGTCCCCTCTTGCTGTCCCCTATCCCCCCAGCCAGGATGCCTACCATACTCATCTGCCCTGCCACTTCAGACTCCTACCTAACCTCCACAGTTTCTCCCTCAAACTAGCCAGTCGTCTACTGACCATAAATGGCCAAGAATGGTCAAATGTATGGCAGCTTAGATTCAATGCTAAGAAGCGCAAGGTAATGCACCTGGGAAACAAAAACCCAGGGGAAGATACACAATGGGGGGGTGAGATACTAACAACAACAAAAATGGAAAGGGACCTGGGGGTAGTCATATCAGATGACCTAAAGGTGGGCAAGCAATATGAGAGGGCAGCAAGGAGGGCTGGGGGGATACTGGGATGCATAGGGAGAGGCATCACCAGCAGAAAACAGGAAGTTATTATCCCTCTGTACAGACAGTTGGTGAGACCCCATCTGGACTACTCGTGGGTGAGACCCCATCTGGAGTACTGCGTGCAGTTCTGGAGACCCAATCTCAGCAAGGACATAGACAGGATGGAGGCTGTCCAGAGGAGGGCAACTAAAATGGTGCAGGGTCTGCACTGGAAGACATATGAAGAGAGACTTAAGGAGCTGAATATGTGTAGCCTTGAGAAAAGGAGAGAGAGAGGGGGGACATGATAGAAACTTTCAAGTGTCTCAAGGGAATCAACAAAGTCCAAGAGGGTAGCATCTTTCAAAAAAAGAGGTGTGCAAGAACAAGGGGGCACAATCTGAAGATAGAAGGGGGTGGCTCAGAGGTAATTTAAGGAAGTATTTTTTCACAGAGAGGGTTGTGGATGCAGGAATGGCCTTCCGGAGGAGGTTGTGGAGTCAAAAACAGTGGTGGAATTCAAGCATGCATGGGACAGTCATAAAGCAATTCTAGGGGTTGGGGGTAGGAAGAAGTAGGCTGCTGGTTAACTAGGATCTGCAGATTATCCAATAGGTAGGGAAATGGGCAGACTGGGTGGGCCAAGCGGTCCTTATCTGCTGTCAAAATCTATGTTTCTATAAAGCACCCCATCCTCCAAGCCCAGTCCAGGATCATGGCGGACCCACACCCTGTAGACCCCACCACCCTTCCAAAGATGCCTGCCCTATTGACATGTGGCACCTGCCCCATTTTGGCCCCCATCTTATGTTATGGGCTCTTACTCCTGGTTCCTGTACCCTACTACAACTGTTTTGGCCCTATTAACTCAAATTCCTGTTTCCCCCCACACTAGTCCCCCTACTGCCCCCTTGCCGGCCGGGTTAATTCAGTCTCAAATCTCATCCATTAGATACGGTATTTCTGTAGCAATCCTAAAGCCTCCTTTGTCCATTTTTCACCCCTCAGCTACCATACTTTTTATTCTCAACCTTCATAGTTTCACTTAGCCCAGTCAGAAATCATACTGCACTCCAAGTATTACTCAACTCAGTTAGAGAAATAAACAGAACAAATAAATATGTATTATTACAGCAGTCCTAACAGTATGGCTCAATACTTAGCTCAGTTAGAGAAATAAACAGAACTAAATCTGTATTGTTACAGCAATCATAAAAGTATCCAATCATTGCTTTGTCTCCATCCCAGAAACCCTGCTGCAATATAGGACCACACAGGACCCTGGGCAGGTGGGTGGGCAACTCTAAAGTCCCAACAGAGCTCCGTTGAGCTTGCTCACTCCCCTCTCTCACTCGCTCGTTCTGTTTCTCATGGTGCTGCAGACTGCCCTTTTGTACTGGGCTCCTGCCTGCATTGGTGCCTTTTTCTGCCCACAAAGAAATCCACAGAAGTCCCAACAGAGCTCCGTTGTACTCGTTCACTCCCCCTCTCTCACTCACTTTTTGTTAATCTGTCCCAAACACTGGTTTCCCACTGCAACCACGCTATTCTGTGCCGGAAGTGCAAAAACACATTTCCATCAGGATGTGAAAAATGACAGCTGTACTGTTCAAAAGGAGGTGTGAAAAAATGCCAGTGTTGAAAATCTGACATGAAAATATTACACATTTGCGAAGTTACTAGGCTGCATGGAAACTGCGAAACGCATGCTCGTAACAGTCATTTTATGGACTTTCATCACCAAATTTTTAACATAGGCATTTTAGAGCCTCTGCTCATGAACAGTGTCACTGTCATTTTCTTAATCTGTCCCTAAAACTGATTTCCCACAGCGACCGTGCTATTCTGCGCCAGAAGTGTGAAAACACATTTTTGCCCGAATGTGTAAACTGACAGCTGTACTGCTCATAAGGAGGTGTAGAAAAATGCCAATGTTGACAATCTGGAGTGAAAATATTACAAATTCATATAGTTAAGAGAGTGTGTGTGAAAACTGCGAAATGCATGCTCATAAAACAGTCATTTTGGGGATTTTGTTCACCAAATTTGCAACACAGGCTTTTTGAGAGGCCACCTCATGAACAGTGGCACTGTTGTTTAGTTAATCAGTCCCAAAAGATGATTCCGTGCAGTGACTGCTAAATCACCTTTCAGGACTGAATAATGCTATGACAGTGACTGAATTCATGAGGAGGGTCCCAATAACCTTGTTGAAAATTTGGTGCCTAATCCCAAAATGCCTGAGATATGCACCAAAGTTGAAAAACCTATTTATGCCATTATACAGCTTACAGGCATTTCTTCAGTTAGCAGTCGGCTTTGAAGAAAGCAGATGTGTTCCTGGTTCACCGAAGATCATCGCGATGGGCTCCGGAGGTAAATATGGGATGAGGGGGGTGTGGGGAGGCAGGGTGTGCAGAGGGTGGGGGAGGGGGCAGGAGAGACTGCTTGGGACCATTTTCTTGTTTTACAGGTTAAAAAAAAAAAGATAATGCAGGTCAGTTTTCTTCTTTTGCAGGTGCTGTTTGGTACATTGGGGTGGGCTCCCAATATACCACCTGCATTTGTGGGGAGGGGGACCAAACACGATGGGGACTGGGCCCCCCATCGGCACAGTAATGGGTGAGAGGGTGCATGATGCTGAGGGGGATTGGACACCCCCTTGGCACACAGCAGAAATCAATGGGGTAGGAACATTATGCTGACTGGGAGTGGGCTCCCCCATCAGCAAACTGAACTGGGAAGGGAGGACTGAAGCTGAGGGGAATTGGGCCCCCCCCATCAGCAAAGAAAGACTGTTCGGGGCACATGGTGCCGAGGGGAATTGGATACTCCCTTGGCACACCACAGAAACTAAGGGGTGGGGACATTATGCCAATGGGGACTGGGCTCCCCATCAGCAAATGAAGGGGGTCAAGGGCATGCAACATGGGGATTGGGCACCCCCCCTTGGGTCTGAGGCAGCAGCAGCATAGAGCCACAATGTTTCTGGTACTGTTACACCATGATAGGTACTGCTCTGCAATGATGGGTCACTCTCTCACTGCAGTGGAATTGCTGACCCTGCAATGGCGAGGCAGCCCCTCATTGCAACGGCCAAAGCATTTCAAGTTGGTGGCACTTCTGCAGAACCAGTGTCATCAGGACACTGGGCCTGCATTGGGTGCAGACTGCCAAGCCCACAAAAGCAGTGCTGGCATTGACTGCCACACCTCCACAACCTGCTTCTCTCCTAAGCTGCTGCATAATGTTTCTTGCACATGCGTGCAAGCAAACATAAAAATGGCTTCTCATGGAACTTCCTTTTTGGACTTTTGGGTGTATCCATCCCCCACTGCAAAACAGTGCACTCCCCATCTGATTTTTGCTTTTGTCTTAAAGGCATCTGAAGGGAGGGGATATAAACAAACTCAGGATATAAACAAAAAAAACTGTTGAAAGCTGTGGTCTGTCCAGCTCAAATAGATTCATTCTAGTTTTTTCAGCAGCCTATGGGTTAACTCATTATCTCCTTGGCCACTGAGCTTTAAATGGGACGCAACAGGGAAACAGTTTCCAGACACAGAGACTTAGTTGTTCCATGCTCTGAAGGCATTAAAGGAAAACTCCATGTTAAAATCAAAATATTCTTTTTTTCTGTGTTATAACCTCTTCCCAGTGTTTTCTTTAACTCTGGCTGTGAAAGTTATTTTTTCTAACTTTCCCTGGCTGTTTTATTGCCCTTGGAGGTTGCCGTTCTGGTTTCTTTTATGGCCTCTTGTCCCAGAAAGTCTTCACAGAGTGCCCTTTGGTGTGATGTCTAATTGCCCCTGCAGGAGGCCAGTGTCTTGTTACAGGGTCTGTCACAGCTCAGCCACAGAGTGAATACTTCTACAAGAGAAGACACACTGCTAGATTTTGGGTGAGTGTAATTATTATTCTTTTTTGATGTTGGTACCTTGTCCTGCTATGTTACAACCTATAAGGTGATGTTCAATTGTTGCTGCTTAGTACTGGTGCAAAAACTGAAAGGGACAGAGAGGAATAGCCAGAAGAGTTCAGACACAACCACTGTAAACAGTGACATGATTAAAACACACACACACACACACACACAGCAGGACAAGGTACCAATATATAAAAAATAATAATGATTACACTCACCCAAAATCTAGCAGTGTGATTTCTCTGGAAGAAGTATTCTCTTTGTGGATGAGCTGTGATAGACCCTGTAACAAGTCACTGGCTTCCTGAAGGGGCAATTAGACATCATACCAAAGGGCACTCTGGGAAGACTGTCTGGAACAAGAGACCATAAAAGAAACCAGAATGGCAACCTCCAAGGGCAATAAAACAGCCACGGAAGGTTGGAAAAAACAACTCTCACAGTCGGAGGGAATAAAAAATATTGAGAAGAGGTCATAACACAGAAAAAAAATACTACATATCTTTTTCTGATTTTAACACAGAGTTTTCCTTTAAGAGACTGTGTGTGTGTGTGTGTGTGTGTGTGTGTGTGTGTGTGTGTGTGTGTCACAGGAAATGGGTATATCTCACAAGAAAAAATTACTCACCTTAGTAATGTTGTTTCTTCTAATGGAGTCTTGCTGTATTCTGACAATAGCAGTGAGTTCCAACCTTCGAACTGCCCCGGAGATGAAAGAGTTAACTTTCCATGCCAGGCATGGAACGCTGAGCTCGAGCTCAGTTGAGACTCTGTCTGTTGATGTTTGAACTCAAACCGTCAGATCTTTACAAGCTAAACTCACTGAGGTCCTGTGTGGAAGCTGTAAACCTACACTAGCCAACTGGCTACTAACATAAAAACATATTTTTTGGTCCCAAAACAAAGACTCAAGTCAGGAAACCCCCAAAATGAAATAAACACAACACCCACTCACCCAAAGAAAGAGGGTGATAACAAAAAAGGTGGGGCACCTCCGGAGTGCCAACACTGCTACTGCCCACCCACATCCCAAAAACAAAGGTTCTGAGAGGGGAAGGCAGGGGGGAGGTCAGAATACAGCAAGACTAAATTAGAAGAAACAACATTACTAAGGTGAGTAATTTTTTTCTTCAAACAACATGAAGTATTGCTGTATTCTGACAATAGCAGACTACCAAGCAGTACCTCCATGGAGGAAGGACAGAACCTGCTTAGGAAATAGGCTCTGAAGCACAGCTGTGCCAAACCGAGCATCACTCCTAGCCTGGATATCCAGGGAGTAATGCTTGGTAAAAGTGTGAACTGTTTTCCAGGTAGCTGCTTGACATATCTCTAAGATGGGGTAGGAATATCCCTGGCAGCAGCCAGGGAAGCAGCTGTACCTCTGGTAGAGTGAGCCCTCAGGCCTGAGGGTGGAACCTTACCTAGTTTTTCATAGCAAAATTGGATGCAAGAGACAATCCACCTGGCAATGGATCTTTTAGTGGCAGGTTTTCCTTTACCAATCTCACCATAAGTGAGGAAGAGTTGGAGAGAGTCAAACCTGTGACCCTTGGTACATTCTATGTCGTAGCTAAGGGCTCTTTTCACATCTAAACTGTGCAGCCTCCTCTCACCAGAGGAGGAATGGTCAGTGAAATAAACAGGAAGAGACATAGATTGGTTAAGGTGGAAGTCTGAAACCACCTTAGGTAAAAACTTCCTGTTAGTCCTGAGGACCACCTTATCTCTATGGAAAGAGATAAAATCAGGCTCCACTGACAGGGCTTGTAACTCACTTATGTGCCTGGCAGAAGTGATGGCCACCAGGAACACAGTTTTCCAAGTCAAGTACTTAAGCTCTGCTGAGGACAAAGGCTCAAAAGGGGGTTGCATGAGCTGAGCAATGCAAACATTAAAGTCCCAAGCAGGGGCAGGGGCCCTGAATGGCAGATTGGTATGAAGCAATCCCTTGAAAAACTTGGAGAATACAGGGTGAGCTGAAAGAGAAGAGGGCTTACCTGCTGAAATTAAAGCAGAGACAGCTGCCAGATGTACCGTTAGTATAGCTGGTCTGAGTCCCAAGCTATTCAGGTGAACCATATAGTCAAGGACTGTGGGCAGGTCAGCAGACTCTGGGGAAGTATGCCTCCCAGAGCACCATATGGAAAATCTTTTCCATTTGGAATTATAAGTAGTTCTGGTGGAAGGCTTCATAGAAACCGTTAGAATATCCATAACACCTTGGGAAAGGTGAAAATCAGCAAACTCTAACTCTTCAAGTGCCAGGCCTTGAGATTGAGAGATTTGAGGTTCAGGTACCAAACCCTCCCCTGAGCACAGGTTAACAGGTTGTGATTCCTGGGAAGTGACAGGGGAAGGTGGACTGCAAATTACAATAGTAGAGGGTGCCAGGGCTGTCTGGCCCAGTCTGGAGCAATCAGGATCACCTTGCAGGACTGAGACCTGATTTTGACTAGCACTTTGAACAGGAGAGGGAAGGGGGGGGAAGCATACAGGAATTTCCCTTCCCAACTGAGAACTAAGGCATCCAGAGGGACTGAGCCCAACACTGGGGGCCTGCAGCAAAACAGGGGAAGTTGGTGATTGTCTGGGGCTGCAAAAAGATCTATCTGTGGGGTGCCCCATCTGGAGAAGATCACCTCCAAAATCAGGGGATCTGGTGACCATTCATGATGGCCTTGAAATATCCTGCTGAGAGCATCCGCCAGGAGATTGTCCTTGCCTGGGAGGTGTACTGCTGTGAGGGAGGTGTTCGGGGAATAGGCCAGAGACCACAACTTCATTGCTTCTGTACACAAGGCCATAGACTGAGTGCCCCCTTGCTTGTTGATATACCACATTGTGGTGGTATTGTCTGTTCTGATCTGAGCAACTTTGTTCTGAACAGAATTAGAAAAAGCTTGAAGTGCTAGAAACACTGCTCTGAGTTCCAGCAGATTGATGTGAAGCAGAGATTCCTGAGGGGACCAAAACTCAGGGTGGTCAGGTCTCCCAATTGAGCCCCCCACCCCAAAGAGGGAGGCATCTGTAGTAAGGATTAAAGAGTGAGAATGAGTGACAAAGGGGACTCCCTGTCTTAGATTGTTCTGATCCTGCCACCACTACAGGGCCTGGATCAGAGTTTGAGTCACTGGTATCAGTTTTGTAAGAGGGTCCTTTTTCTGAGATCAAAAGGCTCACAATTGGAACTGAATGTCCCTCATCTGAAATCTTGCTCCCTGCACCACTGCTGTGGAAGCAGCCATGTGCCCCAGGAGCTGCAGAAAATGCCTTGCTGGTCGAAACACCTGTAGGGTGAATGAAGAGGCCAGTGTGATAAGGGTCCTTGCCCTGTCCAGGGGAAGGAGCAATCAGGATCACCTTGCAGGACTGAGACCTGAGTTTGACTAGCACTTTGAACAGGAGAGGGAAGGGGGGAAAAGCATACAGGAACTTCCCTTCCCAACTGATAACTAAGGCATCCAGGGGGACTGAGCCCAACACTGGGGGCCTGCAGCAAAACAGGGGAAGTTGGTGATTGTCTGGGGCTGCAAAAAGATCTATCTGTGGGGTGCCCCATCTGGAGAAGATACTAACATACTATTTGCCAGCAGATTAGGCCTTATGGTCTATCGAGTCTGCTCGGACCTAGATCCTTAGTTGGGTGCCGAGACCCTCCCATCCCTTGTGCTCCAGAAACCCCTATCATCCATGCCCACCCCCCCCAGGACAGGCCATCATCTGATACATCCACTTTCTGTGTCTGTCCCACCCTCTCTTAAAGCCCTCCACTGTGGATCTCTGAACCAGCTCACCAGGCAGAGCATTCCAAGGGTGCACCACCCTCTCAGTGAAAACCTCCTCCTCTTTCCCCTCACCCTTCCACCTTCCAACTTCAAACCATGCCCTCTGGTGATGCCTCCCTGCTTTTAGTCTAAAGATCCCTCCATGTTTACCCTATTTATTCCTTGAGGTACTTGAAGACCCTCAATCATGTCCCCTGTCTCTCCTCTCCTCCAATGAAAACAGGCAGAGCTCCCAAGTCTGTCCTCGTAAGTCAAATCCCTAGCCTCGTATCATCTTTGTTGCCCTCCTCTGTACCCTCCCCAGGAGCTGTATCCCTCTTCAAGTGTGGTCTCCAGTACTGTACACAGTACTCAAGGTGTAGTCTAACCAGTCCATTGTCACGGCAGAATCACTTCCTTGCTCCTAGAGGTGATCCCCTTACGATGCATCCCAACATCCTGTTTGCCTTGCTAGCTGCTCTCCTGCACTGCTCAGAGTTATTCATACATGTATCCACCATGACCCCTAGGTCTTTTTCCCTGTTGAGGCTTCCAGCGCCTCCCTCCCAGGGTGTACCTGTGTTTAGGGTTTCCCGACCAAGATGCAACACCTTGCACTTGGTGATATTGAAATTAATTTCCATGTGTGAGCCCAGCTTTCCAGGGTGTCAGGTCCCTTGCAGGCCAACCTCCCCTCTCCTCAACTACTGCTCCCATCTTGGAGTCATCTGCAAGAGACTCATTTCACACCCTATACCATCCTGATGTCGATATGTATGCATTAAACAGGATTGGACCCAGGACGAGCCCTGTGGTACCCACTACCAACCTCTGTAGGGTTAGAGAGCTCCCCACAGACCACTACTCTCTGAGGCGTCCAGCTATCCAGTTTTCAATCCATCTGACCATAAAAGGGCCTACTCCTAACCCCATCAGTTTCTCCACCAGACCATTGTGGGGGACAGAGTCAAATGCCCTGCTGAAGTCCAAGAATAATACATCCATAGGCTTACCCCTGTCCAGTTCTGATGTTACCCATTCATAGAACTCCACAAGGTTGGTTTGACATGATCTACCTGGCACAAACCCATGCTGCCGACTATCCAGACCTCCTACCTCCTCCAAGTAAACCCCAATTGTTCCTTTAGTATACTCTCCATTAATTTTCCACCACGAGGTTAAACTGATGGGTCTATAGTTACCTGGTACTTCCCCACCCCCTTGATGGATTGGTACCACATGTGCCTCTCGCCAACTCTCAGGTACCCTCCCTGTCTCAAGTGACCTGCTGAAAAGCTCCACCAGGGTGCAGCCAGTATGTCCGCCAATTCCATAGTACTCTGGATGAATGCCATCCAGCCCAGGAGATTTGTCTTTCTTTAGGGCCTTGAGAGAAACCCGCCCTTTGGCGGGATGGCATCATCCGTCCTCTCCACCTTACTGGTCGTTTATCCTTATCCAGATGTGACACCCCTGGGTACCTTTCCTCCTTTTTGCTCCATTTCTTTTACCCCTGATCCCTCCCTCCTCTATCCTCTTTGTGCCTTGCTTTGTAGATATCCCATCCCCTCCCTAGTGAACACAGAGGCAAAGTACTCATTAAATACCTCTGCCTGGTCCCTCGCCTCTCCACCTCCCTTCTTCTGATCTCAATCTGCTGAGATGGCCTTAGTTTTCTCCGCTCCCCAATGTACGGAAGAACCCTTTTCCTCCATGTATCCCCTGTGCCAGCCGTTGCTCTTTACTGGACTTTGCTCCCTCACCATCTGGTGACTTTTCTAGATGCAAGCTGGTACATTTCTTATCCCTATCCTCTTGTTGTTTTATATTTTTTGTAAGCCGCCTTCTTTTCTCTGACTGCTACCTGACCTCACTGGACCACCAGCATGGTTTATATGACCTTGCTCCTACGTTTTCCAACAGTGCAGATCCTGACTGCCTCATGAAGTCCCCGTTTTATGACCTCCCATCCCCTTTCCACACTTGTCGCTGAGGTAATCCCTCTCAAGTGATCCTTGAGAATATTCCCATGCCCATAAAGTCTGCCCCTGAAGTCCACTGCCAGTGTCCTAGATCTCACCCCCACTCCCCAATGCTTATTTGAAACCAGACGGTATTGTGGTCACTCCCAGTCAGGGGTCCTGTACAACCATGTCCCTTACCAGATCCCCATCTGCCAGAACCACATCCAGGACATGCCCCTCCCTTGTGGGCTCTATCACATGCTGTGTTAAGAACACATCCTGGAAGCCATCCAGCAGCCTCTGCTCCTTGGCCACCTGAGAGGACATGGTTCCCCAGTTTGTACCTGGCATATTAAGGTCCCCCATCAACACCACTCCTTCCCCTTTTGGACCACACTGGGCAATGATGTTGTCCAGCAAACCATCCTCTAGAACATCACTCATCCTGGGGGGCCTATATGCTACTCCCAGCTTGACCTTATCTCCTGCTGGGGATCGTAAGGTGACCCATAAGGCCTCCACGTTTCCCTCTGCCTCTTCTACCATAGCAATTTCTATGTCATCTCTAATGAACATAGCTACTCCACCCCCTCTGCCCTCCTTTCTATCCTTCCTAAGCATAGTGTACCCTCGTACATTTAGATCCCAGTCATGGTTTTTGTTGGCCCACGTTTCCGTGACTGCCGCCACATCCACCCCCCTCGAACAGCATGGCCTGGAACTCTGGCAACTTGTTTCCCAAGCTTCTGGCATTTACTAACACTAACCCCACCCTTATCCCTGATCCTCCTTGCTCGAACCCCACCCAGATTCCTTATAGTTCCATCCTCCCCTGCTCCTCCTGAAACCTCCACCTCCAGTCTGTTTCCCCTCCCCTTGGGCTTGAAGGCTACTCCTCATCTGGGGGAGGGCTTCTGGTCAGCCCTCCTTATCCCTTCCCCTTACAAGTTTAAACCCCACCTTTCTTGTATGTAGTCAGCCATCCCTGTTTAGGACTTCCTTCCCTAATGGGGCAAGATGAAACTATGTCCTTGGCATATAGTCCTTATCCTCCCAAACTCCATTCCAGTTCCTAACACCCCAACCCATTCTCTTCACCCCCACTTCCTGAGCAGTCATTAACCTCTGTATTTCATTTTTTCTCCACTGAGGCCTTTGTGTACTGCAATATCTCGAAAAGGAAATGTTGCATCCATTATCCCGACAGACTCTGGCAAGTTCTTGGAACCTTGCTTGGATTTCCAAAATGCTATTTCTCTCTAGATCATTAGTTCCCAAATGCACCAGGAAATCCGGTTTCCCTCCACAATCCCTAACCATTTCATACACCATGAACTTTGCTCTGTGCACTGTCAGCCCAGAGATACTCACTACCTTCACCTGGCTATGGCATCCACCCCTGTCCTCCCAATGGATACCCTTAATCATCAGTCTCCCAGTAACAGAACCTTAACACCGCCATCATCCTTATGGTTACCTCGCTATGCCCTCTCAGCTCCCTCCCACTTTATTCATGATCGCAATTTCATGGGAGTCTTCCTGCCTTATTGAGACCCCTTGTCACCCTCCTTTCTGCCTCCCTTGCTATTTTGCCCACTTAACTCAAACCCCTCTGAATAGTGTCCCTTTAACCCTCTCTTATCTGAACCATTTATCCTGGCCCTGATGGTTTCCCCTTCCCCACTCATCATCCTCCCCTTGTAATAGTACCCCTGTCTCCAGAGGCTCTCTGTGGTCCCTTTAGCTAGGCGCCATCCTGGTACTGACCTCCCTGCTGAAGGGGCTCCTCTCCCACCTCCTTGTCTCCCAGTTTCTCTCAATCATGCTCTCCTCCCTCATGTCTGGAATATGTTGCATCTCCCTCATTTGCTTAACATATGTTTCCCTTCTCCTCTGGGACTATGTCTATCCTTTCCATAGCTGGTTTGTGATGCCCTATGGGTATCTGACTCCCTCCCCCCCTGCCTCTGTATAAGTTTCCTCATTTCCACCAACCCTTCCTCCCCCTCTAGGATGCTTAGTATCTCAAATTTATTGTGACACTCTATGTCAGCCTCCATCAAGTAACCCGAGTTTCCCCTGACTGCATCTCTAAACTGACCCTCTTCTTCCTCTCTTGCACTGTTCACCTTAGGAGCTCCCTTCCCACAGTCTGCTGTTTTAGGCTTCCGCACAACAGCCCTCCTGACTCTTCCCTCCAGTCTCTTTGAATTCAGAATGTTCACCCTGTACGCTTCCCTTAGCATCAACTTCCTATCTAAGGGTCCTCTGTCCCTAATATCCCCTTCTGCTTGCTGTAGCATAATGTCCTGTAAATTCAGAGCGTTGCCCCAGCCTCCCTCAGCCCCACCCTTCTGCTGCCATATCCACACCCTTATCCTTGGACACCCCCAGCTCCCACAGCTTACTCCTTAACCAATATACCTCACTCCTGATACAAGATAGCTGTCTACAGGTGGGCAGCCTCCCTCTCTCAGGCCCAATTTAGAATTATGCCATCCCACAGCCTGTGCAGCCTACAACCCTTCCGAAGATGCCTGCCATGGTGGAATATGGCCACCCTGATTATCCCCCTCTGTTTATAATAGCACACCCCCTTTTCTCAGTCCCTTTCCCCTGGAGTACAGTTTCTCTCTATACTGACTGTAGTTATTTACAAACCCAATTTCAACCCCACCAACAAAGTTCCCAAGTCTCACAAACACATACAGTCCAGTATGTGTTCGGTCCCACTAACAGTGTGTGTAAGCAGACACCAGGTACCGTATGATGTCAGAGGCCCACCAACTCCTGCTGCTTCAAATTTCAGTCCCAAACAGAAATACTCAGCCCTTCAATCCCAACCCCCAGTGGCTTTTCAGTATTTAAGAAAGCCTACAAAACAGGGTGGGAGGGAGGGCTCTTACCAAACACCAGGCAAACAACACATTTAAATTTCCTTCTAATTTTCCTGCAAAACAACTACCCCAAACCTACAATATCACAGCCCAAGTAACAGTTCAAATTCAAGGTAATAATTTTAACACATAGAACTAATTTCACTTACAAACTATTCAAATATTTCAGTTAAAACAAAATATAACTCCTGACCTCTTTTCTACCAACCTGTTGCTTAAGCTCCCAAGTGAACAATGAAAGCCAAGGTAATTCCTGTTTAAAGACAAGTTAATTGCAGCTAATGTCCTTCCCCTAACACCAGGCAAACAACACATTTAAATTTCCTTCTAATTTTCCCTGCCAAACAACTATCCCCAAACCTACAATATCACAGCCCAAGTAACAGTTCAAATTCAAGGTAATAATTTTTAACACATAGAACTAATTTCACTTACAAACTATTCAAATATTTCAGTTAAAACAAAATATAACTCCTGACCTCTTTTCTACCAACCTGTTGCTTAAGCTCCCAAACCAGGAGATCCAGTGACCATTCTTGATGGCCCTAAGATATCCTGCTGAGAGCATCCGCCAGGACATTGTAATTGCCTGGGAGGTGTACTGCTGTGAGGGAGGTGTTCAGGGAATAGGCCAGAGACCACAACTTCATTGCTTCTGTACACAAGGCTGTAGACTGAGTGCCCCCTTGCGTATTGATATACCACATTGTGGTGGTATTGTCTGTTCTGATCTGAACAACTTTGTTCTGAACAGAATTAGAAAAAGCTTGAAGTGCTAGAAACACTGCTCTGAGTTCCAACAGATTGATGTGAAGCAGAGATTCCTGAGGGGACCAAAACCCTTGGGTGGTCAGGTCTCCCAATTGAGCCCCCACCCCAAGAGGGAGGCATCTGTAGTAAGGATTAAAGAGTGAGAATGAGTGACAAAGGGGACTCCCTGTCTTAGATTGTTCTGATCCTGCCACCACTACAGGGTCTGGATCAGAGTTCGAGTCACTGGTATCAGTTTTGTAAGAGGGTCCTTTTTCTGAGACCAAAAGGCTCACAATTGGAACTGAATGTTCCTCATCTGAAATCTTGCTCCCTGCACCACTGACGTAGAAGCAGCCATGTGCCCCAGGAGCTGCAGAAAATGCCTTGCTGGTTGAAACACCTGTAGGGTGAATGAAGAGGCCAGAGTGATAAGGGTCCTTGCCCTGTCCAGGGGAAGGAAGGCTCTGGCCTTTTCTGTATCTAACTCTACGCCTATGAAGGTGAGGAGCTAAACAGGCTCCAGAACTGACTTTGAAAGATTCAGAAGGAAACCTAGAGGTGGAGCAGTTGCAGTTATCTTCAGATGTAACTTGACTTGGTCTGGGGACTGGCCTACTATGAGCCAGTTGTCCAGGTATGGGAAGACGGCAATCCTTTGCCTTCTTAGAAAACCTACTACTGCCAGGCATTTTCTGAACACCCTTGGAGCAGAGGTTAGGCTGAAGGCATTGCTCTGAATTGGTAATGGCCTGAGGGCAGCTCAAACCTGGGTACTTTCAATGGGAGCTTCTGATGAGAATATGAAAATAGGCATCCTTGAGGTCCAGGGAGACTAGCCAGTCCCTGGCCTTAGAGAGGTAGAATTATTCCCAGAGTCACCATTTGAACTTTGGCTTTAAAAGGTGCTTGTTTAAGTATCTGAGATCCAGGATGGGCCATCATTCTCCTGTCTTTTGGGGTAAGAAAGTACCTGGAGTACAGTCCTTTGCCTTGGTGTGGAGTGGAACCCTTTCCACAGCTCTGAGAGCCAGGAGGGAAGAGACCTCTGCCTCTAGGGCAAGTGCCTCTGAGGGATTTGCAGGTGGAAAGGATCTGGTTCTCAGCTTTGGAAATTTTTTGAAGCTGAGAACCAGTCTCTGACTTATTACTTCCAGGACCCATTTGTCTGATGTTAAAGACTTCCAGTCCTGGACAAAGTAAGTCAGCCTGCCCCCTACAGGTGGTGGAGAATCGGCCCTGGCAAACCCATCAGGGTGCCTGCTTGGCAGGGAGTTTAGGCTGAGGGTGGAAGCAGGTCTGCTTGTACCCTTGCCTCTCCTCTAAAGAACCCCCTCTGAGCATAGGCAGAAGAGGAGGCCTGGGCTGGGTAGAAAGGCCTATGAAAAGGCCTGCCCCTGCCCCTGGGATGCTGCCTCTGAAGAGTGGCTTGCCTTTCCTTGGCCTGAGCCCTCCTATAGGTGGTCCTGTATTCATCCATTTTCTTCATGTAATTCTGTTTGCTCCTCAAACAGAGAATTACCCACAGCAGGAAAATCCATGGCCTTAGTCTGGGTATCCTGCGACAGGCTAGTACATCTGAGCCAAGCCATTCTATGAAGTGCCACAGATGTAGCCATGACTCTACATGAAACATCATTAGAGTCCACTGCAGCATGGAATTGCACCTTGGATGCCTCAATACCATCAGCAGCCACCTGCTCCAGCTCCCTGGCAAGCTGGCCAGGGACCTGCTTAGCTAAAGCCATGACAGTGTCCCATCTAGATTTCTGATACCTAGCTATAAAGGCCATATAATTGGCCTGCCTGAGTCACAAGGATGCTGCCATGTACTGTTTCATAGACATAGAAACATAGAAACATAGACTTTGATGGCAGATAAGGACCGGTAGGCCCATCTAGTCTGCCCATTTCCCTACCTACAGGATAGGCCGCAGATCCTAGTTAACCAACAGCCTATTTCTTCCTACCCCCCACAAGAATTGCCTTATGTCTGTCCCATGCATTCTTGAATTCTCCCACAGTTTTAGACCCCACAACAATTCCTCAGGAAGGCTGTTCCATGCATCCATTACCCTCTCTGTGAAATAATACTTCCTCACATTGCTCCTGAATTGCCCTCCTTCTATCTTTAAATTGTGTCCCCTTGTTCTTGCAAGTCTCTTTTTCTGAAAGATGCTACCTCTTGGACTTTGTTGATTCCACTGAGGTACTCATAAGTTTCTATCATGTCCCCCCCTCTCCCTTCTTTCCTCAAGGGTATACATGTTAAGCTCCTTTAGTCTCTCCTCATACGGCTTCTCTTGCAAACCCTGCACCATTTTAGTTGCCCTCCTCTGGACTGCCTCTATCCTGTCTATGTCCTTGCAGAGATGGGGTCTCCAGAACTGGACACAGTATTCCAAATGAGGTCTCACCAACTGTCTGTACAGAGGGATAACAACTTCCTGTTTTCTGCTGATGATGCCTCTCCCTATACATCCCAGTATACCCCCAGCCCTCCCTACTGCCTTTTCACATTGCTTGCTAACCTTAAGGTCGTCTGATGTGATTACCCCCAGGTCTCTTTCCTTTTTTATTGTTGTTACTACCTCCCCACCCATTGTGTATTCTTCCCCTGGGTTCTTGTTTCCCAGGTGCATTATTTTGCACTTCTTTGCATTGACTCCTAGCTGCCATACTTCTGAACATTCCTCCAATCTTGCCAAGTCCCTTTTCATCCTTTCCATGCCTCCTTGTGTATCAACCCCGTTGCAGATCTTTGTGTCATCTGCAAAAGGCATACTTTTCCTTCCAGTCCCTCTGGCAATGTCACTGATGAAGACATTAAAAGGACTGGACCCAGTACTGAACCCTCACGGTACCCTACTAGTAACCCCCTTTCTTCAGAGTGGACTCCATTTACAATTACCTTCTGTGTCCTGTTGTCCAGCCAATGTTTTACCAGGCTACCACCCTGGGTCCCACTCCCAGGCTGGTTAATTTGACTATTAATCTTTGTGTGGGACAGTGTCAAATGCCTTGCTAAAGTCTAGGTAGGCCATGTCCACAGCCCCTCCTGGTCTACTACTTTGGTCACCCAGTCAAAGAAATCTATTAGATGCATCTGACATGACCTTCCGCTGTGAACCCATGCTGCCTTGGGTCCTGTGCTCCACTGGCCTCTAGGTACTCAACTATTCTTTCCTTCAGAAGTGACTCCATCACTTTCCCTACCACAGAGGTCAGACTGACAGGTCTGTAGTTTCTGCCTCTGTCTTGGTCCCACTTTTGTGAAGGGGAATCACATCGCCTTCCTCCAGTCTTCGGGTACCACACCATCCTCCCATGATTTATTAAAAAGAGTAGCCAGTGGTTTCACTAGTTCCTCCCTTAATTCTTTTAGAATTCTGGGGTGAATTCCATCAGGACACATTGCTTTGTCCACCTTCAGTTTTAGGAGTTCTTGCAGAACCCTTTCTTCTGTGAAAGGACTGGGATCGACCCCCCCCCTATCAAGAGTGCTTCTGTTATTTGGATGAGGCACTTCTCCCTCCTCTTTTGTGAATACTGAGCAGAAATATTCGTTCAGTATTCCTGCTTTTTCACTGTCCCCCTCTGCCCACCCACCGTTCATTCTATTCAGCCTCACTATCCCTCCCTTTGTCTTTCTACGCTCGCTGATGTACCTATAAAAGGTTTTATCCCCCTTCTTAACTGAGTTGGCTATCTTTGCCATGGTATCAATCCTCCTGGAGTCCTTGTCTGAGGGGTGTGAAGCCAAGGGCATATTAGCCTTATCACAGGCTGCAGCCTGCACTACCCCCAACATGGCTGCATTTTTGTGTAAGGATCCGTATCTGAGCCTGACAGAGTATACCTCTTGTCCATTCTTTTATCCACAGGAGGTATAGTATTAGGAGTCTTTAAAATCTTAAATGTCATTTTCCCAAAAGATTTGTGTAAGGGAATAGACAGCCTCCTAGACTCTGGGATATCCATCATTTCCACATAGTCAGGGTCTTCCTGGTCATCCACAGCTTCTTCCATAGGAAGCTGAAGGGTTTCAGCCACTTTCTTGTAAAACATGAAATGGGAGGGGGACTCAGAAAGCCTAGGAGGAGACACTCCTGAAGGTCTGTCTGGGGAGATGTCTGGGTCAATGAGCACATCCAGACTTTCAAAAGCACATTCACTCTCCTCATACTCCTCTTCCTCCTCCTCCTCCAGTTCATAATATTCTCCCAAATCATAATCCGGAACCAGTGGAACCGGCCGAACTGAGCGCCTTCCTGATGGTGCTGGTTCGGTCGGAACCGGGGAAAGTGACTGCACAATTTTTATCGCTTTGGCTAGTTCATCAGCAGTTAGCGAAGAAAGTTTTGGATCCACACCAGCTGATTTTTCCTTTCTTGTTCTCTTAGCCGGAACCGACTCCTCGGAATCAGTTCTCCTTTTGCCCGAAGAAGTTTTGCCCTGGTCAGAGGGCACTCCTTCGGGTTCGGTTGGAACTGAACCGGGCTGGCCATCTGGGTCAGCAGACTTTTTGGCTTCCCTTTCCCTGAGCCTACCAACTCTCTTCTCTAGGGTAGCTGCAGGAAAATGTTTACAAATCTGGCAGTCTGAATTGAGGTGGTCAAATCCCAGACAATAAACACAGGTGGTGTGGGGGTCAGCCTTAGCAAAGACTTCACCACACACACTAGTGTTGAAACCCAGTGGGCCCGGTTTTTCTTTTGGGTTTCTCAGACATGGTGCCAGTCCTAACAAAACTTACCCTTTTAATGGCAATCCGCCAGGCAAGACCCTCTTATCGGTTCCTGACCGTGTTACAGGTCATGGAAAAAAACGTAATAACATTTTTTTTTTTAAGAACCGATAAGAACCAGTAACCACACTCTAAAGTAAAAATAAAGATTTTTACCAGAACTTGATTGGTTCAAACCGAACTGATGAACCATTTACAAGTTCCACACAGAACAGAAAAACAATATAACCTATCTAGTACTCACAAATACCACAGACAGAGACTGAACCAACAGGTTGCTGTTTAAATTCGGTCGAAAACCAAGAAAAGCGGTACTTTAACCGACAAATTGAACGGAGCAAAGGAGAAATCTCCGGAGCGACTGTTCAGTGAGGCAGAGTAAAGAATCTGATGGTTTGAGTTCAAACAGCAACAGACAGAGTCTCAACTGAGCTCAAGCTCAGTGTTCCATGCCTGGGATGGAAAGTTAACTCTTTCATCTCTGGGGCAGTTCGAAGGTTGGGACTCACTGCTATTGTCAGAATACAGCAAGACTTCATGTTGTTTGAACAATTTTTGCCATGCATTGCATTATTGTGATAATACAATGGACTCAGTTGTGAAAAACACTAAAACACTAAATTAATAAATTTCTTTTATTAATCAATACATAAAGATGTGATGAATCCACCAGTCAATAAAATAGTCCTTAATTCAATTGTTTTGCACAGCTGAAAGTAGACTGTGTCACAGAAGTTGGTTTTCATTTCTCCAAAACAGGTTCATGTCTACGTGATTCCAATACATGTGCTTTTAAGAACTACATAAGCTATAAGAAAAAATTACTCACCTTAGTAATGTTGTTTCTTCTAATGGAGTCTTGCTGTATTATGACAATTGCAGTTTGTCCCACCATTAGAACTGCTCCGGAGGTGAAATAGTTAACTCCATTCCATGAATGGAACTTTGAGCACGAGCTCTAAAATAGAAGCTCTGTCTGTGGAGATTCAAACCTGAACTGTCAGATCTTTATGAGCAAAAACTCACTAAGGTCTGCGTGGAAGCTGTAACCTACACTAGCCAACTGGCTACCTAAATAATAACACCATTACTGGTCCCAACACCCAATACTCAAGTCGGGGACCAGAATTACTAATACAATTTTAACAAAATGAGAATAAAACGAGAGGATAATAAAACACCACACCCCAAACCCCAAAAGGGGTGGCAAGCAAAAAGGGCATAAAATAGTGCCCACACTAGGTTGCCCACACCCTACCCAAGTAGAGGTTCTGAGACGGGCAGGCTGGGGGGGAGGTCATAATATAGCAAGACTCCATTAGAAGAAGCATTACTAAGGTGAGTAATTTTTTCTTCAAACAACATGAAGTCTTGCTATATTATGACAATTGCAGACTACACAGCAGTACCTCCATGGAGGAGGGGCAGAACCTACTTAGGGAATAGGTTCTGAAGAACAGCTATGCCAAACCGAGCATCTCTCCTAGCCTGGACATCCAGGGAGTAATGCTTGGTGAAAATGTGTACCGTTTTCCAAGTAGTAGCCTGGCATATCTTCAATATAGGGATGTCTCTGGCAGCAGCTAGAGACACGGCTGTACCTCTGGTAGAAAGAGCCCTCAAGCCAGAGGGGGGATCTCTGCCCAGTTTCTGATAACAAAATTGGATACAAGAGACAATCCACCTGGTAATTGATCTCTAGTGGCAGTTTTCCCTTTCCCAACCTCACCAAAAGTGAGGAAAAGTTGGAGGGATTCGAACCTGCGACCCTTGGTAGGTTCTATATAGTAACTAAGAGCCCTCTTAACATCCAGGCTGTGCAATCTCTTCTCAGCAGAAGAGGGTTCGAGAAAATTACTGGAAGAGATAGATTGGTTAAGATGGAAATCTGAAACCACCTTAGGCAAAAACTTCCTGCTAGTCAGAGGACTACCTTATCCTGTGGGAAGAAATAAGTCAGTTTCTACTGACAAGGCTTACAACTCACCTATGCATCTAGCAGAAGTGATGGCCACTAGGAAAACAGTTTTCCCAAGTTAGATACTTCAGCTCTGCAGAAAACAGAGGTTCAAAAGGAGGTTGCATTAACTGGGCAATGCAAACATTAAGGTCCCAGGCAGGGCCGATCCCGAAAAAGTGGATTAGTATGGAGTAATCCCTTAAAAAACTTGGAAAACACAGGGTGAGTGGAAAGAGAGGATGACTTTCCTGCTGAAACAAAAGCAGAAACAGCTGACAAATGAACTCTCAGGGTAGCTGGTCTGAGGCCCAAGGAATAAAATGGACCATGTAATCTAACACAATGGGCAAATCAGCAGATTCTGGGGAAATATGCTTCCCAGCACACCAAATAGAAAACCTTTTCCATTTGGAATTATAAGTAACCCTAGTGGAAGGCTTCCTAGAAGCCTTTAGGTTAAAGGACACCCTGAGAGAGGTGTAAGTCAACAACTCTAACTCCTCAAGAGCCAGACCTTGAGGTTGAGGAATTTGAGGTTCGGATACCAAATTCTCCCCTGGGCACAGGTTAATAAGTTGTGATTCCTGGGGACGGAAAGGGGAAGATGGACTGTCAGGAACAGAAGGAGTGGGTACCAGGGCTGCCTGGCCCAATCCAGGGCAATCAGAATCACCCTGCAAGGCTGAGATCTGATTTGACTAACACTTTGAATAGGAGAGGAAAGGGGGGAAAAGCATAAAGAAACTCCCTTCCCAATCCAAGAGAAGGCATCCAGGGGACTGAACCCAACACTGGAGGCCTGCAACAGAACAGTGGAAGTTGGTGATTGTCTGGGGCTGCAAAAGATCTATCTGAGGGGTGCCCCATCTGGCAAAAACTATCCCCAATACTTGAGGATCCAGGGACCATTCGTGATGGCCCTGGGAAATCCTACTGAGAGCATCTGCTAGGACATTGTCCTTTCCTGGAAGGTGAACTGCTATGAGGGAAGTGTTCAGGGAATAGGCCAAAGACCATAACTTCATTGCCTCGGTGCACAAGGCCGAAGACCGAGTGCCCCCCCGCTTGTTGATGTACCACATTGTTGTGGTGTTGTCTGTTCTGACTTGTACCACTTTGTTCTGAACAGATGCAGAAAATGCTTGAAGAGCTAAAAAGCAGCTCTAAGCTCCAGCAAATTGATGTGGAGCAGAGATTCCTGGGGGGACCACACTCCCTGAGTGGAGAGGTCACCCATGTGGGCTCCCCACCCCAGGAGGAGGCATCTGTAGTGAGAGTCAAAGTGTGAGCAGGGGGAATGAAGGGACCCCAATTTAAATTGCCCTGATCCTGCCACCACTGGAGGGCCTGGATCAAGGTTAGTCACTGGGACCAACTTGGCAGGGGTCTCTTCTCTGAGACCAATAGGCTCTCAGTGAAACTGAATGTCTCTCATCTGAAATCTTGCTCCCTGCACAACAGCTGTGGATGCAGCCATGTGCCCCAGGAGCTACAGAAAGTGTCTTGCTGGTCGAGACCTGCAGAGTGAAGGAGGAGGAGGCCAGAGCCACTAAATTCCTTACCCTATCTAAGGAAGAAAAGCTCTGGCTAGGTTTTGTCCAATTCTGCCCCTATAAAGGTGAGTACCTGGACTGGTTCCAGAACCCGACTTTAGTAGATTGTAGAAAACCCAGGAGGTGAAGCTGCTGGGTGACTTGCAGGTGAGATTTTACCTGTTCTGGGGACTGGCCTACAATGAGCCAGTCATCTAGATAGGAAAAACAGCAATCCTTTGCCTCCTTAAGTGAGCCACTGCTACTGCCAGACATTTTGTGAATACCCTTGGGGCAGAGAGTAGGGCAGAGGGCATTGCTCTGAACTGTAGTGACCTGAGGGCAGTTCGAATCTGAGGTACTTTTTGATGGGAGCTTCTGATGGGGCGTGAAAATAGGCATCCTTGAGGTCCAGGGAATAACCAGTCCCCTGGCCTTAGAGAGGGTAAAATCATTGCCAGAGTTACCATTTTGAACTTTGGTTTCAAAAGATGCTTGTTCAGATATCAGAGGTCTAAGATGGGCCACCATTCTCCTGTCTTTTTTGGGGTAAGGAAGTATCTGGAATACAGACCCCTGCCTTGGTGTAGGGGAGGAACCCTTTCTACTGCTCTGAGAGCCAACAGGGTTGAGACCTCTGCTTCTAGAGCAAGGGTCTCTGAAGAACTTGCAGGTAGAAAAAAACCTGGTTCTCATCTTGGAAAACTTTTTGAAGCTGAGAACCAGACCCTGGCTCACTACTTCCAGAACCCACTTGTCTGAGGTTAAAGACGCCCAGTTCTGACTGAAGTAAGCCAACCTGCCCCCTACTGGTAAAGGAGATCGGCCCTGGGCACCCCATCAGGGTGCCTGCTAGCACAGGTGCTTTGGGCTGAGAGGTGGGAGCAGGCCTGCCCACCCCATCTGCCTCTGCCTCTGAAGAAGCCCTCTGAGCATAAGCAGAGGAGGCCTGAGTCTGATAAAAGGCCTGTGAAAGGCCTACCCCTACCCTGGGGTATGCCTCTGGGGGTGGCTTGCGCTCCTTAGCTTAGGGCACTTTGTAAGTAGTCCTATATTCATCCATCTTTTCATGTAATTCTCTGTCTGCTCCCCAAACAGAGAATTTCCCACCCAGGAAAATCCATAGCCTTAGTCTGAGTGTCCTGTGACAGGCTAGTAAACCTGAGCCAGGCCAACCTCAAAAAGCTACAGATGTGGCCATGACTCTAGAGGAAACATCATTAACATCCACAGCAGCATGAAACTGCACCTTGGAAACCTCAATGCCATCGGCAGCCACCTGTTCTAGTTCACTAGCCAGCTGCCATGGGCTTGTTTGGCTAATTCCATAACAGTATCCCATCTAGATTTCTGATACCTTGCTACATAAGCCATATAATTTGCTTGCCTGAGTCCCAAGGAGGCTGCCATATACTGTTTTTTTGCCATGGCATCAATCTTCCTGGAATCCTTGTCAGGAGGATGTGAAGCCAGGGGAATATTAGCTTTATTACAGGCTGCAGCCTGAACTACTCCAACATGACTGCATTGCTGTGAAAGGAATTCTGTATCAGGACCTGACAATGTGTACCTTCTGTCCATCTTTTTATCTACAGGAGGCACAGAATTAGGAGTTTTAAAATTTTTATTGTTTGTTTCCTAAAGACTTATGCAAAGGAATAGACAATCTCCTAGACTCTGGTATATCCATAATTTCTACAATATCAGGTTCCTCTTGCTCATCACAGCTTCCTCCATGGGAGCTGGAGGATTCAGCAACCCTTTTTATAAAACAGAAAAGAAGGGACTCAGAAAGCATAGGGGAGATTGTAAGGGTCAGTCTGGGGAGATGTCCGGTTCAGTGGCACACCCAGACTCTCTCAGTCACATTCACACTGATCATCTTCATGCCCTCCATGCTCTTGGTTCATAAAATCTCCAATATCATATTCCTGAACTGGTGGAACCGCTCGAACCAACCTTTACCAGACAGTGGCGGTTCGAGGACGGAACTGGAGAAAGTGACTGTACAATTTGTATAGCTTTTGCTAGTTCTGCAGCAGTTGGAGAAGGAATTTTGGGCTCCATACCTGCTGATTTTCTCTTTTTTTTTTTTTTTTTTTTTTTTATTTACTTTGCCCGAGGAATCTGGCCCTGGTCAGAGGGTTCTCCGTTCGGGTTGGCACCAACCAGGCTGGCCATCCGGGTCAGCGGACTTTTGTTCTCGCTCCTGAGCCTACCCACTCTCTTATCCAGGGTGGCTGCAGGGAATTTTTTACAAATCTGGCAGTCTGAAATGAGGTGGTCAACCCCAGACAATAAACACATGTAGTGTGTGGGTCAGCCTTGTCAAAGGCTTCCCCACAGACACTACAGTGTTGAAACCCAGTGGGCCCGGTTTTTTCTTTTGGGTTTCTCAGACATGATGCCAGCCTAACCGAGAAACTTGCCCTTTTAACGGCAGTGCCAGGCAAGACACCCTTATCGGTTCCCAACCGTGTCACGGGTCATGGAAAAAAGCGTAATGAAATCTGTTTTTTTTAGAACCAATAAGAACCAGGAACCGCACTCTAAAAGCTTTAAAATGCTTACTCTTTAAGGTTTTAACCAACCTGATCGGTTCAAACCGAACCGATAAACATTTACAAGTTCACACAGAATAAAACCTGTCTATTACTTACAATACCACAGACAGAGCTTGAACCGATTGGTTTTGCGATTAAAATAATTATACTCGCGGTTTAATTTAACCGAGAAAATACTGTTTAAACCGAGAAATGAACAAAGCAGTAGGAGAAATCTCCGGAGCAACAGTTCAGTGAGGCGGAGTAAAGAATCTGACAGTTCAGGTTTGAATCTCCATAGACAGAGCTTCTATTTTAGAGCTCGTGCTCAAAGTTCCATTCATGGAATGGAGTTAACTATTTCACCTCCGGAGCAGTTCTAAGGGTAGGACAAACTGCAATTGTCATAATATAGCAAGACTTCATGTTGTTTGAAGCCAAAGCATTTAGACTATTTTTCTTTCATACTCTGTTTCTTTCTCTTTCATTTACCAACCTCAACAGGTTTGCTCCTTTGACAGAGCCTGGCAAAGACAGGCAAAGGAAGACATTTGGTAACTAGGCAGTCACGCACCAAGAGACATGGTTTCCACACTGGGATGTCTGAGTCTAGTGCGGGCTAGTAATAGGTTCTAATGGTATGGGACTCTGTTTTTAGATTTACAGACTGGAAGATATTCAGGCATTATCCACAGAACTGCTTGTTTTGTTGCTTGTCAAGTGCTAGGGCAGCGGATCTCACTTCAAAATGCTGGTGGAGATACAGGAAAGATCTAGTAGCTGTTGTTCATATTGGTGAGCCTGCAACACCCATTTGCAGGCCTACAGTAGATGAAAGTATCAATATGGTCCCTTGTCTCTAGCAAAGCAAATACATATTTGTTGCAGGCAGGAAGCCATCTTAATGGTAGCATCGGAGGTAGCTGTAGCCTACTCCATAACAGGGTTGTGCGCCTACACATTTCTTTCCATGGCAGTTGATAGGGAGTAAAAATCCATGCCAGAATATTTATCATTATTGAGCTTGACTCTACATAGTCATTTATTTTAAAAAGGTTCCAATATTTCTTTCTAATAATACTTTTAAGATTATTTTCTTTTTAATAATTCAGTGTCAGATGTGTATATTCTTTCTTAGTTTCATAATTAACTCAATAGCTAATGTTAGTTTTTTATACATTCTATGAACATACGTGCATACAAAAATGCCAGCGGAAACAGACCAAGTGGTCTATTGAGTTAAGCTAGCAACTCATCTAGCAGCTGCTCCTCCTGCCCCCCCTTTCCCAGTATCCTTGCCCCTCACCCTGTCCCACCCACTCTTGAAGATGCCCATTGTCTTATAGGACATTATTCTGTCTGGCAAGATGTTCTATTTGTCCACCACTCTCTTAGTGAAAAAGTGCCTCATCATCTCCCTCCTGAATCTTCCCCCTTCCAATCTCAGCCCATGCCCCTTCATGTCCCTCCCCTTTCTCATGTGGAAGAGCCCTTCTGTGTTGGTCTTGTGTATTCCCTTGAGATACTTAAACATCTTGATCACATACCGCCTATCCCTCCTCTCCTCCAGTGAATAAAAATTCAACTACCCCAGCCTGTTCTCATAAGGCTTGCTCTCCAATCCCTGGATCATCTTTGTGGCTCTTCGCTGCACCCCTCCTAACAATCTGATTTCCTTCTTCAAGAATGGGCACCAGAACTGCACGCAGTACTCAAGGTGGGGCCTAACCAAAGACATAGACAGGGGCAGGATAACCTCCCTTTTTATGGAGGATATCCCTTTTGCAATATACCCCAGCATTTTGTTGGCTTTTGCTGCCACCCTCCTACACTGAGCAGAGATGTTCATACTCCCTGTAATGATTACCCCAGGTCCTTCTCCTCCGTGGAGCTCCCCAACTGTACCGCATTCAAGAGGTACTCCCTCTCCTGGTTTCTAGCTCTGAAGTGCAGGACCTGGCACTTCTTGACACTGAACCTCAGTTGCCACGTCTCCGCCCAGTCTTGCAGCTTGGTCAGGTCATCCTATAACCTCTTCCACCCCTCCTCATCATCAACCACAGCTCCCATATCATTTGTGAACAGACTGATCTTGCTCCGGATCCCATGGGAGATATCTGCAATAAAGATCCTGAACAGTACTGGCCCCAGCACCGTTCCCTGCGGTATCCTGCTCGTTCTGGCTCTCGGTGATGACAGATCCCCACCACCACCCTTTGCTGTCTTCCTCTTAGCCAGTTAATGATCCATGTCACTATTTTGGGTCCTACTCCAACATTTTTCAGTTTAAGCCCCAAACTTCCATGTGGCACTGAGTCAAAGGCCTTGCTGAAGTCTAGGTACAAGTCATCCACTGCATGGCCCTTGTCCAGTTCCTGCATCACCCACAGTACTCTCTGAGGTTTGTCTGGCAAGATCTGCTTACTACAAACCCATGCTGTTGACCATCCTGAAGACCATTAACCTCCAAGAAGCCCACTAGCTTCTCTCTTTTTTTTTTCATACTTACTTTAGGCTTTTTCCCTTTTAGTCCCACTCCTGTGCATCCCTGATGTGACACAAGTGTGTGGAGGCACGCATACGCATGCCTTGCAGGATGCCCCCCAACCCTACTGGTCACACCGTTGCCATCTGCACATATCACTGGACCTCCATCCGGTGATGGCAGGACCATGGGTGGGTGCCTTCCCCTTCCCAGGAAAGGAAAGCCTTCACTCAATCCTGCTCCCACCCTCCCCCAATGCCAGCATCCTAAGGTCATTCCCGAACCTGGTTCACCAGCACAATGCAAGGTAAGGTGTCCAGCACCTCAGCCCTCAGTGCCACCGGGCCAGTGTAGCTTCTCTTTTAAGATGGTCTCCATGAGCTTTCTCACAATTGATGTGAGTCTCACTGGCCTACAATTTCCTGGTTCATCCTTTGATCCACTGTTATGGATGGGCACCACATGGGCTGATCTCCAGTCCTGTGGTACACATCCAGTGTCCAGAGAGGTATTAAACAGGTCAGCCAGTGGCAACATCAGGATGCTTGCCAATTCCCTTAGTACTCTAGGGTGAATGCCATCAGATCCAGGAGCTTTATCCACCCTTAATGCCCTCAGCCCATCTAGTACTCTGCTCTGTGTAATCCCTATATCTGTCATTTCTTCCCCCCTTCCCACTCCCTTTCCTTGGGGAATCAGCCCCCCTTCTCCTGCATGAACACTGAACAGAAGTATTAGTTCAGTACCTACACCTGCTCTGCCCCTTTTTCCACTCACCCTCTGTCTTTTTTAATCCTCAACAGCTGATCCTTGCTCCTCCTTCTCTCTCTGATGTAGCGGAAGAAGTCCTTATCCCCATTTTTGATTTCCTGCACCAGCCTTAGCTCCCTGACTGCCTTGGCCACCCTTACCAGTCTGGTAACCTCCCTGAACTTCTCCATGTACTTATCCTTATCTTCCCCACTATCAAATTTCCTGAACTGATGAAATGCTACCCTCTTTGCCCTCACTGCCTCCATAACCTCCTGTGTTAGCCATCTGGGTTTCTTTGCCTTTCCCTTCTTGCTTATCTTCTTGGTGCCTGAATCCATGGCCTCTGCCAGCCCTCCTTTAAAATGCCCCATTTCTGGTCAGCATCCATGTATGGTTGTATACATGCTAGGTGTCTGTCCAATATCTCCTCCATTTTGCTAAAGTCCACCACCTTAAACTCCATCACCCTCATACCCATGCCCTCTGCTTCCTTCCCCAAACTGAGTGTGGACCATACCGAATAGTAATCACACCCAGCCAATGGTTCCACCACTTACAGATTCCTTACTGCTTCCCCGTTATCCAGGACAAATCCAGAGTGTTTCCTACATGAGCCAGCTCCTGGACCAGTCACGTCAGGAAGCTGCCCTGCAGTCCATCTAAAAGAACCCTCTCCCTTGCACCTGTGGTGGTCGGGGGTGTCCCACTCCACCACCACCGTGCTCCCCTTCCTGCAGACCCTCCTAATTTGTTTGGCTAATTCCTTATCCAGGCTGCTCTCCTGAGATAGTGGCCCATATACCACCCCCATCCTTAGTGTCCTATTCTTAGCATCCCGGAACTGAATCCATACTGCTTTCGTCCTCCCCTTCCTCCCTCATGCACTTTATCCTGTCCTTCACGCAGACTGCCTAATAACAGTATAGCAGTATGTTTGTGACTATTGGTGAGCTCCCTTATGTAGTCAGCATGCACTCTACTACTTTAATGTGGTACTTCTGCATTTACTTCCACACATGCCCGACAGACTCTGGTGCAGTGAGAGCAAGGCAAGAGCTCCAAGTATTCATTTACTCACTCCTGCCACACTCGCATCACTCTGAGGAGTTGTATTGGCTCTGACCAGAGTTTGTTATTAATTAGCAATACTTCTGTATGTAATAAGATTCTTGCTCCACAGAATCAGGACTCAATAATTAAATATTCCAAGATGGTGACACAGAGCAGTTCCTTCAATATGCATCTGGTAACAAATACTGATGCTACATATATTAAGAATTTGGGACTGTAAGTAATACAATGCTTTTACTCTACTGGTGGCAGATTCTTGACCGTTAGCCTTAACAGGAAGCAAAGCACAGGCTATTGCACAATTCAGGAAGCTGGATGTGAGCATCTGTTGTTTAGTTTACCAAATGTGAATGACATGAAATGTGCATCACTTCTTGCAAATTAGACAGTCTGGATGCTATGGTTTGAGTATCATGGAACAGGGTACATCATGACAAAATCTAAGATGCAAAAATAAAAAAATACAGATTTTGTTAATGTATTGTGCAAATGACATGTGAAGCACAGCTACCAACTCTTACAATGTTTATTTTTACTAGCACGTTCTTACAATGTTTATTTTTATTAGTTAAATCAGTAGTTGCTGCACTGATGAATTGCTTCGGTCCAGGAGCTGATTCATTTCACTTTGTGTGAATCCTTTTGCAAATGAAAAATAGCAATTCATATTCTGTATGTAATAAGTCTTTCTCAACAAAATCTTGTACTTTATAGGTTTCTTCCAGTTGAAAAGTGAAGAAGTAGGGACCACTAAGACAAGATACTCTACCAGGGTAAACAGATTACACAAACAAAAGTAAGAAAAAACACCACCACATTGGAGAGACTTGTCAATACTTTCTACATTACTGAAGGTTATGCCTATATTACTAGATGTTGGTCCATGTAGACAAACTGAACAGATTGCCTGTAAACATTTACATATACCTCTACTGTATCGGATGCATGTTCAGACTCTAGCACTTGGTGCCTTTCTACTTTGTGTACCCATTTTCGTACACAGCTTTGCACATACTGCTTCATGAGACAGGGTCATAACAAGGCTACGTTGAAAATTTGGTGTAAAAATGTTGGGAAAAAAATTCAATATTTATACTCCAAAATCCTTGCCTGCAGCCCTATCAGCTCTGGCCAGAGTTTGTTCTTCAAGCTACTTATTCCATTTTGAGCTTAGGGTATAAACAGTGTCAGCTTCAATCAGAAAGTCTGTTCCAAGTGTCTGTCACTCATTTTGTAAAGTATTTTCCTAATACTGGATCTTCCTCATTTGAAAGACTGTGGGACAGTGAAATTATACTGTGTATCCTCTAGCCCGTTAGTCCTTGCACATCCTGTGATCAGTCTGATGGTGTTACCCCCTCCTGCTCTTTTACTCTTGTTGAAAACTAAAGGTGGGAATGTCTGGAGAGAAGGACAGAAGCAAGAGAGCTCATTATGTACACTGACACTTCTAATCAACAGTAACTATCTAAATTTCCCCATTCTGAGTTCATTTCAGTGGACCCTTATTCTTACTACAAGGAAGCAAAACCTTGCAAATGCATACAGTATGCTGTTATATCCAGTATGCATGCAGGTGTGGCTTTTAAACAAGTACATGGGGGGGGCTACAGTCTCTTCCACATATATGTTACTATGTTTGTTTGTGCCTTTAACTAAATGTTAACATACCATCATCTATCTCTTGCATGGTGTGTGTGTGTGTGTGTGTGTGTGTGTGTGCGTGTGTGTGTGTGTTTGTGTAACAGTAATGTTATCCACACTGTTTTGGTAAACTATGACTGAGCAGAAAGATACAGGCTCCCATTAAGTGTAATGTTTAAACACAAGCCTTTGCTGCCTTTGTTGCCCTCCCCCCCAATTGCCATAACCAGGTGTCATTTATTGCAGACTCCAGGAGCTTGATTTTCAAAATGTGCTGCAGGGCTTGCTTGCTTCAAGCTCTATGCCATGAAACTTGGGTTTTTGCAGTGCAACAAGCCCCTTCGCCACAACTGTGCATGATTTTACAATCTCAGGCGCAGTTGCGACAGGTTCTACGATTTACGGCAGCCTGCTCCAAATATCTGGCACAAGCTCCCATAAAAAAGGCCGTCAGGATCACCACAAATGAGACCACAAAAGGTTGGTCTAACTTGCGGCAATTCGCACACAGGTTAGAAAATCTCGATCACCGGACAAGAAAATACTGCAAGCCCCATGTGTCATATGTTCGACATACCAGGTGGTTGCGGCATTCTCAGAAGTTTGAAAATCCTCCCCTAGGTTTTTCTACAGGTGCCCCATAAATGTCTATAATGCACCAGTTCCCTTCCCTATTTTGGTTTTAAACCCCCTTCCCTGGTTCAGTACCAGAAACAGCAAAAACTGCCCGGCAGTTGTGCAGAATGTGGCACCTTAAACAACAGGACCAAATATAGCAACAAAAAGGTGCGGGGGGAAAAAAAGGTCACCAAAAGAAGTAAAGGCTCAGTGTTTAATAGTGCTCCAAACCAAACATGGTATAGCGAATCAACAAAACCCCAGCCTCCCCCCTGATGGAGAACCTGCATGGTGTTTGAAGCATTGGCGTTTTGTTGATTCGGTGTACCAGGTTTGGAATGGAGCATTATTAAACACTGAGCTTTCACTTCTTTTGGCTACTTTATTTTTTGCGCTCCTTTTTGTTGCTGTACCTGGTTCAGTATCCCCTGGTGGCTAGCAGAAAGACCACAAGCACTTTGTTTGGTGAGTGTTTCTGTGGAAACAATTTCCACATTATGCTGATAAAACTTATCCTGCTTGTCATATTTTTCTCTTTATTAGACTGTATGTGTATGTGTGTGTATATATCTATATATATATATATATATCATTTGATAGTGGTACATGATCTATCAAACCACTCCTATGGGCTCAGACCTATGAGAAAGCAGCCTAAACCTCTATTTTTTGATGGAAGACCTGAGGAGCGAGCATGGCAGTGAAAATGCCCCTTTCCCCCAGGTTACAAATGCCTTTATTTCAGGTGCAATAAACTCAAGACCAGATGCCACTTATCGTTGCAGACAAAGGAGTGAAAACACTGAAGTCACAAACAGTATCAAATAAATAAAAGAGTCAGACAGAAAGAAAGACTGATAGACAGACGGATAGATAGGTTCATCCGTCACGTCTCCAGAAGAGGACTGAGATGTGCTACCTGAAAATACAAGATCAAAAGCATTTCTTTGGGGCTGCGTTATTACATGGGGTGGGGGTGGGGCAGCCATGGAGAACAGTCAATACATGTGCATAACAGACTGTCCATGAAGCAGGACCACTTCCCATGTTAATTGTTGGAACATATACCGCTTGGCTAGGTCTACAACAGAAATACAGCAGGTGCCAGTTATGTATCATTTGTATTTTAGAATTCAGGGCAGGGAAAGGCTCACTGAGCCAAAGAATGTTTGCAGGTGCATTCTGGTTACACAATGTACACGTGGTTTATGGGTTTCAAATTCATGTCTGCCGTGATTGCAGGATGATTCACAGGTTGGTTTTTAAAATATTCATTGCTTCCAAATGATTATTTACACTTTGCATGTTGCTATCTGATTGCAGATATATGTTTTTCTGTCTGAGAAAGGAAAGTTAAAGCCAGTTAAAACAGAAAGTTATAAAATGACCATACTAACAGTCTATCTGCCTCATCCACTCCTCAAACTGTATTTTTGCACTTGTGGCACAGAATGATGTTCCAGTGGTGCAGAATAACATTTCAGAGGGGATTTGAACATTTTCAGTACTAGGTTCATGAGGTGGGGCAATAAGAAGGCTATGCTGGCAATTTGGAAGCTGTTTTGGTACAAAAGCAAGCACAGGGCCAGAGGGACCCTGCGCTTCCACAGCAACATATATGTCCACCTCTATGCTCCCACAGGCAAATGAGGATATGATTATACTATCTCATAAAGTAAGGAAATTCTTTGCAAAAAACTTTAAATGCATCGGTTTCAAAAGTATGGAAATGTGATGTTAGGGTTGAAAACCCTAACTCCACTTTCCATCCCAAGCAGCCAAAGGGGGTAAGGCAACATAAGCAACCACAGACATCCATCATCAGGTGAGACAAACAACATACAGCTCTTTCCACATTGTGCGCGACATCTATCAGTATAGGAGGTGTACAAGGATGAGGGGCATGATATGAGATTGGAGGGGGGCATAATGAAGGGGAATGAGAGGAAGTTTTTCTTCACAGAAAGTGTGGTAGATGCATCATCATCATCATCAAACCTTTACTTATTCAGGCGAACATCATTGAGCAAGACTCATTTACAAGATGGACCTGATAAGGTCAAGGTTCAATAGTTGATACACAGCAGATACATCATACACTTATATAAGACAGTTATACATACAGGGGAGAAAATAACGTTTATAAACACAATGATGTACAGTAAATTCACATGATAAAAATCGGTTACAGGAAAGTTAAACTAATATTTACAGTATGTACAGTATATACATATCCCAGTGGGGGGGCATGGCAGACACCCAACATAATGTAATACTAGGATGGTGAAGGTATTACTGGGTGCCATAAGATGGGGTGTCTGTCTGGAAGGAATATGCCATATATGGTTTGGAAGGGAGATTTGTGAGATGACAATGCTAGCTCTAGCGATAGCAACTGCATTTCTCTTTGAAGAAGACTGTACAATGCTGTTTAAAGGATGCAAATGGAATGATATTGAACAGTTTTAGGGATTTTTGTAGGGTGTTCCATGCTATAGCTAGAGAATTGCTGATTGCTGCCCTCCCTAGCCTGGTGTTGAATTTGGGCAATTTGAGCAGGATGATGTTGTTGCTTCTTAGGGCATAGGAGCTAGGAGAGGTCTGGGTGAAGCAGTCCAGGATATAGTTTGGAAGTGTTTTTTTGACAACACTCTGTAAATCCATAGTGCTGCATTTCTGTTCCTTCTGAGGTGAAGGGAAACCCACCCAACTGCAGCATAAAGAGAGCAATGATGGGTATTAGATGGCAGAACTGTAATGAACCTTATTGCTCTATGATATAAGGTATCCAACTTGTGAAGGTAGGAGATGGGGCAGTGAGTATGAAGGAAGTCTGCATAGTCAACAACTGATAGAAAAATGGCCTAGACTAACCTCATCTTTGAGTCTCCATTTAGGAAGGGTTTTAATCTACAGAGAAGGCCAAGCCTTTGGCGAAGCTTTTTTAACAGTTCTTCTAAATGATGAGTGAAGTCAAGTCTGTTGTCAATCCATACACCTAGGTATTTGAAGTTTTCTACATACTCCAGATTTTCTCCAAGTACAGTGCATAGCTGGGGAAGAATGATTGAAGAGGATGTGCTGGTGGAGCTTTGATTTGTGAACATCATTTGCTTTAGTTTTCTTTGCATTTAACAGAAGCTTTTCTCGAGTAGCTGATATTGTAGCAAGAATTCTGTTTGTAGGATTTCATGAGCAGCTGCAGGTGAAGGGTTGCTGACATACAGAACAGTGTCATCAGCAAAGAGGCGTACAGAGGAATTGGTGAGGGTTGAATCAATGTTATTTATATAAATGGCAAAAAGGATAGGACCCAGAATAGAACCTTGGGGGACTCCTCTTGACAGTGGTTTTAATGGGGATAGGTCACCTTCAGCTTTTACCTGCTGTGACCTACCGGAGAGATAGCATCTGAACCACTTAAGGGAGGGTGGATCTAGGCCAATGGAGTGCAGGGATGAAAGTAGTAGCTCGTGGTCCACAGTATCGAATGCTTTGCTCAGGTCCAGGAATACTGCACAGACATTATTCTTTTTATCTAATTCAGGTTGCCAGTCATTTGTGACCTTGGCTAGTGCAGGGATAGTGCTATGCTTGGCCCTGAATCCAGATTGAGCTGGGTTTAGGAGGTTAGCATTGTCAAGATACTCCCTTAACTGGTTACTTACTAATTTCTCCAGCATCTTGGATAGCACTGGTAGAATGGAAATAGGCCTGTAATTATTAAGATCCATAGGATCCCCTGATTTTAGAAGGGGAACCACTTGGGCTGTCTTCCACAGTGTGGTAATAGAGCCAGAGTTTAGGGATAGGTTAAAGAGGTGTGTTAGGAGGACTGCAAGTACATGGCATGCAATCTTTAAGTAGGGGTCAGAGGTGCCCTCGCTTTTTTGGTATCCAGTTGCCATATAGATCCTCTACTTGTTTCAACAGTATAGATTTGAAGCTGAAGGAAGTCAACTCTCTGATCACCAGTGTAATGGGAGCTTAATTATTCCCTCAGCAGGTTAGCTGGAGAGGTGTCAAAGGCAAGGCCAGCTGTTGTGAAGTGGTTATTGAAGGCATCCAGAATTTCCATTTTGCCAGTGATAGGGCCATAACTGTTGTATAATTGAGTTGGAAGGGGGGTGTTAGCATCCTGCCCCACCATACCCTTGATGGTTCCCCAAAACCTAGCAGGATTATGGTAGGAGGAGTCGAGCTCTGCCAAGTAGAAGGCAGCCTTTGCATCCCTAACTTTCTTGGTGCATCTATTCCTGGCTTTCCTAAAGATCATCCAGTCATTTGCATTCTTGGTTTTTCTTGCCATTTTCCAGAGTTTGTCTCTCTCCAGCAGTGCAGCTTTGAGGTCAGCTATAAACCAATGACAGGATTTGTTTTTTATTCGGATACTAGAGATTGGGGCATGGGTGTTAAGGGCATTTATTATAATGCTATTTAGCACCTGCTGAGCTTTTTCAACAGAATGGGCAGGATAAAACTCTTGCCAGTGTGGAGAGTAAGCTAGATCATGCAAATATCCTTCAATATTGATGTTTTTCTTGGATCTCCTCATGAGGAATTTTGCAGGACTTGTTGTTATGCTGGTGGATCTTACCCCTGCGATGGGGCAGTGATCACTTATATCGCAGAGAAGCACTCCAGCGTGTGTGAATAGATTTGGTTTATTCACTAGCATGATATCAAGAAGTGTGCTGTTATTACTGTTCCTTGCATTAATTCTTGTTGGTTCATTAATTAGCTGTGTGAACCCATATGTATCACAGAATGATACCAGAGGTGCAGCTGCCTGGGTAAGCCAGTTGAAATTCAGGTCACCTAGAATAATGACTTCTTCAGTGCTGGGTTTGAGCAGGTTCCCCAGGTGGGATAAGAGCTTGTGTTCAGCAGAGGGGTCTGTAGCATCAACTAGCTGAAAAGCTGCTGTATTAGGGAGAGACTTTTAGGGATAGGCATTCAAACTCCTTGGGCATAGATGTTGCAGCAATACAGGATACAGCTATACTGGATTTTGCATATATGCTCTCCACCTCCTTGTTTGGCGATCAGCTCTGAATAGCTAGGTAGTTAGGTAGGTTAACATCCCTGTCTGCTGTGGTAGGTTTGAGCCATGTCTCAGATACCACGAGAAAGTCTGGCAAGGTATGGGCAACCCAGGCTTGTATCAGTGTGAGTTTTTCAACAGACTGCATACATTAATATGCAGGAAACTGAGGCCTTTAATTGAGGTTAGGTCTGATGGAGGTGATACATTCAGGGGGTCCAGGGTTGATTTCCATGTTACCAATACAGAGCAATAGAAAGAGCAGGAGTTTTGTGAGGGCTGCCAGTGATAGGGGGAGGGGGGCTGTCTTTGGTCCTCCTTCTTTTATTCTGTTGCCACTCTTTTGGGGTGCTCCCTGTAGGTTTAAGAGATTGTGTCGAGACACCAAGTAGCAGTTTGGTGGTTAGGCTTAGGGGGATCTGTATGTCCAGCAGTGGAGCCTTGGTTGAGATACATGTGTGGTGGTATGTGTCTCTTTATGGTGATCACACCACTGTAGTCAATGCAGCAATGGTAGAGCATATGTGAGGGTTTGAGCATCAGCCAAAGGGGATGATTCAGAGAGACTGGGCGGATGGATCACCCTAGTTTGTGTGACAGGGACATCTTCTTTGTGGAACCCATGGCGGACAGTGAAAGGAGTATCAAGTAAACTCCCCATTATGAGAGAGATATTGGTAGTTGGCTGTCGGGGAGTAGTGAAGTTGATGATTGGTTGGATCACAAGCCGGTGTGACAGTCTGTTGGTTTAGAATAATGTTGAGGGCAGGGAAGAGATTTCGTCGGGAAGATGCCTATAAAGTAACACAAAAGAAGGGGGAAAGGCGGGTGGGCAAAAATTTTGTGGCTTTGCCGAGTGCTCCCTCGCTGTCCCTCCCGGCCTCGTGGTTCCCTGAGTCGACTAAGGTACCGCCAACCACCCGCTGGCGGAGCGAAGCCCCAGTGCTCAGCTGGGTGCTGTGGGGTAGGGATGGCAGGCTGGAGAGAGAGAGACAGAGGAGGGTGCAGCAGTTAAATAAAGGCAGAAACTAGTGTTCCTGATCATCACTGACTAAATCTGCACAACAAAAGACTGTGGGGGGGTGCTGTGGCGCCTCAGCGTCTGGCCCACCTTGCAAATGCAAAAGATGAGTTGTAATCACAGTAAATAGCAATAAAACAGCAGTTTCCCCTTGCAATTACAATAGCAGAAAACAGCACCTTATAGGTAAATTGCACAGTTAAAGGAAGGAAAGTGGCGCCTCAGCGTCTGGCCCACTTCAGCTATCAGGATTTAGAATTACAGCAGAATACAATCAAAATCAACAGTTTCCTTTTACAGATGTAGCAGAAATAGAAAACAGTTCTTTTTTGGGAATTTTGCAAGAATACAGGGAAGAAAAATCAAGTCCCAGACAGATTTCAGCAAGGCAGGCTGAGTCAGTGTAAGTCAAAGGGGCAGAAGAGCCAATCGGCTGCTGTGCCTAGAGGAGCGCTCACTTACTGATTGGCTGCGGCTTTCCCAAGTGCTCCCTCACTGTCCCTTCCAGCCTCGTGGTTCCCTGAGTCGGCTAAGGTGCTGCTGACCACCCGCTGGCGGAGCAAAGCCCCAGCGCTCAGCTGGGTGCTGTGGGGTAGGGATGGCAGGCTGGAGAGAGACAGAGGAGGGTACAGCAGTTAAATAAAGGCAGAAACTAGTGTTCCTGATCGTCACTGACTAAATCTGCACAACAAAAGACTTTGGGGGGTGCTGTGGTGCCTCAGCATCTGGCCCACCTTGCAAATGCAAAAAAGGAGTTGTAATTACAGTAAATAGCAATAAAACAGCAGTTTCCCCTTGCAATTACAATAGCAGAAAACAGCACCTTTTAGGTAAATTACACAGTTAAAGGAAGGAAAGTGGCGCCTCAGCGTCTGGCCCACTTCAGCTATCAGGATTTAGAATTACAGCAGAATACAATCAAAATCAACAGTTTCCTTTACAGATGCAGCAGAAATAGAAGACAGCTCTTTTTTGGGAATTTTGCAAGAATACAGGGAAGAAAAATCAAGTCCCAGACAGATTTTGGCAAGGCAGGCTGAGTCAGTGTAAGTCAAAGGGGCAGGAGAGCCAATCGTCTGCTGTGCCTAGAGGAACGCTCACTTACCGATTGGCTGTGGCTTTCCCGAGTGCTCCCTCACTGTCCTTCCCAGCCCCGGCATAGAATAGCATGCCTAGGAAGTAGTGGGAGCTAGCACAGTAGGGGATTCAAACATGCATGGGACAGGCACAAGGGAACCCTAGAGGTGGGTAGGAAAGGCTAAAGCCAATGACCAAGTAGGGTCAGTGATTACTGATGCAGGCAGGAAATACAGGTAGAGCAGATGGGCCTAGCAGTCCTTATCTGCCATCAAATACTATGTTACTATGTTACAAGAGACATCCATCATCATCATGGTCCAGTGCTTCTGTAGCCATGGATATGTGCCATGGCTGGTTGAAGTCACTTGGAACCTGCATGCAGTCAACAATGTGGGCACAGAAGCACAGGGCCCAAAGACCCAGTGCTTCAGAGGCAGCACAGATGCCTTTGGCAATTGAGTAAAGACATCTACACTTTCCAGGTGGTTGATGGCACTCAGCTATGCCTCGTGCCTCACAACCCAACTCACAACCCACCTGGGGCATGCATCAATTTTAGCTTTGCCACACACCCTGCTGTGTTATTGCTTACTTACAATTTACAATGTGATCCTAAGGGAATTTTGTATCACACATCCCAACTGGCTGAAGACACTCAGCTGCACCTCATGCCTCACAACCCACCTGGGGCATGCAGCAATTTAGCACTGCTGCACACCCTGCTGTGTGATACTGCTTACTTACAGTTTATAATGTGATCCTATCCAAATTATATACTGCACTCCCCAGATGGTTGAAGGCACCCAGCTGCTCCTTGTGCTTCACAACCCACCTGGGGCATGCAGCAATTTAGCACTGCCACACACCATGCCATATGGTACTGCTTATTTACAATTTACAATGTGATCCTCTGGGAATCATATACTGTACTTCCAAGGTGGCTGAAGGCACTCAGCTATGCCTCATAGCCCACCCACGGTGTGTGGCAATTTAGCATTACCACATAGCCTGTCATGCATTATTTCTTACTTACAATTTACAATGTGATCCTACTGGAAATTTTTACCATTCTTCCTAGGTGGTGTGTAAATGCACATGTGTATCGATGGCTACAGAAGTGCTGGACCATTATGATGGATGTCTGTTGTGTCATGTGGAAAGAGTTGTAAGTTGTCTGTCTTACCTGATGATCAAGGCCACTGTTGTACGGTGCTCAGAAATGTGAAATTCCATTTTGATGATCCTGGATTTTATCTGTGTTTCAAAATTCAGTTTCCATGATTTTACTGGTAATCCAAATCGGAATATTTTTCACACATTTTAATTAATGAATTGATCTGTCACAGTGTTTTGTCATGATTTTATGCAGGTTTAAACCACAAAAGCAGAAAACAATAAGAATCACACAAACAAGGTTGGGAGCTTCTGGGTCTATTTATTAAATGGCAGCATTGAAAATAATTTTAAGTTGTCCACAGTCAGGCTTCCCTGTTGGTCAGTCAAGATTTGTCCATGTGCAGAAAATGACCGCTCCACATCTGCACTAGAAACTGAGACCCAGATAACCTGAAGGGCTGCCTTAGCTAGAGTCGGTACCTGTGAGGACACTGAAATCCAGTACTGGTGAAGATCAAAAGATCCCATCTCAGTTAGTTCCCACACATCCTGCCACATGTATATCTCCCAGTCCTTCAAAATGGCACTCTTATTATGTACAGTGAAAACTGGGATACAGGGCAAGTACAATTGAAAGCCCTTATTGAGTTTGGGGACATTCAGTGGCTTGAGAATTTGTCAGGCCTTGAGAAATGGTACAGATGGGTTTGAGTCCAGGTGTTTTGACAGTTTCTCCAAATTGACCTTGAAAGCATTTTTGAACATTTTAATGCCCTCGTCCCTTACTTTATTCCTCAGTTGAGAGAGGTACATTTGTGTCTTCTCACCAAAGCCATGTTTAGTTGTTTCAGCCTCAGACTGGTTCTTAATTGATATTAACGCGTCATATGTTGATGCCACAAGAGGTTTCTTCTTCAATTGAATAAGTTCTAATACAGCAATGTCAGCTGAAATCTCTGTAATGAATGCCAGTTGTGTTTGTAACTCATCATACTATTCCTCCAATAATGGCCTTAGACTGTTTATTGAATTGGCATCATCAGCATCCTCCCTGAAAAAGTCCTTCAGATATTACAGGTGTGTTGAATGGTATGCCACAGTGGCAAACCATGTGTTCCATCTAGTTAGAACTGGAATCAGTGGCAAAGCAATCAAGTCCCTCGGAGCTTCCAGACCCTCCAAAAATGTAATGAATTCTCTTGCGATTTGGCTATTGCTGAAAGGCATATTTTATCAATGAAACAAGTTCATTTACATTTTTGAAGTGGTGCAGCCATGAATCCCCAACAAGGGACAAGACATGTGCCCAGCAACAAACATGCACAATGTGGTCCCCAATAACCCCACAACATGTATCATTAAAACATTTAATCATGCAACAACCACTGTCGCTGACAACTACATTTGTAAAGTCAATATTATAACTTTCTAGAGTCTGCAGGACAGCTTGAGCCACTGTGGAATGGTTTATAGCTTCTAGGTTGGTGCTGTTGCCAAGGAATGTCTTGCCCTCTTCCAACACAAAGATGACATTGAGAATGCACCATGACTGTGCATCTGTTCTCTCATCACATACAATTTGTTCATCAGAGTTTCATTAAGGTCTGCATCAAGTTGCTTTCTTAACTTGGGCAGATAGAGCTGCCTCAGGGTATCTGCTTTCAGCAGTGCTCCAATCCCCTTTACATGCTTGCACATCCATTCCCTCAGCTATGGATGATCCACCTTCCCCAACGGGATTTGTACCACACCCCATGCCTTCACTGTGTCCAAAACCAGCTCATTTCTTGCAACGGATGATTCTGTTGCAGCTTTGAAGCTGCTGGTTAGGGTCACCTGCCTTGCTTGTCTTCCTTCACTAGCAGCTCATTCCTTATTCCTAGTGTGTTTCTTGCCGATCAAATGATCTTTTACTGTATCCTTTCTTGTATGATCCAGGACATAGCTGCATTATGGACAGAAAAGTTTTCCTCCATCCTCGTAGAAGCCTTCAGATTTGAACTGAAGGGCTTGCTCCTGAGCTGAGGTGTAGCAGGGCTTGCCTTTCTTATTCAGTGGTGTAGCAGACATCATGCAGGCAGAAAGTCTGAATACTGAAATCACAACCAAAAGGTAAACAAAATTAGTAGTGTGTTCCACCAATCGACCTGATGAGATAATTCAAGTAACAAAATGGGAGACTGAGATACCCCAGGTATGGCAGTCTGTGAATTTTATCCTCTGGCTACAACGGCAGCAGCCACCACCTACAGCCCCCATTCACCAAGTATGGCAGCAGCAGTCTACCACTCCATGAAGCCCATCCTCTGGGTATGACAGCAGCAGCAGTCTATGACTCCCATCCTCCAGGTACGACAGCAGCAGCAGCCTACAACTCCCATCATCCAGGTACGATGGCAACAGCAGCCAACAACCACCATTCACTAGGTGAGATGGCAGCAGCGGTCCACAACTTCCATCCTCCAGGTACGATGGCAGCAGCAGCCTACAACTCCCATCCTCCTGGTACAATGAACAGCAGCAGCCTATGACTCCCATCTTCCAGGTACAACAGCAGCAGCAGCCTACAACTCCCATCCTCCAGGTATGATGACAGCAGCAGTCCATGCCCACCATCCTCTGAGGATAACAGCAGCAGCTTTCTATGACTCCCATCCTCCAGATACGATGACAGCAGCAGTCTATGACTCCCATCCTCCAGGTACGATGACAGCAACAACCTATGACTCCCATCCTCCAGGTACAATGGCAGCAGCAATCTATGACTCCCATTCTATGGGTACGATGGCAGCAGCAGTCTACAACTCCCATCCTCCAGGTATGATGGCAGCAGCAGCCTATGACTCCCATCCTCCAGGTATGACAGCAGCAGCATTCTATGACTGTCATCCTCCAGCTATGATGGCAGCAGCAACCAATGACTCCCCCCCTCCAGGCATGAAAGCAGCAGTAGCCTATGACTACCATTCATTAGGTGAGATGACAGCAGCAGCCTACAACTCCCATCCTCCAGGTATGATGGCAGCAGCATCCTACAACTCCCATCCTCCAGGTACAATGGCAGCAGCAGCCTACAACTCCCATCCTCCAGGTATGACAGCAGCAGCTTTTGACAACTCCCATCCTCCAGTTATGATGGCAGCAGCAGCCTATGACTCCCTTTCTCCAGGCATGACAGCAGTAGTAGCCTACGACCTCCACTCACTAGGTGAGATGACAGCAGCAGCCTATAACTCCCATCCTCCAGATACGATGGCAGCAGCATCCTATAACTCCCATCCTCCAGGTATAATGGCAGCAGTAGCCTATGACCACCATTCACTAGGTGAGATGGCAGCAGCTGCCTATGACTCCTATCCCCAAGGTAGGGTGGCAGCAGCACCCATCTATGAAGCCCATCTGGGTATGATGGCAGTAGCAGTGCACGGCCCCATCCAGAGACTCTGGGACTCACAGTTACACAAGGACAGTGTGTATTATCTGTCCCCTCAAAAAGTTGCTCTGGGGTGCACAGAAAGCACTGCAGCCCCTGAGCAAGTTTGTACGTGGGGGGGGACTTACACACTGCATGTACCTGAGCAAGTCTGAGGGTTTCTACTGCTTGCCCCAGAAAACGTTTGGGGTGGAGGTCTCCAGTCTTTAGAGTTCCCCCCCTCTCGGACATGCTCACAGATGCATCAATGCCAACTTCCACCCCCTAACTTGCCCCTTGTTAGTGTGCAACCCCACCACCTTTCTCTGGGGCACACAAAAAGCAACATAAACTGAGCAGGGACAAGTTTTGTAGGGGTGGGAGTTGGCACTGGTGCCTTTTCTGAGCATGTTCACAAGGCTGCATTTTCTGTATGCCCCAGAACAAGTTCAGATGAAGTGGGTTTTACTCACTTTTAACCGGAGTCAGTTTGTTACACTAACTCCCCCATCCAAACTTGTTGTGGGACACAGAAAACAGCCCCCTGAACTTGTTAAGGGACACAGCAATGCCAGTCCCTGCAAACTTACCCTATGGACACAGCAATGTCAGCCCCCCCAAACCTGCCCCTTGTCAGTGTGTAACACAAGCCCACCCACCTACCTACATGCTCTGGAGCACACAGCAAGCAACACAACCCCTTGTACTTGTTCAGGGATACACACTGTGTAAGCCTCTTACTGCAAAGTCCAAGGGTCTGGGTTGCTTGCTGTGTGTCTCAGAGTAAGTTGCGAGGTGGGAGGAGGAGGGGAGTGAGCTGACATTACACACAGACCATGGACAAGTTTCGGGGTGGGATTTGCTCAGGGTCACACAGAAAGCAAAATCTGCAGGGGGACAAACATATTGGGGATGGAAGTTTGCAGTGCAATGTCCTTTGCTGCTTCAGAGCAACTTTCAACAAACATGCCTGGAGTTGCAATGCCCTCACGCTACTCCACATGTTTCAAAGCAAGCCAGTTATTGTCCTGAGACACCAGTAGTAGGCTGCACCACAAAACAGTCACCTAACCGAGCATTGCTTGCTCACACACAAACTCAGAGACTAAAAACACTGTGAAAGTTTGTAAGGAAGACGGAGTTTAGGCACTGCATTTCCCGGAGTAAGCCCAAGGGTCTGTGTTGTTCACTGCTTGCACCAGAGCAAGTTGGGGGGGGTTGCAGGCCATGTTCCTGAGCATGTCTCTGGAACTAAAATGGGTAGTGTGTAATGTGAACCACCCTACAACTTCCTCTAGTGCATGCTACAAGCAACAAGAGACCCTATGACTTTCTCAGGGACACATCAATATCTGTCCCCCACCAACTTGGTTTGGGCACACAGGAAGCAAAAGGTAGCTCTGACTTTAATGCCCTCAGACTTGATCAGGTACACATTGTATAACAAGCCCCCTCAATGCAAACTTGCTCTAGGCCACACAGAAAACAATGCACCCCCAGAGCAAGTCTGCAAGGGGGGGGCTCTTACGCATTCTTTCGCTAAGCAAGTCAGAAGGTCTCTAAAACATGTTGTTTGCAAGCAAGTTTCTAAACAGACCCTTGGATATCACTCATCAGATCACCACTGAGTTTGTAGGGGTGTACACTATAGAACCCCAGCACCACTCCATATTTCTCACAGCAAATTATTCACCCTGAGAAAACACAGTGGCAAGTCTACTTCACAACAGCCCCTTAACCCAATATTGCAGCTCCCATAGAAACAAATTATTAAAGGACTCACAAGAAAGCAACAACAGACTAAAAATAAATGTGCAAAACTTCTGTTAAACATTTGACACATCCTGCTGAGCATATAGTTCATTGGGAGCAGCACTGAACGCTGAGCTATTAAATCATTTAATTTTCTTAATAGTCTTAGTGGCCCACCTTGCAGGGTGAGATGGCAGCCAAACTACTGCAAAAAATCCATTCAGTATATTCAGACATTCTTTATCAATCTTTAAGACATCTATGCACATAGTTTTTGAAGTCAGCAGAACAACAGCTTAAGCAACTGAGTATGGCAGCTTACAAGATGAAATTTCAATTGCAGTAAGCTAAAAGAAATCACTAAGCTAACCAAATTCTGTTCAGAGCCAATATGGCTGTGCTGAGCTTTTACAAGCACTGTCGAAGTTGCCGTGTACAAGATGGTGGTAATGATTGAACTGCGCATGCACACTACTTTGTCGTGCACTGTCTGTCTCTGTGCCACCATGTTGTGCCAGGCAGATGTCACTGCCACAGTTGTAGAACAAAGAGAAGTGCCCCGGAAGTTGGTGTGTTATGTGGCCGGGGGAGAGGAAGGGCCACATAAACACAAGCACTGGAAACTGTGCCACAGCACTGTGGAAGCACAACAGACAGTGGTCTGATCACATGCTTCCACAGCACTCTTCTGAGATATGATACATATGAATGTACAAAGTCAGCAGAAGAGGGCAATTTGGTCTATCAAGTCTGCTTGTATTGCAGGGTCCACAGCTTGAGCTAATGTTCCCGCCCTCCTTCCCCACTCCTCCCATCCTCCCTACCCATGATCCTTACCTTCTCCCATGCCTATCCCAGCCTCTCTTAAAGCTGCCCACTGTCTTCAATGAGATGACCTCTTCTGGCAGTGCATTCCAAGTGTCCACCATGCTCTCTGTGAAGAATTGCTTCCTGACCTCCCCCCAAAACCTTCCAACCTCCAGCTTAAGACTGTGCCCCCTTTTATTATTGCTGCCACTCAGCTTAAAGAGACTCTCCTTATCAACCTTATTTATCCCTTTCAAGTACTTGAAGGTCCCAATCATGTCCCCTCTCTCTCTTCTGCCTTCCACAGAGTACATATTCAGTGCCCTCAGCCTCTCCTCATGTGCCTTACCCTGCTGGCATAACTTCTGCCTGAAGCAGATAGCATGCATGGTCGCCTTTGCTGAGGTGTTACCTGTGTACAGCCGAGAAAAGAGCACTCCACACCATGGCTTTTAACAATTGGTTGAAGTCATGGTGCATGAAGGAGGGCTTTAGCTTTAGCTACATTGGGGACTGGGGACCAGCCTGGGAGGATATAGGCCTCTATAAGGGAGATGGTCTGTATCCTTCCAGGAAGGGGACCAGTCTTTAGTGGAAGGTCTAAATGCTACTTGGATGAGCATTTAAACTAGCCAGTGATGTGTGGAGGCTGTTCTATCAAAGGAGATAAAGACTGATCCCCCCAGATGATGAAGCAACAAGGAGGACGGGCCCAAGGAGAGGAAGCTCCCCCAGGGCAGGGGCACAGGAAAACAGGGGTAGGGACAAGGTGGAGAACAAGGAGGTTATAAATCAGGATAGCGCTCTCAGGATTTATTTAAGCATCCAACACAAACAGTGTGTGTAAAATTTGAGTTTTACACACCACCCTATGTTTTGTTTTATAAAATTGCTATGGAGCATTTTCCACCACTGCAATGATATAAATAGAAACACATCTCTGTGCAGCCATGGTCAGGTTCAAGTCCGCTATCAGGTTCAAGTCCTGTTTAAAAATGTTTACTTTTTTAAAAGCAGTTTCTCCCAAAAGTGTACTGAAAAGAGCTAAGTTAATTTTTTAACATCTTATGGCAAAGCCTGAGTGCAAGAGGTGCTGAAGTGTGTGGTGCAACGAAGGGTAGAACACAACTGGGAAACCCAGCGTATTTGACATTACACCCAGCTGGTTATAACAGCAAATTATAACAAAGTTTCCCTATGGGGAGAATACGCTCCCTGGGTACTATAAAATAACAATCATTTGCCATTATAGATATACTGTAATGCAAGTGTACTTCATGTGTGAGTTATAATGACCATTGTTTTTAATTTGATAAAAGAAATTACTGCTTAGTACAGTAGTAAGTTTAACCTTTATGGGCCAGATGCCATATTCAAAACATTTGTAAATACAAAAAAAAATATTCCTATACATTTCAAAATATTTTTTTGGGGGGGGGGGTGCATTTCAAAATTTGCAGAATTGACCTAATGTACATGCTTATGCTTTGGAAATCTGACAATTCCAGCATGAGATATTCTGCCACACAGCTGGGAATGGTGAGATGCAGCAAGGCGTAGTGCTGCAACATTAGGCATCCTTTATCCACACAGTATAAACTTTTGGTTGGATACTGTTTCTGTAATAGGCAGTGACGGCAACAATTACAGTAACTGCTGAATCAGAAAACAGCAGAACAAAACCTTCTGTATGTCAGAATTGCAGATCTTACAAACATCCAGTCTTTTCACTACATGTTGTTTTACAAGCCAGGCTTATTCAAGGGCTATGGATTTATTTAAAATATTCACCAAACAACTTGTTATGTCATTCCCTTTTCAAGTGAATGCCATGAGAGCTTAGTGCAAGATGAATCAGTCATTTATTAAAAATACATCAGCGATCCATACAGAAAACCTGAATGAAAATACAGCTAGTAAATAAAAGGATTCTCAAATCCTTTGCCTCCAGTAGACCTATTAGTTAAGAATGCCTCCAGGCTTGAAACCTATAAATTAGTTTTACTGCATGGCCCCTTTATCATTATATTGTTTCATTCTACAATGTCCTTGAAAAGTAAAACGCAATTGTTTAAACATGGGACATGTTATTTGATGGAACCCTTTCTTCTGTAATGCAGTTTCTGCACATATATAAAACTATGTCCATACAGCACTCTGAGAAGGGGAGGTGCAGAAAGCAAGGATGTAGGGCATATTAAAGACATAGTTCATGGCAACAAACATATGATAATATAGCCACAAATTAGGGCAAATAAAGAGCAGATGTTTACTTCTAATAGACAACTGACAATTTCATGTATTGTATTTTGATGTATTAGAAATTAAGTTAAACTTTTTAATAAATTATTTGTTAGTGCAGTGAAACAAGTTGGTTTTCACCTCTGCTTTTCACACTGCTAATACAACAAGAATTTGTCAATGCCGAATGTTTGCTTGCTGGCATTGGCATTGGTAGTGTAGGAGTTAAACAGCTGCATAATAGGAATGGCAGTGAAGTATTGAACTGAAGCCAACCCCACCACCACCCTGCAGAGACCGACAGGCATTGGGGTGTGCCTTTGGGTCATCAGGCATAACGGCCATGCCATTTCACCACACCCCACCCTGCAGACACTGACAAGTGTCATGGTGTGCCTTGGGGTCTTTGGCCCTTATGATCACCCCATTCCATCAGGAAATATGGTGAGATGGGTCCTGTATAGGAGAATGGGGTGAACTTTGGGGCCGAAGAGTCCAAGGCACACCTCGATGCCTCTCACTGACTGCAGGGTGTGGAATGGTATGAGCATTACAGGTGAGAATCCCAAGTCACACCCCTGATGCCTGTCAATCTCTACAGGGTAGGGCGTCATGGTTGGAAACCCTAATGCCTCAGGCATTCATTAACATTTTCACTCCAAATTTTCAACATGGGTTTTTTGTGACCCCACCTCATGAACAGTGGCAATATCAGTTTGTTAGCGGAAAGATGATTTCACACAGCGACTACGCCATTTGGCACCACAGGTGCGAAAACACATTTTGAACAGGATGTGAAACATGACAGCTGTACTCTTTCTGGGGAGGTGCAAAAAATGACAATTTTAAAAATGTGCAGTGAAAATATTAAAAAAACTGATGAAGTCACGAGCGTATGTAGAAAATGCGTAACGCACACCCGTAATGCAATTAGTTTGGGGATTTTTTTACAGCAGATTGTTAACACAAGGATTTTGGAACTTCCACTCATGAACAGTGTCACTGTGATTTTCTTAATCTGTCCCGAACAGTGATTTCTCACAGTGACCACTCACTTCTGCGCTGGAAGTGCGAAAACACATTTTGGCCATGGTGTGAAAAATGACAGCTCTACTGTTCATAAGGAAGTGTGGAAAAATGCCAGTGGTGAAAATCTGGACTGAAAATATTAGAAATCCATGAACTTATGAGGGTGAATGGAAACTGCATAATGGTCGCGCGTAACACAGTAATTTTATGGACTTTTTCACCAAATTTTTAACATAGCCATTTTAACACCTCTGCTCATGAACAGTGTCACTGTGATTTTCTTAATCTGTCCCAGACATTGATTTCGCACACTGACTGCGCCATTGATGCCTTACATGGGCAGAAACACATTTTGGGCAAGATGTGAAAAATGACAGCTGCACTGCTCATAAGGAGGTATGGTAAAATGGCAATGTTGAAAATCTGGAGTGAAAATATTGAAAATTCACAAGCTTACAAGCATGCGTAGGAACAGCACAACGCATGCTCGTAAAACAGCTATTTTTGGGAATTATTTTACCAAATTTTTTACATTGGGTTTTTGGTGGCCTACCTCATGAACTGCAACACTGTCATTTCATAAATCGATCCCAAAAGGTGGTTCCGCGCAGTGACCATGAAATCACCTTTCGGGCCTGATTAACAAAATGACAGTAACAGAATTCATGAGATGGGGTCCCAAAAACCCCCATGTTAAAAATTTGGTGAAAAATTCCCCCAAATGTCTGAGATATGCATCAAAGTTGAAAAAAAACTATTTATTCCATTATACAGCTTACCAGCATTTCTTCAGTTCGAGGTTGGCTTTGAAGAGTGCAGACATGTTCCTGGTCCACCGAAGATCATTGTGTCGAGCTATGGAGATAAGTATGGGGTGAGGTGGGGTGTGGGGAGGTGGATGGCACGGAGGGTGGGCGTGGGTGGGGGGACAGGACAGTCAGCGAGAGAAGGTTTTTTCTTCAGTTTTTTTCCCTTGGATGACACCGGACTTGTGCCATGCTGGGGTGAGCTCCCAGCATGGCAGCTGCAAGGTTGTTTGGGGGGCAGTGGTGCCAACGAGGGATTGGGCACCACTGTTGGCCATACGAACTGTTGCCACGCTGGGGTGGGCTCCCAGCGTGGCACCTAGTAGTCTCTTGGGGGCACAGTGGAGCACATGGGTGACTGGGCACCCCCATCTGCCATACAGACTGTTGCTATGCTGGGGTGGGCTCCCAGTATGGCACCTGGAACTCTGTTGGCTTGGGGGCGCAGCAGAGCCGACCAGGGGGTTTAGAGCCCCGATGCCCATACAGTGTGTGCACGTGGGGGGCATGAGCATAATATGCATGTGTGTGTGTGTGTGTGTGTGTGTGTGTGTGTGTGGAAGCGATGAGCACATGATATCTTATCGCTGCTCACTGAAGCATAGCTCTCCCTTTGAACTGTACGGCACTGCATTTTCAACTGCTGTCATAGACAGCTGCAGCATTCACTGGTGAACTGTTGCCATGCCTGCAAACACACTGACTGAACTGGAAGACAGGGTGCCACACCTCCAAAAACTCAGATGATGGCACTATGTTTCTTGCACATGCATGCAAGCAAACATAAAAAGTACTTTTTTTTTAACTGCAAATGTTGCATAATCAACAAAAAAGATAACAGCTGTTGACTACTCCTTAGTGGTTATTTAAATCATTTTCCTAAACATGAATGAAGATTACTGTTTCTTTTCACAGGGCCATGCTTTATAATTAAATGCCTGATAAGTTTTACTTACGTAAGACTCTCCATTGTGAAATGAATTACTTCCTGTAGTGTAGATGCAATGGCCTTAGGTTAACTTCGAACAGCCTTCCATTTCAGGTTGTAAAGCTTCAATCTTCTACCAGGTTTATTGTTTTACTAGTTTATTGTTTTTTCATGACTCTTCTGGTAAAAAAAAAAATCTTCTATGGAGACATCTAGTCTGATAAGTAGTATGTGTTCTTGACTTGTTGCTACTGTTATAAAGTGACTTCTGTACCTATGTTAGTTTTTGCTGTGCAAACAAAATAACATTTTGTGATGTGTGCATTTTACTCTCTAAAGTTCAAGGACCAAGAATCTCACTAGTGAGAAATGTTGAATGTTTCCGAGTTGTAGGCATTCAACTGAATAGAAATACCAGTGTCACCTTGTTCATCCTACAGGGTGATATTCATATAGCAAGTATAACTATCTGGTACTATGCATAACAGTGCTCATTTTCATATTCTTTCTTGTTATGCTTTCTACTTTTTATTTGTTTGCATTTCCTATGTCTGTCTGAGTACAGATATTGTTTGTCTTGTCCAAAAAAATAACCCCGTAAAGCTTGTTGACACACTGTGCAGTAATCATGTGGTGGGATTAGAACATATGCCACTTTCTGCATGTTTGCTGTACTGCCACATTCAAAGCTTGCTGACACATTGTGCAGCAATCATGTGGTGGGATTATAACCCGTGCCACTTTCTTCATGTTTGCAGTACTGCGTCGGTCAAAAAAATGTAGTAATTGTAATAGCAAATAGTTTGCGTATTGCGAGAGGCATAAACATTATTTTTTTTACCTATCTGATGGCATCTCTCTGCACATGATTCTATGACTGTGACAGCAGAAACACAGCTCAGCAAAGTGAAGGAAATAAGAATAAGAACCAGTTCATGACATAACATAATGACAGATCCACTGACAGACTACACACTGACATGCAAGCTCAGCCAAAAAAGAAAACAAGCTGAGAATGTATTAGTTGGGTTGGAGTTTAAACATTTATGGCATTTAATGCAGTACTGTTTAGACACTGATTTAAGCACTTAGCTGCCTATTCAGAACCTTTATTTCTGAAGGATTAGGAAGCTTTGAGCCTTTTCTGACCAGTTTCCCCTGCCTATAGAGCAGTACAGTGTATCTTGAGTTACCTCCCACTGTTAGTTACATTCCTTTGTAAAGTAACTCATTCACCACTGACTTTAGTGTACTTTCTTGTGGGGAATTGACAGAAAACTTTCCAGCAGCACAGAAGGGAGCACGCACCACATAGGAAGCGTAACCAGTTGTAAACAAAGTAGAACGTCCTTGTGTGTGTGCAGTAGGCAGCACAGGTCTGGGGAACAACACGGCAGGTGTACACATTTAAACGAACACAAAGAAGAAACTGGGCTCTTTTTAGCCAAATGCTGCACTGCACAATAGATCAGAAGGAAGACATTTATGTGTAACTGACATTTTTCTTTGTAGTACTGCAGCTTTAAGCAGGAGGCAGAGATCTGTGTTGCAGCACCAGTCAAAACACTTAGCAGAGGACAACTGCTTCACATTCCTGTCACATGCTACCACAGTAATTTTTCTCTTCTATATCATGGCAATACGTCAGCATGGCTCTGCCCATGCAGCTATAAAAATAAGTTTTCATAAACTGAGACTTACTGGGGCTGGTAGCTAAAAAAACAAGCAAAAAAAAAATTTCATAAACTGAGCCCTAAAAATGTACCTGAAGGCTTGCTCACTAAGGCACAGAAACACAAAGACCATGCACTCAGACAGTTCCATGGGGGCTAGATTAAATTAAAGAATGCCTCTTTTGAACAAATCACACAGTAAAAGCTGCACAGCTGGGGAAAACAAAAAGTAGCAAGCAAGAATCATACATTAAGAGAAGCACCTCCATCCCATGTGCTCACCTTTATCAGTGCACAAGCAAGAAACAAAGTTTACTGCAGCTCCTACTGTGTGATTCACTTAGGAGGGTAGCGTTTCAGTGGAGTCTAGTACAGTTCGCTTGTATCTGTGAGCAACATAAAAAAAATTTCACTAGGAAAATTTATCTTGCATTAAGCTTTTATTTTGGGCACCTTTTCTTATTGCTTTGGCTTTCAGTGGAGCAGGTAGCTAAACAAAAGTTTTCATACAATGAACCAGGTGTGATTCAAGGTAACATTTTTAGAGGGGCTGGAGGCTAATGAAAAAAAAAGGTTTATTCAGTGAAGCCTTAAACCGTACCTGAAGGCAGTTTTTTTGGGCCACATGGTTAAGGTGGGTTTCAGCGATGGCATCGTTCCTGGTGATGTTCCAGATAGGTTCTCAGCTTGAACACTTGCAGTGGGCTTGCAGTGGTAGAACCTCCAGGCAGCTTCTCAGGGGAGCGTAGCATGGTGATCAGGGCAACATCTTAGGGGAGCTTGGTGTGGTAATCAGGGCAGCATCTCTGGGGAGCATGGTGTGGCGATCAGGGTAGCAGTGTGGTATGGCAAACAGCAACTCTTCTGACTCTTGCTCTAATGGCTAAAGTAAAGACTACTGGCTGCATGCCAGTTTTAAAGGGCTGTGGATCTTGGACACACACACACTGGGAGCGTGATTTCTATGTGACACCTATGAGAAATTTCAAATTTGTGTGATGTCCGCAAGGAATTTTAAATTCTGCAAGCCTATCTTGATTCCACAATTCCATCTGTGATCACGGAAAGATGGAAAAACAGAGCCCTTACTCATGACCTGGGCATTCTAGCATATTTGTACACCAAAGTTTCAGCATAGCCTTCTTATTACCCCCCCCATGAACCCCGTACTGTAGCTAAAAATCCTCAAATCCCTGCCCAAACGTTATTCCACACCACCAAAACCTCATTCCGTGTCACAGCTGCAAAAAAAACTTTTAGCCAGGATTTGAAAAATGACAGCTGTCATGTTCATGAGGTGGTGCGTAAAAATGGCTATGCTGAAAATTTACAGTCAAAATATTTAAAATTACCAAAGTTACGAAAGAGCATAGAAAATTTTCAATATACACTCATAACTTTGCCTGTTTAACATACAGTATTTTGGTCTGAAATTTTCTACATAGCCTTCTTATGACCCTATCTCATGAACAAGGATAGTGAAAATTTTCAAATGCTGCCTGAGAGATAATTTCACCAAGTGACCATGAAAATGCATTTCTAGCCTGATTTGCATAATTCCACTACCACTGGTCATGAGGTGGCTCAAAATTCCCTGTTTGGTGTTCCGTGCACACCAAAAAATAATCACGGAACACCAAAACTGGCCCCCTGGTAATCCGAGGTGTATACTACTTTAAGGGAGCCACGTTCCAGCAGCCACCATTTTTGGGGGGCGCCTGTTTTTTTCCCCCCGGTGCAGCTTTATTTTTTTCTTCATTTTGCAGCTCCAGAGACCATTTGGCACCTTAAAAGATGCTCCAGCCAACCAGAATGCCGCAATCCATGTGCCTAGCCCAGACCGATCAAAATCTCGTGTTGACTGGTGAGAGTCAGGTCACGGGCTGAGCTACTGTGCAGTTTCTCCTCACTGACGAGGAGGCAACCATGCTGACAGGACTCTCTTTTCTGCTCCTCAACCAGACATCACTGCTGCTCTATTCGGGTTAGCTGGTAAATTGGTGGGTTGGTTGGCTGAAATGGGAGGGTGAAGGGAAAGTGGGAACCAGTTGTCAGAATGTTTTGGGGGGGTTGTGGTAACTGGGAGAGAGGATTTTGCACTCAACTGGTCTGAACGTCGGTGAGCTTCAAGAAAACAGTCAGAGGGTGGCCTTGGAATACATGGCAGGCAAAATAAATTGTGGCATGTTATGCTATGTTTTTCAGACTAGCCAATTTCTTTTACAAAAATTGACAACCAAAGACTGCCTAAAATACAAAAAAGAGGAACAAATGAAAAAAGGCCAACAAGGGAAACCAGTTTGCCTTAAGTTTTACAGAGGATGCTGCCCAAAACAAAAAAAAAAACCAAAAGGCAACAAGGGAAAAAAAACTAATTTTGCCTTTTTGGGCACTGTTCACAGAACAAAAGGCAACAACAAGGGGAAATTAACTTTGCCTTATGAGGGCACTACCTAGAGAAAAGCTTTAAGGCAGGAAACATATTTTGCCTTTTTCAGGGAGGGCACTGCATAAACAAAATAAATGAAGGCAACACAAGGAAGGGAATAAATAATAATTGCCTTGGTACATGCCCTAGTCTTTCCTGATTTTAGAGGCAAAACAGTAATATCCATGTTCCCCCTTGTTTTTGGACCCCCTCAAAAAATACATTTCTTTATTAATAAATAAAATGTATTAAAAAAGACACTGAGGCAGCAAGAACAAGCAGGCCAGCTTTATTTTCTGCAGCTGATATTTTTTTTCTGGGCAACTAGACTCAACCTGTGAAAACAAAAAAAAGAAAAATTAGATTCTGGCAGTTAAATTACAAATTTGGGCAAACAAGATAATTATTTTCTTATCTGAATTTTGAGGATGAGTTCAACACAAAACCACTCTCCCCTGGCAGTCACATCTGCAGTTGATGTTTAACAGTCTGCAACAGAGCACAACATCTTATATGGTGGGGCACCAGAATTGATTGTAATAAATAATCTTGCATAACAGTCACCTTGAACAGAAAATTCTCAAGGAGTGATCTGCAGGGTATCTCTTTGAGGTGTCACAAGAACAATGGGTTGCAAAGTACACTTGAGTTGAGCGTGACCTGAGAAAAATGTAATGTTCTGTAAATCCTGTAAGAAATTCCCAGACATTGCAGATACAACATCAATATATTACGAAGGGGGCTGCAATAATTTCACTGAGCAGTCTTTACAAAAGCATGCCAAGTCTAAGAAGCACTCCCTTGCTGATGTCCGATTTATATCTGAATCCCAACAGGCATCTGCTGCTGACAGAGCAACTGAAATGCTCAATTCCAATGTGGCATGCCATGTACAGATCTTAATAAGAAATGCACATGCCTTGGCTAAACATGCTAGGCCATATACAGACTTCCAGTGGATGTGTGATCCTGACAAATGTAAAGGGGCTGATATTGGGGAAACCTATCACAATGACAAATCATGCCGCATGTTAATTAGTAATATCACTGTAGTGGAACGTAAGAAGCTAGTGGATGTGGTGAAGAATGTGGACTTCCTATCAGGAATGACAGATGGAGCAACCGATTCTAGTATAAAAGGACAATAAATACATATGAACACACATACGAATATATGAAATGCCAGCAGAAACAGTCCTCTCAGTCTATTGAGTCTGCTCAATTGTGCAGCTAGCCCCTCAACTTGCAGATGCCCCACCCTCCACTCCTCATAACCACCCCCCAACTCTGTCCCACCCTCTCATAAATCCTCCCACCGTTCTACAAGATACCACCTCCTCGGGCAGTGTTCCACTTATCTACCACCCTTTCCATGAAAAAGTCTCTCCAGATTTCCCTCCTGAATCTCCCTCCTCCAATCTCAGTCAATGCCCTCTCGTGTCTCTCCCCCTTCTGATCTGAAGAATCCCTTCTGTGTTAATCCTGTTAATACCCTTTAGGTACAGTACTTAAAGGTTTCAATCATATACCCACTATCATTCCTCTCTTCCAGGGAATACATTTGCAGCTCTCCCAACATCTCCTCGTTGGATTTTCCCTCAAGTCCCTGTATCATCTTCGTTGCCCTATGCTGACTGGATAAAAGCCTAGACCATGGCCAGACACATGACATATAGAGTTGGCCTGTCCTTCTTGCTGAGGTACCCGGCTACAATGCGGGTAGTCCACAATGGAGTTCCACTGTAGTTCACCACCCTGGGGGCTCTTGAAGGTTTTCTTAGGTGTAAAAGCCCTGGGAATATCCCTCACAGCCACAGCAGCACACAATCATGGAGGAGGGCCTGATCGGATTAGATATGCACTCCCCCCCAGCTGCTCACCCCCAGACATTTCTGGCAAACAGCAGAGGACAATGCATGGGAGCTCCCACCGAAATCCAACAGGAAAAAGCATACCTCCAAGAAACACAGCAAAAGAGGACATCTGTTCGAGAGGGTCCTTCTGGGTGAATGGGACTCCAGCCAGATGGATACACTGACCTCAGCAGTCTCTGTTGCTTCACGAATAGCAACTGTTATGAGGCCTTGAGATCTCCACCCCCAGAGCAGCACCTGAAGACCTCTGGATCTCTGCCAGAAGCCCCACATTGCAGTCTCTCTCTTAGGCACCAACTCCTCATCATGGGTGATGAGGTGGAGGGCTCCATAAGCATCAGCTCCCTGAAGAAAATGCAGCAGCAAGAACCTGCTGACAAACTAGCTCCTCAATCCAGCCCAGTACAAACCCCATCCTATCTAGCACAGAGCTTCCCCACACCCCCCTTCAGGCCACTCCAGGAGTCTCTGATTAAGATAAGTGCTGCTAGCAACTGTTGTTTTTTTTTAACCCATTGATAGGGCAAAGCATGGGGACTGGTCGGAGCATGGGGAGTGGGGTGCTGAGCTAAAGGGGAAACTGAACTGTTTCCTGAACATCTAGGCTGAAACCACAGCTCTTGAGTTTCAGATGGGCTGCACCTCACCCCTCCTGAAGGCTTCTACAGCTACTGTAAATAGAGAATGAGCTAAATGACAGACCTTTGTCTCATCTGCCTGCCTCACTCCTATACAGGGAGGGAACCGAGGGGGCAACAACTGACCCACATGACATGAAGTATGAGAACCTAGGGAGGGGATCACTAAATCATCAGCAGAAGAGGTTGCCTCTCTTCCTTTATTGTGTTAATTTGTCTTCTTTCTTTCTCTTGGTTCACGATGAACGCGACTCCCCCACCATGGCAACTGAATGTGAGAAGCTTGCTGTGGTGGTTCCTGATTGTGGGTAGGAGGGGAGAGAAAATGGGTATGTGAGGGAGATGTAGACCCCATTGTGAATTCAGACATGGCAAAGGGGCCGCTGATAGGCCAATATGCCCAGACCCTCAGCAGCACCCCGACATTCAGTATTTAAGGGTTTTTCCCCCCTTTCTTAGTGGGCCAGCTAAGGGGCAGGGAAGGGCAAGGGCCGGAATGAGCCCAGCCCCCTCCCCCTTACAGGGATAGAAAATCAGCCTATCCCCCACCCAGAGCACCATGCCCCCCGGGGTCCTTCACTGCCCATACAGCTGAAGCACCACCCTGATAAGTGGGGCTCATTTTCCATTACATCCCATGAGCAGAAGCATCCCATGATGGCAATGAGGGATAATTAGCAAGGTTTTCCTAACTTATCCACATATGCCCTCCCCCGAATGTGATGCTACACCCCAAGGTTCCAAGTCTTTCCTCAGGCAGGATGGAGCTCACCTTACTCAGGTAACCCAACTCCGGCCAAGTCTGGGGACTAAACGCTCCCCCCAGTAGGGCTGAGTACACATGGTCCGTATTACCAGCCCTTGAGCCCAGGGAGCAGAGGTGGAGTCTTCAACTTACAGCTGTGGCCACAGGATCTCCTCTGTACCCCCTCAATGTACAAGCTGTTGTTGTATATAGTTTACTATACAGACTATGGTTTGAAACAGATGATTTATACCACAGAAAGTGAAGACATGCATGGTCAGCTGTTATGTTCTAAGTGCAATGTTTGTTTATTCTGCTCCATGTCAGGCCTGGTGGGATATATTTAAGTTCCTGGGAAGGGGTGCCCTCCTGTGCATAACCAATAGCCTAAAGTACGGGGAGCCGAACAGTATTAAACCGCATACCAAACCCAATGAGTAATACAACATATATCACCTGGAATGTCAGAGGGTTAAACACCCCCAACAAAAGAAGGCAGGTGTTGACCTGATTGGGACTATTCCTTCCACTCCCCAGTCCATAACTCACTCAGCCGAACTGACCTGTGGCTTATCTCCCCTAATACCACCAAGGATGCCCTGGAAGCTACCATCCTCCCTCTGGTAATTTTGGATCATGCCCCTATTCGGCTGACAATCACCTGGTGCCCCCATCATTCTCCTCCCCCTTCTGGATGCTAGACCCCCTCCTACTGTGTGACCCTGACTTCACCCCATGGCTCCAGCAGTAGGCGGCACAATTCTTTGAGCTGAACCCGATCTCTGACACTTCGTTGGGTAACCCGTGGAAGCCTTTCAAACCCATGTTGTGGAAGCTAATGTGGATATGCGCTTAGAGGAGGAGGAGGAAAAAAAGGGAAAAGTGCCAGCTTGAACTGGAATTTTTGTTAAAAAAGGCAGAAGAGGCCTTTAAAGCACTCCCCAAATCCTCCCTCCATTCCCATGCAGGTCGGGAAGTGGCAATCCTCAGAATGGAGTTAAACGAACTGATCTTCAGGAAGGCTGAAATAGCCATCTTACAGCTTAGACACAAATACTAGTAAAGGGTGGGGGAGTCCTGGCATATCGACTGAGAAGGCAGCAGGTGGAGTGACATATAGCCCATTTGAAGGACATGCAAGGTCAGGACAAAAACTGAGAACATAAATCAAATTATGGTGACCTACTATATCAGGCTGTATTCCTCCTCCAGAACACCCAACTCTGAGGGTGCCCTCTCATTCTGACATGGACTCCATCTCCCCACTCTCTCATACCAGCAAGCTCTGGCATTAGATAACCCCTCACAATGGAGGAGGTGGCCATGACCCAAGGGCCTTGAAGAAAGGGAAAGCACCTGGAGGAGATGGCTTCCCACTTGAGGTATGGCAAATGCTGAAGCCTATAGTGTCCCCTATCCTTCAACAGGTATACACAGAGGCTCTGGAGAAAGGTGCCTTCCCCCCTCCTTCTGAGAGGTGATCATTGCTGTCCTGCCAAAAAAAGGGAAAAGACCCCCCTGCAGGCGACCAGCTATAGACTTAAAGATCTCGCTGCTATTGCTAATGTGGGCAGCAGGATCCTGGCAAAAATTTTAGGCTCCAGGCTCAACCCCTCTTCCCCTCCTTCATTCACCCTTCCCAAGTGGGTTTTGTAGTAGAGTGCAGACCATATCAGGTCTCTGGTGAACCTAATTCATAAGGCTAGATCTCTTCCTAGCCCAGCAGCAGCGTTGGCGATTGACTTCGAAAAAGCTTTCGATTCCATCGAATGGGACTTTGTCCAATAAGTCCTGACCACAATGGGGATCGTAGAAGGGTTCCGGGCATGGGTTGGAGCCATATACCACCTCCCATGGCAAGGGTCCTTACTAACTCCATGCCTCCTCCCCCGCTCAGAAGAACAACACACCAGGAGTGCCCCCTCTCCTCATTACTTTTTGTGTTGAACTGGTAATCCATGTGGAACCCCACTTTTCAAAATGAATATCTAGCCCTGGATGGGGTCCCAAAAAGGCCATGTTGAAAATGTGGGGTCAAAATATTCACAATTGACAAAATTATGCATCAAAGTTCAAAACCCCATTGAAATACATTGAACAACACTTACCTTAGTTTCTCATATAGCAGTCGCTGGTTCCAGCAGCAAGATGTGTCTTCGATCAGAGAGTGGCTCTTTACCATGGGATATGCTCAGATGAGAGAGAGGTGTGGAGGTGTGGTGGGGGTGGGTGGTGGGTGCAGAGTGGGAGGTCAGCAAGAGACCATTTTCTTTTTTGCAGGTTTTGTTTTTTTCAGGGGATAGTGAGTGACATTCCAATACTGGTATTTGGGAAACCCAGCGTTGGGCTGCTGTTCGGCAGCACCAAGGGTGGGCACCCTGGTGCCGACATATACATATTGGGAATGGGGGAGGGGTGGGTGACCTGAAGGGGAAGAGAATAAACAGAAACAGTACTGGAGGTGGGCACCCCATTCCACTTTTATAAAAACACAAAATATAAGATAGCTAGCTAGACAGACATACAAAGAGGCAAGGAGAACAGAGGCTCATGGGCTTACTGCTATCACTGCAGCCCCCAGCAGGACTCCAGCTGCAGCTGCAGAACGCAAGAAAGTCCTGATGTTTTCATACAGAGAACGTTGGTGAACATCTCTCACTAAGCTGGGCACCCTGGATTTTGTGATACTGTACTTTGAAATTATCTTTCTTGCCATTACTTTAAAAAACAAACAGAATCTAGCTAAACAGGTCCCCAATTTAGCTAGGTTCAGCTGTATGTTTTTTTTTAAATTGCACCTTTTTATGTCTTTTCCATGTTTTTTATTTTGCGGGGAGAAAAAGAAGGCTGATCTCATGGCACAAAAAACCTTTTTGGTGCTGTAAGAAGCAAGTGGGGAGAAACCAGAAATGTTCTTGTGACATGGAATATTTGGTGTCTTATCAGAACGCTATTCCAAAAACCTAACTAAGCATGCTCAGAACAGAAATCTCAAAACTTTTTATACTTGTAACTCAGGACTGGTTTAATATTACTTCATGAAACCTTCAGAATGCGCTGCCTTCGTACAGCACACTTCTACCCTGAAAGTTTTGTAAAAAAAAATCTTATTCTTCGTAGACTGTACCTGAGAGCAACCAAACTCCCATGTTAAGTATAGGAAAAAAAATTAGACGTTTACAGGAAAATTCCATATATGGATTTCAGAAACCGCACAAGGAACTAGAAGGGGGACAGGATCAGATCTACAGTACAGTAGCTTCTTCTTCTTGTTTTTACATTGTTTCTTGTGGATTCTACTTGGCAGAAGGTTATTTCTTTCCTTTCTTACTACTAAGGGGCTAGCAGGGTATTGTTTGGGGCTGTTGGAATTTTGAAACCTGTTTTGGTAGCTATAGGTGGGCTCATTTGTTTGATGATTCACTGTGTGGCAGGCTGCATTTGTAGAGGCATATTTCTTCTGTTTTAAAACATAATTGGTGTGATTTAACTGGATCTGTTTCTTTGAATTGAGACCTATATCTTCTAATTCCAAGCCTATTTTGATGTGTTGTTGGTGAAGCTGTTTGAATTGGAGTCCTGTTTCTTTGGGTAGCAAACCTATTTGGGGGCTTTGAGTAGAATTGTGATTCATTGTTGCTGGCTTCACTAGCTGCAAAGTTTTAGTGCAGAGTGGGGGAAGGGTGCTAATGGTCTGACCAGAGGCCTCAGCTACCTGATTGTTTCTGGAAGACTTGGGCTCGTCCCACCCCTGGTCCATGATTTCCTTTATACCAGGGGTTCTGACATCACTTCCTTAAATGGGCAAAGGATATGCACCTGTCATAGCAGAAGCAGACATCCAGGAAAGGAACAGCAGCAAGTGAAGAGGTGACTGCTATCTCAGTGGAAGGGAAGTAAATGCAAATCTAGGAGCTTTCATTATTATTCATTGATATTGCATTGGGGAAAGGAGGAGTAGGAGTTTGAAGAAGGTTGTGCAATGGCTACTTAAAGTCTCTTTGAGTGTGGATAGGAAGGATAGGAATATAAAAAGCAGTTGCTCAGTATATCTAAACGTGTACAACAAAGGAGGTAAGGGAAATAAAGAAAAGAATGTTTTGCACTGATAGAGGGGGAGAGGGGAGACTTGGGGGGGTGTTTGGTATCCTGCATCTGGAAGGGTGGGGGGTCACTGGTGGGCAATGACAGCAATGGGTAGGGTGGTAGGCTGCAACAACTGCAGTGCACCAATCTTTCTAAAAATTGCCTGGAGTGTGGGACGATGTTTTGTGTGCAACCACATAGAAAAACTTAGAAAGGAGATTGAGGGTCTGCAGGAGGAGCTAAGACAGGCAAGGCAGATTGGGGGTGGGTTTAGTCCAATACTGGAAGGAGGAAGAGGGGGAGATGAGGAAGGGAGATTTAAGCCAACAGTGGTGAGGAGAGGGTCAGAAGAAGGGAAGTAGAGACAAAGGGGCCCAGGCCAGGAAGAACAATTGCCAGGGAAACCAGGTCAGGAGATGGAAGACAAATGGAAAGAGGAGATAGGGACTTGTGAGGGGAGGTGAAGAAGTGGCAAAAGTCATGGAGTGGAAAGGAGAGAAAAGGTTACTATGAAGAGAGAGGGAGTGGGCATTTGTGAAGGGTCTTCAAAAAATAGTTTTGCACTGCTAGAGAGGAAGAAGGTAGAGGAGGGAAATTATGAAATTAGAGGAGTAATTGATAAATGCCCAGACCAAAGTGGAGCAGGGGGAAATTCTGCTGGGAGAATTGCAACAGGGGTAAAAGGGGGAAATAATGTGCAGGACGAAGAAGAGGAGCTGGAAATGAGAGAGGGAGATGAATGGAAGCAAGCAGGGAGTAAGAGGGGTGGAATCTTGGTGCTGGGAGACTCAATACTAAGAGGAGTCAGGTGGGATAGCAAGGGGGAGAGGCATAGTCACATTTGGGTGGAGGCCATGCCAGGAATGACAGCAAGGGTGGGACAATCTGTTCTGAAATATGCTAGAAGGGGTAGGGACAAGCCTCATTTACAGTAATTATACATCTTGGGACAAATGACCTGACTGACAAGACAGTAGATATAGTCCAGAGGAGGTTTGAGCAACTAGCACAATTATGTGAGGGGGCAGGAAGATCAGTAACTTTTTCAGTGATACTTCTGGTGCCAAAGGCAAGCACAACAAGAAAGCTGAGAATAGATGAATTTAATGGATGGCTAAGAACCTGGTGTTGTGCTAAAGGGTATGGGCTGTTGGGGGTGGGAGGGACCTAGGAGGACAGTAGTCTCTATGCCAAAGACAGACTACACTTGAGTGAGGAGGGAAGAAAAGTGTTGAAACAGAGGATGGAGGAGTACATAGAGGAAGTTGGGAATTTAAACTAGGAGTGGGGGTGGCAATTTGGGAAGAGATATGCAGAGACCACAGGTTGGGAAACCATATGAGCTAACCCCCCATAACAGTGACAAAGGACATATGGCAAGTACTATTGGTGATGCTAGGAAAGGGGGGCAGGATGGGAGGGGGAAAAGGGTGGAAGGTGGTTACCCTTAATGCTAGGAGCCTTGAGAGGAAAACTGCAGAGTTACAGGTTCTCATGGCAGAGGGAGAGGTGGACATTGCAACCATCACAGAAACATGGGCCACCCAATACAATGACTTTGACCTGTATGTACCAGGGTACAGGTTATTTCATAGGGACAGGGTGATTGGGAAAGGAGGGGGTGTGGCACTATATGTGAAGGAAGGACTGAAGTGTGTAAGGGAGGAAGGGGAGGAGGGTAGTACAGAGTCACTTTGGATGCAAATCCAGGATTCCAAGAATAGGATTCTTAGAATGGGAGTGGTGTACAGGCCACCATCTCAGACGGAGGAGTTAGACAGGGAACTAGTGGGACAGATCAGGAGGACCTGTAGAGGAGTAGTGTGGTGATTGTGGGGACTTCAGCATGCCAGAGTGGACTGGAGTACCCACAACCAGGAACAGAAGGAGCAGGTACTGCTGGATGTCTTCCAGGACAGCTTCCTGATGCAAATGGTCAGAGAACCAACCAGGTTAGGGAATATCCTTGACCTTGTGCTGGCAAATGGGACTGTAAAAGAACTTACAGTGGAGGAACCGCTGTCAGGGAGTGACCACCACTCAGTATGGCTCACATTGGATATGGGCAAGGAAGGAGTGGAATCTGGCACAAGAGTGCTGGACTTCAGGAGGGACGACTTTGGGAGGATGGGGGAAGTGGTAAAAGAGTACCTGGCCAGAATTCAATCTAGTATGGACACTAACCAGAGGTGGGAGCTCATAAAGCTGGGGATAGTGGAGGCAACCAAAACTTGCTGCAAAGCCCAGATCAAGAAGACTAGGGCTAAGAAACCGAGCTGGTTGAGCAAGGAGGTCATGGAAAAGGTAAGGAGGAAAAGAGCTGCCTTTAGGAAGTACAAGAAAACAGGGAGGGGGGGAGGACAGGGAGGAGTACTTGACAGAATCGAAGGAGGTGACGAGGGCAGTAAGGGGAGCCAAAGCATCTACGGAACTCAGGCTGGCACAAGACATTAAGAAGGGGGAGAAGGACTTCTTTAAGTACATCAGGGAGAAAAGGAGCTGTAAGGACCACATAGTAAGGATTAGGAAGGAGGGGGGTTGGGTGGAAGCAGGGTGCGATCAGGGTGGGACAAATAGGATCGCCAGGTCGCCAAATGTGACCTGGCTAATCATTCTGGCCACTTATTTTTGTTTAAAACTCGCCATTCTGGTGAGTAGTAAGCACTCGGTCGGCACGCATGTGTGGTAGCTCAGCATGCCTTCCATTCATTGTTTTGCTGAGCTGCGCGTCATCGCGCATGCCTGACATCCGTTTTTTTCCTTCTGGAGTGCAAGTGTATGCACGGCCACGTTGGGGAATGGAGATGCAGAAAGCATGATTTCCGAGCCACCCAGATGCCTGTCAGCTCTACAAAAACTACAACCCTTACTCGAGTCTGCACACACCAAGGGCCAGAATGGGTGAAACCACGATGTAAGCCTTAGTGCGTTCATGTGGTTGGTTGGAGGGGAGGGTGCTGCATTAAGTATGTAGGAAAATTCTCTAGCCCACCACTTTGATTTTGGTGGAGATCGAGAGGGTGCTCTCTAAGAAATACTTCTTGTGTTGTGTATTGTGGCAAACTTGTCTTGCACCTAAAGCTCTTTTAAGGGCTGAAAAACTTGTGAAATATTGACCTGGCTGGAATTAAAGGCATAAAAATACATAGATTGACGACGATGTGCTGACTGAATAACGGAGGGGGAAGGGGAGCGAGGTCAGTGTTTCAACTGAAGTGGAGAACTGCGTTGTACTGCTGTCTTGACAGCTGACAGTAAATATATAACATTGCAGAAATTGTGGGAGTCAGGATGGACACAAGTTAAACTCACCGTTTGGGAGATTGCAGTTCTTTTTTCTCCCCCAGAGAATCTCAACAAGGTCTAATCTCTGAAAACCTTGTAAAGCAGAGCTGCATTTTTCAGTAGAGGGTCTGACATAGCAGGACTGAACAGAAAAAGTTAAAGGTCCTGGTGGGAACCGTCTGCTTCTGATGGACTGATTTCCTGTGGGGGGACATAAACATAAAATTGATATTTCTGTTGGTTTGGTGCATAAGCTTTCTAAAAAAAGAATTGTGTGTTGCGCAAGCTACTGGCACAGCACTGCTGATACTACCTACCTGTGCAGTGTGCCATGTAAAGTGATTTAAGGTGGGCTGCTTCTAATCTGGGCAAAAATTAAAAAGCCTGCAAAAAGTACCTGGTCCCTGATAGTACTGACAAAGGAGAGGACGTACTACTGGGTTAGGTTTTGTTAAAACAGGTCTACTACTGTGTGTGACTACTGCCTAGTGGTGACATCAAAGTGTCTTGCAAAGTCTGTCCATATACCATAATAAACTCCATCTACAGTCATCTTCCTGTGGTTGTGTGTCAGCAGTGTGTACCTCTTGTTTGTTGTAGAAAAAACAGCTTGGTATCATTATTTGAAACAAGTCCATAGGACTGTCAGACTACCTGCCTATTATCAGTTTTGACAGCAAGCATATCTTGTCCTCCAGTTGTTGGAGAGAAAAAATATATAAAAGCTTGTTAAAATTAAGTCCATACCATATTATACCCACATATAGGACAAGCTGTGTGCCCCTGTTAGTGACAGGCAGCATCTTGTTGTAGCAGTCCCTCCAGTGGTTCTGTCAGGCACTCGTGCTTTTTGGGGGGAGACTGACTCATTCCAAAAAACAAAACAATAAAAAATAGATATAAAAGTCTGCGGAACTTAAGTCCACAGGACTATCTATGCTGTGTGCCCCTTTTAGTGACAGTTTCTTGCTGTGACAGTCCATCTGGGCATCTCTCATCTTCCTGTGGTTGTGTCAGGCTTTCAGGGGAACCTAAATAACAAATTAAAGCTTGTTATAAGTCGTTCAAAGCCCAGATAGGACTACCTGCATCTGTGTGTGCATATTAGTGACAGCGTCTCTGTGGTTGTGTGACACCAGTCCACCTGTCTCATTCTACCCTTGCCCTCACATTTAATTTTAGTGACCCTACAGTGGTGGTAACAGCACAGCAGCAGTGCAGGCCTGGCCATGTCATGAAAACAAATTAAGGCACACAAAAAAGTAACCCTTCCCCTGCAAAAAAACACACTAGACAATAAGAGAACCACAACATCTATTCTGAAAGTTTTATTGCTTTACTTGGAAAAAGGAAAAAGTGTACACTTTTAGGACTTGTTTCCACTTGTAAATCAGCATGATCTGGTCAGACTCCTGTCTCTGCAGTCCACGCATGGTGTTTCTCCGCAGTCCCATCTTCAGTAGTTACCCTGGTGATTTTCGTCTCATTTTCTCATAGTTGTGCCACCCTTGTTTCCCTTTTCGGATTAGACAGGCAGGCCAGGACTTTGAATTTGTACTTCATAAATTCTCCCTCCCGTGTAATACTTGATGCTGTTCTGGGCTAATTCTCATCAGGATCTCTGGTAAAGACTTTCCCAAATGTAGGTTAATAGACAATTCCTCGTCGGAAATGCAAGTTAAAAAAATGGCCACCCATATTTTATAGTAAAGTGGGGGTAAAACAATTGGCCACCTAAAAACATTTTTGGCCACCAGATTTTTATGTATGGTGGCCAAAATGGCCACCAGGGCAAAAAGTGATTTGTCCCACCCTGGGTACGATAAGGCAGAAGCACTAAATGAGTACTTCTGTTCAGTATTTACTAAAGAGAAGGGGGGGGTGACACCCAAGGTGGGAGAAATGGCAGAAACAGAGGGAAGGGGTGGCAGATGGAGAAATCATGGAGGGCAGAGTTCAAGAGGGTTTGAAGGCACTGAGGGTGGACAAGGCGCAAGGTCCAGATGGCATCAACCCCAGGGTACTGAAGGAGCTGGCAGAGGTCCTTGCAGGACCTTTGGCAGACCTATTTAATGCCTCACTACATTCGGGGTGTGTACCTCAGGACTGGAGGATGGCTCATGTGGTGCCCCTCCACAAGAGTGGCCCCAAGGATGAACTGGGAAACTACAGACCAGTGAGCCTCATATCTATCGTGGGTAAGCTAATGGAGACTATCCTGAAGGAGAGGCTGGTGGCCCTCCTAGAGGCCAAAGGACTACAGGACAGCAGACAGCATGGCTTCATACGTGGCAGATCCTGCCAAACCAACCTGGTGGAGTTCTATGACTGGGTAACTAGGCAACGGGACAGGGGCCATGCAGTGGATGTCCTGTATCTGGACTTCAGTAAGGCATTCAACTCGGTGCCGCATGGACGACTGGGAAGGAAGTTAGTAGGCACAGGGGCGGGTGCAAAGCTGGTGAGATGGGTAGGAAACTGGCTTCAGGGAAGGCAACAGAGGGTGGTGGTGGGTAGGGAGCTTTCACACCCAAGGGCAGTGACGAGCGGTGTCCCACAGGGCTCGGTGTTGGGACCAGTGTTGTTTGGGATATTCATTGCAGACATATCATGGGACATCAAGAGCAAGATCAGTCTGTTTGCTGATGATACCAAGGTAGGCGCGGTGGTGGATGACCTAGGGGGGTGGCAGAGGTTGCAGAATTATCTGGCAAAGCTTGAAACCTGGTCAGACACCTGGCAACTGGGGTTTAATGCCAAAAAGTGCAAGGTGCTGCATTTTGGGACGAAGAACCTAAGGAGGAGTTACCAGCTGGGGGGAGTGCAGCTAGCCCAGACAGAGGAGGACAAGGATCTGGGTGTGCTCATTACAGGGTCAATGAACAACTTGGCACAATGTAGGAAGGCAGCTGCAAAGGCCAACAAAATGCTGGGTTGTATTGCAAGGGGTATATCCTCGAGGAGGGAGGAGATGATTCTGCCACTGTATAGGTCATTAGTTAGACAACACCTGGAGTACTGTGTGCAGTACTGGTGCCTGTATCTGAAGAGAGACATTAAGTTACTGGAGGGGGTGCAGCGCAGGGTGACAAAGATGATCAAGGGGCTGGGGAACTTATCATACGAGAGGAGGTTGAAGGAGTTGAACATGTACTCACTGGAGGAGAGGAGGGACAGGGGTGATATGATTGAAACCTTTAAATACATGAAAGGAATAAACAAGATGGGTACAGAGGGGCTGTTCAAAGTAAGGGAGGGGAGGGCCACCAGGGGCCATGATATGAGACTGGAGGGAGGAAGGTTCAGGAGGGAGATGAGGAGACACTTTTTTACAGAGAGGGTGGTGGCTGGGTGGAATGTGTTACTTGCAGAAGTGGTATCCAGTAGAACATTGGACTGCTTCAAAAGGGGATGGGACAGGACAAGGGGGAGGGTTCATGAAGGGGAAGGGTGGAAGGGAGGGGCAGCTGCAGAATAAGGGGTGCTAGCAGCACATTCGAGCAGACTTGATAGACCTCTGGGCCTTTATCTGCTGGCAAAGTTCGTATGTTCGTAAGCTGTCACCACAAAACTTTCCAGGTGCAAATATAGGGGTTTAGCAATGAACACCCTACTCGGTCCTAACTGTAGGGGCACTACAGTGTCCCTATAATAAAAAACTACAGGTGAGAAGCCACTAGACAGCCAGTGTTGCTCAGGATCGGAGAACAATTCATCAGCTAGGCAGCTAGTCTGCTGTGCTTCATAGAAACATAGAATTTGCTGGCAGATAAGGACCGCTTGGACCAACCAGTTTTCCCATTGTCCTTGCCTATACTGTCACTGCAGACCCTACTCGATTTCTGGCTACTTCCCCCTAGGTTTGCTCCATCCTGCCCTGCTACACAGAGTCTGTGGGCCCTTAATCACTTTGGCAAGACATAGAGGAAAACAAACTCTGGCCCGAGATGATAGGCTGCAGCTGAAGAATGTGGGATAAAAATATTTTAAATTACCAAAGTCACAAACATGCATTTGCAAAATGTAACATAGGCTCATAAATATGTTGGTTTGTAATATTTTTATATCAGATTTTCAAAATAGCCTTGTTATGACCCTGCCTCATGAAGACAGGCAGACAAAATGTTCAACTCCTGGCTTAAAGGTGTTTTTGTGCAGGGACTGCAAAATAAATTTTTGCGATGCAAAAACAGATTTTGGGCAGGAGTTCAGAAATGACAGCTGCCACATTCATGAGGTGCTCGGAAGAAACATAGAATTTGATGGCAGATAAGGATTGCTTGGCCCACCTAGTCTGCCCATTTCCCTAACGGATAAGCTGCAGATCCTTGTTAACCAACAGCCTACTTCCTCTTACCACCCACTAGAATTGTCTTATGTTGGTCGCATGCATTCTTGAATTCGCCCACGGTTTTTGACTCTACAACTTCCTCAGGAAGGCTGTTCCATGCATCTACAACCCTCTCTGTGAAGAAATACTTCCTCACATTACCTCTGAGCTGTCCCTCCTCTATCTTCAAATTGTGCCCCCTTGTTCTTGCACATCTCTTTTTCTGAAAGATGCTACCCTCTTGGACTTTGTTGATTCCCTTGAGGTATTTGAAAGTATCTATCATGTCCCCACTCTCCCTCCTTTCCTCGAGACTATACATCTTAAGCTCCTTTAGTCTTTCTTCATATGTCTTCTGGTGCATACCCTGCACCATTTTGGTTGTCCTCCTCTGGACAGCCTCCACTCTATCTATGTCTTTGCAGAGATGGGGTCTCCAGAACTGTACACAGTACTCCAGATGTGGTCTTACCAACTGTCTGTTCAGAGGGCCAACAACTTCCTGTTTTCTACTGGTGATGCCTCTCCCTATGCACCCCAGTATCCCCCCAGCCCTCCTTACTGCCTTCTCACATTGCTGGCCCACCTGCCGGTCATCTAATATGGCTACCCCCAGGTCCCTTTCCATTTTTGTTGTTGTCAATATCCCCATTGTGTACTCTTCCCCTGGGTTTTGTTTCCCAGGTGAATTACTTTGCACTTCTTTACGTTGAATCTAAGCTGCCATACATTTGACCATTCCTCCAACCTTGCCAAGTCCCTTTTCATCCTTTCCACCTCACCTTGCATTTCAAACCAGTTGCAGATCTTTGTGTCATCTGCAAAGAGACATACTTTCCCTTCCAGTCCCTCTGCAATGTCACTTATAAAGACATTTAAAAGGACCAGCCCCAGTACTGAACCCTATGGTACCCCACTAGTAACCCCCCTTTCTTCACTGTGGACTGCGTTTACTATTACCCGTTGTGCCCTGTTGTCCAGCCAGTGTTTTATCCAGACTACCACCGTGAGACCCACTCCCAGCCTGGCTAATTTGTTTATTAATCTTTTGTGCAGGACTGTGTCAAATGCCTTGCTAAAGTCTAGGTAAGCCATGTCCATAGCCCTTCCCTGGTGTACTACTTTGGTCACCCAGTCAAATAAGTCAATTATAGTTGTCTGACATGACTTTCCTGCTGTGAATCCATGCTGCCTTGGGTCCTGTACCCCACTAGCCTCCAGGTATTCAACAGTTCTTTCCTTCAGAAATGATTCCATCATTTCCCTACCACTGAGGTCAAACTGACAGGTCTGTAGTTTCCTGCCTTTGTCTTGCTCCCACTTTTGTGAACGGGAATCACATCTACCCTCCTCCAGTCCTCAGGTACTACACCATCCTCCCATGATTTATTAAAAAAAGTAGTCAGTGGTGTTACTAGTTCTTCCCTTAGTTCTTTTAGAATTCTGGGGTGAATCCCATCAGGCCCCATTGCTTTATCCACCTTCAGTTTTAAGAGTTCTTTCAGAACACTTTCTTCTGTGAAAGGATTAATATCAACCCCCCTATCCAGAGTGCTTGTATTGACTGGATTAGGGATCTCCCCCTGCTTTTCCATTGTGAATATTGAGCAGAAGTATTGGTTCAGTATCCCTGCTTTTTCACTGTCGCTCTCTGCCCAACCACCATCCTCTTTATTCAGCCTCAGTATCCCAGTCTTAGTCATTCTTTGCTCCCTAATGTACCTATAAAAGGTTTCATCCCCTTCTTAACTGAGTTGGCTGTCTTTTCCTCGGTGTGGGCCTTTGTTATTCTGACTGCTTTCCTCACTTCCTTCTGCTTGAACTGGTACAATTCTCTGTACTGCTCCTTCTGTGTTTCCTTATACTTCCTAAATGCTATCTTTTTCTCCCTTACCTTCCCTCCACTTCTTTTGAGAACCATAGTGTTTTTTTCTTTTGTTTTGATTTGTTTATTTGCTTCACACAAAAGCTTGTTGCCTCTGTGATGGCGGTTTTGATGTTTCCCCATTGTTGCTCCACCCCACCTTCTTGCCTATTTGCTAGTGCTTTTCTGATGCACTCTCTCATTTTGACAAAATCAGCCCTCCTGAAGTCCAGTACCTTCAATTTTGTATGGCTTGACTCTACAGCTAAGTTTATTGTGAACCACACTGTTTGGTGGTCGTTTGTTCCCAGGTGGCTACCCACTTCAAGATCGGAGATCCTCTCTCTGTCCCCATTTGAGAGTACCAGCTCTAAGATTGCTACCTCCTGAGTGGGTTCCAAAACTAGCTGTCTGAGGCATGTCCCCTGTAGGGCATTGAGAATGGCCCTGCTCTTGGATGTGGCTGCTGCAAAGGTACTCCAGTTAACATCTGGCATATTCAGGTCCCCCATCAGCAATATCTCTCCTTTCTCTGCCATCCCAAGGATGTCGTCAATCATTTCCTTGTCTATTTTCTCCCCCTGAGATGGAGATCTGTATATAACCCCTGTGCAGATTGTGGTGCCATTTCCAGTCTCCAGGGTGACCCACAGTGCCTCCTCTCCTCCCTGTTTACCCTTTAGTTCTGTTGCTTTGATCCCCTTCCTTACATAGGGAGCTACTCCTCCTCCTCCTCTTCTTCCTCCCTATCCCTCCTATAGATTGTGTACCCTGGTATGTTGCCATCCCAGTCATGGTTCTCTGTGTTCCATGTTTCTGTGACTGCCATGATATCCAGGCATCCCTCTTCCATCAAGGCCACCATTTCGGGGAGCTTTTTACCTAGGCTACAGGCATTGGTACTCATTACCCTCCATTTTTTCATGGCTTTATTTCTTTTTGCCCCATACCTGTCCTTACTGTCTTTGTCTTTTTCTCCATTTACCCCTGCCCTTCTTATCCACTGCTCTATCTTGGTGTTTACCTCACTAACTACCCTGATTTTTTTTGGAGGGGGCTAGGATTTGCCTTCTCCTTTTCGGTGCCCCCCCGGCTAGTTTAAAGAAATGGCTCTGCTGAAAATTTGGGCTAAAAATATTCAGCATTAATGAACTTATAAGCCTGCATTCACAAGAATCAATATAGGCTCATAACATTTTTGTTTTTTAATGTTTTTACACCAAATTTCCAACATAGCCTTCTTATGATCCCACCTCATTAACAAGGGCAGAGAAAATTTTCAACTCATGGACAAAAGGTGATGTCATGCAGGGAATGTTAAGTTACCTTTCAGGATGTAAAAAAAAACACATTGGCGGGAGATCACATGATGTGGCTAATGGCATAGGACGCTTTCTGATCGAGCTCCCGCTCCCCTTACCAATACCTCGCTATTTTTCAAGAGATTTAAGCATTTCAAGTGCATACGTCATATTTCCCAGGCATCGGAAGGTCTAACAGCAAGAACTGAGTGGATCTGGGGCTGGTTCATGCATTTTAAGTCTCATTATGGAAGTGGAGATGAAGGCCGCACTACCCCGACATACCCCGCCATCAATCCCTGAAAAAATGGCCCAAAAAAAACAATCACAAATGGGAGGAGCTATTAAAATGTCTGGGGTATCATCCAATCAGGGAGTACTCACCATAGAAAGATACCTGGCGGAGTTTGCTCCCCTTCGGGAAGAACTTAAATCTATCACTGCAGAGATGAAATCAGTGACCAGAGCACTGGAATCCACCACAAGAAGCCTTGGAAATGTGGAGGCCCGGGTGATTTCAGTTGAATGCAGAATTGAAAAACTGGATCCTGATCTTCAAGCCATGAAACAACAAATAAACAAGCTTGAGAGTAAAGCTGAAGATCTGGAAGGAAGAAGCTGTATAAACAATGTTATAATTATAGGCTTACCGGAACGGGAGGAAGGCATAGATACTGTACTGTTCATTCAAAAGCTGGTGGCTAAAATAGCAGACCCTTCTCCTATGGGTCCAACTATATCATAGAGCATGAACACCGGGCACTAAGACCCACTCCACCTCCAGGTGCCCCTCCGAGAGTACTGAGATTCTGTTTCCTTAACTATTTAGAAAAGGAACATTTTGGGGGGAAGGTGAGGGAGATAAAAGTGGTGAGATGGGAAGGCTCACAGTTAAGAGTGACTCAGAATCCATCACTATCTGTCAGAGATGAGCAAAGTTTCACCCTATCATAACCAAATTGATGCCGGCATGAATAAAATTCGGAATGGGATACCCCGCCAGATTTCAGGTCCTTAATGGCAGAGTGTGGGAGTCCTATGAAACTTGGCAGATGGCAGACACAGCCCTGAGAGAGAAAATGCCAGAGCTGTTCAGTAATCGCTGAGAACACAGTATGTACATTTGGGATCTGGCTTGTTAAATCTAGAAGCATTAATGCTGTGTAGATGTTTGAGACATTTTTACGGAGAAGGTAGAACTGTTAGACTATTCGGCTGAGTGTATTTTGTTTACCAGATAGAAGTGCCTTCTAACTGCTTGGACTTTTAATTTATGACTGGGCCTTTTCCGAGACCTAGACCGAGTTTTAGACCTCAGGGATTTGAAACTATTAGTGTATTGGAGGGCTCAACATAGGCTGTTTAAGAAGCTTCAGTTCCATATAACATTCTTTGGAGAGGGGAGGTCCCCTCGAGCCTTTTTCTTTTATCGTTTATTTTTCTATGGCTTTTGGAGTTCAGCTGATAAAAGTACTAATCCAGAGACTGTATCTGCACTGCTCGACATATATGAGCATCAGCTTGTGTTTTTGTCTTGAACTTTAACACAGAATATTCTGTACTGATTTATTTTTTGTTTATAGGAAGGAATAGAGGGACAGTTGAACAGTGAGGAGCCTCCTTGGAAATGTACACTACCTTAAGAGGGGCTGAATTTAAAAGATTTTCTTTATTGTATCTTTCAACTTTTTTCTGTTGGGGAGCTGGGAGCTTCCTGGGAGGGATGAGCCCCTGTGCCTGGTGGGTCCTTCCTATTTGTTATACTGGGTTATATCCTCCGAGTAGATTTGTGAATGTAAGGGGCCTTCCCCATGTTTAAGATACTGCGATACCAAGATAAATGTTAGGATGGGAACACAAGGGTATAGCACCCAGGGTCTTCAGGGGATTCTGAGGACAGGGTTGGTTATAAATATTAAAGTTTAGAACAGATTCCTGGGCAAGGTGGTTTTTAGGCTGTTGTAGGTTAAGCTCCTGGGTGGATAGGATTGGTTCCTCCACAATTTATCTCGGGAGATGCTGCGATAACCTGTCATCAAGGAGCAGCATTCAAAATCTTAAGTGAGGGGAACCAGTGAGCATTTATAGCTATATAAGTGGGCATGAGGACATATTTTTCAATATAACATCCATTTGCCTAGACAGGAAGGTATAAAGTGAGGAGAGAAAGAGTTAGATATAGGTGGCAAAGGAGAGTGCATGCTAGTAAGGGTGTATCACATACTGGAGAAAGTTTGAGTTGGTCTGGTGGGTGGGGTTTGTGTTCATGGTAAATGTATGGGGAGTTTGGAATAGGAGTAAGGGAGGGGGTAGGGTTAGTAGGGAATGAATGGGAGGATGGGGTGGGTGTGTAACCAAATAGTGGAGGGAGGAAGGGGGAGCCTTGTTGGTAAAGTTATAGACAGGGGACACCGTATGCAACACAGGATCGGGTGGCTAGAGGTCAATAATCAAGGTACTAGGACTGGAAATATAGTGGTTAATGATGGTGAACAATAAAGTTTTGATTTCATGGAATATAAAGGAAGCTCGAAATAAATCCAAAAGGTATAACATTTTAAAAAATATTTTCAACTCTTGGAGGGGGGGGGATATTTTACTGTTGCAGGAAACGCACTTATTGGAGGCAGAAGCCCACTTATTCAGAAGGTAGTTTGTTGGACAACTATTTACTGCGGGGGACAGTAAGACTAGCAGAGGTGTGGCGATTCTGCTTTCCAGATCTAGGCCCTTTCTCTGTGAGCAATGTATTAGGGACCCTGGAGGCAGATATATTTTGCTTAAAGACCTGCAGTATCGAACTGATTTAATTTTGGGCAGTATTTGTGGGCCTAATGCAGATTCACCTCATTTTTTTCATGGAATTGATTAATATTCTGTCACCCTTCGCTCACCTTCTTATTGTATTAGGGGGTGACTGGAATCTGACCATCTCCCCAGACTTGGACAAGTCTGGGAGAAAAAAATAAAGTTCTCACACCAGTACAATGAGTGATTCGGGATCTGAATGACCAGTTGGGACTCAGTGATCCTTGAAGGATCCTACACCCATTGGTGAGAGAATTTACCATTAGATCGGAGGTACACGGCTCCATGTCTAGAATCCACTACTTTCTGTTCAGCCAGTCCCTCCTTCCTGGGTTGGGGAAGTGCAGAATAGATCCAGGAGTGGTCTCTGACCATTCACTGGTTTATTGTAGCCTTGCCCCTTCCCAAATATACTCAAGCTGACTATTTGGAAGCTTAATAATCAGTTACTAAAGGATGAAACACAGAAACATAGAATTTGACAGCAGAGAAGGACTGCTTGGCCCGCCTAGTCTGCCCATTTCCCTACCTAATGGATAAGCTGCAGATCCTTGTTAACCAACAGCCTACTTCCTCCTACCCCCCACTAGAATTACCTTATGTCTGTCCCATGCATTCTTGAATTCCCCCACTGTTTTTGACTCTACGACCTCCTCAGGAAGGATGTTCCATGCATCTACAACCCTCTCTGTGAAGAAATACTTCCTCACATTGCCTGAGCCATCCCCCATCTATCTTCAAATTGTGCCCCCTTGTTTTTGCACATCTCTTTTTCTGAAAGATGCTACCCTCTTGGACTTTGTTGATTCCCTTGAGGTATTTGAAAGTTTCTATCATGTCCCTACTCTCCCTCTTTTCCTGGAGGCTATACATCTTAAGCTCCTTTACAAATGTTTTGCCAAGCAACTAACCTCATGGCTTAAAAGGTTATTTTTAGAAATTATTAAAGCGGAAGTAATAGATCCCCATCTGTTAGAGGCCCTTTTTATAGTCATTCCCAAACCTGAGAAAGCAGCGGATTAGGTAACTAGTTACTGCCCTATCTCACTTCTTAATTATGATGTCAAAATTCTTGCCAAGCTCCTAGCAAATAGGATGGCTAAGGTCCTTCCTTACATTATACACCAGGATCAAGATGAGTTTATGACAGGGAGGATGTCCTCGGATCCTCTTCGCAAACCGTCTCATATTTTCTCTGCGTCCAGGGACTCCGATACCCCAATGGGTTTGTTGTCCCTGGATGCAGAGAAAGCTTTTGATTGAGTAGATTGGCAATTTTTATTCTGCACCATGGATAGAGTAGGCTTTCCCTCAGCATTTATTAAGTGGGTCTCCTCATTATTTAATGGCCCAAAGGCAAAGTTCTATTGCAATGGTGCTTTCTCCCCCTCCTTCCCACTATATTCAGGTACTAGGCAGGGGTTCCCATTGTCGCCCCTGCTCTTCAACATATATTTGGAGCCCCTTCTTACCAGACTGATAGACAACCCCCTAGTCCAGGGGGTGGTCCTTGGTTCCGAATTTAAAGTATCAGCATATGCTGATGATATTCTCCTCCACTTGGCTCACCCTCGGTCCTCCTTTCCAGTGGTCCTGGAAATAATCTGGGCCTTTAGCTCTTTTTCTAACTATAAAATTAATGTTGGGAAGACCATAGTGTTCCCACTTAACCATAACTACAGAAAGGAGACATATCTAAACTGGGGCTGCAATGGAGCCCGAAGACTCTGAAATATTTAGGTACAGTATTAATGAGACACTCTCATAAAATGATTCAGCTTAATCTAGATGTCCTTCTACAAACAATTAAACAAGACTTGTATAGGTGGCAGAGCCTACCGATATCGCCCTGGGTGCGCATCAATATAATTAAAACGAATGTGTTGCCCAGAGTGTCTGATCCTCTGAAAATGCTGAATAACTGGGCACCTTTGAAATGGTTCAAAAAGATACATGCTATGGTCTCAGAGTTCATATGGCAGGTTAAAGCTCCCAGAAGGGCAAAGTATAAGTTGTCAGCCCCTAAAACCAGAAGTGGACTGAGGCTCCCACATTTTGGCCTATATTACTGGGCCAGTAGTGCCAGTAAATACTTAAAGTGGCTGCTAACCAAAGAGGAATTGGAGTCCCAGAAGAATATTGCTTCCTGAGTGAGTCTGGAGTTAGAGCTGATTAAGAAGGCTGGTCTTTCATCAGTGGCTACCCTTTACTCTAACTACAGATGCCTCTCCAAGAAGTTGGCAGACTCTTCAATAGCTATATCACTTAGAATTCATTCTTAGCTTTGCTCCTTCCTTAAGTATGATAGACGTAAGGAGCCCAATCAGCCCCTTATTAAAAATCCTAATTTTAAAAAAGGGAGGAAGGTGATTACAGAGTTCTGGATCCCGCAATTAAGGAATGCCAGAATCAAGGATTTTTTAGATGAAGTTGGGTGTCTCTCGGTAGAGACTATTCGACTGAAATACCATTTGAGCAGAGATCAGGTGTCCAAAGTTTCCAGATCAGACATATGCTTCTGAAAGTTCAAGATAAGGTGAGCAGGATCGGAAAGGGCGAAGGGCCATTCAAGGCTCTGGCCTTGGGGGCATGGGGACCTCATGTAGTATCTAAGTTGTATGCCTCCCTATATGACATGGCATTCCCAGAGGTTTCCGGTACCCCTACTTACTGGTCAACACAATTCACGGAGTTATTAGAGCAATGGCCTAGAATTTGGCTGGAGAACTACAGATACATCACACAGGACCAACTATGGTTAATGCAGTATAAACTTGTCAACATGTATTGGACGCCACTGAGATTGTACAAGATTGGTAGGGTTTCTTAGCCTCTATGTAATAGATGCCATCAGGAGGAAGGCTCCTTAAAGCACATTTTTTGGGATTGCCCTCTGATTAAAGAGCTCTGGGAACTGATTAAGTCTAAGGCTGACCTGTTGCTGGGCACAGCAGAGTTATTTATCCCAGAGATTTGTCTGGTGGGGGATTATAGGAAGATCAGGGTAAAACAAAGGTACTATATGGCACTAATCTCCTCCTCCCTTAAACAAGTTATTTTGAGGTATTGGTTAGATGACCTACCTTTGAGTTACTCGGAGTGACTGAGAGAATTGTTTTCAAATCTTAAGGTGGAATAAATGGGAGCTAGCATAAGAAACACCCTTCCCAGATGATTAAGACATGGGATAAGCTGCAAACTCTATCTGTCTCGGATCAGGGCTCTACCATCTTGATGGCATCTATCCAGGAGGATGATTCCTTATAGAGCTTGATTTATACAGTATGTGAAGGTATCTGTCGAGGTGTCTCCCTAAGTTAAAGTCTGGAGTTATACAGCAAGGTGGGGAAAAGGGGGGAGGGGGGTGGGGGCAGGATACCCTTGACTTGACTCCATGTTTCTATTCTCGTATTGTTCTACTGAGTACTTGCCCTATATACAGGGAAAACAATAACGTTGAATTAAAAAAAAAACACATTGATCAGGATTTGAAAAATGACAGTTGTCACATTCATGAGGTGCTGTAAAGATATGGCTTTGTTGTAAATTTGGGTTAAATATTGAAAATTACCAAAGTTACCAGCTTGTGTTCGTAAAATTCTACATGGGCTCATAACTTGGTTATTTTGTAATATTTTTGCATCAAATTTTCAACATAGCCTTCTTATGACCCCACCTCATGAACAAGGACAGAGAAGATTTTCAACTGGTGCCCGAAAGGTGATTTCGCACAGGGATGCAAAAATCACCTTTCGGGATGTAAAAAAACATATTGGCCAGGGTTTGAAAAATGACAGCTGTCACATTCATAAGGAGCTGTAAAGATATGGCTATATTGTAAATTTGGGATAAAAATACTGAAAGGTACTAAAGCTATGAGCCTGCATTCGCAAAATTCAATGTAGGCTCAGAACATTGTTGTTGTTCAATATTTTTACACCAGATTTTCAACATAGCCTTCTAATGACCCCCACCTTATGAACATGGGCAGAAAAATGCTCTACTCCTGCCTGAAAGGTGATTTTGAACAGGGACTGCAAAATCACCTTTTGGGACAGATCTACCTAACAGTGACACTGTTCATGAGGTGGGGTCCCAAAGAAGGCATGTTAAAAAATGTGGGTGAAAAACATGTAAAAATGCCCAAGTTATGGCACTAAATTCAAAACCCCATTGAAATACATTGAACTGCATACCTGTGCCTTCAGTTCGCAGTCCGGATTTAAAGAGTGAAGATGTGTCTGCGGTCCAGAGAGGTTTATGGCACTGGACCCCCGATGGGTAAGTAAGCACTTAGGGGGTGCGGGGTGGTGGATGCTCAGTAGTACGATGGTCGGGAGGGGGGTTAAGGAACAGCTGCAAAAGACATTGATGGACCCTTTTTTATTTTATACAGGTAAAAAAAAAAAAAGGAGAGACTGATGATCCCCAATTGCGACACTGGGGGATTGAGCACCCCCAGTGTCAGTTATTTTGGGGAAAACACTGATGGACCTTTTTTTTTTTTTACAGGTGCAAACAATCACGACAATGGGCACCCCTAGTGTCACAGTTAAATTTCTGTGGGCCAATCGTGACACTAGGGAACTGGGCACCCCCAGTGTCAGTTACATTTCTGGGGACCGATCGTGACATTGGGAGAATGGGCACTCCCAGTGTCATTTCTATGTTTCTGGAGGGGTGCTGACAGGGAGGATCAAGTGGGGGAAATTTCTATAACAGAAAAAATATGTAAATAAATAAGTGTAGGCAGTCATGGCGGAACATGTCCCACTCTGTTGTGACCAAGGTGGCCACCACATGGTACTTCGCATGTGTGACTGCTCGCACATGTGCAGTAAAGTGAGACGAGTATCTTGGACATACCAGAGTGTGCTGTGTTCTGCCGTGACTGCCGGCATTGTGAAACAGTGCAGTGCTGCGGTCAGTACGGACAACATGGGCGGACTGCTTCACAAGTGCGGAGGTAACTGTGATGCAATCCAACATGTTCATTCAGAAGGGATGCAGAGTCCTTTTTTCAATGGTTCATAAAAGGACTGCAGGGCTCTTCCCACTGCAGCCCTAAAAAGAAAGCCCTACTCACTTTCAAGGGCTAATAGTCTTTATTGGCTTGCTAACCGAATAAAATCAGTCAACAGCATGGGCCTGCCCTGCTGCATGGAGGGGTGCAGAGACAGTTTATTTAAAGAAAAAAGCTGTACTCACTTTTAAGGGCTAATATCCTTTACTGTCTTGCCTAATAAATAAAATCAATTAGCTGCCTGGTCCTACCTTACTACATAGAGTCTGTCACTAAATCAACTGGGCCTGCAGCACAGACTCTGTCAGTGAAATCACTTGGGCTGACACACAGAGAGAAAAAAAACTACTCACTTTTAAGGGCTAATAGCATTGATTGGCTTGCTAACCAAATACTGTAAAATCAGTCAGCAGCCTGGGCCTGCCCTGTTTCATGAAGGGGTGAGGAGACAGTTGCTGAAAAAAGCCCTACTCACTTTTAAGGGCTAGTTGATTTTATTTATTTGGCAGGATAATAAAGGCTATCAGCTGACATCTTCATTCATTACTTCAGCCTACTTTTATTGCATGGTAGGCAGTTTAATCTGACTATAGCGCTAAAGCATGGGGGCTGGCTTTCCTAAGCTGTCTGTGGTGAGATAAGGCCATATTTTATTATTTTGGGTCATGTCTTATGTAAACAATGAGGCACTCAGGAGTGTGTGCAAACCATATTTTACAGTATGGCCAGGGGCGTAGTAAGACATGAGGCCGAAGGCCGAGCGACTTCAGCTGCTGGCTGTGCTGTAAAATATGGTTTACACAAACCCCTGAGTGCCTTATTGCACTTATAAAATTGGCTCTTTTTTTTGACTATTGGGGAAAGCATGTTTACATGTAGAAAAAATAGATTTACTTGTGTGCATTTGTGATAAAATAGTTCTTCCGCCAACTGCAATTGATGCAACTGATGTCATTGCATAATTGCCTACTTCTTCCTGTTTTTTTTATCTCTGCTGTTCTCCACATTCAAGATATGGAATGTTTACCATGGAATACATGGATTCAAAATTCTGCTCAATTCCACTGGCAGTATGTTTCTCTCCCAACACACTGTACAACACAGCCTACAAAGGTCTTTGTTACAGCCAGAGACTCAGTTATCACAGTAAGAAGAGACTTCCCTGATAAGCAGGTAAAGATAGAAGGGGGATTTTTCACTGTCAGCAAAGAAACCGTTGTAGTGAAAACTATACATAATACTTATTGTTTCTAATTTGTGTATGCATGTAAGGAGAGAGTGATAATCAGGGAAACAACATTTAATTCATTTGTTTTATTTTTTATTTAAGATAGTTTTATTTTTTGGGCCCAATGTAGCTATGTTTATGGTGGAAGATCAGTTCTGGCAGTAGGGGGCTAACTGAAATGCCTGTGTTCCAAATGCACATTGATCTGTGTTGCAGACTCTTCACTTCTCAGCAGTCATTTTTTTAACCAAGTGTAAACCATATTTCAAATATAAATAAGAGCCAATCAGATTTCATGATTTTACCCTGCCATTTTTAAATATCTTTATGTATATAATGCATTTGAGACTCCCATGGTGGCCAGTTTAAGTGCAAGGCCTCATGGGTACCATAAAAAAAGCCATAAACCCTAGAATAAGGTTGGAATTCCTGTTACTGAGCTGAAAAGCTGTTCATTGCCATCCAAGAATTGGAGTTAATTAAATTATCTAAAAGGAGACAAAATAATAAAGCCTAGCAGGGAGGCCGGGTAGGCCAATTTGTTTGCGAAAGGACAGGACCTCAGGAAAGAGACAGCCTGTCTGGGCTCCTATTGCATCTGTAGGGCTACAGTGAGCTAAGCTCGTTACAACTGAACAGGGCTACCATTTATGTAAATAACTGCATTTAAGTGTTGAGTAATGATGGCCATCTCACAGTATGGAGGCCTAGAATGTTCCCCAGAAAGTCTAGTTTGAGCTGGCTAACCTCATGTTTTTTTTTATCTTCAGAAACTGCATATCTGTGTATTGTAATGACATACTGAACCCTCATTGGTTTAGTAACCATAGAAACTGAAATGCTAGCCAGTTGCAAGGCTAGCCACATTGACAGAACCTGCCCTCTTGAACCCTTTTAAAAACCTGGATGCAGAGGGGCATCTGAGCTTTTTTACTGCCTTTCGCTGAAGCCTCTGTTTTGCCATTTTGCATTTGGGACCTTCTCTACCTACCTGTCTTGAGCAGAGACAATTTTCTCCTGGATTATTGAGAGCCAAGACTTTATCTACCACACTTCTGCACTTCAAAATTCCAACTATGGACTCAAGGTAGATTTTTAACTTCAGAGTTCAAAAGTGTAGTTTTTTTATGTATACTTTCCTTTTATTTTTAATATCCCGTAATCAATCTCCAAATCATTTTGTATTTTTATTTACTCTTTTCTTATTAATTTAATTAGTAAAGTCTTTGGCTTATTTTATAATAATTCTGCCTCTGTCATTTGTGTGTATGGCTGCCTGAAATGATACCATGCCTGTGTGACTGTTTGAAGGTCAAACGCTACCAGAGTAAAGTACCATTTAAGACTTCATGATGAAAGGAGGGGAGGAAATACGAAGGGTCTCAAGAGGAGCCCATGGGGGTTTGAGCTGAGCACTGCATTTCTGGGGAAAGACACAGTAATAGGGTGTATGGGCCCCACCAAGGCCTATACACACCTTTGGCTTTCTGGTTCATGGTGCAGTGGCCAAGGAATTTCTACCTTAGGAACACAGACTCAAGACTGTATTTGTATCCATCGCATGGAGAAAGGGCATCTCTGATCACATTCTCCTCACCCTGTCACCGGAGGGATTTTGCTGTGATGCACAGAGAGAAATCCAACCCCACAGGAGTGGACTTGTGACAGATTTGGTAAGCAGCGGTGCGATTAGTGAACTGTTTGAACAACCACACACAAAGAGGGCAGAAAATTGGAAAAGGGAAAATCGGTTACAAGATATAGTTCCCCACCCTGTTTCATTTTGTGCTGCAAGTAAAAGACAGACTAGTGGTAGTGTAGGGAAGAAAGATGACTTCCAACTACAGGGACTATACTGTAGAATAGCTGTCACAGCTGTGCCAGGAAAGAGGGGTCCACAGTGAGGGGCAAAGCAAAAAGAATCTCATAGAGGCTCTTGTGACAGCTGATGAGCAAGCGACTGCACAGGACCTCGAGTCACAGCTGGTGACTGAAGGGGACCAGACTTTGGGTGTGGGGGTGCCAAGGGACATTGCAGTGTCCAGTCCCTGGGAGGAGAACAATGAGACCAGAAGGAACCCAGAGCCACAGCAGCAGGATAAGGTCACCTCAGAGCTGGGGCTAGAAGGGATCAGGCTGCAGCTGGAGCTGAGGAAACTGTAGCTGGAATTCAAGCAGAGGAAGTTTGAAGCACAGTTTCAGACAGCGCGAGAGGTGGAAGAGAAACAACACCAGAGAGAGTGAGAGACTAAGGAGAAATGGCACCAGCAAGAAAGAGAGTAGAAGAGGTTTGAACTGGAAACATAGAAACATAGAAACATAGAAGTTGACGGCAGATAAGGACCGCAAGGCCCATCCAGTCTGCCCATTTCTTTTTCTACCTTATAAATGTGCCATCGGCCTTTGCTCGGTCAGTGTCGTATCTATTCATAGTCATTTGTATTGCTCCCTTATGCCTATCCCATGCCTGTTTGAAGCCCTGCACTGTATTCATAGCCACCACTTCTTGTGGTAAGCCATTCCATGCATCCACCACCCTTTCTGTGAAAAAGAATTTCCACATTCCCCTTAATCGGCCCCCTCTAATCTCATGCTGTGTCCTCTTGTCCTGCTATTTTTCTTATATTTAAACATGTTAGACTCTTTTCACCTTGTTTATGCCCTTAAGGTGTTTGAATGCCTCGATCATATCACCTCTCTCCCTCCTTTGCTCAAGGGTATACATATTGAGCTCCGTTAATCTGTCCTCATATGTCTTCTGATGCAGTCCCTGCACCATTTTGGTTGCCCTTCTCTGGACTGCCTCAATTTAGTTAATGTCCTTGTGAAGGTGTGGCCTCCAATACTGCATGCAGTACTCCAGATGGGGCCTAACCAGTGTCTTGTACAGAGGGATTAATACCTCCCCTTACGACTTGTGATACCCCTACTAATACACCCTAACACCCCCCTAGCCTTACCTACTGCTTTAGAGGTCTGCTTGGATGATTTTAGGTCATCAGTGATGATGATGCCCAAGTCTCTTTCTTCCTTTGTGACTGCTAGCAACTCCTCTCAGCCTATAGGTGGCTTCAGGGTTTCTCTTCCTATGTGCATGATTTTGCACTTCTTTGCATTAAATCCCAGTTGCCACTCTTCTGACCATTCTGCTAGTTTATCCAGCTCTCTTCTCATTCTGCCCACCCCATCTGGATCATCTACTCTGTTGCAGATCTTGGTGTCATCTGCAAACAGACAAGCCTTACCTCTAGTCCATCTGCAAGGTCACTAATGAAGATGTTGAAGAGGACTGGCCCCAGGACTGATCCCTGAGGTACTCCACTTGTGACTTGCATCTCTTCTGACTATATACCATTTACCACCACTCTGTTTTCTGCCCACAACCAGTTTGCTACCCAGTTGACCAACTTCTGACCCACCCAGCCTACCCAGCTTATTTATCAATCTTCTATGTGGAACAGTGTCAAAAGCTTTTGCTGAAGTCAAGGTAGGCGACATCAACTGCTCCTTGGTCAATTAATTTGGCTACCCAGTCAAAGAAATCTATAGATTAGTTTGACAGGACCTTCCTTTGTAAACCCATGCTGTCTTGGATCCTGTGCCCTATGGATTCCAGGTGTTGCACTATCCTTTCCTTAAGGAGTGCCTCTAATCTTGCCCATACTGAGGTAAGACTGACCGGTCTGTAGTTCCCCGCCTCCCTGCTACCACTCTTGTGGAGCGGGATCACATGAGCCCTTCTCCAGTCTTCTGGGACCTCTCCTGTGCTCAGAGACTCACTAAACAATTCTGCTAATGGCTCTGCTAGTTCCTCCTTTAGCTCCTTAAGTACCCTGGGATGTATGCCATCAGGTCCCATTGCCTTATCCATCCTGAGCTTAGCAAGCTCTTGTAGGACCCTTTCTTTTGTGAAGGGAGTAGTGCTCACCTCCTCCCCTGTGTCCATGATGCTGAGCTGTGGGCCCTGCCCTACCTTCTCTTCAGTAAATACAGAGCAAAAGTATCTATTTAGGATAGATGCCTTTACAGGGTCCTCCTCCTCACATGCTCCTTTTCTCCATTAGCTTAGATACTCCTCTGGACTTTCTCCTTTCACTAATGTATCTATAGAAAGTCTTGTCACCTTCTTTTACTGTTCGTAGCTAGTGTTTCCTCAGTTTGGGACTGTGCCTGCCTTACTGCCTTACCTGCTTCCCTTAGGGCAGTTTGGTATGCCCCTATCTTCATCCCGCTGTGTTCCCTTATATTTCCTGGAAGGCCAGCCTTTGGCTCTGACCTTTTCTGCTACTGTATTTGAGAACCAAAGTGGTTTCCTTCTTCTTTTGCACTTCCTTTTCTGTCTAACACAATGGGATGTTGCTTCAAGTATTGCATCCTTAGTCTTGCCCACTTTGCCTGTACCCCTCACCTGTGTTTCTTTTGCCAGGGTTAGCTTAACTCTGTTGGCCATCTTATCAAAGTCGGCTCCTCTGAAGTCCCATATTTTTGCCTTGGAATGGGATGATTTAGATGTAGTAGCCAAATTGAACCATACCATGTGATGGTCACTGGCTCCCAGGTGACCTTCTACCTGGAGATCTGTGATCCCTTCTTTGTTAGTCAGTACTAGATCTAGGATAGCCCTGGGGATGCAGCAATGAGAAAAAGAATGCCAGAGGGAATTCAAATTGGAGAAGTTGAGACACCAATGACCAGTGCCAAAGGAGGTAGGTAGCAGGGGTGGACCTGAAACTCCAGGGCTGAGGTATAAATTAAGTTTCAAATTAATAGCAGAATTTAAAGAGGGGAAGGATATGGATGCATTTTTGAATTTGTTTGAAAAGGTTTGTATACAGGCCAAAATACCCAGGGAATCCTGGAGCTTTCAGTTATCCTCGCTGCTTAGTGGCAAATGGCGTGAGGCACTAGGCCAACTGGATAATGATGATAGCCAAGACTATGAGAAACTGAAAGCTGCTTTACTTCAAAAGTATGAACTGACTCCTGAGGCTTACAGGGTTAACTTCTGCAAACTCTGAAAAATCCCTGATAAGAGCTTTGAAGAACTAGTCACAAAGCAATGGCAGTTTTTAAAGTGGTGGTGGGAGGGAGTGGAAGCAAACTCTGTGGGGAAAATTGAGGAGGTTATACTTTTAAAACAGTTCTTTTAGGTTTGCACTGTAGAGCTGAAGACCTGGCTAGAGGACCAGGATCCCAAAACAGCACAGCAAGCTGCTGAGCTCTCGGATAGCTATGCCAGGAGCAGGCCTGCTCTGAAAGGAAGTGGGACAGCAGGTGCTGCAGGGCGCAAAAGGAAAAGTGTGCCTTCAGGGCAGCTAAAACCCTTAATGTCTCTGCAAAAAGGGGGAAGCCCCAAGTTACCAAGAAGGGAGGTCATGGAAAAAAGAATGATGAATGCTGGTTTGTAAGCAGCCAGGGCATCTGGCTAGACAGTGTCCTAAAAAGGCAGAGAGTGAACAAAGTGTCCCTGAAAAGGTGGTGGGTGCTTACTGTGTATCTCTGAGAGTATGCTTGTGAACATGAGGGAGCACATACTGTAAATGGGGTGTAGTTCTATGGGTTAAGGGACACAGGGGCGTCTCTTACACTGGTAAAAGGGGATCTGGTTGAGCCTGAACAGCTTATATCTAATCAATTTGTCACTGTGAGGGGATTCACAGGAGAGGAAAAAACCCTGCCACTAGCTAGTGTTCTCATGGATTGGGGTGAGACAGGAGAGAGGGTACAAAAAGTGGCAGTGGCAGACAGCCTTGCTTTGGATGTGGTTTATGTGAAGCCTGCCTGGACTGAGGAGTCTGAACAAAGGGATGCAGTTTGTTTTCCCTGTGAACGGGATTGTGATCATATTCGGCTCTCTTTGTAAGAACATATTCTACATATTCTATAGAGCCATCTCCTACGGAGCCCTTATTGGGCTGAAGAAGGTTGCCCTAGATTGCTGGATTATCGTATCTTCAGTGATGATATTCTTCGGAAGTGGCTGGTATTCGTGCAACTGGAGTGGCAGGTTTGTTGCCAGGGGGGATTAACTTGTTGGATCTGATCAACGGCTCTTGGTGAGCTAGAATTTATTGCAGGAGCCAGGAGTTTCCTTGAAGATTGTGCCACGACTAAGAGCAGTGGCTGTAGGCTAGGCCAGCCTGGCTTTGGGGTAGGCGTCCGGCCCAGGGGGCTGCACGTGGGTTAGAGAACACAGATCAAAGGGGGGGTGTAAACTCTTTCCCTGTGGCCACTGTGGCTCCCCAGCTTGGTTGGACAGCACCTATGGGCTAAGTGGGGAGTTCTCCTGGCTGCGGGTGCTTATCCTGGAGCTGTGCTTGGACCTGGCTATATTTACATAATTTGCAGCTCTCTTGCTGGTGTAATTTATGAGGACTTTTTTTGAGAACTCCGAGGGCTAAGTATCTCTGCTTCTCCTTTGTTTGAACTCCGGCAGGTACTGTAATTTCAATTCTTTATACTGAGAGGCAGTGAGAGGGCCTCTTTTTTTTTTATATCAATAACTATGGTGAAGATGTAAGTGTGGCTGTGAGAGGGCCACATTTTGGACTCGTGTTGGAAGAGGTGGTATGGTGAAAGCTACTCCTCTTCATTTCAAAACTCTTTAAACAGACTTTAAAACTTTGTGAACTAACATTTGAAAGAAGATATTCAACGTTCAATGCAATGTATTGGATAATAATTTAAGGATCTACAGCACTGTTGCCGTTTGGTAGATTGCATTTTTGATTTTTTGATGTTTGTTTCTTTTGGGGGTAGTGGTAGTGTTAGTGTTAGTGTGACTTGAAGTTTTATTTAAATTGGGGGGTTTGTGGTTGCTGCTTTGTGGGTGGTGTGGGTTTAAATTGTTTATTAATTTAGTTTAAGGGGTAGTTTTTAATTGTTGTTTGTGAAAAATATGTCTGGGACTGGGAATTATAAGGCTCAGTTACTCGGGGGGGGTGCTACCTCTGCAACCTCCATACCTTTGAGCTCCCTGGACTGCCAGTTGCGGTCTATAGGAGGTGTAGAGCCTTGGGAATAGCTCAGAGGAGGGGGACTGGGGATGGTGGTACCCGAGTGGCTGCCGGGGTGTCTGTGATTCGAGTGGCAGGGCCAAGGAGACACCCTGGGGTGATATGGGAACTGGAGAGGGTTGCCATGTTTAATTCCCATACCCAAGGGTTCCATGATGGATGGTGAGCAGTTAGTGGGTTTGGCTGTCTCACCGCATCCTACTTGGGTTGTGTTATGCAATGCCAGGTCTATGAGGAATAAGACTGCTATAATGGCGGACTTGATATCCTCGGTTGACCTGGCTTGCATCACAGAGACCTGGTTGGATGAAAATGCCACACCCATTTTGGAGGCTGTAGTTTCGGCCGAATACTCCGTGATACACAACCCGAGGGAGGATCACTAGGGTGAGGGAGTGGCCCTTTGTTTTAAAACCAGCCTGAACCTCATGGTGCAATCTGTAGGTCATACGTGTCCATTCGAGTGTGTGGCTGCCCGAAGAGGTAATGGGCAGGTTTCAGGGTCCTTGTGCTTTATCGTCTCCCTGGATTTCATGGGGATTTTGTCATTGAGGTTAAGGAGTTCGTTGCCGGTCTGGTGTTGGAGTGTCCCAGATGGTTGATCCTGGGGGACTTCAATGCCTGGATTGACAGCGGACTTTTGGGTCTTGGAAATTACCTTTTAAGAAGCATGGGGCCCTGGACCTGTCACAAAAAGTAACAGCTATGCAGTCAGGTAGCCATACATTGGATTTGTTTTTTTCATTAGGCTTAGATATTAATGACCTCAGTGTTGATCCTGTATTTTGGTCATATTATAGCACAGTGAGGTTCTAGCTTGGTGGCACCCCCCTAGATGGTCCTGCTCCTGTGGAGATTGTCCAGTACTGCTCATTAAGAGGATTTTCCTCAACGGGACTATCTTCGGTGCTGGACCTATCAAGTGTTGGGGAGGCTTGTGTGATTGGAGTGGAGGAAGCAGTGGTAGCCTATAATGGGGCGGTTGATGTGGCCTTCGATTCCATTGCATCCATTTGTTTCCATACCTTGTCTACTCACCAGAGACCGCCTTAGTTTGATGGGGATCTCCGGAGTTTAAAGACTAAGGGGCAGAGGTTAGAGAGATGCTGGCAGAGACCTGGCCTGCTGGAGGACAGGTTCGTCGTGAGGTTGCATTATATTAACTATCAAGGGGCAATCTCTCGTAAGAAGGCAGAATATCTGTCTAGAGAGATTGCTGTGGCAAGGAACAGACCGGCTCAGCTCTTCCGCACAGTGGATGGGCTATTACATCCTGCCTGTCTCTGTGTTGTGGGAGCAGGTTGAAGCATTAGATGCAAGGAGGTGTCTGTATTCTTTGCCAACAAGGTGTCCTCTATCAGGGATGGGGTCTCCTCGAGTATCTCTCGAAGGGGATGCATGGACCGACCTGTCTGGGATGAGTTTGAGCTGGTTGGGGTGGAGGAGGTGGTGAAAATAATCTTGAAGCTGCAGCCAACCCAATGTGAACTGGACCCAGGTCCGACCTGACAGTTGGTTGGATGTTTGGACCTGGTAGGGCATGTGATTGCTGGGGTTGTCTGGAGTTCCCTGAGGAGTGGGGTCTTCCCAATGGCCATGTAAAGGGGCTTTGGTTAGACCTCTTTGGAAAAAAACTTCCTTCGACCTGGATTGCCTCAGCAATTACAGGCCGGTTTCAAACCTCCCATTTTTAGGGAAGGTTATTGAAAAAGTGGTGGCTTTTCAGCTTGAGAGACATCTTACCTCCTCTTCCTTAGAGATGCAGCAAATTTAAATTTCGCTGGTGAAGTGAATGCAAAGTGGGCGCTTTGTGGAGTGGCCAGCATGAAATGCCCACTTCGCCTTGTTATTATTACTTCACATTGTCATTCCACCTTAACGCGAAGTAATGCGGAGTGACAACAATATTGGCAGCCCCCCACACACACAGTCACTAGAATCAATGTGCATCCCGAAAATGCTACTGTCGTCTTGTCTCTAGAAAATTCCCCAGTGCTGATGAAGTGAAATGAGAGCATAACAGGAAATGCAAAGTCTCCCAGAATAATTAGTGGCACACTCAGTCATCAGGGCAGTGGTCAGACATAGTCACCAGAATTAATGTTCATCCCCAGAATGCTATTGTCTTGTCTCCAGAAAATTCCCCAGTGATGACCAAGTGAAATGAGAGTGTAACAAGACTTGCAAAGGCTCCCATCTTAGAGATGCAGCAAATTTAAATTCCACCGGTGAAGTGCCCGCGAAGTGGGTTCTTTTCGTTGTCACTTCGCTACACAGAGTAGCCAGCATAAAATGCCCATCTCGTTATTGTGATTATGACTTCTCATTGTCATCCGCCTTAACCTGAAGTAAGGTAGAGTGACAACAATATTGGCAGCCCCCGGGCCCCCACACATCACATGGCTTACAGTACTGCAACTCACATGCTGTATAAGAACGCGAATGCCTACAGCTGTAGTTCCCTGATGGCAATGACCTGTATCAGAAATAGAGATGCAGCGAATTTAAATTCCGCCAGCAAAGTGCCTGTAAAGTGGGCACTTCATGTTGTCACTCTGTGGCCAATGCAAAAGGCTCACTTTGCCTAGTAATTATTACTTTGTGTTATCATTCTGCCTTAACTCGAAGTAAGGCGAAGTGACACCAATATTTCAGTCACCAAAATTAATGTGCATCCCCAAAATGCTACTGAGAGAATAACAAGAAATGTAAAGTCTCTCAGAATTAATGGTGCACTCTGTCATGTGTGCAGTGGTCACACACAGCCACCAGAATTAATTTAATTCCCCAAAATGCTACTGTCTTGTGTCCAGAAAATTACCTTGTGCTGGCGAAGCGAAATGAGGGTAAAAAAATACAAAGTCTCCCAGAATTAATGGTGCACTCTGTCATGTGTGCAGTGGTCACACACAGTCACCAGAATTAATGAGCATCCCAAAAATGCTACTGTCTTATGTCCAGAAAATTCTCCTGTGCTGACGAAGTGAAATGAAAGCGTAAGAAGAAATGCAAAGTCTCCCAGAATTAATGGTGTACTACAAACGCACAGACAGATTAAAATTACGCTGTGCACTCAAGACACAGACGAAAAGGCACAACACCTAACCAGTGCTCATAAGTCACAAATCCAAATCTGGAAAAGAATACCTTTTGCCGGTTTGGGGGGGGGGTAGTGCACAGCAGTACCAGACAGTCCACTACCAGTAAAGATACCACAAAGCAGTATCAAAATTCATGCAGGTGTGGTGGATAGCAGGTTCACACTGCTGCAGTTACTCTGTGGCACAATAAAAGGTGTCTGATTTAATGGCACACATCGCACACACACTCACACACACTACAAGTAATGCGTAGCAAATTGAAAACCTTTAGTAATATAACCAAATGTTTTAAACAAACTGAAATTTTACACTGCTGCATCAAGACAATCAGAAAAAAAATGTCAAGAATTACTGAAAATATTACTGTGCGTACATTAACACAGTTATACAAGAAAAATATCACCAAAACAGAAGACTGCCTTTTTTCTCCCAGTTATCTACCTAAACCACAGATATGCCCTTCCCCCAAAGCACACTTCACAGTACACAGACTGACTGTTCTAAATTAACATTCAAAATCCACACACAAACAATAAACACTCGATAATATGAGCACAGAAGGGTTTCCTATACTCAATGTAGTAAATTGTGAGCAAAAAAAATAGCTCAAAAAGACATTTTAACAGCTTTTAGAGGATTTGAATCGCAGGGCTCTGAGAAGAAACTGTCTCTATCTTCCACTGCACACACACTACACAGAACTGAGGCTGTGCAGAACAATCTAGAGTCCATGTGACCTACAATCCCATAAAGCACTGCAAAATTGTCCTTTGGAGCTCAAGAACAAGGCGGAATAAGGAGAAGTAAGGCGTAGTACATTGATTTCAATGTACTTCGCCTTAAAATTGGTGAAGTGGCTTGCGGAAGGTGGAAAAACGCAAAGTCATTGTTTTCAATGGACTTCGCCTTCCCCATTATAACGCAAAGTATTCCGCTTCGCGTTGCGGAGCACTTTGTGAACTCCGCGTTACTCCGCGAATGACTTCGTGGAGCCAATTTCAGCCACTTCGCCCACCACTACTACTCCTCCTATGAGCCTTACCAGTCTGGATTTCTTGTGTGGGGCATAGTACAGAGACCGCTCTGGTGAGGGTACATATTGATCTCCTGGTGGCGAGGGACAGGAGAGACTGGACTATCTTGGTCCTCCAGGACCTCTCTGCAATATTTGACACCGTGGACCATGAGGTGCTACTTGACCACCTGCGGTTCTGGTGTGGCTTGTCTGGTAATGTCATCAACTGGTACAGGTCATACCTGACAGGCAGAGTGCAGAAGGCGACGATGGGGTTAGTCTCATCTAACCCAAAACCTCTGTGCTGTGGGGTAATGCAGGGTTTGGTCTTGTCGTCCTTGTTGTTCATGGTGTACATGCTGCCACTGGGGGACATTATCAGGCGGTACAGACTGGGTTTTCACTGGTATGCAGATGATACCCAGCTGTACCTGTCCTGTGCACCCAATATCCGGGTGTTGGACTCTGTATTTAACAACTGCCTAGATGAGATCCAGGCTTGGATGACTCAAAACTGACTTAAGCTCAACCCAGATGAGACAGAGGTTCTTGTTGTGGATCCAGTTCGTTGGGGTGGAGGGCGTTGTAAGGGGTTACCACCTGACCTTGTGTTAGGAGGTGTTCGCCTTACTCCATCTAGACAGGTGAAGGACTTGGGTGTGATCCTGGATGACGGTTTGACACTTGATGCTCAGGTGTCGGCCATTGCCAGGAGTGGATTTTATCATCTACGGAACATTGCACGAATCCGAACCCTGATCTCGCATGAGGATCTGACCACAATTGTGCATGCTTTTGTCACTTCCAGGTTGGACTACTGTAATGCCCTGTACCTAGGGTTATCTGGGGGCAACCTCTGCAGGCTGTAGCTGGTGCAGAATTTGGCAGCAAGATTACTGACTGGGGCGAGACAGAGTGATTATATCACCCTGGACCTCCACGAACTACACTGGCTGCCAGTCATGTGGAGGATTATTTTCAAGATAGGGTTCCTGACCTATAAAACCCTACATGAACGAGGACCTGTCTATCTGCAAGATCTTCTTCCCCCTACCATCCACCTCGGGCACTTTGTTCTGCCGGGGGAGGCCTCCTTTGAGTTCCCAGAGTGAGGTTGCAGCATTCTGGGGATAGGGCTTTTTTGGTGGCCGCACCCACTCTGTGGAACTCCTTTCCTGGTTATTTAAGAGAAGCCCCCTCGATAGAAGCCTTTAAGAAGGCACTAAAAATATATCTGTTTAAGATGGCTTTTAATGACTGAATGGGTTTTAATGGGATGGATGGATTTTAAGTTTATGCTGAGCTACTGTTTATATGTATTTTGTTATTGAACTGATCTGTACAGCGCCAAGAGTTTACGGAAATGGGCGCTTTATAAATAAAATATCTATCTATCTATCTACTGTCTAATATACAGCAGTGGGTGGTGTATGTGGTTACCCCGCAGTCAGACAGCTAAGGCCCCTTGTATTTCCCTGAACCCTACAGAAGCAACTGTGGAAGAGAATAGGAGGCTGGTTCCTCAGCCTGTGTCTCCTGAAATGGAGAATAGTGAAAGGGGTGTAGGACTTCCCCAGGTAGCCATGCACCAAACAGCTACAGAAGGTTACTCTGAGGAGGGAGGGGTAACAAATAGTCAGAAAGTTAGGGATGGCAGTGACTCTGAATGCCCTGACACTAGAGCTATGGACCCTAGTTTAGGAACTGAGGGGGGACATGTCCCATGCTTTGGGGAAAATGTGAAGATTTTGGAGCTGCTCAGAGAACTGACTCTAGTTTAGAGAGGCTGAGGAGGGCTTGTACAGAATCTGACGGGACACAGGGAGGTGACATAAGACAGGGTATTTTGGGACAGCAGACAACTGTATACACAGGACATGAGGACCAAGGGAGGGGTGATGGACAGGCAGCTTGTCGTTCCCCAGAAGTATCGTGAGCAGTTGCTCAAGGCTGTCCATGATATCCCCATGTCTGGACATCTGGGCATTGCTTGCACCCTGCAGTGACTGGGCTAACATTTCTATTGGTCCAACTTCAGCCAACAGGTGAAGGAACATTGCAGGTCTTGTCACCAGTGCCAATAGATAGGAAAGGCAGGCAGTAAAACAAAAGCTGCCCTACTTCCCTTGCCCATTGTGTAGGAGCCATTCCAGAGGGTAGGAATGGATATTGTGGGACCCCTGAATACCCCAAGCTCTTCCAGAAAAAGGTATATCCTGACAGTGGTCGATTATGCCACCTGATACCCAGAGGCGGTCGCCCTATCCTCCATTAAGGCACCCAAAGTGGCAGACGCCTTGCTAGGGATTTTTTCCCACATTGGCTTTCTGCAGCAGGTTATCTCTGATCGAGGGGCTAACTCCATGTCGGACCTGATGCAATCTTTGTGGGAGAAGTGTGGGGTGGTGCAAAGACGCACAATACATTACCACCCATAAGCCAATGGACTCATCAATAGATTCAATGGTATCCTAACTTCAGTGCTCCAAGTGTTTGCTGAACAGCATGGGAGGGACTGGGAGAAATACCTTCCCCACCTGTTTGCATACAGGGAGGTGCCCCAAGATTCAACAGGGTTTTCCCCCTTCAAAGTCTTATACGAACGTAGGGTGTGTGGGTTTCTAGACTTGATCCGGGAAGACTGGGAAGGCAAGCATGCCACCTAGGGGACTCCCATAGTGGAATGTGTCCTTAGGTTCAGGGAGAAGCTGAAGGAGCTTATGGGGGTGGCCCAAAGCAACCTGTCAGCTACCCAGCAGAAGTAAAAAGTCTGGTACGATCATGGAACCACAGATTGCCCATACAGGAAAGCGAGTGGGAGTCACTGGTGGAGACAATCAAACTGTTGCTCCAGTTGACCCCAGAACAGAGCCAGGAAGTGAGGGAGGTCTTAGAGGACTTTGCCCCTTTATTTATGGCCAAGCCCGGACAGACCCCCTTAGTGACCCATGATGTGGACATAGGGACACAAGCACCCATACGACAGACAGCTTACTGGGTGTCTGAGGCCATCCTAAAGGATATTCGGGAGGAGGTGGAGGAAATGCTGGAGTTAGGAGTAATCCAGAAATCCCACAGTCCCTGGGTCTCACCCATAGTACCCATCCCCAAGTCAGATGGGTCTACCTGCTTTTGTGTGGACTATCATGGACTCCATGCAGTCACGAAGTCTGACGACCACCCAATGCCTCAGACAGATGAGCTGTTGGATAAATTGGGTGGGGCGACCTTCCTAACAACCATAGACCTGACAAAGGGATACGGGCAGGAGGAGCAAACTGCCAGAGCTAGGGAAGTGTTGGTAGGATACTGAAGGCAGGATTAACTGTCAAAGTTGAAAGGTGACAGCTGGCCATGGCTGAAGTTTCATATGCGGGACATGTAACATATATCTGCTAATGCCAATGCAGATGGCTTTTCCCGACAGTTGACGAAAGCGGCAGAACTGCTGCAAACGCTTACTAAAAAGGGGTGTTCTGTTAAGAAGGAAGGAGTGTGGTGAGATAAGGCCATATTTTATTATTTTGAGTCATGTTTTATGTATCTTTATGTATATAATGCATTTAAGACAACCATGGTGGCCAGTGTAAGTGCAAGGCTTCATGAGTACAAAAAAAAAGCCATAAGCCCTAGACTAAGGTTGGAATTCCTGTTACTGAGCAGAAAAGCTGTTTGTTGCTAGCCAGGAACTGGAGTTAATTAAATTACCTAAAAGGAGACAAAATAATGATTAAACCTAGCTGGGAGGTCAGGTAAGCCAATTTGTTTGTGAAAGGACAGGATCTCAGCAAAGAGACAGCCCGTCTGGGCTCCTATTGTATCTGCAGGACTACAATAAGCTAAGCTACAACTGAATAGGGCTACCATTTATATAAATAGCTGTATTTAAGTGTTGAGTAACGATGGCCATCTCCCAGGAGGGAGGCCTGGAATGTTCCCCAGAAAATCCAGTTTGACCTGGCTAACTTCATGTTTTTTTTCCTATGTTCAGAAACTGCATATCTGTGTTTTTGTAATAACATACTGAACTCTGATTGGTTGGGTAACCATAGAAACCAAAATGCTAGCCAGTCGCAGAGCTAGCCACATCGACTGGACCTGCCCTCCTGAAGCCCTTTAAAACCAGGATGCAGAAGGGTCTCTGAGCCTTTTTGCTGCCTTTTACTGAAGCCTCCATTTCACCGTTTTGCATTTGGGACCTTCTCTACCTACCTGTCTTGAGCAGATACAATTTTCTCCTGGATCACTAAGAATCAAGACTTCATCTATCACACTTTTTAAGGACACTTCTGCACTTCAAAATTCCAGCTAAGGACTCAAGGTAGACTTCTAACCTCAGAGTTTAAAGTGTAGGTTTTAATGTATACTTTCCTTTTATTTTCAGTATCCTGTAACCAATCTCCAAATTATTTTGTCTTTTTGTTATTAATTGTTTTCTTAATTTCATTAGTAAAGCCTTTGGCTTATTTTAAATAATTCTGCTTATGTTGTTTGTGTTTGGCTCCTTGGGTAAAAGTTGTTCAAATGATACCATGCCTGTGTGACTGTTTTAAGGCTAAATGCTACCAGAGTGAAGTACCATTGGGGACTTTGTGACGAAAGGAGGAGAGGAAATATGAAGAGTCTCAAGAGGAGCCTGTGGGGGTTTGAACCAAGCACTGATTTCTGGAGAAAGATGAAGTAATAGGGTATATAGGGCCCCCTGAAGCCTATACATGCTGCGGCTTTCAGGTATATGGTGCAGTGGCTGTTGTAGTTCTACCCCAAGAACACAGACTCAGGACTGTATTTGTATCCCCTCAGATGGAGAAAGGATATCTCTGACCCCATCCCTCCCCCCCATCATGGGAGGGATTCTGTTGCAATGCAGAGACAGAAATCCCGCCCCACGGTAGTGGACTTGTGACATTGTCCGTCTGAGCATGGTCCTGTGCTGCTGTGTGTAGTGGTTGAAATATTCAGTAACAAAAAAAATCAGTTTAGTTACATATAATACCCTTGTAGAGTACATAGAGGTTTTGTACACTTATTCTTACCTACAAACAAAAAAAAGGTAAGAGCCTAGGGTCTGGCAATCAAAGGACACATCAACAGGTTCCACATCACAAAAAACAATCCAACACTAGAATTTATTATGAATATCAGAAATTTTTCAGAAAGACTAACACTCAGCAGCTACTGGCTCAATCAGAAAGAAGTACAGTAAAAAATATAGCAGCACTGTAGTTTGGCATCTCTTCATGATTTACAAGAGCAATGAAAGCCGAGGCGATAACCAGCAATATGTGGAAGGAGAACTGGTGGGACACATGGTAGAAAATGTTACTCCTTTACCTGATGCAGCAAGAACAAATTTCCAAGCGACCTCGACAATAATGATTCTGGTCCTATGCAGCCACAGAATTATAACTTCCCAGCAACGTGTTTTGTTAAAAACACGAATGCATGCAAACCGTCATCTCAAGCAGATCGGTTTAAAACATTCCATTGGTCGGATTACTAAATTCAAGCAAAAGCAGGATATTGTTTCCCTTGCAGAGTATTAAGCACTAGAAATGCTAGGTCTTTTAGAGATGTTTTACTTGGCAGGATTCACAGGTTGGAAAACAGCTACTGAATAATTTAGGGAACATGATTCTTTGGCCATTCATTTGAGTAGCATGAGCCACCGGGCAGAATTTAAACATACAAAGGAAACTGGCACTACAGAACAAGTCATTAACAGGGCAAGTGACAAAGCCATCCATGACAGGAAAGAAAATTTGAGATACTTATGCAAACAAAGATTGGCATTTCGGGGACATGATGAGAGCCTAGACAGCATGAGCTAGGGAACTTTCTTGAACTCCTAGATCATACAAAAAATTTGACCCCTTTCTTGCAAAATACAGATCGTCAGATAATGCAAGTTATTCATCACCAAATACACTGAATGAATTAATTAACAGCTGTTCTAAAGAAACACCTGGGGCCAGATTCACAAAACTTTCCCCCAGGCGCAAACTGGGTTTTGCCAGAGTTGTCATTCACAAAGCCCAGTTTGCCTTTGCTAACTGGGTTTGTGCCTGGGCAAAGTTGAGGGGGACCTCAATGCAAATGAAGGGGAGGAGACCTGCATATCCCCTCAATGCAATTCATGTTTGTGCTCCACACAAGGGCCTTCTGCAAAGGCCCTTGCATGGAGAAATTACTTCCAGCCAAAACCTGACGGTAATCCGCGCAACCCTAGTGGATAGCAGAGGTACTGTGGCCCCCAACCCCCACTCCATTCTCCAACTGCGGTCCCCAAATAAATGAATGTAATCCCTCATAGTCTAGTGGTGCCCACCCCACCGCCGAGACCCAATATGAAACAGAATTTTCCATAGTGTAGTGTTCCTTCTCATTCTCTGATCACAGTCCCCAAATAAAAGAATATATTTCCCAGTAGTGCAGTGGTGCCCTCCTCTCTCCCTAATCGCCACCCCATATAAGAAATTAGTTTCCATAGTGTGGCAGTCCCATCACATTCTCCAGTCGCCTTCCCCCCAAGAAATAAATCCATTCCCTGGTAGTTCAGGGTCCCTCCCTCCTCCCCGGCCTCATATGAATGATCATTTGCCATAGTGTAGTGGTCTCCCCATGCCCTCCCCGGTCACCGATCACCATCCCCAAATAAAGTACAGTTATGCCCTTGTAATTCTAGGGTTCCTCCCCCCCAAGGATCACCAGTCCCGTAAAAGCAATACTGCTCCTTGGCAGTCTTGTGGACCCCCCTCACTTTGTCTAGTGTGCCCCAACACCTCTCTCCCCCACCATTCCATGCCGCATCGACGACCAGCACAACCGTCCTCTCACCACCACAGCTGGCCACCAACTGAGCCCTCCTTTAGCGTGTACTGTATACATTATAACTCACTGGCTGTGATTGGTCATTACACTGATGGGTTGCAAACTGGTTGAGTGGTAGAACCCAGAGAGTAGTTGTTGGGAGTGAGTTCTCCAGCACCAAGGAAGTCACCAGCTGGGTCCCGCAAGGAATGGTGCTCGGGCCTGTGTTGTTCAAAGTTTCCGTAAGTGACATCGGGGAAGGCATTAAAGGCAAAATGACAGCGTTTTATAATAAATTAGACATTCTAATGTTTGCTTCCCTGAAAAAAATTAGTCAAAGTTGCAATGACTATCCCTGTGACAAGTTATTCATGTGAATGTGGATTTAGTGTTCTGAGATGTCTGCACACTTAGCTCTGTGGAACAATGAACCAAGAGAGGCTTGATGCTTTAGCAATGATGACAACTGAGCAAGAGACATTAATGTCAATTTCTGCTGATGCCATTATAGACAGCATTGCAACCATGTCAAAGAGGTGACACCAGGTAACCCACTAGCCCTACTGTGATCTTATGATTTTATTTACCAGTTTGGACCAGTATCAAGTGGTCATAGCTGCAGAGCAACTGGCAAACATTTCAATCCACTGTTGTACAAATTGAATGCTCTCTTAGTTAAATTAATGTGCATCAGCACAAGTTATAAACACAGCAGAATAAACCAGACCTACAGCTCATATAAAGTACTATGCATCAATGGGAAGATGCAATTAATCACAATCTTATTCACTGAGAAACCATGGGCATGTCCTGTTCTCCTCCTGGCCTCCAAACTCACTCCAGATCAGTGGTGCCCCTCTAAATCTTTCTTCTCCGAAATCTGTGCAGTAAGCGTGGCTTTGTTTCACTGATACAATAAAAAAGCATATAGAGACTCAAAAGTTTACCTCATACCTTTATATTTCACTATTATCATGACTGGCAACACAAAGCATTTCAAGTAAGGTGCATCTATTGCTAGTCATAAGCAAAGCAGGACCAGCCTGTATTGCTGCCTCCCTAGTCCTATGCAGTGTTACGTGCCTGTAAAGTCACACAGAATCACAATCTCCTTCATAATTACCATGGCCCATGACCTGTGCACCACCCTGATAATAATAAAAATATAATAATAATATTTTTATTTATATAGTGCAATTCTAGAGTCAAAGCGCTGTACATACATACACATCATAGAACAATTCAATGAAACCTTACAAATAATTCAAAAGCTTCAATTAAAATACCTCACAATCCATAAAAACGTCAAATGCTAAAAGCCTACTTAAAGAGATGTGTTTTTAGGCTGGTTTTAAAGCTCTCCACGGTCCTGCGCTCTCTAATCTGATGAGGCAGAGTTCCACAGGGATGGTGCCGCAAACATAAAAGCCCGGGCCCCAGATGTTTTCAACCACACCCTGAGAACCTCTAACAACCCCTCGTCAGTTGAGCAGATGGGACGGCTGGGGCTGTAGGGAGTCAGGAGCTCTTGCAGGTAACTTGGTCCAAGTCCATGCAGGGCTTTATAGGTCAGAAGTCCGACCCTGAAGGTGATCCACCACTGTACAGGCATCCGGTGTAGATCGTGTAGCACTGGAGTAATATGACTGGAGCATGAAGTCCCAGTCCACAATCATGCTGCAGCATTCTGCACCTGCTGCAAGTGGCGGATATCAACCCCCGGAAGCCCCAGGTAAAGGGAGTTACAGTAGTCAAGGTGGGAGATCACAAAGGCATGGATCAACGTGGGCAGATCATTGGACGGAACAAGGTGCCTAATTCCAGCAATGTTCCTAAAATGGTAAAAGGAGGACTTGATGACTGCTGACACCTGCGCACACAGTGTCAGCCCGTTGTCTAGAACCACCCCCAGATTACGCACCCGTTCAGAGGTAGGCAGTTGTACACCATCAAGCCAAAGCCCAGAAGGTAAACCCACCACAGACCTCTCTATCTGGTGTCCCAGATCCACAACCAACACCTCAGTCTTCCCGGAATTCAATTACAACCAGCTAGACTTCATCCAGTCATGGATTTCTGCCAGACAGCTGTTGAACATCGAGACTGCACTATCCTGGTCAGATGCAAAAGACAGATAGAGCTGTGTATCATCAGCACAGCAGTGAAACCTCCGCCCATATCATCGTACAATGTCTCCGAGGGGCAGCATATACACTGCGAACAACATGGGAGACAGTACTGAGCCCTGAGGAACCCCGCATGGCAGAGAGAATGGTTCAGAGGAAAAAAAACAGATACCACCCTCTGGAACCTGCCGGCTAGGAAGGAGTGGAACCATCTGAGAACTGGACCAGCCAGGCCACAGATAACCCTCAGGCGCTCACGCAGAACCCCATGGCCTACAGTGTCAAATGCTTAGGAGAAATCCAGAAGTACAAAGATGGAGTGGCGCTTCTGGTCCCTCGCCATCAGGTGATCATTGAGCACCCGAACAGGAGCGGTGTCGGTACTATGTCTCTTCCAGAAGCCTGACTGGAGAGGACTGCAGACATCATGGATGGTAAGATGGTTCTCCAGTTGCAGCGCAACCACTTTCTCAATCACCTTCCCAACAAAGGGAAGGTTAGAGATGAGTCTATAGTTCGCACAGCTGTTTGGGTCCAAAGAAGCTTTCTTAAGAAGCGGTGTCACCACCGCCTCCTTCAGGGAGCTAGGGAACTCACCCGAATCTAAGGAGCACCAGACAATCTTTACAAGGACTGGGTTGGTGGACTCCATACACCCCAATAATAGGCGTGTAGGGCCCGGATCCAAACTACAGCATGTTGGCCACAAATTCTGGACAATCCGCACAATGTCTGCTATCTCTGGCCAGTTGAAAGATATCCACGAAGAATGGGGGGAAGTGACAGTACATCGACTGCCACCAAGCCCCACAGAGAGTGCTGGATGGGTTTCAGTCCTGATGTCGGCCACCTTATCTGCAAAAAATTACGCAAACCCATCATACTTAACTTGTGAAAATGCTCCTCGAACCTGTAGACAGGTTGGGTTGCACAGCCTGTCCATGGTTCGAAAGAGCTGGGCTGGTCGATTTTGAGCAGCAGCAATCTCACTGGACAGGAACTCTGCCTTCTTATGTGTGATTGCTAATTGATAGCTTTGATAATGATCTATCAATCTAAGGTGGTCGGCTTCAAGGGTCGATTTCCGCCAGCGATGCTCTAGCCTTTGGCCTGCACGTCTCAGCTCCCTCGAGGTCCCATCAAACCAAGGGGACCGAGGGCGGAGAGAGAGAGGGCAAACATGAACTGGGGTAATAGAATCCAGAGCCTCAGTAATAGCCTTATTATAGGCCAGAACTAGATTCTCTGGATCCTCGCCTGCCCTTGAGACTCCCGATAGGTCTAATACCACCAGAAGACCTTCTGGAGTTACACCCCTCAATGGCAGTATCTGACCATCTCCACAGGGGCAGGCCTATGGTGGGGGGGGCTGGAGACTGAATTTTACTATATGATGATTGGACCATACGACTGGCTCCACCACCAAGTCGGAGGACTTGATCCCTAGTAGGAAGACCAGATCAAGTGAGTGACTTTGATTATGAGTAGCAGAGGTAACTACCTGCATGAACCCCAACGAATACAGGAGTTGGAGGAAGTCTTGACCAAACTGTGAGAATTCATCATCGACCCAGGTGTGAAGTCACCCAGGACCAGCAGCCTGGGCGACTCAAACGCCATAACGACGATGAAGTCTGCTACTTCCTGTAGGAACAATTTCTCACCTCCGGGTGGACGGTAGATGAGAATGATCCTGCAGCCCACACCTGCTACTATGGTAAACTGTAATGATCTGGCCTCTTCAACTGGCACACCAGCAAGGCCCAATTCCGATCTAAATGCTTGGCCACCTCTGGGCGTCCGATTTCAAGCAGTGCATCATCGAGAACACTGGCGACCGGCTATTCCAAGATGGGGCCCACATTGTCATCAAGCCAGGTCTCAGTGATGCACACCAGGTCTGCTGTCCCAACAAGGTCAGCAATAATTGCTGTCTTGTTCCTAAAAGACCTGGTACTGCAAAACACCACTTGAGTCGGGCGGGGTTCCGGAGCTGATCAAGCTATCTGCCCAGAGACACTGGAGCCCTTGGGTATGGTAACCAAACATGGAGAACCATGGTCTAGAGACCATTTCACCCAAGGGCGTCTCCTAGACCATACAACGCCGATATGGCCACCCCGCTCCCCCCCTCCTCTTAGGTAATAATCATGATACACTACTATTTTCAAACCTTGGCTTACTGGATCACTCCTAATGTGTAAATGTATCCAGTTCCAAACACAGCAGAACAACTAAATGTTCTCTTGTGCAGTTCAGCACATCTCATATGAAGTGTTCCAAATTGTCCTTTTATAAAATAATTACACCACCCATTGTTCAAAGTTCTGTTTGTAATGTTTGAGAGCTCAGGAAAGCCCAAATGTTTACCTTTACAGTAGGTAAAACCTAATTGGTTTGCAGCTTTAAGGGGGCTTTGCCCCCCTAAACCCCCACCAGGGACTTCATCCCTGGACCCTGCTTGAGGGCCTGTGTGGCCCCCAAACTCCTGGCATGAGAGCATAAATCACAGGGCCAGTGCTCCTGGTGCTGCAAGAGTCTGCAGATATCCCTGGGGCAGACTACGGTTGGATGGGAACATTCCAGGGAGGACACCTGCTGGGATCAGGAAAGAAACGGGGTAAGGGCTGTTGGCTGCCAGTAATGAGTGAGTCAAAATGAAGAGCAAAACGTCCAGTGCTAAGAAGCCCAGCCGATATGATAGGTAGGTAGCCTGCATGGTAAAGAATAAGAAGGCAGCTTTCAGGAACTACAAATGCTCCTAAAAGGACAAGGACAGGGGAGAGAGTGATGTACCAAGACAAAGGAGGTGAACTGGGAAGTACAACTGGCAAAGGCCAAGAGAGAACTGCAGCTGGCATAGGGGGTAAAAACAGGAGAGAAGGCCTTCTTCCAGAACATCAGGGAGTAGTGGGATATAAAGGACAGGGGTGCCGATAGAAATGTCCAGGCCCGGGACAAACCTTTTGGGCCAGGGCCTCCCCCCTCCCCTGCCCTTCCTATGGCAGACCCTCCAACATTTGACCGATGACAATAGGTAACCCCTGTGTTGCGCTAAGTGAGTGGGGGGGGGCACCCCTTTTGCCCATGATTCCAAGGGCACATTTGCTTGCACTGTTTGGAAGTAGTACCTTTTTTCCCTGTGCCCTTTTGAACTTCAGCACCCATCCAGCCCCCCTTATACCACGTATAGGGCAGTGCAGTAATGCTGGTACTATAGCCTGGTGATGGATTGTGCAAAACAGAATGTCCTCCACCACTATGTGCAAATAAAGAGTAACACACAGTAGGTATCTGTCTGACCACCTGGGCATCAGCGTAAATCCTCTCCACCACCACTCTGAGTGGCTTAAGCTCTCAGCTCCCTATCATGTTCTGACCATAGAATCAATGATGCTATATTTCTTTCAAAAGTTTCACTGGGAAAGACATACTCATATACTTAGATCCTGACCCATCACCTATGAACTGACACTGGGGAACTGAACGGCAGAAAAATACCACTTCCAGTCTGCCTTTAACACACCCCAAGACTATTTTTACAGATTAATTATTAATGAAGTTCATATTTTACCTTATGCAGCTGGCACTGTTAGCCAGACTCAGAGGGGATCATTGTTTCATTGTCTGATCTAATCGATGGTCACAATGAAAAAATTACTCACCTTAGTAATGTTGTTTCTTCTAATGGAGTCTTGCTATATTATGACAGATGCAGTTTGTCCCACCATTAGAACTGCTCCGGAGGTGAAAGAGTTAACTTCCATGCAGTGCATGGAACTTAGAGCGCGAGCTCGGTTAGAGAAGCTCTGTTAGGGTGGTTTCAAACTGAAACCGTCAGATCTTTACGAGCAAAACTCACTAAGGCTCTGTGTGGAAGCTGTAACCTATACTAGCTAACTGGCTACTAAAATATTCACACATTTTCCTGGTCCCAACACCAAGACTCAAGTCAGGGACCAGAAAATAAGATAAAATAACTAAATAAAACACAACACCCAAACATGCAAGGGGGCATCAATAAGTGCCAATAGTGGACTGCCCACCCCATACCAAGTAGAAGTTCTGAGAGGGAGGTTGGGGAGGTTTCATATAGCAAGACTCATTAGAAAGAAACAACATTACTAAGGTGAGTAATTTTTCTTCAAACAACATGAAGTCTTGCTATATTATGACAGATGCAGACTATTGCAGTACCTCCATGGAGGAGGGACACAGGAACCTACTTAGGAATAGGCTCTGAAGCACGGTTGTGTTAAACCGAGCATCCCTCCTGGCCTGGATATCCAGGAGTAATGCTTGGTGAAAGTGTACTGTTTCCAAGTAGCTGCTTGACATATCTCCAAGATAGGGATGTCTCTAGCAGCAGCTAGAGATGCAGCTGTACCTCTGATAGAGTGAGCCCTCAGGCCTGAGGGGAGAACCTTACCCAGTTTTTGATAGCAAAACTGGATACAAGAGACGATCCACCTGGCAATGGATCTCTTAGTGGCAGGTCTCCCTTTCCCAGCCTCACCATAAGTGAGAAATAGTTGGAGGGAGTCAAACCTGTGACCCTTGGTACGCTCTATGTAGTAACTTATGGCCCTCTTAACATCTAATCTGTGCAGCCTCCTCTCACCAGAGGAGGAATGGTCAGTGAAGAACACTGGAAGTGAATAGATTGGTTAAGGTGGAAACCGAAACCACCTTAGGCAAAAACTTCCTGTTAGTCCTGAGGACTTCTTATCCCTGTGAAAGGAAATAAAGTCAGTCTCCACTGATAAAGCCTGTAACTCACTTGTCGCGCCTGGCAGAAGTGATGGCTACTAGAATCACAGTTTTCCAAGTCAAATACTTAAGCTCTGCCGAAGACAGAGGCTCAAAGGGGTTGCATCAGCTGAGCAATGCAAACATTAAGATCCCAAGCAGGGCAGGATCCCTGAATGGAGGATTGGTATGAAGCAATCCCTTAAAAACTTGGAAAATACAGGGTGAGCAGAGAGAGAAGAGGGCTTCCTGCTGAAATGAAAGCAGAGACAGCTGCCAAATGCACTTTCAGGGTAGCTGGTCTCAGTCCCAAAGAATTAAGATGGACCATATAATCCAATACAGTTGGTAAATCAGCAGATTCCGGGAAATATGCCTCCCAGAACACCATATGGAAAACCTTTTCCACTTGGAGTTATAGGTAGCCCTGGTGGAAGGCTTCATGCAGCTTTCAAGATTTCGAGAACACTTTGAGAAAGTTGAAGATCAGCAACTCTAACTGCTCAAGAGCCAGGCCTTGAGGTTGAGGATTTGAGATTCGGATACCAAACCTCCCTGAGCACAGGTTAACAGATTGTGGTTCCTAGGGAGAACAGGGAAGATGGACTGCTAAGGACAGAAGGAGTGGGTACCAGGGCTGCCTGGCCCAGTCTGGAGCAATCAGGATCATCTTGCAGGGCTGAGACCTGATTTTGACTAGCACCTTGAACAGGAGAGGGAAGGGGGGAAAGGCATAGAGAAACTTCCCTTCCCAATCGAGGAGAAAGGCATCCAGGAGGACTGAGCCCAACACTGGGGGCCTGCAACAAAAAAGTGGAAGTTGATTGTCTGGGGCTGCACAAAGATCTATCTGAGGAGTGCCCCATCTGGCAAAAACTATCCCCAGTACTAGGTGATCCAGTGACCATTTGTGATGGCCCTGGGAAATCCTGCTGAGAGCATCTGCCAGGACATTGTCCTTGCCTAGGAGGTGAACTGCTATGAGGAAGTGTTCAGGGAATAAGCCAGAGACCACAACTTCATCGCCTCGGTGCACAAGGCCGAAGACTGAGTGCCCCTTGTTTGTTGATGTACCACATTGTAGTGGTGTTGTCTGTTCTGACCTGTACCACCTTGTTCTGAACAGATGCAGAAAAACCTGAAGTGCTAGAAAACAGCTCTGAGTTCCAACAGGTTGATGTGGAGTAGAGATTCCTGAGGGACCATAACCCTGGGTGGAGAGGTCGCCCATGAGCTCCCCCATCCCAAGAGGGACGATCTGTAGTAAGGGTCAAGGAGTGGGACAGAGGGATGAAAGGCACCCCTTGTCTCAGATTGCTCTGATCCTGCCACCACTGAAGGGCCTGGATCAGGTTCGAGTCACTGGGATTAACTTGGATAGGGATCTCTTCTTTGAGACCAGAAAGCTCTCAAATGGAACTGAATGTCCCTCATTTGAAATCTTGCTCCTTGCACTACAGCTGTGGAAGCAGCCATGTGTCCTAGGAGCTGCAGGAAATGCCTTGCTGGTCGAGAGACCTGCAGAGTGAAGGAGCGAGGCCAGGGCCACCAAGGTCCTTACCCTTACCAGAGGGAAGGCTCTGGCCTGCTTTGTGTCCAGTTCTGCGCTATAAAGGTGAGTACCTGGACAGGTTCCAAAACTGACTTTGGAAGATTGAGAAGAAAACCCAGAGGCAAGCAGCTGCTGGGTAACTAGCAGGTGTGATTTGATCTGGTCTGGAGACTGACCCACAATGAGCCAGTCGTCCAGGTAGGGAAAATGGCAATCTTTGCCTTCTTAGATGAGCAACTGCTACTGCCAGACATTTTGTGAACACCCTTGGGGCAGAGGTAAGGCCGAAGGGCATTGCTCTGAACTGATAATGGCCTGAGGGCAGTTTGAATCTGAGGTACTTTGATGGGAGCTTTGATAAGAACATGGAAGTAGGCATCCTGAGGTACAGGGAAGCTAGCCAGTCCCTGGCCTTAGGGAGGGTAAAATCATTCCAGAGTCATCATTTTGAATTTTGGTTTTAAAAGGTGCTGGTTCAGATATCTTAGATCCAGGATAGGCCGCCACTCTCCTGTCTTTTTTGGGGTAAGGAAGTACCTGGAGTACAGACCCTTGCCCTGGTATAGGGGAAAAACCCTTTCTACAGCTCTGAGAGCCAGGAGGGTTGAGACTTCTGTTTCCAAAGCAAGAGTCTCTAAAGGGTTTTCAGGTGGAAAAGATCTGGCTGTCATCTTTGGAAATTTTTTGAAGCTGAGAACCAGACCCTGGCTCACTACTTCCAGGACCCACCTGTCTGATGTTAAAGACTCCCAGTCCTGGATGAAGTAAGCCAGCCTGCCCCCTACAGGTAATGGACAGCCTACCCTGGGCATCCCATCAGGGTGCCTGTTTGGCAGGGGCTTTAGGCTGGGGGGTGGGAGCAGGCCTGCTCGTACCCCGTCTGCCTCTCCCTCTGAAGAACCCCCTCTGAGCATAGGCTGAAGAGGAGGCCTGGATCTGGTAAAAAGGCCTGTGAAAAGGCCTGCCCCTACCCCTGGGGGGCTGCCTCTGAGGAGTGGCTTGCCATTCCTTGGCTTGTGCACTCCTATAAGTGGTTCTATATTCATCCATTTTCTTCATATAATTCTCTGTCTGCTCCCCAAACAGAGAATTTCCCACCACAGGAAAATCCATAGCCTTAGACTGGGTATCCTGTGACAAAGTAGTACACCTGAGCCAGGCCAATCTACGAAAAGCCACAGATGTAGCCATGACTCTAGAGGATACATCATTAGAATCCACTGCAGCATGGAATTGCACCTTAGATGCCTCAATACCATCAACAGCCACCTGCTCCAGCTCCTTTGCAAGCTGGCCAGGGACCTGTTTGGCTAAGGCCATGACAGTATCCCATCTAGATTTCTGTATCTCGCAACATAAGCCATATAGTTTGCTTGTCTGAGTCCCAAAGATGCTGCCATGTATTGTTTTTTGGCCATGGCATCAATCTTCCTGGAGTCCTTGTCAGGAGGATGTGAAGCCAGAGGAATATTAGCTTTATCACAGGCTGCAGCCTGAACTACCCCAACATGACTGCATTGCTGTGAAAGAAAATCTGTATCAGGACCTGGAAAAGTGTACCTCCTGTCCATCTTTTTATCTACAGGAGGCATAGAATTAGGAGCTTTTAAAATTTTTATTGTTTCCTAAAAGATTTATGTAAAGGGATGGACAATCTCCTGGACTCTGGGATATCCATCATCTCTACATAGTCAGGCTCCTCTTGCTCATCCAAAGCCTCCTCTAAAGGAAGCTGGAGGGTCTCAGCAACTTTTTTATAAAACAAAAAATGAGAAGGGGACTCAGCAAGCCTAGGGGGAGATTCACCTAAAGGTCTGTCTGGGGAGATGTCCGGTTCAATGGGCACATCCAGACTTTCAAAGTCACATTCACACTGATCATAATCATCCTCCCCCTCCTCTGGTTCATAAAACTCTTCTATATCATATTCTTGAACCGATGGAACCGACCAAACCGACCTTTTGCCAGATAGTGGCGGTTCGGAGGGAACTGGGGACAGTGACTGGACAATCTGTATTGCCCTGGCTATCTCTGCAGCAGTTGGAGAAGGGATTTTGGTCTCCACACCTGCTGACTTTCTAGTTCTCTTTGCTGGAACTGGCTCCTCAGAGTCAGCTTTACGTTTGCCCGATGAAGTCTGGCCCTGGTCAGAGGGCACTCCCTCCGGTTCGGCTGGCACCGAACTGGGCTGGCCATCCGGGTCAGCGGACTTTTTGGCCTCTCGCTCCCTGAGCCTACCAACTCTCTTATCTAGGGTGGCTGCAGGGAAATTCTTGCAAATCTGGCAGTCTGCATTGAGGTGGTCAAACCCCAGAACAACACATGTGGTGTGTGGGTCAGCCTTGGCAAAGGCTTCCCACAGACACTACAGTGTTGAAACCCAGTGGGCCCGGTTTTTCTTTTGGGTTTCTCAGACATAACGCCATCCTAACCAAAAACTTGCCCTTTGATGGCAGTGCCAGGCAAGACACCCTTATTGGTTCCCAACTTGTCATTGGTCGTGGAAAAACGTTATGAAATCCGTTTTTAGAACCGATAAGAACTGGGAATCAAGATTTAACAAGCCTTAAAAGGCTTCAAAACAAAGTTTAAATATAATTCGATCGTTCAAACCGAACTGATAAACATTTACAAGTTCCACACAGAAACCTATCTATTACTTACAATACCATAGACAGAGCTTGAACCGATCGGTTTGCGGTTAAAATAAATAATATCGCGGTTGAATTTAACCAGAAAAGATGCTTTAAACCAAGGAAATGAACCGAGCAGCAGGAGGAATCTCCGGAGCGACTGTTCAGTGAGGCGGAGTAAAGAATCTGACGGTTTCGGTTTGAAACCACCCTAACAGAGCTTCTCTAACCGAGCTCGCGCTCTAAGTTCCATGCACTGCATGGAAGTTAACTCTTTCACCTCCGGAGCAGTTCTAATGGTGGGACAAACTGCATCTGTCATAATATAGCAAGACTTCATGTTGTTTGAAGCACCCACGGCCCATCCGGACCTGCCCCGACCGACCCGACCATCTGAGATTAAGAACTAGCAATGGCAAACAATGGAAACAGCTAGCTGAAAGATAAGTGGAGCCGCATTTTTCACCGCGGGTGAGCAAGATGTGAAAACACCCGTTAATGAAGTGCCTGGGGATAACTGGCTGCAGCAGCTGCTTCTGGGGGTCACAGGCCAGCCAGTCAGGACAAGTCCATGGTGATTACCATGGGGACAGGGCACAGACGCAGCCGCTTTCAATTCCAACCTGCATAAGCAGCCCCCCCAGCACCGTGCACACTCACTGCAGCAGACTGGGGAACTGTCATCAAGATCTGGCACTGGTGGTACACTGTAGAAAAGCCAGTGCTGTTGTACCAGCTATAAAGCGGTGCTGCATACAGTAGGAGGATCTGCTACTGCTGAAGCACCGAGGCCCCTGAATCAACGGCCCCGGGACAGTTGCCATAGCTCCCCCCCCGCGTCGGCAGCCCTGATAAAGGATAGGATAGTTAGGTAGAAAGGGAGGGGGGTTGGCAGAGGGAAGTGAGGAGAAGGCAGAGGTACTTAACGAAAAAATTACTTACCGTAGTAATCTTCTTTCTTCCAAGGGGTCCTTTAGCATCAGTAACTATAATAGTTAGCTGGCTAGGCGCAACTGCCCCGGAGGTATGTCTTTAAGAGAATTATAATGAGCTAGGGCATCAGCCAATCAAAACACAGGAGGGGAGTGTGCTGAGTGAGAGCAGCCTGAAGGGCTTCAGAATGTTTTCAAAGAAAATGGGCACATGCCTCGAAAAGTGAACCAACAGGATTAAAAAGATATGCAAATGTCCGAAAACTGGAAACAGATAACCACAACCTGAGCACGAAACTCATTAATAAAAACCCATATTTGGTAAGAAAACTGAGAACAGATCCCTTCTCCTGACAAGTGAACCTGGAAGGAAGGGTGGGAACTTACTGACGCTAAGGGACCCCTTGGAAGAAAGAAGATTACTACGGTGAGCAATTTTTACTTCTTACCCTGGAAGTCCTTTAGCATCAGTAATTATAGCAGACTACCGAGCAGTACCAAGTGGGAGGTGGGCATAGAACCTATTTGGCATCAGATCTGGACTGCACATCTAAACTGTGGTGCCTAATCAAAGTGTGCACAGATTTTCAGGTAGGTGCTTTGCAGACATCCAGAAGGGGTATGTCCCTTGCTGCTGCCACAGAGGCTGCAGTGCTCCTTGTGGAGTGGGCCCTGAGCCCCACAGGTTGATGACCAGCTTTTTCATAGCAGAATCTAATACAAGAGACCAACCAGTGGGAAATAGTTCTCTTGGTAGATGGCCTTCCTCTGCCTACATCCCGATAGGTGAGGAACAACTGAGTGGAAGAGCATCCGGACTGCTTAGTATGCTCTAGGTAGTAAAAGAGAGCTCTTTTGACATCCAAGCAATGGACCACTTGCTCACCAGGAGTGGATTTCTCAGTAAAGAACACAGGTAGAGTAATGGACTGGTTTAGATGGAACACTGAAACCACCTTAGGCAAAAACTTCCTACTTGTGCTGAGCTCAATTTTATCATTGTGAGGAACGATGTAATTAGGCTCAGTGCACAGGGCCTGTAACTCTGAAAACCTCCTGGCAGAGGTAATAGCCACCAGGAAGACTGACTTCTAGGTCACACATTTGATATGTGCAGTGGCCGTAGGTTCAAACGATGGTTCCATTAGCCTGGCAATGCAGAAATTCATGTTCCAAGGAGTAACCAGCTCCCTGACTGGAGGCTGGAGGTGCAAGAGGCCTTTAAAAAACTGAACATGGCATGGGAAAAATTGACTTTTTGTTTCCCCACTGAAAAATAGGCCAAAATTGCAGCCAGGTGTAGCTTGAGGGAAGAGGGGTTCAAGCCTCACGCCTGCAGATGTACTAGGTAAGAAAAAATTACTCACCTTAGTAATGTTGTTTCTTCTAATGGAGTCTTGCTATATTATGACATATGCAGTAAGTCCCAACCTTCGAACTGCTCCGGAGATGAAAGAGTTAACTTTCCATGCCAGGCATGGAACGCTGAGCTCGAGCTCGGTTGAAACTGTCTGTTGTTCTTCAAACTCAAACCGTCAGATCTTTACAAGCTAAACTCACTGAGGTCCTGTATGGAAGCTGTAAACCTACACTAGCCAACTGGCTACTAAACATAAGAACACATTTTTGGTCCCCAAAACAAAGACTCAAGTCAGGAGACCCAAAAAATGAAAAACACAACACCAAGTCACCCCAAAAAGGATGGGTGAAACAACAAGGTGGGCATCTACTAAGTGCCAACACTGCACTACCCACCCACATCCCAAAAACAAAGGTTCTGAGAGTGGCAGGGGAGGGAGGTCATAATATAGCAAGACTCCATTAGAAGAAACAACATTACTAAGGTGAGTAATTTTTTCTTCAAACAACATGAAGTCTTGCTATATTATGACATATGCAGACTACACAGCAGTGCCACTATGGAGGAGGGACAGAACCTACTTAGGAAATAGGCTCTGAAGCACAGCTGTGTCAAACTCAGCATCACTCCTAGCCTGGATGTCCAGGGAGTAGTGCTTGGTAAAAGTGTGAACTGTTTTCCAGGTAGCTGCTTGACATATCTCTAGGATAAGGATGTCCCTGGCAGCAGCCAAAGAAGCAGCTGTACCTGTGGTAGAGTGAGCCCTCAGGCCTGAGGGAGGAAACTTACCCAGTTTTTCATAGCAAAATTGGATACAAGAGACAATCCACCTGGCAATGGATGTTTTAGTGGCAGGTTTCCTTTACTAACCTCACCATAAGTGAGGAACAGTTGGAGGGAATCAAACCTGTGACCCTTGGTACGTTCTATATAGTAACTAAGGGCTCTTTTGACATCTAAACTGTGCAGTCTCCTCTCGCCAGAGGAGGAATGGTCAATGAAGTACACAGGGAGAGACATAGATTTATTAAGGTGGAAATCTAAAACCACCTTAGGCAAGAACTTCCTGTTAGTCCTGAGGACCACTTTATCTCTATGAAAGGAGATAAAATCAGGCTCCACTGACAAGGCTTGTAATTCACTTATGCGTCTGGCAGAAGTGATGGCTACCAAAAACAGTTTTCCAAGTCAAGTACTTAAGCTCTGCTGAAGACAAAGGCTCAAAGGGGGGTTGCATAAGCTAAGCAATGCAAACATTAAGATCCCAGGCAGGGGCAGGGTCCCTGAATGGAGGGTTGGTGTGAAGCAACCCCTTGAAAAACTTGGAGAGTACAGGATGAGCTGAAAGAGAAGAGGGCTTACCTACTGATAAGAAAGCAGACACAGCTGCCAGGTGCACTTTAAGGGTAGCTGGTCTCAGCCCCAAGGTATTTAAGTGGACCATATAATCTAGGACTGTGGCTAAGTCTGCAGATTCTGGGGAAATATGCTTTCCAGAGCACCACATGGAAAACCTCTTCCATTTGGAATTATAAGTAGCCCTGGTGGAAGGCATCCTAGAAGCCTTCAGGATATCCATTACACCTTGGGAGAGGTGTAGGTCAGCAAACTCTAACTCTTCAAGAGCCAGGCCTTGAGATTGAGAGATTTGAGGTTCGGGTACCAAACTCTCCCCTGAGCACAGGTTAACAGGTTGTGATTCCTGGGAAGACACAGGGGAAGGTGGACTGCTAAGGACAGTAGGAGTGGGTACCAAGGCTGTCTGGCCCAATCTGGAGCAATCAGGATCATCTTTGCAGGGTTGAGATCTGATTCTGACTAGCACCTTGAACAGGAGAGGGAAGGGGGGAAAAGCATAGAGAAACTTCCCTTCCCAACTGAGAAGGAAGGCATCCAGAGGGACTGAGGCCAACACTGGGGGCCGGCAGCAAAAAAGGGGAAGTTGGTGATTGTCTGGGGCTGCAAAAAGATCTATCTGCGGGGTGCCCCATCTGGCAACTATCACCTCCAAGACCAGGGGTCCAGTGACCATTCGTGATGGCCCTGGGAAATCCTGCTGAGAGCATCTGCCAGGACATTGTCCTTGCCTGGGAGGTGAACTGCCATAAGGGAGGTGTTCGGAGAGTAAGCCAGAGACCACAACTTCATTGCTTCAGTGCACAAGGCTGTAGACCAAGTGCCCCCTTGCTTGTTGATGTACCACATTGTGGTGGTGTTGTCTGTTCTGACCTGAATAACTTTGTTCTGAACAGATTTGGAAAAAGCTTGGAGTGCTAGAAAAACTGCTCTGAGTTCCAACAGACTGATGTGGAGCAGAGATTCCCGAGGGGACCACAATCCCTGGGTAGTGAGGTCGCCCATGTGAGCTCCCCACCCCAAGAGGGATGCATCTCTAGTAAGGATTAAGGAGTGAGACTGAGGGCAAAAGGAACCCCTGTCTCAGATTGCTCTGGTCCTGCCACCACTGTAGGGCCTGGATCAGGGTTCGAGTCACTGGGATCAATTTGGTTAGAGGGTCTCTCCTTTGAGACCAAAAGGCTCTCAAATGGAACTGGATGTCCCTCATCTGAAATCTTGCTCCCTGCACTACTACTGTAGAAGCAGCCATGTGTCCCAGGAGCTGTAGAAAGTGCCTTGCTGGTCGAGAGACCTGCAGGGTGAATGAGGAGGCCAGAGAGACCAGGGTCCTTGCCCTATCCAGAGGAAGGAAGGCTCTGGCCTTCTCTGTGTTCAGCTCCACGCCTATGAAGGTGAGGAGCTGGACAGGCTCTAGAACTGACTTTGGAAGATTCAGAAGGAAACCTAGAGAAGTGAGCAGTTGCTGAGTTATCTGTAGATGTAACTTGACTTGGTCTGGAGACTGGCCTACTATGAGCCAGTCGTCCAGGTAAGGGAAGATGGCAATTTTTTGCCTTCTTAGGTGGACAACTGCTACTGCCAGGCATTTTGTGAATACCCTTGGAGCAGAGGTGAGGCCAAAAGGCATTGCTCTGAACTGGTAATGGCCTGAGGGCAGCTCGAACCTGAGGTACTTTCGATGGGAGCTTCTGATAAGAATATGGAAATAGGCATCCTTGAGGTCCAGGGATGTTAGCCAGTCCCCTGGCCTTAGAGAGGGTAGAATAATTCCCAGAGTCACCATTTTGAATTTTGGTTTTAAAAGGTGCTTGTTTAAGTATCTGAGATCCAGGATGGGCCGCCATTCTCCTGTCTTTTTTGGGGTAAGGAAGTACCTGGAGTACAAGCCTTTGCCCTGGTGTAGGGGTGGAACCCTTTCCACAGCTCTGAGAGCTAGGAGGGAAGAGACCTCTGCCTCTAAGGCAAGAGCCTCTGGAGGATTTGCAGGTGGAAAGGATCCGGTTCTCATCTTTGGAAATTTTTTGAAGCAGAGAACCAGTCCCTGGCTTACTACTTCCAGGACCCACTTGTCTGATGTCAGAGACTTCCAGTCCTGGACAAAGTAAGCCAGCCTGCCCCCTACAGGTAGCTGAGAATCGGCCCTGGCAACCCCATCAGGGTGCCTGCTTGGCAGGGGCTTTGGGCTGAGGGGTGGAAGCAGGCCTGCTTGTACCCCGTCTGCCTCTCCCTCTAAAGAACCCCCTCTGGGCATAGGCAGAAGAGGAGGCCTGGGCTTGGTAAAAAGGCCTATGAAAAGGCCTGCCCCTGCCCCTGGGAAGCTGCCTTTGAGGAGTGGCCTGCCTTTCTTTGGCCTGTGCACTCCTATAGGTGGTCCTATACGCATCCATTTTCTTCATGTAATTCCTGTCTGCTCCCCAAACAGAGAATTACCCACAACAGGAAAATCCATGGCCTTAGTCTGGGTATCCTGTGACAGGCTAGTACATCTGAGCCAAGCCATTCTGCGGAGTGCCACAGATGTAGCCATGACTCTTGATGACACATCATTAGAGTCCACTGCAGCATGGAATCGCACCTTAGATGCCTCAATACCATCAGCAGCCACGCGCTCCAGCTCCTTGGCAAGCTGGCCAGGGACCTGCTTTGCTAGAGCCATAACAGTATCCCATCTGGATTTCTGGTATCTGGCAACATAAGCCATATAATTTGCCTGTCTGAGTCCCAAGGATGCTGCCATGTACTGTTTCTTTGCCATGGCATCAATCCTCCTGGAGTCCTTATCCGGGGGGGGGGTGAAGCCAAGGGAATATTAGCCTTGTCACAGGCTGCAGACTGCACTACCCCAACATGGCTACATTGTTGTGTGAGGAACTCCGTATCAGAGCCTGACAATGTGTACCTCTTGTCCATTCTCTTATCCACAGGAGGTATAGTGTGAGGAGCTTTTAAAATTTTAAGTCTGTTTCCCAAAAGATTTATGCAAGGGAATAGACGGTCTCCTAGACTCTGGGATATCCATCATTTTCACATAGTTAGGCTCCTCTTGATCATCCACAGCTTCTTCCATAGGGAGCTGGAGGGTTTCAGCCACTTTTTTATAAAAACATAAAATGAGAAGGGGACTCAGAAAGCCTAGGAGGAGACACTCCTGAAGGTCTGTCTGGGGAGATGACCGGGTCAATGGGCACATCCAGACTTTCAAATCCACATTCACTCTCCTCATACTCCTCTTCCTCCTCCTACAGTTCATAATACCTCTAACTCATACCTTGAACCGGCCGAACCGGCGCTACCCGATGGTGCCGGTTCGGTCGGAACTGGGGAAAGCGACTGGACAATTTTTTATCGCTTTGGCTATCTCTTCAGCGGTTGAGAGGAAAGTTTTGCCCACACCAGCTGATTTTCTAGTCTTTTGCTGGACCCGCTCCTCAGAGTCAGATCTCCTTTGCCCGAGGAAGTCTCCCTGGTCAGAGGGCACTCCTCTGGTTTGGTTTGAACCGAACTGGCTGGCCATCCGTTCAGCGGACTTTTGGCCTTCCTTTCCTGAGCCTACCAACTCTCTTTTCCCGGTAGCTGCAGGAAAACTTTTACAAATCTGGCAGTCTGCACTGAGGTGGTCAAACCCCAGACAATAAACACAGGTGGTGTGGGGATCAGCCTTGGCAAAGACTTCCCCACACACACTGCAGTGCTGAAACCCAGTGGGCCCGGTTTTTCTTTTGGGTTTCTCAGACATAGTGCCAGTCCTAACCAAACTTACCCGTTTATGGCAATCCGCCAGGTAAGACTCTCTTATTGGTTCCCAACCGTGTCACGGGTCGTGGAAAAAGCCGTAATAAAATCCGTTTTTTTTAGAACCGATAAGAACCGGTAACCACACACTAAAAGATAGATTAAGATATTTTAAGCAACTTGATTGGTTCAAACCGAACCGATAAACTGTTTACAAGTTCCACACAGAATAGAAATAAATGTAAAACCTATCTAGTACTCACAATACCACAGACAGAGTCTGAACCGACCGGTTGCAGTTTAAATTCGGTTGAAAACAAGAAAAACAATACTTTAACCGACAAAATGAACCGAGCAGAAGGAGAAATCTCCGGAGCGACTGTTCAGTGAGGCGGAGTAAAGAATCTGACGGTTTGAGTTTGAAGAACAACAGACAGAGTTTCAACCGAGCTCGAGCTCAGCGTTCCATGCCTGGCATGGAAAGTTAACTCTTTCACCTCCGGAGCAGTTCGAAGGTTGGGACTCACTGCATATGTCATAATATAGAAATACTTCATGTTGTCTGAATCCAGCAGCTGAGGGTCTGAAGCTGTAAGAGGATTGACCTTTTTGCTCTTGCACCAGAGGGAGAACCATTTCCATTTGGCTGCATAATTCTTTTTTGTGTTGGGCTTTTTTGACATTCTCAAGATCTTAAGGACCTGTTTCAAGTACTGAGAGGATGGAAATTCTAACTCTTCAAGAAGCAGGCCTTGAGGTGAAGAGTGTATGTCTGGATAATGCACTCCTGTTGAGGAAGGGTCAACAGATAGTGAGTTGGCAGCAGGAGGCGAATGGGCCTGCTGCAGGATAGTGAGAGAAAAAGAGGGTACCAGGCCTGCCTAGGCCAATCCGGAGCCACCAGAATCATTGATGCAGGTTGTTGTCCGAGTTTCAGCAATACCCTGAGTATCAGGGGAAAAGGAGGAAATGCATATAGGAACGTCCCTGACCAGTTCAGGATTGAGGCAACCAGGGGAAGCGTTCTCTGGGGGGTCTGCAACAGTACTGAGGAAGCTGGAAGTTGAGGGGAGAGGCAAACAGATCCACTTCTGGTGCCCACCGCCTGAACACTGTGGCTAGTACTTGCTTGTTCAGAGTCCATTTACTCTGGCCTTGACTGATGCGGACTAGAGCATCTGCCAGGGTAGAGTATTTGCCTGGGAGGTTAATAGCTGAAAGGCTGACTCCCAGGGAGAAGGCAAGAGACCAGATTTTCAGAGCTTCCGAACAGAATATTCCTGATCTAGTACCACCCTGCTTGTTTATGTAAAACATTGCAGTGGTGTTGTCTGTTTGAATTTGTACAGTCTGTCCTTTTATGAAAGGAGCAAATGCTTTGAGAGCTAGAAAGATTGTTCCGAGTTCCAAAAGGTTTATGCGTAACTGTGACTCTTGGAAAGTCCAGGTGCCACCTACTAAAGCACTGTCCAGATGTGCTCCCCACCGCAGGAGGGAGGCATCTGTGGTGACCATCTCTGTGGGGAAACGGAGCCTGGAAGGGTATCCCTGCTACCAGATTTGCAGGGTTCTTCCACCAAAGCAGAGTCTGAAGGAACTGCTCCGCCAAAGATATTAGCTTTGAAAAATTGTTGCTTCTTTGAGACCAGTGAGCTGAGGTAGGCATGCAGGTGTTGCATCCTGTACCTGAATCCTGGGACCACTGCAGGCATTGAAGCCATGTGACCAATAGGCTGAGGAAATGTCTGGCTGGTCTTGCTGTCCCTGGATGAATCTGCCATTGAGGGAAAGTTTGAATTCTCACCCATGGAAGGAAGGCATATCCTTTCTGGGTGTCCAGCTGAGCTCATATGAAGGTGAGTCGCTGGGTGGGTTCCAGGTGAGACTTTATTTAGATTTACCAGGGAACCTAGAGACTCCAGAGTGAGCCCTGTAAGGGAAAAAAGACTCCTTGCCTGGCAAGAAGACTTTGGCACTATGAGCCAATTGGCAAAATGAGGGGCAGACAGATGCCCAGCTTCCTGAGGTGTGCTGCTACCACTGCCAGGCAGTTTGAAAAGACTCTTGGGGCCGAGGATAGGCTGAAGGGCCGCAGCGAGCCTGCAGGGAGTTTAAACCTGAGAAACTGCCTGTGAGACCTCCTTATGGATATTTGGAAAAAAATGAGTCCTTTAGGTCCAGAGAGGCTAGCCAGCCTCCCTGCTGTAAGGACTGTATGACTAGTAGCAGAGTGACCATCTTAAATTTGGATTTTAACAGCAGGATAGGTCATCGCTCCCCAGTTTTCTTTTGTGTCAGAAAGTACCCGGAGAAGACACCCATACCCCTTTTTGTGAGCTGGGATCCTCTCCACCACTCACAGAGCTAGAAGGTTTTTACCTCCAACTCCAACAGTAACACCTGTGTTGGGTAATAGAGGCTTAGACCCTGGGTACACTTAAGGTCTGCCTACACTCATGTCAGGGCTTAGACTGCAAAGCTGCTGGCTGGGTCGAGGTGGCCCTCTTTGGCCCCTTCTGCCCCTCCCTCTGAAAGCACCCTGTACCGAAAGCCTTGGGAATGTAAGGCCTAGGAAAATAACCTCTGTCCCTACTGCCCTCGGGTGGAATTTCCGTGGGACAAGAGACTTAGGTTTAGCCAGGAAGCCTTGTTACAAGCAGTTGTTCTGGAATGGAACCAAAATGATCACAGGGAAAGTCCATTGCCTTAGACTGGGTGTCTGGGGTAGACTGGTAGTTCTAAGTCAAGCAAAGCGACTCAGAGATATGGCATGGGCCATGGCTCTGAAGGCGGCATCCTTGTTGTCATATGCCATGTGGAAATGGTACTACGTAGCTTCCAGGGAAGTTTTTCCTGTATCCACGTGCTCCTATACCATTGTATCTTGTGGGTAATGGCCAGAACAGAATTCCACAGTGCTTTCTGATATTTGGCCATGAAAGTCATGTAGGAAAACATTTGATGAGCAGCTGTGATTTGCTATGAAATCTATTTTTCTGGAGTCCTTGTCCGGGGGTAAGGAGCACAAGGAGACCACAGAATTCTTGCAAGCTGCCTGCTGCGCTATACTCTCATGGCTGGGATGTACAGACAGATGCGCAGCATTGTTTTTAGACAATTGAATTATTTATTATTATTTTTCTGCCTGCTTGTCAACCACTGCCACAGAAGTGGGGGATTTGAAGCAGTTTCATGGTATTTTCATTTATATTTGTTCACTGTAGATAGGCATGCCCAGTCTTTTAAGAGGTGGGAGACCTTTCAACTCTATATAATCTTTATCCTCATCCTGGATGGACTCCTGAGTAGGGAGGTCCAGGGTGTCTAGCATGATTTGTATAAACATAAGCACAGAGGGGGGATCCTCTGGTTACCAGAGGACGCTCCAAAAAGAGGGTAGTGGACACATAAGGTTCTAGGCCCTCCAAATTCATGCCAGGAGCACCATAAAAATACTCATCATCATCTGCATCACCCTCACAGTCTCTGGAGCGAGAACTGTGGAAGAGTGTTTAGCAGCCCCAGTAAACATAGATCCCATCTTATGTAGGGTCTGAAAGACGTGCCATGCTTTTGCCATGTCCTGCACAGGTGGGAGATCCTGTGCAGAGTTTTTTTTCTTGTTAAATTCTCTGTATGTTTTACACCACCTGTTGTCTTACTAATAGGTTTCCCAGGAGCAACAGTAGTGTTTTTAATTGTACAGACTATATTTTTAACCACTTCATCAGCAGCTTGATAGTAATTCCTTTTTGGACACTTAATCAGTGCCCTTACTACTTCTTATTTTTTATTTTGTAACAAACTGCATCAGCTCCTTTGGAAGCTTTATTTATTTGGCTGGGACTTGGAGGCTTCATCACAACCCCTGCTTGAATTGTTATTTTTTTAATTAAAATTAGATGGCCCCCATTGGAAGTCTTTGGTTTTTCCTCAGTCATGTATATATATTTTAGGTATCTTTGCTCTGTTTCTGACCAAATTTGTGCAAAGAGAACCAGTAGATCTGGACCAAAAACAACTGCAGCACAGGTTGCTGAAAACGTTGTTAAGCCAGTCCTGCGGCAGCCGACACTTTTTTTTTTTCCCCATGAAGGTCCAGATTTCTGTATAGTTCTGGGATTTTCTGACAAGCCAATCCACAGCGAACCCAGCAATAACTGTCAAAGTTTGAAAATCAAACAGTTACCTCGCAGTAGGGACCCACAAGTTCTGAGGTAAACAATAAAGCAAAACGCAAAACTTCGATGGTTCCTTCACAAGGTGTCAAAAACCATAGAAAATAAACATTTGTGGTAAAAAAAAGAATATAAATCAAGCAATTGCAGTAAAAATATCTATACATAAATGCAGTTGCAGTAAAAATATCTGTACATAAACACAGTTGCAGTAAAAACAACGCAGATTCGCGAAAAATGAACTGCTAAAAAAACTGTAAAATTACACTCAGCACACTAAAGCTTTAGGTTTGTGAGGAAAACTTTACCAAGATAAGCTAACAGGAGGCTGTCAACAAGGAAAGTTGAGAGACACCACTGGGACAATGCTGCTCAGTCAGTGGAGAAAAAATTCTGAAGCCCTTCAGGCTGCTCTCACTTAGCACACTCCCCTCCTGTTTTGATTGGCTGATGCTCTAGCTCATTATATTTCTCTTAAAGGCATACCTCCGGGGCAGTTGCACCTAGCCAGCTAACTACTAAAGTTACTGATGCTAAGGGACTCCCGGGGTAAGAACAAGTACTTCTGGTTTAGTCTTCACGAAGGAGAAGGATGGCCCAGTACCCCAGGGGAGGAAGGGGGGAGGAAACAGGGTGGGAGGGGCCACAGGCAGGGAGACTGAAATTGACAGGGTGAGAAAAGGCTTAAATGCCCTAAAGGTAGAAATGTCTCTGGGACTGGATGGCATATAGCTGAGGGTGCTGAGAAAGTTGGCGGATGTGTTGGCTGGTCCTCTGACTGACCTGTTTAACCCTTCTCTGGAGACAGGGGAAGTAATCTTGGATTGCAGGACAGCACATGTGGGCTAGGGGATGACCTAGTAACTATCGTCCAGTCAGCCTGACCTCAACAGTAGGGAAGCTAATGAAAACCATACTGAAATAAAGACTTGTAAGCTCTCAAGAAGAAAATAAACTCCAAGATGAGAGGCAGCATGGGTTTGTGTCAGAAAGGTCCTGCCTGACCACCGATTGATTTTTTTGACTCAGTAACCAGGACAGTGGACAAGAGCCAAGCAGTGGACATCGTGGGCCCAATTCTCAAAGCCCACAGAAGGACGCAAGTTGCCTGCACCAAACATATATGGCGCAAGGTGCACCTTGTGTCAAAAAATGCCCCCCAAGCTATTCACAAAGGCAGCCTGCATCAACTGCAGGCTGCCTGCCCCAAATGGGGCTTGCGCCATCCCTGCACCCAGAAATGCGCTGCAACCAGGTGGTAGGGTGGCATTTGGCAGATGCAAGCTACCACAGCTCCAGAAATGCAATTCTCAGAACTCTGCTGGAGGGAGAATTGTTAAGCACCCTTAGACCTGCCAGGGCTAGTTTAAGGGGACTTAGAAAATTCTCCCCTGGAAGACATCCAGGCAGCAATAGCACCACAGGTTCCCCCTCCCCAATCCCCAACGTGCCCCACACTGCATATACATATCCCCCCCATGCTCGATGTTCCCAACAATAAAAGAAAATAGTAATGGCCCCCCTGCCTGATGTGCCCCACAACAGAAATTTAAATTAAAAACTATCTGCCCAACCCCTGATGTGCCCCACAATGAAAATAACAATAGTAAAGACTCCCCAACCAATGTGCCCCACAATGGAATAAAATAGTAAAGACTCTCCACCCAATGCCTGATGTGCCCCACATTCATAATAGATATATGACACCCCAGCCCAGATCCCCATGTTCCTGTCAGTATGACATATAAACATACCCTCATGCCCTCTCATTGGTGGTCCAGTGCCCCCCAGAGGAGTGCCCCATCTACAGAGAGCCAGGGACTGGCACAGCCCTCCTCACACCTCCATGGCCAGTCCCCGACAGAACTGTTAATGTGCGGCAGACTAATATGTATGCCTCATTGATTAACAATGAGCGGGTACACATTACAGTCTGCCACACATTGACAGTTCAGTTGAGGACCAGCTGTGGAGGTGTGAGGAGGGGTGTGCTAGTCCCCAGCTCTGTCTGGGGATGGGGGGGCGCACTATCTACTGGGGTGGGGGGCACTGGACCACCAATAAAAGGGCATGTTTATATGTTATTCTGATGGGGACATGGGGATGTGGGAGGCAGGTGTCTTATATATCTATTATGAAAGTGGGGCACATCAGGTGGGGAGTCTACTATTTTAAGTCATTGTGGGGCACATCGGGGGGAGTCTTCACAATTTTTTTTTTAACGTGGGCACAACGGAGGATCGGGTGGGGTCATTACTATATCTTTTCATTGTGGGGCGCATGGGGGTGGAGTCTTATCTATACTCATCATGGGGGCACAAGGTGGATCAGGACCGGAAAACAGCCTGCCATTGCCGAATGGGGGTTGCGGCAACCCCTTGCATGCACCATTTGTTTGCCACATGGAAGGGGTTGCTGGAAGTGTGGGGACATAGGTGCCGGGACCCCTCCTGTACCTGAATCAGGTGCAGGGTCTCTGGCACACGGGCCTTTGGCACATGCTGCTGTTTGCCACAGATAGCGCTGGATGCAGTCCCCTTTGAGGATCAGGCCCTCTGTATCTAGATTTCAATAAGACCTTTGACTTGGTTCCCCACAGGGGACTAATCAGGAAGCAGAAGGACCTGGGGGTAGGGACAAAACTAGCTATGTGAGTTTGAAGCTGGCTGCAAGATAGAAGTCAGAGGGTAGTGGTCGGTGTGGGAGGTCTCGGAGGCTGAGGCAGTAACTAGTGGGTATCACAGGGCTCGGTGCTTGGTCCGATGTTAACATTTTCATCAGTGACATTGCAAATAATATAAAAGGCAAGATATACTCATTTGTAGATGGCACCAAGCTCTGTGGGAGAGTAGACACAGAAGATGGGAGGCAAGACATTAGAGAAGACCTGACCAAACTGGAGTGGTGGTCAGGTATCTGACAACTGGGATTCAATGCCAAAAAGTGCAAGGTTGGTGGAGAACCCAGAGGCCAAATACTGGCTGGGAGGTTTGCAGGTAACAAAGTCTGAAGAGCAGAAGGACTTGGGAGTGATCATTATGTAAGCAATAACCCACAACAGGGAGTGTGTTTACTGGGGATTAATCAACACCTCGGGTGCGTTATGAAGCAGAAGGCCGCAGGCCGAGAGTCTTCACAGCAACCAAGCTGTTGCTTAATCCCCAATAAATGCACACCCTGGCCTGGAGTGAGTTTTTGCACTTATAACATGGGCCATATGTGTAGACAAATGGACCAAAAATCGTGGAATTACAGTCAGAAACTGTGGGGACTATTTAGTCTTATTCCACTATTTCTGGCTGCAGTACCACAGTTTTTGGTGTTCTGCCACAGTAAGACAACCTAAAATAGGTCTACTAACATTATTTACTGGTAAACAGGCCTACTACTTCAAATCAGGCAGCAGATCGATCTTGTTATTCTGCTTTCAATGTGTTCCTGCTGTCTCTCTCTCTCTGTCATTTTCATTATGTCTGTCTGGTACTTACAGGTGCAGGAACAGTGCACATACTCTGAGTCTCTACACAGGGAGGGGGGGACAGAAATACAGATATTGGGCTACATGATGTCTCGTTTATGCTGTGGGTTGCTTCAGACACACAATAGGCCAGGTGTAACACTGATCTCACTTTGTCACTCTCCCTCGCTGCCACTGGAAAATTCGGTGTTTCTGTCTAATGTCGGATTGTTGTTTCATGCTGATTGCTGCGGACTGCCACCGAATATACACACACTCAGTTATTTTAACACGACTTCCTATACTGTGACATACTGACTCACCAATTTTGACACTCGCTCACTCTTGTTCCCCATTGCAGCCACGGAGAACAGCATGATGCGAATACTGCACATCTGCACGGTGGGCGACCGGCAAAATCACATGCCGATGCATACCTGACCTCTGCACAGCAGCTGCTTGTGAAAACTAAATGGGGATAAACAATATTGCAGGACTTTGCAATGCTGCACATCCTACAAGCAGCAAACAGCTTCTCTCTGTTGGCGGTCTCAGTGGGTGACGATACCTAACCTATGCAGATGCGCTGACAGACTGTCTATCTCTCTCTCTCTCACACACAGCTGTGAGCAGGGTGACTGACTCGCTAGGACTAGGCAACAGTTTACATTCTGTTCGGGGACTTGTGTGTAAGTAGGCACAGTTTCTTGTGGAGAACACAAGCTGTGTTTCTCGGTCTGTTAAAACGGGGATATGCTAGGATCTTCAAGGTGCATTGGGCGGGTTGGTGGGCACACTCACTTACCGGTAGAAAAAAAAATGGCTGCATTTCACATTCTTGAACCTCCAGCACAATTAGTTCGGTCACTTGTATTAGGTTTGTCCTCCGCGACTTCTCACCACATCCACTTAGTGTAAAATTACTAGTAATTAATGAATGGTCAGATGACCCACTTCATCCAATCATGTTTCTGAAACCTAGATGCCCATGTTATAAGGCTGACTTACAACACACAGCAAACTGTAGGAAAGTGGCAACCAAAGCGAACAGGATGCTGATCTGTATAGCCGTGTGTATAAGCAACAGGAAGGCGGAGGTCATTCTACCACAGTACAGGTCATTGATTCAGCCACATCTTCAGTAAATGTGCAGTACTGCTGCCTTTACCTAAAGAAAGACTCCAACTAGCTGGAAACGGTCCAGAAAATGGCAACCAAGATGACCCAGGGGCATCAGGGCAGAACATACGAGGAGAGACTCGCAGATCTCAACATGTACTCCCTGGAAGATATAAGAGAGAGGCGAAATTCTCAAAACCTTTAACTATCTTAAAGGTTTCAACAAAGTGAGCTCTGAGGGGCTACTCAATCATACTGGAAACAGGACCACTAGGGGATACAAAATCACACATGCCCACACAATGCAAAGCATCATGGGCTGCATATGCAAATCACCACAGAATGTTATGCTGGTTCAACTTTAAGCAGAATTGCATGGTGCCGAAAGGCCTCTCTCACAGTTTGCAAAGGGTGCTAACAGATGACATAGATGTGTGTTTCGTCCTACCAGGACTCATCAGTATGCCTCGTCTGTTTGACACCCCAGTGGAATGGACCAGCAACCCTAAGACAGTGTGTCTTGGATATGTTGTGGTGAACCCATTAAAATAAAAAAACTGTTTAAAAGACAAAGAACCTCTGTGCACAAACACTGAGGCAAGGGTTACCCCAAAGGGGATACCCACTAGGGGATACTGCCTTAAGTTGGTGGGGGGAAGATTCTAGACAGAAATGAGAAGACACTTTTCACTAAGAAGGTAGTGACGAAATGGAAGACATTGATGAAGAAAGTTGTCTCCCGGAAGACTGTGGACAGGCTCAAGGGAAGATGGGACAGAGTAAGAGGGAAGATTGCATGGAGGTGGGGGGGGCAGGGAGTTGGGGGACACTGATGGAAAAGGAGGAGTGGATAACAGGGAGGGGGGCTTATCCCTCAGTACGTACTGAGGGGCCTGCAAGCTTTAGCAAACATGATAGACCACAAGGCCTTTCTCTGTTGGATCAATCGTATGTTCATATGTCCATTTACCAAATACAAATATAAAATAAAAGGGTATTTCTCATGCAATACCAACAATCTGACTTAACCTATAAGATGCCAAAAATGTCCACATGGGTGGTATGTAAGTAAAATGGGACAAACACTCTGTAAATACATCAAAGGACACAGATCCACTATCAAGCTCTCAGACAACCAGGCACCAGTGGCCGAACATGTCTCTCAGAACAATCATTCTCTACAGAAAGATAGAAACAGAGAATTTGATGGCAGATAAGGACCGCTTGGCCCACCCAGTCTGCCCTTTTTTCCCCTACCTACAGTATCACTGTGCACCCTAATCAATTTCCGGCTTTTTCTCCCTCCCCTCCTTCCTTCTTCCTGATACCCTTATGCCTATACCATGCATTCTTGAACTCCACTACTGCCTTTGCTCCCACCACCTCCGCTGGAAGGCTGTTCCAGGAGTTCACCACTCTTTCTGTGAAGAAGTACTTCCTCACATCTCTCCTGAATCTACTCCCCCAGCTTTATAGCATGTCCACTTGTTCCTGAGCTCCTTTTTCTGAACAATACTTCCCTCCTGTACTTTATTTATACCTGTAAAGTACTTAAAGGTCTCTATCATATTCCTCCCTTCCTCCACTGTTCCAGGGTGGAAGAGTGGACACAGCAGAAGGGATACAGGGCCTACAGAAAGATCTGGAAAAGCTGGGGAAGTGGTCTAGGATCTGACAGCTTGGGTTTCAACAACAAGAAATGCAAAGTTATGCATACTGGAGCCAAGAATCCCAGAACAGAGTACTACCTGGGTCAAGTCCAAGTATCTGCATCAGGGGAGGAGAAGAACCTGTGAGCGATGATCACTAGTGACCTGAAACACTCCACGCAGTGCAAGAAAGCAGCAGCAAAGGCAAACAAGATGTTGGGATGCATATCTAGGGGGAACAGTAGTAGGAGAGAGGAGGTTATACTGCCCTTGTACAGGTCATTGGTAAGGCAGCATCTAGAGTATGGAGTTCAGTACTGGTGCCCACAATCAAAAAGGACATTAACCTGCTGGAGAAGGTCCAGAGGAGGGCTACAAAGATGACAGCAGGGTAAAGCATACGAGGAGAGATTGAGGGCACTGAACATGTACTCCCTAGAAGACAAGAGAGAGGGGACATGATTGGGACTTTCAAGTACTTGAAAGGAATGAATAAGGTTGATAAGGACAGTCTGTTTAGGCTGAGTGGCAACCATAACATGAGGGGGCACAGTCTTCTGCTGAGGGGTGGGAGGTTTAGGAGGAAGGTCAGAAAGCACTTCTTCACAGAGAGGGTGGTGGACACTCGGAATGCGCTGCTGGAAGAGGTCATCTCGTTGAAACAGTGGGCAGCTTTAAGAGAGGCTGTGCTAAGCATAGGGGGAAGGTAAGGATCATGGGTAGGGAGGATGGGAGGATTGGGGAGGGAAGGCAGGGACATTAACTCAAGCTGTGGACCTTGCAATACAAGCAGACTTGATACACCAAATGGCCTTCCTCTGCTGGCTTCTTCGTATGCATATATGTATGTATGTACGTATGTATATTGAACTCCTTTATTGTCTCCTTGTAGGGCTTTTGCTGCAGACCCTGCACCATTTTAGTTGCCCTCCCTTGGACCACTTCTGCTATGTGTAAGTCCTTCCGGAGCTGTAGTCTCTGGAACTGGACACAGTATTCAGACTGTATTGCCCAAGGTCTTCCAGTTTCATAAAGAAGCTATCATGATGGTTGCTGACAATATATCATGATTAAAATATCAGCTGTGTTTAAAATTCTCATAGTCAAGTAAGTAATAACACATGCCAGGGTGTCATCGGCATGTTGAGATATATGGACACAAAGGTTGCCACCTTGGCAATGCAAAAAAAAAATGGCCACCTGCCCCTCCATCCCCCAACCCCCTTTGCACCACCACCACCACCACACCACATAACCTCTCACTGCCTCAGTCCATCAAGCAATAACACTGGGTAAAATAAGGCTCTTATTTCAACCAAGATCCTAAGGGTCTATGGCATGGGATGGGAAAATACATTTCCTAGAAGGTATTGCGGTGACATGCTGCATCCCAAAGAAAGTGCACTGAAGGACAGAGCTGTCTGCCACTAAGAGAGTGGGATTTCATAACGTCACTAGTGATCTCCTCCAATAACCTGTGTGAAGGTAGGACGGCAACCCTGACACTTTTGGTGTGTTGCACAGCACAAGGCAGAGCCAAGTGCTTTCACTCATGGGACATGTCCTTCTGGGTAGCATAACAGGACACCCTTAAGTATAGCACAATGGGGCACCCTTAAATATGTTACTCCTCTTATAAGACAATCAAAAATGTTACGAAACAGCATATTTAATTAAAAATCCACAATGAAATTTGACATGTCCTGGTGTGCTGTGATCAGACAGTCACATGACACATTTAATCAGACTGCTATGATTTCTTCACCCGTTTAATAACTACCATTTGGCTAAGCATTTTTGTACCTACACAGCTTTATTCAAGTAGCCAAACTGGTACAACAGTTCCTCAGACTGCAGGTTAAACTTATGACTTTGTTAATGGTTTGCCTAAGATTGTTATAACTTGTCTGAAAAGTTCAGGTGAGTGAAAATTAGCCAAAATGTTACTGATTTTATATCTAAACAATAATGCACAACAGAGCATGTGTCTTTGTGGGATAACGTCACACCTCGGGTGGCTGGGCACAAAACTGCAGGCTGAGTGCATCCAACACTTGAGAAGTGACATTATCACCACAAAACATACCATGGAGTGCATTATTGCAATTATAAAATGTTTTGCTTGTTAAAAAAAATAAATAAATAAAAAAGGCAAGAAAGTACATATCTGAAATATATTTTTTTGTTGCTTTTTTAATAGGGATGATGTACAGGGATAACATTGCTGCCGAAAGTCAGCACCGACCAATCACAGCTCAGGAATTGTTCTTGTTATTTTATAATTCCAGTTTAAACCTGACTATCTCACAGTTTTGCTCTCAATATTCCATTTCTAAAGGCGCAATCCACCCCTTCTGCTTAAAAGTTCTAAACCTTTATTTGAAAAGCACTTCCACTTAGCCTGCTTAAAAACTGCTGTATATACAGTATAGGAATTGAAAGAAATTATTTTAATTCTAGCACTGGCTGTAATTGTGGTGACAAACAAATGCATGGGATTTTCCTTCCTGTTGTAAATATTAGTATGAACATAATCTCAAAAAAATAAAAATACCTTTGCTGTGCACACTGGAGGAATGGAATACGTTTTTATTGTTTCCCAATGTCATGATAGTGTTTCTTTAACCTTGGCACCCCCCTCCTCCACCCCAACATATGAAGCTGCACTGTCTTGTTACTTTCAGCCATAACTTTATCACTATTCCAATATTTCATCTCTGGGTCAGAAGATCATGGGTTCTAGTACCACATGGGATGGGGCCCATACCATAAATGTTGGCACCCGAGTGCTGTACGAAGGAGATGTTGTACTGTCAGGATACACCATTCATTGGCTGTTTAAACCATGGTCCTGTCAGCCACTTCTGGTACTTGTTCAGGTGGACATTAAAGATCCCATGGCATTTCTTGAAAAGAATAGGAGAACTTCTCTGGTGTACTGGACAGATTTCCTCCATTCACTAAAATGCCACCAACAGGAAAATCTAATTCAGTTTCAGCTGGTCTGCATTTGCATCCCTAACCCCAACAAGGCAAAAAAATAGGCAAAATTTTCTTGCCCTCCTTTCCCAGTCAATAACGAGCATTTGTCAATGCCGAATGTTTGCTTTCTTGTATTTCCTGTGTAGCTGTTGGACATAGATAGCACAGAGGATAACATTAGAAAATTAATAACACTAGCTACAACAGTAAAATTGTCATGATTAGGAAATGATGAGGTTCACATATAATGTTGCTATTTTCTTTGATTGTGTTCCTGAATTTTCAATATAATAATTTTTATCACCCCTGTATATAACTATGACCTTCGTGTCCATATTGTGGGTTGGAACCAGCCCCACCCTGCATACTAACATAGAAACATACATAGAAACATAGAAGTTGACGGCAGATAAGGACCGCAAGGCCCATCCAGTCTGCCCATTTCTTTTTCTACCTTATAAATGTGCCATCGGCCTTTGCTCTGTCAGTGACCTATCTATTCATAGTCATTTGTATTGCTCCCTTATGCCTATCCCATGCCTGTTTGAAGCCCTGCACTGTATTCATAGCCACCACTTCTTGTGGTAAGCTATTCCATGCATCTACCACCCTTTCTGTGAAAAGAATTTCCTCCATTCCCCTTAATCGCCTCCCTCTAATCTCATGCTGTGTCCTCTTGTCCTGCAATTTTTCTTATATTTAAACATGTTAGACTCTTTCACCTTGTTTATGCCCTTAAGGTGTTTAAATGTCTCGATCATATCACCTCTCTCCTCCTTTGCTCAAGGGTATACATATTGAGCTCCGTTAATCTGTCCTCATATGTCTTCTGATGCAGTCCTGCACCATTTTGGTTGCCCTTCTCTGGACTGCCTCAATTTGGTTAATGTCCTTGTGAAGGTGTGGCCTCCAATACTGCACGCAGTACTCAGATGGGGCCTAACCAATGTCTTGTACAGAGGATTATTACCTCCCTCTTACGACTTTAGTGATACCCTACTATACTACCCTAACACCCCTAGCCTTACCTACTGCTTTTGAGGTCTGCTTGGATGATTTTAGGTCATCAGTGATGATGATGCCCAAGTCTCTTTCTTCCTTTGTGACTGCTAGCAACTCCCTCCCAGCCTATAAGTGGCTTCAGGGTTTCTCTTCCCTATGTGCATGATTTTGCACTTCTTTGCATTAAACTCAGTGTGCCACTCTTCTGACCATTTTGCTAGTTTATCCAGATCTCTTCTCATTCTGCCCACCCCATCTGGATCATCTACTCTGTTGCAGATCTTGGTGTCATCTGCAAACAGACAAGCCTTACCTCTAGTCCATCTATGAGGTCACTAATGAAGATGTTGAATAGGACTGGCCCAGGACTGATCCCTGAGGTACCCCACTTGTGACTTGCATCTCTTCTGACTGTATACCATTTACCACCACTCTCTGTTTTCTGCCAGTCAACCAGTTTGCCACCCAGTTGACCAACTTCTGACCCACCCCGAGCCTACCTAGCTTATTTATCAATCTTCTATGTGGAACAGTGTCAAAAGCTTTGCTGAAGTCAAGGTAGGCGACATCAACTGCTCCCCCTTGGTCCACCACTCTGGTTACCCAGTCAAAGAAATCTATGAGATTAGTTTGACAGGACCTTCCTTTTGTAAACCCATGCTGTCTTGGATCCTGTGCCCCTATGGATCCAGGTGTTGCACTATCCTTTCCTTAAGGAGTGCCTCCATAATCTTGCCCACTACTGAGGTAAGACTGACTGGTCTGTAGTTCCCCGCCTCCTCCCTGCTACCACTCTTGTGGAGCGGGATCACATGAGTCCTTCTCCAGTCTTCTGGGACCTCTCCTGTGCTCAGAGACTCACTAAACAATTCTGCTAATGGCTCTGCTAGTTCCTCCTTTAGCTCCTTAAGTACCCTGGGATGTATGCCATCAGGTCCCATTGCCTTATCCACCCTGAGCTTAGCAAGCTCTTGTAGGACCCTTTCTTTTGTGAAGGGAGTAGTGCTCCTCCCTCCCCCTGTGTCCATGATGCTGAGCTGTGGGCCCTGCCCTACCTTCTCTTCAGTAAATACTGAGCAAAAGTATCTATTTAGGATAGATGCCTTTACAGGGTCCTCCTCCTCATGCTCCCTTTTCTCCATTAAGCTTAGCAATACCCCTCTGGACTTTCTCCTTTCACTAATGTATCTATAGAAAGTCTTGTCACCTTCTTTACTGTTCGTGCTAGTGTTTCCTCAGTTTGGGACTTTGCCTGCCTTACTGCCTTACCTGCTTCCCTTAGGGCAGTTTGGTATGCCTCCCCATCTTCATCCCGCTGTGTTCCCTTATATTTTCTGAAGGCCAGCCTTTTGGCTCTGACCTTTTCTGCTACTGTATTTGAGAACCAAAGTGGTTTCTTCTTCTTTGCACTTCCTTTTCTGTCTAACACAATGGGATGTTGCTTCAAGTATTGTATCCTTAATGCTTGCCCACTTTGCCTGTACCTCCTCACCTGTGTTTCTTTTTGCCAGGGCTAGCTTAACTCTGTTGGCCATCTTATCAAGTCAGCTCCTCCTGAAGTCCCATATTTTGCCTTGGAATGGGATGATTTAGATGTAGTAGCCAATTGAACCATACCATGTGATGGTCACTGGACCCAGGTGACCTTCTACCTGGAGATCTGTGATCCCTTCTTTGTTAGTCAGTACTAGATCTAGGATAGCCCTGTCTCTTGTGGGTTGCTGTACCAGTTGTTTGAGGCCCTCCCCCTGCAGGGAATCCACTATGAGTCTAGTTCTGGCAGATGTTCCTGCTGGTATTGACCAATCTATATCTGGCATGTTGAAGTCTCCCATTATCAGAACCTCCCCTTTAGCTGTCATGTTTTGTATATCTTCTAACAGTAATGTGTCTATGTCCTCCCTCTGGTCTGGGGCCTGTAGACAACCCCAGTTCTTATGGCTGTCCCATTTCCTGTTTCCAGGGTGACCCACAGTTCTTCTGGCTCCTTATGTGTATTCTGAATTTCTGTAGCTTTGATATTTTCATTAACATACAGGGCCACTCCTCCCCCCCTTTTTGCACCTCGGTCTCTTCTGAGCAATACATAGCCAGGTACTGAAGTCTCCCAAGTGTGGTTACTGGTAAACCACGTCTCACTAATTGCTACACTATGTCCAGTTTAGCCTCTGACATTATTGCCTGCAGGTCTGGGATCTTATTTCCCAGGCTGTGAGCATTTGTGTACATGATTTTCCATTGGCCAGATTTTGGTGTGTTAGTTGTTGGGTGAAGTTTGGCATTACCCTGTGTGCATCGTATGGGGAGACAAACCTTTTTCTTACCTGGTGATGCAAATGAATGGCAAACACGCTGAATTCCTGTTTGACCACTAGCTGAGGGGGAAGGGGTGTTCTTCCCATTCGACGTATGGGGTGCTGCACCCCTCTCCCCATTTGCTAGTTTAAATATTCTGCAAAGACGTCAAACTTCTGCCCCAATGCACTGACTCCCTCTTTAGTCAGATGCAGTCCATCAAATTTAAAGAACTTTCGCTCCCAGAACATACTAAAATGCCAGCAAAATAGGCCTAATGGTCTTTCGAGTCTGCTCGATTTTCAGCACCTGCACTGAGGGCTGATTTTGGTGTCTCCCCCCTCCCCCATGGTTATACTGTTCCCAGTCCCAGATGTTCCACCGGTATTGGGCCTGGTCAGATTTACCCTCCCCCTGTACCTGTACCATCCCCTCTTAAACCCATCCACAGTCTCCACCTCTACCAGTTCCCTAGGCAGTGCATTCCATGGCTCCACCACCCTTTCGGTGAAATAACATCTCCTCCTCTCCCCTCTGAGCCTGCCCCCTTCCAGCTTACACCTGTGACCTATCGTTGCCCCACCCTCCTTCCTTTGGAGCACCCTGCCTGAGCCTCCCTTATTAATCCCTTTCATGTACTTAAAGACCTCTATCATGTCTCCCCGTCCCTCCTCTCCTCCAGGGTGTACATGTTGAGGTCCTTGAGCCTCTCCTCATAAGTCCTCTCCCCCAGGCCCCAGATCATTTTGGTTGCCCTCCTTTGGACCCTCTCTAGGAGTGAAATGTCTCTCTTTAAATGTGGTCTCCAAAACTGCACACAATTCTCGAGGTGTGGTCTAACCAAGCAGTAGTACAGTGGAAGGATCACTTCCGCCTTTATGGAGGTAATCCCCCTGGCGATGCATCCCAGCATCCTATTTGCCCTTGCCACTGCCCTCCTACAGGTCTCTGAGTTTTTTATTTTGACATCTACCACTACCCCAGGTCCCTCTCACCCTCCGTGACTTGAATCGTGTCTCCTCCCAGGGTATACTCCTGGCCTGGATTTCTGACTCCCAGGTGCAGAACCTTGCACTTCCCCACATTGAATTTTAGTTTCCATTTTCCCGACAACCTTTCCAGAGCCTTCAGGTCTTCCTGCAATACCTTCTTCCCCTCCTCCTCATCCACCACTGCACCCAGCTTTGAGTTGTCTGCAAAGATACTCATCTCAGTCCTGATTCCCCTCCTGATGTCTGAGACATAGGCATTTTATTTCCTAAGCTCCTGGCATTTATCAGGACCACTCTCCGCCCTTTTTCCCTCCTCTCCTTCCCCCTTGAGCTCCTGTTACTCAGCTTCTGCACCCTACCTGATGACCCATTTCCACATCTCCCTAGCCTCCTAGAGGAATGGAGACCATGTCCCTCATTTATCGTACCTGCTGGCACTGCCCCTTTTGATCCCTCCCTTCCACTTTTCTCTCCTCTTTAACAGCACCAGTTTACAAGCCCTCCACACACACGGCAAGGTCTGATAATGCCAGCACCACCTTCCGACCTGCCCCTGAGTGTGGAGACAGGAGCTCCCAGGGTTAGAGATGAGAGGACAGTGGCAAGAATCAGGGCTGACTGCACCAGGGATCACACTGCCTGAAATAGGGCTTTTCCTTGTTCTTTGGGTCCTTGTCCCTTGGGACGTCGACCTGTTAAGTTGAAGCATCATACACGCAGAGTGGAGCTTGGCTGGTGTCCCCACTCACTGCTGCTGTACTGTCACCTGTGGATACTTAAATGACAGCATTGTAGCAGCCACAGTGACCCTCCTCCCTCCCAGAGGAAGACAGCATCCCTTGGGATGCTCGATCTTCCTCCTCCCCCTTTAGTCAGCCCTCAACAACTCAAGCTTATTTTTGAGGGCTAGTGGTACCGGTGCTTGGGTGATACCCGCTAAAGACCGAGAGTACACCAAGCTGGGACCACACAGTAGAGGGAAGGCAGTGGTGGACATCTGTGGGACATACGCAGAAGCACCTAGACATGCACACTGACATCACTGCAGGTCCACATCTTGGGGGGGGGAGTTAAGGGAAAACCCTGCACACTGAGCAGCATGAAGTCCTCAGAGCCCAAGCAGAATGACGCTGCGGCCAGCCCCAGGGCTGATCTGGTTAATCTTGGTCTCCCCGTTGGGGCCCCTCCGTGGGGACAAGCCGTGGGCCCTGGTTCTGGGTGGTCACTGGGGGATGCCATTGACTAACATGGAGGCACCAAGTCAGGGAATATCCAAAAGCACAGTGGAAACAAAGTTGAAAAAATAAACAAGGCCTTGTGAGATTTTTTTACTCATCAGTGTCGAAAGTAACACATTCAGGTTATTTACACTATTTTAAGCCATAAGTTCAGATCAACGTGACCACATTACCAATACCCAAGAATACCCTGCGTGTTGTTAATGGCAACTCAGAAAAGTAAAACATTTGTAATCCCCTGCAATGGAAGTATACAGTTTTATTTCTCAGAAAAAATGTCTTAGTACAACTGTAAGCATGGTGAAAAGTACAGACTTTGTCTATGCAACTTGCACATTTAGGTATATATGCCAGCTTTATTCTGTCTGGAATACTTGGGGTCTGCAGTCTGACCTTTCTGACCTCATGGCTCAGTAACCTCCTAGATCAAACATTTTGTTGCATCTGTTGCCTGCAGCTCCCTGGATGCTCTGATGTGTGATTCACCTTTTTTAAAGTTATATGAAATATCTCATCTTTGACAATAGGAAGTGATGTATTAACACAAAAAAGAACATTCTGCACCTTTAAGAGCGAATCTTCCCTACATTTTTAGTTTCACCCATCTTTCCCCTTTAATGCAGACAAGGCTAATGGAGTGTGCATCCAATTAGTAATGGTATAGAGGCTGAGAGACTCCTCTCATCATTAGACTCATTTTATAGGTAACTAGGGTTATGTGAAGGGTTGTGGCTACTGACTTAAAGCGGCACTACTACCCAACCAAGAAATGAGCCGTTACAGCCACTGTGGCACCACAGAAAATATGGTGACCGCTATCTAGTCAATGGGCCGGGGGCAGAAATGTAAACATAAACAAAGGATAGCTGTGCACATTATAGGGTGATAACACATTGCCGGCAGGAAAGCGTATCAGGGACATGCTCAGCAGAACACAGAGAATAAGCAGCTGAAAAAGCACAGACTTTTGTTACATTGTACTGCTGCTTTAATCTTGAGCTATTGAGTAGTGTATAAAGGGATGCTATAATCTGCCCTGCAGAAAATACTTGAACCACTTTATAGCCCCAGAAAAACAAGTTGGCATGGTTTTTAAATTAATGGTTAAGATTCAGTCCAAGACGCTACACCGGCATCAACTATTAACCATCCTCCTCACAGTAAAGGCCCCAAGCAGTGTGGCTGCAGGTGATTTGTTTCATTAAAGGTACAACTCAAGCGTCTTCTGTTGATTTCAGCACAGCTGTGATCTGTGTTGTGCACCCTGACACCTTATTCTTTAATAAACACCCCTGAATAGTGCAGGTTACTAATGCAGATTCAAAGACCTTATTTGAAGAAAACTTAAAAACAACTGACAGGAACAGTAAGAAACGTTACTTTGACACAGCTGAGCTAACTTGAGCCAGGATGATGGCCTTTGCATGTAGTTTAAAAGTTACCCACTTGTTAAAACACAATACAGTTCTGTCGTGCGAGGGTAGCTATAGCTGTTGCAAATCACTGACACCAAAGAAAAAATTACTCACCTTAGTAATTATGTTTTTTCTAATGGAGTCTTGCTGTATTCTGACTATTGTAGTTAGCCCCAGCCTTTAAACTGCCCCAGAGAACAAAGGGTTAACTTTCTATGCAGAGCATAGAATGCTGAGCTCGAGCTCGGTTGAGGTCTCTTTCTGAAGCCCTTTGAAATCCAACCATCAGATTCTTACGAGCAAAAACTCACTGTTCTATGTGGAAATTGTAAAATTTTTACTAGCCAACTGGCAAAAAAAGTTTTGGATTCCCAAAGGAAGACTCAAGTCAGGAAACCAAAAACCAATCCAAATAAGAATAATAATAAAACAAACAACCAAACAAAAAGAAGAGGGTGTAAAAGGAGCACCCCTGAGGTGCAACACTACACCTGCCCACCTACTTCCCAAAAACAGGTTCTGAGAGGGGAGGCAGGAAGGGAGGTCAGAATACAGCAAGACTCCATTAGAAGAAACATAATTACTAAGGTGAGTAATTTTTTTTTCAAACAACATGAATTCTTGCTGTATTCTGACTATTGCAGACTACCAAGCAGTGCTCTATGGAGGAGGGACAGAGCCTACTTTGGGAATAGGCTCTGAAGTACTGTTGAACCAAGCATCACTCCTAGCCTGGATATCCAGAGAGTAATGCTTGGTAAAGGTATGGACTGTTTTCCAGGTGGCTGCTTGACAAATTTCTAAGCTAGGAATATCCCTGGCAGCAGCCAGGGAAGCAGCTGTACCTCTGGTGGAATGAGCCCTCAGGCCTGAGGATGGAATTTTTCCAAGTTTCTCATAGCAGAATTGTATACAAGACACAATCCACCTGGCAATCATTCTCCTGGTGGCAGGTTTGCCCTTTCCCACTTCTCCATAAGTGAGGAACAACTGAAGGGAATCAAACCTGTGACCCTTGGTACGCTCTATATAGCAGCTAAGGGCCCTTTTAACATCTAAACTGTGTAGCCTCCTCTCTCCTGAAGAGGAATGATCAGTGAAGAAAACAGGAAGAGACACAGACTGATGCAGGTGGAAATCTGAAACCACTTTGGGCAAGAACCTTCTACTGGTTCCAAGGACCACTTTAGCCCTATGAAAGGAGATAAAATCAGGTTCCACTGACAGGGCTTGTGGTTCTCTGATACGTCTGGCAGAAGTAATGGCTACTAAGAACACAGTTTTCCAAGTCAAGTACTTAAGTTCTACTGAGGACATAGGCTCAAAGGGAGGTTGCATCAATTGAGCAATGCAAACATTTAAATCCCAGGCAGGGGCAGGGTCTCAATGGGGGATTGGTATGAAGCAATCCTTTGAAAAATTTACAGAACACAGGATGAGATGATAGTGAGGAAGACTTCTCCACTGACAGAAAAGCAGAGACAGCTGACAATTGTACCTTGAGAGTAGCTGGTCTGAGGCCTAGGCCAGTAAGATGGACCATATAATCCAGAACTGTAGGCAATTCAGCAGTGTCTGGGGAGATATGCTGCTTGGAACACCAAATGCTGGACCTCTTCCATTTGGAGTTATAGGTCTTTCTAGTGGTGGGCTTTCCGAGAGGCTTTGAGAATATCCAGAACCCCTTGAGACAGATGCAAATCTGCATACTCTAACTCTTCAGGAGCCATGCCTTGAGACTGAGAGACTGAAGATTGGGGTACCAAATCCTCCCCTGAGAGGAGGTTAACAGGTTGTAATTCCTGGGAAGAGACAGGGGAAGATGGACTGCTAGGGACAGCAACGGGGGTACCAAGACTATCTAGCCCAGTTTGGAGCAATCAGAATCACTTTGCAAGGTTGTGACCTTATCTTGACTAAAACTTTGAACAGTAGAGGAAAGAGAGGGAAAGCATACGGAAATTTCCCTTCCCAGTTCAGAATCAGAGCATCCAGAGGGACTGAGCCCAAGACTTGGGGTCTGTAACAAAAAGAGAGGAAGTTGGTGATTGTCTGGGGCTGCAAAGAGATCCATCTCTGGAGTGCCCCACCTTGAAAAAATCACCTTCAAGACCAGAGGGTCCAGGGACCATTCGTGATGGCCCTGTGAGATCCTGCTCATTTCTTAAAACTCTCTTCCAAAACTGGGCTCTTCTGCCACAGTCAAGCTAATAGTGAAGCCCTCCAATCAGTACACTAGTGCCCTTGCCCCATGCAGCCCCAGGGTATCTGATAGGGATAAGCCCCAAGCTTGTGGGTTAGTATGCAGGAGGTAATAGAGACCAGAATTTAACAGTGATGTGTTAGGCTATTTGAACCTGTTAAAAAGCCACTGAGGCCTCGAGAACAACTTTGAAAAACATAATATTTGGAAACAAAAGCAGCTTATATTTCTCATTAGCTCTGCATTTCTTATTCCCATTATTTATTACTGAAGGCACGTGCATGAGAACAGGAGAGTCATTCCACTGAGGGTTTACCAGCTCCTATTGCTTCTTCTCAACCTGATGTCATAATACTCTGCTTGTCACATCACAGTTATTCCCATAGCAACAACCTATGATGCCACAACATAGCATTATGATTTTAAGTAGGGAATAAGCTATAGAGACAATGAATCCTAAGGGATAAAGATCTTGTTTTTGTGGCAGTTTCTTTGGTAATAAATAATGGAGAGGATAAATCTAGAGAAGATACATGAAATACAAGCTGAATTGTGTATAACTTCAATGTTTAACAAAGTTTTTCCAAAGGTGTCAGCTGCTCTTTAACATGTGTATGAGAATGTTATGAAAATGTGTTACTGTGGAAATTTCATTGCAAATGAAAAAAGTATAGTAATCCTATTATTTACTGATGCATCAGATTTTATTTTGTGGTATACCAAATGAAACATTCATGTGGTTTACGATAGTATTTTTCATATAGAATCTCTTAGTATGTGACGACTTGATGTGGACGCCAGCTTTTTCAGGCAGGGAAGAGTGTAACCCCCTACCAAATTGGGGTTACTATAATGTCTTCCAGGGCTCCTTAATGCCCACTGTCGGCTAGTGTCCCATCCTAATGCGAGTCTGTGTATTTGCGTGAGAGTGCCATATTAAGCCTCCATGCCTGTCCCTTTAAGAGAATAGTCTGTGTTAGAAATTGGTCTGTGCTGGGTCCAAGTGATTAAGGGCTTGTAACCGGCCAGTGACCTAATTTGCTCCATTCTGCAGTCGCTACTTGAGCAGAGGGAGCCTATATAGGAACTGTGATTATTTACTGTTATCTGCCATTATATTAAAAATAGAGAAGCAGAGAAGTTTGTCTAACCTGCTTTGACTGCAGCTCGAACATTTAGATGGAAGCCACCATGTTAGGTCCTGGATTTCCAGTAACTGGACCAATCGAACCACTGGAGACCTAAAATGGATCCCGTCCCCAGGGGTCTTGAGGGAAGGAAATTCTGTAGTTTTGTAGTATTATCCAGTTGGTGCCCAAATGGACCTGGACGGGGAGCCCTTACTCTGACTGGCAGCTCCTTTGGCCAACCAAACCTTTAAATCTACAAGGGAAATGCCCTGTGTGCCAAGAAACAATGGATCACTTAGAGTTGAAGGTTGAAGTGTGACCAGCTCGAGCCATCGAGCTGCTCCCAGAAGTAGTGTTGGGGAATCAGCGGGAAGAGGCTAGACCTGTTTTCCAGCCACCTTCTCCCACATAGAATTGCCTATTGCAGAAGTCAGACTTGTCCAATTCCAGCCTGGAACTGCGGCAGAAGAAAAGAAGTTTGCCAGTGCCACTTGCGATTTGGACTGATGACTTGCTCCTGAAGCGATCAGCCCAGCTTGTGTGTGGATCATACTCAGATTGAAAGATTTGCAAAGTAAAGCTGTTAATTTGCAACCGGACTGAATCAAAACTGTTTCCCAGAGTAGTTATTGGTTTAAATGCATTGAATGTGTTTCGTGGATCACGATTTGGTTCTCCACGACTGAAATCAGTTACGCCAGCTGGAGGTTTCAGCAGCAGAAGATCACAAACTTTGCCAGAACTGTTCATCCTGCCTGGGCCCTGCCATCTCAGCCTAGGCTGCTACACCTGCACCAGAGACCATTTTGACGAGAGACCGGCTTGGGATTCGGCACCCTGCACAACACCATCGAGTAGGTTTCAACCATCTGGAGGTGCGTTGTGTTGGCCCTGTTTTCCCCTGCCCCTTGATCATCACCACAAGGTCTACAAATCTCCAGCAGTACAGCAAGTTCCTGGTAGCTTGAGTACAAATCAGGGTAGCTCCCTGCAACAAAAGCTTAAATCACTGTGGTACCATCTAATTGTCTTCATTTATTGGGTTTTTGCAATGGACTGAGCCAACCGACTTGGATTACAAATAACTGGGTTATTTGCACATCTAAGTGCTTTTCTTTCCACCAAGGGCCCCAACATCAGGTGCAGTGCTGGCCATCCCAGGGCAGTCCTTCAGGCTAGCCTGTATTACCATCTGGGTACCCAGCGTTGTTGAACTGTATATTTGTAACTTAAAGTGCATGCCAGGAAAGTCTGATTTAAATCAGAATGCAAATCATTTGACTAGATTCACGCCTCTTCATTGTTCACATCCCCGTAACAATCCTGCTTGTCTTTTTTACATTTAACCTTGCTAGTGTGCATATTATTAATTGGATTACTGCATTCACAGTGTGCAACTGTACTGCTAACCTTACTTTACAGGGGGTCTCCAGGGAAACTGCTGATGGTCTATCCCTGGTGGTAAGTGAGAAGGATGTGAGCACATTATTACTGTTTCCCATTGAGCGTGACTTTACCAGTGTGCTATATATTAGGCCACTAGGAAGGCTGGTGTGTGTTTATAACTTCCCAGAGGGTTATATCAGAGCAGGTAAGCAACCCCAGTACCATTTCTCTGGGTGGAGGCACCTTGTTACTGAACTCAGGCCCAACCTGTGTGTAGCCATGTAGGCAGGGGTAGTAGCCCTTAGAATAGTGCTGCCTAGGGGTTACAAGAAATAATGGTTTAGTTCCCTTCCTTCACTCTCCCCCGTCCTCTCCTCTACCTACTCTCTGCACTCTAGGGATTCCCATACCTTCTCCATTTTCCACCCTCACTCCTGTGCTGGGCAAGTTGCCTTCTCCTACCATATCCCCTCCCTCTGGAACCTACTCCCTTCTTCCCTTCATCTTTTCCCCTCACTCCATGCCTTTAGATATCTGCAAAGGTATATTTCTGCTCCACCTGCACCTGTTACTCCCTCCCCCTTGACCCTTCCAACCTCTTCTCATCATTTCTCCTCCATCCCTCCTGCTTATGACTCCCCAAATCAGTGCCAACTATGGTTTTGGCCCTCAGTCTGTTCTCCAATCAGCACAGTGCTTGGTTTGCAAACTACCTTTCCGGCCGCTCACAATTCGTGTCTATTGGCCAAACATGCTCCCCCACACTGCCTGTCTCTGTGGGGGTACCCCAAGGCTCAATGCTGGGTCCCCTTCTTTTCTCCTTATTTGTGAACCTGCTCCCCTCTGACTACCTCAATTGCCACTCTCCCCTGTATGCCGATGACCTGGTACTCTTCTACAGTGATAAATCCACATCTGCAATTTCCTCAGTACTCTCAATCAACTATGCTGCAGCTCACAACTGGTTCTCAAACAACCTACTCTTAGTTAATGTCAAAAAGACTCAATCCATGCTGTTTGGATCAAAGCCCTTCCTTGCTAAATCAAAAATCCACGCACCCTTAACCATTTCCTCCCTGGACAGACCAGCCCTCCAGGATGTCAACACCTACAAATACCTTTGTTGAGCATGTGAAATCCCTAGTCAGATGGTTCCACCAGAAACTAGGTGTCTCCTACCATTCAGGATGAACTCCGCTCCATTGACACTCACTCCAGTTTCAAGTCCCGACTCAAAACCTGGCTCCTGGCACAGTACTCCTGCCATGGTTACCAGGGGTTACCCACCTACCTACACTAGTCACCTCCCATGCCATCAACTGTGTCTGCATTGTTTATACTGTATAATTGTTGTATATGCAGCTTCACTGCCTTGTACATACTGTTGTATATATTTACGTATATTTTATCCTGCCTATTTGTATATACAACATCCTGCGTGCCCCCTGGACTTATGTGAACATACCTTGTACAGATGTTTGACAACTGATGCTTGTATCTAATCCATGTATTCGTCATACTGTAGTCTAGCATTTCTTGGTCCCACATTGGGGCACTGCACCACAACTGTACATTGTTACTGCTGTCGTTGTATGGGTATGTCAAATCTTGTACTATGTATTATTGCTACTGTATTCACTACCACCTGAACCATTGTATTATGGCCCGGGTCGTGCCTGAAAACGATCCCTGGGATCAGTGTACTAACCCGGTTATCAAAGTCATAAATAAATAAATAAATTTAGCAATCTAGTACATGCTGTTCATTTATTATATCTATGCAAGAACCCATGCACTGCTCTTAGTCAATGCAAGATTCCCTGCTGTTGTTAATTCACGTGGTACTTCTCTCTTTGTCACCTTGGCTGGACTGTGTATTTATTTTACTTTTGCACTCTGGTTGTTCTGTAATGTGCTTTATTTTCTGTACTCCCAGCCCCCCCCAGGTCAAACCTGGAAACGGGCCTCAGCTCAGCATGCCTTTCCCAGTTACCATTTTTACGTTCACTTGCGGCGCGATGCCAGGGAACATTTTGGGAGAGTAGCACACTTTGGAGGTGTGCCTCTCCTTTCAATCCACTGCTCGTTGAGCAGGCGTGGCTGATCCTGCATCAATGGGTGCAGGGCTATATGACAGCGGTGGTCTTAAGCTTCAAAGAAACCACAGCTGTCATGCAAGCTGCCGAAATCACGCCACCCCGCGTCACGCCGCCCCCCAATTCTTTGCTGCAGCGCTGGGGGCCCACCCCAGCATGGCAAACTTCCTGCATTGTTTGCCGACGGGAGGCCAAATCCCCGTCGGCTCCCCAGCCCCAAGCCATCCTTCTGCCTTGCTGAGGCCCACTCCAGCGAGGCAAACATCCGCGTTGTTTGCCGACAGGGTGCCCCAATCCCCCGTCGGATCCATAGCTTCCCACAGCCATCCTTGTTATTGCCACGCTAGAGCCCACCCCAGCATGGCAAGCGTCCGTGGTCTTTTATTTTATTTTTTTTCTTTCACCTGAAAAGCAAAAACGGTCCCACGGCGCTTCTCCCAGTCCCCCTCCCACAACCCGCACCCACCCACTGCGCACTCCAGCCCCACACCCCCCACCCCATACTTACCTCCGAGCAGCGGTGCGACAATCTTCGGTGGACCAGGAACACGCCTGCACTCTTCAAAGCCGACCCATGAACTGAGGAAATGCCGTAAGCTATATAATGGGCTAGATAGGGTTTTCAACTTTATTGTATATCTTGGTATTTTTGAAATACCACTTGCGACTCTACGTTGAAACATGAAAGATTGGCTCAAGGGTGATTTGCTGGCTGCAAAATCACCCTTCGGGCCCGAATAACGCCATGACAGTGACATCATTCACGAGAAGGGGTCCCAAAAACCCCATGTTGAAAATTTGGTGCAAAAATTCCAAAAAATTAATGTTTTATGAGCGTGCATTGCACAGTTCCTACGCAGGCTTGTAAGTTTGCGAATTTTCAATATTCTCAGTCCAGATTTTCAACATTGCCATTTTACCACACCTCCTCATGAGCAGTACAGCTGTCATTTTTCACATCCTGCCCAAAACATGTTTCCACCCATATAGCGCACAATGGCGCAGTCGGTGTGCGAACTTGATGTATGGGACACATTAAGGAAATCACAGTGAACTGTTCATGAGCAGAGGTCTTAAAATGGCTGTGTTGAAAATTTGGTGACAAAATTCCTAAAAATGACTGTTTTACGAGTGTTCATTGCGCAGTTGCTATGCACGCTCGTAAGTTTGCGAATTTTCAATATTTTCACTTCACATTTTCAACATTGCCATTTTACCACACCTCCTTATGAGCAGTGCAGCTGTCATTTTTCACATCTTGCCCAAAACGTGTTTCCGCCTATGTAGCACACAATGGCACAGTTGCTGTGCAAACTCAGTGTATGGGACACATTAAGAAAATCACAGTGTCACTGTTCATGAGCAGAGATATTAAAATGGCTATGTTGAAAAATTTAATGAAAACAAATTCAAAATAACTTTGTTTACAGTGTCGTTGCACAGGGTTCCTCGCATGCGCTCTTTACATTTTTCAATATTTTCACTCCAGATTTTCAACATTGCTATTTTACCACACCTCCTTATGAGCAGTACAGCTGTCATTTTCACATCCTGACCAAAGCGTGTTTCTGCCCATGTAGGGCACAATGGCGCAGTCAGTGCGCGAAATCAATGTATGGGACAGAGTACGAAAATCACAGTGACACTGTTCATTAGCAGAGGTTTTAAAATGGCAATGTTGAAAATTTGGTGAAAAAATTCCTAACAATGACTGTTTCAAGAGCGTGCGTTGCACAGTTCCCATGCACGCTTGTAGGTTTGCGAATTTTCAATATTTCCACTCCAGATTTTCAACACTGCCATTTTACCACACTTCCTTATGAGCAGTACAGCTGTCATTTTTCACATCCTGCCCAAAACGTGTTTCCGCCTATGTAGCGCACAATGGGGGTAACAAAAAGGTCATGCTGAAAATTTATTGTGCAAATACCAGCAATCGCACAGGGCATTAGAGTAAAGCACCATACGTGCCAAACACCACTGCAAATACCTGCAAGCGAACGTTCGGAATTGACAAATGCTTGTTTAAATACATACATACATAAATAACAGCAGGAGCACAGCAGTCCACAGAAAAGTGCAGCAAAGTACACAAGTAAAATTCAAACATGGGAAGCCCTGACTGACTCCCATCCTTGAATCATCACATGCTTAGCTGAATTGTGGGTGCTGTGGGGTGGGCTTGGGGTGCTCACTGAGGGTGGTGGAATGGGGGTCTTTTTTATTTTAAGGTATTCTTTTTTTTTTTTTTTTTTTTTAAGATTAGTATTTCCAGAATAGTAACAGGGGATGAATAGTGCTACTATTCTTTAGTCAGATACAAATTACGAATAACTCAACTCATTATTTATGGTATTTGGGAAATACTATTAATTACTCACAAACCCCCTACTAAGTACAGTCCTCAGTAACTGTACTTAGCCCAGGACCAGCAAACAAAAGATCCAGCGCCCAATATTCAAAAATTTACGTGGCCGCAAATGGGTGTTTGCCCACACAAACTGGGTTTTGTGCTGGGGCACAATATTCAAAAGAGGTGGTTGTGTGGGCAAACAGGGTTAGCGCCCATGCAAGACATAATGTATGTGGGCAAAGGGAGGGTTGGGAATAGGAATATCTGTGCTTCCTCATATTTAGCAGATTTGCACTGCACATAAGGGGTTAGCACGGTCCTTCTGCGCAACGCAAACCCCGCCAAACAAAACCTCGACTTTCTCCAGACAACCATAGTGCCTACCAGAGTTATTGCAGCCAACAATCATGTTAGCTGGTGGGGGAGCACACCCGCCCCTGCTGGTCTGTGGCCCCCCCCAACATGCGCCGTCCCGGTATCCATGTAAGTAAGCCCAGTGCCTAGCAATCTCCTCTATCTCCGATCGTCAGCCCATATATAGCAAATTGTGACTCCCTGGTGCTTAGTTGTACTCCATCCCTCCGAACATCAGCCCATATAGTCAATTGATACCCCTGGTGCTGAGTGTTCCTCCCCAGTACCCAATATCTATACAATAAAATAAACTGGCTTCCCGGTGGCCAGTGGCTCCCTGTGGTACCCGATCCCCAGCCTAGTACAAGAAAACAGCTTCTTGGTGGCTAGGATACCCCCCACCCTTCAATCACCATCTTGTGTAGGGTAAGAGACATCCCTGGCATCCAGGGGTCCCACCTGGTCCCAAATCCCCATCCCCATAACATACAATACATTCCCTGGTGTCCAGTGGTACCTCCTATCCCTGTCACTAACCCCTGGTCCCATAACAAGGACAACACCATCTCATGTATATGAGAACTGTGCTTAGAATACCAGCTGCAATGCACAGAACATCCCAAAATACTCTCTAGTGGCCCATGGTATCTCCCCCTGTTTGACATTCCCCCCATGCCACATATGTAATCCCTGGTGTCTAGTGCCCTTCCCCACGGCACCTACCACCCTTCCTGCCACCCCCCTTACCTGCATTGTTGGTGCTGTTGGGGCCCATATGGCAACTGGCACAGCCCTGCTCACACCTCCTTGGCTGGCTGCAAAGCTAGAGAGTGCACATTACATAGGATGCATGCTCTTTGGTTTTGAATCTGGTGGCTGGAGGTGCGAGGAGGGCTTTGTCGGTTGCCATATGGGCTCCAACAGCATGAATGATGCAGGTGGGGGGGGTGGCAGAGAGGGTGGTCGGTGCCGCGAGGGGGGGCACTAGACACCAGGGATTACATATGTGGCATGGGGAGAATGTCAATCGGGGGGATACCACGGGACACTAGAGAGTATTTTGAGATGTCCCAGTTGCTGTATAGACTTCCGGGGCACCAACGATCAGGTCAGGGGGATGTGGCAGGGTGGGTGGTTGGTGTCATAGCTAGATACCAAGGATTACATATGTGAAATGAGGACGTGTACCACGAGACACCAGGGAATATTTTGGAATGTTCTGTACACTGCAACTGGTATTCTAAGCACAGTTCTCATATACATGGGAGGGTGCTATCCTTGTTCCTTGCTTAGAATTGGTGACAAAGGGAGGGGGACCACTGGATGCTAAGGAATGTTTTATATGTGAGAGGGCTGGGGACTGGGTGGGACCACTGGATGCCAGGGACATCTCTTATCCTCCACGGGACAGTGATCAATGGGTTGGAGGAATCCTAGCCACCAGTAAGCTGTCTTTTTTTTTTACGGGGCCAGAGATCGGGCACAGAGGGGCCCCTGGCTATGAAGAAGCAGGTTTATTTTACAGGCTGGGGATCAGGTACTGGGCAGGAATGCTTGGTATCAGGGATTATCAATTGACTATAAGAGCTGGCATTCAGTGGCTGGTGAGTACCACTCGGTATCAGGAAGTCACAATTTACTTTATGGGCTGGCATTCAGTGGATGAGAAGGCCGCTAGGCACTAGGGAGTCGCAATTTACTAAATGGGCTAGTAACTGGAGGGAGGGCGAGGACCACTGAGCATAAGGGAATTACATACATCTATGGACCCCGGCAGTCAGCGTGGGGAAAGCGCTATGTGACTTGGGGCCAATTGCACATTGGGTAAGAGAGAAGGAACTGTGTTACCAGCTTTTTGTCATTATGACTGGAATTAAAAGTGAATTTCACTGACCATCTGACTTCAGTGTCTTTACTTGGCATTCACTAACAGCAGTAGCACTGTGACTTTGGAATTCTGCAGCACTGTGCAAGCCTGCCACCACTACATATGTAAATGGCCCCTTAGCACCTTGCATGCCCAATGAGTTTATTTGCATGGGGCCCCTCTGAAAACTGTAGAATGCACTCTGGTGCTATCCACTCTGGAGGTGCTATTCCCTGTGTAACCCCTAGGCGGCACTATTCTAAGGGCTACTACCCCTGCCTGCATCTGTATGGCAATATACAGGTTGAGGGACTGTAGTTCTCTAGATGGGTGCCTACACCCAGAGGAATGGTACTGGTGTAGCTTAACTGCTCTGGTTTAGCCCTCCAGGATGCTATAACCACCCACCAACCCTGGTAGCGGCCTAAGAAATAACACTATGGTACATTCACAATCAGTAGAGAAGAATAATAATAATGTGCTCACACCCTTTTCACTTACCACCAGGGCTGGATCTGCAGCAACTGCCCTGCAGACCCCCAGGAAAATAAGATCAGCAATACAATCTTACTACTGTAACCCACCTAATAATACGCACACTAGCCAGGTTAAATGTGAAAAAGACATTCAGATTTATTTAAGGGCAGTGAACAAGGGAGAGGCGTGAATATAGCAAAATGATTAGCAATCTGATTTGAATCAGGAGTGTTCAGCATGCACTGTAAGTCCCAATTAGACAGTTCAACAACCCTGGGTACCCAGTTTGACATGCAGGCTAGCCTGAAGTGTTGCTCAGGGGTGGCTGACGTTGCAGCTGTTGTTGGGGCCCCTAAAGAGCAGCTGACACCTTCAAGAGAACTTTATCAAAACATAATATTTAGACATTTCTGCTTGTATTTCATATTAGTTCCATATCTCTCCTCCCCCCTTATTTATTACTGAGGTCATTTGCATGAAAAAAGTATCTTAGCTCCTGAAGATTTCATCAATTCCTGTTGCTTTCTCCCTACCTGAAGTCATAATGTACTGCTTGAGACATCACAGTTACTCCCGTGGCAACAGATGTCACAACAGAAGATTATAACTTGAAGTTGGGAGTAAGCTAAAGAGGCAGACAAACTCTAAAGGAACTCTAAGGAATAAACATAATTTATTCATGAAAATGTCCTTACTATTAAATAATAGGAAGAAGAATTATATAGACCATAAATGGAATGCAAACAGAATTATACGCAATTATTATGTTTTTTCCAAGTTTTGTTTGAGGCATCAGTAGCTCTTTAAGAAAATAAACAGTTAAACATGCAGACAACCAAAGTATTTGTAATCCAAACTGGGTGGCTCAGTTTGTTGCAAGAACCCAGTGAAAGGAAACATTTAGATGGTACCACAATGATTTTGGCTTTTGTTGCAGGGAGCTACCCTGGTTTATACTCACGCTACTAGAACCTGGATGTTGGACAGGCGAGATGTAGACCTCGTGATGATGATCTGGGAGGCCAAGGAAAGCAGGACCGACATGACTCACCTCCAGGTGGTCGCTACCTGCTTGATGGTGTTGAGCAGGGGTCAAATCCCCAGGCTGGTCTTTCACCGAGAAGGTCTCTGAAACATGAGCAGCAGCCTAGTCTGAAATGGCAGGGCCCAGGAAGGATAAGGAGTTCTGCAAAAGTCTGAGATCTTCTGCTGGCGAAGCCTCCAGCTGGCATAATGGACTTGATGGTGGGGAACCAAATCACGACCCATGAAACACATTCAGCACATTTAAATCACTAACTGCTCTAAATAACAGTTTGGATACAGTCCAGTTGCCCATGACAGCTTAACTGCGCAAACCTTCCAGCCCGAGCAAAGTTCCCTCACAAGCTGGGCCGATCGCTTCTGGAGCAAATCTTTGATCCAAATTACAGGTCACAACGACACTTCTTTTCCTCTGCTGCAGTTCCAAAGCTGGAAATCGGAACAGGTTCAACTTCTGCAATAGGCAGTACACTTGCAGGAGAATGTGGCAGGATGGCCAGCCAAGCCTCTTTCCGCCTATTCCCCTAGGCTCCTTCTGGGAGCAGCTGCTTGAAAGCTTGAGCTGTTCACTCTTCCACTTCCAACTCTAAATAAACCACTGCTTCAGGCAGTTCTGGGCTTTTCTCTTGTAATCCAAAAGGTTTGGATGCTGAGGGAACTGTCAGTCCAGTAAGGGCTCCCCCTCCAGGTCCAATTAGGCACCAACACTTAAAACTACAACTACAGAATTCCTTTCCACAAGACCCCTGGAGACAGGCTCCATTTTGGATCCCCCAGTGGTTCGATTGGTGCAAATACTGGAAGTCCAGAACCTAACATGGTGGCTCCCATCCAAATGTTCGAGCCGCAATAAAAGCAGGTTAGACAAACTTCTCCATCTTTACAATAACGGTGAATAAACAGTAACTAATCACAGTGCCTAAGAAAGTTCCCTCTGTGCAAGTAGCGACTGCAGAATGGAGCAAAACAACATACTGTCTGTCCTGTCACAAGACTTAAATCACTCTGACCAAGCCCAGACTAATTTTTAAACACAGATTAGCTATTTTCTTAAAGAGACAGAAGCAGGGGCTCACTATGGCACTCTCAAACACACAAATAGAACTACTGAAGACAGGACACCAGTCTGACGGGGGCATTAAGGATCCCAGAAAGACATCATAGTAAACCCCAATTTATATGTGTGTGTGGGGGGGGGGTTACACTTGCACAGCAGGGATCAGTGTCACGACAGCGCTACTTAGCACTGCATCAACATGGCTCTATATTCAGTCGGATAGCGTCAGTGCACTATCTGACCGAATATTGTAGAGTCCTGGGCATTTGCAAATCGCAGCCCAAAGCATTGTGCTCTGCCTTGCTCCTTTCTGAATACTGGACCCCTGAGCATATTAACACCAACATTCACTGCAGGCTATTAAATCTCCCACTGCTTCCTCCTGCTCTGGTGTCAGCTGCTGGGGGTTCTGGATTTGTAGTAACAAAAGATGCCAGCCTAGAAGTAAACAAAAATGATAAAGAACAATTCACTCCTCCGTGTTAGAACAAGCTGGTTCTCAACAAGGAGTTAGCATGATGAACCAAGCTCCGGCACCCTACGATCTCACCACTCACCTGTGAGTTCTTAGTGCAGAGGAGCTTGCTCTTACAAATAATACAAAAGAAATTACGGCGATAGTGGCAAACACTGGACCACTGTTGTTTACGTAAAGACTAGCGTAAGTATAAGTTACGTATGACTGACGTAACGCTCGGCATTTCAGCACGAGTGAAGTACGGAGAACACACTTATAAATGGACCACCATTTATTTGAGTTGGGGGGCTTCACCCCTCTCCGCAACCCTGTGTTTTTTCTTTTTAAAAGGGCGTGTGTGGAGGGTGAAGCCCCCCAAACTCAAATAAAATAATTGCCGGAACACAAACAGGAAGCAAGTGCTACCCCCCCAGCACACGTATAGAATGCCATTACACTACAGATTGAACTAATAAAACAGGAAAGTGAAGGGGATACCAAACTGTTTTTTGCTGTAAATGCATTCCCACTTTTATGAGGAATTTCCACCCAGATATCAAGTACAATTCCTATACATAGGAATCCATACTTTAGTGGTATACAGCTCTAATGACACACCATTGTGATAGGATGTTGATGCGATGCTATGATGTTTGAATGTTTTCACTGATTTTATAATATGTTATTGAACTTTGACTTATGCACGTTAAATAGTACAAGAGGTAGTACCTCCTCAGTAGTTCTCTCTTAGTCCAACACACAGAACACTATGAGCATTTAAATTTGTGGTGTTTGTCAATCAGATATGCCGGGATAAGTAAACCCAAATGCAACACCACCCCTATCCAACCAATGAGCGGTGAAGAAGCTACTCGCTATCATTGTCAATATTTGTCTCTATGTTTTTCTCTGGTCACAAAAGCATGGGGACAAATCAATTTAAAAGACCAGAGAGTTTAGGCTGAAATATTCATCAAGGGTGGGGGGAGGATAGACAGCTGCACTTCGATCCAGAACAACTATTGAACGGAGACTAGAACTGACAGGGAACCAAGTACAGAGAACTAGACAGTGTATATCTCACTGCTCACACACACTTCTTCCCTCATACCCATACGTTTTGGTCGAGCATACATCATATTAGACCATGCAGGTCCTCACGGAGGGCTTTGGATGAATTCTCTCACCCAGCCCAGAATCAATGAGAACCTAAATAGAATAATAACAGAGCTTAGGAAACCACTTCTTAAGTCAAGAGATAGTCTACCAAAAGATATCATACCTGAAACACAGAGACAAAACACAACACACAAACACCAACAACACTTCTCAAGACAGGGCCACACAAAAAAATAAAAAACAGAGAAAAATAAACTTTGATATGGAAGTGGTTAAAAGTGACTATGGCTAGTCCAGTGGTGCAGTGGGTTGAGGCGCTGGATGCCACACCTCGAATCACGTTGGCGACCTGGGTTCGGGAACGGACTCGGGGCACCAGGGGTCAGCAGGAAGATGAAGAGGATTGAGCATCCTTAGGACTGCTCTCCTCTCGGGAGGGTCGCCTCGCTCAACAGTGGCTCCCAGTGGAGACTGGGGACACTATTTATGAGTGGTGCAAGAAGGGAAACACTAGGAAAGTGGAAAATGGCTCTATGTGCTTGCTGGATGATGGCTCTTCTGCTCTGCGACAGCACCGGAACCTCCAGGGACTTCCTCTGCCTCAGCAGTGCTCCCAAGGGCTTAACAGAGAGTGCGCTGGGTAAGCACCCTCCCGGAGCCTTCCCCTGCGGAAGAGGAGGACCCATCCGGTGACGGGGTACATCGGGATACCCCTTGGGAGTCAGCTGCAATATGAGGACAGTGGGGAGCCCAGAAGAGGATGGCCGGTGAGTCGGGAGCACTGTGGAGCCCGAAGGAGAGGGGAGCACCGGAGCGTGGAAGGCGAGTAAACAACATAAAAAAAAGGGACTATGACAACAAAACCCTAAGAGTACAGACTATGAGATATATTACTCTTAGGCGCGGTGAGGGTGGGAGGCCAGAGTCCATGCCTAATGCGTTTAACCCCTTAAATTCCACATTAAATTCCACATGTTCACTATATCCACCCTAAAAATAAAAATGAGTGATCTGAAAGCCCTTAGTTTTTATTTTATTTTATTTATTGAGATATTCAAAAAGACGTTTGAGTCAAAGACTCATTTACAAAGGTTTCACGTCATACATAGGACAGAGACAGGGACAATATTTTTACAGGGTGCTGTACATAACTTTATATTACAATTTGGGAACTTAGGGGGTCTGAACTCACCAATAAAATGTAAACAATTACTGACCCACCTTAAAAAACTTCATTCACAAGTAGCATTTCTGCAGGAGATAAAACTCTCTCATGATGAATCCACTAAACTAGCCAGAGAATGGGTGGGGTTAGAAGTTCATAGCCCAGCCCAATCCAACTGTGGGTGGTGGGGTAATTGATTCTTATTCATAAATCTTTATCTTGGAACATAACAAAATCTAAACACGAGGAAGAAGGTCACTGGATCCTGGCACATTTTCAAACACCTCAGGGACCAATTGTGATTGGGAACTTGTATACCCCTAATACAGACTCCCCTCAATTCTTTCATAACCTAGCGGCACAAATAGCCTTATTCAATGATAAAAATTACCCACTTCTGCTAGGGGGTGACTTTAATTTGGTATTAGCAGCAGAGGCAGACAGGCGTAAAGGCACCAGGGAACCCCATGCCAAGGCCGCTAGAGCAGTCAAACTATGGATGACAGACCAGGGTTTTAAATAATTGATTAGCAGTTTTTTTGTTTGGACTATACTAACCATACAGAAAGTATTTATATAGATTGTCTAGAAGTGCTGTGTTTGTTAAACACAGTGAGGCAAGAGCTATGCATTTTCACAAAGATTTAGCACTTTTATGAGCAAAACGCTAATCAATTTTTAGAGTTAAATAAATCCCTGCAGACACTGCACTCACAGACGCCTGAAGGGTACTAAACCCAGGAGTTAGGGATTATACATGCCACTCATTCAGGCACAGAACATATAGCAGGACTGATTTGAGGCTCACCTCCCCAAAAATCACTAATATGATCACCGTATCATCCATCAAACTCTTATCATGTCAGACCATGCCCTGCTTCAACTAAATCTACTACTTGGAGCAGTTAGCCACAAATCAACAAACTGGAGGATGGATCCATTACTTATAATGGATCCAGAATTCCGTCCTTGGCTCAGTAGAACCGCTGAAGATTTCTTTAAAGTAAATGACACAGGGGACATATCAATGGCTACCGTATGGGAAGCATTCAAAGCCACCATGAGAGGGAACATAATCTCCTTCGCAGCATTCAGATACAAGAAGAGAGACCAAGAATTAAAAGATAAAGGAAACAAACTGAGTGTCTTAGAGCTACAATGTAAATCAAACCTAAAGGTCTCACCAAAATCCACTATATACAAAGAAATTTTAAAAATAAGAAGCGAAATGAACTCTCTGACAGCAACAAAGGCAGAATTGGCGATTATGCGTCTTAAGCAAAAATACTGGGAAGGGGGCAGAAAATGTGGAAAGCTATTAGCTTATAGACTAAAAAAACAGCAGGCCAAAAGACACATAAATTCCCTTAGAGATGTAAACGGTAATACGTTCACCTCAGAAAAAGAAATAAATGACCTGATGAGAGTTCTTCTATGCTTGACTATACGCCTCATCTGTAAACAATTCTCCAGAGACCTTTACAGTATTTCTAGCAAAGCTAAACCTTCCAAAAACAACTCCAGCTCAAGCCACAGCCATAGACCAAAACTTCACAAGTGAAGAAATAAAAACTGCCATTATGTCACTAAAAGAGAAAAAAGCACCAGGAGATGGGCTACCAACAGAATTTTACCAAACTCTAACCCAAAAAAATCTCACCAATCATGCAGAGACTATTTCTAGAAATGCAAGAAACAGGTATTTTCCCCCGTACAATGAGTGAAGCAACCATACCAATTCTCCCCAAACCGGGAAAAGACAAAGAATTGCCTGCTAGCTACAGGCCTATATCACTTATACCAGTGGATAGCAAAATTTATACTAAGATACTTGCGATTAGACTAGAAAAACTCATTCCCTCCCTAGTACACCCCTCACAGGTGGGGTTTGTCATAGGAAGATATAGCACTGATCATATGAGAACCCTACTAGATGTAATACAACTACAGTATCAACCTCCTCTCCCACTCCAGCTGCTGCACTGGCTATAGACTTTGAAAAAGCCTTTGATTCTGTAGAATGGCACTACCTATTCACAGTATTGCAAACAATGGGTTTTAAAGAAAATTTTAGCAGTATGATCAGAGCTATTTACGCCAACCCCAAGGCTTGTATCCTAACAAACAACACTTTTATCAATATCTTTCTACCTAGGAAGAGGAACTCGCCAAGAGTGCCCACTATCAGCACTCCTTTTTATCCTAGCCATAGAACCTCTAGCAGAGGCCATTAGGAAACACCAGAGCATAACGGGGGTCAGGACAGGGGATACCAAGATCAAAGCACTACTACATGCGGATGATCTCCTAGTCACCCTGCAAGATGCTCACAAACCGGTGCAGCCACTACCCCATCTGCTAGAAAAATTCTCCAGCCTATCAGGACTAAAGATAAATCAAAGTAAAACCAAAGTTCTACCACTCAACAAATCATGCCTAGAATCTCACTTTACGGCCCTAAAACTGAGATGGGCAAAGGACCACATAATATATCTAGGAATTAAAATACCAGCTAAATTAACAAAACCTACAGACTGCAACCTAGAACCACTTATTACTAAGATCAAAACAGATCTAGAAAGATGGAAACCTCTGAAACTCTCTCTAGTGGGGAAAATAGAGGCACTAAAAAGGATTATTGCACCCAAGATCTTATACTTATATTTAATATACCCATGATTATACCTGACTCATGGTTCACTAGGATAGAAAAATTGCTAGGAAGCAACATCTGGGAGGGGAAGCTGCCTAGATTCAGCAGAAAAAAAACTTAGGGTGCACTGGACAAGAGGAGGATGGGGACTACTCTTTCTGCTTCACTCACAACTCCTCTCCTATGGGCTCCGATCTACTGACCAAGCTCCTCTCCAATTCCCCAGATGCAAAACCAATAAGGGTGCACTTGCTTTTTCATACATGACTCCAAAATACTGGAACTCCATACCTCAAACTATTCGTCAAGCTCCCACCCATGCTAGTTTCAAGAAACTTCACAGTGATCATCTGTGTGCTGCTATCCCCTGCATTTGCTTTCATCCACCTTAGATCATATATTCTACCTGCCCTCTGCACCTCTAGGCAAACACTCCACTGACACCTTTCTCCACCTCTCTTATAACCCTCCTTTAATGTTTTCTCTCTTACCTTACCCTCTTCCCCGGTTTCCCACCTCTCTCCCCTTCCCTCTCCTCCTTGTTTCTACTCTACTCAAGTCAATGGCAGCATAGCGGCACTTATTGTATATCTGTATATTTGAATAACTGTATATGGTATATGCTTTTCTTCTGCAATGCTTGTTTTTTTTTTCATGTTTTTCTGCATTCTTGTTTCTTTGGACCGTCCAAACAGTAATGTTAGAACCTTGCTGAACTATGTTTCTCCTAACCCCATAGTTGATTATATGTGATTTTCCTCCACACTGTGCCCATGTGCTGTGCCACATGTATACTCATGTATTGTAACTTGTATTCTCCTGGGTCGTGCCTGAAAATAGGCATTCTAATGCCTAGTGCACCCACCCGGTTACCAAAAGCAAATAACTAAACAAAGGGATACTACCTGGCATTTAGAGCCACTCAAACATTGAGATGGTTTGAAGTATCCAAAACATGTCCGCCCCTATGGTCCACAATAGAATCAACCCTAATAAAGGGCTTTCAGCCTTCTACATACATTTATGGGAGTCACCGCAAACCCCACACCTCATTAGCAGCTATAACTTCATTCATAACCACCTGGAAAAAACTAGGTAAGATCATTAAAACAGACCTTGCACACCCCATTTATAATCCACTATGGGGGTGCAAATAACATCAAGATAGAGGAGAAGGCAATACACTGGAAATCCTGGAGAAAAAAAAGGATCAATACAGGGTATTAAATAATTGATTAGCAGTTTTTTTCTTGGGACTATACTAACTGTACAGAAAGTATTTATATAGATTTTCTAGAAGTGATGTGTTTGTTAAACACAGTGAGGCAAGAGCTATGCATTTTCACAAAGATGTAGCACTTTTATGAACAAAACGCTAATCAATTTTTAGAGTTAAATAAATCCCTGCAATACAGTGCAAGACTTACTATTACCAGGCTCATCAGATATAGACTCCTTTCAAGGTTTATAAAAAAGATACAAATTACCAAAAGAAGATTTCTGGCGGTTTCTACAGATTAGAAATTCCACAACGTCCCTGATTAAAAAGAATCAACAGCTACAGAACATGCCCACCCCACACCCACTTCCTATCTTACTAATGAAAACAAAAGGTAGAACAAGCCTTATATATTCAGTTATACAAGATAACGTTCATACTCAAACCGAAACAGCAAAAGGAAAATGGGAGTTAGCTTTCGGTAGACACATATCAGAGACTGAATGGGACTCTTACTGGACGGCGGCACACAAACCCATTAGGGACACCCATAGTAGACTGATCCAAAATAAAATTCTACACTGGTGGTATAGAACGCCAGTAGCCTTATTCTTAGTGAACCTAATAAATTCAGATGAATGTTGGAGATGTGGTGAACCACATGGAGATCTTTTCCACATTTTATGGTCTTGTCCTAAGATTGTGGAATTATGGAATCGAGCCCACAATTTATTACAACAAATGCTAAATTCAAAGCTTCCACTCGAGGCAGACTTATATGTGTAATGCCCCAAAGTTGGGTCATTCCAGAAAAATAAAATAAATAAAGTAAGAGTCCACAGGTGCTCAGGGTACTATGCTAAGGGGCCCCTGGGAATAAAGATATACCTCCTTGTAAAGGGGAAACATTGTAAATAATAGAAAAGTGCCCTGTGTACTTGCAGCTTGGTCAAAAGTCAGATTTTAAAAGCAATATATGTCATAATGGTCTGGATGGAATGTTGTGCTGAGTGGCTCATGCACAGCATTCCACTCCAGCCAATCTATAACCCAGGGAGGTTCAAGTTTGAAAAATAATTGTTCAGTTGGGCAGTTCCTGCTAGCTGTGGAGAAGAGAGGACACAGAAAGTTAAGGGGAACCAGGGAGGCTTACCTGGTGGGTTGAAGCCGTTCCCCGAGGACTGTTCTGTGTGCCTGCTTGAGCTCCAGCTAGTGAAGATGTCCAGAAGCTGCTCTGCTCTAGTTGTGTGGTCGAAGGTGCCATCGGGGCACCACGAAGAAGAAAACGCCTGTTTTCCCCGCATTTTGGGCTTAAAAGCCCTCCGTTTATTTATTTTAGCCCCCGAGGTATCTGAAAGTTTATTTTCGGTCCCACGTCGGCAGCTTGGCCAGCTGCATCGCGCCTGCATCTTTTCAGGCCGTCGGAGGCCCCCTGGTCATCTCCCCAGCTGCCGGTCCGTTTTCCCTCCCTCTGCCAGCATCCCTCCCGCCTCCCTTCAGCACAGCCAGCCCCAGAAGACCGCGGAGCAGTGAGTCGGCGGCAGCACACGCAGTGCTGACCGCCTGTTTTTGAAAGGAGACTGTTTGGTTATACAAAGCGCAGTAGGCGCTTAGAAGAGGCGGCCGAGCGCTGCAGGGGCATCGGGTCACTAGGACCCTTCGTTTTAATATTGATTAAGGAGGCAGGGTTAGCGACACCCACGGGAGGGGCTAGAAGCAAGGCCTTTATCGTGGCCTATTAAATATGTATTAGGGGTGGGATCTGCGAATAAATGACAGCAGGGTCAGGGAGCCTGAGAAATTTAAAGGGGCAACACATTTAAAAGGGCAAGTCAGGCCCAATCTAAAGTAGGGCATTAGGCCCATCACCAATTGGGGCACTAGGCCCAATAGGAAGTGGGGCACCAGGCCCAAAGCAACGTGGGGCACCAGGCCCAGTATTAAGTGGGGCACCAGGCCCAATGCAACGTGGGGCACCAGGCCCATTGTAAAGTGGGGCACCAGGCCCAGTATTACGAGTGGCACCAGGCCCATTGTGAAGTGGGGCACCAGGCCAAATCTAAAGTGGGGCACCAGGCCCAAGCTAACATAGGGCATCAGGCCCAAGGTAAAGGTAGGGCATTAGGCCCGAGGTAAAGCCTGGTACTAAGGGAGGCCCCGGCCTAGCGTAATAGGGCAAGCCAGCCTAGTGGTACTATAGGGAGGCCCCGGCCTAGCGGAATAGGGCAAACCAGCCTAGTGGTATTAAAGGGAGGCCCCGGCCTAGCGGAATAGGGCAAGCCAGCCTAGTGGTACTATAGGGAGGCCCCGGCCTAGCGGAATAGGGCAACCCAGCCTAGTGGTACTATAGGGAGGCCCCGGCCTAGCGGAATAGGGCAAGCCAGCCTAGTGGTACTAAAGGGAGGCCCCAGCCTAGTGGAATAGAGCAAACCAGCCTAGTGGTACTAAAGGGAGGTCCCGGCCTAGCGGAATAGGGCAAGCCAGCCTACTGGTACTAAAGGGAGGCCCCGGCCCAGCAGAATAGGGCAAGCCAGCCTAGTGGTACTAAAGGATTCCTTAGCCACGACGTACAGGAAGAGATCCTATTCCAGAAGACCCTACCTTTAGAAACAGGGGTTCATTCAAGAGTGTTCGATTTGCCTATACTGTGAAATTACTGTGATTACTGTACTGCTTATGCTGAACTATTGCCCGAAGTACCTGAACTATTGCCCTAAGTACCTGAACTATTGCTCTAAGTACCTGAATTATTGCTCTAAGTACCTGAACTATTGCTCTAAGCACCTGGACATTGGCCCTTATCGGTAATAATTACCCCTGAAGTTATAATTTGCCCTCCTCCAGCAAATTATTGTATCATTCCATAGCTCTTTGGGCAGTCTTCAGTTATATGTTTACTACTGTATGAAGACAGTCTCAATCTTCTACCACACCGCAGTCTCGTAGTGTGGTCTGTAACACCACATGCTCAGAATCGGTCTCTACTCAGAAGAAGACGTCTTTTCAGCATTCTTCACTCCTGGGAGATCTTCCATCAGCTCATCCCATCCGTTTGTGTCGTCTGCCGAAGTCGAGTCTGTCGCCAGTCATACCCGCCATTTTCTTGTTTTTACAGCTTGAAAGTACGTCCGCCGAAACGCACCACGACAGCCATGCCAGTGTCGTTCTGTGTGGTTCCTGTTCCAGATGTCCCAAAGTTGGTCGCCCTCTACAGAAGAGTGAACTCATCCTGGAGAACCTAGTCTGCGCCCCACCTAGTCGTTCGTCGAAAGTCGAGTCCGTCGAAGCCCAGTCCGGGACGCGTCCGCCATTTCTTTGTTTTGTGTTGGTTCCTGATCCTAGGATTGCAGAGTCAACCATCATCTCTTCAGATTCTTATGGTTCCTGGTCCTGTCTGAGTTCCTTCCGAGTTCAGCTGGCCCTTGGAGTGCTGCAGCATCAGTCAGGTCGTGGTGTCCTCCATTGGATTCATCGCCACTCAGATCTTGATCTATCTTCGTCCTTGGCAACCCTAGAAGTGGGTTTTGGCCGAGGAACCCTTTGTTTCAGTGTGTTATTTCAGGAACCAGTTGCTCTGGTTCTACATTCCGGCAGCCTTGGAGAGAGTGGGCTTTTGCCGAAGATATATGGTCTGTTTACCAAACCTCTCACCACCCCAGTGGCCTTAACTAGGTCCTTGCTGGGAATTGAGATTAGGATTCTACAGTTCCGTTTTACTTCCCTTGTAGCTACCAACAAAGAACGACGGTGTACACGAAGACTCCGGATCTCTGGACTCTTGTAATATCTGGACTCTTATGAAAATGTGTGATGCTAATTACCCTAATGCAGTGCTGAGTAGCTTATGTCACCTGATTCGCCTTTAGAGTATTGAAGTATAGAATAGTGTCAGAAATAAGAGTGGTATTAGGTCTAAAGTTTATTCTTGTGGTAATAACCTTAGAAGTGGTAGATAAAAGTATTTTCCCTGTTTTATTGCCCTATTGTTCTCGGGCAATCCTCTTCCCTCTTGTGACTGTGTCTCTCTACCCTTGGTACAGAATAAACGCCCTGCGGGCATCGAAGCACTAAGTTGACTCCTGCCTCTCCTTGTCTGGGTAATGGTTATCCTATCCACATAATTCGGACCTTGGTGCCTCGCTCATCTCTTTTCACCACCTTTAGAGTAGAGCACCTCCCAGAACACCTCTAGACCATCACATATGTGTTAGGCTCAAAAGCCTCTATTGCAGACCTCCATCTCTCAAAAAGTCAGTGGGATTTCCTGATCCTTGTTAGTGTACAAGTCAAACGACTCATAGTATGTAAATGGAGATCCACAACAACTCCTACCCTTAAAGAATTACTTGATAACATTACTACACTAGCAAAGTATGAGAGGCTATCCCACATCTCCTCAGACACCCTAGCTAAATTTGATAAGACCTGGGCTCCCTTTTTCCAATATATACAACACAGACATCCCTCAGTTCCATCCAACTTGGATTCAGGGGTTAAACAACCAAGAAAAGGCATAGGCTAGCCATAAACCACATAAGACCCACAGCATCACCTGCAAAGTATAGAGGACAGGGTCAACCATTGACTCCCCCGATGTACCTCGACCGCAATAACATTCCTATAAAAGCCATACACCATAGCTACACTACTCACAATGCGATGCTTACAGCCTCTCACCTAACCACTTGCTTACACTGTAAATAGTTTGTATTACTTACTAATAGATTGTTAGATGTTTGGACGTTTCCATGTCTGGTCTTTGACCTCTGACGGGTGCTACTTACAGTCGATATCCTGAATGCCTTTAAGACACAATTTATCTTATCATTAATGTTGATCAACATCATAGTAAGACCAGCACCCTTAAATATATGCACATAAAAATTAATTACAGGTAATTGTCCAAGACGCAACATACAGGTGTTCACTCGTAATCGCAACATACAAATGCAGCTTGCCTACTAAAATAGAAAAAAAATGTATTTTTTTATGGAATAAGTCAAAATGATAAGGAGATAATAAACAGTTAATAAGAGGCTAACTTAACACAACAGCATGCTGGCTGTTTTTCGTCCAACTTTGGGACAAGTCATTTTATGAAATGTTGACTTGATATCCAGTTCATGAATTGCATGACAAGTACTCCATAATTGAAGGTTAAATCTGATGTATTTGTACCTATATGTATGCTCCATTCTTTTATTCAAACAATAAAATTAACTTCAAACAAAATAAAACACTTTCTGCCGTTTGCTCTTTACGTTCTACATTGTAAAGAACAATTTTTTCCAAGAGATTGAGCTACGGGATGTTGTTTTTATTATAAAAGGTGAAGAACTGTAAAAAAAATACTGGTAAACCATGCTTACGAGGTACATGGACCTTTTTCCCTTCAGTTCTGTGTTGCCAAGACAGCAAAACCAGGAAGAGCCGTGCTTCTAATTGTCATGCGTGTCCCAAATCTAGGAAGCGTCGTTCCGTTGCCATAAGAGACGGCGAATCAGGACGCAGTTAGGGGCGGGACTTCCGGTGGAGTGACCGAGCTGGAGGTCAGGAAGAGGCGGTGACACGGGGAGTAGCACTGGACTACCTCTAGCAGGAGAGAGTTTTCCACGATGGCGGTGGTGACAGAAGGAGAGAGCTGGTTGTCCTCCCTGTCCAGCATGCTGGGTTCCCCGGAGCCGGCGGTGCGGCTCGTCATCTCCATCTTCCTCGGTAAGTGACGAGAGGCGAAAAGGCTGGATTGTTGGGCGCGGGGGACACCGTGGACGTGAGGAGCGTCTGTGACAGGGGTGGGCAAAGGAACAGGTGTGGTGGAACTGGGCACGCGGACGTTTGAGAGTGGGGCTCGTGGAGTTCCAGGGGCGTGCACATAGCCCCGTCTGTCTGAGTGACTGACGGGGCGCGTGGGGACCACCCTATGGATGGGGGCGCAGGTGCAGATCTTTCCCGCCTGTTTGTGTCGGTTGGTTGCAAGGCTGAGTCGGACTGGCCCATACCTTGACATTGGCAGGTGACCCCCGCTGTTGCAGACCCTCCAACATTTCATTAGTCAACATAGGTACACTTCTGTGTTTCAGTGAGTTGGGGGGCATACTAAAGCCGAAGCTCTGGGGGTTTAGATGCTTCTCTGGTGAGTTTGGGGCTTTTACTGAAGGTAAAGCACACTTTTGATGCTCTAGCTTTTAGTCTGATATGTGGTGAGTTTTATGGCTATTTTTTGAAGATACAAGATGCTATTTTTATGGGTTCACTAATCATGACTCCAGGGGGAAAATTATTTTCCACTGGAGTTAGGTATGTCTGTGTCTCTCTCTGGCTAACCTTGGTGATAAAATCACCCAAAAATTGCATTAAAAAAATAAAGGAAACTTTCTTTACAATTTTTTTTTTCAGTATAAAAAAAAAAAATAGAACTGTTGTATAATAGCGATATACTTCAACAGGGTGTAGGTATACTGGTGGGTTTACCACTCTTGGTGTGGTTAAGTCACTCAGCTGCGCCTCATGACCTAACCACACCAGCCCGTGGTAAATCCACCAGTATACCCACACCTTGTCGGGGTATATTGCTTAAATATAAAACCTGCAGAAGGCAAGCAGAAAGTAACAAGGAGGGGTGGCAGTTGGCTCCCAAGGGGTCATAGTGCCACAGTTAATGTTAGGGCCCCAAGGAGCTAATTTTATTACAGG